>CANTUS010000001.1:12420000-14920000 GCA_947683365.1 Euphorbia pulcherrima | reverse complement strand
AACTTGCATCACCTGTTGGAAGGTTCTTGATTATGCCAAAAGCCACATCTAGTCTCAAGCCTTCATTTTTAGGGATGCTGCAAATCGATCGATGTTTGTTGTGTCATAGCAATTAAAATCGATCCATCAAAACATCTAAAAACTCAGGATGGTGTGTTGGAATAGCAGGGGGCATGTCAATTGAAGACCTCCAAAGCCCACAAAATTCCTCATACAAGGGGCATAACTCGTGATCTCTAAAATGAAAGACGTTGTCAATGGGATCCCAGAAATTGACAGCAGCCTGGATCACATTCTCCTCAACAAAGATATGACAATACTCCTTCATGTGTGACAAGCAACAAATCCCAAGATGATCCCAACCATTGGAGTTCTTGAGATAAACATTCAGATCTGAATGGAATCGAATGTAGTCTTGCATGGTGATAAGTTTCAGAAGAGAAAGGTAGAAATTCGCTATACATAGTCTATGGGACAATCTACCATTACCTGGCAGATTACCCCCCTAAAACTTGATCATCAAGAAAAAGAAAGAGGATCAGAAAGCACCAGTAATGATGTAAAAATTCTTTCATAAATAAATGTTTGTACAAGAAAGGCCCCATAAATGGCCTAAAAGAAGAAAAAGGAAAAAACAAAAATCCTATCTACTGGCCGCAGCTCAAACCCGGCTTGCTATAAGGATCACCGCCTTGTGAAAAGAATCCTGGAAATCCATCCTGTCCTTGCTAAGGCTGCTGTTATTGGTCATCCATTTGAACCATCCCCAGCTGCGCCTGAAGTCATCGGATCTCCATCTCCAACATTTTAACGCATTTCATTCATATGCATTTCATAACATGCCATGCATTATCGTTAAAATAATAAAAAAATATATAAATAAACATAGCGCCATGTCAGAATTTTGGTTCATCATGTATTGATGTTGCCCGCGTATATATCCCCAGTCGACGATGCTATCAGCTATAAGTACCTGAGGAGTTAAAATTGAAGTGGGTTGGGTTTGTGACAATCTAAAAACTAAGGCAAATGAAAAAGAACTCACATGAGTAGTCCCCGAGAGGATGAAAAGTCATTAGATGCTCAGGATCCACATAGGGGTGAATCATCGGTGTATAGATGGTCAAGTTTGGGCTATACATCGTAAATATGCTCTAATCATATTAGAATCCCTGATGACCCTCTATCATCACTGAACCCTGAGAAGGAGCTAAAGAGGCAGAAGAACTCCCGATAGGCCTGACCACCTTCCTGCCGCGGTGGTCTTTCACGAAGACCCAAAACACAAGAAGCTTAGATTAATGTCAAATAAGTGCGATAAATAGAGCAATCAAGGAGCACGTACTATAGCTCAAACTATACCCTATAAAATAGAGCCGGCATGTGTGCTAGGGGCATCAACAGGTGCCGATGGCTCACTTTCCCTAGGAGGATTGTGGAGGTTCGCCATCGGAGCCACGGGAATAGGATCTACGTCTGGCCAACCAAGAAGCTCCTTACGATAAAACTCCTTGTAGTCCCCAAGACACTCGATAAAAGAGGCATCTACTCTAACACTGCCCAAACAAACAACATCAGCCGAACTCTCGAGCCAGAAGACCTATTGAGGTACAGGTGGCAGAATCAAGAGGGTCCTAGGAGTAAGATGACAACCCTGAATCCGATCTTCAAGATACCACTCAAGAGAAAAGGAGTCTTTAGAATCAGGTGAGAGCTGGTGAACTCCTTAGTGAAACGCAAGTAATCAGGCCACTAAGCCTGAGGATCCTAAGGAGAAGTCCTAATCTAAAAACAATAAAGGCAGAAATAAGAAACCAAGCAGCATAATGGAATGTGAAAGTAGCTAAAGTCACATGGCTTACCGACTCAGCTATCAATCGTCGAAGCTGGGCGGCAATGACCCTAGGGGCATCGATCTCCCACCCACACCAACAGTGAGGCAATCTTGGAAAGCCTGAGAGATTTTTGCTCGTCACAAGCAGTGGGCTCCTTAAAATCTGAGTCTCAAAGAACCAAACCTGTAAAGATGCAAAGGAAAAGCATAAACATTCAAAGTCCAAAATTTGAAAGAAAAAACCATAAAAGTCTAAGGCGCTTACAAAGACAACCTCAAGGCAAGACTTGAACTTCCCGATCCGGTTGCTCGTACACTAATCGAGAGCCCAGTATATATGACCAAGAGTGGCTTGTCCCCAAGCATAGCTGTCAGACTCCCCGTATATTGATCAATTTTCAGAGAATATTGAGGTTCATCATGGAAACCCCTGTGTCAAAACACAGCCAAGAAAGAGTCGCAGCCACAAAGGCCCTAGCCTCGCGCTCAACAAGAAAACCAGCACCCTTGCCATAAGTCCAGAACTTCATCAGCTTATTACAAGAAATCCCCCTGCGATCCCCGACATATCCGATCAGAGCCTCAATAAGCCGATCATTAGAATGATGGCGGAAGAAATATGCATTGAAGTGAAGGACCTGACCGTCGAATGATAGACCAGTGATGGCACAATAATCTACAAGAGTGATGGTATACTCGCCACAGCCAAAGTGGAAGGTGTGAGTAATATCTGACCACCTACTCAAAAGGTATGTCGAGACACCTTTTGGAATGTAAGGATATCTTTTTGATTTCTTGTACTTAAGGTTTGTAAGAATCCTATCCAAAGAGGTCCCCTCTATCAAAGCCTTGGCACTCACGAAAAGGCACTTGTACCAAGTCCCGAACTAAGTAATGCTAGCACCATAAATTTCGATAACCTAATGACAATAAAATACGCATTGCATTATTTTTCAAAATTCATCCAAAAATAATGTACTTGTCCATTTATATAATAACCTTACATCATATTTCACAATAAAATCCTAATTTTACACCAATCTTAATTTCTTAATTTCGAAGGGGCATTATTTTTGAAAATTTCTTTACAAAAAATCGAAGGCCTAGAAAAGGTCTAGGGGCATACATTTTATCATGCACAATATTTTATGCATTGTTTTCTCCACAAAAAACTATCATGCATATTTTAAAAAATAATAATAAATAAATAAGTGAATGAATTTTATGCATTCTTTTTCTGAATCAAGTGCAACAAAATTGACATCGAAATAATAAACGCCATAAGAAAGGAAAAAAAAGAAGGCTAACCAGGTTCCGGGAGAGATGAGACACGCGATTTAAGGCAATAAGATTGTCCTTGCCAGGCTCGACTCTGTGAAATACCCAATTATGAGGCAATACGTACAAAGCCTCAACGGGCACCCAAGCCAAATCCACTTGTTGCCCCTAATCTCAACCTAATAAGTTTGCACAAGTAGATCTAGAAGAGGAAGCTTGACATTGTAAAGCTTAAACCACATGGAAATTTTGAAAGATCGGAACATAAGCAGAAAAATTAGGAAGAAAAGCAAAGAAAACCTCTTGGTAATCCTGAAAATTGCAGAAAAAAGCAAGAAATCCGAATTAGCGAAGAAAAGGATTGTTGGTGTGAAGAAAAATGAGAGATCAGATCTGTTTTTATAGCCAGTTGGCGATGAGCTCGCGGGCTCATCACTTAGGTAATTAGCCCGCGGGGTAATCACCTGTCCACGTGGCACGCATTTACGGGTCGATTCCGTGTTTTGACTGTTAGACGCATAACGGCTAGAAAAGTGACCGTTAGTTAGGCTTTGAGCCCGTGGGCTCATTGCCTATTTTTAGGTTTTTGCATTTTTTATGCATTTTCTGCATTGTTTACGAAACGAGCAAATCTAAAAGCCATTTATACATAGCACCTACTGCATTTCTGCATAGAAATAATTTTGATACCATCGCTTACATTCTTTTAAACATTTTTAATCGAAGGGGCAAAAATATTTTTGTTTCAAAATTAGTCGATTAAAAATATTTCAACTCATTCTGCATCACACATGGTTTTGTTTGTTTCGCATAATACAAAATTTCTAGCACGAAATTTATGTATGCGAGGGGCAAACTGTTAGCACAGGTCCGTTCTGGCCAGATGAGGAATAACGCCTATTTCGTTTAGTGATCAGACAAAAGAGCCAAAAAGAACCCAATGGTTATCCAAAAATCAGAAATTCAAAAATCCACATTCCAGGGAAGCCTCGATTTAGCATTTCCTACTGAAAAATCAAAAAGTCAATTTTTGGTCAAAATTGGTCTTTTAGCCCGCGGGCTCGTTGCCTATACTGTGAAAAGATCAGGCCAAATCTCAGTAAATCTTGCAAAATATTCACTGACAGATACGAATTAGATTTGCACTCAAGTAGGTAACTAGCCCGCGGGTTCATTAACTAGTCTTTTAGCCCGCGGGCTATAAGTCACCTTCTATAAACAGAGGGACACCCCCTTTTCATTTTTGAGCAGTTGAAATGTAACATAAATCTTTTCTTTCCCTTTTTGTTCCAGGAGTCCTAAAACCCCGAAACTCTTTCAAATCCGAGCTTTATCATTTAAATTGGATATAAATTTGATTTTCTGTCTTTTTTAGATCAAGATTTTAGTGTAAACTTCGGTCTAAAAATGACTCAATTTCCCAAAAGCCCGCATTTTCCCATCAAAATAATCCAAGATTATAGCCATAACTTGGGTTAAATCTATTTTTTAACCAAATCACAATCTCTGACAACTTCAGTCCTGCACCAACTCTTAAGTCATCATAGACAGACGAAAAGATAAATGGAGAGTAATCGACTCTAAGCTCAAATTTAAAATTCATATTTTATTATTGCACATTGCATTTTATTTCTCTGGTTAAGTGAGCCACTGAGGCCACTTAAACTATAATACGTGTAAATAAGCGTGCAGGTACAGATTAAAACAACCAGAACGTGAGGAAACTCTATCCCAGTTTCTGGGCCAAAACCCAAGGACTACCGTTACTCTGCCAAAATTTTGGTAGAAAATATCGATTTATTATTCCGTTATAATGTCTGTTTTATTTCTTGAATTTATTTCTTAAACAAAGGCGTTATAATGCAGAAATTACCACAAATTCCAAAATTTATCCAAACAATTTGAACAATATGAGTACCTGTTATGTCCCAACTCATAATCTCATTTTCTTTTTGATATAAAAATCTCATCATGGATCAGTATACCATATTTTTCGATGGAGCTAAACCGGGTGGCGACTCTATTTTTATTTTTAAATAAAGTAAAAATGCTTTATTATAAAAATATCCTTTCTTACTAAAATGTGTAAATATATTTCTCAATATAATCACATTTTTTGTTTATAAAAAGTCACATTTTTCACACTCAATAAGTTTACGTGAAGAATAATAAATCATTTTCTTTTCAATAAAATCAAGCATTTTATTATAAAAGAGGCACACGCATTTAAGCGAACTGGATTTTCTTAAACCAAACCAAACACTGCGGTTTCCTCAAACTGTACCGAACTGAATATTCTCCATGCATCGCACCCTACATCCATTCCCACATCACAACCTCGCCCGCTCACATTGCTCTTATCCATCTCAAACATCTTTAATATCTTCTTGGTGTACTTGGACTGATTAATGAATATCCCATCCATACTCTGCTTGATTTGAAGACCAAGGAAGAAATTAAGTTCTCCCATCATTGACATTTAAAACTCCTTCATTTAATTGTTGAACTCTTCACACATCTTTTCATCAGTAGCTCCAAAGATGATATCATCAACATACATTTGAACAAGAATGACATCACCCTTTTTCTTCTTGATAAAAAGTGTTATATCTACTTTTCCTCGGATATACCCCTTGGATATGAGAAGTGAAGTGAGCCTCTCATAACAAGCTCTTGGTGCTTGCTTAAATCCATAGAGGGCTTTGTTTAACTTGTAGATATGCTCTGGATGCTTTGAGTCTTCAAATCCTGGGGGTTGCTTTACATAGACTTCTTCTTGAATAACTCCATTTAGGAAGACACTTTTGACATCCATTTGGAATAGGGTGAAACCCATATAAGATGCAAATGCATATAAGATCCTGATTGCTTCTAGCCTTGCTACTGGAGTAAAAGTTTCTTCAATGTCTATGCCTTCTTATTGATTGTATCCCTTGGCAACTAACCTTGCTTTATTTCTTACTACCACTCCGGATTCATCTAGCTTATTCTGGAACACCCATTTAGTGCCAATGATTGACTTTCCTTCAGGTGGTGGTATTAGATCTCATACATCATTCCTTGTGAATTGATCTAGCTCTTCTTACATAGCCATCATCCAAAGTTCATCTCCTTTTGTATCTTGGAACTTCTTTGGCTCAATGAGTGAGACAAATGCAGCATGACTTATCATTCTGTTGAGTTGTCCTCTGGTTCTAACTAGATTTTGGACATAATCCAAAATTACTTCTATAGAATGATTCTTTTGAGTTCTGGTTTCCCTTTGAAGGTCTTCATGCAGTTGTGGAGCTTGTTATACAATTGATTCTTCTTCTTCATTTCCTCTTTGTTCATCATTAAAATCAATTCCAGCATTATGGGGATTGTTTGGAAATTAATCCATGTTGAAGTTGATTTGATCATCCTCTTCTTTGTACTTCTTTATTTGAAAAGGATCTTGAACCTTTACTGGTTCTGCTTCATCTAGAACTTTGTCATCCGAATCTTGACTTTTCTTTCCTGCATGGTTAGTCTCAACGAAATCTACATGTATTGACTCTACCACGGTTTGAGTTCTTTTGTTATATACTCTGTCAGCTTTGCTATGTGTTGAGCAGCCAAGGAAAATTACTTCATCAAATTTTGGATCAAATTTTCCTAATTGCTTTCTATCATTTAAGATGTAGCATTTACATCCAAAGGCTTTGAAGTACCCAATTTTGGGTTTCCTTCCCTTCCAGAATTCATATCGGGTTTTGTCCATGCTTTTTCTAATGAGAGCTCTATTTAAAGTATAACATGCAGTGTTTACTACTTCTCCTAAAAAATACTTAGGCAATATATTCTCATTTAGCATTGTTTGAGCCATTTCAACTATGGTTCAGTTTTTCCTTTCTACAACCCCATTTTGTTGAGGTGTATGAAGAGCTGAGAAGTTGTGCTCAATACCTTTAGGTTTAAAGAATTGACCAAAATGCTTGTTTTTTAATTCTCCTCCATTATCACTCCAGATGCGTGCAATTCTTATGCCTTGTTCTACTTCTACTCTAATGAATATTCTAGTGAAGTTTTCAAAGGATTCATCATTGCAAGTTAGTAAAGCAACCCAGGTATAGCAAGGATAATCATCCACTATAATCATAGTGTATTCTCTTCTACCTAAACTCATTGGCTTGATTGAAATAAAGAGATTAATATGCAAGAGTTCAAGAACTCTTTTGGAAGGTATATAAGAGATGGAAGGGAAACTCTATCTAGTTTGTTTACCTAGTTAACATGCAGTACATGTATGATCCTTATCAAAAGCAACCTTAGGCAAACCCACAACTAGTTCCTTTTGGCTAGTTTGGATTGGAGGTTCATGCTAACATTTCCCAACCTCCAGTGCTATAGCCACGATTCTTCTTCTTTAGACACCAAGCATATATTCTTTTTCTCATTTTTAATGTTAACAGAATAGACATTATTTACTCTAGGTGCATGAAGAATGAGTTGATTTGACTTACTATCAACTATTGAGCAACCTTTGGAGTCAAAGATGACTTTTGTTCCTTTGTCACAGAGTTGAGAAACACTGAGTAAGTTGAACTTCAGTCCATCAACTAGAGAGGCATCTTCTATCTTTAATTCAGATCCAATGGTTCCTTGACCAATGATTTATCCCTTTTGATTGTCTTCAAAGCTTACTTTTCCTCCCTTCTTTCGGGTTAATGTGATGAAGACTCTTTCATCACCAGTCATGTGCCTTGAACATCCAGTATTGATGTACCAAGTTTGTTGATCTTCTGTGGACTTCAGGCATACCTACAAAACAAATCAGGAGGGTTTGGGTACCCAATCAGATTTGGGTCCTTTCTAGTTAATAACCATTTCAGGCCATGGATGACTACAATAATACCCATTTTTAAATCTACACATAGTGGTTATATGATTTTTTTTTCTACAATAAAACCTGCACCTTGCAATTGGTTTGTTCTGTTTGAGCTTCAATTTAATCTTTTAAAGATCTTTCTTTCCATAATTTCAAGAGTACCCTATTTTGGATAGATTCGGATTTGATTGTCTAGATTGCATCCGGTAGTTGATTGGATGACCTATCTCCACTCTATGGTTCTTCCTTTATTTGAGTGGTTGTTCATCATAGATCACTGTAACTTTTCCTTTTTGAGCAGTTGTATATCTCTGCACTTGAGGTTTTCCTTTTTGAGGAGCCATATGCTTTTATGCTTGAGGTTGTTTGATGACTTTCTTTGGTTTTGGAGGTTCTCTCACCTTCTTTGATTTGAAGGTCCTAGTTTTCATCCGGCAGTTTCCTTCATCAAGGCTATTTCCCTATCTAGACCAAACACATTAGCATTGAGTACTTGGACTTGATTTCTCAAGAAGTTCTCTTCAACTGCATTCATATGCTTTGTTCCTCGTATACAACTTGGGCTATTGTCTCAGCATCCTTGGGTAGCTCTATTACTTATCTTTGAATGGATTTGATAGCTTTTGCATTTTTGCTTACATTGTTGATCATAATCCCTAGAACTCTAGCAAGATCAATGTTAGTAATAGATATAGAGTGAGAGTTTACCTCTATACTAGCTGACTCAGACTCTAATTCTTTGATTTGCTCAGTGACTTACTTAAAATTTCCTCTTCTGGACTGATTTGCTTTCGGCTTAGTCAATGCCATTAATGCATAGTTGGCAGTCTCTTCCTCTTCTAAGGAAGATGAGCTGCTGCTTTCCTCGCTATTGCTCCATGTGGCTATTATTGCCCTTTTCTTGTACTTCGTTTCCTTCTTAAGCTTAGGGCATTTGGATCTCATTTGCCCCTTTTCACCATATTCGAAACATGCCATCTCTTTTTCTAGATCCTTCTTTTCTTTAGGAACCTTTCTGTACTTGTCCTTATTGGAGCTACATTCTTTCCTTTTTCTAGAATCATACTTTTTAAAGCTCCTTCTTTATCTTCTTTCTTCCTTTTTCAGGAATCTATTGAATTGTTTGGCCAGCATGGCCATTTCTTCATCCTTGTAAGAAGATCTTATAGACTATTTTTCTGTTCCGGAGGAGTCTGCCTTAAGAGCAATAGCTTTCTTTTTCTCTTCAGGCTTCTTTTCTTGCTGACTATATCTCTCCAAGGATAGTTATTGGGTCAATAGATTACCAATGATCCCATCATAACTATAGAATTTTAAGTCATGAGCTTCCTCAATGGTAGTCTTCTTATTGTCCCATTCTTATGAGAGACTCTAGAGGATCTTCTTTACTATGTCCTCTTCTGTTATCACCTTTCTCAACCTATTCATTTCATTTACTAGATTGGTTTATCTAGTATTCATACTACTAATGGATTCCTTGGACTCCATCTTAAAGTTGTCCAGTTTTTACTAGATGAGATCAATCTTGGCTTCTTTAACCTTGTTGGTTCCTTCATAGGTCACTTCAAATTTTTGCCATATTTCTTGTGCAGTTTTATAACCTGATATCCTATTAAATTCTGCTGCATTAAGAGCATAATGAAGCATGTTAATAGTATTTACATTTTCACATAATTTCTCATAATCATTTTCATCTCATTGATTAGAGGGTTTTCTAGTGGTGATTCCCTCAACTTCATAAGTATGGATATACGGGCTATCTTTAATGGCCATCCAACCTATCATGCTTTGGGCCTGAATGAAGTTCTTCATCCGATTTTTCTAGAATGTGTAATGTTCACCGGTGAAGAGTTGAGGATGGGTAATGGACATACCCTCCGGAAGAAGCTAGGGGTTATTAAAACTCATTTTGCTTTTTAGGGATCAAGTTGTACCTTTAGCTCGAGATTATTAAGCCTCTAGTTGTGAGAACTATTTCTAATACCACTTTTTAGTCCCTATGCTATTAGATTTGGGGTTAGAGGGGGGCAAATAACTCTTTTTGTAGAATATTTAGACTTTTGAAAAAGTCTTTGTGTGGCGTATTTGTTTTAGTCTGGAGTTAATGAATCCGGATGATGCAGATATGAAATGAAATGCAAATAAAGTAAATATTGAAGGTAAAGGAAATCAAACACAATGATTTTATACTAGTTCGGCCCTGCCTATGTCTAGTCCCCGGAGTTTCCTCCTCCAAGCTTAATCCACTAGTGAGATTCCTTTTATGGGCAGGAATCAAGCCTTTATAGTTGTCTTTAGAGATTTATTCTCTTTCGGATGTAGTATATACCACCTAGCTAACTGCAAGCTTGGATGAGTCCTTTGCTCGTTATCTACAGAAGATATCCTTTATTCTAGATGTAAGATGTACCACCAAACTGCTCCAAGTTTGGCTAAGTCCTATTCTTTAGTAGGATATACCACTCAAACACTCCTCAAGTTCAAGGTAAGTCCTACAGGGATATATCACTTAAATTATCCTAGTTTAAGCTAAGTCTTAATCTTAATACTCATCCAAGTATGAGATTTTACAGTTTATCTTTTTCAAGAAAGGGTTTTTTAAATTCAAGTTTATAATATCACTTGAAAATTCTTACAGACTGATTTGAGTTGTTGGTTTTTAGAGGGATTAATATTACTAAATGAATAACAGATTTCTTAAGGTAAAGCTTTCGTGAATCAACCAACATCTTCTCAACTTGTAGGCTTGGATTATAAATGTAGCCATTGTTGAATCTTGAATTTTCACCGTTGATCAGATAGAGATGGCTCTTAAGGAGCTGTTGATCTTTCCATTAGACTCAATAAATGACCCGTTGAATTTGTTGGGATTGGAGCAACAAAGTTATCAGTTGGCGTTTATTTGGCTTTTTGCACTCTGCCAAATTCTATATAACTTTGTCTTTGGTTCAGGCTCCATACGCCTTACTATTGGTCTAGGTTATAAAGGTTGTTACCTTTTTCTCTTTCCATGTCAGTACTTTCATCATTTTCTAAATTGCATGCAAACTGTTACTTTTTCATTCTTCAAGGCAAAAAGGCATGTTTGACTTCAGACCAATATGGAGAGAAGTATGATTTTAAATATTTTCCCTTTATCTTGAAAGTTGAGTCTTCCGGATGTCTTCGGACTCCAACTTTATCGGATGCTCTTTCAATCAATTATCTTCTCCGGATGTTGTCTTCTAGTGCTTAGGAGATGTTCTCTTCTGACTTTAAACTGGGTGCATGAATTCTTAGACTTAGTGATTTGTTTCCTTTAATACTTAGTTCGGATGCACTTCTTTTGTACTTAGTGGTTTGTTTCCTTTAAAACTTGATCCAGATGTAATCTCTTTGGATTTGTTTCCTTTGTTAATACCGAATGCTTGTGTTTTCGGATAACTGATTTCTAACACATTCAGGAGCTGAGGATGTAAATTTGTTATGTACTAGTCATTGTACTTCTTATCACATACAGCTAGATCTTCATGAGTAGATCAATGATGACTAACAGGCAAGATATATGCATCAGGAAATTATGCCAAGGCATTCACTGTAACAACTACAACATGCTCAACCTTATACAACTTCAATATCCAGCATCATACTATATTCAATGATCTATGCACATTGGGCAAAATAGATTGCATAAGGCCAAGCTGATATAATGCCCATCCGGGCATGTATGGCTCAATCACATCCTAGTAACGTACCCAACTTGTGAAGATGGTCCAAGCTATAGAAGAAGCTAGTTCACAACCATAGGGCAACTGTGAGCACTGGATTTTAATGATCCTTCTGATAAAATGATGATGAGAACTATATGACGTAATATCTTATAAGTTTTATCCATCAGAGGTGTCCCTATTGTTGCAGAGTTGAGTTTGGCCGAAGTCCGGAGACCTAGTCTGACCTTAGGTACCCATACGGGTTCTGTCTAGTGGTACGGATACATTGTCAGACCCGTAGTAGTGATTACCTTCTGTACGTATTGAGGGGACCCGTACAGGTCCCTTTGTATACGTATGAGTGGGACCCCACCCATACGTGTCCTTTGATTGCCTAATCAGCCTCTTTCGGAAGTAATCTCTTACCTTTTCTGGGAAAAGGCAAGTCTTGAATGCGGTTTATTACATTCAGACCTAACTCTCACCCTATAAATGGGGCCTTTTCCCTCATTTCAAAACACACATTCATATTAAAAGAAAAACTATAGAGAAATTATAGTAAAAGTTCTAGCAAGTTCTATAGATATAGAAAAAATATAGTGAGGGTATAGGAGGTATAAAATAGGGAGAAAACCCATTTTTTGAGGTTTTGTCCGCATTTTATTCAATCCTAACTTTATTCATTAGGATTTAGTAGAGCTTTTGTCCATACAAATACTCACCTAAATAGTCCTATTTCACCATCTGCTTTGGCCGGACTCTCTCAATAGAAAAGGGATCACCTCAAAGTGGATTCACGCCGCAAAGGTAACGCTCCTGAGTTTCAAAGAGACTCACATTTCAGTTTTATTATTGTTGTTACTTTCTATCTCTTCTATTATATCTGCTCTTTCTATTTCTTGTTTCGGGTCTAGTCCTAACCCGTATGAGCCTTGCTGGCACCTTATATCATCAAGATATTAGATTCGGGCGCCATACTCATACGGAGGGAAATCCCTTTTTATTTTATTTTTCTGCCACCAATCCATTAATCTATTAATCTGTAAACTAAATTGAATAAAGTTTTTGCCTGGACCAGACAAGACCTGTACGGGTACACCATACCCATATCGGTCCTCCCTGGTAGCTGTACAGGTCCCACCCATCCATATGGGTATAAGCCTTTGGCAGATTCCAGAACCCATTTTAAACTGGTTAAAAATCAATCCAACTCACCATTTTCCATACGATCATTTTCACTAATAATATGGTAAATCAACCCACAAAAGTTAAAATGTGTTTTCATAACAAAATATGTTGAAGACCAGCTATTTGTCTCCGATCCTAGGAGCCTCCAAGGCACTATCGATCGTAAAACCGCCGTGCTAACATAATCACATTTTCCTAATATAATGCTGACTTATGATGTGTTATAAACTGTGCTAACCTTTTTGAATGCAGGGGAATTTCTTTTTATTTTATTTTTATAACTTAGAACAAATGTATAAGTTCTCTTGCAATTCCCCCATTTCCCCCGATTGTAATTTTTATTCCCCCATTTATTGTTTGTGCTTTATTGCAATTTGTAAACGCATGTAATGAGTGTGAAAGAGTGTAGAAAAATAGGATTTCTGTGATAATTCCCTAAATGATGAAAACAAAAATGGTTTTACGCGGTGAATGTAATTTTGAATCAACTAAATGAGAAATAAGTGACTCATCCGATACCCAAATCTCTAATCCAATAGGTATAAATCTCCTACTCAATGGGAATCGTACCAAAACTCTTTCCTAAGTAGACAACTTGGGTGATGACTCTATCATTTGTATCAAGATTTGGGTCTCGATTCTTTTATTCATTAAAATTAGCTTATTGTGCAAACTTGGACTAAAATATGTTTTGTCATGCCTAAATCCAACCAAACCCCTAGTGGGCCTAGCCTCTCACATAGGCACTAAGGGAGACCCACACGTCATTGACACCTCACAGCAACCATGTCACATGCACCATAAATAAGTAATGCATTATATCCACAATCGTGAACTAAATAACCACATACACTTTCAAATTATAGTTGTTACTATAACTATATAGATACCTTATATGCAGTCAATTTATCGAGGCGACAATGAATTGAGAGTAATCAGGTGAGGTATTTATATGTCGGTCCATTTGCCCATACATAAGCTTGATCCAACTCGCCTTCTACCACATTACATTCTCATTGAGGTTGGAATTCTGGAAAGTACTCGTATATCCATGCTTGTAATAGGGTCAAGAAACTAGCGACACCAAGACAATCCCCTCTACTAGGAATACCTAGCTGGCGATAGAGATAAGCTAAAGTAGAAGCACCCTAAGAATATGTTTTAACTCTATCTAATCCCTCCTTCAATTTAATCTGCAAGTACAAGATAACACGATTTCCACTCTTGTCGATAAGCAAGGTTGAACCTAGTAGAATCCATGGTCATGCGGTTGTTGGGCCTCACCAAACCTGCCTTCTCACATGATTTGAAGATCGAAGGAATCGTGACTCCACCACGACCTTAATGTTTAGTACAAGCTCCTTCTAATTAAACATTATTAGCTCTATACAAGAATTTTGCATGTCATTCATACTAGGTTCCTTATAAATCATCCGCCCTTCGATTGGAAGACGCTGAATTAGCCACACGTCATGCATCATGATTGTCATCTCCCCGAGCGACATGTGAAAACTGTTTGTATCCAACTGCAAATGCTTTACAAATGCACTACCTAATGCGGCATCCATGTGACCGTACATTGTATAATTGAGATGTGATAACCCAGTCTGGTTAATAAGTGATCGCGCATCCAGTAAATTCTCCGACATTCTTTTGTACCATGCTCTTAGCTTATTACAAACAACTCATATGTTCTGACACCTTAGGACCCCTCTCTTCTCCTCATCCCACATTTTGGAGGCTACATGCCCTAGATAGCTTATAATTAGGGTGCCATCTATAGGACCACCAAGCAATGACCCTCTAACTATCTAGTTATCATCTATAATAGTTCTAGCTCATTTGTTGCTCCCTTCCATAACATTCAAATGCAGAATATCAATAACACTAATTTACAAAGAGACCAAACATTAAGATATATGTTGATTGATTTACCTGATATGGATCTAGGACTAACAAAGTGACCACCTATAACCAAGTTAGATTCATCTGAATCAAAATTATATTGCTCTGAGAATGCCTCCCCACTATCAAGGGGCTGTTGAAGCTCAGAATATATTGAGTATAGATCCTTCTCCTTGCTTGCTGCCCTCTTACATTATTCTAGAGAAGCAATAGGGCTTGACTTCCTATGTCCTCAACTTTTCTGCAATCATTACATAAAACCAAATCCGTATCTGGAGCTAATATATGCAACAGTGTACTAAATTTCTTCTATAACATCAATTCAACTTGATTGTATTATGCTCATTAGGTTGTAGTTTATATTACAAAGCAAAAGATACAAACTAAGATAAGTTGATCTAAGTTGCAATTATAATCCGGGTATGAAACATGACTATCCATTAGAAGTCCCTTATAAAGTTGCATCTTCGCCAGTGGATGGTTGTTTAATTAAAAGAACGACTGCCCATCAATTACGTCAACCACCCGGGATTTTACAAAATGTTGCCCAATCCGAGTTTATCATTCAATGTATCACCCATAAACACATTTTCCTTCGAATTTTCAATTGAATAACATACCTGGACTCCAATTGCTACCATTCCCTTCTCCCTTTATCGCTTTGTCGTGCTATTTTGTGAATGAATCGTAGTACCTCGCAGTATTAGGGGAGGGGATAAAGAGATTAATATTGCAGTTTCAAAGATAAGGTTTGTATAACAACTCGCAAAATTTAGGGTAGAGGGATGAATGTTGCAGTTTCAAGGCTAAGCTTTTGTAGCATCTCACAAGATTAGGGTTGAGGAAAGAATGTTGCAGTTTCAAAGCTAAAGATTGCGTGAAATGGTGATGTTTACTGAGGGTGAGTTAAGAGAAGAAGAGTAGGAGAGGACATTGATGGTGGGAGTTGAGAGCATTTGAAAGTTTTATTGGTCGGGAGTGGAAATTATAAAAGGGGCAAAATGTTCAATGGGGATTGTATATGCCGACGGCATGAAACATAACCTCTTATTAATACTCTACCCCATTTTTAAGGGAGGTGAACAAAAGCAAAAGGCATTCCCAATATTGCAATTAATAAGGGTAGTATTAGAAAAATGTTAAAGAAACACAAAAAAATAGGAAAAGACAACTAAAAGAGAAATAGAAAAAGGTGAAAAATGACCATAATTTATAGATGGAGGGAGTACTATATTTTCATTATTTAAAAATATTTTGTAGTTAAAAAATTCAAGTCAGTTCATTGAATTACTAGACTCAACATCAACTGTGTTTACAAATGAAAGACTAGACATCAACTATGATAAATATCATGGCTTTAAAAACTGGACCGGTCGGTCGGACTGGTGTGAGCGGTCGACCTTTTTCGCGGACCTGCGTGAGAAGCGGGTACGGAAAAGTAAGCGTAGTGAAGCAAGCTGAGGGAGAGATCCTCATTTTAGAGGGCATGATAAAAATTAATTGAAATGATGTTGAAGTTGATATTTTAGTCCTATTTAATAATTAAAAAGACGTGAGATCGAAATCCTGTATTTTGAGATAGAGTCGCTGCCCGGTTAAGCTCTATCAGAAATTTGGGTACAATATTCCCACCCAACGGTTAGACCATACCTTAAGATAGAGATTTTGAGCCCGAAAGATGTTACCTACTCTTCATTACAATCGAATCAAATCGTTTATTTTTCAATAAAAGTATCAATTCTTTCTTATGCGATTTAAATCCCCTATTTTATAATTTTTGGCTAATATTTAGCAATTGATCACACAGCGCGGCATGTAGAAAGCGCTAAATAAATAAAAGCATGAAATAAATTAATTATTACAGGACTCTACAAATTCCTATACATTTTACTAATGCGGAAAAATAAATACCGAGAGACCGAAATCGGGCATCAACCGAACTTACCATAACCGCGAAAGCTCCAAACACGGTAAATCACCCGGTTTAGCTCCATCGGGAGTTTGGGTACGATATTTCCATCGGGTGGTTGGACCGTGCCTTAAGATAGACATTCCAAGTTCGGATGATGTTGCTTATTTTTCATTTATTAAATAAAAAAAACGTTTACATTTTAATAAGCGTGGCTTTAGTTCTTATGCGATTTAAATCCAGTTAATGTTTAGAGTTTTTGGTTTATATAGTCATACATCACATGAAAGCGGGAAATAAAGCAAGGAAATAATTATTACAAGGTTTTACAAATACCTATACATTTTTCTAATGCGGGAAAGTAAATAAAGCGATAAAAGGGCAAAATCGGGTCATAACCGAGCTTACCAAACTGGACCCGACTCCAAGGAATGATAGATCACACATGAATAACCATAAATAATGTATAAACCATAAAAGGGCAGAAAATAAATCAATCAAAGGATAAAATATATTTTTTGGATTTTTCAGGACTAAAAATGCAACTATCGGGCAATTAAATGAATATCTAAACAACCTAATAATCAATAAAATAAATTAAAAAATCCTAAAATAAAAAAAGGGAAATTATAGAAAATATTTTGGAATTTTTAATTATTATGAAAAGATCTATTTAGTTTTATTGAGTGAAAAACACACTTTTAAACCATTAAAATGAATATTAAATCAAATAAATAATTAATAAAATCCAAAAAAAATAAAAATTAATTAAAATATAGTTTAAGATTATATAAAATTTTAGAAATTTTTTGGATGAAAATCGGGGTAAAAAATGCAAGAAAATGATAAAAAAAAAAGACCAAAAACACAAAACAGGGACTTTAAGCATTTTTGCCAGTTCAGATGCTAGAGTAGCGCCTGAGATGCTACAATGGCAGCCTGAGACACTGCCGTTGCAGCATCTCAAGCTACGCCCTAGCATCTAAAGGCTCATCGAAGCATCTGGCCCAAAAAAACATCAAAACGCTCAAAATAACAACCAAGAACAGCCAAATAATAAACTATACTGAATAAAAAGAAGATTGGAACTCAGTTTTGTTACCTAGAGGCCGTAAATCCACGTTTTGTGACTTGAACTGGTCGTTTGGCAAGCTTTGTAAAGAATTTCTGACGAAATCTGATAAAACTGCGATGAAAGTAGCGACGAACTTAGTGACGGAATTCAGTGATTTTTGAGAGAAAGTCGGTAAATCCTATTTAAGCTTTTTTTAACTTAAGATTTCTAATTTTTTTATTGATTAAGCTAAATAACCCTTAAGAATCTAAATTGGTCAGATTTCTCAAGTTTTAAGTAACTTTCTCTCTCTAAAGCCTAAGAAATTCTAAATGATGAATTAAGTGTTAAATTTGGCAAAAGTCGTGAATCCGGCCATTAAAGGGGTTTATATAGGCCTAACTCACTCTAAATAACTCAATTAGTCCCTAAAAATCCAAAGATTCTTGAAAAAGTCGAGTTTATCCAGATTTGAGAGATAAAGACGAACTTGGGGACAGATCCCAGAAGCCCGCGCTCCTGCGTCTCACCGCGCTCCTGCGTAGTGAGATGCCACAGTGGCAGTGTCTCACCGCGCTCCTGCATGGTAAGACACCACACGCTGCCGCGAGACACTACAATTGCAGCATCTCTCGGCTTGCCACCGCATCTTAGCGATGTGGCCACTCTGTAGCCAAGTCCCGCCGAGATGCGAAGGGGCGCAATGAGACGCGCACAGGGGCGTATCTCATCGCACCCCACGGCATTTCACAGAGGCCGCCTGAGTGTCTCACCGCTCCAGTAAAGGATTTTTTTCTTTTTTTTATTATTTAGTTATTATATTATTTAATTATTATCATTTTTATTGTATTTTATTTTGAAGCACCTATTTTAATTAATCGGTTAAAGGGAACGATGTGGTTAAAATTCCAACTTCGTCACGAGAATACCTACCAAACACAATTTGACTCCGAAATAATAGAACATGCCAAATATTAGGTTAGAGCAAAATGTCATCATCGTTCCGTGGGTCACCGAAAAGCCCGTGCTCACAGGCTGCCCCTCGTGAGATTATCATTTGATACATCAAATGTGATTTTACGAAAGAGCGAGGGATAGGAGGTTATACCTGACGTGCGGATACTCGAACTGGTTGTCTTCTGGGATAGCCATAAACAGACCTATCTAGAACTAGGTTGACTTAGAAATTATATTCGGTAATGCCTTCACTGCCCCTAACGCATTTGAGGTATATTTTTGGTTGCCTTATAGACACCGTGATATAGACTGTTGGTTGCCTTATGGTTGGATTTGCCAAGAGTGCCAAAAGAGTCCTCGGACTTTGAGCATTATCGAGAGCATCTGAAGAGATCCTTGGACTAAATTGATTGCCGAGAGCATCTGGGGAGACCCGTGGACTTTTAAGACAATTGCCGAGAGAATCCGAAGAGACCCTTATACTAAAATGATCTGCTTGGACCAAAACGCATGCCGGGGATGACTAACGAGATTCCTGGATTAGAACGCATACCAAGATCGTCATTGAAAGATGCCGAGGATGTCTAACGAGACCACCGGACTAAAAGGATTTGCTTGGATTCAAACGCATGCCGAGGATGACTAACGAGATCCCTGGACTGGAACGCATACTAAGAACGCCATTGAAAGATGTCGAAATGTCTAACAAGACCACCAGACTGAAAGGAATTGCTTGGATTGAAACGCATGCCGAGGATGATTAACGAGATCCCTAGACTAGAACGCTACCAAGAACGCCATTGAAAGATGCTGAGGATGTCTAACGAGACCACCGAACTGAAACATTTGCTGGAAATGCCTTGTTAGCATAGGTCCATTCCAACCCCATGAGGAATAATGCCTATTTCATTCAGTGATCAGACAAAAGAGCCAAAAAGGACCGAATTGTCATCCAAAATCTGAAATTCAAAAATCTACATTCCAGGGAAGCTCCGATTTAGCATTTTATACTAAAAAATCAAAAAGTCAAATATTGGTCAAACATAGGTTATCCTCCCGTCGGGTAATTACCTATCTACAGTAAAAAAAAAACAAATCTTACCGAGATCTGGCAAGATTTTACGAGATCTGATGTAAAATTATGTCAGATAGGTAATTAGCTCGCCAGCTAATTACCTATGTAATTAGCCCGCCGGCTAATTACCACCCTATTACAAATACGGGGTCCCCCCATTTCAACAGATACGAAATTTTTGATAAATTTCTAAAATTACCTTTATGTCCTTTTCTAGTTCCACGAATCCCTAAAGCCCCGAAACTCCGTTAAAACACTTTCAGATTCGAGCTTCATCACCAACACTCGGTATTAAGCCCAGTCCCCCGGTCTTTTTAGATCAAGATCCCACACTGATCTTTGGTCTAAAAATGACCTAATTTTTATGTTTCCTATAGAAATAATCTAAGATTATAGCCATAACTTGGGTTAAATCTATTTTCCAACCAAATCACAATGCTCGACAACTTCAGTCCCGCACCGACTCTCAAGTCATCCTAGATAGACGAAAAGGTAAACTAAGGGTAATCGGCTCAAAGCGCAACTTTAAAATTCATTAAAATCCATTTTTATTTCTTTATTACAGTTCATTGCATTTAATTTCTCTGGTTAAGTTAGCCACTTGAGCCACTTAAACTATAATATGTGTAAATAAGCTCGCAGGTACGGATGAAACATCTAGAATGTGAGGAAACTCTATCCGAGTTTCCGGACCGAGACCCAAGCGCTGCCGTTACTCTGCTGAAATTTTGGTAGCAAATTTCTATTTATTAAGCCGTTACAATGTCCGTTTTATTTCTTGAATTTAATTCTTAAATAAATCCATTGTAATGCCAAAATAACCACAAATTCTAAAGTTCCAAAATTAAGCCAAACAATTTGAACAATATGAGTACCTATTATGTTTGAACTCAGAATCTCACTTTCTTTTCGGTTTAAAAATCCAGTTTCGGATCAGTATACCACAATTCCCGGTGGAGCTGAACCAGGTGGCGACTCTATTTTATTTTTAAATGAAGTAAAAATGCTTTATTTTAAAAATACTTTCTTTTATTAAAATGTGTGAATATATTTCTCAATATAATCACATTTTTGGCTTACATAAAGTCACTGCATTTAAGCAAATTGGATTTTCTCAAACCGAACCAAAACGAGCCCCGCGCACCGCACTCTACGTGCACAACCATTCCACAAAAACGTCTGCCCACTCACAGTGGCGACTCCGCTGGGGAGTGAGGTATTTTTATAAAATCCGATTTTTATAAAAATTCTCTCTTTGACATAATAATTAAAATATTGTTCAAATTAAATTTTGGAACTAAGGAATTTATGATAACGTCCGTATTATACAAATTCTAGGACTGCATAGCATCTGCATTCTTTACCCCTAAACCAATTTAGGTGTCCTTTGGTGAAGTATCTCCAGGTTCGCTTAGGGCTTGAGGGGTATGGATTCAATCACACCCCTTGCATAATGTACGAGGACCTTGCTTGCTTAAGGGCAAGACTACCTACGTATATTATATCTGGAAAAGTTTCCTTTGGGCCATTGGGACTCAGTTAACAAAGGCGCAGGGTACCCCAAATCACACCCAATCCTGAGACCGAAACCCGTATATAGATGAACCATAGACACTTTCTCATAGGTTTGCCTGAAACCTTGAGCGCATGCGAGCAGACTTCGCTAAGTCCCCCGTTAGCGTTAAAGCGAAGTAACCCAAATGGAGGTAAAAGGGCGGTAGGCACGATCTAACTGTTTGCTACATGTGCAGGTTTATTAAATATAAATAAACTAAAAACGGACGTCATAAACATCATAGTTGTGTGTAAACTAACCACGTCTTTATGCAGCCATGACATTGATGTGTGCCATCCCATTTTATTTCCTTAGTTATAGGAACCTAAAATAAACCAAGACCAGTAAGTCGACCTAAGCTCAACCCGCGAGCTAAAACAAGCGAGACTAGTGAGTCCACCTAGGCTCAGCCCATGAGCTAAAAATAACCGAGAGCAGTGAGTCCACCTACGCTCAGCCCATGAGCCAAAAATAACTGAGACTAGTGAGTCCACCTAGGCTCAGCCCATGAGCCGAAATAACCGAGACCCATGAGTCCACCTAGGCTCAGCCCATGAGCCAAAAATAACCGAGACCAATGAGTCCACCTAGGCTCAGCCCATGAGCTAAAAACAACTGAGACCAGTGAGTCCACCTAGGCTCAGCCCATGGGCCGAAAATAATCGAGACCAGTTAGTCCACCTAGGCTCAGCCAATGAGTAGAAAATAACTGAGACTAGTGAGTCCACCTAGGCTCAGCCCTTAAGCCAAAATTAACTGAGACTAGTGAGCCCACCTATGCTCAGCCCATGAGCCAAAAATAACCGAGACCAGTGAGTCCACCTAGGCTCAGCCAATGAGCCAAAATTAGTCGAGACTAGTCAGTCCACCTAGGCTCAGCCCATGAGCCGAAAATAACCGATATTGGTGAGTCCACCTAGGCTCAGCCCATGAGCCGAAATTAGTCAAGATTAGTGAGGCCACCTAGGCTCAGCCTAAGAGTCAAAAATAACCCAGACCAGTGAGTCCACCTAGGCTCAGACCATGAGCCGAAAATAACTGAGACAAGTTAGTCCACCTAGGCTCAGCTCTTGAGCCAAAATTAACCGAGACCAGTGATTCGATCTAGGCTCACCCCATGAGCCTAAATTAGTTAAGACTAGTGAGTCTACCTAGGCTCAACCCGCGAGCTGAAATATATAAACCCTTTGAGTGACCCTAGAGTCAGCTCACCCCTTGGACTAATGAGTCAAAACCCTTTGAGTGACCCTAGAGTCAGCTCACCCCCTAGACCAATGAGTTAAAACCCTTTGAGTGACCCTAGAGTCAGCTCGCCCCTTGGACCAATGAGTCAAAACCCTTTGAGTGACCCTAGAGTCAGCTCACCCCTTGGACCAATGAGTCAAAACCCTTTGAGTGACCCTAGAGTCAGCTCACCCCTTGGACCAATGAGTCAAAACCCTTTGAGTGACCCTAGAGTTAGCTCAACCCTTAGACCAATGAGTCAAAACCCTTTGAGTGACCCTAGATTCAGCTCACTCCTTAGACTAATAAGACAAAACCCTTTGAGTGACCCTATGTTAGCTCACCCCTTGGACCAATGAGTCAAAGCCCTTCGAGTGACCCTAGTGTCAGCTCACCCCTTGGACCAATATGTCAAAACCCTTCGAGTGACCCTAGTGTCAGCTCACCCTTTGGACCAATGAGTTAAAACCCTTCTAGTGACCCTAGTGTCAGCTCACCCCTTGAACCAATAAGTTAAAACCCTTTGAGTGACCCTAGTGTCAGCTCACCCCTTGGACCAATAAGTCAAAATCCTTTGAGTGACCCTAGTGTCAGCTCACCCCTTTGACCAATGAGTCAAAACCCTTTGAGTGACCTTAGTGTCAGCTCGCGTCTTGGACCAATGAGTCAAAACCCTCTAAGTGATCCTAGTGTTTGGACCAATGAGTCAAAACCCTTCAAGTGACCTTAGTGTCAGCTCACCCCTTGGACCAATGAGTTAATTCACCCCTGGAATATCGAGTCTAACCTGACTCAAGCCCTTGGTCTTTGAACTGTGAGTTTATGGTGCTCCATGAATATCACAGACTACCTTCCCCGATTGCTCCTCGAATAATTAGCACATATCCAACCCCTTTATTATTTATAATTATTCATTCACTTCCTCATCCATTCATGCATCCTAACGGGATGAGGTAAGTGAAGCTTAGAACCACTTCCGATGCACCTACTAACACTTGACCTCTTGCATTTTCAGGTTGCAAGTGAGAGAAAAAGAGGTTAAGATGTACTATAGGAAGCATAAAAGTCACACCCCCACCACCAATTGAATCTCTGGCTGAATTTTTCTCCAATCCAAAACCTGAAATCGCAATAGTAGACAATGATGCAGTTGGACAGTCCTTCAGAAGGATCCTTGAAGCTCTGAAATTTGGTGATATTTGGGAAAGGTTGAGTGCTGCTAATGCTCAGAAAACCCAAGAGCAAGAGGTGAAAATAGCAGCGTTAAAGGCAATAATGGTGGAAATGGAGAAGCCATCCTTGGCTAAAGATAAATCTGTTACTCCCTCCATCGAGCAGTATGTGGATATGGACTGATTCTTACCAAAAGAGTCAGAAGCCCTCTCGGCTAACTTTGTGATGCCTCACATGGCCCCTTATGCTAGTACTGGCCCTCCTCACGCACATGTACTAGCATGAACATACCTAGGGTTCATATGGTCAATCTGTTCCAAGCTACTTTATGAGGACCCGCCTTTGAGTGGTACATAAGAATGCAATGAATGTAAAATCTGATTGGAGGAAGCTATGCCCGGCCTTCTTGGAGAATTATGAAGGTCAAGACTACCTTATAAGACCTTTAAAGAATCAAACAATGGCCAAATAAGTCCTTCGAGGAATTTTACCTGAGGTGGATGGTTGTTCGTGTACTTGTAACTGGGGCACCCGACCAAGATGCCTTGATAGTGAAGCTTATTGAAGGCTCTAGCCCGAAATACCACGATGAAATGAAAATGAAAAGGTTTGACACTTTCCACGATATGGTAGACTATGCCAAGAGACTTGAGAAGTATGAGGAAGAAGATCGAGCAAAGAAGCAAGAACAACAAGCTTATACTAAACCTCGATACTCGGAAAAGGGGGGATCCTTCAAGCAAGGCAATTCTGAGTCCGCAAAGGCTCAGGCTAATGTTGTACCACTCAGGTGCAGACTCACCAATCTATCTCCCCATGAGTAGAATCACTATCCTAAATATTCACCAAACTAAGGAAATCTGATCAACTCCAGAGCATCAAGCCATTTACTCTGACTACCATGGCAGACAGAGATAATTTATGTGCTTATCATGTAACTAAAGGGTACCGCACTATAGAATACACCCAGCTACTAAAAGATCTGCAGCAGATGGTAGCCGATGGGGGAATGAAAGAGCCTAAAAAGAAACTGAGCACTCAAACTAATCCCCTGCTAAACTTTCAAGCTACGATAAATGCCATCGGTATTCATGTAGAAGCTGATGAATACAGTATCAATGTAACATATAACTTCCGACATGACCTAGGATGGGGGACAATATGATCTTTGACAATATAGATATCACCTACATGGTAGACTAATACGTCCTGAGAATGAGGAGAGAAGGGCTAGATCAACACCAAGTGCCACCACACTTCATATACTAAAGAGACTCCGACTTGAATGAACATGTGGAGGAATTCCTTCGATTTATGCACGAATGGGGAATAACTATGATGGGTTTTACGCCTCAATACCCTAGATTCTTAAAAGGCCAAGCCATACACTAGTACAACACAATGCTACTGGATGGACTTTGGAACTGGTACGTTATGGAGAGATCTTTCCTTCACTACTTCAGGGAATTTCAGCCATACCTAAATGAACTTTGTTGGTGGTTGGCACCACAGGTAGACTGGTATAATACCCGGACATCCCTCCACCATAACCTCCTTTGTATACTCCCCCTGATTATATGAGTCCAAATTAAGTCAGAACAAGCTTGTTTGAATTTGAAAGCTCCTCCAGGATAGCACATTTAGAAATCCAGGAACTATATAATCCTAAACAGGTATGGAACAACCACAAAGACCAGCAAAGGTATCTCAGCCTGAACCTAGATGAAGGAGCATGAGACCCGTTTAAAGATCTTCGTACCGACATTAAAACATATGGAATCTATATCAAGGAAACATTCGCCAGCATATAAACTATAGTGTCTGAATTTCGTGTAGCCATTGAAGGAGTTGAGGCTAGAATGAATCCCGAGGAAGATCTCGAAGAAGAACCCGAGGAAGATCCCGAAGACGACCCCAAATCCTGAGAAAGATACTAAGGAAGACCTCGAAGAGGATCTAGAAGAAAGTTATGATGATGATATCCCAGCTCATAACACAGTAAACTAGATCTTTGAGCCATAGCCTTTCAAAGATTCAGATGAGGAAGTGGAAGAAGTTGTGGACTCCAACGAATTAGATCACAAAGTAGAAAGCAAAGTAGATAACCTGGGGTACAAATCAGAAACCTTTTCAAATGACGAGCTAAATCACTTGCTGGGGGATTTCAAATATGAGCCTCCCTTCCCTAATGGCATGATGGTTGATTATGACGGTGCTGAGAGCTACGCCTCCTCTCTAGAGCATGACTCCCCGGGCGTCTTATGGTCTACAGCAAGCGACGATTCTAGAGACTTTATGAACTTCAACTCAAGCAGCGAACATATCATTAATACGATTTCCAGATGAGGGGCAAGAACCTTATTGGGAGTACATCATGGAGAGAATCTGCACTAAAAATGAATTGGCTTGGGCTAGTTATTGCATTCGAAACCCGGATATAGGCAAAGTTTACCCCATATTCTACAATAGAAGTACAAGGCCACACCCTCACATCTGTGAATTTGTGCAAATGATGAACGACGGGTACATTCACTATGACCATTAGCCGGAAAGATTTTGCTTGACTCCGAGAAAAGCAGTCGTTAGGCATGAAGGGCTGAGATTTTACATGAAATCATTATAGAATGTTTTGGCTAAGCAATTCATAGACTACTTCACATGGGTCGACCCACCAAAAAACTCAACTCCTGAGATAGACAGTCACGGAAACCCTTGTGATACTGGGAATGGGAAGCAACCAACGTTGTCTGTCCAATGTCAGTGGAATTAGCCAGAGAATACCCGTGGTACATGAACAAATATAACAATAATAAAGTCGCCCATGATAATGCACAAAGTACATTTGATGAAGGAGAACCATTCGACGGAGCTCTTCATCCATTCATATGATCAGGCAAGAATCCAACCCTGTCCTATGTCAAATCCTACAAAAGAACCCTGTCATTCGAGAAAAGCATCCTAAAAAAGTTCCATTCATACGATAGCCTATTGCTACCAAAGCACCAGCTCCCACGAACAAGCCTATTGACTTAGGAGAGATACCTCTTGATGAGGATTTTGACGAGTTTGAGGTCTTCAAAACAACAAACTCGCCAACCTAAGTAGTCAGTCCTATCACTAGAGGAGGGAAAGTCACTGGATCAGTAGCCCCTACTACGCTAAAAGCTGGGCCCCTGGCATATCCTACTTTTATTAAGACCTCAGAATATATATAAAGCCCAATTATGGATCAACTAAAGGCCATTACAACAAAGATGAGTATTTGGGACCTCCTTTTGGGTTCTTAAAATCACAGGCTTGCTATCGTCAAGAAGCTTATGGAAATTAAAACATCTCCACTTGAATCACTAGAACAGGTCTGTGCACTACTTAACATCGAGATAGCACTGCTATCCCTGACATCATCTTCTCGAGCTTGGATTTACCCGATGAAGGCATTCGCCATAACAAGGCTCTCTACTTGAAGGCTACTGTTTTCGGGCCCATCATGCCCTGTATGATGGTCGATGATGGCTCATCACTGAATGTCTATCCTAAGGATATTCTGCCAATCCTAGGACTAACCAAGAGGGATTTGAAGAAATCCACCACAGTCATCAAAGCCTACGGTAATTCCAAGAGGATCGTTATTGGCACATTCAAAGCAGAAGTTACTATCAGCGAAGTCTCATCCATAGTACTTTTCATAGTTATAGACATCCTAGTAACCTTCTCCATGCTACTCGAACGGCCATGGTTCCATGCTTTGGGTGGAGTTTCATCCTCTCTTCACCAAAAGATTAAGATCCCATTCCTCAGAAAGATCGTCACTCTGGAAGCTGATGAGGCGTCAGTGGTGGCAGCACTATAAATGGGAGAAAGCCATATGAAAGGATTTACCACGGCCATAATTGGATAAGAATCAAACCAGCAGTCAGAAGTGCACTAGGGCCCATGGATTCAGGGATACATATGGAAGCACCTCACTCCTGGCAAGGCACTAGGTGCCCATGAATAGGGAATGTCGACCTTCAATATAGGGGCAAGAGAATGGAAGCCCGTAGGACTTGGTTATACAGGCCCTAGAAGAATCGCCTATAAGACAGTCTTTCATAAGAAAATGCAACAGCCCTACAATAGGGCACCTGAGCCTATCACTCAATAGGGAAAGACGGTTCTAAGGTTCAAGATTTTCTCAGATATGGACAGCTACCGCAAGCATGCTAGGGGTCCCGTAACCTATGTATTAAAAGGAGTGAATCATCAGCCGCAAGCAAGGGCCATCCCAGGTCAAATCAAGTTTGATGAATAGATGTACCCAAAGAAGGTTAAGAAGTTAAGCAAAGAAGAAGAGATCCTTAACACCGTAGCCAAACACCTTCAAGCGCAACTTAAGATAGTGGAAGAAGCGAAAAGCAAAGTAGGTAACTTGAGCCAAACCATTATGGACATGGTCACAACCATGAAAGGTAAGGTACAGGTACAAGAAGAAGATGACGAGGACATCCTGTTAAAGCTAGTCGTCATAGGAGGATCATCCGCTGTAGAGCCAGACCCTAACGATCAGGATGAGTCTTTCATTTCTGTTTCCAGTTTGTTTAAAATGAATAATGTACTTTACGATGATAATAAAATGAATAACTTTGCTTATTTGGATTGTGTTTCTGATTATGATTCTATGCATCCCTTCCAGCATTCATCTAGCATATTTAACATAAATAATGATATTATAAAAGAAATTAACTTAAATATGGAAGACGATCCAAAAATGGTATACATTTCCAATCAATTGCCCATTGAACAAGAGAGAGAATTGATAAAAGTATTGAAAAATCATGTTTTAACCTTTGCTTGGTCTCATAAAGATATGCCAGGGCTTGATCGGTACATCACTGAGCACAAGATCCCCACAAAACTAAAAATTTAGCCGGTGAAGCAAAAGATGAGAAGAATGCACCCGAATGGGATGAAAAGGTCAAAGTAGAAGTAGCCAAGAAGATCAATGCTAATTTCGTCAAGGTTGTCGGATACCCCACTTGGTTGTCCAATGTAGTTCCTGTACCCAAGAAGAATGGCGACGTTCGAGTATGCATTGACTTTCGGGACTTAAATAAGGCCACCCCTAAGGATGATTTCTCGCTACCACACATCGATGTTCTAGAAGATAGCACAGCTAGAGTAGCCATGTATTCCTTTATGGATGGATTCTTGGGGTATCACCAGATCCTCAGGAATGTAATGGACAAGTTCAAAACTGCATTCATCTCAGAATGGGGAACCTATTATTTTAGGGTAATGCCTTTCTGACTCAAGAATGCAAGGGCAACCTACCAAAGAGCAGTCATAACATTGCTACATGACCTGATCCATAAAGAAGTCAAAGTATACGTGGATGATATGCTTGTGAAATCCACCACACTAGAAGAGCATCCAATAGTGTTAGAGAGATTCCTTACGAGAATTGAGAAATACAATCTCGGCCTTAACTTGAAGAAGTGCATATTTGGCATCACGTCAGGCACGTGGTTAGCAAGAGAGGCATACAGATGGATCCTGATGAAGCTAATGCCATTAGGGAAATGCCCATGCCAAAAACTGAGAGAAGTAAGAAGTTTCTTGGGTTCCATATAGTACGTTAGTCACTTTATAGCTCAGTTCACTACCACCTGTGAGCCTATCTTTAAGCTCTTGAGAAAAAAATAGCTAATAGAATGGAATGACCAATGTCAGGAAGCCTTTGATAGAAATAAAGCTTATCTAATGAACCCTCAAGTGCTGAAGCCACCAATTCTCAGAAAGCCACTCATTCTCTACTTAGCAATAGAAGAGACATAAGTGGGAGCCATGTTGGTTCAAGAACACGAAGATAAGAAGGAACACGCGGTTTATTACCTTAGCAAGAAATTGCTAGAATATGAAACCTGATACACCATCGTGGAGAAAACTTGTTCCATCATAGTTTGGCTTACCAAGAAGCTCAGGCATTACTTCCAATCATATAGTATCTAAGCAGTGGCAAAAGTAGATCCGATGAAGTATTTGTATCAAGCTCCCTCATTAACTGGAAAACTAGCCAGGTGGCTCTTGCTACTGTCGTAATTCAATATCAAGTACGTTACTAAGAAGACCATCAAAGGTAGAGTAGTGGCCAGATTTCTAGCAAATCAACCACTCGAGGGAGGGGAACAGGAAAACCTAGAGTTTTCTAACGAATGTTTCACAATCACAAAGAAGAATCCCAAAAAATAGACCATGTTCTTTGATGGCACTATTAACAGGCGAGGGGCTGGTTTGGGGGTCATCATCATAATGCCCGATAGAGCACTCATACCTCTGTCAAAGCAACTGGAATTTCTCACCACGAATAATGGGGCAGAGTACAAACCCTATTTATTTAGGATGTCTACCCTAATCACTCTTAGAGCGGACAAGGTAAAAATCATCAATGATTCAGCTTTGGTCATCAAGCACGTCATAGGCGACTGGGAATTAAAGGAGGAATCCCTCAGACTTTACCTAGATGCTATATGGAGAAAAGTTGTAATGTTCAGTGAATGTGAATTCTGCCACATACCCCACAAGGAAAATTAAATGGCAGATGCATTGACCACTCTGGCCTCTATATAGGAAGGGCCCCAAAAGCAGCCAGTCAAGCCTCTTGTTATAGAGATAACCCGAGCTTCGTATTACGTCCATACGATAAATAATGCCATAAGTAAGGAAGAACCCTCATACTCTAACATTGTCAAGTTCCTTGAAAGTGGTGAATTTCCAGTTGAGGCTATAGATTCTGATAGAAATATGCTGAGAAAGCTAGTTATGCAATTATGCTTGGTTAAAAGAGATCTGTTTAAGAGATCCTCTGATGGCCTATTTTTGAAATGTTTGGCCTAACAGGAAGCTTAATGGGTAATGAAAGAGGTACATTTAGAAGACTACGGTCCATACATAAACAGTGTCATGATGGCAAAGAAGATCCAAAGAATGGGATACTTTTTGCTAACCACGCTGGCTGACTGTATTCAAGAAGCAAAGACTTGCCATTCTTTTCAGATATACAGGGATGTGAGCCACTTACCTCTAACAACATTGCAAAGCTTGACAACGCCTTAGCCATTCTCAGCCGGGGGCATCGATATCATCGGTGAAATATGACCATCTTTGACTAACGGCCATCGCTTCATTACAGTGGCCGTCGATTACTTTTCCAAATGGGTTGAAGTAGAATCATACGCAAACATTACATCCAAGAAGATGGTTTGGTTCATTCAGCGACATATCTTTGCCAGGTATGGCATTCCTTACCACATAGTAAGTGACAACGACGTACAGTTTCAAGGAGAAACTACCGATATTACTGAGAAGCACGGGATTGAGCACCATCGCTCTTCATCCTATCTCCCTCAAGCTAATATAGTTGTAGAAGTGGCTAATAAGGCAATCAAGAAAATCCTCTCCAAGATGATTTCTAACTACCGAGATTGGGCAGATCATTTGCCCTATGCCTTATGGGGATACAGAACTAGTGTCAAAACCCCTACAAGTCAAACTCTTTTTTCTCTTGTCTATGGGATGGAAGCGGTATTACCTGTTGAAATGGAAATCAAATCTTTGAGCATTGCTCTTGAATTTATACTTCCCAAAGATGAATGGGCAAAAGCGAGACACAAGGAATTGACTCTAATCGATGAAAAATGGCTGACTGCACTAGAAAATCTATAGTTGTACTAACAAAATATGGCCAGGGCTTACAACCGAAAAGTCAAGGGGTAAGATCAACCTCTAAGAAGGGGTGATCTGGTCTTAAAGCAGTCTCGTAAAATGCATACAAATGCTCCGGGCAAGTTCCAACCCAATTGGGAAGGTCCGTACATAGTAAGAAAGTATCTCAGTAAAGGGGCAGTAAAAATCTCAGACCTAGATGGCAATGAGTTCATGAATCCAGTAAATCGTGACAAGCTAAAGTGTTATCTCATGTAGAAAAAATATAATACAAGAGGTCTGTCAAGAGCTAGTGAGGGCTCTTAGGCAAAAATAAAGACCCCAAAATAAAAGAGCAAAGCCTTAGGTAAAATCCATTCAGAACCTTCGGCAACGATGGGCATTTCTTGGGAATAAATACCATTTACCCTTCCTATTTAAAATAATATCTTTAGTAGTAACATGTTCATGTTAAAAGTACTAAATAAGTGCATTAAATGGAAACCACGAATTGTTTAATGAAACAAGCATCCAAACAACATCATTTTATCTTTATTACACATAAAAAAACATCACAAACAACAAACAAAAAAGACAAAAACACACAATGAGGCCCAAAGCCTTATTCTCCTATGGGAACAAAAGACACCTGACGATAAGCTGAAACGCCCTCAAGGAAGTTGCGGAGTCTCTGCATCTCAATGAGCCTCTCTCCAAGGGTAGGAAGCCTGCGAGTACCCGCAACCCAGATACGATGAGCCTCAGAAGGATGAATGTCAAAAGGCACAGAATAGTTCATCTCCACCTGAGTGCGACTGGTCCACCTCACGTCATGATGATAGAACTAAGTATAGGATAGCTCTGGGCCAATCAGGGTGCACAAGGATTGAAGAAACCTCTAAGAATGGTCGTACTACCTACACAAGCAACCAGGAGAGTAGGTGATGATCTCGGAGAATCCGATGAGGACCGCACTGCCTCTGGTGACATTAGTAGTCACACACCTAATACCCCACCAAGGGCAAACTCAACGAATATCCTCAGCAGCTCGGGTACCCATAAAATCAACCTACTCCTCAATGATGAAATCTCTGTTAGAACGATTGTCGATGCGAACTATGGAGCCTCGCGCCTAGTAGGCCCTAGGATGATAATTCATGCTTATGGGAATAAATAACACAAAAAGCTTGTCCCAGAGCTAAAGCTATAAGAGCAATAAATAAAAATAATAAAAATAAATAAATAAGAAAAAAAGAGAAAAAAGAAGCTTGCTGGATTGGAAACCTAAAAAGGCGGTCCAGGAAAAAATTAAGGCAAGCCTGATGAATCAAAAACCTAAAAGGGCGGTTCATGCAAAAAGAAAGGCTCAAATAAATTTACCTGAAGGAGGAGTCTGCTGCCTCTAGTAGTCACTTCAGCTCCATTTCAGGAAGCATGCATGAAAATCAATGTCTCGGCCAAACTCACCACGATGGAAGATTTCCCCTCAAGCATCTGGTCAATAATAGTCAGGAAGGCAAAACTGCAAACCATAGTAGGAACCTTGCAAAGGAAGACCTCTAACAAAAGTAAGCAAAGCAAGAGCCAACTGGCGTCATTAAGGGAAAGTCCCCTAGCTATGTCGAAAGCCACGTCCAATCTCAAGCCCTCATCACAGATCAATCGACGCCTGTTAAATCATTGTAACTTAAAATGATTCATCCGTGGATCAGAAAACTCAAGACAGTGCGTCAAAATGATTAGAGGCATGTCGATCAAAGACCTCAGAAGCCCACAGAATTCTTCATACAGGGGGCATAACTCATACTCTCTAAAATGAAACACATTATCGATAGGGTCCCAAACCTGATGGTAGCTTAAATTACGTTGTCCTTTACAAAAATGTGACAATATTCCTTCATATGCGCCAGACTACAAACCCTGAGACTGTCCCAACCGTTGAAATTCTTTAGATAAACATTCAATTATGCGCAAAAAAAGAAGTAGTTCTCTATGGCAAAATCTTAAAGAGTAGCAGTTCGCTATATATAGTTTATAGGGCAATCTGCCAATATATGGAAGATTACCCCGATAAACTCGATCAACAATAAAAGGAAGCATGAAGCAAAGGAATAAAAGGAAAATTCTTTCATAAATAAAAATGTGTTTATACAAGGAAAAAGGCATTGCAAGTGGCCCAAAAAGAAAAACAAGCAACAAAAAAATTCCTACCCACTACTGAGGAAAGAATCCGGGAGGATCTCCCTATCCCTGCTGTGGCTGCTGCTGCAGGTCATCCACTTGGAGCATCCCCAATAGACCCTAAAGTCATCGGATCTCCAGTTGTAACATTTTAACATCAATCATTCATGTGCATTTCATGACATACCATGCATAATCATTAAAGTATTAAAATGACAGGGATCGAACGTACCGCCATATCAGAGTTTTGGTTCATTATGAACTAATGTTGCCCTTGAATATATCCCTAATTAGAGATACTATCAATAATAGGGACCTGTGGAAATAAAAAAGTTAGGGATAAGTCAGAACCATCACGACCTGAGATTCTAAGAAAGGAATAGAAGGAAAGGCAAAATAAGCTCACATGAGTGGTATCGACCGGATAGAAGGCCACCGGATGCTTACGATCCAGATAGCGTGAAATCACTAGCATATAGGTACTCAGGTCAGGATGGTACATCAGAGACATGGGAGGCTGATATGAAAACCCTCGATGTCCCTCTTCCATCACCGAACCCTAAGATGGGATGGATGATGTGGAAGATCTACCCACGTGAGCCGAAGTTGTCCTGGCCTCTTCCTACCCTGGTTATCCTATAAAAAAATAACCGAGCAAAATTAGTACAACAATAAAAAGACAAAGGAAAAATTCAATCTGATGAAGAAGGCATACAGTCATTCGGACAACCTTAGGTGATCCCACCTAGTCGCTAGGGGCAGAAGTTGAGAGGCCATTAACCTCAGAACGGTTATGAAAGTCCAGCTCAGGCTCGATAGGAATAGGATCCATCTCCGGCTATCCAAGCAGCTATGAGTCATAGAACTCCTCGTACCCCCCAACCCGCTTCAGGAAGGCACTGGGTAAACCATCGAAGGCCAAACTCATGAAGTTAGGTTACCTACGTGGCCAAAAAATCCACTGGGGCTCCCCCATGGGGATAGAATGCAACCTGGGAGAGAGATGCCAACCCTGAATGCGCTCTCCTAAGTACCACTTTAGAGAGAAATGAGTCTCTATGATCAGTCGGGTGTTCATAAACTCCCTAGCTCATCTCATGACCTCTAGCCAGTGAAGGTCATGACCCTAGGTTTGCGTCTTGTGTTGGTCCCTGTGAGGGTCTATATAAGGTCAGAGGAGGTGAATGACCCTTTTTATAGAATTAACAGACTTTAAAAAGTCTTGTGTAGCATGTTTGATGGCTTCCGTATGTTATGGATCCGGATGATGCAAATGTACAATATTATGCAAATATAAATAAAGAGTTAAAGAAAATCAAACACGATGATTTATACTAGTTCGGCCTAGCCTACGTCCAGTCCCCAAAGGTTCCTTCCTTTGAGCTTTTCCACTAGAGTGGTTTCTTTCCAACTGGCAGAAATTAAGCCTTACAGTTTGTCTCCGGATGGTATCCACTTTCAAATGTAGGATATACCACTAGAAGCACCAACTTTTATCTAATTCCTCTTATCTTTAGCAGGATATACCACTTAGATTTCTACCCCAAATCTAAGCTGAGTCCTACAGGGAGATCCCACTTAAGCGCCTACTTCAAGCTATATCCCAATCTCACTACTCACCCAAGTAGGAGATCTTTTACACTTTGGTTTTTAATAAAGGTTTTGGTTTTAGACTTCCTTAAGTTTATAACTCACTTAGGAATCTTTACAAACTGATTTGGAGTGATTTGGTTCTTGGAGGGATTTATGAATCTGATTGGTTTCTTGCAAGTTCTCTTATTATATGCTTTTGTGAAATCAACCAGCACCTTCTCAACTTATGAAGCTTCCCTTGTATAGGCCTCCATCATAAATGTAGCCGTTGTGGGTTGGTAAGCTATAATTAATCTTCATCGTTGATCAAGTGAAATGTGGCACTTTTAGAGTCATTGATCAATCCGTTAGACATTAATTTGACCCGTTTGAATCCTTGGGATTGAGGCTAAAAAGGTTTCAGTGATCATTTTCCTTATTTTTTAGTGTCACACCAACTTTTATACAATTACCTTTTTTATGTGAGCTTCACGCGCCTCCTTATTAGTCTATGTAAAAAAGGTTATTTCCTTTTTTCGTTCAGTGTCAGTCCTTTTTCTGAAAAGAGCAAGATGTCTCTTTTATCTTGCTCATGGGGAAAGGATATTTAACTTTGTAGACCAAAAAGGTGAAAGGAAAAGTTATTTTTGAAGCTTTTCTCATTGTCTTGCTATCTGAGTCTTCCGAATGTCTTTAGACTCAGTATCATTGAATCATTCTTTATTTGGATGCTTAGTAATCAGTTCTTTCAGATGCTAGTCTTGGATGTTTAAAGTTTGTTTCCTTTCCAAACTTTAACCGAATGATTCCATTAATGTGTTGGGAAACAATGATCCAGATCATAAAATTGAACTAAAATATCCGGATCAAGTTTGAAAGAAACAAAAACTTAAACTCCTAAATCTAAATGGAAACATCAGGATAAGATCCAACCACAAGGTCATCCATTGAAGACATCAAGTACCTAAGCACATACTAGAACAATCAGGATAAAGTTTGGAAAGGAAAAAAATTTTAATCCTTTAAGATCAGCATCTGGAAGAACTGATTGCACTAGCTCTAAAAGAAGACAGATCCGAAGATAATGAGCCTAAAGACATCCGGAGGACTCACACTTAAAGAAAATGGGAAAAGTTTCAAAGATAACTTTTCCCTCCACCTTTTGCTCTACAAAGTCAAAGATCCTTTCCCAATGAATAAGACAAAAGTGATAGCTTGCACTTTTTAGAAAAAGGACATAAGGACTGACATCGGACAGAAAAAGCTAACAACCTTTTTCACCTAGACTAATAAGGAGGTGCGTGGAGCAAACACCAAAAAGTTACTAGTATAAAAGTTGGCATGACACTAAAATACAAGGAAAACGATCACTGACATCTTTTCAGCCTCAATCCCTAGAATTCAAACAGGTCAAATTATTGTCTAATGGATTGATCAACGGCTCTGAAAGCGCTACATTTAACCTGATAAAGGGTAAAGATTAAACTCAAGCTCAACAACCCACAACGGCTACACTTATGACAGAAGCCTATAAAAGGGAAGCTTCACACATTGAGAAGGTTGGCTGGTTGATTTGAAAAAGCTATTCATAAGAACATTTGCTCAAGCAATCAGTAATCACAATCCCTCCAAGAATGAAATAATTCTAAATCTATTGTAAGGATTCCTAAGTGAATTATAAACTTAAGGAAATCCAAAACCAAAATCTTTGTGAAAACAAGAGTGTAAGGATCTCCAACTAGGGTGAGTTATGAGATTGGGATACAACTTAAAGTTGGTGCTTTGAGTAGGATCTCCCTATAGGACTCAGCTTACATTCAGCGTAGAAGTCTAAGTGGTATATCCTGCTAAAGACTAAAGGACTTAGCTAGGAGTTGGTCCTTCTAGTGGTATATCCTACATCTGGAAGGGAGTACCATCCAGAGATAAATTGTAAGGCTTGATTCCCGGCAGTTGGAAAGGAATCCACTAGTGTATAAGCTCAGAGGAAGGAAACTCTAGGGACTGGATGTAGGCGGGGTCGAACCAGTATAAAATCATTGTTTGATTTTCTTCTTTTTACTTATTGCATTATATTGTCGTACTTGCATTATTCGGATCCATCACCCGGATCATAATCAAACATGATACCCTAAGAGTTGTTAAAGTCTGTTTATTCCATGAAAAAGCTCCATTCACCCCCCCCCCCTCTGCCCTTATAAAGACATTCACAGGGACCAATAAGTGGTATTAGAGCAAGTGCTCAAACTAGAGACTTAACAATCTCGAGCTAAAGGTCCACATATTTTGATTCAAAATCAAAATGAGTTTCCAAAACTCACAGCTCCTTCTAGAGGGTATGTCTATTATCCGCCCTCCACTCTTCATCGGTGAACACTACACGTTTTGAAAGAACCGAATGAAGAACTTCATCCAAGCACAAAGCATGCAAGCATGGTTAGTAATTAAAGATGGTTCATGTGAGCACGGGATTTTACAGTCCCTCTCGCGAGACGATGATGACGTGTACCCGATTTTAATACCTCGAAATAAAAGTTCTCTTTAGAATTTTTATTACCAAAATAATATTCCTTGTGAATTTTATAATTGGTAGAATCCAGTTCGGTGTGGCCGATAACGCGTCCGGTAGGAGCTTGAACCGATGATTTACACCCAAATTAAACAATACCCATTAAAATATAATTAAAATTCAAAAAGATACCTTTCCACCCACTATTAAACCACTTTTCCTGACTTTTTAGGCTTTTTGACCCGTTGGTTGTCGGTATGCTGGAGAATGATGTCACCGCCGACATCAATGATGCCATCGGCGGCATCACCATACCGCCGACGACATCATAATGGCGCCGGTAGCATGGCCTAAAATGGGTCCCTCCATAGACAGCCTTTCAGCCACTTTCGGCGGAATAAGTCAAAAAGGTCTCGAAAAACACCCTAATTTGCCTATAAAAAGGCACCTAAAACTGCAAAAAAGGGGGGGGACTGAAATTGTATAGGGAAGGAGCTAAAATTGGGCAATTGAGAGGCTGAAATTGAGAGAATAGATTTTAGTGAGATAAGAACTAGAAAAGGCAGGAAAAAGGATTCTAATCCATTTTTCCCGATTTTTCTTCTTCAAACTCTCTGATTGTGAGCTTAAATCAGTGAGTTTTTGGGTTAAATCAACTTGACAGAACTTAAAGACCTAAAACCTTTAAATTAACAATCAAATTATCATTACAAGCTCCCCAGAGGTGTTATTATTCAGTTCACAAAGAGTTGGATTCACTACCCCGAGGTGAAAATCCTGAGTCTCATAGCTCTTTGGCATTATTATTATTATTGGTTTGTGTTAATTTTTGTTGATTTGTGTTCATTTTTGAGTTTTCGGTCACTTTGACTGCCAATCGCTGCTGCTGTAAGAAATCAAAGTCACCGGAGACATGCGATGTTGCCAGTTGTATCACCCATGTCGCCAGAGACATCGTTAATACAGCCATTAGCATTGCATTCCCCAGAGACCTCGCTTTTTTACGGGACCCTTTCTTTGTGGTATTCAGAAAGCCTTGTGCATGTCTGCTTGCTGATGTCGCCCACGATACAATTGATATCGTCGGTGGCATCAGCCATGCCGCCAGCGACATCAACCATGTCGCCGGCGGCATCAGATGCCCCACCGGCGACATGACTATCTGGACAGCAATATTATTTTCGTTTGTTCCCAAACTAACTTATTTTCTGAAGCTAGGACCTATAACGTAACGATGGAGGTTCGAAACCTCCCGAAAACAGACCCGCCCACAACGAGTGACATATTCACCTATAATCCGATTAAAGCAATGATTGAATCTAAAATTTGGATAAAAATGGGATTTCCCCGCAAACGCCATTCGAACCTCATTCTAGCCATCCAATCGGGGCTTTATGATATTATAAATAAAATATGCCATATTCGTGTCAACCATCCTCTGCAGGTAGATGTATATCAGACATTCGGGTATTTTATTTGCTGCATAGAAAATGTACAGGACTTGAAAACCTTATAATAATTTTACTTTCTGCACTTATTTTTTCTTTTGCTGCTATAAATATTTTATTTATTGCTTTATTTGCTTGATAAACACGAAAACAACAAAATAACTAAAAATACAAATAAATAGGGTGGATTAAAACGATTAAGAAAGAATAAAGTATCTTAACTTGGCCTAATGAAAAGTAGATAACATCATCCAAACTCGGAATCTCTACTTAAGGTATGGTCCAACCACTCGGTGGGAAAATCGTACCAAAAATTTCCCGGTTAAGCTGAACCGGGTGGCGACTCTATTTTAAGTATGGGATTTCGATCTCGTATCTTTTAGGCATTAAAATATGCAAAATCGTTTTCCAACCACATCACTCACACCTCCCCGTCACACCAACGGGCCGGCCCGACCAAAATCGGCCTCGCGCCGCCGCAGCGTGAAGCGTCGTCCGCTCACAGTGGCAACTCTGCTGGGGATTTTCTTTGAACTTGAATCTTCTTTCATAGTTTAAAAGATTTTGATGATATATTGAAATCATTGGCCAAATTAAAACTTTATTCTTTTCTTATGACATCTTGTCCTCATGCGTGTAGATAGTTCGGTAATTTTAGGTGCCCTGTTTCACCCGAGAAGCTCACAAAGTATCACTCATGCCCTGTTAGAATTGAGGATGCCTAGTGGATGGATCACTCGTTTTAACCAACACGTAAACTCCTATAATCGCGCCCATTTGGGTAGTGGTTGAGTAATGTGGAATCAAGGTAAACGAGAACCTTCTACATCAACAACCCTATACCAAAGCCGCGTTAGAAAAAAGCCTTAGCACATCATTCCCTTTAGGATTACCCAAAATAAATAAAATAATTAGGACGCACTTCTTTCGCCATTACCGGTGAAGCAGCCAAACTCCATCCTACCAAAGAGGCGTTACGCGGGAGTCATAAGGTTGGAACAGGGCCGATTTGCATGCTATGTGCACTATGATCATGCACCCCCATGCATCAGCTTTAAGAGCCCAAAATGAATCAACTTACCCTTATCACTTCCACCCGTGGAAGAGGTTTAGCAACATATGTAGGACTTCTCTTGTGCCTCTATTGCGTCACTACATATCGCTATGTAAGACACGAGATACAAACGTCCCACGTATGTTGAAGGGATAAGCCAACACATCATCTCTAACCACATCTACGTGCAGCCATAGATATCACGCACCGCTTCCAATAAAAAAAAGACATACATACATACCATCCATACCATTTACAACCCATTCATAGTCTGACCCATGGCTCATGATCCTAAACAATCTTCCTCTTAAACCGAGACCTTCACAACTAGCCAAGTCATTTCCTCACAATGATAACTCTACCTCACCCAGAGAATATACAAGTCTTCCCCCCACCTCAAGAGCAGCAGTTCACTCTCCGTCTCTTGGATCGGAGATCACCGCCGCTATCGTCCAGTTTCTGAACTCCGATTAGTTCTGAAACATCATTCAGAAGCTAATGTATATCTGTCAAGAAGGCCCTAAGAAGTCAGGACTTCGACTAGGTCATGCAATCTCCGGGCATGACACCCGATGGCAATACACTCTGGCAATCACCGCCAATCGCTTACCCCGAACAAAGGGAAGGAGCCCAGAGTCCAATTCTTCCACCATTCTTTAACACCTTACCACCAAATTTGGTCACCCCATCACAATTTAAGATCCCCGATGCCCCGATGCTTCCTCAATACAACCAAGTCATGCAACACAAAGTTAAAGATTTCTCACATCAATTGATGACAGTAGGTTGCTATCAGAAAGAGGGAAGAGTCTAATCAGAGGAAGACCAGATCTTTCAAAACACTGACTCACCCATACCCCCACCTCAAATTATGATAGACCAAGATACCTATCAGAAATCGGCACCAGCTGCCATTATTCAGCCAAACGACGGTCTTAAGTATAGAACAAATCCATGGAAACTGCTGCTTAATGTAATCTTCACCGGGTTAAGCGAAGCTGGCATTCTTAAACCTCTTCCCAAATTTAATCCCCCCATGAGAGAAGGAAAAGGCTTTTGCAGATATCACATATTGTCGGGTCACAACACCAATCATTGTAAAGCTTTGGTCCGTACCATTCAAAGTCTGGTGGATGATAAGAAGATTACCGACCCTGAAAGGGTATCCTGCCCCTTGCCAGAGTCTGGCAACCAGACAAGGACGATTAATCCGGGCTTTTTCAAACAACGAAATGACCCTCAAGATCTCATCAAGGCCATCTACTCAAATGGTAGGGGAAAATCGCGCTCTGACGGTGAGGACGAAGAATCCTAATTTGCAATCCTTAGAGTTCAGACTTTTTAGCTCCATGAGCAACTTCCATTTTTCTTACTTATGTCATGTCTGTATCCTTTGATCAGTGTCTTCATATGAGCACACGTACGATGCTTTCAGTAGTTAAGATATTTTTATTGAATGAAATTAAATTGAGTACATTACGTGGTAATCAAATCCAATAATTTAAACCCTGTCAAACACATGTGATCATAAAGTGCTTAAAGACCATGATAATGCTTTTGCTCAGCTCAATAATCGGATTGTTGAAATGCCATGGGTCTCTTCTAGAATTAACTCAACGACCCTGCAATGGTGCACCTTCAAGCTACCAAAGAAGTATCAATCGGTCCCCTGAAATAGAGAATCAAGGCTTACACCCAATGGAGCCCGGCCTCCATCAAATAAACATCGTAGCCAAATCTCAAGCCAATGTCACAACCAAGAACATGACCAAATTTAAAGAGAAACACATCTTCACCCGGTACAAATCAACCCCTTGAAACCCTTCAACTAACAAAGGTCAGGGGGCAACCACTTCCTAGAACACCAAGTGTAAAGGCAAGCACCTTCATCCCACAACCCATAAAGACGATCGTGCAACCAACATCGCAATCAGCTTGCTAAATAAACCAATAAAGCAAACAACCACTTCAAAAGCACCAAACAAAAGGTCCTCAAACCGAACATCACTTGTTTAAAACCCATCACCACCGATACAGAGTGCAAATTCAGGACTAAATAAGAAGGGCTCTGCAGACCACAGACTAAAGGAGCAATAAAAATAGCAATCAGGACAACAATCATACCAATCGATGAAGCTATGGGTAAGCGCCAAAAACTCCCGCAAGCTAAACAGCTCGCAATAAGGTTAACCAAAATCAAAACAAGATAGAATGAATCGGATGATCCAGGCGAAAATCGAGTGGACACCAAGAATATCTGTAAAGGCACTACCATGCGCACAATAGTGAATCAGATACTCAACGCCCTTGCCAAGAGTCAGGCCCGACACTGAAGCATCTGAAGACCTCCGATACCAGTGAAAAGTTCAGACCAGATTGAGAAGGTTGTCATATAGCTAAGGATGGTATTGAAGTCATAAGCATAGGCAAGGGCGAGTCCATCGATCTAGTCGACCAGAACAGGCTTAAGCATTATCATGTCTAAACAAAAGAAATAAATCAGAAAAAGAGGTACACTAAAAAATATACAATAATCGCCCGTCAGTTGGTCTTCTACTGACTGGGCAAAAATTAGGGTTACACCCGACGGTCGGTATCCTGCAAACTGGCTGTACAAAAATTAAGGGATAAGTCAATAACGCCTACTGAACCGAAAACCCAAAAAGGGCGGTTCAGATAAAAATTAGGGCATAAGAGAAAAAAAATAGTGAGATGTTAACTCGAAAACCTGTAAAGGCTGGTTAACACCAGGGGTTCCATTAATGGAAATGATTGCCAACATCTTGTACTTAAATTAGATTCACTCGATAAAAGTGTCTTTCGTACTGAAACATCTGTGTTTGTGATTGTATAAATGTCTGGCGATCGAAGAATGGAAACATCACAAGTAAGCTTGATCAAAGACGCTACGCGCTCAAAGGTCGGAATAAGTCTGTTAGAGCGAAAACTCGAAAGGACAGTCTATGCAAACAATAGGGTCAAGTTGGAACCTAAAATCTGTGTTCCTCAGGCTCTGCAGAAAAACCCCATAGCTTTTGATTATGGGTTGCCATGACAGAAATGGACAGAATAGTCGAAAACAGGTTGCTAGAAGATTGATGCCGCCGGTGATGTAATTGATACCGCCAGCGATATAGGATCAATTTGGGCGATATGGGTGATGCCGCCAGTGGCATGGAGTTAATTTTCTGGGCGGCATCAGAAGCATTTCTTCCATTTCAGACCTGTACAAAGCCTGTAAACAATCCTATGCTATATTTCCAATGCCTTTTCAAATAGCAATTCATTTTTTCATTCAAAATAAAAGCCCGAAGGCTCAAATCACTCAAAATATCCTAAAACCAAACCCCAATGTATCGAGGGTACAAATAAAGAGCTAAAAAAGGTAAAATAAAGTAAAACTAAACATGTTCGCCATTGCCAGCGGGGTGGGATGAAATGTCATCGGGGCCTGTAAACCAATCATCAACATCATCCTCATCTTCCTCCCTTCCCTCTGTCATAGGAACACTACTGGACTCCTCAGCTGCAGTAAATGCACGTCGGCCGGCGGACAACTTAATCCCCCTACGACTGGTGCCTCCGGGGTGCGCACGGTCCAAGTTTTGCTTACTCCTCCATTCCTGAGCGGTGGCTGCTAGCTGACCCTCGAGATCACTCACGCGACGCTGTAAGACCGCAGTCTCCTCCTCATACCACCACCGGGCTGCATCAGCATCAGATAAAGAAAGGGCCAAGAAATCTTACAAACCAGAGAAAATATCAGCAGTGCATGTCATGCATAAAATCCATACATACATCCCATCTTAACATGTGCATAAAATACCTGAACTAGGAGCGACTGCCTAATAAGGGTATCTCAGAGAATAAAATTGTTCTCTGCAAGCTGCTCCACGTGACTCCGTGCCACCTGGAAAATCTAAAAGGCAAATCCTCAGACAACCGCATCCAGTGCTTGAAAAAGAAAATAATTATTAGGCCTTACATAAGTAGTATTTTCAGGCATAAATATCGGAGCTTGCCGACTCGAGCCAACATTCCTATAGGAGAATTCGCCTCGGGAGTTCATCAACAGGAAGGTGGTTTCCAAAGGATTGACCAATTGCCTCTCCATGAAGTTTATGCCCTCCGGCATACTATAGTGTCGGGTCCCACTTTGGTTGTCCCGACCCCTCTTTCTCACGGGTTCCTATAAAACGTGAAAGCCACACATCAACAACGTTCCTAAACAACTTCAAGATCATACACGCAGGCACAATCATACCTCGAAAGAACGTTCCTCCCCTTGGGACATTGGCACGCTCCCGTCAGCTACGTTTGTACCCACCTCATCCTCCCCCTCAGGGTCGACTGCAACATCCCCTTCAAGTGCCTCATCCTCATCATCCTCCTCCTCATCGACGTCTAAAATGCCTTTAAGGTGCCTCTTCTTATCCTTTAACCGTTGCTCGTTATGATACTCAATTGTATCATTTCCATGGATGTGAGGACACACGGGAGTAGACGCTGTAGAAGCTGCTTGTAGAGGCCAGGATCGCTAGAGATCACTCGGCCATTCCCTTCAATATAATTGGCTTTGTCGGCCTCGGAAGAGATTACCAAATGAGGCCACCATAAGCCCCTGGGAGGATCGGCAGGCACCGGTCTAGCAGCCACCGGGAGCCACCTCTAGCCCCGAACGCGCTCGCCTAGATACCACTGCTGGGACAAAGGGCACTCGATCACAAACCGGCGGTCATCCACCTCCTTCCGGACCCTTGTGACCTCGGCCAAGTTCTCTACCCCATCGAATGGATCCAAGACGAGCTGCATCAAAACAAATAAATAAGCAATTTTTGTTTCGTCTAAATGTAAAAGGACTAAATCGAAAAAAAAAAATTTACATACTGAGCTCAACCGCACGCTCCTTAGGACCTCCCTATACTGCGTAGGGTACTTGGCTTTCCCACCGATGCCCCCGCACCAGTGAGCAAGGAAGTGAGAGCCCGGAGGCATAACCTTCTTAAACTCCACCGGCGGGAGGATCTGATGCTCGAAGGCCCAGGCCTACACAAATGACGATCGATCAATTTAAAAAACGTCATGCAATAAATGAGAACGCATGCTATCAAGAGAAATATTTCCAAAAAGTTATACCTGGAGAAGCAGGTGGCAAAGGCGAAGGGCTTTCTCCTTCTTCCGGGCTCCCACTTCCAGCCCGTGGTACAACTGGGCCAAGATAGCCCTTGGCCAATTCTTCCTCCTGATTCCCGGCACATCTTCCACTGCAGTTATAAGCACGTAGTTGATCTTACTCCCTGAGATTGGGAAGAACAGCACAGTGAGTAGAGAAATCATGAAGGAACGGACACAAGCCTCCCTCTCCTCCTCAGGCACTACGTTCACCCGGGTCCAATGATGGTACAACTCACCATAGGACAGCCGCCCAGAGATGGGCTTTGGACCGAACAACTCCTTTACCCGCCTCACCACGGGCCTCTCAACATGGTACTTGTCCATGTAAGCATCAAAATGAATGACCTCATCCATCCAAGGGAGGCCGGTCATGGCTACTAAATCAGAAGGGGTAATTGTAGCTTCCCCAAAGGAGAAATGGAAGGTATGGGTGGTCTCGAACCACCTTTCAGTCAGGGCTGTTACTACAGAATGAGTAAGCTTAGGCATCAGTATAGGCATTATCCGCACCAAATCCCCAAACCCTATCTCGTTAATTGCAAGCGCGAGCTCGGGATCGTTCTCTGAGATGTGGTGCCACCATTCACCGATGGTGCCCATTCCCCCTGTGTAAGTTAGTTCATATGGCTGTAAAAATTGAAAACAAAACGGATTAGTCCTGCTTATTTTTATCAAAAAAGCTGCTGATGTCGCCTCTATTGAAAGCGATATCGCCGGAGACATCAACCCACACCGCCAGCGGCATGGTTCATGTTGCCCGCGACATCACCTTAAACAGAAGCGACATCACCTTAAACAGAAGCGACATCACCTTAAACAGAAGCGACATCAGACCCCCGTAAAGCCTTTTACAAGGACGGTTGCCGCCAGCAACATCACTTATATCTCCAGCGACATCACTCATTTCGCCGGCAATATCACTATGTGCGGGCAGAACCAGTTTTCTCCCAAAATCGCACCCATCGTACCAAAATCACAAAAATCGCAATCAATCGAACAATAAGCCCAAAAAACGGTAAAAATCAATCCTAAAGCATGCAATATGACCAATCCATTTCACATTTAAACCCCTATCATGGCATGATCTCAAATCTAAAGCCAAATCAAATCGAATCCAAAAAGAAGTGATTCGGGTTTTTGTTGAGATTACCTGGATATAACAGAGGTTTTTTTCCTTCTCTGGAGTCAGATTGGTGATAGGAGAGTTAATGCCATAACCATACATTTTGGCCGTCTCCTTCAGGCCATATGCAGTAGGAACGGAAAGGATTTTCAATCCCTCAACGGAAGAATCGGGCAGGCTCTCCCTAGCCTTGGATTTGCCCCTGAAAGCCTTGGTGATTCTCTTCATGATTTCAAAAGCAAAGGAAGAAATCAAAAAGCTTTGGAGAAGAAGAAGATAAGAGGGGTACGGTTTGGAATAGTGAGGAAGAAGGGAAGTTCCATCCCCTTTTAAACTGCAGCGCGGAATTCGAGGAGTTTTAATTTATCTGAAACTGTCTATTCATACCACCGGCGACATCAATCCATGTCGCCAGCGACATCACTCATGTCGCCGGCGGCATCGCCTCTTTTAGTTCAAGTTTTGAAATTATCTAACTAGTCAAAGCTGCCACGTGGCACTCATACCGCCGGCAATATAAACCCATGCCGCCGGTGACATCGCCTCTTTTAGTTCAAACTTTGAAATTATCTGACCAGTCAAAGCTGCCACGTGGTACTCATACCACCGGTGGTATCAACCCATGCCACCGGCGACATCGCCCCTCCAAATCAGATTTTTTACACAAGCCCAACAGAAGGGCGATCTCTTCAAAGTGAAAGTCCGATCAAAGGATAATCACTACACCAAACACAAGCCCAACCGAAGGGCGATCTCTTTAAAATAAGCCCAACCAAAGGGCAATCTCCTCATTCAAAGTGAGCCCAACCGAAGGGCGATCTCTTCAAAACACAAGCCCGACTGAAAGGCGATCTCTTCAAAACAAGCTCAACCGAAGGGCAATCTCCTCATTCAAAGTGAGCCCAATCGAAGGGCGATCTCTTCAAAATAAGCCCAATCGAAGGGCGATCTCTTTAAAATAAGTCCGACCAAAGGACAATCACTGTACAAAACACAAGCCCAACCGAAGGGCGATCTCTTTAAAACAAGCCTAACCGAAGGGCAATCTCCTCATTCAAAATGAGAGCCTAATCAAAGGGCAATCTCTTCAAAGTGAAAGTCCGACCAAAGGACAATCACTATACCAAACACAAGCCCAATCAAAGGGCGATCTCTTCAAAGTGAGCCCATTCGAAGGGCGATCTCTTCAAAACAAGTCCGACCAAAGGACAATCACTATACAAAACCAAGCCCAACCGAAGGGCAGTCTCCTCATAAAATGAGAGCCCAACCGGAGGGCAATCTCTTGGAAGCGAAAGTCCAATTGAAGGATAAATCACTGTACAAAATGCAAGCCCAACCGAAGGGCGATCTCTTCAAAGTGAGCCCAATTAAATGGCGATCTCTTCAAAGTGAAAGTCCGACCAAAGGACAATCACTGTACAAAACCAAGCCTAACCGAAGGGCAATCTCCTCACAAAAAGTGAGCCCAATCGAAGGGCGATCTCTTCAAAGTGAGCCCAACTAAAGGGCGATCTCTTCAAAACAAGCCTAACCGAAGGGCAATCTCCTCATTCAAAGTGAGCCCAATCGAAGGGCAATCTCTTTAAAGTGAGCCCAACCGAAGGGTGATCTCTTCAAAGTGAACCCAACCGAAGGGCGACCTCTTCAAAGTGAAAGTCCAACCAAAGGACAATCACTATACCAAACACAAGCCCAACCAAAGGGCGATCTCTTTAAAGTGAAAGTCCGACCAAAGGACAACCACTGTACAAAACCAAGCCCAACCGAAGGGCAGTCTCCTCATAAAATAAGAGCCCAACCGGAGGGCAATCTCTTCAAAGCGAAAGTCCAATCGAAGGACAAATCACTATATAAAATGCAAGCCCAACCGAAGGGCGATCTCTTCAAAGTGAAAGTCCGACCGAAGGACAATCACTACACCAAACACAAGCCCAACCGAAGGGCAATCTCTTTGAAGTGAAAGTTCGACTAAAGGACAATCACTGTACAAAACCAAGCCCAACCAAAGGGCAGTCTCCTCATAAAGTGAAAGTCCGACCAAAAGACAGTCACTGTACAAAATACAAGCCCAACCGAAGGGAGATCTCTTCAAAGTGAAAGTCCAACCAAAGGATAATCACTATACAAAACACAAGCCCAATAGAAGGGTCAACCAACCCATAAAGCATAAGTCCGACCAAAGGACAATCACTATACTAAGCACAAGTCCGACCAAAGGACAAATTCTCGGCAAAGCACAAGTCCGACCAAAGGACAAATTCTCTACAAAGCACAAGTCCGACCAAAGGACAAATTCTCTACAAAGCACAACTCCGACCAAAGGATAAATTCTCTACAAAGCACAAGTCCGACCAAAGGATAAATTCTCCGCAACGCACAAGTCCAACCAAAGGATAAACCAATCTGTGAAGCACAAGTCTGACCAAATGACAAATTCTCGGCGAAGCACAAGTTCGACCAAAGGATAAATTCTCTATAAAGCACAAGTCCGACCAAAGGACAAATTCTCTACAAAGCACAAGTCCGACCAAAGGACAAATTCTCCGCAACGCATAAGTCTGACCAAAGGACAAATTCTCCGCAACGCACAAGTCCAACCAAAGGACAAATTCTCCGCAACGCACAAGTCCGACCAAAGGACAAATTCTCCACAAAGCACAAGTCCGACCAAGGGACAAATTCTCCACAAAGCACAAGTCCGACCAAGGGACAAATTCTCCACAAAGCACAAGTCCGACCAAGGGACAAATTCTCCACGAAGCACAAGTCCGACCAAAGGATAATCCACAAAGCGTAAGTCCGACCAAGGGATAATCCATAAAACACAAGTCCGACCAAGGGACAAATTCTCCACAAACCACAACTCCGACCAAGGGACAAATTCTCTGCAAAGCATAACTCCGACCAAGGGATAAATTCTCCACGAAGCACAAGTCCGACCAAGGGATAAATTCTCCATGAAGCGCAAGTCCGGCCAAGGGACAATCCACAAAATGCAAGTCCGACCAAGGGACAATCCATAAAATGCAAGTCCGACCAAGGGACAATCTACAAAACATAAGTCCGACCAAAGGACAATCTAGCACAAGTCCAACCAAGGGACAATCTACAAAGCGTAAGTCCGACTAAGGGACAATCTATAAAGCGTAAGTCCGACTAAGGGACAATCTATAAAGTGCAAGTCCGACCAAGGGACAATCTTCAAAGTGCAAGTCCGACCAAGGGGCAATCTATAAAGCGTAAGTCCGACAAGGGGCAACCAATCTATAAAGCGTAAGTCCGACCAAGGGATAAATAATCTACAAAGCATAAGTCCGACCAAGGGACAAATAATCTATAAAGCGTAAGTCCGACCAAGGGACAAATAATCTACAAAGCGTAAGTCCGACCAAGGGACAAGCCAATCATCCCTCAGGTATCATTCCTATCCCTTGCTCTTTCATGTGATCATACTGACCTGTGGCAGCAGTGATCCCCCGAGGGGCAGCCTGTGAGCACGGGATTTTGCAGTCCCTCTCGCGAGACGATGATGACGTGTACCTGATTTTAATACCTTGAAATAAAAGTTCTCTTTAGAATTTTTATTACCAAAATAATATTCCTTGTGAATTTTATAATTGGTAGAATCCAGTTCAGTGTGGCCGATAACGCGTCCGGTAAGAGCTTGAACCGATGATTTACACCTAAATTAAACAATACCCATTAAAATATAATTAAAATTCAAAAAGATACCTTTCCACCCACTATTAAACCACTTTTCCTAACTTCTTAGGCTTTTTGACCCGTTGGTTATCGGTATGCTGGAGAATGATGTCGCCACCGACATTATCCATGCCACCGGCGGCATCACCATACTGCCGGCGGCATCAGCCATACCGCTGGCGACATCATCATGTCGCCGGCAGCATGGCCTAAAATGGGTCCCTCTATAGACAGTCTTTCAGCCACTTTCGGCGGAATAAGTCAAAAAGGTCTCGAAAAACACCCCAATTTGCCTATAAAAAGGCACCTAAAACTGCAAAAAAGGGGGGGGACTAAAATTGTATAGGGAAGGAGCTAAAATTGGGCAATTGAGAGGCTGAAATCGAGACAATAGATTTTAGTGAGATGAGAACTAGAAAAGGCAGGAAAAAGGATTCTAATCCATTTTTTCTGATTTTTCTTCTTCGAACTCTCTGATTGTGAGCTTAAATCAGTGGGTTTTCGGGTTAAATCAACTTGATAGAACTTAGAGACCTAAAACCTTTAAATTAACAACCAAATTATCGTTGCAAGCTCCCCGAAAGTGTTATTGTTCAGTTCATAAAGAGTTGGATTCACTACCACGAGGTGAAAATCCTGAGTCTCATAGCTCTTTGGCATTATTATTATTGGTTTGTGTTAATGTTTGTTGATTTGTGTTCATTTTTGAGTTTTCGGTCACTTTAACTGCCAATCGCTGCTGCTGTAAGAAATCAAAGTCACCAGAGACATGCAATGTTGCTGATTGTATCACCCATATCACTAGAGACATCGTTGATACCGCCATTAGCATCGCATTCCCCAGAGACCTCGCTTTCTTACGGGACCCATTCTTTGTGGTATTCAGAAAGCCATGTGCCTGTCTGCATGCTGATGTCGTCCACGACATCAACCATGTCATCGGCGGCATCAGATGCCCTACCGATGGCATGACTTTCTGGACAGCAGTACTATTTTCGTTTGTTCCCAAACTAACTTATTTTCTGAAGCTAGGACCTATAACATAACGATGGAGGTTTAAAACCTCCCGAAAATAGACCCGCCCCACAATGAGTGACATGTTCACCTATAATCCGATTAAAGCAACGATTGAATCTAAAATTTGGATAAAAATGGAATTTCCCCACAAACGCCTTTCGAACCTCATTCTAGCCAATCCAATCGGGGCTTTATGATATTATAAATAAAATATGCCATATCCGTGTCAACCATCCTCTGTAGGTAGATGTATATCAGATATTCGGGTATTTTATTTGCTGTGTAGAAAATGTACAGGACTTGAAAACCTTGTAATAATTTTAATTTCCGCACTTATTTTTTCTTTTGCTACTGTAAATATTTTATTTATTGCTTCATTTGCTTGATAAACACGAAAACAACAAAATAACTAAAAATACAAATAAATAAGGTGGATTAAACCGATTAAGAAAGAATGAAGTATCTTAACTTGGCCTAATGAAAAGTAGATAACATCATCCGAACTCAGAATCTCTACTTAAGGTATGGTCCAACCACCCGGTGGGAAAATCGTACCAAAAATTTCTCAGTTGAGCTGAACCGGGTGGCGACTCTATTTTAAGTATGGGATTTCGATCTCGTATCTTTTAGGCATTAAAGTATGCAAAATCATTTTCCAACCACATCACTCATACCTCCCCGTCATACCAACGGGCCGGCCCGATCGAAATCGACCCCACATCGCCACCGTGCGAAGTGTCATCCGCTCATAGTTTATATGAGCCTGCTCATGAAGTAGAGGATATGACTACCCGAAAACCCCCAAGTATGTAGGATGAGAATGATTTTAAAAAGCAACGTGAAAAAGCAAATGCTATTAACATGCCTCATTATGCTCTTAGTGCTGTAGAATTTAATAGGATATACGGATGTGAGACTGCACAGGAGATTTGGCAGAAGCTGGAAGTAACCTATGAAGGAACCAACAAAGTAAGAGAAGCCAAGCTTGATCTACTCCAGCAAAAGCTTAAATCCTTCAAGATGGAGCCAAAAGAATCAATTAGTAGGATGACACTAGATATACCAATCTAGTTAATGAGATGAAGAGGCTCAGAAAGGAAATCTTTGGAGTAGAGATGGTAAAGAAAGTGCTCCAGAGTCTCACTAAGGAATGGGACAATAAGAAGATTGCCATTGAAGAAGCTCATGACTTAAATTTCTATAGTTATGATGAGCTCATTAGCAATCCCTTGACTCAAGAGTTATCCCTAGAGAGATATAGTCAATAGGAGAAGAAGCCTGAAGAAAAGAAGAAAGCTATTGCATTAAAGGTAGAATCCACCGGATCAGCTTCATCCGGAGAAGAAGAGCAAATTGCTGAATCACTAAGCACCAAATACAACTTGCCCTATTAACTAGAAATCTCAACATGTTCATATAAAAGAATGATAGAAAGATATCAAGAAAGTATGAATCCCGGAAACCAAGAGAAGGCACATCCAGAAGAGATAAACCTAGAAAGAATCTGGAAGAAAAGAAGGATCCGAAAAAAGAAGCTTCCTGCTTTGAATGTGGAGAGAAAGGCCATTTCAGAACAAAATGCCCCAAACTTAAGAAAACCAAGAAGTTCAATAAGAAGGCAATGGTGGCTACCTGGAGCAATAGTGAGAAAAGTAGCAGTTCATCTTCAACAGAAGAAGAAAAGACTACCAACTGTGCATTCATGGCACTGACTGATCCAAAAGTAGAGCAATCTGAAAAGAATATCTCTAAGTAAGATACAATGCAAATCAAAGAATTAGAATCAGAAACAGCAAACACTGAGGTAAACTCTTATTCTAATTCTACTTGTAACTTTGATCTTGCTAGAGCTTTATCTATTATGATAAAAAAAAGTGTAAAGAAGAATGCAAAAGCAATCAAGTCCTTAAGAAGACAAGTGTTAGAGATTGCTGAAGATAATGAAGCATTGGCACAAGATGTCAACTTGATCAGAACAGCAAAGTACATTGATGAAGTTGAGGAGAACTATCTGAAGAATTAAGTGCAAATGCTAAGTGTTAATCTGCTTGGGCTGGACAGAGAAATAGCCCTAATGAAGGAGGCATCCGGATTGAGACCTAATCCTCCATAAAGAAGGAAAAATCCAAGGCAAGCTACACAAAGAAATCAATCTCAAGGTGCCAAATAAAATCCAAAGTATCTTAATCAAAAGGTGAAGGAGGTTAGCAGGCAACCATAAGCCCAAAGATATACTGCTACTCAAAAGGGAAAGGCTAAGGTGGTTTACAATCAACAACCTGCCAAACAAAGAAGAAATTGTGTAGTAGAAGTTGCACCTTCAACCAGCTTCTGGATACACATCGGACCATCTACCAGTGTACAAGAAGCTGGATATAGAGGGAACTATAGGAAGGAAGATCTTAAAAAGATCAAAAAGAAGCAGGAATAGAACAGATCCATTGCAGGGTGCAGGTTTTGTGGGAAAACAATCATATTACTAAATTATGTAGATTGAAAAATGGTTACTATGATGTTAATCCTTGCCCTGAGATGGTTATTAACTCGAGAGGACCCAAATCTAATTGGGTACCCAAACCCACTTGATCTATTTTGCAGGTATACCTTATATCCACAGTAGATAACCACACTTAGTAGATTAGTAGTGGATGATCAAGGCACATGACAGGTGATGAGATGGTCTTCATCACATTAACCCGGAAGAAGGGAGGCAAAGTAAGCTTTGGAGATAATCAAAAGGGACAGATCATAGACATGGAACCATTGAATCTGAATTAAAGATAGAAGATGTATCATTGGTTGATGGACTGAAATTCAACTTGCTAATTGTAGCCCAACTCTATGACAAAGGAGGAAAAGTCACATTTGATTCTGGAGGCTGCTCAATCTATGATAGTAAGTCCAATCAACTTATTCTTTATGCACCTAGAGTCAATAATGTTTTTTTAACATTAAAAATGAGAAAAAGAATATCTACTTGGTGTCTAAAGAAGAAGAATCATGGCTATGCCACCGGAGGTTGGGACATGTTAGCATTAACCTCCTATCTAAATTAGCCAGAAAGGATTTGGTAGTGGGTTTGCCTAAGGTTGCTTTTGATAAGGATCATCTATGCACTACATTTCAATTAGGTAAATAATATAAGAAAAGTTTCCCTTCCATCTCCTACATTCCTTCCAAAAGAGTACTTGAGCTCTTGCATATTGATCTCTTTGGTCTAATCAAACCATTGAGTTTAGGTAGAAGAGAATACACCATGGTTATTATGGATGATTATTCTCGATATACCTAGGTTCTCCTGCTAGCAAGCAAAGATGAAGCCTTTGACCAATTCTCAAAAACATTCATCCGGATAGAAGTAGAACAGGCTATTAGCATTGCACGCATCCTGAGTGACAAAGGTGGAGAGTTCAAAAATAAGCATTTTGGTGATTTTTGTGATTCCAAGGGCATTGAACATAACTTCTCTGCCCCTCACACTCCTCAACGGAGTTGTTAAGAGAAAGAACAAGACCATAGTTGTGATGGCTAGAACAATGCTTAGTGAATATTGTTTGCCAAAATATTTCTAGGGTGAGGCCGTGAACACATCATGCTATATTTTGAATAGAGCTCTCATTAGAAAGACCATTAAAAAGACCCTATATAAAATTTGGAAGGGAAGAAAACCCAAAATTGGGTGCTTTAAGGCATTTTGATGTAAATGCTACATCCTAAATGACAAAGAGCAACTAGGAAAATTTGATCCTAAATCTGATGAAGCAATTTTCCTTAGCTATTCAACATATAGTAAGGGTTACAAAGTCTTCAATAAACGAACCCAAACTATGGTAGAGTCTATACATGTAGATTTTGATAAGACTAACCCTGCAAGAAAGAAAATTTCCACTCCAAAAGATCCAGTTCCTAAAGTTGAAAACTCTGGAGAAAACAAGGATACAGAAGCTCCTGATTCATTCCAAATAAAGAAGTACAAAGAGAAAGATGAAGGAATATCCTTTGATCCAGAAGTACAACAAGTAAATCTCAATCCACAAGAGATTGACTTCAATGAAGGCCGAGAAGGAGTGGTTGAAGCAGAGGTAGAACAAGTACCAGTTCAACATGAAGACTTACAAAGGGAGATTTGGATTCACAGAAATCATCTAGTAGAAGCTATTTTGGATGATGTCCAAAATCCAGTCAGAACCAGAGGATGAATCAATAGGATGATGAGTCATACTGCTTTTATCTCTCTTATTGAGCCAAAGAAATTTCAAGATGCTGAAGGAGATGAAAGCTGGATGATGGCAATGTAGGAAGAACTAGATTAATTCACTAGAAATGATGTATGGGATCTAATGGTACCTCCAAAGGGAAAGTCAATTATTAGCACCAAATGGGTATTCTCGAACAAGCTAGATGAATCCGGAGTAGTGGTGAGAAACAAAGCAAGATTTGTTGCCCAAGGCTACAATCAATAAGAAGCGATTGAATTTGAAGAAACCTTTGCCCCTATAGCAAGACTGGAGGCAATCCAGATTCTATGTGCTCTTGCATCATTCATGGGATTCACATTGTTCCAAATGGATGTCAAAAGTGCATTCCTCAATGGAGTTATCTAGGAAGAAGTATATGTGAAGCAGCCACCTAGATTTGAAGATCCTAAGCATCCGGATCATGTCTACAAACTGAAGAAAGCTCTCTATAGACTGAAATAAGCACCAAGAGCTTGGTATGAGAGACTCACTAGTTTTCTTATATCCAAGGGATATATCCAGGGGAAAGCGGATACAATACGTTTCATCAAGAATAAGAAAAATGATATTATTCTAGTCTAAATTTATGTGGATGATATCATATTTGGAGCCACTGATGAAATGATGTGTGAGAAATTTAGCTCTCAAATGAAGAAGGAATTTGAGATGTCCATGATGGGAGAACTCAATTTCTTCCTTGGTTTACAAATCAAGCAAAGTCCGGATGGGATTTTCATTAACCAGTCAAAATATACTAAGGAGATCTTGAAGAAGTTTGAAATGGACAAAAGCAAGCCTATCTCCACTCCAATGGGATCAGATATAGTCCTATCCAAGGATTGTGAAGGAGAAGATGTTGATTAGAAACACTATAGAGGAATGATTGGTTCTCTCCTATACTTGACAGCTAGCAGACCTGACATATACTATGCAGTTTGCTACTGTGCTAGGTATCAAGCCAATCCTAAGGATTCTCATCTCAAGGCAGTAAAAAGGATCCTTAGATACCTACTAGGAACCACTAAAGTTGGGTTATAGTATCCTAGTCATGGAGATTTCACACTCTAAGGGTTCGCTGATGCAAATTATGGCAGAGATACTCTTGAAAGAAAGAGTACATCTAGAGGCTACCATTTTATTAGAGATTGCTTAGTATCATGGTACAGCAAGAAGTAAACTTTAGTTGCCTTATCTACTATAGAAGTAGAATATATGGCAGTTGGAAGTTGTGTGGCTGAACTCCTTTGGATCAAGCAACAACTAAAAGACTACATAGTTCAATCCGGATGTGTGAATGTTATGTGTGACAACAAAAGCACCATTGATGTGTCAAAAAATCCATTGCTCCATAGTAGGATCAAGCATGTCAACATTAGGCATCATTTCATCCAAGATCATGTGATAAAGAAGGATGTTGCACTGGTGTACATCCCAACCAATGATCAAAGAGTAGACATCTTCACTAAGCCACTGAGTAAAGATCAATTTGGGAAGCTAAGGGAGTTAATTGGAATGTCTAATCCAATTTGAAGTTAATCCGAAAGATAGTTCAAAATCAAATCGGATCCTTGGTAAGAAAATTAATTCGGAAGAGAAGAGGCATAGAAGAAAAATCAATTCTGGAAGAAACACTGCCATGTCAGCAGATGAAAACGATAAATGGCAGTAAAATCGTGAAAAAGTAACTGCACCGGTTTTGAATTTTAAACGTTTATTGGTTGTTACACGCGCGAGTGAAAAGATAACTGTTACAAATTTAAACCATTCCCATTCTTCGGTTAAACTGAATTTACCTCTCTCCTAAAAATTCGATTGTCGTGTCATCAATCCAGCCAAATTAGCGGCGTCCAAATTACCAAAATACCTTCATTTTGAAAAATCTATATAAACCCCCCAGAAATCCCTTTCTTCTTCACGCGAGCAACTATCTTACTGTTACACTGCAAATTTTAAGATTTAAAACCCTAAACTTCTTCAAACTCTTTTGAAATGGCTGCTATCATGACTGAAAAAAAATCCAAGTAATCCTCCCCAAAAATGTCTTCAAAGAGGCTGATCTAAAAGACGCTGATTTTAAACCTGTGAATCTAAAAACCACTGATTCAGTCATCCCCATAGAATTTCTGGGCGATAACTTTCTGTTTGAAACTTTCCCTTATTCAACATTGATAGAAGATCAACATTTGGGCAATTTCCTCAAAATCAATTGCCCCACGTATCCAGAACTTGTTAGAGAGTTTTATGATAATCTTTGTGCCCACAAATACTATGATGCCTTAAGAACCAAAGGTCAGGGGAAAGAGATCACTATCACCCCTGCCTTCTTTGAAACCTACCTAAACATGAAGAATTTTGGACTTCTATTGCGAACCGATGGAGATGAATTAGAGGTGGAATATGATCCAAAGCTATGGCTACATCCCAACTACTTTGGAGATAAGTTCTCCAGCTACTTCCTAGAAACCCCAAGATTCCTCTAACATGCCATGGCAAAGCTAATTCGCATCCGGAAGGGATCTCAAGCTACAGTGCCTGCTTTCCAACACTGTGTACTGCAACATTAGATTGGATGCAAGGAGATAAACATACCAGTACTAATAATCAATTATCTCAAGAATCATGTAAATTCCCATTGCGCACTCATAACCCAGATCCTAGCAGCAAATAAAGTGAATCTTACCGGCTTTTAAGCCGTGCAAGGGAAAGAAATTCTGGAAAATAATTTCAAAAGACTAACTTTTGGAGAGACATGGAATGAGGAGAAGGCTAAGAAGCTCTATGATGAGAGGAAGAGCAGAGCGAGGAAAGCTACCAATTCGGAAGAAAGTGCTCCGGTACCTAAGAAGGTCAGAACCACAAAGCCAAAGACCCAGCAGAAATAAGCCTTAGTCCTAGTGGATGAAGAGGTGGATGAAGACCAGAAAACCCTCACGGAACTGCTCAATAAATCCTTACCCAAGCTGAAAACTAGGGGGAAGTTAATTAAGGCAGCTACCAAGAAAGGGAGAAATATTGTAACTCCTGAGATTGAGATGGAGGATCTGCCTTTAGTTATGGCTAAGGCAATTAAGGCAGAAAGGAAAAAGGCCAAACAAACTTTAGAGGAAATGCAGGCTGATCTCGAGGATAATAAAGAGATAGAAGATGAAGTCCCGAAATCTAAGAAAAGGAAGTTTGTCAAGAAAGGGCCAACATTTGATAAGGCAGTAGCTGCCCAGGAGAAAAAGAAGAAAGCTGCTAGAATTGTGATCAATGAGATAGGACGGTAGTGGATGGCGGAAGTAGAGTTGGCTAAGGCCAAATTATCAAAAGGCAAAAATGTGCCCGGAGCTACTAAGATAGTTAATTCGGAAGACCCTCAATATGACACCATTCAAGCAGCCATCAAGGACAACAATAAGGTCAACTAGTATAGAATAGGGGGACCCGGAGGATCTTTTGGAACTACTACTCAAAAAGTTCTAGTTGATCCCACTGACTCAGTCCTTCTAAAGGAGGGTCAGTATCTAGATAAAGAGCTAGCAATGTTTGCACCTGGCACTGCACCCCTTTCAGAGAACCTGCTTAATCCGGAAGCCGTTGTAATTGATCTTGAAAGTCTTGTAAAGGCATGAGGAGAGGATGTTTAGGAAAATGCCAACTATCCTAAGGGAGAAAACAAAAGTCCTTAAAACGCATCTATAGAGGACTTTGAGGACAGTTCTAATGTGCCTGTGGAAATGATTGTAAGTCCTGTTAAGGCATTAAAAGGGATGACTGAGGACATTGCTAGTCATTCGGAGGCTGGAGTTGAAGAAAGGAAGGAAGAAACAGCACTTTTGAATCCAGACCAACAAGCATATGAGGTAAATCTTGCCATAATTTCATTTAGATCTGATATTGCAAATGACACAGCAGGTAAAATTAAGGACAACTTAGACAGTGAAAATTAAAATATGTCTAAGGAACCAATGCCTAACCTGGATAATATTATTCTAGAGGAGGGACAGGGTCTGGGATTCGAAGGGAACACTTCTAAAGTGGACCCTAAGGGCGAGGCCTGTCTGGGGGAACGGTTGGAAGAAAAGTAGGATAAGAAGATTGGGGAAGTGGAAGAAGAAGAAGAGGAGAGTAGTGATTCTTCCAGATCATCCGGAGATGACTCTTCTAGCTCATCCGGAGATAAACCTCTTTAAGCTGCCAGCCCTATACGAATCATAGCTGTTAATACAAAAGAAGCAAAAGTAACAGCAGCACTTAAACTACTTAAAGAAGCCACACTTGAAGAGAATGAGGAGGGGTACATCAAGCAGAGTCTCCAGAACATCTGCCTCCATCTGAGACCTATCAAAAAAGCAATGCTTGAACAAGCATCTGGTCCGAATTTGAAGCAGGAATTGGGAGAAATAAATCACTCAGTAAAGAAGATTGAAGAAAAAGTTCTAGATTTTCCCTCTCTTGGTGTAATTGCTGAAGCCTCCTTTTTGAAATATAACTAATAATCTCTGAGCTTAAGGATGGTATTACAATAGCCAACTGGGCTGCTGATCAAGCCAACACATTGGAATCAAACAACTATGGAACAGTGCTTGACAAGATTACTTCCTCCTCCTCCGAGCTATCAGATGAAATCAAGGCATACCTGGATTCCAAGTTTGAAAACTTGTCAAAATTCATGGGTGAAAGGGATCTCAAGTGATGCAGTGGAAGCTAATTGAAATAGAATACGAACAAAATAAATAATTGAATTCCATTGATCTCGCAAGTCGTGGGAAGTCAATTCTTCTAACAAACTTAGATACTCTCTAAGATAATTAGGCATTCTAAAAAACCTAGATACTCTCTAAGAATTTTAGAAAATTTTAATAAGAATACTCTTCTTATTGATGGTAATCAAGAAAACAAAAACTCAAAACTGAATAATTCTTTACATCATAGCCCTTTATATAGGTTATTTATTCTAATCCTAAAAGAACAAGAAATCAAGAAACTCTAAATCCTAAATGAACAAGAAATTCTAATCCTAACAAAATAATGAATCTTAATAAAATTGAACTTCCTAAATAAAATAAAATAATGAAAATACTAATAATTCTTGGATTTTACAATAAATCCAAATTTCGAAGCTCTTAGAGTTTGAATTTGACCAAAATAGCATCGAGCTCATGGTTTAGCCATGAGTTCTTTTTAGAAGCATGTTTGCACCTGAAATAGACACCTGAATCATCCAAATCGGAGCATCCAGCCAAACAGCACAACACAACATCATCCTTATTCGTTTTATTTCATTCTGCATCATTCTCCCCAGGTTGAATAAAATTCGTCCTTGAATTTTCGTCATCCGAGGCATTATCTTCTCAATGATAGCCACAACAAAAAATTTATTGGACAAATCATTATTTAAAAATATTGAATCGCCAATAAAAACGAATGGATATATATTATTCGAAACTTGCGAATTGGGAGTTGGAACTTGAAAAGCATTTTGCTGATTTTGTAAGTTTGAAAATATTATAGGGACCTTGTTTACTTTTTCAATCTCTGTAATAGGCGTCGAATCAACAATTGATTCCTCAATATCATCAATGCTATCTCCTGTATCACCATATTCATACAAAATAGGGATTTCATCTACAATAGATGGTATTGTAGAATCATTAACCTTGTCTTAGGAGAATTGTTGATCATAGTCATGTTCCCTAACTTTGACTTTATTGTGGTAAGAATTTGAATTCTTTTCTTTTTGTGCGTTCCTCAACTTACATAGTAATTCAGTACCAAACTTGTGAAACTCCTCGATAATTATATCCTTCACCTCCTTGGCAAAATTGTCAAACGTCACTTTTATTCTTCGACGAAAAGGATCCTCTTTCTTGGCTGTCTTAGCAACACTACACCCCCTTATCTGCGGAGTCATAGTCTGAACATATCTCTCGTACCAACTGAATTTTTTTATTTTTTTTATCTTTTCCTTTTTTTCTTTTTTTTATATTTTTGACTGTCTACCAAAAAATAAAATACAAATTTGATTCTCACTGATGCAAATAGTGTGGTGGTCAATTCCTCTTCCTCGGCTATTACAGCAACACTATACCTCCATCGATGCCTTACTGCGGATTAGGCTCTAATACCAACTGATGCAGCAGAAAGAATACACAAGATAAATAATTGAATTCCTTTGATCACGCAAGTCACGGGAAGTCAATTCTTCTAACAATCGTAGATACTCTCTAAGATAATTAGGCCTTCTAAAAAACCTAGATACTCTCTAAGAATTTTAGAAAATTTTAATAAGAATACTCTTCTCAGTGATGGGAAATCAAGAAAATATAAACTCAAAACTGAATAATTCTTTACATCATAGCCCTTTATATAGGTTATTTATTCTAATCCTAAAAGAACAAGAAATCAAGAAACTCTAAATCCTAAATGAACAAGAAATTCTAATCCTAACAAAATAATGAATCGTAATAAAATTAAATTTCCTAAATAAAATAAAATAATGAAAATACTAATAATTCTTGGATTTTAAGTTAAATCTAAATTTCAAAGCTCTTAGAGTTTGAATTTGACCAAAACAGCATCGGGCTCATGGTTTAACCATGAGTTCTTTTTAGAAGCCTGTTTGCACCTGAAATATACACCTGAATCGTCCAAATCGGAGCATTTAGCCAAACAGCACAACACAATCTCATCCTTATTCATTTTATTTCTTCATTCTGCATCGTCAAGCCTGTAATCACGAAGCTGGGAGTAGACCAACAAGTAGTCCAGGAAATGCTTGAGAACTTTCTGGATGAATCTCTCCCCGAAATCCAAGAGAAAATGTTAGATGATATGGGTGAAGAGATGGGAAGTCGCCTGGCCGGACTCAAAAAAATAATAAATGATTGGAAAGCCTATATTACGAAGGAGATATCGCTTCAGAAGGAATCCATTCATAACATCTGTAAAGGAATTAGTGAAGAAATAACTCTCCTTCAAACCGGAATAAATAGCCTCTCCTTATCCGGATCCTCATCTGGTCCATCAATTTCGAAGAGCCAACTCCTTCCAGTCTTCCATAATTTGATTCAAGTAATTGGCATTCCGGCTTCTTCGGACATAAAGGGGTGATAACTCTACTAAAGGCACTATTCCCTTATTTTGACAAGAACGATCAAGAGTTTGTTCTACACATCCATCCAACTATCAAACAGACCTGTACTCAGCTGAAGAAAGCTATCCGCCCCTACTACCTCACTCCAGCAATTGTTGATCAAATCATCGATGAAAGGAGTAAAGGTAATGTTGACTACTCCATATATTCTAAAGCGTGGCAAGAAGTCTGGGGTAACAGAACCTATATGGTAATCGATCCTCAAGCTAGAACCAAAAAGGGGGAGAAAAGTCAATAAGGGGAAGGAAAAGGAGGGAGGACCATTCGGAGGAAATTAGACTAGCTTATTTTTTAATGTAAAATTTTGTAATAGCTAGATTCACTTATATATCGCTATATTTGTAATCCTGCACTTCATTGATGTTAACTATTGTTAACAGCAGAAGTATATAGTGAATATCTAATTTCTAAAAAATTGCTTCTAAAAGTACAATCTGTAATTGTACTATAAAAACATTAGAAGATAGAATTCAAAAATATTGGGGGAGTTAGGATGCTAGAACTATGGGGGAGTAAAACTTGTAAATGACTAAGTATCATGAATCATATTTAGCTCATATATACTTCATTCCCTTGTGCTTAGTTTTTATTTCCATCAAATGGGGGAGATTGTTAGGAAATAATGATTCAGATCATAAAATTGAACTAAAATATCCGGATCAAGTTTGAAAGAAACAAAAACTTAAACTCCTAAATCCAAATGGAAACATCCGGACAAGATCCAACCACAAGGTCATCCATTGAAGAGATCAAGTACCTAAGCAAATACTGGAACTATCAGGATAAAGTTTAGAAAGGAAACAAACTTTAATCCTTCAAGATCAGCATCCGAAAGAACTGATTGCACTAGCTCCGGAAGAAGACAGATCCGGATATAATGAGTCTGAAGATATTCGGAAGACACACACTTAAAGAAAATGGGAAAAGTTTCAAAGATAACTTTTCCCTCCTCCTTTTGGTCTACAAAGTCAAAGATCATTTCCCCATAAACAGGACAAAAGTGACAGCTTGCACTTTTCAAAAAAAGGACAAAAGGACTGACACTGGATAGAAAAAGCTAACAACCTTTTTCACTTAGACCAATAAGGAGGCGCGTGGAGCACACACCAAAAAGTTACTAGTATAAAATTTGGCGTGACACTAAAATATAAGGAAAACCATCACTGACATCTTTTCAGCCTCAATCCCTAGAATTCAAATGGGTCAAATTACTAATGGATTGATCAATGGCTCCGAAAGCGCCACATTCAACCTAATCCAGGGTGAAGATTAAACTCAAGCTCAGTAACCCAAAACGGCTACATTTATGACAGAAGCCTATAAAAGGGAAGCTTCACACATTGAGAAGGTTGGCTAGTTGATTTGAAAAAGCTATTCATAAGAACATTTGCTCAAGTAATCAGTAATCACAATCCATCCAAGAATCAAACAATTCCAAATCTGTTGTAAGGATTCCTAAGTGAATTATAAACTTAAGGAAATCAAAACCAAAACCTTTGTGAAAACAAGAGTGTAAAGATCTCCAACTAGGGTGAGTTGTGAGATTGGGATACAACTTAAAGTTGGTGCTTTGAGTGGGATCTCCCTGTAGGACTCGGCTTAGATTCAGGGTAGAAGTCTAAGTGGTATGTCTTGTTAAAGACTAAAGGACTCAGCTAGGAGTTAGTGCTTCTAGTGGTATATCCTACATCCGAAAGGGAGTACCATCCGGAGACAAATTATAAAGCTTGATTCCTGCCAGTTGGAAAGGAATCCACTAGTGGATAAGCTCGGAGGAAGGAAACTCCAGGGGTTGGACGTAGGCGGGGCTGAACTAGTATCAAATCACTATGTTTGATTTTCTTCTTTTTACTTATTGCATTATATTGTCTTAATTACATTATTTGGATCCATTACCCAGATAATAATCAAACACGCTACACTAAGACTTGTTAAAGTCTTTTTATTCCGTGAAAAGGGCCATTCACCCCCCTCTTCCCCTATAAAGACCCTCACAGGGACCAACATAATGCTTAGGTGTTTGTCTTCACTTGTCTTAGATTCTGGATTATTTGGATTTGTGTCCAAATGCAATTACTTAAGTTCTTTTATACTTAGGTGTTTTGTTTTCTTCAAACCTGATTCGGATTAATTGTGTTCCAGATCATTATTTCCCAACAATCTCCCCCATTTGATGGAAACAAAAACCTAAGACAACTAAGCATAAGGAAAGGAGTTTATATGAACTAAGTATGATTCTTGATACTTAGTCATTTACAAATTTTACTCCCCCATAATCTAAGCATCTTACTCCCCCAATATTTTGCATTTTTTGCTTCTATATTTTTTAATTACAATTATAGATTGTACTTAGAAGCATTTTTTATGTAAATGTGTTTCACTATATATATACTTCTACTGTTATCAATGGTTAACATCAATGAAGTCAGGAATTACAAAGACAGAGTACATATAAGTGAAAATTGGCTAAGCTAGCTGTTACAAAGATTTTACATGAGATCAAAAGCTAGCTATACATTTACCTATTTATATCCATATCTTCTCCTCCTTTCCCTTTTCTTGTTGAACTTTTCTCCCCCTTATTGTTTTCATCCTATTGGGGGTCAATTACCATGTATGATCGCTTGTCCCAGCTTTTCTTCCATGTGTTAGAGTGGATTGAATAATCTACATTCCCTTGAGTGCGCTTTTTAAAAATTATTTCTATAGTGGCCGGAAGAAGTTGATAGGGCTTTAGAAATGCCCGGAGCTCTTTGTAGGACTTTGTCATATCCGAAATCATTCTGAGCGTATAGGCTCGATCTTCTTTATCAAAATAGAAAACATACATTTGAGGAGTGTTAACATGCACTTGTATCCAAAAAATCTAGTGTTGCCTATATGTTTGACTAGATCGTTAACCACTGGAAGGAAAAGTATATCTTGGGTGGAGGAGGAAGATCCGGAAGAGGAGAGTGAAAGATTAGCCATACCTGACTTTAAGGCATCAATATCGTTGTAGATATCTCTTTCGACATTATGGAGGCTTGAGTTGAGTGTAGTAAGATCCTTGTGGAAAGCCTCTTTAAGAGCTTTGATCAAGTCATTAGTTCCAGAGGAGTGGTGTCCACTATCATCACTTATATCATCCACTTGCTTCTTTAAAAGTACTGGAAGATCCTCATCAAGAAAATATGTGAGCATTTCTTGTGTGGCTTGATGCTCTTCATTTTGCAGTTTAAGTGCAGAAGCAATGTCCTTTTCTCCTTGGGTAGCAGTTTCAGGAATGAATTTTAGTAAGCTTTCAAAATTGTTATCAGTGTACTCCTTAAGCTCAATAGATAGGTCTGTGATAGAGGATGTGATCTTATCCAAGATTATAGCGTAGTTCTTTATGGCCACAGTGTTGGCCTGATCTGCAGATTTATTAGCTCTGACGATGTTTGAGTTAATTTGCTCTAGAATTGGTTTGATCTTAGCTAGAGAGACTTCTGCTACCAAATCAGTAGTAGGAATGTCCTCAAATTTCTCTGCTACTTTCTTGATATCCCCCTATATCAGCTAAAGTTCCTTCTTCAAATCTAGAGGCTAGAATTCCTCAAGAAGTACCTTTCCATGGCTCTTAGATGTTTATAGATGTTCCGGAGGCTTTGTTTGATGTATCTCTCCTCTTGTTCTTCATGAGTAGCCTCTTGTAAAATCTTGAGTGTTGTGGATATCTTTGTAGTGCGTGTTGGATTTTCATTGATAGCAGAAATTCTAATTGGGCTTGCTAGAGGGGTTTTGAATTCAGAGCTGCTTCCGGTCTCATTAGATCCGGGTGTTTCCTCCTCAACAGATTTTTCTTTTTCTCCTTTCTGCTCTTCTTCTAGCCTAGCCTCCGGAGTACTCTCGCCCTTTGAGTCCAACCTAGGAGCATTCTCATTAGATCTCAGACTATGTTCCTCCTCTAAAATTTTATGTTCCGAGTTGGACTCCTGATCCTTAGATGCAATTAGAGAATGTGCATCTAAGTTGTCCCTATGTTCACATACTGTTCTAACACTAGTAGTGATGTCACCATTAATATCAAATGATTCTGAGTTAGGGATTACCTCAGTGATTAGCGTTTTGTTCAGATCAGCTGCTTCAATACTTTCTTCCTCAACCTCCACAACCCCCGAATGACTGTAATGTCCTCAGTTATCCCTTCTATAACTTGTAGAGGACTTGTACAAATGATCATCTCTTATCTCGGAATGGAGGAATTATCCTCACCATTCCCTTCAATTGCCTTTTCAGGACTTTTCAATTTTACCATTTTCGAATCAATATTGAGCAAGTTGGCAGGGAGAGGTCCGGATCTAGCTTGGAAATTGATTAGATCCTCATCTAGGTAGTTTTCTTCTTTAAGGAGGCCCAGATCCTTTGATGATATAAGGACTGGTTGGTTTTTTGAAGCTACAATATCGGATGAGCCTCTTGGTCCCTCCTTTGTCAAAAGATTGATTTTTTGATTGTCTTTTACGGCTGACATCATCTCAGCAAATTAGGGATCATCCGGGAAGATATTTTCTTCAGGTTTCTTTTTCGATTGCTTCTAGAGTTGCTGCTTTGGAAGTTGGTTCCCTTATGGTTATCCCAGATGTCGATTTTCGGATTTGAAGTTTAGCTCTTGCCTTTTCTGCTTTAAGGCCTCTGTAAATGTTAACCCTCTCCTTCGGAGTTGCTCTTTGGGGGAAGGTTCCCCATCCCTTATATCTTCACTATCAGATTCATTTATTCTGTTAGCATGGCTCTTACATTTCGTTTCTATCCCTTCAAATACCCTTCCCTAATTGCAGCAGCAGCCACTACAATGGTTTCCCTTGCCTCCAGCTCACATAATGGTTTCTTTACTTTATCTACAGGTTTAATTAGTCTACCTCTTGGTCTTTTATTTGAGATTTAGCCAATAGTTGGGTTAAGAGAGTATCCTCATTAACCTCCCCAACCGAAACTAAGGCAAGTTTATCCTTTGCCTTTGGCTTAGAGGTTCTTACTTTCTTAAGAACCAGAGCCCCTTCCGCTTGATCCACGGCCTTTCTAGCCCTACTCTTCCTGGCATCCCTTAAATTTTTTGCCTTTTCTTTATTCCAGGTTTCCCCAAAAGTCAGCTTTCTGAAATTCTTCTCTAGAATCTCTTTTTCGGTAACTAACTAGAATCCGGATAGGTTTACCTCGTTGGCAATCAAGATTCGGGTGATAAGCGCGCTATGAGAATTCCTATGCTGCCTTATGTAGTGGATGATCAGGAATGGCATATTGACAACTCTACTTTCAACCCAGTGCTGTAGCATACAGTGTTAGAAGGATGACACTATGGTGAGAGAGCCCTTTCAGATAAGTACCAATTTTGCAAGTGCATACTGGAGGTATCTTGGCACTTTGGTAAAATATGTTGAACATTTATCCCTAAAGTAGTTAGGGTGCAGCCATTCCTTGGGTTCATACTTGACTTGCAGTTCATTTCCATCACTTCTAAGATGAACCCCTTCATTTTTCATGTTGAGAAATTTTCCAAAGAATCCTGGATTTATAGTAATTACCTTTCCCTAGACTGTGGTTCTTAGAGCATCATGAAATGTGTGTGCTCTGAGATTTGAGTAGAATTCCCTCATGAGATTCGGATAGGTTGGACAATTTATCTTGAGGAAATATCCCAAGTGCTGGTCTTCGATAAGTTTTGAATAAGGATCTATCTCGAACAAGAAGTTATCTCCCAAATAAACAGTGAGAATTATAGAGTCAGAGGGTTTATAGTTTATAGGGATGAAGTCTTTATCATTAAGAGCAGATTCTTCAAAGATATTCTTTTAGGGAAGCATCTTGATTCCTTCACTGGTCATTACGACGGCCATTTTTAGAAAGTGAAAGAAATTAGGGTTTGAAATTTGAGTTTTGATTTTTACAGAGTAATAGTATAGGATTGTTGCTTGTGTGAAGAAGCAAGGGATTTTTTGGGGGTTTATATGGATTTTTCAAGGTGAGGGTATTTTGGTAATCCGGATACCGTTAATTTTGGCTGGATTGATGACATGGCAATCGGATTTTTAGGAGAGGTAAATTCAGTTTAATCGGAGAATGGGAACGGTTTATTTTGAAAACTAACTATTAAATTTACCGTGCCTGTAACACCCAATAAACGTTTGAAATTCAAAAAGGGATAGTTACTTTTCAGTGCCTTTACTGCCATATGTCCTATTTTGTCTGTTGATGTGGTAATATTCCATCCGAAATAGATTTTTCTTCAATGCTTCATCTCTTCCGGATTTATTATCTTGCCAAGGATCCAAATTAATTTGGACTGTCTTCTGAATTCCTTTCAAATTGGATTAGACATACCAATTGATTCCCTTAGCTTGCCAAATTGATCTTTACTTAGTGGCTTAGTAAAGATGTCTGCTCTTTGCTCATTGGTTGGAATGTATACTAAAGCAACATCCTTTTTCATCATATGATCCCGGATGAAGTGATGCTTAATGTTTACATGCTTCATCCTGCTATGGAGTACTGGATTCTTTGATACTTCAATGGCACTTTTATTGTCACACACTACATCCACACAACTGGATTGAACACTATAATCTTCTAGTTGTTTCTTGATCTAAAGGAGTTAAGCTACACAACTTCCAGCTGCCATATATTCTACTTCTGTAGTAGATAAGGCAACTGAAGTTTGCTTCTTATTATGCCATGATACTAGGCAATCTCTAAGGAAATGGCAACCTCCAGATGTACTCTTCCTTTCAATAGTGTCTCTGCCATAATCTGCATTAGTGAAGCCTTGGAGTGTGAAATCTCCATTACTAGGATACCATAGCCCAACTTCAGTGGTTCCTAGGAGATATCTAAGAATCCTCTTAACTGCCTTGAGATGAGAATCCTTAGGATTGGCTTGGTACCTTGCATAGTAATAGACTGTATAATGTATGTCAGGCTTGCTTGCTGTCAGGTACAGAAGTGAACCAATCATTCCTTTATAGAGCTTTTGATCAACATCCTCTCCTTCACAATCCTTGGATAGGATTGTATCTGATGCCATTAGAGTAGACATTGGCTTGCTCTTGTCCATTTCAAACTTCTTCAAGATCTCCTTAGTGTACTTTGACTGATGAATGAAAATCCCATCCGGACTTTGATTGATTTGTAAACCAAGGAAGAAATTAAGTTCTCCTATCATGGACATCTCAAAATCTTTCTGCATTTGAGAACTAAATTCTTCACACATCTTTTCATCTGTTGCCCTAAATATGATATCATCTATATAAATTTAGACTAGAATAGTATTGTTCTTCTTTTTCTTGATGAAGAGGGTTGTATCTACTTTGCCTCGAATATATCCCTTGGATATTCAAAAGGTTGTGAGTCTCTCATACCAAGCCGTAGGTGCTTGCTTCAATCCATAGAGGGCCTTCTTCAACTTGTAGACATGATCTGGATGCTTTGAATCTTCAAATCCATGTGGCTGCTTCACATAGACTTCATCCTGGATAACTCCATTGAGAAATGCACTTTTGACATCCATTTAGAATAATGTAAATCCCATAAATTATACAAAAGCACATAAGATCTAGATTGCCTCTAGTCTTGCTACTGGAGCAAATATTTCTTCAAAGTCAATCCCTCCATGTTGGTTGTAGCCTTGGGCAACCAACCTTGCTTTGTTCCTTACCACAACTCTGGATTCATCTAGCTTGTTCTAGAATACCCATTTGGTGCCTATAATTGATTTTCCCTTTAGGGTCCCACTAAATCCCATACATCATTGCATTGCTATCATCCAACTTTCATCCCCTTCAGCATCTTGAAATTTCTTTGGGTTAATGAGAGAGATAAAAGCAGCATGGCTCATCATCTTATTAAGTTGTCCTCTGGTTCTGACTAGATTTTGGACATTATCCTAAATAGCTTCTACCGGATGATTTCTGAGTGTCCGAATTTCCCTTTATAAGCCTTCATGCTGGACTGGAACTTGCTCTACATATGCCTCATCTTGGTTTCCTTGGTCATCAATGAAGTTTATCTCATGTTGATTGAGATCAAATTCTTGAACTTCTGGAACAAAAGATATTCCTTCATGCTCTTCTTTGCACTTCTTGATTTGGAAAGAATAAGGAACTTCATCATGCTTCTTTTCTCCAGAGTTTTCAACTTCCAAAACTGGATCTTCCGGAGTGGAACTTTTCTTGCCTGCATGGTTAGTCTCATCAAAATCTATATGTATAGACTCTACCATAGTTTGGGTTCATTTATTAAAGACTCTGTAAGACTTGCTATGTGTTGAGTAGCCAAGGAAATTGCTTTATCAGACTTAGGATCAAATTTTCCTAGTTGCTCTCTATCATTTAGGATGTAGCACTTACATCCAAATGCTTTGAAGCACCCAATTTTGGGTTTTATTCCCTTTCAGATCTCATAGGGGGTCTTTTCTATAATCTTTCTAATGAGAGCTCTATTCAGTTTATAGCATGGTGTGTTTACAGTTTCTCCCTAGAAATATTTTGGCAAATAGTTTTCATTTAACATTGTTCTAGCCATTTCAACTATGGTCTTGTTCTTTCTCTCAACAACTCTATTTTGTTGAGGGGTGTAAGGGCCAAAGAGTTATGCTCAATGCCATTGGAGTCACAAAATTTAGCAAAATGCTTATTTTCGAACTCACCACCACTATCACTCCAGATGTGTGCAATGCTTATGCCCTGTTCTACTTCTATTCGGATGAATGTTTTTGAGAATTGGTCAAAGGCTTCATCTTTGCTTGCTAGTAAGAGAACCCAGGTATATCGAGAATAGTCATCCACAATGACCATGGTGTATTCTCTTCTACCTAAACTCAATGGTTCAATTGGACCAAAGAGGTCGATGTGTAAGAGCTCAAGTAGTCTTTTGGAAAGAATGTAGGAGATGGAAGGGAAACTTTTCTTATGTTGTTTACCTAATTGACATGCAGTGCATAGATGATCCTTATAAAAAGCAACCTTAGGCAAACCCACTATCAATTCCTTTTTAGCTAGTTTGGACAGGAGGTTCATGCTTACATATCCCAACCTCTGGTGCCATAGCCATAATTCTTCTTCTTTAGACATCAAGCAGATATTCTTTTTCTCATTTTTAATATTAATAGAGTAGACATTATTTACTCTAGGTGCATAAAGAATGAGTTGATTAGATTTACTATCATAGATTGAGCAGCCTCCAGAATCAAATTTGACTTATCTTTCTTTATCACAGAGTAAGGCTACACTTAGTAAGTTGAACTTCAGTCTATTAACCAGTGAGACATCTTCTATTTTTATTTCAGATCTAATGGTTCCATGTCCAATGATCTGTCCTTTTTTATTATCTCCAAAGCTTACTTTGCCTCCCTTCTTCCGGGTCAATGTGATGAAGGTCTTCTCATCACCTGTCATGTGCCTTGAGTATCAACTATCAATGTATAAAATATGTTGATCTACTATGGATCTAAGGCATACCTGTAAAACAAATCAAATGGGCTTAGGTACCCAATCAGATTTTGGTCTTCTCGGGATAATAACCATCTAAAGCCAAGGATTAACATCATAATAACCATTTTTAATCTATATAACTTAGTAATATAATTGTTTTTCCCACAAAACCTACACCCTAAGATGGGTCTGTTCTACTGCTGCTTCTTTTCAATTTTTTTAATATCCTCCTTCCTATAGTTCCCTTTGTATCCAGCTTCTTGTACACTTGTAGATGGTCCAGTGTGTATCTGAAAGCTAGCTAGAGGTGCAACTTCCGCTGCCTAGTTCCTTCTTTGTTTGGCAGGTTGTTGATTATAGACTGCCTTAGCTTTTCCTTTTTGTGCAGCAGTGTATCTTTGAGCTTGGGGTTGCCTGTAGACCTCTTTCACTTTTTGATTGGGTGGAATGGAATTTCTCCTTACAGCTTGCTTTTGGTTTCTCCTTCTTTGTGGAGGATCAAATCTCAACCCGGATACTTCCTTTATCAAAGCAATCTCTCCATCCAACCCAATCAGGTTGGCACTTAGCATTTGCACTTGATTTTTCAGGTAGTTCTTCTCAACTTCATCAATGTGCTTTATTGTTCAGATCAAGTTGACATCTTGTGCCAGTGCTTCATTATCCTCAGTAATTTCCAACACTTTTCTTCTTAAGGATTTGATAGCTTTTGTGTTCTTTTTTACACTCTTGATCACAATAGCTAAAGCTTTAGCAAGGTCAAAGTTAGAAGCAGAGTTAGAATAAGAGTTTACCCCAGTATTTGTTGTTTTGACTCTGATTCTTCGATTTACATTGTATTTTACTTAGAGACATTCTTTTTGGATTGCTCAGCTTCTGTATTAGTCAGTGTCATGAATGCGCAGTTGGCAATCTCTTCTTCTTCTGTTGAAGATGATCTGTTACTTTCCTCACTATTGCTCTAGGTGGCCACCATTGCCTTCTTCTTATGCTACTTGGTTCTTTTGAGCTTAGGGCATTTAGTTTTAAAGTGGCCCTTCTCCCTATATTCAAAACAGGTAGCCTCTTTTTCTGAATCCTTCTTTTCTTCCGGATTCTTTCTAGGCCTGTCTCTTATGGATGTGCCTTCCCTTGGTTTTCAGGATTCATATCTTCTAGGCTTCCTCCTTTATTTCTTTTATAGGAACCTGTTAAGCTGTCTAGTTAAAAGGGCTAGTTGGTCCTTGGTACTTTGAGGTTCATTGACTTGCTCTTCCTCTCCGGATGAAGCTAATTCGATGGATTCTACCTTGAGTGTAATAGCTTTCTTTTTCTCTTCAGGCTTCTTCTCTTGTTGACTATATCTCTCTAGAGACAGCTCTTGAGTTAAGAGATTACCAATGAGCTCATCATAACTATAGAAGTTTAGGTCATGAGCTTCCTCAATGGTAGTATTCTTGTTATCCCACTCCTTGGTGAGACTCTATAGTACTTTCTTGACCATATCAACTTCAAGAATTTCTTTTCCAAGCCTCTTTATTTCTTTCACTAGATTTGTGTATCTAGTGTTCATACTGCTGATAGATTCTTTTGGCTCCATCTTGAAGGTTTCAAGTTTTTGGTGGAGTAGATCAAGCTTAGCCTCTCTTACTTTGTTGGTTCCTTCACAAGTAACTTCAAGTTTCTGCCAGATTTCTTGTGCAGTCTTACATTCGGATATCCTGTTAAATTTTATCGCACTAAGAGCATAATGAAGCATGTTAATAGCATTTGCGTTTTCACACAATCTCTTATAATCATTTTCATCCCATAAGCTCGAGGGCTTGCGGGTGGTTAAACCATCTACCTCATGCGTAGGCTCATATGGACCATCTTTAATGATCATCCATGCCATTATGCTTTGAGCCTGAATGAAATTCTTCATTCATTTTTTCCATAATGTATAGTGTTCACCACTAAAGAGTGCAGGATAGGTAATAGACATGCCCTCCGGAAGGAGCTGTGAGTTTTAGAAACTCATTTTGATTCTTAGATCAAAATATGTGGACCTTTAGCTCGAGATGGTTAGATCTCTAATTTGAGCACTTGCTCTTATACCGTTTGTTGGTCCCTGTGAGGGTCTATATAAGGTCAGAGGGGATGAATGACCCTTTTTCGCGGAATTAACAGACTTTAAAAAGTCTTGTGTAGCATGTTTGATGGCTTCCGTATGCTATGGATCCAGATGATGCAAATGTATAATATTATGCAAATATGAATAAAGAGTTAAAGAAAATCAAACACGATGATTTATACTGGTTCAGCCCCACCTACGTCCAGTCCCCAAAGGTTCCTTCCTTTGAGCTTTTCCACTAGTATGATTTCTTTCCAACTGGCAAAAATCAAGCCTTATAGTTTCTCTCCGGATGGTACCCCCTTCCGAATGTAGGATATAACACTAAAAGCACTAACTTTTAGCTGAGTCCTCTTATCTTTAGCGAGATATACCACTTAGACTTCTACCCCAAATCTAAGCTAAGTTCTACAAGGAGATCCCACTTAAAGCGCCTACTTCAAGCTATATTCTAATCTCACTACTCACCCAAGTAGGAGATCTTTTACACTTTGGTTTTTAACAAAGGTTTTGGTTTTGGACTTCCTTAAGTTTATAACTCACTTAGGAATCCTTACAAACTGATTTGGAGTGATTTGGTTCTTAGATGGATTTGTGAATCCGATTGCTTTCTTGCAAGTTCTCTTGTTATATGCTTTTGTTAAATCAACCAGCACCTTCTCAACTTATGAAGCTTCCCTTTTATAGGCTTCCATCATAAATGTAGCCGTTGTGGGTTGGTAAGCTGTAATTAATCTTCATCATTGATTAGGTGAAATGTGGCGCTTTCGGAGCCATTGATCAATCCATTAGATAGTAATTTGACCCATTTGAATCCTTGGGATTGAGGCTGAAAAGATGTCAGTGATCATTTTCCTTATTTTTTAGTGTCACACCAACTTTTATACCATTAGCTTTTTGGTGTGAGCTCCACGTGCCTCATTATTGGTCTAGGTAAAAAGGTTGTCTCCTCTTTTTATCCAGTGTCAGTCCTTTTGTCCTTTTTCTAAAAAGTGTGAGCTGTCTCTTTTGCCTTGCTCATAGGGAAAGGATCTTTGACTTTGTAGACTAAAAAGTTGGAGGGAAAAGTAATCTTTGAAGTTTTTCTCATTATCTTGATATCTGAGTCTTTCGGATGTCTTTAGATGTAGTATCACCGAATCTGTCTTTATCCGGATGCTTAGTAATTAGTTCTTCCAGATGGTAGTTTTGGATGTTTAAAGTTTCTTTCCTTTCCAAAGTTTAACCGGATGCTTCCATTAATGCTTAGGTGTTTGTCTTCACTTGTCTTAGATTCTGGATGATTTGGATTTGTGTCCGGATGTAATTACTTAGGTTCTTTTATACTTAGGTGTTTTATTTTTTTTTCAAACCTAATCCGGATTAATTATGTTCCTGATCATTGTTTCCCAACATCTTGATCTATAAGAAATAAAAGACCAAACAATGATACAAGGGTTGTAGCAAATATAGCAATCAAAGTAAGTCAAAGAATCATAAAGCATACCCTCTCCGAAGATAAATCGCGAAGATAAGTGGAGAGCACAGATCGAGACTCCATCTCCCAACCTCACCAGTAATATGGCAGTCGAGGAAAAAATGGGAAGCTACCTCGCACAAGCTTGGTCCCTGGGAGGATCCCCATCTTAAAAAACCATATCTGCAAAAAAGATAAAAGAAATCAAAGCGCCAAAAGATAAGCCAAGAATGCTTATAAAGAAGAGAGAGAGCTAACTTCTTACATAGACAATCTGGAGGCAAGACTTGAACTTGCCAATCATGTTCCTCGCACACTAGTCAAGGGCCCAATACAGATGACCCAGTGCAGCTCGGCCCCAAGTGTACTCATCAAAATGGGTGGGATCAATCAAGGCCTGCAGGATATGGAGATTCACGATCAAACCCCTAGTGGGAAAACACAACCATGATAGAGTGGCAGCCATAAAAGCTCTAGCCTCGCAGGCAGAAGTTAAATGCCTTATATCCCCAGTAGTCCAGAAGGTCATGAGTTTCTCGCAAGAAATTTGCCCAGGCTTATCCCTAGAGTAGCCGATCAAAGCCTCAATGGTTTCCACATTGAAGTTGTGGTAAGTAAAGCAAGCATTAAAATGGATCACATTACCGTGGAAAGGGAGACCTGTGATGGTGTACTCCCCACAATGGAAGTGGAAAGTATGGGTGGTGTCAGACCACCTGCTCAAAATGTAGGTAGAGGTACCATATGGGATGTATGGATACTTGTGATGCCTCACATACTTGTAGTTCCTCACCATCCTCCCCAAGGACATCTCGTCGATAATAGCCTTAGCATTGGGAGATAGCACCTTATACCACTTATGGAAGTGGGTAGTACTAGAACCCTCATGACTGGTTACCTGAGACCATGCACATACACATATATCACACAACAGTTCCCAATAATTCACGCGATTATCAAAAATAATTGATTATTGCATTAAATAAATCACTGCATAAAATAACAAGCAATAAAATGGATAAGTCACTGTGCAAAATAAAAGCAGCGGTAAAAGCTTACCAGAATCCAAGAAAGATGACCGGAAGGCTTCAAGGAAGGCAAAATAGGATTCCCTGGATGGATCCCGTAATACATCCAGTTCGGCGGGAGCCCGTACAAAGCATCGACGGGAACCTCGGATAATTCCACTTGCTGGCCATCGATAAGCACATTCCAAGTAGTCACTTGGACGGCTGGCAGATCCAACCGGATGTTATAAAGCTTGAACCACATGGACACCCTACAAAATCTGAAAAGAAGAGACAAAAAAGGGAAGAAAATGAAGGAAATCATCGTCAGAAACGGCTAGAAAGCAAAATTTTTGAAGAAAATGAGTAAAACCCGCAAGAGAGAAGAAGAAGAAATGTTTGTGTGGAGAAAATAGGAGCCAAGCTGCTATATTTATAAAACGCATGTAATTAGCCCACCGGCTAATTACCTATGTAATTAGTCCACCGGCTAATTACCTATCCAGCTGTCACGCATTTACGCATTCCACGCGTTTACACGTAACGGCTATAAAAGTTACCGTTATATAGGTAATTAGCCCGCCGGCTAATTACGTATATTTTGAAAATTTTCGCAACATATTCCATCCATTTTCTGCATTGTTTTTAGAACGAGCGAACCTAAAAGCTATTTTTACACAGTCACTCACGCATTAAGCATCCAAAAAATATTAATTTCGACCCTCGGTCATATTAACCTAATGCAACTCATTAATAAATTTTTAATTGAAGGGGCAAAATATATTTTGTTTCAAAATTTGTCGATTAAAAATATTTTAACTTATTGCATTCCATACACACTATTTTATTTGTTTTGCATACGACAAAATTTCTAGCACGAAATTTATGTATGCGAGGGGAAAACGGTTAGCACAGGTCCGTTTCGGCCCGATGAGGAATAATGTCTATTTCGTTTAGTGATCAAATAAAAGAGCTAAAAAAGGACCGAATTGTCATCCAAAATTCGAAATTCAAAAATCCACATTCTAAGGAAGCTTCGATTTAGCATTTTATACTGAAAAATTAAAAAGTCAAAATTTGGTCAAACATAGGTAATCCTCTCGTCGAGTAATTACCTATCTACAGTAAAAAAAATCAAATCTTACCGAGATCTGGCAAGATTTTACGAGATTTGATGTAAAATCTTGTCAGATAGGTAACTAGCCCGCCGACTAATTACCACCCTATTATATATACGGGGTCAACCACCCCCCCTCCCCCATTTCAACAGAGACAAAAATTTTGATAAATTTCCAAAATTACCTTTATATCATTTCCAGTTCCTGGAGCCCTTAAAGCCCCGAAACTCCGTCAAAACACTTCCATATTTAAGCTTCATCACCGACATTCGGTATAAGCTCAATTCTCGGTCTTTTTTAGATCAAGATCCCACAATAATCTTCGGTCTGAAAAAGATCCAAGATTATAGCAATAACTTGGGTTAAATATATTTTCCAACCAAATCACAATGCTCAACAACTTCGATCCCGTACCGGCTCTCAAGTCATCCTAGATAGACGAAAAGGTAAACTGAGGGTAATAGGCTCAAAGCCCAACTTTAAAATTCATTAAAATCCATTTTTATTACTTTATTATTGCACATTGCATTTTATTTCTCTGGTTAAGTGAGCTACTAGAGCCAATTAAACTATAATATGTGTAAATAAGCTTGCAGGTACGGATGAAACATCTAGAATGTGAGGAAACTCTATCCAAGTTTTCGGGCTGAGATAATTCTCGGTCTTGTTTAGATCAAGATCCCACAATAATCTTCGGTCTGAAAAAGATCCAAGATTATAGCAATAACTTGGGTTAAATCTATTTTCCAACCAAATCACAATGCTCAACAACTTCGATCCCGCACCGGCTCTCAAGTCATCCTAGATAGACGAAAAGGTAAACTGAGGGTAATAGGCTCAAAGCCCAACTTTAAAATTCATTAAAATCCATTTTTATTACTTTATTATTGCACATTGCATTTTATTTCCCTGGTTAAGTGAGCTACTAGAGCCAATTAAACTATAATATGTGTAAATAAGCTTGCAGGTACGGATGAAACATCTAGAATGTGAGGAAACTCTATCCAAGTTTTCGGGCTGAGACCCAAGCACTGCCGTTACTCTGCTAAAATTTCGATAGCAAATTTCTATTTATTAAGCCTTTAAAATGTCCATTTTATATCTTGAATTTAATTCTTAAATAAAGCCATTGTAATGCCAAAATTACCACAAATTCCAAAGTTTCAAAATTAATCCAAACAATTTGAACAATATGAGTACCTATTATGTCCGAAGTTAGAATCTCACTTTCTTTTCGGTATAAAAATCCCGTTTCGGATCAGTATACCACAATTCTCGATGGAGCTAAAACGGGTGGTGACTCTATTTTATTTTTAAATAAAGTAAAAATGCTTTATTTAAAAATATTTTCTTTTATTAAAAAGTGTGAATATATTTCTCAATATAATCACATTTTTGGCTTACATAAAGTCATTGTATTTAAGCAAATTGGATTTTCTCAAACTAAACCAAAACGCGCCCTGCACATCGCACTTCTCGTGCACAACCATTCCACAAAAACGTCCGCTCGCTCATACGCCTGAGGAGACCGCAGGACTAAAGGATTTGCCAAAAATGCCTGAGGAGACCGTTGGACTAAAGGATTTGCTGAAAATGCCAGAGGAGACCGTCAGACTATAGGATTTGCCAAAAACGCCTGAGGAGACCTTCAGACTATAGGATTTACCAAAAACGGCTGAGGAGACGGTTGGACTATACAAATTATGCATGTCAAGGAGGTTTTGAGATATTAGTAACTGACATGAGTTGCGTTTTAATTGCTTAATTTATTTTATGGGACAAAAATATTTTTGCCCCTTCAATCAAGCAATAAAAATGGAAGAATGAAATATAAGTCGAGTTAGGATTTCCAGGAGTCCGAAGAAATTGGGGTGCCCATCGGGACTCACTGATATGCCCCTCAGATTCTCTATCTTTGAAAGCAGCTTAGAACATGTGTTGAGATGCCCCTGATGATTATATCGAGAAGCCCCTGGGCAATTGCATCAAGGTGCCCCTGGGAGAAAATCTGAGATGTGATTTTAGAATCCTTCGGATTGGTTGTCCATCTAGATTACCACATGGTGTACCTGTCAAGGTAGTTTCGAAGCATTAGTAAATAATATGAATTATGTTTTGATTGCTTAATTGATTTTGTAGAATAAAAAATATTTTTGCCCCTTCAATTAAGCAATAAAAACGGAAGAAAGAAATAAGAGTTGAGATCTTCGGAAGTCCGGAGAAACTGCTGAGGTTGAATGTAGAGCTCAAAGACATTAGTTGACATTCCCCTTGGGCACGACCTAGAATATAGGATTAAAAACAATTCTAAGATGCCTCTTGATACAAGTTCTTGCTTGGAGGTCGAGCATATAGCTCGAGGATACTTTCCTTTGCTTTGTTTCTTGTAGAATTTGAGACAGAATAATAGATAGGACATTTAATATGTATGAATGTATGAATGCATGAGCTACTTGGACTGATCATCCTCCACATCGGAGCTACATGACTGCTCGCTTGATCAATTTTGCTTAATTCGATTGCTTGCTAGGAGAGAGAATATGTAGAATTGCATTGTGGCATGGATAAGACGAGAATGCCCCTAGTGAAGGATTAGAAATGTGGTGGTGCACATATAAGACTCGTGTGTTTAGATACCATGGCTGAGAAAGGAACTGTGAATTTCGCATCGCTAGTATGATAAGTGATAGAAGGCTCCTCAAGAGCTATTTAAAGCTGTGAGTCGACTGCAAATTTATTGCTAGATCGAGCATGTCAAAGATAAGGGGGTGCACGAAACAAATTCCAAGATTCTAGTGACGAACGAATGGACGCTATCACTACTAATGAATTCTACCAAGGATGGTTCGGGGAGATTACAGACTTTTCCTGATGCTTGGTCGCAATCAAGATTGGAGTGGACGCATGTAGAGGATGGATCTAAGCCCTTCAAATCCATTAGACCTGAGAATGTATTCAGGCACTCTGATGATGATGACGGTAATGCAAATATCTTGATGTGATTGATGGTAGTCATTTATCTTTATCTTTCTTTGTCTTGATTTCTACATAGGCCCGAACACTGAGATGGGCCTATCAGACTTTGATCATTTTTCTTTTATGTCCTAATTTTTTTCCTGGACAGCCCTTTTCGGGTTTTCAATCCAGCGGACTTTCTCTGCCTTTTGCATAGACCCCGCTTTGTTTTAGTCTATCAGGACATTTGTCTTTTATTATCTTTTGAGGAATTGGGCTGACTGCACGGAAGCCTTCGCTCGACTTACTCGCAATATTTCTCCTTTTAGGCCCAATATATTCATTCAAGCATAAACATAAAGATTTCAGTAAAATGACATCTCCATTAAATGAATTAAGTTTGAGTGCATGATGATGATAACCATTTCTATTGACCCAAACTCTGGTGTTAACTAGCCTATAAAGGTTTTCTAGCCAACACACTCTCGTTACACACTTTACCCTAACTTTTACGTAGACCGCCCATTCTGGGTTTTCATAATATTGGGCTATTTTGTACCCTAACTTTTTCCTAGCCAATTTGTAGAATACTTATCAGCGGGATACACCCTAATTTTTGCCCGAGTAGTAAAGGACCAATTACCAGGTTATTGATTTTTATTTATATTTTATGTGCTGCTTTTCTAAATTTGATTCATTTGGTTAGGCATGATAATGCTTCAACCTATCTTGATCGATAGGGTTTGCAAACTCATTACCGTCCAAAATCTTCATGCCCCTTGTATTGAGTGCTTTTCTGATTATACGAGGTACTTCCCATTTGGAGAGAATTTCCCCCTTGGATTGGTGTTGGTAAGCTTCACTTGCTTTAAAACCATATCATTGGCCTCTGGCGGGTACCTCTGATGCTTGATTCGGTTGTTGTTTGGCTTTGCTACATCCTATCGATACATCTTAATGATGTCTAAGTTATTCGAATTATGCCTTGGTCCATAAAGGTCCCTTTGATTTGTATTCACTATGGATCTCAAGGATTTCATCTCAGCATTAGTTGGTAGCATGGCTTTTATTCCATAGACAAAGGAGAAAGGTGATCGACTTGCGGGAATTCTGACACTTGTTTGACATCTTCGAAGGGTGAATGGTAGCTCATCGACTCAATCTTTGATCCTTACAATAGTCTTAGAAAGAAACTTCTTAATTAGCCAGTTTGTGGGGTGAATCCCTAGGACGCTCAATCCTGTACTTCTTGATTAAATCAGTTGTTGCCCCTAGAAAATGAAACTGATATTTTGAGACCAAGTGGTAAAGTAGGTTGTATCGAGCAAAGACGCGTTTCTCGATGAACTTGGCCATCCTCTTAGAGCTAATGTTGGTGAAAGACTCAGCTCCTCCCTACTTTGAGAAGTAACCTACCCCTACGATGATGGAGCAGTGTGCATTTATTGATGAGGGTCAAATCTTGCGGACCATATGTGTCCCCCTCACCGAGAATGGCTAATAAGGAGAGAAATAGTGAAGGTTTGGGAATTGGAAGGTAGAGGATATGAGTAAGAATCAATAGTGTATCGGGGTGGGAAATTTTAGAATAGGTGGGCGAAGAAAGAGGTAAGCCTTGATTTTGTTGGAGGTAATCTAGCGATGCTCCTTCTCCATAATTAGTCGACGCTTCTTCAGTAGCTTGAAAATAGGTTTGCACATAGTGGCATGTGATGAACTGATTGACATATTGAACCTATCCAAGGAAGAACTAAGCTTCTTTTTCCGTTTTAAGGTGTGAAGGTGGGATATTCGGCATTCTGATAATGAAACCTAAGCGTGTCTAGGTATGATCAGGCGAAAGCATTATCATGATCTTTAAGCACTTGTTATCTTTCATTTTCTTTTAGAGGTTAGGTTATTATATAATGGTTACCATTTTAGGTTATCATCTGTACTCAAATTTATTTCAGTTAAAGAAATGTCATGAATACTGAACACGTTATGCTTATGATAAAATGAATGCATGGACCCATCAGGCAAAACATCAAGCAAATAAGCAAAAAGAGAGTCTTTATTAAATAAAAAGGCCTTGGAGGCAGAATTGTTCACATATAGATACTAGAAAAAATAAAATTACATCATAAGATAGTCGTCCTCCACAGGTGTAGGGTCTTGATTGGTAGAGCTGGTAAATTAAGCATCCTCGGTAGCTTTCATTGGTGCGTCACCAAGGACGAGACCCAGAACTTTCCCTTGTTTGGCTGATGACTTATCTCCTTCATTCGCTAGAGACCTCGCGAGATTCTTATCAGATTTAGCAGTAGAATTGGCTTTCATAACAGAGTCGGCTAAATCAGAGAAGACCATGGCCAATACAAATTCTTTGGGTAGACCGAAACTGATCGTACCTATCTCACTGTTAGAGCTTGGTGATGGTTTCTCCTCAGTATCAGTCTTGGAAACTGGCTGAGCCATTTTCCCTTCTCTCATTAAACGCTAAATGGCCCTGCCCAGAGGTTTGCATTGATCTGTTGTGTGCAATACCTGAACATGATACCGATAAAAGTTTCCTCTCTCTTTGGATGTAGAAGCATGATATTCATGAAGAGAGGTAAGCATGCCTTTCTCTAGCAACTTGGCAAACAGAACACTATGAGGGAGCTTTTATGGAGACACGAACACTTTATGAGCAGGAGTCCGAGCAGGTGTGATTTGAACTACGGAAACATTCTCCTTAGCCATGACTTAAACTGCAGTTGTCTTCTCCTCGATTGGAATCAGAGTAACTTTGAAAGATTGAGAATTGTTGTTCTTGTTAAACTAGGGTTTGCCACTACTTAGCTTGTTAGCTTTCTCTTTCTCTTTACGGTGCTCGATTTTCTCAGCTTTTTTAAAAACTTTCTAACAAGATTCAAAAGAGTCGGTTTCCATTTCCTTTCAGAGAACCGAGAGAGCCCTGTCGAGCAGCTTCAGGATCATTTCCTTTAAAATGAGCTTCTACTTCAATAGAACCTGAGTAGCCATCCACCTAATGAATTATGACTTAAAAGACTCGCCTTGCTTTTGCTTCATGGCTTTGAGATGCTGAATAGTTATTTCTATGGTGGAATTGAAACCATAATGACCGATCAAGGCTTCAGAAAGGAGCTTCCAATCTAGGATTGTTGACTCCGTGAGGGTATTATACCAAGAGATGGCCCTAATAGAGTACACTGAAATAAATTAACAAGAACTTTATCCCCAATTTTCTAAACACGCATAATCCATTCGTACATCACGATGTGCGATTTGGGAGGTCCCTCACCGGAGTAGGCTTCCATTTGAGGCATCAAAAAGTTCTTAGGGACCCAATCTTTGTCCCTCACTTCTTCCTTTTCCTCATTCTTATTCAGAATCTGCTTAAAGAAAGCCGCCATTTCGAGTGTCATGCCCAGAGGTTGCATGACCTGGTCGATTAGTGTCACACCTGAAGGCTGTGTAACCTAGTCATTGTGCGTGGAGGAGTCCCCAAATTGAAATGGCGGAGGATTTGGGATCTCAATCTGAGAGCGAGCAAAGGGGTTCTGAGGGTAAGCAGTTTCGGGTGGAGTAACCATAAAATTAGGAGGAGACAGTACAAAAGGTGTTGGCGGTGTCAGAGAAATGATAAAATCGCTAAAGGGAACAGCTATTTGTGGAGTAAAACCCCCTGAGAAAGCGGGGAATATAGGAGCCTGAGGGGAAGGTCTGAAGGGTATAGGAGGAGGAAAAGCAAATACTAGTGGAGCGAAAGATAGAGGAGGCTGAACCGAGGACTCTGACCAAATTAAAACTAAAACGGTTGGACAAGTGGGAGAGACGGAGTTGAAAACTGAGGCTGAACAGGTGGAGACTGACTAGACACATTTTAAGCTATCTCTATTTATCCCTGAGCTTGAAATACATGCCCCGCTGACCTCTAAGCATCTTTCTCTTCCCATAGAGCTGATCGGGGCTTTCTCTTGGATGGTAGCACGAAATATATCAGATTGCAAAAGGATGGCCATAGCATTGGCTAATTTAGTGCCTAACTAAGACTAATTCTGATCAGTAGGAGGCAAAGAAATAAGAGGAGGAGAAACCTCGAATGGAACCCCACTGACTGGTGGATATTAGACATGGCAGACAGAGCAGATTCTAAAACTGAAACCACTGATCGACGGACCAAACGGCGATCAAGACAGAGCCAAAGAGGACTATGGCGGCGAGGACGTCTTGACCTAACTAGAGAAACCAAAAGATGGTCAGCCTGAATCAAACCATGAACGATAACTCGAGTGATGAAAGACATATATACGGGGTGGTTTAGAGAGGTAGAGAGCAAAAAAGTTTATGATGCGAAACTTAACCCCAAAATACGTGAGATGCAAGTACCCTTTGTCATGCCAAGTGAACTAGATACGGTTCCCCGGGATTCGAACAATCTTAGGCATTTTGTTAAATTCCCCTTTTAAGAGAGGGGAGAGTAGAGGTAAGCGAAAGAAAAATAAAAGTCGGCTATAGGCGGCCTATGCATGAGGTATGTATGTATGAGCACAACACAAGTAGCACACAAAAAGCGAATAAATCTCTTCCAACCTTATGACTCCCGCGCAAAGCCGTTCAAAAGATCCGGGGGTAACTCTAGCACCAACAAATGGCAAGAGAATAAATTGTTATGGTAAACCTTAAGAGGAAGTTGCTAGGGCTAGATTTATCGTTGTTCATAGCCTCAAACTGCTGGTATCGTGGAACGATACTGTAGAAGGGTCTCGTTTACCTTGATTCCGTATAACTCAACCACTTCTCAAATGAGTGCTATCACGGGAATTACACATTGGTTGAAACGAGTGATCCACCAACAAATATCCCCAATTCTTGGCGAGCATGAGGTATAAAAGTGAGCTTCACGGGGGTGAAATAATGGCACCTTAAACTTAGTGTCTAACTAAAGCGATGGATTCAAAAGGCATAAGAAATAAAGCTTTGATTTAAAAACTATTTAGGCACATCATCAAAATATTTTAACCAATTTTTGAAAACGAAAGCGATTTTCCAAATTTTAACCAGAGTCGCCACTGTGAGCGGATGACCTTCTCCCGTCCCTTTAAGGGGCGCGGGAAAAACAAGCGCTGTGAAGCGTGCCAGAAGGATTGATCCTCATTTTATGAAAAAGACAAACTGATGAAATCAATGTTGATGTTGAATTTAAGTACAATTTGCATGTTAAGGGATACGAGACTTGAAATCTTGTATTTTAAGACAGAGTCGCCACCCGGTTTAGCTCCACCAGAAATTTGATTCCCATCGGGTGGTTGGACTATACCTTAAGATAGAGATTCCAAGTTCGGATGATGTTGCTTACTTTTCATTTATTAAATCAAAAAAAAAGTTGACATTTCAATAAGTGTGGCTTTAGTTCTTATGCGATTTAAATCCGGTTAATGTTTGGAGTTTTCGGTTTATATAGTCATACATCACACGAAATCGGTAAATAAAGCGAGGAAATAATTATTATAAGGCTTTACAAATACCTATATATTTTTCTAATGCGAGAAAGTAAATAAATCGAATAAATAGATAAAAGGGTGAAATCGGGTAATAACCGAGCTTACCAAACTGGACCCGGCTCCAAGGAATGATAGATCACACACGAATAACCATAAATAATGCATAAACCATAAAAAGGGCAGAAAATAAATTAATCAAAGGATAAAACATATTTTTTGGGACTAAAAACGCAATCATCGGGCATTTAAATGAGCATCTAAACAACCTAATAATCAATAAAATAAATCTTTTCATAATACTTAACAATCCCAAAATATTTTTTGTAATTTCCTTTTTTTTTAATAAAATCCAAAAATAGATTAAAAATTAATTAAAATATAGTTTCAGATTATATAGAAATTTTGGAAATTTTTTGGGTCAAAATTCGGGCAAAAAATGCGAGAAAATTAAAAAAAAAAGACCAAAAATACAAAACATGGACTTTTTGACATTTTTGCCAGTCCAGATGCTAGAGTGGCGCCTGAGATGCCACAGTGGCAGCCTGAGATGCTGTCGTTGCAGCATTTCACGCTACGTAATAGCATCTCAAGGCTCACCGAAGCATCTGGCCCGGAAAAACTTCAAAACGCCTAAAATAACAACCAAGAACAGCCAAATAATAAACTATATTGAATAAAAAGAAGATTGGAACTCAGTTTTATTAGCTAGAGGCCGTGAATCCACTTTTTGAGACTCGAACCGGTCATTTGGCAAGCTTTGTGACGAATTTGCGACAAAATCCGACGAAACTGCGACGAAAGTATCAACGAACTTAGTGACGAAATTTAGTGATTTTTTAGAAAAAAGTCTCTAAATCCTATTTAAGTTCGTTTTAACTTAAGATTTCTAATTTTTTTTAGTGATTAAGCTAAAAGATTAAGCTAAATAATCCTTATGAATCTGAATTAATCAGATTTATCAAGTTTTAAATAACTTTCTCTCTCTAAAGCCTAAGAAATTTTAAATGATGAATTAAGTGTTAAATTTGGCAAAAAGTCCTAAATCCGGTCATTAAAGAGGTTTATATAGGCCTAACTCACTCTAAAGAACTCAATTAGTCCCTAGAAATCCAAATATTCCTGAAAAAATCGAGTTTATCCGGATTAGAGAGAGAAAGACAAACTCGGTGATGAACCCCAGAAGCCCCGAGCAGCGTCTCACCGCGCTCCTGTGCGGTGAGACGCCGCACACTACCGTGAGACGCTGCAATTACAGAGTCTCGCGGCACGCCACTGCGTCTCGGCGACATGTCCCGCCGAGACGAGGAGGGGCGTGATAAGGCGCGTCTTGTCACGCCCCACGGCGTCTCATAGGGGCCTCCGGAGCATCTTGCCACTCCAACGGCGGCGCCACCTGGCGAGGGGGAAAGGATTTTGTTTTCTTTTTTATTATTTAATTATTATGTTATTTAATTATTATCATTTTTATTTTATTTTTATTTTGAAGCACCTATTTTAATTAATCGGTTAAAGGGAACGATGCGGTTAAAATCCTAACTTCGTCACGAGAATACTTGCCAAATGTAATTCGACTCCGAAATAATAGAACAACAGGCCAAATATTAGGTCAGACCAAAACGCCATCATCGTTCTGCAGGTCACCGAAAAGCCCGTGCTCACAGCGGTCAAAATTTGACCGCTGTCGTGGGTACGGTCACCGCATTGGCGGCGAGGTCAAAAAACCGAAGAGGGGGTGAAAGCTTCAAAAAACCATAACTTTCACTACGGTTATCCGATTCAAGCGATTCTTAATATTTTGGAAACCTCGGAGAGTCTAGAATCTAGGAAAAATAATGAGACTTCCAGAAAAAGTTTGGGTTTAGGAGAAGACTGCAAAACAGTTTACTGCGCGTGAGAGAAAGATTACGGTTAATTTTTAAATATATTTTTAATTATTTTTAATGACTTTAAGCGCGGTCATATGTCCAAAATAATCAAAAAGGGTATTTTTCAAATGTGATTCGACTCCAAAAGAATGGAATAACTGGCCGAAATTAGGTTAGAGCGATTTCCATTATCGTTCTGCGGGACAATGAAAAGTCCGTGCTCACAACCGGATTCAACTAGAATCGACCATTGGTTCAGTCGATTTTTATATGGTTTTTGATTTGGTCAAGAACCGATCGTTGACTAGAGTGGTCGGCCGGAAACTGGCCAGTTCAACTAGAGACTGGTTCGACCAAATTAATAAATTGAAATTAATTTTTTCATTGGTGTTGGATTTTAAACTCAAAACCTTTAACTTTAAGTAAGGTGTTAACAAATTGAACAACATTTTATTAAGATAAATGAATACATTTATTTCTTATATTATAATCTTTCATACTACTATATTTATTCCTACTATTAATAATTCTTCAACTAGAATTAATATTTTAATTTTTTTATAAAATTACAATAAATATATTTTATTTTATTTTATGTCTTGAATAAATCTGTCATACTATATTTTTTGAAAAATTTTACTAAAACTCCAAAGCATAATTTAATATTTTTTATATAACATAACATTTTATTTTTTTTAAATTGTTATATAATATGAATAAATTAATAAAATTCTTTGTTTAATTTTTAAAATGTTGATTAATTCAAATAATCTAATGCAATAATGGAATTCTTTATTTTACACCAATTATGATTTATTTCAAATTATTAATAATATAACTATTTTAACATGTTTTTTAAGAAATTCGTTAGACTGTCAATTTAATAAGTTGAACCTTAAATCCAAGCCCATTCCTTTCATCGGTCCCGACCTGAAAACTATGAAAAAAATTGATCTTGTTTTTTCTAGTGTAGCATGCCTTATTGAGGTTCAAAATTTTTGTATAAAAAATATTAAAAAAAAAAGTATTCCATAAGATGTTAGTTGAATTTAAAAGACAACTGATTAACAACCGAATATTTGACAAGTTACCTATAAAGAATTTAAATAACAGACTTAAACCCTTCTCCTCTATCTCTCAAAATTTTTAGAAATGCAGAGGCAATCTCTTGGTTCACCAGTCTCCAAGCTCTACATCCATGGAGCCAAAGGAGCTAATAAAAACGATGCTGTTATCTTCGATGATCCTGAACGTACTGTTTTACCTTCTCACTCCAATGACCTAGGTGACGCCGACGATTATTGCAAAGCAATGAAGACCCGTCGCCGCTTGTCTTCTCCTCCTTCATCCTCATTTTCAGTTCCATCTTCAACTCCACAACCTGGAAAACTTGTGCACTTCATACCTCTCATCACTCTTCTCTGTTTCTTTGTTTTGTACCTCGTCTCTCATGATCCATCTTCATCTGGTAAAACTTCAATTCGAAATCTTACTTGCTCTTTCCCGATTTCAAATCTCGATTCTGAACCTTTAATTCCGTTGTGTTTACGCAGATTTGGCTCAGTTCAATGGAGCGAAGCCATACTTGAAGGATATAGGTACAATGCACTTAGAATATCATGCTTTTCAAATTCGAGAAAATTGTATTTAGTTGTGTTGGATATCTGTTTCACAGATTCAAGTGATATCAGAGAAGTTGATGCATTTTCCGACCTCCTTAGAGGCGATGTTTTGGCGATTCGGAACCTCAAGAACTTGCTACATGTTGAAGTCAAATCCAGCTACCGGTAACCTCGGCCGCACAGGAAAGTAGCCGCTGATTTGAATTGATCTAGAGTGAGCCGTTGTAGAAGGCGCAAGGTAGAAGTGCAGCGGAGTGAAAATGTTATGGTGCACCGAACAGAACAGAATCCAGCTGGATTAATAGGACCATTAATTTTGAAAATAAGGCCATAGGAAGTCGATCCATTTGCCGAGTATTAGTAAGAGCACATGCGATTACGTGGCATATAGAATAGAAGATCACATTAATGATATGGTAAAATAAACAAGATATTTCAAGAGGTAGCAATATGATCTTTTATTGTAATTTTTTTAAAATAAAAAAATTAAATAATTTATTAAATAGTCGCTCTTATCAATAAAATAATATAAAATTAATTATGTAAGTTTTTATTTAATTATCTACATATAGAAGATTAAATAGATATTATGTAACATTTATTATGTCATGGCATATTAAAAAGAGTAAATAAAATATCTAGTATAAATTCATTTTTTAATTAGTAAGCCATTTTTATAATTGATAAAACAAACTTGTTAAAAAAGATGCTCTGATAATGTTACGTGTAGGCTGCCATTCACTCTCGTCATTATTAGTAGGATTGTTTTTCTTCCTATCATTAATCGCTTTTGTATTTAAAATAGAACTCTTGCAAATTCAGTTTTCGTTTTTGTTTTTGATTCTTTACCTAACCATATTTATTTTTAAAATATAAATATATTTATTTATTCAATAGATCCACTAGTTACACTTGATGAAAGGGGTGAAAAGTCTTAACAGTTATTAAGCTCTGAATAAGATTATCTCAATAAAAATACTTGTAAATATTAAAAAAAAAAATTAATCCAAATCCCAAATGTCTTTTTTTTTTGGTATTGGACTCGTATTTTGTAAGTGATGCACTAAAAAGGAAAAGTAAAACAGCTCTGGAAAAAAATTGAACTTGCCAAACCAAATAATTAGAGCATAATTTTTACCAGTTCTGTGGCATTCGCATTTCTTGTTATTTTATTGCATACTAGTTTATAGCTTGCTAATCACCAAGCAATGGCTCGGTAGCCACCACCTAAAAAATCAAAAAATGCATGATTTAGTTCGATTTCCAAAACCTACAAATATAACTTAAAAAAATGTATAGCTCACTTAAATGGATTAAGATCATTATTAAATGAGAAAAGGGAAAAGAAAGCAAAGCGTGGGAGAAATAACAATGATAAATATGCAATGATAACATGTGTCTTTGGTTTGGATATTTGACATTGAAAAGGGACCATTTAGCCAATTGATCTGATGGGTTTACAGCTAAGTACCATAGACAAATCCTCATCCCATTTGTTAATTTTTATGATCTAATGAACTAACTACGATCTCTCTCTTTCCTTTTCACTTTTTTCATAAAAAATTTGTGCGTAGATACGCTTAAATTAAATAGAATGAAAAATCAACACTCACCGTAAATATTGTTCGAACCCGAAACTTCTATAGACCACCGGTTTAGTATTAACCACCAAGCTAATACTTTCATTACTTGTTGCCAAAACAACATTTGAGTTGTAAAATAAGATTATAAAATGGTGTTAGGAATAATTCCATATACCATAATTATCATCACCTATGATGAGATAAAAAATGGATTGTAGTATATTACATTACCGTTCTTTTACAGATGAAATCCAACAATTTTATTTTCCATCCCAAGCATCTAAAACGTTATTAACAGTATACCTGTCTCGTAAATTTTCAAGGCAGTAGCCAAAACTGAAAAATGACACTTGGATTCTAACTATAAAACAACAACAGCATATTCCTTTAAAAAGAACCAAAAAAATCCAATATTGACAAAACTACCAACTTATTTTTTTCAGTAAAACTCCTGTTATAAGAGTTTATTGTCGTATTAACGACCAATTCTAATGATAATCACTGGTAAAAGATAAATTTCTTGTTGCTGAAAACCGGAGAGCCCCTCATATTTGGGACCTAAGCGGTGTTTAGAATGTTCCCCTAATGGCCGGCCCTGTCACCGATTAGAATAAAATCGCTGGTAATATTATACGAGAACATCTCGCTTTCACCACCATGTCATGCCCAAAATGGAGCTCAAAGACAAGGTTAAACAATGTTTAAGGTTACACCATCACATCAAAAAATTCTGAGGACCTCAAAATAAACTGATGAAATGCATGAGCACTAAATATCACCATCTACAAAAATAGCAAAATAAAACCAACAATATTAATGATCATAAATATCTGTAGTATGGACATTACAAGCAATCACATCTAAACTAAATATAAATAACTATCCCACATTCACCACTTTTCCTTTCTGGAACAAAGGCAAGCAAGTTATATATCAAGATATCATAAATCCCAAAGTTCGATTTCTAAGAAAACAACATACACAAAGTAAATCAAAGGATCAAACCTTGGACAGGTGCAGGCTTCTTAGGTGTATTGTCGCTCCCATCCGATGCTTTTGGTGATTCAGCCAAGTGAACTTGAGCAAAGTCATCCACCATTTTCCTTTTTTGCTCCTCTTCTGCCATTCCTACCTTTTCTTTCGCCTTCTGCCCAACTTCTCCAGCTGCCTTTGCAACCCTGCTGAAAGCACCAGTTGCCCATGTAGCCCCAGTAAGAACATAACGGTTCTTCATAATAGCGCTTCCTGCACTACTGACTTTCTGCTCAGCAGCTGCAAATGCCGATTTAGTTTTTTCGGAAACCTGAAATTTTTGGTCCACTTCTCGGACTTTGTCACCCACAATAACTGTGCCAGCATTGATCTTATCAGTGAACCCTATTTTTTTGTCTAAGGAAGCGACTTTAGCTGAGGCAGTTGAAGTTAACTGGTGCTTGTCATCGAAAGTCTTGGCTTTGTTGACTGCATCTTTGCCTAAGATAAAGCCCTTGGCAAGCATGCTAGTAACTACATCCTCTGCCTTCCGTAAGGCAGAATCAGCACCTGCAGGGTTTTTGTCGTCCTTTCCCTGGAGAGTCGGACAATGTCAACGTTAGCAATTTTACATTTTGGTAAAGTGACACAAGTCTGATTCTGCATTCTTACAGTGGGTGCTAATGCTTCAGGTGGCAACTGATAATCTGGATCCAAAGTTATGGTAACCGACATATCTACTATTGTTGCTCCCTGAAATGATGAAACATGAAAGCTTGGTCATAAGTTTCAATAAATAAAAAAGAACGGAAAAGGAAAAGGTTAGCTTAGCTTAGCAATGCTAATAAGGACTAATAATATGTAGGAGAGCTGCTTAGAAATGCACTTTATTCGGTGTCCCATTGAGCAAGTAAAGGAGATGTGCCACTGTGTTCGGGAGAAGAAAGAAGAAACTCAAGATCCTAACAATTTCAGTCTAGGAAGTAGGAACAATGTCTTTGCAGTATGTGGAGCTTGATATATGAGTTGTGGGGGAACATAGAGGATTAAGTACGATAGTTCTTGCATATTAAGAAGAAACAACTCATAAGGAGTGTTCTAGTTAAACATTCTTTAAGATTGCATTTTTATTCATAGTAACTATTTCACAACTTAAATTGACGGACAGATGCATTTAAACAATCAGTTCTGTAATGAAGTGAAGTGACAACAGATATAAACCTTAAGCATTATGGACAACTGGAAGACAATTGGTCCCCAAATTAATGTGCTAAGGTTTGTTAATGTGCTAAGGTTTGTTAAAGACGACCCAAAAAGTCAGCAACAAGATGCAAGACCCAAGATACCGATAGGGGAATGAGCTTTTATGAAGTCTTTCATCGTGAAAGAGAAACTAACCAAGTTTCCAAAATCATTAGAAAATGGGAGAAGTCAATCGCATTAAGCTTTGCATGCAGAAGGATACTATTTCATTCAAATCCAATTTTTTTTCTAGAATAAAGAGATTATTTATTATAGAGCTTCGAAAAGTTTGATTGTAACAAGGATAGATGCGCATGATCAATAACAGCTTACTTTATACCAAGGTTCATTCGGGAAAGAGTTGTATATTTGTAACTGAAAGAAAAAATGGGTTGCATAATCTCTTCTAGACTAGTAGTACAATATGGAAAAAAGATTGTTTCTTAATAAAGGAGTTTCTCAACTTGGCAGGTATATATATCACATAATAAACTCATGGTCCCTAAAGTAACAAACCATTGATGCTAAAATGGTGTAACTACGTTCTTTTATGTATTTATAACTCCATATTTGCAAAAGCTGCTACAGAAGTGTCTATCCTCCCTTGAAGTGCAATCTGCTTTGAATGTATTTATAAGCATGCAATTTGTTACATTTATGTATAGTACATACAAAAAAAGTATGGACAGCTGATGGGTGACAACTTGGTTGATTAGTATTTGGTATGTTGATATTTTGATTAGTATTTAGGTTCGGAAACTGTGGGGATTCGTGTATATAATAAAATATAGGGGTATTTTTATAATATAAAAATATAAAATTTCCATGCATATAATTTCATTCTTTTATAAAATAATGAAATACTAAAAAAGGTACACTTAACATATATTTATTAATTATAAACCATTTCTACTGTAAATATTTATAAATTGACACCTATAGAATTATATTCATCTAATTAAGGTCACCTAGCATTTAAAATTCTAATTCAAACAAAACGGGGGACCTACACAACGGATAGGAAGTTTAGTTTTGGAATGAATCAAAATTGAGTCATAAGGCTGAAGGAATGGCTAGGAAGGAAACGGTTTTCCGAAATTTGAGAAAACGAGTTTCCATCTTTCTGTAATTGCGGAAACTGGACTGAAAACGTCTCGTAGGGGTTTCCTAGAGTTTCGTTTCCTAAACAACATGTCACCGAAGTTTTTGTGCTAGTGTTTGGCATGGTGTACTGTTATGTTATGAAAGCCAAATTAGACTATAGAAAAGAATAGGATCTTCTCATATAAAGGCCCATAACCCTTTAGCTCTTACAGGCAAAGAAGACAACAATCTTGAAGAAGAAGTGAAGAAGACATTGGAAGTGATCAATTTAAATTCTATAACGATGACGATTGAAGTTATGTTAAGCCTGATGATTACGAATTGTTAATGTAAAGATTACCTTCTATATTAAACAAGAGCTGAATAGCTTCTATCATTTTAAAGTATATAAAATATCCAAGGCCCAATGATGGCCAGAATCTTAATCTTATACAGAAAGACTGGGATGTTAAGAAACATCTCATATAGTTCAGAGAATCGGAATTCTTCTAAACAAATGTGTTTTGTGCATGGTGTCTGAAATTGCGTTTATATATGCATACAGCAGTACAGTGAGAAACAAATTATGCCCTTCCTAGATCGCCAATGTGTTCATGAGAAAATATTTACTGGGTGAGAGTATAGAGGTTAATTACCGAAAGAAGAACAGCAGTTTCTGCACCCTGTGAATCCTTGAAAGTAACATATGCAGTTTGAGATACTTCATTATGACTGCAATAGCACAAAATATGAATGGTATTAAACAGAAAAAAGAGAGGAAAGGGAAGGGAAGCAAGGGTTAATAAACTCAACAGAAACAGAGAGATAGGATGTTGGAACAATATAGTGAAATACCTTCGAACTTCAACATATTCAATATCACCAGAAAATGAAAAGAATTCCTTGAGATCTCGCTCAGTTGCTCCTAAAGAAACATTACTAACCTTGACAGTTCGAACCTGCAAGTATTTGCTTCATCAGTCAATATCTCAAACCGCCGAGATTTCATGAGAAAATAACATAATCTATCTTCAACCTAATAAACAACACAGTAATCACGCTTCCTATATTATTTAAAGTTCTACACATGCATCAGTACAGATAAATCAATAACAAAGCACTATGGAAGTGTTTTCGTAGAAGCATATGTAGCCAAATAAATGCGCATGCACACACTACTGACACTACAATATCATCCATATACAGTGAAACGGTACAAGAATGTTTCCGCAACCAAACATTTCAAGCCCTGCCCCACCACCATGAATTGCCATCATACGAAACTGGAGTTAGGGTGTCTATATCTATATTCTACAAATCTAACCGCAACTGATTTCCATATCTCATATGAGCATACCATTGTAACTATTATAGCAGCCGAAAATTACTCATTGCACTCTTCCAATCTAAGCTTAAAGTCGTAAAATATTCAAGCAGAGAAATCACAATTTAATGATCTAGTCTGCATTTCTGGTGGATAGGGTTCCAGCACGAGTAGTCCACGCATCTAAAAAATATTCAGATAAGGTCGGTAAGAAGAAATTACAATCCAAATGCCCTAAAACTGCACTTCAAAACATTTGAATGCTGTTTGACCAAGTTTTGCAATCTTGAGTAATAGTAGAAATTAATCAGCGGTGAGCAGTCGATACCTTCATTTGCACAATCTACAACTGCTTTGTTTCACTAATTTCAACTGAAAGACTCAATAAACCACAATGAAACTTACAGAAAATTTATCACTACATTTGCTAACGAATAAGTATGGATGTATAATCAAGCAAGGATTAAGCATAAGCAGAACAACATAAAATGGAGCCTATCTCATGCGAACAGATCTATCGCAACTGACAAAATCTGAGACTAGACTGGATCAATAATAAATCGTCATAAACAAATTAATCGAGATAATAAGCGAGAAAGAGATATGAGAAGCACTCGCACTCACCGACATGATGAAAAGAATTTGTGAACTGAAATAATGGGGAGATACGATTGTATATTTTGTAGGGAAGGAAGAAAAAGGGGGAATCCGCTGAAGCACGCACACACGCACGTACTCAATGGACGCCGGCAGTCGTGGCACGTGCTAGATTCCGATGAATAAAAAAATTGAAGAGAGCGGTGGTTGCGTTGGAAATCGGGAGATTTGATTTGCTGGAGTGGAGCCCTGATAATCACGCACTCTTCTTGCCTTGTATTGCAAAATACGCGTTTTTAATTTACCAAAGAAAAAAAAATACGCGTTTTTTTCCCTCAAATTTTCTCCAGAAGGTCAATTAAATTAATAAATCAGTGAAGCTTTTTTATTAAAGTCAAACTTATAATTTAGTACGTTACTCTTCTTTCTGATCTTTTTTATAATACAAATAATATAATTTAGTAACATTATAAGTCTACTATAACAATCTATTTGAACTATGCCTGCAATAATTTCAGTAAAGGGGTAAAAAGATCATGAAAAAAAAAAGCTAACCCGTAAGGTATTAGAAAAAAAAACACAACATAACCAATTATTATATTCTTTTAAATTATGAACTCTTATATTTCAAGAACGGCAAAAATATTATAAAGTAATGGGAAACTCTTTGTATTTTGCATCAAGGATTGATATAAAGAGTCTTTTAATAAAGGTGAACGTTTATATAAATACACTGCAATAATCTATTAGGGGTGAAGATAAATCATTGTTGTATAAAAATATGGTGTTACTAAAGAGTAAATCTGAGATATTTTAAGTGAATTATTGTAAAATCAAGAGCTCGTAACCCCTCATCTAAGGAAAGAAATTTATAGTCGAAGCAAACAACAAAAGCGAATGCAACTAACAAAGAAAATTTGCAAATAAAAGAAGAGCTTAAAGAGCTACGAGAGAGAAGAAAATCTGACTTTTTCTCTCCTAAAAAGGATCAAAATGGTGGATTAGAAGGTAGAAAATAAAACTTTTTTTAAATTATCTATTATGGAATCGGGAATGTTAATTCAATTGAACATTCTTTTCTAACAAAAAAAAATATCAAAGTATAATTAATTTGTAAAAATTGATAGTTTATGTTTTTTAAACTTTGTAAGGTTTTGAATAAATCTAAACCATTTGTTCTAAATTACTTTTAAGTTTCCTGTACATTTTTTTGGGTAAAAGTGAAACATTGAGGATAAAGGATGCTTTTCTTTAAGTTGTTTCATTTACTTTATTGAGTTTATGACATGTGACACATAGATGAGGGGAGGCTTAAATATTTTTTTGGATTTTATTCTATACCTTAAATATTTTTTTCGGCCTATTAATATTATCTATTTGGTGTCTGATGTATTCACTTGTTACCTATTTGGTACATGGTGTATTTAACATTAGCCTATTTGGTATCTGAACTATTTAATTTTAGTTTATCAAGCTTCCATCTAGCAACACAAAAAATGTGAAATACTTATAGCATCATTTGGAATATGAATATATTTTGTTGATCATACATAGAATTGTCGACCCTCGTTAATCTGTTAAGTTGTCGTACTAAAATTGAATACGTCAGGTATCAAATAGGCAAAAATTGAAAACGTCAGGCACCAAATAGGACATTTCAATAGGTCAGACACCAAAAGGGTATTTAAGTTATAGAACAGGACCCAAAAAGGTATTTAAGTCGAAGAGGGGAACTAAAAATTCGAGGGAATATTAAATAAAACAAAATTAGACCTAGGCATGGGTCGGGTTGGGCCAGGCCCAATCGAGCCTAGATAAAAAAATAAGTAGCTCAAGTCCCCCAATCCATAGAAAATGAATGTCGGGCTCGAGCCGGGTAGGTCTTTATAAAATAATCAAATCTCAAGCCCAGCTAGCGAGCTTACCAGTTAATATATATAATTAATAAATTAATTTAGAAATTATTATAATTAAATAATTGTAACTAAAATTCTAATATAAGTCACAAAATGAGTTTTGATGCTAAACTTTATAAGAAATTTAAAATTTTCAATAAGTATTAGTATTATAAATAATAAATGTATATAATTATGTAATATGTATATTATTAGTTCGGGCTAAGCGAGTCGGGCTTGGGTTTTCAGACTAAAACCAAGCTCATCCCCGTACTTTATTCGAGCTTCTTCGAGTTCAGGGCGAGTCAGGCCTAATCTCCAATTAGTTTGTATAAATTCGACCCATAAAAGGCGAGCATGAGCGGACCTCGCGGGCAATTGGTCACTGCCCAAGTCTAGAGAAAATTAACATGTGTAAAAGACAACAGAATTTATTTTGAACTATAATTGTAATAATTTTAATATTGTTCTTCGAAAATGTTATATTGACAACTTACCAATTAACAACCTATAATCCCAACCGTTCATCCTACTTTTGATATAAGTATCCATATTTCATTAAAATTAATAAAATAGAAAACTCCTTTTTATACCATGATTCTCTTGTTCCCATCCCTCCCTTCAAGTTTCTTTTTTCTGCCGATCTAACAGAAATGTCGGACGCTCGTTGTTTTCTTCCACTGCTTGATTCGCCGCCATGTACATGGATTATCATAAGTCATGCTATCAAGGGTTTCCGAGGTGATTGTCGTTAAGGTTACCATTTTGCTTTAATTTCTCTTTTCTTAATATCTTGTTGGTGCTATTGTTTGGCTTTTAGGGTTAGTTAATATCTTCTTCTTCTTTGAATTCCCATTTGATCTGATCTTTTAACTTGTTTTTTTTTTTGACTTGATTGAAGTAAATCCCAGTTGAAATCATGTATTAGTCTGCGAGATTAATGAACTTTTTGCGATGAATTTTGTTAAATTTGCAAGAGTTTATTGAGTTGCTTACGCCCTTGTTGTGTTTGTCGTTCATTTGTCTTTTGCTCAGTTGTCTACTAGTTTAGTTTTGTTTCTTCCATCAGTCTTGTTCTTGTTTCTCCAACTGGTGATTCTAGTTTCCGGAAATTTTTGTAATAGAAATATGCATTTCTTTTCTCTGTGGACTGCGGGTGCTTGATCTGTTTCTATTACACAGCTTCTTCCTGCGAATATAATATTATACTACTTATTGAAAATTAAACATTATTGAATTTAAAACTTTAAACTTGTGTATTTATGAATGCTGGATCTGTGTAGCTTGGAGCAAACTAAGTACTACTGAGAGGAGAAAACATTTAAGGAATTGGTATGTTCTTAATATTCAAGAGAAAATGAATCAAATTTTACAAACCAAACTTTAATATATTTCTTTGTATACTTTGTTGATGCTGTTAGAGTTCTTTTTTCTCAGTTTTAAGGTATGACTTACTGACTTTTAATTCATAAGATTTAAGCTCTACTTCTTTTCATTGTTTCATTTTATTTCAGAATCTTAGCTGCCATTATCACTTAGCAGCCTTCAGATGTTATAAAGCTTAACAGTTCCACCTGTGATCTTTCTCAGTTTTAAGGTATGAGTTCCTGACTTTTAATTCATAATCAGTTTTTATTGGGTTGTGTTGTATTGTTCTTTGCGTATGACTCATTATTATAAGCTTACTATATATGTGTAATGCAGCTCCTTTGGTGGGTTCGAATACTGAAGTGTTTTTGCTTTTCGAGTGGATGGAGTCTAGAGGTTCAGCTGGGAAAGAAACATACTCAAGCTTTGTATTTGATATATTGATGTTTTACTTGGGATTGTATAATCTTTACTCTAATTTTTAAGAGCCTTATTCAATCCAAATATATAGAACTCTGTATTGATTTTGATTGGATTGTTAACGTACATTGAATTTGGCGAAAGAATGACTATTAATGTGTATTTTACAAATTTATTCTTTTAACTTTGCCATCAATAACTACTACTCAAAATCGATTGATTGTTATTTATTGGCTTAATAATTCTCCAGCTACCTGAACTTGTCCCAAAAAACCTACTGCCCCCTTAAACTTTCAAAGTGAGCCCTTAGCTCCCTCAACTTTCAAAAAGTGCACCATTTTCCTCCCTAAATGCCACGAAATTTATATACATTTTCTTAGTGGATGTCATGGTACGAAGTTATTATAGACAGAGCTAGAGCCAAGAAATTGATGCCTTTGCCCACCTTAAGGATGAACTTCACTTATGCAGTTTGTGGACTAATGGATCATCTTGTCAGCCAAGCTAATGAAGAGTTACATCATGATGACCAAACGCTTTTTAAGGAAAGAGGCAAGGAGTTGGGGCATTACTTGGTTTAGAATGGAGCTAGATATGATGTGTGCTTAATGTGTATGCTTGCTATATTAATATTGAACAAGTTAGAAACATTTGCCCACAACTGAGTATGCCTGTAACTTGAAACTTCGCATGTATGTCTATTATGATTTTTCAATTAAACCTTCTTTCATTCTCATTATGCAAAAGTGAGTGTCGGTCATTTTATTATTATATGAATGTAATAAAGTCAACAATCTTATAAATTATTTAAAAAAACCAAAGAATCAATAGTCAATAAAGAATCCATTGAGATATAAGGAGTCAAAAAAATATAAAATATAAACTAAAGTTATTTTCTCTCTTTCGGGCAGGTATGCTTGCTATGACCTCCTTTGTAGCAAACTGAACACCGACCCGCATTATTTGATGCTTCTTCTAGTCCACTGCAAATTCTTGAATCTTTACGTTTCGAAGCTCTTCTTCTCCCCTTGGTCTGAGAAACATTAGGATCATGGATTTGTAAGGACTGGTTCTGGTTGAAATAATTATTGTCTTCCTCGTTACTCTCATTACATGTTACACCATTCAAAATGTCACTAAATTTACCCTTAATGGACATCATGTATTCATCCATGTCTTTTTCCACATGCTTGAAAATAAGATCTTATTGTTCACAAATATCATTCAATTCATCAAAAAATCTCTTCAGCCTGAAGGTCCTCATTGATGTATGCGAATCTAATCGAGAAGTAACCTGACATGTAAATATGGGGTCTGCAACATCTTTGGTCCATCTCTTTAGAATGAAATTTGAAGGAATTCTTTTGACTTTGTGCATATGAAATATAGATAATATATGACTGCACAAAATTCCCTTAAACTCAAATAACATACATTGACAACTAGACTCTTTCGTACTTGTGTCATATTCAACTAAAACTCCTTGCTCAGAATCAAATGCCCCTACAACTCGATATGTTTCCTTTGTAGATTCCTCATTTAGTTTATGTCGTGTACAACCTAGTACACCCTTTAGCTCATTATGAAATAATTTGAATATCTCACTAGTGTACACACTACCAGCATGCTTCTCTAAACCCATATTCAATGTAAAAATAGGAACCTTCTATTTTGAATTAAATTCTGCATGTCTAAATACTTCATAACGACTATCTAATGCTTCTTCACATTTGAGTACAAGCTCCTTAAGTGTAATCCCTGATTTAATATAAGAATCAAATAATGCATTCATACTCTCACTTCTACCAGTCGTATTCATCCCGCCAAAAAATACATTCTTATTAAAGCATGGAACCCATAAGTATCTCATAGAGTACAAATTTTTTAACCACTCATTTTCAATCAAATTGTACTCAATCACTAACCTTTCCCAGGCCATTTCAAAATCTTGAGTGGATATCGACTCATGAATGCATCGATTCAGTTCTGTTTTAAATTTGGACTTTTCGTGATAAATGTGAGAAAGTCTTTCAGGAAACTTCTTAGTTATGTGCCTTAAACACAAACGATGTTTGCTTGTAGGAAACACTTTTGCAACAGCATTCATCATTGCCGCATCCTGAAATACAAATGAAAATGTATATCATGAATATTGAAACTGTTGGGAACTGACAGTCAAATTGAACATGCATAACAGGCATGGTGGAAATTCAAATTTTTATCCTGTCCCCAAGAACTCCTATTAGTTGCATATAAATTAAATAAAGCCTTAACTAAATAATTCTCTACCTAGTTTAGCATGCAGAGGGACTAGGCATACCATAATTCTAAATTATATCCTAGCATGTATATTTTATGCTAAGCATGTTATAACTCTAAGCTATAACCTAAGCATGTTATAACTCTAAGTTATAACCTAAGCATAAAATAAACTAAGTATGCAAAACAACCTAAGCATATTATTAAGTTTAAAAATGCTTAAAAAAGACCTAATAATAAAAAGAGAAAGAAAGAAAACTTACTAGTTGAAGCGTGCTTTAGCCGAACCTTCTTGCACAAGCCTCCAGGCGTAGGATAGCCTCTATGAGTATCCACACGAACCCCACCAACCAAAACCTCCCCGAGAGGAAGAACTAGGAAGCCTCGTCCAGAAGCCTCACCGGAAAATATAAACTAGAGGTGCCTGAATAAATTCAGGCTCCTCAAAAATAACTTGCTTAATTATCCGAGAGATTAATCTTTGCGAATCTCAACTTAGGATTTAGCTTTGAGCTTGGTGCAATTTGAAAGGGGGATTAGAGAAGCATATATATAGGCTTGGGGGAGCAAAATTGCTCCCCCTTTTTCCGATGTATTAGCATATCCCACACGCGGGTCTGACCCGCGGGGCTTGGAGTCCCTCGAGTTTTGCCCACAAGCACAGCGTGGCTGGGCTTGCAAGATTTCTCGCAAGCCCAGGTTGCGAGATTTCTCGCGCGCTGCCAAATGGCAAGCCCAGCCCCGTGGGCCTCTACGAGTGCCGCATTACGGCACTTACAAGCCCACGGTGCGGGATTTCGCACACCGAACGTGTCACGAATCCCGCAGCCCATTTTGCGGTTTCAAGATTGTTCTACAATTTTCTACCGGGTCCAACCCATTTGAAAAAATTCTCTTTTAATCCTTTCAAATAAATATTTATTTTTCGACCCTAATAAATTAGTTATCGATCAAAAATAAATTTCTTAGTCTATCCAAAATGATCTAATCATTTTTAACCAATTAAATAATAACCCAATTATTATTTATATTATATTTTCGTAATAGAATAAATCTATTAGTTCTTTACTCAGTCCGATGAAGGTCCAATGTGTGTGACCTTATAGGATCCCGAAGTATTGAGCTGTTAAGGCTTAACCAACCCTTGTTCTAATGGAACCATTGGCTCGAGGTTCTAGACCGTGAATAGAACTCGATTACTTTAAACGACTGTAGTACGCCTCTAGCAAGGGTCTACCATCCCCCATTACTCGAAACGTCATTATGCTTATGACTTAATCCCGGTTAATCCAATAGTTGTCTAATGAGATGAACTCATTCCATTCTTTAATATTAGTACCATCTGGTTTATACGGTTCGGTTAAAGTGTTAACCCACTAATAGCAAGGTTGCTCCAAGCTATCCCAGTTATTAACTTGTTACTGAAGTATATTGCCTTTTACCATAATGTGTTTGACTAGAACCCATTTCTATCAAACACATACTCTGATCAGAGGTTTATGGCAATCATCACTTCAACAAGTGGCCAGGTACAACTCCTTAATATATCCGGAGCAAGGGATTCTTTCCTACTAATCAGCTTACCAACGTGCTATCATCATCATACCTGTAATCACCCGTAACACCCTAAATTAATGAGTGTGTAGTAATGACCCAAAGTATAGCAACAGTACCACACAAGGTAACTAGTATCTCAACTATGAGGATATTCGCAAAGCTTATTGCATGAAGATAAATACTAACACATTGATATATATACCAAGTGTTTATCTTACTGCGGTCTCCAATATATCTCCCAGATATATCCATGTGTCAAACTTAAGGCACCACCTTCAGTCATTAGGAGATTAACTGCTTGGACCTTTTCCAAGGAAGTTGACCACATGCTAGTCTTTCTGCTTCATCAATATCCTTTCTTAATGAAACTATGACCAGGAATAGTTTAGACACAATCATAATTGCACTTGAAGCAGGTTCCACCAAATATAGTAAAACTATAATTTCTCTGACTTCATGCTATGGCATGTCAAGGACTTTTAAACATACATCAATGAATATATTTAACCAGCTATAATATATATACAAACACATCGATATAAACAAAAGATTAAATGCCTTTATTGATTAAACAAATTATTCGTACTATTATATAATTAAGATATATCGCCCTAATTGTCTTAAGGGCATACATCATATCTAACAGTAATAAATAAATATTCACATAAATATGAGGCTATAATAATTTCACTAGCATATATATTGCATATCTAAATCAAACATGGTCCATTAAAAATGACATAGGGTGCTTTCCATCCATTGCGTGCAACCAAGTCTCAAACAACCAAATGAATGACTTTTCTGTTTCATCTTGCAATAATATACAACCAAACAATATGTCATGCATATGGTTGTCCACACCCACAAATGGTGCAAAAGGCATGTTGTATTTATTTGTTCAATATGTTGTATCAAAACTAACAACATCTCCAAAGATTTCATATGCCTTTCATGATCTTGCATCCACCCAAAAAAAATTAGTCATTCTATCATCATCGTCGACTGAAATTGAATAACGAAAATTAGGATTTTATTCTTGTTGACGAGTATAATATTTCTGCACTGTATCGACATCTCCTTTATCTAATATTTTCCTCCTAACTCTAGTAATGTGATTATAACAATCTTTTTAGTAAATCCCACCTCATCATGGCCCGCACTCAAAACATCAGGTACTTTTCCAACTGGAATACCTTAACTATCAAAAACTTCAGATAAAGCTCCAGCAGTGCAAGTAAACTTTTTGTGGGTTCTAAGATATTTCTTACTTTTAGGAGTGACCATAGAGTGATTGTGGAAGTCATCAAACTTTGTAATATGCCACAATTTAGTTGTCGCATTAAAACTGCAATGTAAACATGCACGATAGCCTGTCCTGCAAGACTTAGTAGAGCGACTGGACTCCTGGTTACTGCTCTCTCCCACAAGACTCATTTCTTTTTTTGGTTGGTGAATTCCTTCTTGATTACAAACTAAATTTGCTCTCATATTTCGACGAGGAACACCAAATCTCTTATTCTTTGCATAAGAAATATATAACAATTCTGCTTCCTGAAATGTAGCAAATGTCATATCATATATTATAACAACATCATTCGATCCATCATCATTTGGTATAGAACTATCTCGTGCCACATCATTCTCTAGATTAATGGAATTCATAATACCATCTTCATCCATCTGTTTCATATGTAAATATGAATAAAGTCGAGTAATATAAATCTCCAATTAGAATCCAATTCAAATTCTAAAAACCTGAAACTTAAACATACATTACTCTCAAATACCAGTGGTGGAGGGAAGGGGGCACATGACCCACCAGCCACCGGAAAAATCCCCTCCCACCATTGGAGATTTGCTTGAGTTTTACTGTCACTTAAGGTTTGGAAGACGAAGAATTGTGGAAAGGAGGGAGAAAGTGAAACTTCTTGACTTCTTTTTCATGTGGGCCCTACATAATAGGTTAAATTTATCTCCTGATTTGACTAGTCAATGCTTTTTATTTATAGTTTAAAAAAAATTGTAAATTTAACTTTTGTGAGCCACAGTTAACTGATTATATGCTCTCTTTTACATTGTTGTACTATTTATTTGCTTATTTCAGCCTTTTTGCACTAATCTAATTGTATTTGTTTTATATTGCATGAAAGAGTTTATTTCCATTAATTATTTACTTATTCCTACCATGTAACATGAATACATACTATTCTTTTTACAATATATATATTAATATTTTAAATATTTATGCAATTGAGTTTGTGAGTTGATTTAGACTTCCATATACTCTCTTATTGTGTTTGAATGAAAAAAAAATTAGTAACTCTAATAAATATCTTTTTTTTATCTTATAGTTATTATTACCAATTTTGTCTCCCTTTTTATAATATAATAAAAAAAATAAATCACATTTGTTCAATTTTTGAATCAAATAATTTGAAAAATTTGTAGTAATTTTTCTTTCATTTGTGAATAAAGATAATTATAAAAAATGTGAGCTAATGTTGCTTATTTTTGTTAGAAAAGATTGCTAATGATCCTAATTACTATCTTTTCGTTATTATATAGTATTATAGTCGATGCGAGTTTATCATCAGTTATCTTTATCCATTTTAAATTGTGCCCCACCAGAGTTTGATCCTTGGCTACGCTACTATCAAACACTTAATAATCATAAAAACTTATTGGAAAAAATAAACTCTTTTACCTAAAAAAGTAGAAATATTATTAAAATGTTAGACGTGAAAAATAGTCGACACGCCCATTGGGAGAGCACAAACCAACTTCCATGTATACATTTGGATTGAATGGTGCTCTTTCTTTTGACCACAACTTTACAATGTTAAAAGAGAAGTAATTACCAATATAGCACAAATACAAAAAACGAAAGAAGAAAACAATGGTGAATTTATGTAGATAATGATCCAGATATATTTTATACAATCAATTAGTTTTAGGATAGTTCTGCATGATATCATATTCTTTGTAAACTTAAATCCTTTCTAAATTGGCTCTTTATTATATTTGATTTCACTAAACAAACTTAATAAAGACAAAAAAAAATGGAACCAAAAGAATGTATAAATAAACAACCAACATGAGATTGAGTCTCTCTTTTACAGTGAATTGTAAATCTAAAATAAGATTTAAATCCATAGCCACAAATTATCAACACAAGCTAAAAACACTTATATAATGAATCAAATTCACAGATTGTAGATTATATGTGAATTTCACTATTAACAACCAAATCCACAAGTATGTATAATGTAATAGTCTTAGTTGGTGTTTTTCTGACCCACCAACTAGAATTGCAATATCCCAATTAGAATAAGAATTATAATTACAGTAAAAGCATTCAAATACGAACTGAGTTGAAACCTTAATATGAAAAAGAGAATTTAAGTTGGATAATAGAAATTATAAATTACAATCTACAATTGACATGTAGGGTTAGAATTGAGAACAAATTGAATAGCCAATAATCACGACAACAATTGTAGAAAGCGATGCAGAAAACAAGTCTTCAAGAAGGAGAGGGTGATAAAGAAGAGAGTTTTTGTTTACACATACTTTTTTAACGATAATCTACGAAAAATGGAGGCAACCCAAGCAATGAAAGAAAATAACGAGTGTGCAGCGGTTCTATTAATGATTTCTGAGCGGCAAAGTGAGAGAGAGGGGGGAAGCAGAGAATCGGAATAGAAGAAGAGACGTGGAGGGTTTCAATGTTAAATTAATAAACTTATTTAACTAATTAAAAATAGAATAAAAAATAAAAGATGATGCAGTGTGAATTGCGTAATTATTTTTAGAAATGGAATTGTCAAATTTGTTTTTTTAATTATTGGTAGAAAAGAAAAGAATTGTGGACCACTTATGTCCATAAATTTAGGTATTAAAATTGCCTATATAAGGCGTGTTAATTTAGTATGTAAAGCATTTTTTTTGTAGAGAAAAATTACAGAGTTAATTAATTGTAAAGGAGAGTCTATTTTTTTGTTTTTCCTCTTCTTCTATTCTTGTTCTAATAATTAATGAGTGATTAATATATCTATGAGATCAACTTTTAATTATTCCTCTCCCTTTACTTCAACAAAGTGGTACCATAGCCAAGTTGAAATCCTGCGTGAGAGTTTTGAGAATTTTATCTTGAGTGTTTGAGAGACCCTACAAAAAAAATGAATACCAACAATTTTCCCTTCAATTTTCTTCAGCTCACCAAAACTAATTACAAAAATTGGTGCATCAAAATGAAAGTCATTCTAGGAGCCCAAGATGTTTGGGACATTGTTAAAAATGGCTATGTAGTTCCTGTCCCAGCGGAAAATGCACAATTATCTCAAGCAGAAAGAGATAATTTGCATAAGAATCGTAGGAGTGACCAGAAGGCGCTCAGTTTAATCCATCAAGGTTTGGATGATGTGATGTTTGAGAAGGTAGCAGAAGCAACTAGCTCCAAGCAAGCTTGGGACATTTTACGAGTTTCTCTTCAAGAAGAGGAGAAAGTTCAGAAGGTTCGATTAGAGATGTTACAGGGTGAATTTGAGATGATAAAGATGAAGGAAACAAAAGCAGTTGTGGATTACTCCTCACAAGTAAAATCTGTCGTTAATCAAATGCGGCAATATGGAGAAAGAATTGAAGAGTCGAGAATCGTTGAAAAGATTTTACGATCGTTACTACCAAAGTTTGACTATATAGTAGTAGCTATTGAAGAGTCAAGAGATACGAGTGCAATGGCAGTTGACGAAGTCGTTGGTTCGTTGCAAGCACGTGAGGAAAGGCTAAATAGATAAAAAGAAGAGTCTATTGAACAAGTCCTGGTGGCAAAGGTTTCATTTCGAGAAAATGAAAATAGCCGAGACTCTAGTCAATTTAGAAGAGGACACGGTAGAGGTCGAGGAGGAAATGGTAGAGGAAGAGGACGTGGCAGAAGTCAACAATTCCTAAGAGCAGACAATAATGATGGAAATAATCTGTAACGAACCAAAATTTCTAAAAATTTGCTTATAATAAATTACTATAGTATTAAAATATCATGGAAATTATTTTTGTAGTTATTATTATTGTTATTGGATATAAGGCATGAAGAAATAAGAGTAAATTAAGTAAGAGGGATGAATTGGGCATTTAATTATTTGTTCAATGACATTATTAAAAATTTTAAAAAAATAAAATAAAATACATGTCTTACCATCCAGCTTCCTCTAACCTTCACCTTCATCATTTCCTCCATTTCTTCCTATCCCTTAACCAAATTTTTCCCTAATCTAAAAACTTCCGATTTCTTCGATTCAACTTCAAGTTCTTGTTAGAAATCGATCCTTAAGCCCTTTATCATCATCAATTTCAGTGAATCAAGACTAGAAGAGGAGAATTTCAGATTTTAAAATTTGGATGAATAGTAACCTGAGTTTGAGGTGAGTGATTTTTGGTGAAATTAAAGCTTAATTAGTAGAATTCATAGTAGATTAAGCATATTTATGGTATTAGGAAGTTTATTTATACAATATCTTGATAGAATTATATATGGCTGTTGTAGAGGAAGCTAGTGCAAGTAAATCAAAGGTAAAAGAGGTAGAAGAGAGCTAGAAAGAGCTTAGAAAAAGGTTTGTGTCTCAAATTTCGATTTCTCGGTTTTTCGGAAAAATTTCCAGATTTGTATCCCTGTTTTGTTTTAATGTTTTCTCTTGTTATATAAATCTGATTTGAATGATTCTTGATTCTATTGATATCTACAGAAAGTAAGGAATATATGTTCAGAAGGAACCTTGTTGAATTTCGTTCATTTTCAATGTAAAATTTTCGTTTGAAGTTGAGTCATGAAATGTATTTTTCAGAAAATCTCAGCTTTGTACACTGTTTAGTATTTTGATCATAACTTTGGTTATACAATTTGGATTTCTATGATTCTGGTTGTTTTGGAAATCTGAGACATGTGGGTAATTATGTTTAGAAGAAAGCTATTCGATTGGATGATTTTTTAATAGTGAAAAATGTAGGGGAAGTCAGGTTACAAAACCTGGAAAATTCTGGAAAGTATGAATATTGATTTTATTGAGTTTTAATTTAAGTTTGATGCTTAAAAATTTGGGATTTGGATTTCTTAATTACTGAAGTTATGTTAATTATGATTGATGATTTATACTGGAATTTTTAAGATGTTACTTTGATTTTTTGCCCTTATTAAATGAGTAGAATACGGGTCAGGGTAAATTGGCTCAAATAAAGGGGGGTACAGTACTGTACAAACAATTGAAGCTTTGGCTTCGGGCTTTGGCTGATGTTATGATATATATATATATATATATATATTGTTATTGTTATTGAAGCTTTGGCTTCAGGCTTGACCGATATATTGATTTTGAAGCTCCGGCTTCGGGCTTGACTGATATATTGATTTTGAAGCTTCGGCTTCGGGCTTGACCGATATATTGATTTTGAAGCTTCGAATTCGGGCTTGTCCTCTCCCGTATCCATTTTACCGTTATTCAGGACTTGTTTACTTTGGGCAATATGTGGTTAAAGTGTTTGGAAAAAATTGGATACAAATTTGATTGTACTTTGAAAGGATTACTATATAAGTTTTGTGATTTGGTTCCATAAAGTTGGTTAATTTGTTTTTGACTTATAAATATACTTTGTTTATATTTTAAAAATGTTCAAAGTTGTTATATTTCTTTTATGGACACCACTAAGCAAATTGCTTAGCGTGTAGTTTTTTTTTCTATATGTAGGTGGAGAACTTGTGATAGCTTGGACCAAAGTGGTATAAGTGGATCAGATTGAAGAGCAAATAGGAAAGACTCAAGGTAGATTTGTATTCTAATGTAATATTATGGTTTGTAGAATAATGGCATGTACTAGATAATGTGAGAAATGTAAAGTGGTATTGAGAAATATTTGGAGAATAATTAGCATTGAGAAATATTTAAAGAATAATTTAAAGTTTGAAATGCTATATTTGTATTTGTACGTATGTAATCTATAAGTATTGAACTCTATATAGTGGAGTAGAGTTGTTTATTAGGTGAGTATTATTACTGTGACACTCCCTATATAGGGGGTGTTACACTTCTTTCACTCTCATATGATAGTAGCCCGATCTCAAATCAGTCTTGGAGAAGTATTTGGCACCCTTAAGTTGATCAAATAAGTCTTCAATCCTTGGCAATGGATACTTGTTCTTGACTATCAATTTATTCAACTCCCGGTAATCAATACACAATCGGAGTGACCCATCTTTCTTCTTAACAAACAACACTGGTGCACCAGCAGCATTTATGGACCTCATGAACCGTGTCTTTTACTTATATTTAGATAGGTTTGTAGTGGTTTTCATTGATGATATTTTGGTGTATTCTAAGTCACAGGAAGAGCATGATCAACATTTGCAGATAGTCTTCCAAACTTTGTGAGAAAATAAATTATATGCCAAACTTAGCAAATGTGAGTTTCAGCTTGAAGAAGTTTCTTTCTTAGGCCATGTTGTTTCTGCAGAAGGAATTAAAGTGCATCCTGAAAAGATAGAAGCAGTTGTAGAATGGAAACCACCAAAGAACCCTACGGAAGTCAGAAGTTTCCTTGGTTTAGTGGGGTATTATAGAAGATTTGTGAAGGGATTTTCAGTCATTGCTGCCCCACTGACGAAACTACTTCAAAAGAATGCAAAATTTGAGTGGAATCACAAGTGTCAAGAAAGTTTTGAGAAGTTGAAAGCGATGTTGACAAAAGCACCCATCCTTACCCAACCAGAGCCTGGAAAAGACTTTGTAATCTATAGTGATGCTTCGTATAATGGTCTTGGGTGTGTTTTGATGCAAGAAGGGAAAGTGATTGCCTATGCTTCCAGGCAATTGAAGAATCATGAAAGGAATTATCCTACTCATGATTTTGAAATGGCTGCAATAGTCTTTGCCTTGAAAATTTGGCGACATTATCTTTATGGAGAAAAATGTTATATTTACACAGATCATAAGAGCTTGAAATATTTACCAATACAGAAGGAGTTGAATTTACGGCAAAGAAGGTGGATAGAATTCATTAAAGATTATGATTGTCTTATTGATTACCATCTAGGAAAGGCTAATGTAGTGGTAGATGCTCTCAGCAGAAAGACAATGATGGCACTAAGGGCTATGAATACGGGGTTAGCTCTTACCAGTAGTGGAGCCTTAATTGCAGAATTGAAGATTCAACCTGTACTACTACTACAGGTGAAGCAAGCACAAAATGAAGATGATGACTTGAAGGTCATTCGAGCACGAACACAAATGGGTATCGTAGACGACTATATGGTTCGAGAAGATGGGTGTCTATATTTTAAAGATAGACTATGTGTGCCAAACAATGAAGAATTAAAGAAGAATATCTTACAAGAGGTGCATAGTAGTCCTTATGCGATGCATCTAGGAGCAAGCAAGATGTACCAAAATTTGAAGAGCCATTATTGGTGGAATGGGATGAAGAAAGACATTAGTAATTATGTTGCTCAATGTCTAACTTGTCAACAGGTGAAAGCCGAACATCAAGTTCCTTCTGGATTGTTGCAACCAATAACAATTCCAGAATAGAAATGGGAAAGAATCACAATGGACTTTGTGACGTCTTTACCACTTTCACAGAAGAAACATGATGCAGTGTGGGTTGTTATAGATAGATTGACAAAGTCTGCCCACTTTCTTCCAGTTAGGATGGATTATTCACTTGATAGGTTGGCTCAATTATATGTAGATGAGATAGTAAGGCTACACGGAGTGCTTATTTCAATCATTTCTGATCGAGATCCAAGATTTACTTTGAGATTTTGGAAGAAGTTGCAAGAAGCCTTAGGTAGTAAACTTCATTTTAGTACTTCATTTCATCCTCAAACAGATGGTCAATCTGAAAGAGTAATTCAGGTGTTGGAAGACATGATGAGAAGTTGTATCATTGAATTTAAGGGGAGTTGGGATAAGTATTTGTCCCTCATGGAGTTTGCCTATAATAACAGCTATCAGTCAAGCATACAAACGGCGCCATATGAAGCATTGTATGGAAGAAAATGTCAAACTCCATTATATTGGACCGAACTTTGTGAAAACAAGTTTGTGGGGGTGGATTTGATTCAGGAGACAAAAGAGAAGGTAAAACTTATTCAAGAGAGATTGAAGGCTGCATCGGATAGACAAAAGTCTTATGCTGATCTAAAAAGAAAAGACATTACTTATGAAGTGGGGGATAAAGTATTTCTCAAAGTATCTCCTTAGAAGAAAGTCCTCCGATTTGGCAAGAAAGGCAAGCTCAGTCCGAGATTCATTAGCCCATATGAGGTTATAGAGAAGGTTGGACCGGTAGCTTATCGGTTGGCATTACCCCCGACACTCGACAAAATTCATAATGTGTTCCATGTGTCAATGTTAAGGAGATATAGATCAGATCCATCACATATCTTATCTCCTGATGTCGTAGAAATCGAACCCGACCTGACGTATAAAGAGGAACCGGTACAAATCTTAGCGAGAGAGGTTAAACAATTGAGAAACAAATCTATTCCATTGGTAAAAGTACTCTGGAGGAATCATAAGGTTGAAGAAGCAACTTGGGAACCGAAGGATACAATGAAAACTCAATATCCGCAATTGTTTTCAGGTAATTTTCGAGGATGAAAATTCATAAGATGGGGGAATTGTAACGAACCAAAATTTCTAAAAATTTGCTTATAATAAATTACTATGGTGTTAAAATATCATGGAAATTATTTTTGTAGTTATTATTATTGTTATTGGATATAAGGCATGAAGAAATAAGAGTTAATTAAGTAAGAGGGATGAATTGGGTATTTAATTATTTGTTCAAGGGCATTATTAAAAAAAAAAAACAAAATACATACCTTACCATCCAGCTTGTTCTAACCTTCACCTTCATCATTTCCTCCATTTCTTCCTATCCCTTAACCAACTTTTTCCCTAATCTAAAAACTTCCGATTTCTTCGATTCAACTTCAAATTCTTGTTAGAAATCGATCCTTGAGCCCTTTATCATCATCAATTTTAGTGAATCAAGACTAGAAGAGGAGAATTTCAGATTTTAAAATTCAGATGAATAGTAACCCGAGTTTGAGGTGAGTGCTTTTTGGTGAAATTAAAGCTTAATTAGTAGAATTCATAGTAGATTAAGCATATTTATGGTATTAGGAAGTTTATTTATACAATATCTTGATAGAATTATATATGGATATTGTAGAGGAAGCTAGTGCAAGCAAATCAAAGGCAAAAGAGGTAGAAGAGAGCTAGAACGAGTTTAGAAAAAGGTTTGTGTCTCAAATTTCGATTTCTCGGTTTTTCAGAAAAATTTCCAGATTTGTATCCCTATTTTGTTTTAATGTTTTCTCTTGTTATATAAATCTGATTTGAATGATTCTTGATTCTATTGATATCTACAGAAAGTAAGGAATATATGTTCAGAAGGAACCTTGTTGAATTTCGTTCGTTTTCAATGTGAAATTTTTGTTTGAAGTTGAGTCATGAAATCTGTTTATCGAAAAATCTCAGCTTTATATACTGTTTAGTATTTTGATCATAACTTTGGTTATGCAGTTTGGATTTCTATGATATTGGTGGTTTTGGAAAGCTGAGACATGTGGCTAATTATGTTTAGAAGAAAGTTTTTCAATTGGATGATGTTTTAATAGTGAAAAATGCAGGGGAAGTCAGGTTACGAAACCTGGAAAAATTCTGGAAAGTATGAATATTGATTTTATTGAGTTTTAATTGAAGTTTGATGCTTAAAAATTTGGGATTTGGATTTCTTAATTACTGAAGTTATGTTGAATTATGATTGATGGTTTATACTGGAATTTTTAAGATGTTACTTTGATTTATTGGCCTTATTAAACGAGTAGAATACGGGTCAGGGTAGATTGGCGCCAATAAAGGGGGGTACAGTACTGTACAAATAATTGAAGCTTTGGCTTCAGGCTTTGGCCGATGTTATGATATATATATATATATATATATATTGATATTGAAGCTTTGCCTTCGGGCTTGACCGATATATTGATTTTGAAGCTTCGGCTTCGACTTGACAGATATATTGATTTTGAAGCTTCGGCTTCGGGCTTGACCGATATATTGATTTTGAAGCTTCGGCTTCGGGCTTGTCCGCTCCTGTATCTATTTTACCATTATTCAGGACTTGTTTACTTTGGGCAATATGTGGTTAAAGTGTTTGGAAAAAATTGGATACAAATTTAATTGTACTTTGAAAGGATTACTATATAAGTTTTGTGATTTGGTTCCATAAAGTTGGTTAATTTGTTTTTGACTTATAAATATACTTTGTTTCTATTTTAAAAATGTTTAAAGTTGTTATATTTCTTTTATGGACTCCACTAAGCAAATTGCTTAGCGTGTAGTTTTTTTTACACGTAGGTGGAGAACTTGTAGATAGCTTGGACCAAAGTGGGATAAGTGGATCAGCTTGAAGAGCAAATAGGAAAGACTCAAGGTGGATTTGTATTTTAATGTAATATTATGGTTTGTAGAATAATGGCATGTACTAGATAATGTGAGAAATGTAAAGTGGTATTGAGAAATATTTCGAGAATAATTAGCATTGAGAAATATTCGGAGAATAATTTAGAGTTTGAAATGCTGTATTTGTATTTATACATATGTAATCTATAAGTATTGAACTCTACATAGTGGAGTAGAGTTGTTTATTGGGTAATTATAGTTACTGTGGCACTCCCAATAAAGGGGTGTTATATAATCAGTGCACAAGAGGCAGAGGCCGTGGACGTGGACGAGGACGAGGAAGAGGCAACTGGAGACAAAATGACGGACGAGACAAGTCCAATGTGCAATGTTATAATTGCTTAAACTATAGTCACTATGCATCAGAATGTAGGAGTCTTCATATGCAAGTGGAGGAAGCTGTTAACAATATACAAGAAGAGGATGTCATCGACGTAGTATTACTAACCCGTGAAGGTGAACATTATCCAGATAATAACATATGGTATCTTGACAATGGAGCAAGTAATCATATGTGCGGAGAGAAGAAACTGTTTGTTGAGCTGGACCAGTCTTTCAGTGGAAATGTTGTTTTTGGGGATTCATCAAAAGTTCCTATCAAAGGTAAAGGAACCATTCCTATTCATTTAAAAAATGGGGATCACCAATTCATAAGCAATGTCTATTATGTTCCAAACATGAGAAGCAATATCTTGAGTTTAGGGCAATTGCTAGAGAAAAACTACCAAGTTGACATGGTGAATAGGAAGTTGTTGCTGCTGAATGTCAAGAAGAAAATGTTAGCAAGTGTTCCGATGTCAAAGAATCGGATGTTTACACTCAACATCAAGACCGATGTGGCCAAGTGTTTGAAGACATGTGTGAAGGATATTGATTGGTTGTGGCATTTGAGGTTCGGACATCTCCACTTCAGAGGACTAAAGTTAATGAGTCAGAAGAAGATGGCGCATGGTCTTCCCCCTATTGATAAACCCCACCAACTGTGTGAAGGATGTCTTGTTGGAAAACAATTGAGAACTAGTTTTCCAAAAGAGTCCATGTCAAGAGCTAAGGCACCCCTTGAGCTCATTCATACCGATGTTTGCGGACTAATGACACCAACATCATTGGGAGGCAATAAACATTTCTTGCTATTTATTGATGATTATAGCAGAAAGACGTGGGTTTATTTCTTGAAGGAGAAATCACAAGTATTTGAAGCTTTCAAGAAATTCAAGGTGCTTGTTGAGAAAGAAAGTGGTTATTACATCAAGGCCTTAAGATCCGATAGAGGGGGAGAATTCACATCCAATGAATTTAATAGATTTTGCGAGAACCATGGAATCCACCATTTCTTGTCAGTCCCAAGATCGCCTCAGCAAAACAGAGTTGTGGAGAGAAAGAATAGAACAGTGATGGACATAGTCAGAAGCATGTTGAAAAGCAAGAATTTACCTAAGGAGCTATGGGTAGAAGTCGTTGATTGTACTGTGTATATCTTGAATCGGTCCCCAACAGCAAGTGTTCTCGATATGACACCCTAAGAAGCATGGAGTGGGAGAAAGCCCAATATCTCTCATTTTTGTGTTTTTAGGAGTGTAGCACATGCACATGTAGCTGATGAAGAAAGGAGAAAACTAGATGATAAAAGCAAAAAATACTTGTTCATAGGATATTCAGAATTTTCTAAAGGTTACAGGATGTTTGATCCTGATACCGGAAAGACAATCATCAGTAGAGATGTAGCTATTGATGAAGAAGCAATATGGGATTAGAGCAATCACAAAGAGAAGAATTACAATTTTTATCCTTTCATAATAGATGAAAACAATGAACATGAACTGATGGAGCAAGCCGCAATACCGATGATGAATAGTCCGATTTTAGGCGCATCAATTGAAGAAGGAGAAAGCTCTAGTGAATGTTCTAGAGAGAGGCCAAGAAAATTCCAAAGCGTTGAAGAACTTTATAATGTGATAAGAGATCTAAGTGAAGAATTAACTCTTTACTATCATCTTATTGATAGTGAACCCATCGATGTTGAAGAAGCTATGAAAGATGAGAGATGGAGAAAAGCAATGGAGGAGGAGATTCATTCAATTGAGAAGAATAAGACATGGGAGTTAACTAAACTTCCAGTAGACAAAAAGCCCATAGTTGTTAAGTGGGTATTCAAGGCAAAGAAAGATATGAGCGGAGATATTGTACGACATAAGGCAAGACTAGTAGCAAAGGGATATAGTCAGAAGCCCGATATTGACTATGATGAAGTTTTTGCACCAGTCGCGAGAATGGAGACAATCAGAATGGTAATCTCCATTGCTGCTCAAAATGGATGGAAGATCCATCAAATGGATGTCAAGTCAGCATTTTTGAATGGATATCTTGAGGAAGAAATCTATGTACAACAACCACCCAGTTATGTTGTCAAAGGGCATGAAGAGAAAGTATTGAAGCTCAAGAAGGCGTTGTACGGACTTAAGCAGGCACCAAGAGCCTGGAATAGTCGCATTGACAAATATTTTCAAGAGAATGGATTTTTCAAATGCCCTTATGAATATGCTTTGTACGTGAAAGTGAAAGGTGGAGACATATTGCTTGTTTGCTTGTACGTGGATGATCTTATTTTTACCAGGAATAATCCTCAGATGTTTGATGATTTCAAGAAGACGATGACTCATGAATTCGAAATGACAGACATTGGTTTGATGTCATATTATCTTGGCATTGAAGTGAAGCAGAATGATGATGACATTTTTATTTGTCAAAGTGGCTTTGCTAAGGAGATAGTGAAGAAATTCAAGATGGAGAATTGCAATCCTGTCAGCACTCCCGTTGAATGTAGTTTAAAATTGACCAAGGATGACAATGGAGTAGGAGTCAATTCGACAAATTTTCGAAGCCTGATCGGAAGTCTTAGATACTTAACCTGCACAAGGCCAGATATTTTGTATGTAATTGGACTAGTGAGCAGATACATGGAAGCACCGAAGTAGTCTCATTGGAATGCAGCAAAAAGGATACTCCGCTATGTTAAAGGAACAACTAATTTTGGATTGCATTATTCAAAATCCAATGAATTCAAATTAATTGGGTACAGTGATAGTGATTGGGCAGGAGATAAAAATGATCGGAAAAGCACTAGCGGATTTGTATTTTATCTCGGAGAAACAGCGTTCACATGGAGTTCAAAGAAGCAACCAATTGTGACATTGTCAACTTGTGAAGCTGAATATGTTGCTGCAACCTCATGCGTGTGTCATACAATGTGGCTACGACGATTATTGAAGGAACTACAAATGACACAACAAGATTCAACTGATATTTTTATCGATAATAAGTCAGCCCTGACATTAGCAAAAAATCCAGTGTTTTATGATCGAAGTAAGCACATAGACACAAGATTTCATTTTATAAGAGAGTGTATTGAACAAAAGGAAGTCACGTTGAAATACGTGAAAACGCAAGATCAAATTGCTGATATTTTTACGAAGCCACTGAAGTACGAAGTATTCAGCCAGTTACGAGTTCTGTTGGGAATAACAGAAAATTAAATTTAAGGGGGAGTATTAAATTAATAAACTTATTTAACTAATTAAAAATAGAATAAAAAATAAAAGATGATGCGTGAATTGCGTAATTATTTTTAGAAATGGAATTGTCAAATTTATTTTTTTAATTATTGATAGAAAAGAAAAGAATTGTGGACCACTTATGTCCATAAATTTAGGTATTAAAATTACCTATATAAGGCGTGTTAATTCAGTATGTAAAGCATTTTTTTTGTAGAGAAAAATTACAGAGCTAATCAATTCTAAAGGAGAGTTTATTTTTTTTTTTCCTCTTCTTCTATTCTTATTCTAATAATTAATGAGTGATTAATATATCTGTGAGATCAATTTTTAATTATTCCTCTACCTTTACTTCAACATTCAATTGGCATTGTGAGAGCGATAGAGGAATAAGAGAATATGGATACAAAGGGATTTTCTATTAGTTAATTCTAATTAAACCAGGACCATTAGATGAAAAGTAAGATAGAAGGTTGAGATGAGAGAGTGTCAAAGGTTGTCAAAATTCAAGTAGACAATATAGCGTTACGGCATTATTCTTTTATTAACTCTAGATCCGTTTGGCATTGCTGTCAGAGCTGCTGTCACGAAAAGCCTTATTTATAAACTTTTAATAAAATAATATATTTTAGCATTGAACAAAATATTTTGAATCTTAATACTAATTAATGAGGAATTGTTTGCTATTGATTTCCAGAATTTTTCGTGACAACAGCTTGAAAAAGTTTAAAAATAGAGCTTTTTAAAAAAGCAGTCTGAGAAAGTAATGTCAAACCGACCCTAAGAAGTTAGTTGATTAGTTTAAACCAAAAGGTACAAGGCAATCTTTTCCATGTACACTTTTTGCCGCCTACGCCGTAGACTTTGACTTGTTCCTCCTAGTTCGTTGAATTTAATGATAGTGCATTAATTTGAATCGATAACGTCACATGATAGCTTTTAATTGATTTGATATTTTAAATATGTTATTTTTTTTGATTTTTTTTTAATAAGAAGTTGACACATGACTTTTACAAAAAAAATTATTATATTTTTATTAAGTTATGGGGTTAATGAACAAATTCAAATTTAGTTGTCAATTTCAGGGAGTAAACCTGAATTATGTCAAAGTAAATTTGTGTGTCACTGAACTGGTTATAAAATTATCATGCATACTACTGATAACTTCAAAAATAAATTATGCTTAATATAGGAACGTTGAAATTTCCTCTACAATGTAAAAAGAGATAATATCAAATAAGAAAATAAATCATTATACTATTATAATTCTTAATGCTAATCCTAATCAATTTAGAAAGCCCCAAGCATTCCAAAATAAATTATGATTACGACTTATAATAACTGTTCATGATTTCATATTTTATCTTTTATATGATATAGTACCCCAAATAGAATTTAACCTTTTTCTTGTAAAAAAATTATCCGCATTCTTATTTTAAAGGGTAAATAATTATAACTTTCATGAATTTTAATTAAATACAGTAATACCTTTGTGTGTTTGAAAAAATAATTTTTATCTCCTTTTCTTTTATTTTTTCCATACTACGAACCTCCTATATTTTTTGTTATCTCTATTTCCATTAAATTTCTTCACATAATACATATTTACGGATAAATTTTAATCTTATATACAATAATTTTAATTATTGCAAATTCAAATTGCTCTGAAAAAGTTTTCTATTTTATTTTAGCAAGTGTAACCATACATTAAAGTTATAAAAATATCTTCTAAATTGTTCAAAATGTACTTTTATGATAAGGGTAAAACTAATAGAATAAAACTAAATATGACCAATAAATATTAACCAATACATGTTATATTAACAATCTTGACAAATAAGCAATTCATTATTTAAGATGTAGGGTGACTATAGTATGAAAAAAAATATGTTTAAATTATTTTTCTGAAACGCAGGAAGATACTACTGTATTTAATTAAAATTTAGAGAAGTTATAATTATTTACCTTATCCTATAGATAAATTAATTTTCAAGTTATGGCCTACTAGTTCATGTCCAGAGCAATTTTTTTTATCATATGTTAGAGAATATGATTATTTGGTAAATGATAGCCAAAATAAAATTTATTTTAAACATTTAAAAACTAACAATAACTAAATATAAAAAAGTCACTAATTTGTTAATATTCTATACTTATATTTATAAGTTTTTCATATATAACACCCCGGGTTTGACCGACTGCCCCCACAAGTCAACACGAGTCTTTCCAGTGAGCTTTGTCCTCACTCGTTCACTTCCTGAAAATTACTTCCCAGGAGGTCACCCATCCCGAGATTGCTCCAAGTCAAGCTCGTTCAACTTTAGAGTTCTCCCGAGTAGGCTCCCGAAAAGAAGGTGCACCTTGTTAGTATAGGTAGTACTAATCAAATCTCTTAAGTCTCTCTCGATTGTAATGTCCCATACCATTACAACCTCGAAATCCTTAACCGTTCTCAATTCTGCTGTCCCATACCAGCACAATCTCGAAACTCTCTCTTTCGGGTGTGGATTCAGTTCATTCCTGTCCCCATCGACATCCTTCATGGCCGCTCTTTGCTCAGGTCTTCTACCCCGGCGCCAGCCCTCTTAGGACCGGGTCGTTACAGGCCCACCAGCTTCCGCCTGGTTCGTCCCCGAACCACACCGTACTGGGAGAGAGCTGGCTCTAATACCAAACTGTAACACCCCGGGTTTGACCGACTGCCCCCACAAACCAACACGAGTCTTTCCAGTGAGCTTTATCCTCACTCGCTCACTTCCTGGAAAGACTCGTGTTGGTTTGTGGGGGCAGTCGGTCAAACCCGGGGTGTTACAGTTTGGTATCAGAGCTGAGGTTTAGGCGATTCTAGGACTAGTATGTACATGCCATTTAAGATATAAATATGTTATGTTAGTTGTTTGATCCACTTTGGTCCAATTTTCAGGAATAAATTATGGCTAGTAGTAGTCACAACCAGATTGAGGAAGAGGATGCTGAGAGTACGGTCCGTATCAGACAAGGGGATGAACAAAGACATGAACCACCACCAGTTCATGGGTTTCCTGAACAACCTACTCCAGCACAAGCTGCTTTACTTCAGCATATGACTACTGAAGTAATCACACAAGTACTACGAAACATACAAATCCCCCAAGTTCCTGTAGTACCTCACATTGAAAGAAGAGAGGAGAGAACTCCTCTTGAAAGAATCAAGAAGCTTCCGGCTGATGACTTCAAAGGGGATACAGTGAATCCTGCAATTGCAGAAGATTGGCTCGATCATACTAAATGGTGTATGACTAGGCTTCATTTTATAGATGAAGAGAGATTAGACTGTGTGCAAGGTCTACTCAAAGAACAAGCTAGGAGGTGGTGGGATAATATTGTGAGAGAAAGGCGACCCGGAGAAATCACTTGGGGCCTTTTCTTGGAACAATTTGACAAGAAATACGTTAGCGAAAGATTCAAAGATGAGCAGAGGAAAATGTTCTTGTCTTTGAGACAGGGACGAATGACTGTATCAGAATATGAAGTTCAATTCCTCAAACTCGAGAGGTATGCTCGTGATATCGTTGACAGTGAAGTGAGGTGATGTAAGAGATTCGAGGATGGGCTGAATGATGAAATTAGAGTGCATTTACTTGCACAAAGGATTAGGGTGTTCAATGACTTGGTTGATGCTGCTACGGGCATTGAGAAGATTAATTCAGATAGACAACAAAGAATGGCAAAAAGGTCTGGATTTCAAAAGGGATCACAGGGTCCAGCTAGTTCAGAATCTCCAAGTAAGAAACAGAAGGGAACATCGGAACAAACACAATTTCATTTTAGAGGGTTTTCACCGAGACAAACCATAAGTACGGGGTCAGCGGCTAGTGTACCTTCAGGTAGAGGCAGAGGAAATATTCCACAATGTTCTAATTGTGGAAGGATGAATACAGGGGAATGTTGGGGAAAAGGTAGAGTCTGCTTTAAATGTGGCTCAAGGGAACATTTGATTGTAAATTGTCCTCAAAGACAGATAAGTACATCTGCACCTACAGTAGTTCCTACTCCTACAATGCAAGGTGGAAGAGGAAGGGGAAGAGGAAATGCTAGTGGTTCAAGTGGACATGATGTGGCTCAACAAGCACCGCAGAGTGGTAGACCGGGAGGAATGGCGCGAAGTTATGCAATCCGAGGGCCTGAGACTAGAGAATCTACCGAAGTTATTGTCGGTAAATTTTCATTCTTTAATCATGATGTTTATGCTTTGATAGATCCTGGTTCATCTCATTCATATATGTGTACTGCATTAGCACAAGAGAAAGGATTGCGTGTAGAAGAATTAGGAGAAAATATTGAAGTGACTAATCCTTTAGGACACAGTGTGATAGTAAATAAAGTGTACATGAATTGCCCTATTATGATTCAACATCAACTTTTCAATGCAAATTTAATTGAGTTACCTTTCCGAGATTACGATGTTATCTTGGGAATGGATTGGTTATCGGAACATCGAGCTATGGTGGATTGCAAAAACAAAAGAATGTCACTTCAAGTTTCTGATGGAGAAAAAATAGTTATCGTGGGGGAAAGATCAGATTATCTCTGTAACATAATTTCTTTTATGAAGACTAAAAGGCTGGTTAGGAAGGGATGTCAGGCCTACCTAATCTTCGCTCTAGAATTTAAGGAGGGTGAGTTAGAATTACAGAATATTCCTACGGTATGTGATTTTCCTGATGTATTTCCAGAAGAACTACCGAGGTTGCCACCAAAAAGAGAGGTAGAATTCGCAATTGATGTATTGCCGGGTACCGCACCAGTATCTAAAGCACCATACAGAATGGCGCCTGCTGAACTGAAAGAGTTGAAGATTCAGTTGTAAGAATTGTTAGACAAAGGATTCATACGCCCGAGTATATCCCCATGGGGTGCACCAGTGTTGTTTGTTAAGAAGAAAGATGGGTCGCTCCGATTGTGTATTAATTACCGAGAGTTGAATAAATTGACAGTGAAAAACAAGTATCCATTACCGAGGATTGAAGACTTATTTGATCAACTCAAGGGTGCCAAATACTTCTCCAAGATTGATTTGAGATCGAGCTACTATCAGATGAGAGTGAAAGATGATGATATTGTAAAGACGGCTTTCCGAACCAGATATGGGCACTATGAATTTTTGGTGATGCCATTTGGTCTAACTAATGCACCAACAGCATTTATGGACCTCATGAACCGTGTCTTTCACTTATATTTAGACAGGTTTGTAGTGGTTTTCATTGATGATATTTTGGTGTATTCTAAGTCACGGGAAGAGCATGATCAACATTTGCGGATAGTCTTCCAAACTTTGAGGGAAAATAAATTGTATGCCAAACTTAGCAAATGTGAGTTTTGGCTTGAAGAAGTTTCTTTCTTAGGCCATGTTGTTTCTGCAGAAGGAATTAAAGTGGATCCTAAGAAGATAGAAGCAGTTGTTGAATGGAAACCACCAAAGAACCCTACGGAAATCAGAAGTTTCCTTGGCTTAGCAGGATATTATAGAAGATTTGTGAAGGGATTTTCAGTCATTGCTGCCCCACAAACGAAACTACTTCAAAAGAATGCAAAATTTGAGTGGAGTCACAAGTGTCAAGAAAGTTTTGAGAAATTAAAGGCGATGTTAACAAAAGCACCCATCCTTACCCAACCAGAACCTGGAAAAGAATTTGTAATCTATAGTGATGCTTCACATAGTGGTCTTGGGTGTGTTTTGATGCAAGAAGGAAAAGTGATTGCCTATGCTTCCAGGCAATTAAAGAATCATGAAAGGAATTATCCTACTCATGATTTGGAATTGGCTGCAATAGTCTTTGCCTTGAAAATTTGGCGACATTATCTTTATGGAGAAAAATGTTATATTTATACAGATCACAAAAGTTTGAAATATTTGCCAACACAGAAAGAGTTGAATTTAAGGCAAAGAAGGTGGATGGAATTCATTAAAGATTACGATTGTCTTATTGATTACCATCCAGGAAAGGCTAATGTAGTGGCAGATGCTCTCAGTAGAAAGACAATGATGGCACTAAGGGCTATGAATACGGGGTTAGCTCTTACCAGTAGTGGAGCCTTAATTGCATAATTGAAGATTCAACCTGTACTACTATAACAGGTTAAGCAAGCACAAAATGAAGATAATGACTTAAAGATTATTCGAGCACGGACACAAGTGGGTATCGTAGACGACTATATGGTTCGAGAAGATGGGTGTCTATATTTTAAAGATAGACTATGTGTGCCAAACAATGAAGAATTAAAGAAGAATATCTTACAAGAGGGGCATAGTAGTCCTTATGCGATGCATCCTGGAGCAAACAAGATGTACCAAAATTTGAAGAGCCATTATTGGTGGAATAGGATGAAGAAAGACATTACTAACTATGTTGCTCAATGTCTAACTTGTCAACAGGTGAAAGCAGAACATCAAGTTCCTTCTGGATTGTTGCAACCTATAACAATTCCAGAATGGAAATGGGAAAGAATCACAATGGACTTCGTGACGTCTTTACCACTTACACAGAAGAAACATGATGCAGTGTGGGTTGTTGTAGATAGATTGACAAAGTCTGCCCACTTTCTTCCAGTTAGGATGGATTATTCACTTGATAGGTTGGCTCAGTTATATATAGATGAGATAGTAAGGCTACACGGAGTGCCTATTTCAATCATTTCTGACCGAGATCCAAGATTTACTTCGAGATTTTGGAAGAAGTTGCAAGAGGCCTTAGGTAGCAAACTTCATTTCAGTACTTCATTTCATCCTCAAACAGATGGTCAATCTGAAAGAGTAATTCAGGTGTTGGAAGACATGATGAGAAGTTGTATCATTGAATTTGAAGGAAGTTGGGATAAGTATTTGTCCCTCATGGAGTTTGCCTATAATAACAGCTATCAGTCAAGCATACAAATGGCGCCATATGAAGCATTGTATGGAAGGAAATATCGAACTCCATTATATTGGACCGAACTTAGTGAAAACAAGATTGTGGGAGTGGATTTGATTCTGGAGACAAAAGAGAAGGTAAAACTTGTTCAAGAAAGATTGAAGGCTGCATCGGATAGACAAAAATCTTATGCTGATCTAAAAAGAAAAGACATTACTTATGAAGTGGGAGATAAAGTGTTTCTCAAAGTATCTCCTTGGAAGAAAGTCCTACGATTTGGCAAGAAAGGCAAGCTCAGTCCGAGATTCATTGGCCCATATGAGGTTATAGAGAAGGTTGGACCGGTAGCTTATCGGTTGGCACTACCCCCAACACTCGACAAAATTCATAATGTGTTCCATGTGTCAATGTTAAGGAGATACAGATCAGATCCATCACATATCTTATCTCCTGATGTCGTAGAAATTGAACCCGACCTAACGTATGAAGAGGAACCGGTACAAATCTTAGCGAGAGAGGTTAAACAATTGAGAAACAAGTCTATACCTTTGGTAAAAGTACTTTGGAGGAATCATATGGTTGAAGAAGCAACTTGGGAACCGGAGGATACAATGAAAACTCAATATCCGCAATTGTTTTCAGGAAATTTTCGGGACGAAAATTCATAAGAGGGGGAGAATTGTAACGAATCGAAATTTTCAAAATTTGCTTATAATAAATTACTATGGTATTAATATATCATGAAAATTATTTTTATTGTTATTGTTGTTATTGGATATAAAGCATGAGGAAATAAGAGCTAATTAAGTAAGAGGGATGAAATGGACATTAAATTATTTGATCAGGGGCATTATTAGAAATTAAAAAAAAAAAGAAAAGAAAATATATACATAACTTACCAGCTTATCTTCTTCTCTTCCTTATCTTCATCATTTCCTTCCTCATTCCTTTCCTTTACCAAAAATTTTCTATAATCCAAAAACTTCCGATTTCTTCGATTCAACTTCGAATTCTTATTAGAAATCGATCCTTAAGCCCTCTATCATCATCAATTTCAGTCAATCAAGACTAGAAGAGGAGGATTTCAGAAATTAAGATTCGGATGAATAGTAACCCGAGTTTGAGGTGAGTGATTTTTTGTGAAATTAAAGTTTAATTAGTAGAATTTATGGTAGATTAAGCATATTTATGGTATTAGGAAGTTTATTTATGCGATATCTTGATAGAATTATATATGGCTGTTGTAGCGGAAGCTATTGCAAGTAAATCAAAGGCAAAAGGGGTAGAAGAGAGCTAGAAAGAGCATAGAAAAAGGTTTGTGTCCCGAATTTCAATTTCTCGGTTTTTCGGGAAATTTTCCAGATTATATACCTGTTTTGTTTTAATGTTTTCTCTCGTTATATAAATCCGATTTGAATGATTCTTGATTCTATTGATATCTACAGAAATTAAGGAACATATGTTCAGAAGAAATCTTGTTGAATTTCGTTCGTTTTCAATGTGAAATTTTCGTTTGAAGTTGAGTCATGAAATCTGTTTCGGAAAATCTCAGCTTTGTACACTGTTTAGTATTTCAATCATAACTTTGGTTATAAAATTTGGATTTCTGTGATTCTAGTGGTTTTGGAAAGCTGAGACATGTGGCTAAGTGTGTTTAGAAGAAAGTTCTTCGATTGGATGATGTTTTGATAGTGAAAAAAGCAGGGGAAGTCAGGTTATGAAACCTGGAAAAATTCTGGAAAGTATGATATTGATTTTATTGAGTTTTAATTGAAGTTTGATGCTTAAAAATTTGGGATTTGGATTTCTTAATTACTGAAGTTATGTTGAATTATGATTGATGATTTATACTGGAATTTTTAAGATGTTACTTTGATTTATTGCCCTTATTAAACGAGTAGAATACGGGTCAGGGTAGATTGGCGCCAATAAAGGGGGGTACAGTACTGTACAAACAATTGAAGCTTTGGCTTCGGGCTTTGGCCGATATTATAATATATATATATATATATTGATATTGAAGCTTCGGCTTCGGGCTTGACCGATATTGATTTTTGAAGCTTCGGCTTCGGGCTTGACCGATATATTGATTTTTGAAGCTTCGGCTTCGGGCTTGACCAATATATTGATTTTGAAGCTTTGGCTTCGGGCTTGTCCGCTCCCGTATCCATTTTACCGTTATTCAGGACTTGTTTACTTTGGGCAATATGTGGTTAAAGTGTTTAAAAAAAAATTGGATATAATTTGATTATGCTTTGAAAGGATGACTATATAAGTTTTGTGATTTGGTTCCATAAAGTTGGTTAATTTGTTTTTGACTTATAAATATACTTTGTTTCTATTTTAAAAATATTCAAAGTTGTTATTTTTTTTTATGGACACCACTAAGTAAATTGCTTAGCGTGTAGTTGATTTTCTACGCGTAGGTGGAGAACTTGTAGATAGCTTTGACCAAAGTGGTACAGGTGGATCAGCTTAAAGAGCAATTAAGGAAAGATTCGAGGTAGATTTATATTTTAATGTAATATTATGGTTTGTAGAATAATGGCATGTACTAGAGAGTGAGAAATGTAAAGTGACATTGAGAAATATTTGGAGAATAATTAGCATTTGGAGAATAATTTGGAGTTTAAAACTTTATATTGGTATATGTACGTATTAAATCTATAAGTATTGAACTCTATATAGTGGAGTAGAGATGTTTATTGGGTGTTTATTGAGTTCAATACTTATAGATTTAATACGTACATATACCAATAAACATCTCTACTCCACTATATAGAGTTCAATACTTATAGATTTAATACGTACATATACCAATATAAAGTTTTAAACTCCAAATTATTCTCCAAATGCTAATTATTCTCCAAATATTTCTCAATGTCACTTTACATTTCTCACTCTCTAGTACATGCCATTATTCTACAAACCATAATATTACATTAAAATATAAATCTACCTCGAATCTTTCCTTAATTGCTCTTTAAGCTGATCCACCTGTACCACTTTGGTCCAAGCTATCTACAAGTTCTCCACCTACGCGTAGAAAATTAACTACACGCTAAGCAATTTGCTTAGTGGTGTCCATAAAAAAAATAACAACTTTGAATATTTTAAAATAGAAACAAAGTATATTTATAAGTCAAAAACAAATTAACCAACTTTATGGAACTAAATCACAAAACTTCTATAGTCATCCTTTCAAAGCATAATCAAATTATATCCAATTTTTTTTAAACACTTTAACCACATATTGCCCAAAGTAAACAAGTCCTGAATAACGGTAAAATGGATACGGGAGCGGACAAGCCCGAAGCCAAAGCTTCAAAATCAATATATCGGTCAAGCCCGAAGCCGAAGCTTCAAAAATCAATATATCGGTCAAGCCCAAAGCCGAAGCTTCAAAAATCAATATCGGTCAAGCCCGAAGCCGAAGCTTCAATATCAATATATATATATATATATATATATATATATATATATATATATATATATATATATATATATATATATATATATATTATAATATCGGCCAAAGCCCGAAGCCAAAGCTTCAATTGTTTGTACAGTACTGTACCCCCCTTTATTGGCGCCAATCTACCCTGACCCGTATTCTACTCGTTTAATAAGGGCAATAAATCAAAGTAACATCTTAAAAATTCCAGTATAAACCATCAATCATAATTCAACATAACTTCAGTAATTAAGAAATCCAAATCCCAAATTTTTAAGCATCAAACTTCAATTAAAACTCAATAAAATCAATATCATACTTTCCAGAATTTTTCCAGGTTTCATAACCTGACTTCCCCTGCTTTTTTCACTATCAAAACATCATACAATCGAAGAACTTTCTTCTAAATACACTTAGCCACATGTCTCAGCTTTCCAAAACCACTAGAATCACAGAAATCCAAATTTTATAACCAAAGTTATGATCGAAATACTAAACAGTGTACAAAGCTGAGATTTTCCGAAACAGATTTCATGACTCAACTTCAAACGAAAATTTCACATTGAAAACGAACGAAATTCAACAAGATTTCTTCTGAACATATGTTCCTTAATTTCTGTAGATATCAATAGAATCAAGAATCATTCAAATCGGATTTATATAACGAGAGAAAACATTAAAACAAAACAGGTATATAATTTGGAAAATTTCCCGAAAAACCGAGAAATCGAAATTCGGGACACAAACCTTTTTCTATGCTCTTTCTAGCTCTCTTCTACCCCTTTTGCCTTTGATTTACTTGCAATAGCTTCCTCTACAACAGCCATATATAATTCTATCAAGATATCGCATAAATAAATTTCCTAATACCATAAATATGCTTAATCTACCATAAATTCTACTAATTAAACTTTAATTTCACCAAAAATCACTCACCTCAAACTCGGGTTACTATTCATCCGAATCTTAATTTCTGAAATCCTCCTCTTCTAGTCTTGATTGACTGAAATTGATAATGATAGAGGGCTTAAGGATCGATTTCTAATAAGAATTCGAAGTTGAATCGAAGAAATCGAAAGTTTTTGGATTATAGAAAATTTTTGGTAAAGGAAAAGAATGAGGAAGGAAATGATAAAGATAAGGAAGAGAAGAAGATAAGCTGGTAAGTTATGTATATATTTTCTTTTCTTTTTTTTTTAATTTCTAATAATACCCCTGATTAAATAATTTAATGTCCATTTCATCCCTCTTACTTAATTAGTTCTTATTTCCTCATGCTTTATATCCAATAACAATAATAACAATAAAAATAATTTTCATGATATATTAATACCATAATAATTTATTATAAGCAAATTTTAAAAATTTCGGTTCGTTACATCATATGTATTTCTGACAATTTTAATAAATTCGTTTAAGTCCTATTTTTTAATTTTTAAAAATTAAATTAAATTAAATTAAAAATATAAATTTATAATTATATATAATTAAAATAAATTAAATTAAATTAAACTGAACTGAATTATATATAAAGTGGAGTTAAAAGACAGCCTAATTTTTTTGTTCTGGAGTCAAACTTGTAACGCTACCAGCCTTGCAAATAATAATTAATTACTAGCAAATAGTTTGATTTACTTTCCCCTCCAACAAAAGCCAGCAAAGGAGGCCAGAATTTTATTCGGTAAAAAATTCTAATTGCGGCATATTAATGATGACTGCCAGAGACATCCAACGGCAGTTAAACCGAAGCAATTTAACTGTCATCAAATCAGCTGCACCCACGTGTGCTCTTCAAGAAGCTTCCACGTCAACGTGCTGGCCACAGTGTATAACCCACCTCCGCACCAAAAAAAATGTAGCTGATGACAACTAATCATCGTCGTCGTCTTCATATACATTGCGTATTCCCTTCCCATCTCTCTCTCTCTCTCTCTCAACCCAATTATTCATTCCATTTTTAACCTTCATCTAGGGCTCAATTTCATCTGTCGTGAATTTCCTGATTAAACTGATTGGGATTTGTTTTGATTTCATTCTTTGTTTTGTATAATTGAATAATACTATGAGTTTTCAAGATCTCGAGGCGGGGAGGCCCTTGGCGAGTTCCAGGAGAGAACTAATCAACGGCAAGAAAGATTCCACTCAAGCGGTGGTCTCTGGAATCTTCCAGATAACCACCTCCGTTTCCACTTTTCAACGTCTTGTTAATACCCTTGGCACTCCCAAGGATACCCCCGACCTCCGCGAGAAGTTGTGAGTTATTTTCTTCTCAATTGTGGTTATTCTCATTCAATCTGTTTGTTTTCTATTCGTTTTTAATGGTATCTGTATCCGATTGAGGATATTTCGCCGTTGATTGATTAAATTCAATTATGAATCTGTGAATTGCGTGACTCTTCACTGGAATTTACTTGCTAATGATGATAAAAGAATCAGCATAGGAGAAAGTGAGGCATGCAATGCTAAAATTTTGATAGAGCTCCCGATGGATCAATTATTCTAAAAACAATTACGTGTCTACAAGAATGATCAGCTTTAGAACAGCCCCTTTTTCTGATTATTATCCATAGCTTGAAGCTGTCTCTATCAATCTAGAATTTAGGATATAGAATATAATTTGGAGGAAGCAAGTATTCTGTTCTGGTTGTGATATATTGGGTTTCCATTTGCATATAATGTTTTAGTTTCTGATTCTTATTTCTTATATTTTTATCAATCAAGAGCAAATGCATTCAACGAATGGCGATTCTGTTCAGCCATTTCTGTCACTTGGCGTTCACTCAGCTCATGTATCTTATAGTGACACTATCATGATTTGTGCTGGTTTTGTTGTTGAATTATTACGAGTCACAGAAAACATATGTGCATTTTATTTGGGTTCATGGTTTGGGCACTTATATGTGCGGTCTTTTTCAGAGATACAATTGTCGTAATTGTAAGATGGGAATAAAGCTCCTTCTGGATGAGAAAAGTTTATATTTGTTATTGTTGTTCAAATTTATTCTGGTGTTATTTCTTATTATGTGCACTTTAAATTGGATTTGTGAGCGACAGTAGTTACTAGATATATGCTGATGAGGAATTGTTATCTTAAAGGTTAAATGTACCTTCACTGAATTGGGTATACTTAAAGGTTTATTGATACTAGGGTCACTGAATTGTGTACATTCACTGAACGAAGAGAAAATAAAGATGGCCATGCTGCATATGGAGTTATACGAACCTCATTTGAATCTTCATGATTGGCTGTTTCTTTGCATCTCTAATCACAAGTTTTAGACCAACTCTGAGCTTTTTCATGCATGTCTAAAATAGAGTACTAAAACTAAACCATTTATGCTGTACTTGGGAAGATATATATCCTCCTCACTGGCATCTGGACAGCAGTTATCTTTACATATTGTAGTGATTGAGTTTAGAGTTCTGATCAGTCACGTAGTGTTGGTGATTAGCTTAGCTGTTAATCCTGTAAATATCTTTTCTGAGTGCACTTTGTTTTGGCTTTCTTTTATTTGCAGGCACAAGACAAGGCTACATATTGGGCAGTTGGTGAAGGATACTTCTGCAAAACTTAAACAAGCAAGTGAAACTGATCATCATGCTGGAGTTAGTGTAAGTTTGCGCTTGTTAGTTGCCAAACCAGTCATAAATTCAATAAATTTCAAAAATTCTCTAGTGTGTATATCAGCTATAATTTCCTTTTATTCATCGCATACTCATTACTTGACGATTTGTCAACCTAATTAAATTATATAACGTCTATATTGTTTTTTGTCTTCTATTGCAGCAAAGTAAAAAGATAGCTGATGCTAAACTTGCAAAAGACTTTCAAGCAGTTCTGAGAGAATTTCAAAAGGCCCAGCGGCTTGCAGCTGAAAGGGAAACAGCTTATGCCCCTTTTGTTCCCCAAGCAGTTCTTCCTTCAAGGTGATCGTTATGACTTACATTTTGTTCCTTTTTTCTGATCATTATTCACATGCTTGTAAATGTTCTCTTATTGTCTGTGTGGTACTTGAATAGCTATTTATCATATGTAGTGTTCTTTCATAAGTCATAACCCCTAGGACATTTTGCCAAACATTAATCCTCAGACTTCAGATAAATTAACTTGTTGAAGTCTATTTCTTTCTACTGGTTACCCATTGTGTGATTAAATGTACAGATTGATATTTGTTTTTTGTATTAGTAACTATCAATAGTGAATGTTGGGCGATTAAGGCACAACATATTCAAAGGATGAATGTGGCTGAAATGAGGATGTTTTTGTGGATCAATGGTCATACAAGAATGGATCGAATTGGAAATGAGTGCATCCGTCAAAAGACTGGTGTGGCACATATTGAAGATAAATTGAGAGGACAACTAAGGTGGTATGGACATGTGCTACGAAGACCAATAGATGCATAAGAAATCTAAGAACTTAAGGATAAAAAGTAAGTGTAGAGGGAGAGGTAGACCTAAGATTACTTGGAGGGAAGCGTTTTCGAAGGAATATGCATTTGCTAGATATTGATGAACATTTGGCCTTTGATAGAGATTCATAGCGCCAGAAGATCCTTATAGCCGATCCCACCTAGTGTGAGATTTAAGGCTTGCTCATATACTATTTCGCTATACTACTAAAAAAATTCTGTAGAATTGGCAGTTTTTATGAATTTTGAAATTAAAATTTATTTCAATTGATATGGCCCTATTAATACTCCATGCCATAGTACACAAGTGTGTACTGTCAAAGTTAGTGTATCTTGAAATACTGGATGATTTGTTATTGCATGGTAGTTAAACAAATTTCCTTTCTGTATCTGATTCCATAATTGTGATAATCTATGAAGAAATCTATTGAAATTAACTATTTTTTTCTTTGTGTTTTACAATATGTGCAGCTATACGGCTGGCGAGGTGGACGTAAGTTCAGAGAAGAGTCCAGAGCAGCGAGCTCTTCTTGTAGAATCAAGAAAGTGAGTTCTCATTATAAATATACAATTAGTCTTAAACATGCTTGAGACTAATTTGCAGTACTCATCTGCTCATTGGTTTCCAGAACTAGATATTTTATTTACTGAGCATAGTTGTTAAAGGCACGCCTCACGCAGGGCTCAGGGTCCTGTGCCTCACCATACCTCAGGCGAGGTAGCGTACCTTGGGCGCGCCTCAAAAACGCTTTTATTTTTCAAAGTTTTGACTTACTTTTTTTAGTAATAAGAGGCATTTTTGCCAATTTTGTAGATTGTGGGGATTGAACCCACTACCCTACACTTGTTCTCTCCTAACAAGGTGGTAGCCACCAAGCCAATGCTTGGTGGTTGGTTTTAACTTACTTTTATATGTGTTGTCCATCTATTTTTAAGAGTTTTAACAATAATTCAAGGCTAGATATTCCTAATACAATTTCTATTAAGGCTAGATTAACTCAACGCTAGATATTCCTAATGCAATATGTAAATTTTACATACATATGTACATCTAACAATTCTCGTAGTTCTTTTGCTAGTAGTGTTATTGCAATTAACATCACTTTTCAAGAAAATATTTTTTGCAAATTTTTTTGTGCCTAGCGTACCTCAAGTGCGCCTGGCCCCCTAGCACCTGGGTTGCGCCTAGCGCCTTGACAACTATGTTACTGAGTAACAGAATGTAAGGACAAAAGAGTTGCTGATGGATTTAAATGCATGGAAATTCCTGATAGAATTTGTGGGTTGGAAATTTATTTATTCTTTGCTGAAATATGATAGTAAATATGATAGTACGGATGGATCAATTTATTCCTAAATCCTAATATCATACATTAAGATTGAGTTAAAAACAGAGAAAGAATCCCGTGCAATGCTTCTACTAATCTTTCATAGAGTGTTCCATTGGTATATGTGATTGTATGCTAAACTTCGAAGAAAGCGTTTGAGACAGTTACCTTTATACCCTTGTCTTAAGCTGAAGGGTACTGTATTATTATCCTACACTTTCTAAATAGAACCTGGGATTATTTCATATGTTGTGTACAGCTTAACTATAAGTGAACCTTGTTGCAGACAGGAGGTTTTACTATTGGACAATGAGATAGCCTTCAATGAAGCGATCATTGAGGAAAGAGAGCAAGGAATTCAGGAAATTCAGCAGCAAATCGGTGAGGTGAATGAAATATTCAAAGATCTTGCTGTTCTTGTTCACGAGCAAGGAGCTGTGATAGGTAAAATCCATTTTCTCTTTCTGTTTGGCTCGTTATATAACTCTCCCCCTTAAAATTAAAATGAATTCTCCTGTGTCATGCAGATGATATTGGAGCCCATATTGAAAATTCCCAAGCTGCAACAGCACAGGGTAAAGCACAGCTTGTAAAAGCAGCAAAGATGCAAAGATCAAATTCATCTCTGGTAAGCATCAACTGCTGGTTATTTATATTCTATACAGGAATTACCGTACTGATTAAATTCTTCACCCAATGCAGACTTGCTTGTTGCTGGTGATATTTGGGATTGTGCTTCTGATTGTTATAATAGTACTAGCAGCATAAAAAGTTATTTAGGTGTAACTGGACGGGCGTTTCAAGAGCTTATGGAATGAGACAAGAATATCCTTTCCCTGGTAATTTATCTGGTTTGTGTTGTTTGGCTACAACTAATACTGACTTTGGTGGTGTCTCTCAGCTGGTGAGAGGTAGTAGATATCGTTTGCAACGGTTGTAGGATGATTGATGATATTCGGTTGTTTTGTTTGGGGTGCTGGGTTGTGTGTCTGTTGGGGTGTTTGAGGGTGTCTAGGCTTGTGTAATTTTTTTTTTTTCTTTCTATAGAATAATAAAATATTTGATTCTTTGTTATTTCTCTCACTCGTGCTTCTCCAACTTGTTTTCACATTGAGAGAGCTAAGGTTGTATTATCTATAGACCTAAGATCCTTGCAATAGTCCAATTCATTTCGGTTCGAAACCACTCTTTTGCAAGGAATTAAATTCAATTGAAATTTATTATTTTAAATTTTATGTTAACAACAGGGATTGATATAATTCAATTCGTTTAAGTTAAACTAATTTATGACCAGTAATCAGTACAACACAGTTTGATTTTGGAGGAAATTCAGTTGCATGTGTTTTTATGGTTGTTATTTGCTTTGATTCCATTTTAAACGTATTTTCCGAACAAATGAACTGAACTGAAAAAGTGATTCTTGTATCCACAGCTTAGATAATGATTACTGGTATTCAATTAAAATGACATGGTATTACTTACCCCGGTATAGTCCTGTGATTTCTGCTTATAATTTGGTAGATGGCAATGAAGTGTCTATCTGTAAAGACATGTAGTAAGCTTTTACATTAGAATAGCGAGTTCACACACTGTTTTCTATTCTCCGTTATGTGACAATAATTTTGACCATTTCCTCCAAAAAATAAGAAATATACACAAAGGGCTATGATTTTTTTTTCCAATGGTTACATATGTTCAACGCTTCTCATCTGCATAGCTACAGCTTACGGGTAATATGGACCACTCTACGCTTAATTCATAGACACAAAAAGAATACAATAGTTTTAACTTTAAACTGTTGTACAATTAACTATACGAGTAAAAAAGGGATGCCACGACGATCACAAGGGTCGATATAAAGGCTGCAACAAATGTAACTATACTCACAATTCCAGCATGGCTCCTTCTACCACAAGGTATCCTCCACTCAACACCATCAGTTTTCATTGCAACGTGGGCACTATTTCGATTAAATAAATAGCTTTGGCTGTTCAAATTTCCTTCTTGGCTACACTCCATGAATAGATCAGGTCTACCGATTTCTATCTTTGCATAACCGCTTTCCCCTAGTGGCTGCAGTGAAATTAAAGTAAAAGGCTTCTAAGAACGAATGACAGAAAACATTACCTAAGGACCATAGTTTATAGTAACTAACCGGATAGCGGGCATGCAATGGGAGATCTATGCCGACTTCAAGTTCGTTTTTCTGTCCAGAAAAGATTTTTGAACTGACATTCATATGAATCTCAACAAGAGTTCGATTGGAAGCAAATGAAGGCAACTCCAAATTCGTATCTCCAAAAGCAGCTATATCACTGAAAACTGCGATTAAATATTAGCAGGTTAAAATGCATAATGAACGATGCAATTAGACCAATTTCAAAGTATGGAAGGTAGAGAACTAAAATTTGCAATACCGCCACGATGGAGAAAGTGTTGGAGCTCAAAGGGGTCAGCAAAGACTCCAATAGGAAGTCTCTCTGTTATTATAACCTTGCAATAGTAATTGTGTAGCTGAGATACCAGTTCTGAATGGGAATGAATTCTGATGTCTGAATACAGATGTCGGTGGGAACCTTCGCCAATTAATAGGCGATTTGGAACTGAAAATTGTAAAAGAGTATGCAGATCATCAGGTAGCTGTTTGAATGAATAGCTAGGGAGCTCATCTGTTATGAAATCTTGATACTTCGATTCGACAAAACTCTCGTGTTTTTCGAAATAAGATTTCAGAATGTATTTGTTAGAACCGAAATTAGACTCACTCCTAGGCACCTGAAACCAAAGATGACAAATGCAGATTTAACTTTTGCAGCTTTTACAATACAGAAGGTGAAGTTAGCATTGTGAATGAGAATGCATTGGCTTTCTCAATAACAAGTATAATGATGTGAGACGCGCATTAATAATTCCAGGCATGACACTTTACTGCATTTGTTTGCCTTTCAGTCACAACTAGTCCTCCCTTCTTCTCTTTTCGATGTCTTCGTATTCACACAATAGCCCACTCAAGAAATACATCAGCAAATTACGAAAACCGACATAAAATTATTCTTTGACATGTGGAGAAAACGAGATTCCACATCCCTTCTCTAAAATGGTTTAGGAAATCCTAAACACATGAAATGCACTTCTACCCCACAGCACAGTCTATATCATCAGATTGATCACTTATTCCTGTCATTAGGCAACCAAAAGAAATGACAGCTTAAGGGTTCTTCACAAACTTGATCTTCAATCTTTCTATAAAGTACAGACAAAATTGAAGACCAAGTACAATGTACTAAAAATTATATAATGTTGGCAGCCTCACATCTATTCATTCTTATATTATATAAAGAGCCAAAAGAAGCTAAGAAAGTTATGATATGGATACAAATTTACGAAATAGCATTTCGAAAAACAATTAACCTCATTTGAAGATGATGAATCATGGATACAAGAGCCCAATCCAACAAAGATTACCAGCAGGATCCTTATTCTCTGAAAATTGCAAAATAGAGTTTGATGTTGAGTTTCCATAGAGCAACTGGAACACATTCGAAATTGAAAGAGGTAAGCATACATTATTCCTGGATAAAAGTGCGCATTCCTAAAGTATAAATCTCAACAAGCATCGCATAAGATTATTCAGTCCTCCAATTACTTATGATTGGCATACATTACTGATTCCTGGCACAAAAATACTTCAAGAGCTGCAATCTAGAGGCTTTCAAAAACTCAATTAAGAGAAACAAAACAACAGTTTAAGAAGAAAAGATGCAGAAAGAAAACGTTCAAATGAATGCCAAGAGGAGATCATACAACAATCGGCCAACGGGTATTAATTAATTGGATATGAAATTTCAATTACAAACCTAAATCATGAAGCAGGAGGCTGAGAAATTGCGAGGGATGGAGCAGGAAGTTCTGAGAGTTGAACTAGATCAAAATATTTGCTGAATCTGTGTAGTGTATTTTCTCTCTGGTCTTTCTTCTTCATTGTTTAACCAGTTACGAAGTGGGCCTCATGGGTTCAGAGAAAAATGAAAAGCCCATAAAGGGAATTTGATATAAAGTTGGGAAATTGTTATCTCCCGACCGGAAAAATTAGAGAAGAAACAAAATATGAGCAGTACATCACCGGCGCATTCATCAGTATCGACGACGGCAGTTGTTGGAGGCGGAGGAGGCAGTGGAAGCAATGCCGCTTTGGAAGATTTTCATTTCCCTTCCGATCTTATATCCATTCAAGATCGCAAGGAAGAAGCCATTCTTGGTTTGTTATCTATGCCTTTTCTCGTTCACTTCTTTGCTATTCCGATCTTAGATACATGTGAAATTGAGATTATTTGATGCTGATGCTATTTCTTTGTTTTTATAAGAATTATTGTTTCTATCTGAAAGCTAGGCTACTTGTTTTTGCCGACTCTGATTATCTGAGATACTGCAATTTTTTCCATTTAGATGATATTAGGGTTAAAAGCAAGTAAAATGTTGAATGGCAACTCATTTCATTAAATGTTGTGTAAATTAAAACAGATTGCTTGTATTATTAAATGGAACACCACTCCAGTAAAGGAATGGAAACAGTATTCACTTAGAAAGTAACTACAATTTCAACTCATAATTTAGAGAGTTCTTGGCATATTTTTCAGTACTATTTCTGCAGTTTCTTGGTGGTATGGAATTTCCTTTTTACGACGATTTCAACCTCTTCTTTAACTAGTTTGTTCTGCGCTTCAAACTTGTTTTGGCTCAGACAGATTCTAAGGTGGGATTTCTGTTTCTTGTGAAAGATAATTTTGGAATAGAGTGCAACATTGTTTTCAATTGATGCATCACTAGGAAAAAAGAAGATGAAAAGTTAGATAAAATTATGTTTGGCCGTGAAAATGAAAAAATGAAGGTAGTTCTTCATATTTGAATTTTATGTTCATATCCAATGACTTGTAGCCAAAGCCAGATTATGAGGAAACTATTAAAATTCTTTCTTCAAAACTAAATATACATTTTTGCCAGGAAGAATTTCAGTGTACTTATTTCCTAGTTTTCTAGATATTCTTACTGTAAATAACTAAACTACCTCTGGTCTTTCATTGTACACTTGCTACTAAGTGCGATTTCTCTTACTGAACATCTGTTCGCTCTTGCTTCTCCAATTTCTTTATTTCTGAAAATATAACTAAATGAATGAAACAAATAAGTTTTGCTTGATTTATTTTGGTAAAAACAGACTTGATGATCCAATTACCCAAAATATAGCTAAAACGAAGAAAACAAGTTCCACTTATGATTCATATGTATTAACACACTTTTGCTTTAGCAAGCAAATGAAGATTTAGGCTAATTTTGGCTTTCATTGCCTGTTTGCCTCAGTTTTGAAAGCTGATCTGATGGCTGCACTTAACAAAGAGGTAAAATCTATGGATGAAGATAGCTGGAAGTTTGAAGGACCTCGCTCACGCATCCACCTTTTATCAAGGCCTGGTTAGTACTATAATTCTTAGATTGTCCTTTTGTTCCTCGTGTTTTTTGACTGAAAAAACATTTTTCCTCATATTTATGTGAGGATAATCGATAACATCATTTTGTTGTTAATTCAGGTGTATTCATGAACAAGAAAATGGAAATAACAAAAACCAGAAGCTTGGCTCCACCAAAATGAAATTGAGATTTTCGACAGGTCTCTTCTTTCATCTCTGACTATTGAAATTATATGTGTGCTTTTGTTGCAGACAAAACAGAACCTCTTTTGCAGTGCTTGTAAATGAGTTGCACATAATTGATAAAGAGAACTGTGGCTTAAAGAAATAATGAACATTGGTTTGCTGGTCAATTGAGATCTTAATCTGTTTAGAATTATTAGTTTTCTGAAATTTTGTGGAATTTGCATCGTATTAGGCTATCGTCTTGAACTCTGTTGAAGTGGTCTGTCGGAACTTGGCACTAATGAGTATATTAGGTTCCGGATATATATAATAATAAGGAAAAAGTATAATGTGCAAAGTTTATGAAGTTCTATGATTCAAATGCTGTGAACATGATGTAGTTGTTTTAAAATGACGTATTGAATAGAAATAGGCGTAATGCATAATTAGTTACCTGGTAAAAAAAAACTTGTTGTCTCCCTGAACCTCAGCTTTCAAAATGTGCATTACTTTGCTCTCAGAATGCCATATCGGAGAGAGAAAATCTTAAAAATAACATCTTTGTAAAGTCAAACCAACCAGAAGCTGACACGTGACATTCAGGGAGCAAAGTTGTGCACTTTTGATAGTTGATGGAGCTACAGGGTCACTTTGAAATTAAGGGAGGGAACGGATGTTTGGGGACAAGCTCAGATAGATAGCTAATGATGCATCAGGCCAATAGATATATAATGTAATAACAAATGAAGTTTCGAATCTAGTGAAAAATTATGAAAGTAAAGTTGAAGAAATTGATTGGCAAAAACCAGTCGTAATAAAGTAGATGGAACTTGTAAATTTACAATTCAAGAATAGTTTGGGATAAGATGTCTTTCATGGAAATCACCATGCCCAACTTGCATTGCTCTATGGTATAGATCATGTATGAATGTTAAAAACCATACTGATATATGATTTCAACGGTCATATTGATTAGGAAAGGCTACTCCTATAATGTAAATTCTTAAAGGGCGTGTGTTTGGAACCCTAATAAATAGGAGAATCCAACTGAATTCGTTTATTTTTCTATGGAAAAGTTACAAATTGAATTCATTCGTTTTTAAGGGTTCCAGACAAGGCAAAAGTATCTAGTTAGGATTTATTGTCTGTCTTTGTGAATCTTCGTATATTATTGAACTCTATTTATATGTTTACTTAAAACAAGAAAAGATTTTGCAATCATATGGGTATCAATATATCAGTCCAACGCCTGATAGTACCCGACGAATGAAAAGTTGGGCGGCGAGCTAGGCGGGGAGTTTTAAAACAGTGCTTGAAACATTATGCTTGTATGTCATGATCGTAACCAAAAAAAATTTCTTTTGTCACACTTGAACCTCAAAATTTTAAATATCAATTTATCAATCACAATTCATATATTCAAGCCTATAAAAAAATTGACTCATTGGGTTTACAATAATAATAAAGAAAAATCCCACTCAACCCTTATATAGACTCGTACTTGTAACCTAATAGGATCACAGCTTTAGACTCAACCACTAAGTCAAGCTTTTGCTACAAGCGTATAAAATACCATCACAAAACTACCAAGATGTATGATACAATCATGTTATTAGTTAGAAGCTTTTTTCATACTAAAAAAATTAGCATAAAATTAGTAATACAATATCATAATATCTCATGTTCCAACATAATTGTTCCCAAAATAATAATTATTCAAAATGAAGAAGATAAGAAAAAGATTTTGAAAAGTTAATAAATTTTATAACAATATTTGTTAATAGAGTATACATGATTAAGAAAACTTCATTTTTCATATTTTACATGTACAAGTACAGAAGTTTCAATGTATATATAATGCAAAAAAAAAGTTTATTAAAAAAATTCATAATAAGTTTCAAAATTAAAAAAAAAACACTGTACTTCTTTATGAGCATGCGTCCAATGCGGAAATAATTTGAGAGACTAGAGAGTCAAATTTAATAAAACTGAACCTTAAATGCATGTATGGACTAACTATTGTGATCTGTAAAAATACAAGTACCATATGTTGTTTATCCTTTAATATAGTTACTTGGATTGTGTGAGATCATATTAAAACTATCATTGGATTAAATTTCACCCCACTAATTCAATTGTAATCACATGCGGAATAACTTTTACTTTACAAAAAATAAAATTACCGTATCATTCAGCTAAAACCTAACTCAATTATTGGTTTAATTATCTCTATAGAAACAGAGCATGTGGTTGGATTCGCTTTAAGAGTGAGATTTTAGTTAAAACGAATATGTCATTTGCCATATATAAATTTCCAAACCCTAATTCTTTTGCTTTTATATCATTCTAGAATTTTCATCTCGCTCCTCCGTTTGTTTCTCGAGAGGGATTCACTCTTTTGAGTCTTCCTTTCCATCTCACATCTTTATTATCTATCAAGATTGATCCACTTTGTTAGGAGATCTTTTCAATCGAGCTTGATTTTTCACTATATGTGATTATATCGGCCTCATTTTCTACCGATAATTTTTGTTTGTTATTGTATCTCCGCATATCGTTGCTTTTACTTCAAAGATTCTTTAGCAATTGATATCTCTTTAGTCGCTTCACCTAAAGATTCTCATTTGAGTTACTTCGAAGGTAAATCTTGAAAGATCGAGAAAAAAATTGAAGCTTTGCAGGTAAGGGTCGCAATTTTTCGTTCCAATTGGTACAAATTAATTTTTATGAATATTTTTTTCTTTATCTCTATTGGTCTTTATACAATTTTCGTTGCATAAATTTCGGACTTGATAAAAAAAATTACCAACTTGTTTCCCTATTTGATCAAATATGCTTTTATTTTCATTCGTTTAATAATGTGTTATGTTATTTGATTTAATGTGTACATAACTACTTTTCGTTATCAGAGATAAATAAAGTTTAACTTGTCGAAAAATTAACAAACTCTGGTTAAGGGTGAATATGGGATTTATTAATTTTTGTTATAATTTTTTAATATTATTGTACAAATATTGAGAAACTCATTTAGAAAGTAACTAATTTTTTTTTTTAAATTAGCGTACAATTTTTTAAAAATGTATCTATTAATTTAGCAATTATACACATGTGTAACTTTGTGGCTGTGCTTGGATACGATGATACATAAGCAATATTTTAAAAAGCATTAGGTGTTAGTTGGGCGATCAGAATTTTTAGGGGCTTAGGTGGGAATTAGTGGTGGTTTGAGCGGATTTGTATTTTTTAAATTTTTTATTTTTTATACATAAAAATATAATTTCAACTAAAAAATAAATTATAAAATATTAAAAAAACATAATTTAAATCATATTTTAAAAATGAAAACGAGACTTTTATCGTGTGAATATTTTGATATACTTTTATTTTACCAACGAAATTATTTTTAGTGGGTTAAAAAAATTAAACTATGATACTAATAGATATTGATATCTTAAAATTTTGAGTTTAATCGCCGCCTAAGCGAAAAAAATCGAATTAGGTGGTGCCTAGGCGGTGATAAATCGATTAGAGGACTGATAGCACAATGAGAACGAAAAGTCAGACGACAAGCTTTAAAATAGGGTCTAAGTAAAATTAGGCCGAGATTTTTAAATCAAAGTACATAGAAAAGGGTATGTACGGAAAAACGTGATCCAATCTCTCCCTCCATCCAAATTAAAAACTGACGATAAAAAAGTGTACATTTATGGGCATGATGTTTATGTATATGAGATATGAATTATCAAAATAATTTAGGTGATAGCTAAATGAATTAATAGATTTGCGCTATGATCTAATAAAGAGACACTCTGATGCTAAATTGAATAATTTACTTTAAAATAAGCATTAGAATAACTCAATATTTCAATAATCCATGTATACTTCAAGCATTGTAGAATTCTAATTAGTTTATGGCTCAATTAGCAAGTTGTTTGTTTAATTGGGAGATATTGTGTTTTCTATGTAATTAGATCTTGCATGTTTGATACTCCTTTTATAGTTAAACATTGACTTTGTTGATTTGATTATAGTTGTACTTATATGGATTAGGATTGTAGGAAATTTTAATTAATTTAAATTGGATGGTCCAAATTTTTTTAAAAAGTTTATAATTAACTTTATATAAAAATTTACGATGACTTAGATTTTATAAATATACTTTGCGCAGAAAATCTGAATCCCTATTATATCCATTATCAATTTCTAATCTCTCAATTTTATTTCTTATGTTTTCTTTGAGATTTTAGCAGAATAATTACAAAATCAAAGTTAAGAGTTATTTTTAAAATATTTTTAAGTCTCTCTCTATATATACTTTTTATATTTTTTTTTATCATGTAACTATACCAAAATATTGAGAAAATGTGAAGTTCTCAAAAATAGTAATATCAATATATTCAGTTTTGAATAAATTTGAATTTTAGGATTGCACACAACAGCGTTATACCGAAGTATTAGAAACGTGTCACGACTAGGGATGAAGAAAATTCGATTTGGTTTAAAATCAAACCAAACAAAACATCATCAAGGGAGAATATATTAACTGAAAATTGAATCGAAATAATTCAATTCAGCTCAAATTTTTAATTTGATTTGATTTTTTCTTTTTCGTTATGTCATTTCAAATACCGAACTGAATCAAAACCAAAATCAAACCAGATATACTTGATTCAATTTAGTTCGATTTGACTCAATTTTTTGATTTGATTCGGTTTTTCAATTTTTTGCTCGGCCCATACACTCTGAATACACTTTCACAACAATTTAATATAATTATGCAATAAAAAAATTCAACTTTGATAAATAAATAAAAAATCATCAGTTTAAATTTGATAAAAACATAGAAAATAATAACATTAGTATGAGTAGATTTTGAAGTGTTTGATGAGAAACTTATTTATTTTGTTCATGCGTATTAGAAAATTTCCATCAAGTTTACAATATTTTCAGAAATTATCTGATTATTTTTACAATAAAGTGGAGTATATAGAAAAAATTATAATTACTTACATGATATGAAAAATAAAATGACAATCAATATATACAAAATTTGTATAGAGAACAGGAAGCACGAAATTTTCTATTTTAATTTGGGTATGGTTTAGTCCACCCTAGAAATTATCCAGCTCCCGCTCTCCATTGCTCACCAAAATTTCAAGCTCACCATTACTCTCTGCTCTCCTGCTCCAAAGTTTTCTCTTTTTCGATTTCTTAATGCTCCACCCTTGTTTTCCAGCCTTCTTTTATTTCTAATTTTGCTCAATTTCTGGGATCTTTCACTTCCCCCTTTTCTGCTAGGGTTTAAATCTCTACTACCAAATCTTTCTCTAACAAGTGCTTCAATTTGAATTATTCAGTTTGTAGTTAACTGCGGTGAGATTTGTTTCTCTTCGTTTTCTTCATTGTGGATAATTTTCCTTGTTTCTATCTTAGTAATATGGAGATTAAAAGGGTCTTCTTTTTTGGTTATGGATATTGATTTTATCTTTGTTTTCTTGCTTTTCGGGATTTCTTTGGGGAGCTATCGATTGCTGACCAGAAGAAAGCAGGTTTTTTTTTTTTTAAAATCTGTCTTTTTGTGCATCGTTCCATGAAAGTTGGGTAATTTAATTAAAAAAAGTAACGAATATAGAAGCTGTGAATAGTTTTATCTGTTGTTATAATTTGTTTCAAAATAAGCTCATGATCTTGAGATGTGAAGAGCTTATGTACCGATGTTAGTGCTCGCAATTCGTGTCCAAAAGGTTCGTATTCTTTCTTCATATTAGCTAGTAAATCTTTACTATCCTTGTTATTGTAGATACTGCTTATGCTTTTAGGCCCTGTTTTTTTTCCAATATAATTTCAGTTCATGAACAGTTCAGTGCAGTTGAAAATAATAGAGCTCTAGTTAGTTTAACTCTTGATTTCCTCAATTTGCTTCCATGCGAGAATATTTCCATTTTAATCACATTTCAATTGGAGAAACTTTATGATGTGTCTATTTCTGGTTAATTAGTGGAATCTATTTTTCCATAACTGGATAAGAATGAAACTTCCAAGCTATATAGATGAATGCTACTGGTATGATATTAATTACTATGAGCATGCTTAAGTTCTTCAGGAAAGTAGTTTTCTGTAATTTTGTTCTAAACTTATCCGAACAAATGCCATATATTAGTTAATAGGTGCTGGTGCGGCATGAGCTGTTTTGTCCTTTAAGGTCTCCCTTCTGAAAGAAGAAAATGAACAGTGAAAACAACTAATAGCAGTCCCCTTCTATGTATTTACTAATATTGTATCTCCCTTTTACCCAAGTTATTGCCCTATATTGTTTTGTTATGTGTACTTGCTAGCAAGCCAATCAACGAGATCAAGCTTATAAATCAACTGGTTTAAAGGTTTTCTCAATTAACGATTGAAGGAATTGGGGCAGTGGATTGGATTAAAGATTTTTTTAGCAGTTTAGCCTTTAAATTTCTAAGGTGATGCATTTCAGCAATGTTAGAGTAATTTTCTTTAGGCTTAAAAGGCACTTTAGCTATCATAGGAAGTTATCCTTAAAAAAAATACTGAAATTATCCTTTTGCTGGAAGACATGTAAAGCTTGGAAAATAGAGTATCTCAAATTTTCCCTTTCTCCTGCGATGCTGCAAGGAAAAGAAACACAAATGGCTTTATGGACCAAAAGTGTAAGCCTCAAACCATGAAATGGAATATAGAAATAAATGGCAATCAAACAATGGTAAAAAAAATCTAAAATTAACTCAGCAGAAGAAATTAATTCAAACATGTAAAATAATTATTAATATAGAATCTCAATTAGGAGAGATGTGGCATGAAATACAACTGACTTAGGTGACTTCTTGACCTCTACAAAGCATATGTGGAATTTAACACCAGCTAGATCAGACTTTTATAATTGTCATTCATTTAAGGATTCTGATAGGTAATTATCAGTAAAGAAGTTCAAAACTAAGAGGGTTAGAGAAGTTACCTGAGCTGGGCCATAGGGGTTCGATGAAGATCTGGAGTATATTTGGGTAGGCAGCAACAGATGTGATGCTTAACAAAATTAAAGCTTAATAATCAAAACAATGCAGCAAATAAGGGACAGTTTTCAAGGTTTAGTATGATATATCTTTATCATGTGTCTTTAACCCTTCCTCTGAAAGGGGATATCTGGAAAGAAAAAGTTGCTCATGCCACATTAATACCCTCTTAAAGGACCTACCGGTTGTGTTGTGCTAGATTTTTCTTTTGGTGAAAATTACAAGGTAGTGTTTTCTTTTAGGGAAACTATGTTCTCTATTATAGAAATGCTCTAAACTATTGTCCTGATACTTTTTCTGAAATATTGGTTATAGAGCTAATCACCTGGCAATAACTGGGCTTCTTGTTGAATTAGAGAGTGATGATCTGTATATGATTTGAGTCACTAAAAGGCATGGAAACATGCCTTGAGGGATAAATAATTTTTCTTGATGCAACTGCTTTGGAAAATTATATTTTCTATTTTCATTTATTCCTGAATCTTTTAGAAAAATCAATATGAATCTGACTCTACAGACATAATTTCTCTGTGGCCACATATATTTAATCTTTCTTCTTCAACTGTTTGCTGCAGATTGATGGTCAGCTTGCTTGATTCTTCTAAAGTGAGAGGGTTATAATGATCAAAGAGAGATCAGGATCTAAATCTAATTATCCGTACTCTTGAGAATTTTTGTGACTTCAGATCATTGTCCATTACAAGAATTATTGAAGGAGAAAATAGGTTTGTTCAATCAAACATAATGCTTTTTCTTGTTCCCTTTTTATTCCTTTTATTTTTTTTTGGTAATAGCAACATTCTGTGATCATATTGGTTTCTGTTAGCATTTAATCCCATTCATTGGGTATATGTATTGTGTTCACTTTGAAATCTTTTACAAGACTTTGGCTTTTGTTGAGACAAGCCACATTATACTAATGAAGAATTTTGTTGAGATTTTAGTTATATTTTGATGTGGCTGATAGTATTTTTGACAACTAGGAATTGATATTAAAACTTAAAAGCAATAGCCTCCTGCCACAAGCATAAAATTTTAATCTCTTATTGGCAACTATGTATTCAAACTGTTCTCTTGGACCAAATACAAAATAATATCGGTTTGTTCTCTGGATTCTTGATAGGGGGTTCTCTTCTGTCCCTTTTACAGTTTTGACTCATTTTTATCATTTTTTCTGTGTAATCTGCTGATTGTTCAAACAAAATGAAAAAACTTAATTAACAATATGGTTAAAACGTATCACTTAGAACATAATTTTAAACCGTGTTCCCTTGATATCGGTTTCAAATATTAAGTTTCAATAGACTTGCTTTCCTTTGTCTCCTCAAAATATAAATGACTTATATTTGTCCCATTGAGTAGAATTTATCATGGATATCATATAGGACAAATCCAGCGTGGTGTTTGGTAAAAAAATCCAGCATGATATATTGCGCCCTCTATTTCCAAAAGATCTTCCTCTCTAGAGTCTCTAGTCTCTGTGGTAATTGTCTTTTTCTCAGTTTAGTTATTCTGTTTATTTCGGATTGATATCTCAAATTTGCTCTGACTCAAATGTTTGTTTCTTTTTTCTTTTTTTGCCAAATGTTATTTCGTTAATCCCCCTCCAACCACATGCTTAAGTGTAGTTTTTTTTTCTCAACAAGTTTATCTTCACTATTGATTTGAGTTTAGACTAACTAGTTAACACTTTTCGAAATAATTTGTACCTTATATATGAGTTGATACCAAAAACCCATAAAACAATTACCATAATATTATTATTGTGCTTTCATATATATGTATGTGGAGATATGATGTGGCATACTCGAGAGTTCACACATTTAGGGCAATATTGGACCACAACAAACACTAAGGACTAAATTACTCGCCCCCAAAAATTTGGATGGCATACATTTTCTGTGCCCTTGTCTGTCCGTATAAAACTACATACTATTTCTGGACCTACTCGAGGCTTTGATAATTTCAATTTTATTCATGTTCATTGGTGTAGAATAGGAATACATTGTTGTGCTTATTTGTACCTTAGTGCCTTATCTAACCTCACTAACAAATTTGATATGGAAAATAGGCAGTAGTTCATTGAGATTTTTCATGCTAGGATTTTTCGTGTTTGGTCATTCGCCTTAGTTGCGACCCATGAACCAATTTGATTGTCCTCTTTTTTTGTAAAACCCAGATAGTTGATTGAGCTGCCAATTAATTGCTATTAAGGTTTTTCGCCATTAAATTTCCTTTATATTCTCCTCAAAGTTTATTTAATAAGATGGGATCTCCTGCTAATAGTTCCGGTGACCTCATTTTTTCATATATGAATATCTCAATGATATTGTTTGCTCTTGATGAAGTCATGAAATAAATTTTGAAAAGAGGAATGAAGCCGAAGCAAAAATTTGAGAGCATAGTAATGTATTTGGCATGTCAAAAGTTCATTTAATTGCATAATGGTGAGACTTTTTATCTGGCAATATAAATACTTATCTTGGTATTTTGGGTCTGCTTAAGTTTGCATCTCATTTAAGATAATCTGATGTGGTGTTCTAGCTCAATTTAGTATATTCTTTTGAAAGAGAACATTGTAGGACATTCTAGTTAAGTTTTTCTTTTTCCATATGAAAATGGAATCTCTACTGGCATATTTGACATTTCTTCGCAACCTATGTATTTGCGGTGTGAGGACTTGGAACTATACATCAGCTTGCACTATCATGTAGTTCAGGGTGATTGTCTTCAAGTGATGAATTAATATCTAACCAGCCCTTCTACAATGGAAGCAAAACATGCTGCGGTGAAATAGGACTAGGAAACAAACCCTCACCAGTTTTATATTAATTAAAAACCTGTGATAATTAGTGACCCAATTTGAAAGGAGGCTGAAAAAATTGGGGCTTTCTGCTATTCACCGTCAAGTGTATCTCTTTGATGCGACCATTTTCCTGCTTGGTGATTTGTGCTTGTTTTTGACATGACTACAACAAATTTACTTTAAGATGAAACAATGTTTATTGAGAACAGAATTTCTCTGGATCTATGCAATCCACCGAATCTCAGCCATTAACTTGTAAAGTTCAGTAACAGTACTTTGAATGGGCTATGTTTGAAACTGGTTGACTGAGTATTGTCTAGGTAGCATGGAAACTCCTAGACATTGGCGTTTCCACGTTTCGTGTCAGTGTCGGAAACCGACACTTGACACTTTTCGCCCCAGTTTCCTAGCCTAATTTTTATTAGAAATGGTGTTTCTTGGTGTCCGTGTTGGTTTTCTTGTCGTGTCCATATCCGTTTCGGTGCTACCTAACTATTGCTTGCAATGAATTTTCTGTTGCTGTCATCAAAGACTTGAGGAAAACTAAATTATACTCCCTCCCTTTTTAAACAAGTGTCACTTGTGGGTGGTAAACAATTTTTTTAAATAAGTGTCACTTTTCGGATTACAATGCATTTTTGCCCATCTTTTTCCCCTTCTGCCCTTATTTACTCAATTTTATTGTAAAAAACAAAAATAAAGAAGTCTTAAAAAGAAGAAAAGTTTTAAGGGTATTATAGTATTTTTTATTGCCCTATTTAATGCGGTCTTGGTATTAGGAAACCTACCAAAAGTGACACTTATTTAAAAAGGGAGTAGCATTATAGATGACAGTTCTATGTTGTTTTGACGTTTACAATATTATTGTTTTGCTTGTTCCAGCTTGTACTCCTTTTGAATGAGAAAAGATACCCCGTATGGGAAAATGAGCAGCGGTGACAGAAGACGCAGTTCAAAATGGGATTCAAAAGAGGAATCTCACATTGCACTTGAGAATATGCATGATTCTGGAAAATCAGGTTTGTCTTTTGATGACAGAGATTTACGCTATTGGATTTCTCCCAAGCAGCACCTGACTATCGTTCAAAGTGGTCTGTTGCAGAACCCTTGTCTGGAAGAACAGCCTCTCAAAGAGACGATAATAGTATTGATGAAGATCGTAACAGAAATTCTAAGGGAATGACTTCATGGGAAGAGGAAGATAGTTATGGGACACAAATGTCTCCTGGTCTTGATGATTGGAGACAGCAGAAAACCCATCAGAAGTCTCCTATAAACAAATTGAAAAGGTGAAAATGATAGTTACAGTAGATTTATTCATATGTATAACTAGTATTTTGGTTATTACTTTGGAGCATAGTTGTCAAATCAGGATTCAAATCGAGAATCGGAATCCAAATTTTGTGAAATGGGGATCATGAATCGAATCGAATCGAATCGTAAGATTCAGTTCAAGTTCATAAAATTATAAAAATAGAACATTTAAAATATTTAACATAAAGATATAATTAAATTTTAGTATAGATATGCGAGTTTCATATTAAAAATTTATATAACCAAATAATACTTAAAATTCAAATCTAATGCACATATAATCCTAATAAAAGTTTTAGTCAATGTAATATAATTTTAGTTTAACTTCCGTTTTTATATTTAGAAAATAACATTAGCAATTATCTAGAATTTTAAAAGCTTATGTTGAACATGAATTATCATTTGAGTAAGATTTGTTTGCAATTAGAATTCAGATAGACTTATTTGCTACTTTTCCTGAATTTGAGACGAAGTTTAAAGCGAAACATAGATGCGATTCACTTTAGTGCATGGCTGCCCCACCACTTAGTCGCTGTCGCCGACGTCGTTTAACAAAGTTAATTGTTGGCTTTGGGTTTCTTCTCATTCCAGCAACTAATTTGTGGGGCAATTGGTACCTTGATTTGATTTTATCACTTACAAAATAATATGCTTCTACCATGCTTTAATTTGTTGTGTAGTTCATGAATCGACCGAATCGGCTATGATTCAGCCTATTCGCCACTGAATCGATTTAAATCGTAAGGTTCAGGGTGTATTTAGATTCACCCTGTATCGGAGTAAAATGGTCTTTTTTCTCTAGTTGAGTCGATATACAAATAGTTGATGTCATATGATAATCCTTTATCTGGTCTGTTCTAGAAGTAGAAGCCCGAGCCAGGGTCGGAGCAGGAGTAGAAGCCCGATTCGAGGCTTTGGACGAGAATCAGGACTGAATGACCGGAGTAGAAGCACTTTCACTGCCAGGAGGGGCAACCAGAGTCGATTCTTTCATGGTCAGCCTAACGAGGGCAGTTGGGAAAGACAGCGCAAAACTATGACTCCGAAATATCCAATGCCCTCCGATTCTCGAGAGTACCCCATGGGGAGTAACAAATCTACTAATCTTTGTACCGAATTTCTCAAGGGCAGCTGTAGGAGGGGTTCATCTTGCAGGTTTGCCCATCATGGTGCCTCCATTGTTTCTGGAAAGATGTCATCTGACGAGTCAACTCAGAGACCTAGAGATGACCGGGAACCCCGCCGAGCCACGGATATTCCCTGCAAATTCTTTGGTGCAGGAAATTGTAGAAATGGGAAATTTTGCAGGTTTTCCCACCAGGATCAAAGTTATCCAACACCTGATGAGTCACAGATTTCACTTGATCATGGTGCTGCTGGGGAGACACGGGGTCATGGTTTGGAGCAAGACAAGAAGCTTAGCGATCCGTTAATCGATGTCAGGGTAGTTGAGAATAAAAAGAATGAAGTCCTACTGTGGGGAAATGGCGCCGATGATGACAGTAAACTAGTTGGGGAGAACTGGCTTGGCGATATGGACATGTCTCCTGAATGGAACTATAAGGTCCAAACTCCTAAGCCTATTGATAAACCATCAGAACTCAATTTGGCCGTAATTGGTTTTAGTGCTTTGTCACGTGACGATAAAACTATGTCTGGGACTCCCGGTTCTCATGGTATCATTTTGCCTAGCTTCAACCAGAATGGCCCGAGCCCTAATGTGTTGCCTCCCCAAATTCAGGATGAAAAGGCAATCAACAGACCTGATATTGTAAAACCAACTTCTATAAGCAGTGAGCAACTCACTACCATCTCAGCTTCTATAGCTCAGTTGCTTGCTAATGGGCTGCCGTTCCAACAACTTCAAGGCTCTCTCGCCCAAACTACGATACAAACATCTCCCTTTCACAACGAGGGGCCTATGGGAATGCAGAAGCAGTATGATCCTACAATTGACAGCATTGAGGTTGAGAAGCATGAAGTCAGTAATAATCCCCCGGGTTTCTTTCCAACACAGGGATTCACCGGAGATGTGAAACTAGAAGTTATTGCAACAGAAAACAGTGATAACAAGAACAATAATGGCAAGGAAGAAGCTAATGATACGAGTTGCCAAGTTATTCAGTTGGAACCAGGACCCGCAAGTGCTAAGGAGAGCACCATACTTGAGGAACAAAGAGATGCCAAAGACAACAGCCCCTTGGAGAACATTGATGGTGATGGAAAAGCGGAGGATGTTAAAAGAGGCAAAGAGACAAAGGGGGTTAAAGCGTTCAAGTTTGCACTTGTGGAGTTTGTTAAAGAACTTTTGAAACCCACATGGAAGGAAGGCCAAATGAGCAAAGATGCGTACAAAAATATAGTGAAGAAGGTTGTGGAGAAAGTTACGGGCACCGTGCAGGGAGATAACATTCCTCAAACCCAAGAGAAAATCCAACACTATCTTTCACATTCAAAGCCAAAGCTCACAAAACTTGTACAGGTCAGCCTCTCTCTGGACTTGGAATTATGCTTAATTCTAATTTATTTGAATTTCAGTTGTATTGTTTTATTGATAAATGTTTTTTTTTGGGTTGTTGCAGGCATATGTGGAGAAGTATGAGAAGGATAAATGAAAGAGAGTTGTAATGTTGTATTAATTTATTTTGATGTTATATAAAAGAAAGCTCACAGTATCATGCTTCTATCTACTCAGATAAGTTGATAGCTTTTCTTTTTGAAGTTGATGCTTCGACTTGGTTTTTGTTCTTCAAATGGCGCAATCCATTTTTCAGAATCTTTTTGTATTGTCATTTTCTTTTAATAATTTGTGCTTCATTGTTGATATATTCTGTACCTTTGGCCTTGTTTGGTATTGGGATAGTTGATCATCCGCATTAGAGTAATTTGGCCAAATACATGTTTGTATTTGGCTTAAACTTGGTTATTTTTGTCGAATGCTCCCATGAACTTCCATTTGTTCCTTGTAGCCCTTGAACTTGACAAAAGAGCACTCACATGTTAGCTTTTAGTTAGAGAGAGAAAAATTAGGAGAATGATATGTTTTAAAGGTTAAGTTGATCATAAGCTAATATGTGTCGTTTAGGAGGAGTTTGGTGTACTTTTGCTAATTTTAGGGGCTAATAGAAATAAGTGAAAGCTCCGGGACAATCAGTAAAGTTAGGATATATTAGCGCATTTTTAATGCTAGTTTTAACTTGTAAAGGAATGCAAATTAGTTCTTTTTATTTCTCTTGTCAATATTTAGTGTACGCTTGCATCAAATAACCTGTGAAAAGTTTGCCCTAAGTTTGCTTTAAAATTTACCTAACTGTCCTTCCTATTTCTGTTATTTATATTTTGTTAACTTCTCTCTTTCTCATTTTTTTAATGAATTTTTCATATGTATTTAATTCTTCTTAATATAATAAAACCTCTATTTATTTCTATAATGGATATTTTGTTAATTTCTCTCTTTTTCCATATCTGTTATATGAATTTTCATATCTATATAATTCTTCCTAATATATAAAAAAATCTCTATTTATTTACCATTTGCTAAAATCTCTCTATTACATATCTGTATTTAATTGAAATTTTCTTATAAATTTAATTCTTAATATCTGTATTTAATTGTTAAAAAATTAAAAGAGCAATAATTCCAAAATTTCTTTCTATTTCTGTAGCTATTTATTTATGAAAAGTTAACAATAATTTAATTTTTTTCCGGGCCACGCTTATTAGCACATTTTTTATTATTCTCTAATTTTTTTTTACTAAAATTCTATATATATTTCGCTGTAAAATCCTTGAAATTCTGTGAGCTTGCATGAATCTCGTATTAGTTGGTCAAATCTTGAAAATTTGTAGTAACTTGCAATGTCTGAATCTAATTTACTAATTTTAACCTTTTTTTTCTTCCATTTTAAGCATTTAACTATATAAAAAAACTACTCTCGTCCTCTATCCATTTTCATGGCGTCGCTATTCTTCCTTTTCCCCTTTCTGTTTCTCTCCACTCCTCCGATTAACTCCCACGCAGCCAGGGCACCCTCTCCGGAAGCCGGAGCCCCTGCTCCCTCCGCCGCTTTTCAGGCAGCCCCACCGGAAATTCAAAAAATTTGCAGCATCACAATATACCCCGATATTTGCGCATCATCCCTGTCAAATACCTCCTCCCCCGAATCTTCTCTCGAAGTAATAAAATCTGCAATTTCTCTGACCGCCGCTAATACCGTCACTGCCCAAAACTCAGCCACCGGAATTTTGAAGGGCGCCGGAAATAATCTAAATCTCACAGTACTATGCAAAAACTGCTTAGAAGAATTAAACGATGCATTGTACCGCCTCGAATCATCGCTCAACGCTTTGCCGGCCAAAACTAAAGATGCCAGGGCTTGGATCAGTGCCGCCCTGGTTTTTCATTCCGATTGCCATAGCAATTTCAAGAAGGTAAACGACACCGTTGAGATCAACAATCTCGTGTTGTCTCTCGACTCCTTGACCATGATGACTAGCAATGCGTTGAGCATGGTTAGGGCTTTCGATTTGTTCGGATCGGAAACGGAGAAATGGGTTGCTCCGAAGACCGAAAAGGATGGGTATTTTGAGCCTGCTAAAAGTGGGGATTTTGAAATTCCAACGAAATTTCCGGCGAATTTGAAGATCGATGCGACGGTGAGCAAGGATGGGAATGGGTATAAGTCGGTACAAGAGGCGGTGGATAAGGCGCCGAGTAATTTGACGGATAAAAAGTATGTGATAAAGATAAAGGAGGGAATTTATTATGAGATTGTTAGGGTTCCATTGGACAAGAGGAATTTGGTGTTTTTGGGTGATGGAATTGGGAAGACGATTATTACAGGGAAGTTAGCTGTTGGTCCTCCTGGATCTTTCACCTATAGCACTGCTACTGCTGGTAAGTTGTATGATGTTTTATCCAACTACCTATTCTAAAAAAAATTTATCACCTTTTGAATTTTTAAATTGATCCATTTTTTTTTAAAGGTGCATCATTTTACTCCCTAAACATCATGTGTCAGCTTCTGATAGATTTAATTTTTTAAATACGTTATTTTTCTAATATTTTCTCTCCAATCAGAAGTTAAAACATGACATTTTGAGAGTTAAGTGAATCACTTTTTAAATCTTAAAGTGGCATGGAGTTATGTGTTTTTTGGAATTAACCCATGTTTTAATTACTATTTCATGTACTTGAGCAGCACAAAATATACGAAGAAACGAATCCTTTTGCCCCCATCTAAAAGAACATATATGCGGTTTTTGTCATGTGACTCAGTGGCCAATTCAAACTTATTCTACCACGGGGTCCGATCATGATCATTAATATAAAAATAAATTTTATTTCTAAACATATATAAAAAATATTCATTTAAATTACATTGAGATAAAAAAAAGGTCATCATAGTTTAATTTATGGATAAAAAGTTAGAAATTGAAAAAACAAAAATACCTAAATGAAAAGTTTAGATTTTAAGTAAAAAAATATAAAAAATTTATTAAAATTATTAGGTAAAATACACCACTTTGTACAATAAATTTTTTTATAAAAATCTTTTAGTAAGAATAATTTAATATAAAGAGTCCATTTAAATATTTTATAACTATGATATAATACTGTATTAAAAAAATTTGTGGAGTGCATAGACCTCACATTCAACTATGTTGAACCGTCCATGTGTGTACCATTTTGAACCTATCAAAGCACATGTTGAAAATTGGGATTGAAATCAGCTATCCTTAATTATATGTCTCCTTTCACGTCCCCCATTTAAATTTTTTCATGTGTTAGATATTTAGGAGAGAAATAAAAAAATAGAAAAAACTGTAAATGTCTTTTCACCTCAAAAAAAATTGTATCTGTGTATAAAAAAGGCTTAATTTAAATGATTTGGTGTGGGTAAATTAAATCTAAATCTTTTATTTTTTAGATTGAAGACAAATAACCTAACATGTTCAACAATAGTTTGGGTTAGCAACATTCATGGATCCGGGTAAATGGGTTAGTTTTTGTTCTATTGGGCATGCTTTCTTTATACGGCATGACAAATAAAAGCAACTTTAAAACCAGCAATAAAAGGCTTATTCTTAATATATCGAAACCCTGGACTCGTCCAAAAACCCCATTTATACATTAAACTTTTAATTGTCTCAATTAATTCTCTAAATTTATTTAATGTACATCTAATAACAAGGATACAAAATTAGATAATTTAAGGATATTGAGTTACATTTTTTGTCGGGTATTATTTTGAAAAATCAAATAAATTAAAAAAAATGACACGTGTATAAGATAAAATGAAAAAAACAATTAAAAAATTTTCATTTCACTCGTTGTATTTTTTTCTTTCAACTGTAAGCTAATTTCTTTTTTCGCTCTTTTCGCTTTCGTATTTTCATTTTTACGTTTCGACAGTAACACAACTACAATCTTTCAAATAGAAACTTATTTCTAAATTTAAATCGACTGACTTGATTTCGCCGGCCACCAACCGACGACAACTCCTTCATCTTCCTCCTAATATACCGATAAAAGGCATCTAACTTCTTTTACAAACCCTTCATCCTCATCCATCAATTATCCCTTTTATTCGTCTTCTTCAATTTCTCCTTTAATCATGTTCAATTGCAGTAAATAAAACAAGTTCAAAGCATGCCTCCAACCAAACACAGAACAAAAGGCATGCTATTTCTCCTCTAATAAATCCAAACTCAATTTCTCCATCAAGTTCACTGTCAAATCTTCCATTGCATTCTAATCCAGCCCCTTCTCCATGACATTATATTTCCATCTTATATTTTCAACCCAGAAAAGATCAATGGAGATTGGGAATTTTTAAGTTTGATTTTGGCGATTTCAATTCAAAAACTCACTCCAACCCAGAGAGCTCCTACAAAGTGAAACCAAACATCTTATTGTTCCGCATGTTGTACCGTCCTCTCTTGCCGCCTTCGAGATCTGACTCGTTTCCCTCTCTCATTTTCGCTGTCGTAGTTAATGAAATAAAATAGGGGTTGAACTTAGAAATAAAAATGAAATATGTGTATATTTCACCATTATTTTTTTATTCTTTATTCTTCAAACTATCACCCAACTCTCTTGACTTTTCAATCATTGCCTTGTTGGCATGTCATCTGCCATATCAGTATGAGGAGGTTCAGATGTGCAGTTTAAATAAGTTTAGGGGGTTAGTTGAGACACTTAAAAGTTCAGGGATAAATGAACGTTTTTGGACAAGTTCAGGAGGCTTTTGATGGCAATAAAATAATAGAAAAAAGGTGAAAATTTCATCTAGCCCTTTTTCTTTCTAAGGTGACAAAAAGACAATTAAACTAATAGAGTGAAAATTATTTGCTTGTCAAGCCATTATGTACTGCTTTGTTAGTTACGGGCAAACATATCTTTTTGTGCTAAAAAAGTATAGCCCGCGTGTACATTTATTCTACATGGTATATACGCTACCTATTTAATATTTGTCAAATGAAATTTATGGGCTTTCAATCCATTTAGTACAAATTGTTCATATTAATGCTAATAGAGATTTAACAACACAAGAACCCAAAAATGTGATAACACATTGCATAACAGGTAAATCAAATGGGTAATAATTGCACAACACATATATCAAAAGACTAACAAGTTATATAGCATGAAAACAAAATAAAGTAACATGTATAACTGAGATGAAAAAAGAAAAAAAAGACCTTTTTGCCTTTAATTATGCATCTGTTTGGTTTTGCAGCTGTTTTAGGGGATGGATTCATGGCTAAAGATATTACATTCCAGAACACAGCAGGGGTACCAACTACACAAGCTGTAGCCTTCAGATCAGACGGCGACAAATCCTACTGCGAAAACTGCGAATTCATAGGCCATCAAGACACTTTGTATTGCCACGGACTTCGCCAATACTACAAATCGTGTAGAATCGAAGGCAACGTCGATTTCATTTTCGGAAACTCAGCAGCCTACTTCAAAGACTGCAAGATCTTCGTCAACCCTAGACAAGCAAACCCTGAAAAAGGCGAAAGCAATGCTGTAACTGCACATGGAAGGACAGATCCAGGGCAATCAACAGGTTTTGTGTTTGATAATTGCACAATAACAGGCACACCTGAATATATGAAACTGTATGAGAGCAACCCAAAAAAGCACAAGAACTTTCTTGGACGGCCATGGAAGGATTACGCAAGAACGGTTTTTGTTCATAGTTTTATGGATAAGATTATAAGTCCTGCAGGATGGTCGGAATTCGATGGTAATAAATCATTGAGTACATGTTATTATGGTGAGTTTGAGAATAAAGGGCCAGGATCTGATTTGGCAAATAGAGTACAATGGAGTAGCAAAATTGCTCCTGAACATGCTGCTACATTTTCAGCCCTAAATTTCATTCAAGGAGATGAATGGCTTCCTAAACCCTAATTTTTATTTTCATTATATAGAAGCGTTTTTGTTTCAATAATTTGTAGAGGATATATTTATGACTAAAATCCTTTGTTATTGGAGCATCTTAACTTAATATTTGGAGTTTTTTTTCTTTGTATCATGTTCATTTGGAGTATCGATTTCATTATTTTTTTCATTAGAATAGTTTTCGTTTGTGCAAGTTTCAAGTGCTTCCTTATTGTCTGCGTTTAAAAAATATAGGGTTAACTTAAAAAAAGTATCTTGTGGTTTCACTCGTTTTTAAAAAGGGGTCTGTAGTTTTACAGAGTTAGCAAATGAGGGAAAATCCGTTAACACCGTTACTTTTGATGATATGGCAAAGGGCAATTTTGGGAAATGCCTCATCTTCTTCTCCCTTCCATTTTCATCTTCTTCTCCAATGTCAATTTCAAGTACAATATCCTCCATTCTTCAATTGTTTAAAGTTAAATCTTGAAATTTTCAGGTCTACATTTGAAAAAAAGAAGATAAAATCGTGCATATTACTTCACCCATGTTTTCGAAAACACACCAATATCCCATTAAGTTAATCAAAGAGAGAAATCTACACTATGAAGGAAATGTGTAGAATCAATAAAGAATTACAAAAGGAAAAATGAGAGAAAATAGTAATGATTGTCGATTAAAAAGAAGGAAATCAATTTAATTAGAGTGAGACTAGTTGATTGAAAAAGAAGAAAGGAAAATCTAGCTTGTTCATTCCACCAGGCCGGAGCAAAGCAAGATCAAAACTTTCAAGTTGGGAAATTCACCGGAGAAGTAGATCAGCAAAAAAGATAAAATATCATGTCGATTTTGTTGATTTCTTCTCGAAAACTCTAATAGAAGCAGATCTGTGAAGATTTCGTTGAGTTCTTCTCTAAAACTTATGGCTCGGCGCCGTTTACCACTCCATGTGGCTCGTCGCTGTTTTGTACTCCGTCGCCAAGAAATTTCCCAGGGAAAGTAGGGTTGGTCTTGTTACCTCCTTTCAGTTGCTCTTCTTTTCATCAACAGCGAGATTTTTAGGGCTAGCACCAGATCTTGTGTGAATAGGAGGAAAGATCTATGGAGTAGACGCATGGATTGCATCTAATCTAACCGCGAATTAGTGAAATTCTGATCATGGAGAAGATGCCTGGATTGCATATGAAGGATGTGGTGGTGATTGATGTGGCTAGGGTTTGACTGAAGTAGAAGAAGTAAAAAGCTGGAATTCCAAAATTGTCCCTTGCCTTGTCATCAAAAGTAACGGTGTTAACGAAAATTCCCTCATTTACTAACGTTGGGAAATCATAGATCCCGTTTTGAAAAAAAAAAATTCACAGACCCCGTTTTGAAAAAAAAAATTCACAGACCCCTTTTTGAAAACAAGTGAAACCACAAGGTAATTTTTTTAAGTCAACCCAAAAATATATAGTAAAAAGTAAAAACAATACACAATAGTTTTATAGTGAGTACTTACAAGTAGGAGTATTCTTCTTTTAGCAAAATTATGGCAATTCTTGATCACCCTCTGTTGAATCTACCTAGTTCTGGTGTGATTCTTTTTAGGATTAATTACATATAAATGGAAATTACACAAAGAATCAAATTCTTTCACATGTGAAAAGATCTTCAATACACGTGTCGACATTTTTGTTGATGAGACCTGAATTTGTAACACTTTGGCCTTTGGATTCCGTTAAGACACATGAAGAAATGTATATTAGAGATCATTTTTCATGTCAAGTGTCTCATTTCTTTTATAATAATCCTAATAAAACTTAAGCAATGAGGCAAAAATCTTTTTTTATCAATTTATTCATTTACAAAACTGCAGGAAATAGAAGCCTTTGCCTGAATATTTAATTAAAATGAAGCATTTCTTTATTGTAGAAATTTAAACATTATCATAACTTTGATAATATAATCAAACAAATGATATCATACACTTGCTGAAAATGTATTAAAATGTATTCAGTGATATTAAAACCAAATTTGTATTGCCAAAAGAGCTATTTGTACTAGAAGGCTATTTATACTAAAGTTTTGTGAGTTTTTTGACAAGCTAATTGATTTAATGAAAGCCAAATACAGGAGTAACTTTTGGCTCTCCAATTTCAGCTTTCACTTAAAATTCATTATCTCCTCAAACTAAAAATACTTGAGTTTTTGAAAACCTGATAAACACACACATATATATATAATTTAATTTTTTTTATTAAAAACGAATCAAGGAAACTACTTGATTATAAAAAAGTTGTATATTTAAGTATATTACAATATTGACTTGGTACATCGGCTCGTCCTCTTTTTTTTTTTGGTACAGACTAATATATAACGCACTCTCAAACGCTCATGTCCAAAACCTAGGCTTCATTAGAAATTTTTTTTATCTTTGATAAATATACTAATGACATAAAAAAATGGTCAAAATCTTGAAATTCTGTTACTATTCCCTCGCCGTGTAATGTTCAAATGTCTAAAAATAACCTGCATAAATCTCGTATTAATCAACTTTAATATGCTTAGTATGCTTTTCCCTGTAAATCATTAAATCCATATTCATGGCGTCGCTAATTCCCTTTCTATTTCTCATTCTATCCCTAACACAATTAGCCACCGCCCAAGCCCCTGCCGGAGCACCAACCACCACCTCTGCCTCGCCGGAAATCGGAAAGATCTGTAGAGCCACTAGATACCCCGATGTCTGCACATCATCCATGGCAAATTCCATCACCGCCGGAAAAACTCTACCGGTTGTCGACATCGTAAAATCCGCCATTACTGTTTCCGTCGTTAATACTATTAGTGCGCAAGAAAAGGTGACGAAAATTTTGAAAGGCGCCTCCAATAATCTAAACCTATCGGTATATTCGGGCAATTGCTTAGAAGAACTAAGCAATGCAATGTTTCGTCTCCAATCTTCACTGGATGTTTTGCCGTCAAAACCAAAGGAGGCGAGAACTTGGATGAGTGGTGCCCTTAGCTGCCATTACAATTGCCTCAATAACTTCAAGTATGTAAACGACACAGATCAGATTCACAGCCTTATGTCATTTTTTGAAAACACAGGACAGATTACTAGCAACGCTTTGAGCTTGGTTAGGTCTTTCGATCTGTTTGGTTCTGACACTGGAAAATGGGCACCACCGAAGACCGAAAGGGACGGTTTTTTCGAACCGATTCAAAAGAAGGATTTGGAATTTACGACCAAATTCCCGGCGAATTTAGGGATTGGTTTGAAAGTGAATAAGGATGGGAGTGGCGGCGGGCATAGGACGATACAAGAGGCTGTAAATGCAGCTCCCAGTAATTTAACGGATAAAAAGTTCGTGATTCATATTAAGGAAGGAGTTTATGAAGAGATAATAAGAGTTCCATTAGACAAGAAGAATCTTGTGTTTTTAGGAGATGGGATTGGGAAGACGATCATTAGCGGGAAGTTGAATGTTGGTCCTGTTGGAGTTTTCACCTACAACACTGCTACTGTTGGTAAGTTTCAAGTCCAAAACATGAGAAAATAGCCAATATACATTATAATGAATAATCTAGAAAAATGAAGTATTTTTTTACTAAAAGAGGTCGTAGGTGGTCAGTTGACGCCAAAAACAGAAAAAAATTATGAACAATATATTTGCAAAAGGAAATTTGTCACTAAATATAACTTTCGTCGCTAATAATTTAGCGACTAATTTCAACAGTTATTCCCCTCGTAATTGGTAAATTACCTGCGGAAGTGTTCGTCGTATAAATTAGAGAAGAAATCTTACTTTTAGTGATGATTATTCGTCCCCTAATGAGTTAGCAACGAGCTTTAAATTTTAGTGACGAAATTCCATTTGCAAGTATATTTTTTGATAATTCTTTTCCGTTTTTGGGGTCTCTTTGGATACACTCCTGCCTCGATCTATAGTATTTTAGACTTTTCTATGTGACTGGGACTAATTTAATCCATTGTGTTGTTTGTCACAAATAATCCCAAATTATATATTTATCGAATTTCATTCGAACTATCACATCTCTACAGCTGTTATGGGGGATGGATTCATGGCTAAGGATATTACATTCAAGAACACAGCAGGAGTACCAACTACACAAGCAGTAGCGTTCAGAGCAGACGGGGACAAGTCCTACTTCGAAAACTGCGAATTCATAGGCCATCAAGACACATTGCATTGCCACACCCTTCGACAATTCTTCAAATCCTGTAGAATTATAGGGCACACCGATTTCATATTCGGGAACTCAGCAGCATACTTCAAAGACTGCGAAATCTTGATAAACCCTAGGCTAGACAACCCTGAAAAAGGCGAAAAGAATGTAGTAACAGCACATGGAAGGACAGATCCAGGGCAATCAACAGGATTTGTGTTTGAAAATTGCACAATTGCAGGAGCACCTGAATATTCGAAACTGTGTGAGAGCAATCCAAAAGTGCATTTGAACTATTTGGGGAGGCCATGGAAGGATTATTCAAGAACAGTAATTATAAAAAGTAACATTGATAAAATTATAAATCCAGCTGGATGGAAAGAATGGGATGGGAATCAATCGTTAAGTACACTGTATTATGGAGAATTTGAGAATACAGGAAAAGGAGCTGATTTGAGTGGAAGAGTAAATTGGAGTAGTAAAATTCCTCCTCAACAAGTTCCTACTTTTTCAATCCCTAATTTCATTCAAGGATATGAGTGGCTTCCTAAAGCTTAGATTTTTTTTTTCTTTTATTCTTGTTTTTGTATTTGTTATACTGCATGTAATTGAGGTAACCGACTTTGAACTTTAATCAGGCAAAAGAAAGGCAACTGAGTGCTAAAACTGTGTTACGTATGTTACATCAAATAAATGCGATCTCACATATTCTTTTAGAAAATATGCATAAAATAGGAGGACATCAACTCTAGTTAAGTTATCTAAAGATCGGTTCGGTAAGTAAGCTTTCTTCATATGCATCCTTATTCATTGCCAAATTTTGTAAATAGCATAAGAATAAAAAACTACAATATATTTAGGGCCGGTTTGGGATTACTTTTCAAAACTGCTTATTTTGAAAGCTCCATTTTCAAGTTTTTCCTATAAGCAGCAGATTTGATTTTGGAAAAAACAAGTCAGACAGTTCCTAATTATTTAGTGTGAACGACCAAAATGTGTTGTTCAAAGCTAAAATATGTAGTCTTATTCAAAGTTTGTGAAAGAAACTTCTTTCGACAACAGCTTGATAACCAAGACCAACTGGCCCTTAGGGGAATGAGATAATTTTTAAACAAATTATGCAAATCAGCTTACATTAAATATAAATAATAATCACCACATACGAGCCTAATTCTTAGGAAAAGATTTTGATTTGAGTGGAAGAGTAGAGTGGAGTAGTAAAATTCCCCCTAAACAAGTTCCTACTTTTTCAATCCATAATTTCATTCAATTCAAGGAGATGAGTGACTTCCTAAAGCTTTGTTTTTTTTATTTGTTATGTTTCGTGTAGTTGAGATAATAGACCTTGCACCAAGGTCCAAAAAAATGGGAACTATGTACTAAAATAGTTTTATGTATATTTTCTCGCATAAAAATATGCAGATGATAGGAGGACATGAAAGTTTTCTAAAGATAATAAAATATGCAGATGAAAGGAGGACATCAAAGATCAGTTTGGGAACTAAGCTATCTTCATCTGCATCCTAGACTTGATGTACTCATTGCGAAATATTGTAAATGACACGAGAATACAAAAATTATATCATATTCAGCGGAGTGAGATTATTTTTTTGAAACAAAACTTGTATTAAATAGAAAAAAATCACCACTCCGATTCTCGTGCTTGACTTGGAGCAATCTCAAGATGGGTGACCTCTTGGGAAGTAATTTCCAGGAAGTGAGCGAGTGAGGACAAAGCTCACTGTAAAGACTCGTGTTGGTTTATTGGGGCAGTCGGTCAAACCCGGGGTGTTACAGTTTTTATGGTTATACTATTAAAAGGAGTGATTAAAATTGAAAGAAAGCTAAAATAATCAACCAAAAATAAAACAGACAGTTCTGATTGCTTTGTTTTAACTACCGCGAACAAATTTATAAGGAAGCTGGCAAGTCTAGCAATCAGACAGACACAGTTTTGACTTCTCTCTTTTATTTCTAATCTTTTTAAGTACCAAAGATCTAGATTCACTTACTTAAGGTTTTCTAGGCTCAGCCATCGCTTTTTGCCTATACTCCTTTGAAGCTTTAACTCCGGGAACCTCCTCTTGCAAGTTAATCTTCAAGCTTTAAGAATGAAGTAAGCTTCCTATTAATTTCTAACAGGAATTCCTAGCATTTCTAGTCAACAACCATTTTTTTCATAAATGAGTTATGTGTTTAGATCCGTGTTACAATTGCTTGTTTAAACTAACTATAAGTTTGGCCGAACTTAATAAGATTTAAGCACAACATAAAACAATCTTTTACAATGAAATTAGAACTAAAAGAGAGAGAGTTTGGACTGTGTATACCTGTCCTTTTTGCTAGCTTTGCCTACCAAGACTATAGTTGCTCATAATTAAAGTAAAGCACAAAAAGGCAGTAATAGATATGAACATAATTTGCATAATATGAATACTGGAAATTTTTACAGAAATATGTAAAGTGAAGCCAATCAAAAGCTTGTCTAAAATGGTGGCCAATGGCCGAATATATAGTGGTTGATGGAAGACTCTAGAGTTACCACTTGCAAACATAAAATAACGAAAGATATTGTTCTGAAAAGAAAAACCTTCTAGAAGATGATTTCAGCTCCAATAGGTCTTGTCCAAGTGAGTATATAATATTACGAAAAGAAACCCACTAACTTCCACCGCTTAAGACTTTCTTGGCATGGCAAAAGAGCTTCTAGAAGCTTTCACAAAATTATATTTTCATGTCTTTCACTTGGCCACGTCACCTTGGCCATCACCTCCTTCTTCGATCACTTTCTTCTGCTTACTTGGGGTACTTTCCTGCTTGCTTGGCTGCTCATCCTGCTTGCTTTGCTGCTCCTCTTGGTTACTTGTTTCTGGAATGTCTTTGTTTCTCATGTATTGAACTGCTTCAAGGAATTGTCTGCAAATATAAAAAAGCACAAATAAATATCTTATAATTACTCCAATTGAGCCAAATTTAGAGCCAAATTACTGATATTTTTATGGTATAAATTGCACTTATCAAATTCCCCCACACTTAAGCATTTGCTTGTCCTCAAGCAAAGATAAAACAAAGAGCAGTTAAAAAGAGAAGAAAAGATAAAAACACAAGAGAGGTAGTCAACATGCATCCTTTTTCCTTAAAAGTGCAAGCAATCTATACCAAATACAAGAGTTGAAGATAAAGGATGAATATTCCCACACTTAACAAGAAATTTGTTCTAAAAAACATGCCAAAACCACAAATTAAAGCTGTTTTAGCAATAAACCTTTCTATAATGAGCCAACTTCCTCACCAATGGATTTCACTTAATTCACTCAATTTTCTAGGGGTGAGTTTTGAGAAACCACTCAGCAGCTCATACATAACAGTCAAAAGGTCCATAGGCTTGACCCCTGGTCCTATCTCCACCAAAAAGAGAAGAATTTGATCACAAATACAATCAAAATGACTTTAATCTGGGTTGTAATGTTGGCTAAGGGTATGGTGTGTTAAGTAAAGGCTTTTTGTGTGTGAACTGATTCTACCAAGGGAACATTTGGAAAGAATACGGCAAGCAATTGTCAAAGATAGCTCAAAAGATACTCAATGGGGAACAGAGCAAGTAGAATTGCATTTTTTAGTGAGGAGCTAAGATATTATTTTCAATACTGAACAAGGAAGTTAATTTTGGTTTCTAGAAGATTTGTATTTGATAATTCTTTTCCCCTTGTTTCTTTCTCTCCTTTTTTTCCTTTTTTTGTTCTTTTTCAATTGATGAAGGGCATAAACTGAATTGATTTTTAAGAAGGCCCAGGTTTCCCTTGAAAAGATGTAATTTTTTAAAACAACCCAAAATGTGAAAGCTTGCTGTTTTGTTAAGATCTCTACGGTAAAATTAGGGGTGAAAAAGAGGGCAAAATAAAAAGGCTTATGGGTTAATGTGTGTTATGAAAAAAAAGTTATAACGCTCAAAGGGGCTCACTAAGGGGTTTTGTTGTAAGGGGTGGCTTTTTTTTGGTTGAAGAGTGTGTAATCCTAGTGCCTTTCTCATTTTATGTAAGTGATCAATGAATGAGGTCTTGACAGATACCCTAAATCAAGTTCTAGCCCTAGTCTGTATGTATAAGCCCTCTCATAAAAAAATTAAAACGATGAATTTATTGAGAGAAAGATGATTTCAGAATTTTATAACTTTATGAAGATGAGTTTGGACATTTAGGCATTATTGAGACAAAAGATGCTAAAAGTTTAAGATCACGAGAGAAGCAAAAGATTTGAAAGTCTTAAGAGCCTACAGAGATGATTTAGTGATTAAATTGAAGAATTTTGAAAATTTTTGGCTCAAATTCTCACTAAATAAGGGTTAATTTTCAGTTGGTTCATTCTAGTTGGGTTCATTAAAAAACAGTTCACCTTTGTAGTTTATACATGCTTAATTGATCAAGTTTATTTGCTAATTGTAAGTTTATTCATGATTCACTCAACTCAAGCATTTTACAAAGACTGTTTGTTCCTGAAAGGGCAAAGTTTCCATGTTGATTCCTAAGAACAGATTTAAAAATTTTTCAAAAGAGAAGTGAACCTGAAAAACAGAGTTTAAAACTTCAAATAGACAAGGAATTTTTCAAGAAAAGCAATAAAGCCTAAGTTCAAGCAAACTTTTAAGTGGGGTGACTATCAAAGGCAAAGTAATTCATTGAATATCAGTAACTAGTAAGGACATATCAACCAAAATAACCAGTAGTAGTCAAAAATTTTAGCAGTAGTCAGCAGTAATCAGTAACAGTTAAAAATAGTATTCTAGCAGTCAGATTCAAGCAAGCAATGAGCAGTTAAAACATAAAGCTACCTCCCCCACACTTAAACACTGCTTTGTCCTCAAAGCATAACATATAAATCAATATAAAGGTAGTAAGTGCAAGATGTTACCTCCACATGGCATTTTTACAAAAAAGTAAAGGGTAGAGGTAAGAAAGTTACTCTTCGCGGATGGAGGGGGTTTGTCCCTCATCTTTTTCTGGAAGTTCCTTACTGTGGGATTGATGCTCTGATTCTTGAGTGGATAAAGCTGATGGAACGTGGCTTGGACTGAATTTTCCTCCCACTTCTTCAGTAGGTGTGTTCTTGATGTAGATAGGAAGGTTCAAGTCCAAGTTATCATCCTTCAACCTCCTAATTCTACTATCCACCTCAATTTTGAAGGGCAAGTAATCCTCTTTTACTTCTTATAATTCCTCCACAACTCCCAACAGCTGCTTGAAGCTCATGTTTTCATATTTCTCCATAAATTCTAATTTTTCTTACAACCTCTTCCCTTTCCTAGCAGTGGTGGTCTTTGGCATGACTTTCCTCTTTTTAGAAAGAGGGGCAGCTTTTTCTTTTGGTCCCTCTTTCTCTTTTCAGCTATCTTCCTTTGCTCATCCAACATGGTCTTGGCTATGTGTTCCAGATAATCATACTCTAAATTTCCCCAGGTTGTAAAGCTCAATGGCCGAAGGAAAGCATGCATGAGTGAGGCCATTATTGGAGAAGTTGGTGATTAAGGAACGACCAATTCTAGTGACAAAGGACCCAACCATGATCTTTTTGTTGTTCTTGTTTGCTAGCTTAAGGATGTAGTTGCCAAAGAAGCTGCCCACATTAATTTTTATCCCCTTTTCCATGCAATAGAGGACAAATATATCATTTTCTAGAACAGTAGACGCCTTGCTCCTTGAAAAGAGAGTTGTAGCAATCAACTTCTGAACTATTTTGTGCTTATACTCCCTCAACTGGCTTGCTGCTTGTTGATCCTTGTAGTCACTTCTCCCGGTAATTTCCAGCTAGAATTCTTCCACATCAAAGTAAGAGGGTCTTTCTTTAGGGGCCAATGTATATTCCTCAGTTTTCATGAACTTAATTGAAATTCCTAGGCACTTGTTTAGCTCATTCAATGAAATAGACTTCTTCATGCCAAACAGCCGGAATAAATACCTCCCAGGTTCATCATTAGCTTCAATATCGTTGTTCTCAGAGAAAGTACAAAGGAACTCCATGGTGAGTTCCTTGAATGCTTGATTTGGGGTGTCTAAAACCTCAAACAGTCCTCCTACTTTTAGAAACATCTCCAGTTCTTCATGTAACCCTAGGGTTTTCAGTGCCTCCCAGTTTAGGATTCTAGAGGAGAGAAATTCAAGGCCTAAAAATGCGTTGAATCGGTCCATTTCATACCCCTCCTAGAAAGTTTGCATTTTCTACAAAATTGAGGTTGAGATGGCGGAGGAGATTCCTCCAAAAACAGAGGTGGATGGCGACATGGATTCAGTCGGGGTGGTTTTCGTAGGTGTGGCTCGGGATGATTTCCTAGTGTTTACCATGTTTGAATTTTGGGGTGAAAGCAGTTGGAGAAAGGTGGCAGTGGCGGTGGTGTTTCTTTGCCGGAAAAAGAAAAAGGATGGAAAGGAGAAATTTTTTATGTGAAAGTGGGAGAGTGAGAGGTTGTTGGTTTTTTCTTGGGTATAGAAAACAGTAATAGTTAGTGGAGGGAGAGAGAGAGAGGTGTGAGGTGGCTTTTTGCATGTAAGAGAGAGGAAAGAGGGACTAGGTTCATAGGTGATGATTAATGGCTAGTAGGCTCATGCATGAATTTATCCAACCCATTTTGCTCTTTCCAATAGTTGTACCAACTGCACACGCCACTTCCCTTTCTTTACCCTCTAACTTCCTATAAAAATATTAATTTTTATTTTTAGGGATTAAATAATTGAGGCAGTCAAAATGAAGCAGTCAAAATGAACCTTCCAAATGTGAGGCAAAAATTTCACTCTCCCAAATTTTGTGATCAGTGATGCATCCAAGGTATCTGAGATGGCTAGTGATATCTGAAAGAATTACCAAGTATAAGCCATAACATGAGGATTAAATCTTGATGTTTTAATTCACACTTAGTCCATGCCTTCCTACAAAACAGGAAGATAAAGACATAAATAGATAACTATAACATAAATAAACAAGAATATATACAGAGTTTAGAGAATGAGCTAGTGTTCAACAAAATTGCTCCAATTGGTGTTTGGAGCTAACACCATTGTTTGAATTTATGTTAGGGAGGGTGCAATTGATGTTCCTCCATAGCAATTTTTATCTCTTCATTTGTCAAGTATGACTTGAGTCTATGACCATTGACTTTGTAAAGTTGTCCTAAATTGTTCATGATTTATATGGCTCCTGAGGAAAAATTTTGTGGATAGTGTATGGTCCAGTCCATCTTAACTTGAGTTTGCTTGGAAATAGCTTCAATCTTGAGTTAAAGAGGAGTACTTGTTGCCCCAGGTAAAACTCCTTCTTCTGAATGCTTTGATCATGCCACTTTTTGGTCTTTTCCTTGTAGTCCATGGCATTTTCATAGCTGAACAATCTAAACTCCTATAATTCATTCAATTACAGCTTCCTTTGTTCCCCTATAGCATTCCTATCAAAATTAAGCAAGGTAAGTGCCCATAAAGCTTTAAATTCTAGCTCTACAGGTAAATGACAAGCTTTTCTATAGAGAAATCTAAATGGGGACATTCAAATGGGGGTTTTGTATGCTGTCCTATAGGCCCACAATGCATTATCAAGTTTAATTGCCCAATCCTTCCTAGAGTTGTTAACAGTTTTCTCCAAAATTCTTTTCACCTCCCTATTTGAAATTTCTGCTTGCCCATTTGTTTGTGGGCGATAGGGAGTGGCAATTCTATGTGTAACCCCATACTTGTTTAATGACGTTTCAAACTGGTTGTTAAAAAAATGAGTCCCTTGATCACTTATGATTGCTCTAGGCACCCCAAAGCGGGTAAAAAGCATTTTCATAAATTTTATTACTACCTTGGCATCATTTGTTGGGCTAGCAATGGCTTTAACCCATTTACTTACATAATCAACAGCTAAGAGCATATATTTATTGCCATGTGAGTTGGGAAATGGTCCCATGAAGTCAATGCCCCAAACATCAAAGATTTCTCATACCACAATGTTATTTAGGGCCATAGCATTCTTGGCATAGATATTACATGTTCTTTGGCACTCATTGCACTCTATAACAAATCTTTGGCAGTCCTTAAAGATAGTTGGCAAGTAAAAGCCACAGTCAAGCACTTTTACTGCCATTTTGCTTGCTCTAAAGTGTCCACCGGCCTCCTTGCTATGACACATGTCTAGAATGGCTAGAATTTCTTCCTCAGAAACACATCTTCTTATAATCTGATCTGCTCACAATTTAAAAAGGGAAGGTTCCTCCCAAAAATAATATTTCAAGTCAGCAAAGAATTTCTTCTTTTGTGCATAAGGCAAAAGAGGTTTAACATCACATGCAAGGTAATTATCAAAGTCAGCAAACCAAGGAAAAGATCTCACCATGAAAAGTTGCTCATCTGGGAATGTATCAGTAATTTCTGGGTGCTTCACTTGATTGCATTCTAGAATTCTAGACAAATGGTCAGCTGCCACGTTCTCTGAGCCTTTATTATCTTAAATCTCCAAGTCAAACTCTTGAAGAAGCAATATCCACCTTATTAGCCTTGGCTTTGCATCCTTTTTGGCCACTAAGTACTTTAAAGCCCCATGATCAGTAAAGACAGTGACCTTTGATAAAACAAGGTAGGATCTGAATTTATCAAAGGCATATACCACAGCAAGCAACTCTTTTTCAGTCACAGTGTAGTTTTGTTGTGTTTCAATGAGAGTTTTGCTTGCATAATAGATAGGCCAGAAGTGCTTGTCAATCCTTTAGCCTAAAATAGCTCTAATACAAGTATCACTTGCATCACACATAAGTTCAAAAGGGTGTTCCCAATCTGGGGCAATCAGAATGGGTGCATTGATAAGTTTTGCCTTTAACTCATTGAATGCCTTCAAGCAAGCATCATTAAACTTAAATTCAGTGTCTTTGTGAAGCAAGGTTGTCAATGGCTGAGCTATCTTGGAGAATTCCTTGATGAATCTTCTATAGAATCCTGCATGCCCAAGAAAGCTTCTGACTTCTTTGACTGATTTTGGGGCAGTAAACTTTTCAATTATCTCCATTTTAGCTTGATCAAAATCTCCTTCTCTGAAATCTTGTGGCCAAGAACAATTCCTTCATTCACCATGAAATGGCACTTTTCCCAGTTCAGAACAAGATTGGTTTCCTTGCAACAAAGTAGAACAGCCTCGAGATTGCTTAATCATGATTAAAAAGTTGCTCCATAAACTGAGAAGTCATCCATAAAGATTTCCACTATTTTTCTACCATGTCATGGAAAATGGACATCATACACCTTTGAAAAGTGGCTGGAGGATTGCAAAGTCCAAATGGCATTCTTCTATAAGCAAAGACACTATAGGGGCAGGTAAAAGCTGTGTTCTCTTAATCCAAAGGGTGGATCATAATCTGATTGTACCCTGAATAGCCATCAAGGAAATAATAGAATTTATAACTAGCCAATCTCTCCAACATTTGATCAATGAAAGGAAGTGGAAAGTGATCCTTTTTGGTTGCCTCATTCAATTTGCGGTACTCAATGCAAACTCTCCACCCTGTGACTGTTCTTGTAGGAATGAGCTCATTCTTTTCATTGGTTACCACTATCATTCCTCCCTTTTTTGGCACAACTTAGACTGGACTTGTCCAAACACTGTCTGAAATAGGGTAAATAATGCCAGCATCTAGAAGTTTAATTATTTCCTTCCTCACAACTTCTTTTATATTGGGATTTAGTCTCCTTTGGGGCTGCACCAATGGTTTGTGGTTTTCCTCCATGAGAATCCTATGCACACAAATGGAAGCACTAATTCCTTTGATATTAGCAATGGTCCATGCTAGAGCCTCCTTGTTCTTCCTCAGGACATCAATCAGTTGGGCTTTTTGGTCAGGGGTTAGCTTTGAGGAAATAATTATAGGAAGTTTGTCAGGGGGGTCAAGGAAGGCATATTCAAGGTGAGGAGGGAGAGGTTTCAACTCAAGGGTTGGAGGTTCTTCAAGTGAGGTTTTTAGAGAAAGATTTGGTGTGTGAAGTGGTTTAACAGGTTGTTTTCTATACATGGGTTGGCAATTTGGTGGCTCCACTGTCTGTTTTGCCTGCTTCATAATTTTAGCCTCCTCCACAGTCTCTGAAGCAGTCAAATCTTCCACTGTAAAATCTTTTTCTTCTAACTCCTGCATTAGAAAAGGGTTTAAATTCACATCAGTAGCATTAAGAAAATAGCATTGATCATCACAATTAGAAGGGTACTTCATTACCTCATTCATCTTGAATACTAGCTACTTCTTCATCATGTATTTTCAAAATCAATTTTCCATTATTTACATCAATTATGGCTTTTCCAATGGCTAAAAAAGGTCCACCTAAAATGATGGACACATGAAAATCTTCATCCATATCCATAATAATGAAGCCAACAGGCAATATAAACTTTCCAACCTTAACTAAAACATCTTCTACAATGCCTCTAGGATACCTTACAGTTCTATCAGCAAGTTGTATAGACGTCCACCTAAGCCTAGTTGCTTGTAAACGTAATATGGCATCAGATTTATGCTTGCTCCTAAATCACAAAGTACATTATCAATGTTCAAGTTACTAATAGAGTAAGCTATAGAAAAACTTCCTAGATCTTTGAGCTTTTTAGGCAAAGGTTGCCTACTCTGAAGGATAGAGGAGCAATCTCTGTTTAGTTGCACCATGGCCACATTTTCTAACTTTTCTTGTTTGCCAACAAGTCTTTCAGAAACTTCACATACATAGGTATTTATGCAAGTGCTTCTATAAAAGGAATGTTAATATGAAGTTTCTTAAAGACTTCTAGAAACTTATCAAATTGCTTAGCCATTTCATGTTGTTTTGCTCTTTGAGGATATGGGATCCTTGGTTGGTAGGCTGGAATTGGCTGCTTTTTAGGAGTGGGGTCAGTTGGGGCATGGAATAAATGGATTTTGTTTTGCTTGCTCCAAGTTAGACACTGGTTCTGCTTGCTTTACTAGATTTTCTGCCTGCTCCACTGGATCTTGATCATTTTGACTTCCAAAATGTTGCTCAGTTTCCTTACCTGCACTTTCATCAATAACAACAGACTTTTTAGATTTAAATTCATCATAAGTATTACCACACCTTAGAGTGACTGCTTCGCATTCCTCCCTTGGGTTGGGTTTAGTGTTGCTAGGCATTACTCCCTTGTTTTTAGAAGTCACAATGGTGGTGAGTTGCTGGAACTGAGTTTCCGGATTCTTCATGGAAGCTTGAGTTTGTTTCATGAATTGCATCATCATCTCTTTCATTTCTTCCATCTCAGACTTCTTTGGCTATTGAGATGGGCTTGCTTGCCGCATATTCTGTTGTGGTTGTTGATAAAAGTTGTTTCAAGGCTTCTGGTAGAGAACCTGCTGATTTTAATTACTCTAGGAGAAATTAGGATAATTGCGCCAGCCTAGATTTTAGGTATTTGAGAATGGGTTGTGCCTCTAGTTGTTCCCAACAAAATCACATAGTTCTTGAGTGAGAGGAGTGTCACAATCAATGTTTCTATGGTTGCCACCATAGAAATCACAAATTGCTTGAGTACTTGAGATTGCCGAGACATTTTGCTTGGCAAGTTGCTTCAAAATCAGGTCCATCTTTTCAGAGAGCTTTAAAATAGATTATGACTCCTTATTCTTGCTTCTTTTTTCCTGAACTGAATGCCATTTATAGCTAGTGTTAACCAGCCTTTCAATGAGCTCATAAAGCTCTTTGGGGGCAAGTTCCTCCGGATCACCATTTATTGCTGATTCAATTTGGATCTTGTGTTGATCATGCAATCCGTTGTAGAAGTTTTGCATTTGCATCCATAGTGGGATTTGATGATTTGGCACCCTTCTTAACAGCTCCTTGTATCTTTCCCATGCTTCGGTAAGAGATTCATCTGGTTGCTGCAGGAAATGAGTCACCTCATTTTTTAGTTTGATTGCTTGCCTTGGTGGGAAGTATTTTATAAGAAAATCTTGTGCCATTTAATCCCAAGTTCTCATGGATCCAGGCTGAAGATTTTTCTGCCAATTCTTAGCCTTATCCCGTAGTGAGAAGGGAAAAAGCTTGAGTCTAATGACATCATCCAAAATTGCATGATTTGTACGAAAAGTATCACACATAGTAAGAACTCTTGGATGTGTGCATTAGGGTCTTCTCCTGGCAAACCTCCAAATTGAACGGCTGCCTGGAGCATTTGAATCATGAAGGCCTTGATCTCAAAGAGATTGTTCCCCTTTTTAGGTATCACAATGGAAGAAGAGTGTCCCTCGGTTGAAGGTCTATTATATTCTCTGAGAGTTTGCCTTGGTGGGGGTGGATTGACTTCACCCACAACTTCATTTTGATCATTGCCATTTGGGGGATTCACTCGATTAGCCATTCTTTGTTGCCTACGCCTTCTTCTGGCTGCTCCACTTAGTCTTCGGCAAGTTCTTTCAATTTCAGGGTCTATTGGAATAAGGGGCAGTCCAGCTCTTCGCATACAATAAAGAAAATAGCTTCAAATAGAAAATCCTTCAAAATGACAACAAAAGGATTAAACGCACAAATTTACTGACAAAATTTAAAAACTACTCACGTTGCTCCCCTGCAACGGCGCCAAAAACTTGTTGGTTTCCAAATGAGAGTGTCTAGCAAGTATACTAGGTTGTGGTTAGTAGCATAAGGCAAGTACAAGTGTTATTTCCTCAGGAAGCAAGGGAGTTACTAAATTCAGCTGTAAATTAGTGAGTTTTTATGGTTACACAATTAAAAGGAGTGATTAAAATTGAAAGAAAGCTAAAATAATTAACCAAAAATAAAAAAAACAATTTTGATTGCTTTGTTTTAACTACCGCGAACAAATTTATAAGGAAGCAGGCAAGTCTAGTAGTCAGACAGACACAGTTTTGACTTCTCTCTTTTATTTCTAATCTTTTTAAGTACCAAAGATTTAGATTCACTTACTTATTCTAGGCCCATCCACCGCTTTTTGCCTATACTCCTTTGAAGCTTTAACTCCGGGAACCTCCTCTTGCAAGTTAATCTTCAAGCTTTAAGAATGAAGTAAGCTTCCTATTAATTTCTAATAGGAATTCCCAGCATTTTTAGTCAACAACCATTTTTTCCATAAATGAGTTATGTATTTAGATCCGTGTTACAATTGCTTGTTTACACTAACTATAAGTTTGGCCGAACTTAATAAGATTTAAGCACAACATAAAACAATCTTTTATAATGAAATTAGAACTAAAAGAGAGAGAGTTTGGACTGTGTATACCTGTCCTTCTTGCTAACTTTGCCTACCAAGACTTTAGTTGCTCATAATTAAAGTAAAGCACAAAAAGGCAGTAATAGATATGAACATAATTTGCATAATATGAATACTGGAAATTTTTACAGAAATATGTAAAGTGAAGCCAATCAAAAGCTTGTCCAAAATGGTGGCCAATGGCCGAATATATAGTGGTTGATGGAAGACTCTAGAGTTACCACTTGCAAATATAAAATAACAAAAGTATTATTCTGAAAAGAAAAGCCTTCTAGAAGATGATTTCAGCTCCAATAGGTTTTGTCCAAGTGGGTATATAATAGTACAAAAAGAAATACACTAACTTCCACCGCTTAAGACTTTCTTGGCAAGACAAAAGAGCTTCTAGAAGCTTTCACAAAATTATATTTTCATGTCTTTCACTTGGCCACATCACCTTGGCCATCACCTCCTTCTTCGGTCACTTCCTTCTGCTTACTTGGGCTACTTTCTTGCTTGCCTGGCTGCTCATCCTGCTTGCTTTGCTGCTCCTCTTGGTTACTTGTTTCTGGAATGTCTTTGTTTCTCATGTATTGAACTGCTTCAAGGAATTGTCTGAAAAAATACAAAAGCACCAATAAATATCTTATAATTACTCCAATTGAGCCAAATTTAGAGCCAAATTACTGATATTTTCATGGTATAAATTGCACTTAACAATATAAATGATAATTATAAAAAAAAATAATTAAATTGATGTGTGAATTGTCAAAATACAAACTTTTTTTATTTAAATACAAGTCTTTAACCCCAATATAAAAATCATACATATTTGAAAAATTATAATTATCTCATAGAAAAATAATTATAATTAGAAAAATAATTATAATTAGTGATTGTGTTTTTTCTTATTTTTGTAAAAAAAATAATTTCAATTTACCCTTATAAATAGGAAAATAAAGAATAAATAAGTTTCATTTTTTCCCTTAATATTAGACCTTATTAGCACACAAAATAAATGCAGTATATTGAATTAGAAAGCAAGAAAATATAATTTAACTAGATAACATTATGTATTAAATCCATTTTAGATAAGAAATAATATTAAATTATGGAGTATGGGAAGATATTATATACTAATAATTATTTGGCTTAATGTATCTTCAGCTATTTATACTTGTCTAAAAAATCCTACTGCATCCCTGAACTTTCAAAGTAACCCCGTAGCTCCCTCAACTTTCAAAAAGTGCACCACTTTACTCCCTAAATGTCACGTGTCAGCTTCAGATAAGTTTGACTTTTTAAAGATGTAATTTTCCTGATTTTTTTTCTGTCCAATCAGAATCTAGCACGTGGCATTCGGGGGAGCTAAGTTGAGCACTTTTTGAAAGTTGAGGGAGCTAAGGGGTCACTTTGAAAGTTCAGGAAAGCAGTAAATTTTTTGGGATAAATTCACGTAGCTAGATATGCATTAGGCCTAAATATTTTTAAGATAAAATTACGGTATATTTATACGGTATAATTTTTTCTATCAAAATCATTTTATTTTTTTTAATTGTTATCTCCTTAAGGAAGGATTATGATAGAATATCTACTCATATTGTGTTTCTATATTAAGATGTTATAGAATCTGCTATTTTAGGAATATGAATCTTTGCGTGATTGCATTTTAAGAAGAGTTTCTCAGTGTGTTTAGCATTTTTATAATTTATAAGATTGTAAGTTTTTTAATTTATTTCTCTTTTAAAGAAAAAACTATATATAAACCCGATTATAATTGAACTTTGTAAAAAATCACCAAACCAACTACGAAATCTATATAAAAAATAAAATGAAGATGAAAAATGGGGCTTGACTACTATAACACTGTTCTTAACAAGTAGCAAATATTTTGTCTGCGGCGTAGAATTTTATGGTAATAAAAGTAAAATGTTTTTTTATACGCAATGACTTTTTTTTTATTATTATTGAATTAAATTTTATATCACGTAAAAGATAAAAACAAGTTCTTTAAAGTAACTTTAGAGTAAAGTTAGAGAGAGATAAAGACAAAAGAAGTGAGAGAATAATTTTATTGGAAGTTGTGTAATCAATCTTAACCATTCAAAATGTAATGAATTATTGAATATTGTTCAACTTTACTCTAAAATTATTTTTTAACTTTAAAAAATCATAATCCAAAAAGACAATCACTCGTAACTTTCACCTAAACAAAGGAAATATAAAATATATAATAAATAAAATATCTAAATATATAATTTTTAAAAACTTTAATTACTTAAATTTTTAAAAAAAACAAAGTAATGTTTAATGAATATAAATAAAAGTTTTAACCATTCTCACCCACCCTATGATCAATAAAATACAGATTCAGCAGATTCAGTTCCAACCATTTCCGCAAGACATTCGCCACTAATTCCAAATATAAACAAATTGTAATTAAAAAAAACAATTCATAATTTTCAGTTAATGAGAACATGTACGGAGTTAGAAGATTTTAATCCATGAAAACGGCAATAGTAACATCTGTTACTCTATTTAAATGTTTCAACTCTCAACCTTACAGTTCCTAGGCTTGCCAAAACTCATATCTGTAAATCCATTTCCATGGCGCCTCTAATCTGCTTACTCTTTCTCACTCTGCCCTTTCTTTTCCTCTCTCCACCGCCACTCAACGCCTCCGCCCCCGCCCCACCACTAATTCAAACTATTTGCAGCATCACCACCTACCCGGATGTCTGTACATCATCCTTGAAAAATTCCACCGCCGTTTCGCCTGTAAACATCCTAAAATCCGCCATTTCTCTTTCCATCGCTAATACCGTAACTGCTCAAAACATGATCGCTAGCATTTCCAAAACCGCCGGAAACAACGCAAGTATGGCCGGAAATTGCAGGAATTGCTTAGAAGAATTAAACAGTTCGCTGTTTCGTCTCGAATCATCCCTCGACGCTTTGCATTCGAAAGTTAAAGACGCTCGGGCTTGGTTGACCGCTGTCGTGATGCATCACTCCGGTTGCTACAGCAATTTCGTGAATTTAAACAACACAATCGAGATTCAGAATTTGATTCCGCTTCTCGAGTACATGAGCAAGATGAGTGGCAATTTGTTGATTATGGTTAGGGCTTTCGATCTGTTCGGATCTGATGTGGAAAACTGGGCTGCGCCGAAGACCGAAAGGGACGGTTTTTTTGAACCGAATCAAAGCATGGAGTGGGAATTAGCGACGAAATTTCCGACGGATTTGAAGATTGATGCGACGGTTAGTAAGGATGGGAACGCGTATGAGACTGTACAAGAGGCTGTAGATGCAGCGCCTAGTAATTTGACGGATAAAAAGTTTGTGATAAATATAAAGGCGGGAATATATGAAGAGATTGTTAGGGTTCCATTAGACAAGAGGAATCTTGTGTTCTTAGGAGATGGGATCGGGAAGACGGTCATTACAGGGAACTTAAGTGTTGGTCCTGTCGGAATTTCCACCTACAACACGGCTACTGTCGGTAAGTTCGTCTGTTTTATTTTTATATGGACCAAAATTATTTTGAATTTGGCAAATAGAAAACAAATCCAAATTATTGCATTTTCCAGTTAAGAGGGGATTGATTGAACCAACTTGATGAGTTTGGATAAGTATCACGGGGACTCTAAGAGTGTTTGTCATTTTTAGTGCTTTTTCATGTATTGACCGTACGTTAGTTTTGAACTGTTCAAGTATTGTTAAATCTGAATTTAAATATTTGGTAAACCTAATTCATTAACAGGTTATCAGTTGTAAAAAATTGTCAAATAAGTAAATGAATGGGTAGATTAGAGACATTGTTTTTGTCTATAATACTAAATGGAAGTATATTTTCTTTTCTTAAATTTAGTCAAACTTTAAATTCGTATAATTTCTTTTCAAATAAACTATAAAAAATGTCTTCATCATATAACTTTACTACAATAACGATCAATTATTAATCCCTGGCAAGTATCCCAGAAATAAATAAAATAATAAAAAATAAAAGAATAAAGTAATTTTTAGAACACTTATTATTCATACAATGAACAGGAAGCAATGCACCGAGTGCATGTTACAGGCTCTCGTGATGTCTTACTAGTTATTTTTTACTTATAACATGCATATAGATAAAAAAAAATCATAAAAAATTACTTTAAAAAATTGCTTGTAAGTTAGAAAGGTAATGAGAAGCATCTTTGTGTGTAATACCTTCCATAAATCATATCTATCAAGTTTTTCAAAGCTTTCAAAAGAGACAACTTGAGCAGGTATTTGTTGAAGTCATAATCCTTTTTTCTTTTTTTTATATTTACAAGTATCTTCGAGATAATATTGTTCAGAGCTTAATAATAATAAAAGCTCTTACTCCTCCCAACAAGTATATTTAGTGTGAAATTCGAACCTTATTCTCCTCCAACTTGCTCAACCTGCTTAACTAACTGAGCTATACCTTGTTGACATCTTTTTCCTTTATTTAATTATGTTGTTTTGTTACTCTTGTTGCTATTCGGAAATTGTTTAATTATGAAAATCACGAGAACTTATTATTTAAATGTAACAAGGGGTAGAATGGAATTTTATGGGAAATAAAATTCGGCAGTACTAAAGTGTCCAAATCTTTAAGTTTCAAAGGGAATTGATACAATATATCTCTTGATTTTTGCTACTTTTCTTTAATAATGTAGAATTGTTTTTGCAGCTGTCTTAGGAGATGGATTTATGGCCAAGGGTTTGACATTCAAGAACACAGCAGGAATACCAACTAAACAAGCAGTAGCCTTTAGATCAGATGGCGACAAATCCTACTACGAAAGCTGCGAATTCATAGGCCATCAAGACACTTTGCACTGTCACGGACTTCGCCAATTCTACAAATCGTGTAGAATCGAAGGAAACATCGATTTCATTTTCGGAAACTCGGCAGCCTACTTTAAAAACTGTGAAATCTTCATAAACCCAAGGCTAGAAGGCCCAGAAAAAGGCGAAAAAAATGCAGTAACTGCACATGGAAGGAGAGAACCAGCTCAATCAACCGGATTTGTATTTGATAATTGCTCAATTACCGGCACACCCGAGTATATGGAACATTTTCAGAACAACCCAAAAAAGCACTTGAACTATTTAGGAAGGCCATGGAAGGAGTATTCAAGAACGGTTTTCATCCATAGTTTTCTTGATTACATTATTGCGCCAGCTGGATGGCTAGAGTGGAATGGAAATGATTCGTTAAGCACGCTTTATTATGGAGAATTCGAGAATAACGGTCCAGGATCTGATTTGAAAGGAAGAGTAGAATGGAGTAGTCAAATTCCTAGTCAACATGTTCTAACATTTTCAGCCCAGAGTTTCATTCAAGGAGATGAATGGCTTCCTAAAGCTTAAATATAAATGAAACTATGAAAGTCAGCATAGCACAATCATCAACCATATCTTATTTTGTTTCAAAATAGAATGAGAATGACACAAGTTTGAATATAAATACAACCCTCTTAAAATGGGATTTGGCATTCCTAATTGTTACTAATTGGGTCGGATCCTATGACCCAATTAGGGAATTTAGGACCATCAGATCAATAAATCCTAAAATTGTAGATGTCAGCTTTCGTTTAATCTTTAAACTACAATATAACAGAGCTTAGTCCTGCTACTAATTCAGTTAGGGTAAGGTACGCTGATGGAAATAGGGCAGCTAGATCCTAATACATACCTGCCCCTCTCTTATACAGGATCTTTTTGTCCGCTCTTTCGTGTTTCATTTTGTTCATTCCCAGGAATTTCCCCGAGTCTCTCCTGCAAAAAAAAACACGTAAATTTGACAGATTGACGATTTTAGTAATTTTGGAAATTTACCTTTGACATGTTCAGATCTTGTAATACTCAAATTAACGTAATAGATCAAACCGGGAAAGATAAGAATCATAAGATCACCTTAAGAGACGCATTTTCTGCGAGAAGCTGGTCATACTCAGTCTTAATGCGGTTGACTTCCGATCTCAAATTGGCATTTTCTTCTTTTAAGGCTTCAGCACGCTGTGCCAGCTCATCACACTCAGCCTGATTCAAAAGCACCCAATCAACAAGTGAAGAAACATAGCTATTTTGCACCAGATTTCACGGAATCTTTATACCTGTTTACGCAGCCTAGATCGACGAGCAGATTCTCTGTTTGACTGTTTTCTCCTCTGTCTCTTTAGCTCCCTCTCATCCTAAGCAAAACGAGTAAATATCTAAGCTATTGTTACTGTGAATAAGTACAAGAAGAGATGAAAAGGAGATGCATTGAATTTCGAAGTTCCATAATTCTGAAAAATGCTAGAGAATAAAATGCAATATTAGAAGACCAATTCTATTTTCCAGGTAACTGAAACTAATTTCAGTTCTGATAATTTGAGCTCAAGCTCGAAATTAACGCCAAAGAGCCATACTTAAAAGCCTGACATAATCAGATGGCCCATTATCATTGTTGAACAAACACAGGCTATAGTTGTTTGTTTTCATTATTACTAACACCAGACAGTAGTTTTAATCTGAGCTGAGCTCAAGCTTTAGTAGCAAAGCTCAAACCTCAAAGTACTTCCAAAACACAACTTGGCCTAATCCATTACTTTTTAATGAGCCCTCATATCTCTGGCCTTATGGAGCGTGTTATTTTACATTCAGCATAAGATGAACCAGTCAAGTTTGTGACTATATCAGTGCGTAGAAATAACAGTGCAAAAAAACCCACCTGTAGCCAGAGCTGTGGTTGAACAGGATCTCGAGTACCACCAGTAACTGGAGTAGGAGCAGCCTTTCCACGTATTCCAGAGATAGCAGATGAAGTTGGGGCACCCCAGTAGTCCATTCCTATATTTAAATTGGTTGCAGGACCTGGGGCACCACTACCAGGTATAGGTACAAATGCCATGGCTCCATTCATGCCTTGTGCTCCATTCTGAGGAGCATTAGCAGAACCACCGTTTTGAGAAGCGTCAGCTGCATTGCAGATTTAGAACAACTCTTCGTCAATAAGCATCACAAAAACATGAGGATATAAATGATGTAATACCTGCTAGAGAGTCTTGTCTACCACCAGATTTCATTTGCGAGTCCTACAAAGAAAGATCAAGAAAACAAAACATATGATGATAATGTAATAAGATGAAACAGAATAACCAAGCGACGAACTTATTCAACAATGAAGGATATGGACTTGCTTAGGATGCTGATAGAGTAAGTAGTATGTTGACGTCTACATTGCTGATGGATATTGAATAGAGACAAAGGAGGCAAATGCAAATAAACTCAGCAATGCAGAAGAACTTACACTCTGAGAATTTGCATCACTTCCTTCACTTGTGCCTTCGCTTCCACTCTCAGCACTACACATCAAGAGCAATTCCAACATCAGTCAGTGCGCATCCGTAATGACTAATGAGTTAATGTTTGTCACCATATAAACATGGACCACCTACTCCCAGATTTTGACTTGTACTAAACAAGAGAAAATAATAAGAGAGAAATCTGGATGACAAGCCATAGAGGATGGGCAGAAAGTCAATGGAAGATAAATTTCATACATGAAAATAGGGTAAACATATTTTCTTTGAGTTTCTTAAGAACTACTTTCACATTAATTAAGAAAAGCATTGAAAGGCAGAATCTGTTTGGCTGGAAGTCGGTTGACATCAGGAGCTCAACCAATCAGCAGTTTGTTCACGTTCTAACATAGAGAAGTTATATTGTCAATAAACTTTGCCCCCCACCCCCAAACTTTTAATCCATTCCATCCAAAAGTACAGTTGAAACTTGAAAAAAAATTGTGAAAAGACAAATAGTATCCCAATAATATCCATCCTCAATCAAACAGTAGGAACTAATTGCTACAGCTATCACATCACCAATAAGTAACCAAATCATGAATATGTCCACCGATAGTACCTTTTAGAACAAACTCCATTAGCAGATGCTCCTGTTGTTTTACCAAGCTCATCATTCTTCCCAGTTATCATGTTCAGACTGCCCAAGCTTCCCTTGGACCTTTTAATGGGCAATTTTTCCTTCGTGTCAGATGGCTTCCCATCTGCGTCTGTGCTACCAGGAGTATATCCCTGCACAAAAACTAGTTTCCAGTTAAATTTTAAAGTTGCACATGAACAAAGACATGCTATAACTATAAGCTGCAATATTGCCAGATCAATTTTTGTATGAAGAACTCACAGATGCCTCAGCAACACCATTGGGAGAATGCATGGGAAAAGGACTAAAAGGATAAGACCCCTGTATGAGATTTGAAAAAGTCAACCTCCAGAAGATACAAAAACTTACAGTGGAGAAAATGTGATTCCTAAAACACGAAATAAAGTACCGGAGGTATGGATGGATGAGCATAAATGCCCCCATGGGGATACATGGCAACATATGGATGTGGTGGGGTACCATAGGGAGGCATCATATGCTGTCATTACAAAAAATTGTATCAGAGCTGCACCAATAAAGCTGAATAAGGCCAATAAAATAAACTAGAATGCAACATGTTAAGAAAACTTGAAGCAATTCTATGAGAATGGTACCACAAAATCTAACTCGTAACTAAATCAAATGTGGCGAGCCATTTCCTTATGTAATCCAGGCCCAAATTACTATATGATGGAAAACGAATCTTCCCTATTTGCTAAATTATGGAATTCAGGAAGGGAATCAACTCAGGCCTATGACTGCATCAATTAAAGCCATTAGAAAAGCTAAAGATTTTGTTCTGAACTCAACTTCAACAAATCAAAGTAGATTCCTGAGACCATGATCACAGACAATATGACCCAAGAAACTTTAGAAAGCTATATTAACCACCAGATGAACCTATCAAACAAAGTACCAGAAGATTTAGTTTCAAATTTAGAAGCCAGATCAGGGTGGAAACTTACCAAGCAAAATTTTGTAACAAGAGTTACAAAAAGTGAAATGACCCACAAAATACATGAAAAAGCTTCTCACTACAGCTAAATAGCAAGATGATCAAGACCACCGAAACAAAAACGCACTAATTGAGCTTCACTGCAGTTGGAGGCCAATGTATTTGATTCACAAAGTACTGATAGTTAACAAGATTTTATAGATCTTTTGTCCTAATTTCTAAGAACATTTTTCCCACAATTAGTCATGACTTCCAAATTTACTTGCTTAGTTATTTGCAGTAGAAGCTTAATAAAACTATTTCCTGCTGATCTGTGCATAACACAAGCAATTAGCATCCAATTGGGAAAAGGGATTACTATCATCTGTTTATACGTCCACAAACACTTATAAATAATCTTCTATTAGTGGCGAATGTCTTAGCCTAGTGGTTGAGACTGAACCTGTGACTCTAAAGGTCATAGGTTCGAGTAACATCTGGGGTGGGATGAGGATTTTTCTTTCTATTTAATGTAAGCGCAATTGCGCAATTTTTTTTGTAAAAAAAAAATTTCTATTAACCTGTTTAATCATGGAATGCATATGAACATAGCCACCCTTATAATAAATGGCTAAAACTAAAATTCAAGATGAATATCAAAGCCTTTAGGCTGGTAGCATGAATATGGAGATAAAATCAACCCATGCTGAATATATAAAGCAATAAGCACAGAAATAAAATAGCTTATGAACTATTTGAGTAAACCATTTTTACTCAAAGAATTAAGGATCCTAGCATAATATTGGGCTCCAGCATCACCATTGATTTCATTAGCTTCAATGTGAAGTAGTGCAAAAATCCTTCTAGTAATTAGACATTTTACAAGTCGTGAATACCTGAACCCCCCACATATACGGGTGTGCTTGGGGACTTGATGCCAAGAACCCATGAGGAGGTATAGGAGAATATGCCTGCTAAAAAACAACCAAAATTATAATATCCCCAACGCCAAATGGACACAGAAAATTTCCTCTTTTTTTCCTTTTTCCCAAGAAAATATTTTTATTTAGTATTTACATAACCTGAAATCCCGTCCAGTCAGGATTTACAGTAGACTGCTCCTGAATAACAAAGCAATCAATTTGTTCAAACTAATAGTTACAAGGAACAAAAAACAATCATAATCTAAACAAGCACATAAGTAGAGACCTGTGGAGCTGAGGTAGCTGGAGGTTTTTCTTCTTTCTCCTTTGCTGTTTTATCCGTCTCACTACTTCCCATAACTATATATCCCTTCAATGATTCCTATACCATCCTGAAATATGATAACCCTATCAGAAACAGGGACTTCTTAAAGGCATAAACAGGTAACAATACTAAATATTGAACTTTCCGGTTTCTGGGAAGAATAAATTTTAGCTAAAACTCTTACTGAACTAGCTAGGCAAAAAAAAAACATCAGCAAATTCAAGAATTGTGGTGAATAATGAAACGATTGATAGAAAAAGTTCAGCAACTTCGATTCCAAAAGAGCCAAATTGACTCCTGCCAAACAGATACGGATACAAGCTTATGCAAGACATGAAATAAATAGAACATCTGTGTTAATTCGAAATTTGGACACAGGCAGGAGTAACATGCGTCTAGAGGGAAGTCTTTACTTATAGACTTGAAAATGTATAAACAACCCAAAACAGCAAAAATGGAAATAAATTAATAATCAATATCCACAGAGGCAAACAAGAGAATTGACCAAAAACCTACAGCTGTGTAGAACACTTATAATTAGGCAAAAAAACAGCTAATTACAAATAGAGGCAAAGATCAATTACCAAAGGTTAGACCGGTAAAAGGGCCAAAAGCGAATCCTTATCCACTGAAAATAGAGAAAAATCAAAACCCAGAAATCGGAACGGAGATACAAAGGTGAATTAGTAGGAGAGAGAAAGGAAAATAAGGAATGAAAGGGAATAGTGTTGCAAACGAGAAGAAGAACTCAGCAGAGAAATTGAAAAACTAGGGTTTGATAGAGAGATGGGTGTGTAATTGGTGTGAATGTGGGAGGTTCACGGTCGTCGTACACTAGTCGCTGATGCACTCTGCAAATTTTTCTGCTTCTGAATCCCCTTTCGATTTTATTTTTCATTTTTCTCAGCTCTTATTTTATTTTTTATTTAACTCCGTGATTCAAATTTTTATTTATCCCGAATTGAATTAATTATTTGATTTTCTAAATAAAAATTTTAGTATATGTAATAGTGACTACGTCAAGTATTTTTTTTAGTGAAGAGTGTTTGCTCGTTAATTGGATATAATTATTGCTCTACTTAAATTAAATGTGAATAAATATCTTCTGTATTTTTTTACTTGTCAAATAAATTACAACTCTAACTAACAAATGTGAATTATGGTTCATACCCGTAAATGTAGTCTGAATAGAAAAAAATCTTTTTAATGACATCTTTATAATTATTATAAATAGCATATAGGGGAAAATGAGAAACTAATTTATTATTTAAGGCATTAATGATATTAAGAACATCGGATTCTTATATAATACTATTGAAACCTTTCTTCTTGAGTCAATTTATAAAAGGATCACACCTCCCTAGAATGACACTGACCTCGCCGCTATAAATACACCGTTAGAGTCCTCGATTACACATCCTTGCCCAAGCTTGCTACCCAAATCGACTACGCTTACATCAATGTTGCATTTGAGCCAGTTGACAAGGGGCCTTGGCCAACCTAGTGCAACTGACAGTGATATAGTGGTGCAGCTAGGGTTGGTCATGCACTATTAAGATAGGAAGACAATTCCATGTCTTATAACTTGGGACGAGGCTCTTAATTGATTGTTCCAAATGAAATTATTCCTCCTAACCCGGATTCCCCAAAGAATAGAGGCAACTTTTGCAACTATATCGTTGTCTTTTACAGAAATCTAAGAGCACCAATGTGTGGAAAAGGCCGGCGATCGGAAACGGTTACAGTTAAATAGAATCCCGTCAAGAATTCTAGAGAGAGAAAGGATAACAGAAAGAAAGAGAGGAAAATATCTTGTTTATTCAATTCTTAAGATGGTAATTACAAAGTTTGGCTTTCAGAGAGGAAGACCAATTAACTTCTAAACAAAACGACAAGTAGAACACATAGAACGTAGCTCTCACTTAGTAGCTATTACAGACTCTAAAACGCAGAGAATTAACAACAAAACGCAACTAGAATTAAAAGACTCAAATCAGATTATCTCCCTCCTTTTACCTGCATCACACACCAACTAGTAAGAGAGCGTATATTCAATTACCAACCTTCACTAAAAATCGCATTGCAGTAGAGAGTGCATAAGGGCAACAAATTAATGCATGAAAATCATTCTCAGCATCATTATCCAAATAGAACATAATGGGTCTACATCTTAGACTTGTTCAACTGGCCCATGGCCCGTTTATCCTGACCAGGCTCGTCTTCGATGAGTTGGGCTTGGGCAAATATGTTGTACTAAAAGCCTGGTCCTGCCCAGACCTGTAAAAGCTCGACGGTATATTGGGTTGGGCTTAGATTTTATATAAAAATCGAAGCACCCCGACCTGATATATATATAGCGTTTAAAACTGATCAATTTTAAAATTGCTCTTCATTTGTCCCACTCCAAGACTGCATTTGCAAGTTTTAATCTATCTCTTTTCTTACTGTTATTTGTTGAACCAAGCACGGGTTTGGACAGACTCAGTGGATGACTCAGTTATGCTTAAGTTTTGATCATAACAATTAAGTTAAGAATAGGATAGTTAAATCAATAATGATGTTAAAATGAATAGTCTATGGTTGCAAGGGAGTTAGTAAATTCAATGGTAGAATTTCGAGTCTCCGCTGACCTAGCGATTTAGTTTAACTCTGAGTGGTTTCTGGGCTGAATATCTACTTAGTCACTGACTTAGTAATATTCACTCAGTGCTTGATATTTAGATTTTATTTCAGCTGTGTGCTTTATGCTTTATTACTTCAGCTGAGGTACTTTAAGTCTGTCAACACTGCTGACCTTACCTTTTAAGTTAAAAAGGGATCTTTGCTTTTAGTGTTGCTTTTTGCACGAACATTAATGAGACAAAGACAAAAAGAATTGATGCCTTGACAAGTCAGAGAATTATGAAGAAAATGACAAAGTCTTCCAATGCAAAGCTGCAACAAGTCAATTACCACTTCGGGTAATTCTGCAGATCTACCAACCTTGTATCGCGCACTCTGTAACATTTCAGAATACCAGAGGGAATGGGATGAAAACACGTAGCAAGTCAGTGCGATTTCTCTCTAACGGAAGACTAGCATCAAATGATAAAGAATTCAAATTGTAGCTCGAATTTCAATCTAACGGATTGAAATGTATTTCACAACGGTGCAATTCTATCTCTTAACGGATCGATTTAAAGAAGCAACAGGTGAATTACTGAGCTGTCAATTTCAGAAGATGCCAAGACAAGTTTAATGGCTACTTTCTCAATCCAGCTATAAAAGGAGCAAGAAGGCAAGCGTTAGAACTTGGTGATTACACTTAAATTTCCTAGAAGCAAAGACTTTGTCAATTTACAAGCTTTAAAAGGAGTTCAAGCAAGAAAACACAACTCAGCTAGAATCTGCTCTAGAATAAGAAAGAATAGATTAGATTAGATCAATCAATTGTAATATTAGATCATTGTAACTGGATCAACATTTCTATAAGTTGAGTCCAGCTCACTACAAAAAATGGATTTTTGGGGACAACTAAATTTGTCCCCAAAAGTATGAAAAGTCGTCTCCTATACTTATGGGGACAATTTTTTCATCCCTTATAGTTGTTACCAATTCCTCCATCCCCAAAGCTATAGGAGATGAAAAATAGAATGTCGTCCATATGTTTTGGACGATTTTCGTCTCTAAGAATATGGACGATTTTCATCTTTAATAGGAGAGAAGATTGTCGTCCCTATTATAAGAAGACGATTGTCGTCCCTGTTACAAGAAGACAACTTTTGTTCCAAAATAAATGACGATTATGTCATCTCTATCAAAAGAAGAACTTTTGTTTCAAAATACATTAGAGGACAAATATATGCCCCTATAAAGGGACAATTGTATTGATGAAAGCTGTATATAATCAAAATTTGGATTGAAGAGAGCTAATAATCATATATTTCTTAAAACAAACATTTATCAACATTATAACTGCATTTGCAAATTCTCATTCCATAATATCCATCCAACAAAATATGTACAAGATTGCAAGCTTTTCTAAAACATCATAAATATATCTCCATTTCATCTCCTAACTAGTACATACAACTAAATTGAAAAAAGAAATAACAAGAAACTTTACTTGCCTCTCATTGATCTTGCTACGATAGTTCAATATTTATTCTCTCTACATAATTCTCAACCAATAAATATAAAGGCACTTAACTTAGAATAGTATGCACCAGTAGTACTAGTACCAATTATATCAAATTAAGTTTCTAATAATTATAGAAATTCATCTTTCAAAATTTCAATTAGAAACAGCAAAAAGTAGAAATACCTATGTTCCAACCCTCGTGCTCATGAATTGAAGCAATACTATTTGTGTTGGTTTCCTGGCCTTTCAGATACAGCCAAAAATGTCGAGTCATAACCATGAGATGCCTCAGCTTCAAGTAATGGAGAAATCATTAAACAAAGCCAATTTTTTTTCCATTTACTATGAGCAGCAGCAACAACAATTGTGACTAGGTCGCAGTTGAACCCGTTTTTGCTGTTCATTTAAAATCTAAAAGTAGAGATAAGGTAACTAGAGCATTAAATCATTATTATTACATAGGAGTGTTATTGGAAGGAAGTCATCTCAAAGTTTCAAAAAAAAATATAGATAGACCAGATATTACAAATATATTTCATTTTCTGCATCGTGCAGAGACACCTTTTCTACTGATCAACATCTACATATCTAGCTAAATCAGTAAACATTAGGGACTAGCTCATTGATTAAATTACCTGCAAGCTATGAATCCTTCAGGGCAACCAGCTGCCTTACTCAAAGTTCCAACACATATGTCAACGTCGCCTTCACAATTGAATTTGTTTAGCTGCTCCCCAACCATTATTCTTCCAACAAAAGAATTACATAAAAGTAGTAGAATAAAAATAATAATAGCATCAATAAACCTCACCATTAAGGCATCCCTTGAAAATTCATTCAACAAAAGCAAAACAAAGTGCATACCTATTTATCGTGAATCAATAGAAACATGGTAATCATATATCAATAACATTTACATACAAATAAAAGCAAACTAAATTGAAGTATGTTTGCCTCTAAACTGAATTTGAGAATATTGAAAGTAATAAGAAAATCATAACCAGCACACACAAAAAAGAAACACAAATACATGTACAAATGCCACAATTAATTATAAATCAGCCCCGTAACAGATAAAAACCACATTAAAAAGATGTTTGAAGGATACTTGGGTCATGTTCTCTTGGACTACAATTGACTTCAGTTCAGTTCATACCACTTTAGTTAAGTTCAGATCACTTCAGTTTAGTTCAGTTCAGTCCACTGCAGTTCAGTTAAGCTATGCGTAGTTATAAATTTACACTAAAATAAGTACAATTCAGTTAAGTTCAGTTCAGCTCACTTCAGTTCAGTTCAATTTAGCCTATTTCAGCTCAATTCAGCCTATTTCAGTTCAGTTCAGCCAACCTCAGTTCAATTCAGTTCAGCTTTCAAAATTTGAAAAGAATAGGGCCTTACAGTTCTTCAAACGCAGTAACTTGTGCATATGGCACAATTCAAGAAAAGTGAACCTTTGACCGCCAAGAAAAGAACCAAAATGCAAAATAAAACTCCACATTCTTTCACCAAAAAGAATAAATACCAACCACAAGCAAAGAAAATAAAACAGATACATCTTAAATAGGCACACTCAAAATTGCTCTATCGAGCTCTTCTTGATAGTCGATGTGATGTATCTCTAAGAAAATTTCTGTAAATAGTAATACAACAAAAATCAACACTTGAATACAAAAAGGGGATGTATTTTGTTGAGAAAATAAGCAAATATTCACATAAGATCGAAGATAAATGTCTCCTAAGAAATCTAATTCGTTTATATCATCGAGACTTGACACAAACCTAATGATTCACACAAAATGTTAAATTACATGAAATAGAGCATTATCGCCAAAGAGAGCCTTTTTAAATTGAGGGGTTGTAGCAACTATAGATCCAAAAACCTACACAATGCATCAAAATCACTATAATAAGGGCATAAAGAGTAACCCTTTGCCTGCTAAAGACTTGACATGGATCAATAGGGATAAGACATTCTGAAAATTTATCATAAGAACATATTGTACTCTTCATTAGCAGTATCAGTACCATATACATGATGATTAAGGTTGAGGATCCAAATTATACCTTTTGAATCAAAAATTATAGATCAAGCTCAATAGACAAATGTAAACAAAATAAATAAATGGCCACAGATTACAATCTCTATCTTGTATCACTTCAATAGAGTTCTCCATCCATTAACCTTTAAAAAGAAGAAGGATCAAAATTCATAAAGTATATTCAAAAAATTTTATAATGCAAATGCAGTAAGGTTACAATGAGTAATACATTAAAGATGAAACTCAATAAAATCAAGACAAGATGTAGATGAAAAGAGGAAATAGCTGATTTGTTTTGACATCAAATTCCACGATGCTGAAATCCCTAAAACCACGCAGAAGGACATGAAACGCAAGAAAAAAGTTAATTTAATTTATATGGAATGCCAGAAGCAACGGCAATGGTATGAAATCAGACGAAAAATTAAAAGAGAGTAAGAGAGAAGAAATCAATGGATTAGGTTTACACCTCAAGGCGTGAAACTAAAACAACAGAACATCGAAGAAAAAAGAGATTCAAGAGCAAATACCATAATTCGCCAAGGCAGAGATTGGAGACTGAAATCGCAGAACGAGTGATTGGTGGAGGTCGTGAGATGAGCGGCGGCATCGACGAGGGGAGGAGAGACGTGAGAAGAAAGTGACATAACTCCTTTTTCGATTATAAAGCAATTATTTCTATTTGTATTATTATCTCATTAATTAAAATATAAAAAATGATGTAGTTGTCCCCAATCCTAAATTGTGTCACTTTTGGAGACTTATTTGTCATTGGTCCCTGATACGAATCCCGAAATCAGTATTGAAGATAATTTATTTAGATTGTCCACAAGTATCTATCCTTTAATCTTATATTTTTTTTTAGTGGCTCTTGTTTAGACTCTTTGTGAGTTGTTGATAGAAGAGGTAATTTTAGTAAGCGGATGAGCGATTGCAGTTTGGAGGGTACTTATTGTACTTGGGGAATTAGTGAAAGGCTTCTCCGCCTAGGGTAAAGGAATTGAGATTAATGGATTAAACCCGAGACACTCTACCGGGACTGGATGTAAGCACAGGTTGTCGAACCAATATAAAATCTCTGTGTTCTTTACTTAATCGCATTTTCCAGATATTTCTCTTAGTCGGCTGATCTCACTCAGCGGAGAAATCAATTATCGTGAAAAAAAAAGTTTTATAAGTTCTTTAGTGAGTCATTCATCCCCCCTCTGACTCAGTGAGTGTACGTATAGGGACCAATAAGTGGTATCAGAACGGTTCTCATTTCATAGATTTCACAATCTTTCAAAGACCATGGCTTACAAAGGAGAATCCAGTGGAACGGCTCAAGCTTACATTTTTCCTGAAGATATGTCAGTCACCAGGCCTCTTATGTTCAATGGAGAGCATTATACTTAGTGGAAGAATAGAATGACTAATTTCATTCAGTCCTAGAGTATGCACGCTTGGATGGCTATTGTTGAAGGTCCATATGTTTTATCACATGTGAAGAATGGAGTACGTATTGACAAGTACTCTACTAAATAGGATAATCAGGACTTAGCCAGACTAAAAGAAAATGTAGCTGCTATCAACTATCTTCATTGTGCTCTTGATGCTACTGAGTTCAATTGCATTTCTGGATGCGAGACAGCCAAAGAGATATGGAAGAAGTTGGAAGTATCTTATGGAGATACTGACAAAGTGAAAGAGTCCAAAATCAATATCCTTATGAGGGATTATGAATGGTTTCATATGAAGCCCAAGGAGGATATTTCCAACATGAACACCAGGTTCATGAATATAGTCAATGAGCTAACAAGACTTGGCAAGACCTTCACAGAAGAAGAGACTTTCAAGAAGATACTTAGAAGCTTGACTCAAGATTGGGAAGCCAAGAAGAGTGCTATTAAAGAGGCTCATGATTTGAAGACCTATAAGTTTGATGAGCTAATTAGAACTCTGGTGACTTATAAATAAGATATCTTTGAAGCAATATGAAGATGTATCCAAAAAGCATAGGTCCAAAGAAAAAGAGAACTCAAGCAGAGCTGTTGTTCTGAAAGCTGATGATGATGAGGAAGAAGATTCCTCTGAGGAAGGATATCCAGAGGACAGAAAAGAAAAAATAGCTCTAATGACCAAGAATTTCAGAAGATATCTTGGAAAAGATAAGAATTTTCAAAAGTTCAGAAAGACAGGCAAGTATAAGAAGGGAGCAGTCGATAGACCATGAAAGGAATTCAACAAAGAGCATAACAAAGACATCAAATGCTTTGAATATGGTGAGAAGGGGCATATTTAGTCGAGCTGTCCTAAGGCCAAGTTCAAGAAGAAGAAGAGTAAGAACGCCCTTAATGCTACTTGGAGTGACTCTGAACAAGAGTCATCATCCTTAGATGAAGAGGCACAAGACTCTGCCAATGTGTGTCTCATGGCTAAGGATGATCTAGTTCACTCAGAGTCAGCTGAACAACCAACTACTTCTGCTGCTAGACAATCAGCTGACCAAAGCAAAGACAAAGGAAATCACTTTGAGGTAAATTTTGAACCCCCTTTGTCCTCAAATGAGCTTGCCGCCATAATTAATGATGTTATTAATGTGAGTAAGAAGTCAACCAAATACATTAAAGTATTTCAGAGGAGGTGTGATGATCTAGAAGATGTTAATTCTTCTACCTCACTTGATATCCTATACCTAATGGAAAAAGTTGAGTACCAAAATGGATATAACAACAAACTCACTAAGAGATTGGATGAGCTATCTGCTAAATTAACAGCTTTGAAAAAGGTGTGGGTCCCTCCTCAACCTAGCAGGAGTACTCAGAGTTACCGCACTTACCACTCTGAGAAGGTTTCTCAAAAGATTAAAGTGAGTAGGCTTAATCCTAAGGCCGCTTGTAGTTTTTGTGGTAAGCCAGGACATGCTACAGCCATGTGTAGGCACAAAAATGGTTACTATGATGAGTATGACTAGTCAAGGATGACCACCACTAACAAGGGAGGACCCAGCCAGGAAAAGGCATGTGTACCTAAGAAAACTTAACTATTTTATAGGTGAGCCCGAGATCCACTAATGACAGAAGAATGTGATATTTGGATAATGGATGCTTAAGGCATATGACTGGTGATGAAAAGTAATTTATCACATTGGAGTGAAGAAGAAATGAAAGTGTTAGTTTTGGAGACAACAAAAAGGGAAAGATTGTTGGCAATGGCACTGTAGGGGTGAAGCCTTCAATTGATAATGTGTCTCTAGTGAAAGGCCTAAAGTTTAACTTGCTAACCATTGGTCAACCGTGTGACAAAGGCAGGAAAGTGATATTTGACTCAGTGGGCTGCTCAGTCATTGATGGTAACTCTGACCAAACTATTCGTCATGCTCCTAGAATTAATAACATTTATATGTTTGATTTATCCCCCGGCTCCAATGATATATGCTTAGTTTATAAGAAGGAAAACTCATGGCTATGGCATAGAAGATTAGGACATATTAATATGACCAATCTGTCCAAATTAGCCAGAAATGAATTTGCTGAGGGATTACCCAATCTAGCCTTTGAAAAAGATAGACTCTGCTCAGCATGCCAACTTGGGAAATAATATAGGAAGACATTTAAATTATTAGTTGATATATCTTCTTCTAGTCCCTTTGATCTTCTACACATGGATTTGTTTGGGCTAGTTGTGCCAACAAGTCTAGGTGGAATGAAATACACCCTTGTGGTTGTAGATGATCTGACCAGGTTCACTTGGATTGTCTTGCCATCAAGCAAAGATGAAATATTTGAATCATTCTCTAGGTTGGCTACCCGAATCATGAATGAACAAGACCTTAAATTAATAGAATCCGCAGTGAACATGGAAGGGAATTCAAAAACAGGCAGTTTGAGGAATTCTGTTCCAAGCATGGTATTGACCATAATTTTTCTACTCCTCATACACCTCAGCAGAATAGGGTTATTGAGAGAAAGAATTGTACTATTGCGGAGATGGGTCGTTCTATGCTGAGTGATAACAATCTACCAAAGTATTTCTGGGGAGAGGCTGTTAACACAGCTTGTTACATTCTAAATAGGGTTTTAATTTGCCCAGTTTTGAATAAAACTCCTTATGAACTTTGGAAGGGGCGCAAGCCCAAGGTTGGTCATCTCAAGGCCTTTGGTTGTAAATGCTTCATATTAAACACTAAAGACCAATTGGCTAAATTTGACCTCAAGGCTGATGAAGGAATCTTTCTGGGTTACTCAACACATAGTAGGGCATACAGAGTGTATGTCAAAAGGACTAGCATCTTAGAGGAGTCCATGCATGTAGATTTTAATGAAACTAACAATGCAGGTAGAGAAGCCAGTGATGATGAAAGAGAAAAGGATCAAGTCAGCGGATCAGTCAGTCAGCCCATTATTATCCCTGATCCAGTTTCAGAAAAAGAAGATGAAGAAGTTAACTTGGATCAATCAATCAACTTTGGTGATGATATAGATGCTCAACCAATGACAGTAGCTCAGCGAGCTGATCCTGATCTACCTAAAGAAGTTAGAGCAAGGAGAGATCACCCAGTTGACAAGATTCTTGATAGTGTGTAAAATCCAGTGCTGACTAAAGGTTAGTTGAACAGAATGAGCCATTTAGCATTTGTATCATTGATTGAAATAAAGAAGTTTGAAGATGCTGAGTTTGATGACAACAGGATAATTGCAATGCAAAAAGAGCTAGACCAATTTAGAAGAAATGAAGTTTGGCATTTGGCGGAGAAACCTAAAGGAAAGTCAATCAGAGGCACCAAATGAGTTTTCAAGAACAAGCTAGATGAAGTTGGTAATGTTGTTAGAAATAAAGCCAGACTGGTTGTTCAAGGCTACAATCAACAAGAAGGCAATGATTATGGAGAAACATTTGCACCAGTAGCAAGGCTTGAAGCCATAAGAATTCTTTGTGCTTTTATATCGCATATGAACTTTAAATTATTTCAAATGGATATTAAGAGTGCAATTCTTAATGGATATATTCAAGAGGAAGTCTATGTCAGATAGCCCCCAGGCTTTGAAGACCCCAAGTATCCAGATCATATCTTCAAGCTGAAGAAAGCTCTATATGGACTGAAACAGGCTCCAAAAGCTTAGTATGAGAGACTGACTAACTTTTTAATCAGCAAAGGTTATGTCAGAGGAAAAGCAGATACAACTCTTTTCATCAAGAAGAAGCATCAAGATGTGTTGCTAGTCCAAATATATGTTGATGATATCATATTTAGAGTAATTGATAAAAAGTTGTGCAAGGAATTCAGTCAGCAGATGAAGAAAGAATTTGAAATGTCAATGATGGGAGAGCTTAATTTCTTTCTTGGTTTGCAAATCAAGCAAGGCAAATATGGAATCTTCATCAACCAAGCTAAGTATGCTAAGGAAGTACTCAAGAAGTTTGACATGGACAAAGCCAATCCAATGTCAACACCCATGGCCACTGATACAATTCCGAGTAAGGATGAGAAAGGTAAACCTGTAGAGAGTAAGCTCTATGAGGTATTATTGGATCTTTACTTTACTTTACTGCTAGTAGGCCTGACATTCAATATGTTGTATGTTATTATGCAAGATATTAAGTTGACCCTAGAGATTCTCACTTAGCTGCTGTTAAGAGAATTCTCAGGTATTTGCTATGCTCTATTGATTGAAGTTTATGGTATCCAAGTAATCCAGACGTCACTCTGAGAGGATACATTGATGCTGACTATGGAAGAGACAAACTTGAAAGGAAAAGCACCACAAGAGGTTATCATTTCCTTAGTGATTGTCTAGTAACATGGAATATTAAGAAGCAGACTTATATGGCTCTAAGTACAGCTGAGGCTGAGTACATAGCTATAAGAAGTTGTGTAGCATAACTGCTATGAATCAAGCAGCAACTTGAGGATTATGGTATAAAGTCTAAGTGCCTTGAAGTCATGTGTGAAAACAATAGTACAATTGACCTCTCCAAGAATCTAGTCCAACAAGGCAGGATGAAGCATGTCAATATTAGGCATCACTTCATAAGGGATCATATGCTAAAAGGAGAAGTCAAGCTCACATACATTCCATCTGAAGAACAGTGAGCTGACATATTTACAAAGCCTATTGGAAAGGATCAATTCAACATGCTAATACAGCTGATCGGAATGTCCAATCCAATTTGAAGAAATACATCTCATTCTGACCTATTCTGGAGCTAACCAAACTAGGGCATACTCTGAGCTTCAATTAGGTTATGTATTTCTTTTGCCGCTTGAATTTTGGATACTTCATTAATTGTCACCGGTTATCTTTCAAATTTAAACTTGATAGTAGCAAGTTATAAAATGATCCATATTCAGAGCAAATATCTCGTGTTTCTCGCGTTCATTAATCCTACGGTATACGTTATGCAATCTAATCGTTAAATCTTAAGACCATGGATTATGAGTCGTACACGTAGCTTTGCAGGTTTAGGCGAAGAGTTTTTGGCTATTTAAGGAAAAATTCAGAAAGAGGAAAGGTTACTTTACCAAAATTCCTTTCTCTGTAATTTCCTTCATAAAATTCCTAAAATCTTTATTCTTTTCAAAGTAATCTTTAATAGAGAGTTCATCAAGAAGAGCTTCAGAACCTATTTTTGATAATCCTCTCTTCATTTAGGATAAGTATGAGGCCAGTTGGATTACTACTGTAGATTACTGGGCTCAAGCAGGCATTAACATCAACGATACAAAAGATATATATATTCTAGCAGGAACTCGATACACTCCAACTGAGTGGGAATCCATGGAAGAAACAGTAGTGGATGAGCCAACAACTGTTGATATGCTCAGTTTCTCGAGTGATAATCGGTTTGGGAAGTGGACGCGCCAACACCATCTTCAAGGAATCTTTAAAATACTGAGTGGATGTTATGAATAGATTGTCAAGCGATCTACAAAGGAATTCACATGGTGGAAGGTTTTCAAGACATGTTTGTAACCACCATGATGGGCAGAAAGGTATATGTAACTCCAAAGCTTCTTACTGGGTTATTAAAGTATGCTAGAAAGAGGACTCAGAATGCGTTCTGTAAAGGATAAGGATGAAGATAATGTGGACATCCCTATTGATTATGAAGTTCCTCATGGCTACAAAACAGGTGAACTGATTGCATCTATATTCACAAAAGAAGGAAAGCAGGCTCATGAGCTTGTAACTAAAGTACTGCTATCTAAGACTGCTTCTACGGGGAGTTGTTCTAAATTTAAAAGAGTGTTTGTTTACGCTCTAACCTAAGCAATTTGCATCAACCGGACTTTGGCTATTCTGCACAAGTTTTTAAAGGTGTCCAAGTATATGGTCTATAGGCATCTAGTTATGGAGATATGCAGGGCCTATAAGCTAGATATGGAAGGATGGGCACAGTAGAGCAAAACCACACTAAAAGTGATCAAATCTAGAATTATGAGGAACGCTCATTTTCATGGGTTGAAGTGTGAAGAGAAGCCCAAGAATACAAAGTATATTAAGCTGAAGAAAGGTGAGGTCAGAATGAAGGATCCCAAAGCTATTATACCTATGAGGAAAATCAAACTGATGAGTAAGATCAAACTCTAGATGCCTTTATAGCAAGTGAGCTAGAAAGAATAACCAAGCTCAAAGCTGATAAAGGAGAAGATATGTATGAGAAGTATGCAGTAAAGAAGTAGGTAAGGAAGGACTCCAAGAAGGAAAAGAAAGGGAGATATAAGAGCTCAGTTCCAGCCGTTGTTCCGAAGAAGACAAGATCCTCTAAGGAAGCTAAAGAAGATAAAAGGAGGGAACTGACTCCTAAGGAGATAGAGGAAGAAAAGAGGGCTGAAGAAGAGTTGAGAGAGGAGATGCCTCTAAAGAGGAAGAAGAAGAGGAAGGTAGATGCTGCTCAGCTAGATAAAGTGACTACCAAGGGAAAGTAAGCTACAACAGTTTCTATTCCCCAAGTAAGTCAGCCCAAGAAAAAGCTGATAGTGAAGAGAGGGACATGAGTTATCCAAGATGTTGGAAAGGCTGAAAGAGTAAGAGCTACTGAGGAAGAAAGAATTAAAAAGAAGCAGGAGGAAATTGAAGCCACTATCAGAAGAAAGGTTGAGGAAGCAGCAGCAGCAGCAGCTAAGACTAAGGCTAGCACTGAGCAAATTTTGCAGAAGGCTGTAGCTAGCTTGGCTGAGAAGGAAGTGCCAGAAGTTGTTGAAGAGATGATAGGAGCTTTAGAAGGAATTGATAATCAAGAAGAGCAGAAAGGAGAAAAAGATGGTATGGTAGAAGTTGAGGCTGTAGAATTCAATGTTCATGACTCTGACCAGCAAGTCACTCTGACTGTTGATGATGTTAAGGAAGAGAGAGCTATTGAACAGAATGAAGATTATGATAGATGAGAATGAGGGAGATATAAAAGATAAGGAGGAAGAGGAGAATGTAGATAAGCATGGAGCTCAGTTGACTGAGGATTCTGAGACTCAGGTCAGCGATTCCGTTGTTGAAAGTGTTGTGGAAGAGAAGGAAGCTGAAGAACCCTTTACTTTACCAAACACATCCACCAAAGCACCATTCTCACCTACACTAATCTCTGCCTTACCCTTACCAGAAAGCTAAATGCTATCCACATCCAACTCAAACCCAGCCTCTGACCAAAATAAGCCAAACTCAGACCAAACAGCTATTATCCCATACCTTTCCCCTATAGGATCTCCTGTGCGTGAACAGTTATATTTGCAATGGCCTCTACCAGTCAGAGAACCTCCAATTATTGAGGATATTCCTGAGTAGCAACAACTACAACAACCTTAACAACCATAACCACAACCCCAATGCAACCCAAACGCTGAGCTGTTGGGAGATATAAGGAGGTTGGGATGAGTAAGGGTTCTAGGACTGAGGACTAATGCCGAGATAGCTAAATCATTATTATTCTGAGGAAGTCTTGAGGAAGATTGCAAAGGCTGTGAAGCCAGTGCAAGGTTTCATAAATGCTATCGAGGAGATGAAAGAGCACTTTAAGTCTGTTCCTACCCAATTTTCTTTAGTAAAGGCAATAGTTTCCCATGTATTACCTTTATTATCTATTGCAGGTAGGCAGGCTGGAGGATTAAAGTTAGAAGTTACAGAGCTCAAGAAATAGATGGCAAAGATCTATGAAAGCAACTGCAAGGTGCTTAATGATGAGAGGGATTTCAGAAACTTATGATTGATAAGTTTAATCCCTTAGGCTATGCTAAAGGTGCTAGATGGGTATAGCATTCTGAGCAAGGAAAATGAAGACAACATAACTATTCTAATTGCTATTGTTGATGGCCTTAATGCTCTGATACCAGTGGTAACCAAGAATCATGGGTTACACACTAAGTTAAGGACAGTGAAGAAGGAAATGTTGAAGGGAGTTAAGGACTTAGAGGGAGCTGTGCTAAATGCCTTAAAGAGGCTTAACATTTCAGATGCTCTGAGCAATGACATAGTTATGGCAGATGCTGAACTGGAGCCTACACTTCACCAGAAACTTGGTCATATTAGAGACCAAATCAAGCAAGTTCAGGCACGTATCATCAATGATGGAGAAGCCATTGATAAAGTTCATGATGAAGTCACTACTCACATTAAGAGCACTCCCATGCTAGAGAGGATTCTGAGGGAAAATAATCAGGCCAAGGCTTTGGCCAATCTCACCTAGATTTCCAAAGAAGGTTTAAGTGCTCAATATCAAGTCAATCTCTCTCAATCTGCGCGTTAGTAGGCTTATTCGCATTTCTCAGAGAACAAGATATTATATCTCAAGAAATCTATGAGTTGTTGGTGCAAAATTTTTCATCTAATGTTTATGGACAGCTTGATACTTTTGAGAAGTCTCTGAGTTTATTTGATCTTCAAGCTCAAGCCATTTTGGATGCAATGGCTATAGGGGAGAAGGATCACGAGAAGCGTGGAAAGGAAGAGAAGGAAAGAGAATAGAGGATTACCGAATTTTCATATAACCTATCTAAGGATCCGGAGCACATTCAAAGAGAATATCATGAGACTAGAAAAAGGAAAGGCAAGGAGATTGTGCTGCCCAATGAAAAGAAGATCAGATGGGATCAGCAGGCTTTTAAAGAAAGAAGGGTGAATTTGGGAGCTCCGCCTATGCCAAAGGATTAAAATAGAATTCTTGTAATCGTTAGAGCTAAATGTAAAACTTAGTATAAATTAACTCTTTGTTATCTGTACTCAAGTTATTAATTAATGAAAGATTATATTTTCTGTTCTAAGTTAAGATCTTCTTAACTTCATATATTTTCTGCCATATATATATATATATATGCTCTTATCTCTTGGAGAAATATATGAGAAGTATTAAGGGATGTTGAATTCAGAAGATTCAAGAATTACGGGGGAGTTAGCATTCACTCTGAGCAGATTAAAGATGCTGAACAAAAGACATATCAAGCATAAGTATAAGGTAACTCTAATCTAAATATCTTATTGATTTAATTCTCGCTTAGTTAATTGCCATTGATCAAAATGGGGGAGATTGTTGAACCAAGCACGGGTTTGGACTGACTCAGTGAATGACTCAGTTGTGCTTAAGTTTTGATCATAACAATTAAGTTAAGAATGGGATAATTAAATCAATAATGATGTTAAAATAAATAGTCTATAGTTGTAAGGGAGTTAGTAAATTCAAGGATAGAATTTTGAGTCTCCGCTGACCTAGCTATTTAGTTTAACTCTAAGTGATTTCTGGGCTGAGTATCTACTTAGTCGCTGACTTAGTAATATTCACTCAGTGCTTGATATTTAAATTTTGTTTCAGCTGTGTTTTTTACACTTTATTACTTCAGCTGAGTTACTTCAAGTCTGTCAACGCTGCTGACCTTACCTTTTAAGATAAAAATGTATCTTTGCTTTTAGTGTTGCTTTTTACAGGAACATTAATGAGACAAAGACAAAAAGAATTAATGCCTTGACAAGTCATAGAATTATGAAGAAAATGATAAAGTCTTCCAATGCAAAGCTGCATCAAGTCAATTGCCACTTCGGGTAATTCTGCAGATCTACCAACCTTGTATCGCGCACTCTACAACATGTCAGAATACCAGAGGGAATGGGATGAAGACACGTGGCAAGTCAGCGCGAGTTCCCTCTAACGGAAGACTAGCATCAAATGACAAAGAATTCAAATTGAAGCTCGGATTTCAATCTAACGGATTGAAATATATTTCACACCGGTGCAATTCTATCTCTTAACGGATTGATTTGAAGAAGCAATGGGTGAATTACTGAGCTATCAATTTCAGAAGATGCCAAGACAAGTTCAACGGCTACTTTCTCAATCCAGCTATAAAAGGAGCAAGAAGGCAAGCGTTAGAACTTGGTGATTACACCTGAATTTCCTAGAAGCAAAGATTCTCTCAATTTACAAGCTTTAAAAGGAGTTCAAGCAAGAAAGCACAACTTAGCTAGAATCTGCTCTAGAACAAGAAAGAATAGATTAGATCAATCAACTGTAATATTAGATCATTTGTAAGTGGATCAACGTTTCTATAAGTTGAGTCCAGCTCTTGTTTAGACTCTTTGTGAATTGCTGATAGAAGAGGGTATTCTAGTCAGCGGGTGAGCGATTGCATTTTGGAGGGTACTTACTGTGATTGGGGAATTTGTGAAAGGCTTCTCCCGCCTAGGGTAAAGGAGTTGAAATTAGTGGATTAAAGCTAAGACAGACTCTGGGGACTGGATGTAAGCATAAGTTGCCAAACCAATATAAAATCTTTGTGTTCTTTACTTAATCGTATTTTCCAGGTATTTCTCTCAGCCGGCTAATCTCACTCAGCGGAGAAATCAATTATTGTGGAAAAAAAATTTTATAAATTCTTAAGTGAATCATTCACTCCCTCTAACTCAATGGGTGTGTGCCCACGGACAACATTATTTATTTGTTGTGCTCCTTTGATGACCAAAACATCACTGTGTTAGGCTTGCTATGTTCCATTATTTACTAATATCTTTGGGTATCTGTGTGAGTATTGTCCTCTTCTATTTCTAAGATCTATTTTCTTTTCAAATATATGGTTCTTCTCACATCTTCAACTTTATTTTCTCATTATATGTCAATTTATTAATGGATTCCTCATACTGTAAAATATTTATGCTTCAAATTGTACTGCAGATAGTAAAAAAAAATTTCTGGATAAGAATGTAAAGACTTTGTTAATGATGTATAGAACTAATGAAATATATGATGGGCGGGTTGGGTCGGGTATGGGAATCGATAGTGTTACATTGGCCTAGTTTGGCCCAAGCCTGTATATTTTTACCATGTGCTAGGCTGGGCTTAGGCAAAACTATTTTTAATGTGGTCCGGTTATGCCTGACCGTGTCCGATCCAGCCCACTCATTAAACAGGTCTACATCTACATAGCTATGATGAAACCTACTAAGTGTTAGGAGAGAGTTTGTTGCAAGTTTCTAGGGGAAAAAATGAACTCGTTGTGGCGTCTTTATATCCCAAATATTCTGCCATTGCTGGTGAGTTAGATTGCTTGGAAGTGAGCATTGGCGAATCCATCTTATTGGATGTGGGTCCATGGACCTCATATTTTTTTAAATAAATAGTATTATATTACATGGTATTAAAAATGTGGACACCATAAAAATATGTAACTGGACCCCTCACATTGATTAAAATCTATAAAAAGACTTCTACAAAAAAAAGTTTGTAGTATTTAATAGTAAATTTTACCAATCAAATTCAATGATTTCCCATATTTTTTACCTACTATCAAAACTTTTCCATTTCTCATATTTCGTTTATTAATTTTAATTTTAAGCTTCTTATTGATAGAGAAAAAAAATGTAAATGAGGTTTTTTTATATCAATTTTATTCAAACGACTACTATTTATATATGTTCAAGAGTAAAATTTATTTGTACATTAAAATATGGACTCCATAAAAAATAAAGTCCGGATTCGCTACTGAAAGTGGGGCTTAGCTTGATTACTTGTTTAACGCCATATAACAAGATTTTACTAAGAAGACACCATATTATTTATACCTCCAATACGACGAGTCAACCTGATCATAACATTTAAAACATACGTCCACTGCATTTAGTATAAATTATAAACGACTATAAAACATCTAAAACAAATACAAGTTGTTCATAACATTTACATCTTTCAACTAGGACAGGGTTAAGAATTGTTGAGCAATCCTATTAATTATTTACTAATTTTTAAGTTCTATTGTTTGTTAATATTTTCGTTGTGTTTCCCGTTTTCAATACGAAATAGCTATGGTATAGTTGTGTAAAAGAGAAAATATTTCCAATTCTTGCAATATTTTATTCATTGAACCAATATTGGAATTTTTTTTTGATGAAAAAACCAATATTGGATTAGAGTTGGATAACAATCTATTCCTCCTCTATTTCATTTCATGGTAGAATTATCTTACCCCCACGATTCTATTTCACGAATCAAACATGATTATAAATATATCTTTTTTTATGAAATAAAGTAAATAAATTTGAATTAAGTGTATTTTTAGTTAAATGCAATTTGACTTTGTTGAAGAATAAAAATATATGATTGCTATAACTAAAATAAAGTAAATAAATTTGAATTACGGTCTAAGACTTTTTTATAACAATGGAAAATAAGTTGGAGCTAAAACATCTTGTTACTATTAATCTCAATGGTCTGGTGGGGCATATTTACATGCAAAAAAAATTCAATACGATTCAAACAAATTAAATAGTTCATTTTTTATCTATGGTATTCGATGTGCAAGACGCACTCAAAGGAGCAAAGGTCTTGCTTCTCGCTATGTAGGGCACAAAAAATGACACTCCCCGACAAAAAAGTGCACGTAAAAAAATTTCGCAAAAATATGCATAGAAATTCATAAAACATAAATAAATAAGACGAAAAATAATATAAATCTTAGCCGCTTACGTTCGGCATGTTAATAGTCTTGTATGGACAATTCTTGTAATTTTCATTTATTTTATAAAATTTCTTAGGGATGATTTTTAATAGCGATGAGAATCTTTTCCACCTATATTCTCTCTCTTGAGTACTTTTAAAAAAAATAATATAAATCTCTCTAAACAAAATGTGAAATAAAATTAAATATAGAAAATTGAAACTCTGTATCATAAAATGTAGATTAGAAAAAAAAAAGAGCACAGTGATAAACTAATAATTAATTAACATATGGAACAAAAAAAATGAAACATAAACAATTAAATAAATAAGTGCAAATGCAATTATAAGTGGGCTGGGACAATTAAAAAGTTAATTTTAAGACTTGGTTCTAGTTCCACTTATATTAGAATAAAGTAAATTGATGGTGCATGTGCGTAATTAGTCAATAGCTTGAATCCAGAAATAGCAATATTATAATATGAGGCAACAAATACTCTTTATAATATCGGCATGTAATTACCTCAACATAAAGTAATAACGTTTCATCTACTCTTATCTCTCTTTTTTCTCCGTTTATTTTTATCTTTTACTTGTGTATTTGCCATAATCAATACCATTAATTGCTCATACTCCGCCCAACACTTACCATTTAATTCATTTAACTACTGATACAGAAACCAAATTAGCAGCATTATTTAATTTACTTGTAAGTGATTGTCTTCTTCACCAAAGCTTAGTGGAACACTTTTCTACCAAGCTCAACTCTCATGGGGTAACTGGTAGAGGGGCGTGAGCCGTTTTCGGCGACCGATGGGGCACGTGCCCCACCGTTCCCCCTCCCCCTCCGCATTAATCTGATTTTAATAAATAATTGTTTTATATTAATTGGTATATAATAATTTAGAAATAAATATTGTTCAACTCTCATAAGCAAAATAAATTATTATGGCAAAAGTTCGGACTAGTCTTTAAAATTATAGGTTTGATTTCAGATACGATTTGATGGTACGGGAATTAAAATTTTTGTTAGAAAAAATAATTTAAAAAGGAAAAAGGTCGTGTTACTTTTAAAAAAAGAATCCAAATAAATGAATAAATGAGGCAGAAATAATTTAGGTCGTTGGTAGGTGCTTGGAGGACCAAAGAAAAGAATGAAGATGAATGGAGCTATAGCCATTACTCAGTCCACTGCAAACCTCTCGTCTCCTCAATTCAATCAACACCTGCATTCTTTCTCCTTCCTTTCTTCTGCCTCTCTTTTCAAAGTACGTTTCTTTCCCTCTATTTACTTTCTTTAAACAATTATTCAACTTCTTCTTGCTCTTTGTTTCCTTTTGTTTTCCTTCCGCATTTGCCCTCTGTGCTGCGTTGTTTGTTTTTTCCGTCGATTTTGATTCTTTTTAGCTTTAATTTTTCTTTGGTCTATAGAATTGGCCTGCCCTTGTGATAAAATTATGTCAGTACTTTTATTATCTCTATCGGCTACTTTTTTTTCATTTGTTGATTTGTTCCGGGGGATATTCTTCAGCTGAAATTATTTGGGGATGAACCCTAAGGCTTTGTTTGGCTGATGGTTCATTAAACTATCGTATGGTACGGTATAGTTTTTTAAAAGTTCTTGTTTGGATAGATGGTACGGTATTGTATGGTTTTTTAAAGTTTTTAGTTTATTTTGAAGGAGAACCATGGTAAACCACCAAATTAGTGGTTTTATTTTCATGGTTATTTGAACCATGAAATAACCATGGGGAACCATACTTAAAAAAAAATCATACAACCAAATAAGAGATATTTAGTTAGAACCATACCGTACTATAATGAATAATGAAAAAACCATGAGCCAAACAGGGCCTAACAGTGAAACGGTATAATTTCTAATTAAAGTTTCTTTTGTATACATAATAGGAGTAATCATTGTTTAGTTGTTTGATTCTATGGTTTAGTTCAATTTGTGGTCAAGCTTTCCACTGCCTTATCCATCCAATTTCACTTTTTATTTTGTTGTTGCCCAGAACGTGGAAAAGGAACCCTGTTTTGAAACTGTCAGAACAGACAAACTATCTTACTTTTTTCATTATAACTGTGATAACTTACTTAACTTAGACTAAATGCCCTTTGTGTTTGGCCTATTGAAATTGCATATTTGGTGCCCCATGTATTCACTCTTCGCTTATTTGGTACATGATGTATTCAACATTGACCTATTTGGTGCCTAACCTATTTAATTTTAGTATATCAACCGTACATCCACCAACACAAAAAAACGTGAGTAGTCCTTTGAAGCATGGATACATTTTGTTGATCATGCATAGAATTGTCGACCCTTGGTAATCCGTTAAGTTGTCGTACAAGAAATAAATGCCAAATAGGCAATCTCAATAGGTCAAACACCAAAAGAGCATTTGAGTTATAGAACATGACCCAGAAAAGTATTTAAGTCGCTGTAATAACTTCTTGTAGGTTTGTAGGTAAATTTGGAGTGTAGTTTGTATTATATCAAATCCCTTTTCCATGTTTGGCCCGTAAGTGGTGCTTCTTTGTATTGTCAACATTTAGGTATACTGATTTTTTTCTATGTATTGTAACTGTTCATCCATTATTTGGCTTTAGATTATAATGGTCGAAAGCAAAATGACTGACTCATTAAATCGTATGAGCTTCTTTTATTATGAAGTCATGGATAGCAGTCGCACTCCACTTCAGGGTCAAATGGAAACAACCTCTCTGTAATTACAGGGTAAGGCTGCGTACACCCGACCCCCTTACCCCGCTTGTGCGGGAGCCTTGTTGGGCATTGGGGCAATGTTGTTGTTGTTGTTGTATTGACTGTTTAATCCAAAGACATGAGCTGGCAGTTACGGTCCAAGAATAGTTTGTATCACATCTTTGGCAGTAATCTCTGTATTTTGCAGAGATGTTCTTCATTTGGCATACGAAGGCTGGGAAATGGAATAAGTAAATATGGCGAAAGAGGCTTAATAGTGAGAGCATCTGGAGATTCAAACAGTTATTCATTTTCAGTTCCTCCTCTTCAGTTTGAATCCCCTGTTGGACAGCTATTGGCACAAATATTGCAGACACATCCACATTTACTACCAACTACTATTGATCAACAGCTTGAAAATCTTCAAAATGAAAGAGATGCTCAAAAAGATGAAGCTCCTCAATCTCCAGATCTCCTTTACAAGTTTGTACTTCAAACTCTCCTTATTGTTGCTCTTTTTTGTTTAATCTGAATTTACTTAAATCATTTTCTTTGGGTTGTGCCTTAAGCTAGGATAACGAGATTAGTTTCAGGGAGAGTATTATAGGACATTCTTAAACTTAGTAACTTATTTTCCTAATACAGTCCAACTCTTGTTTTAGCCCTTCTTGTGTTTTCTATGGAATCTAAGACAAGTTATTCTTTTGTAGTTAATCTTTGCGGAAACCAGAGTGACACTCACACACTTATGTCTTAAAGTACACTTGCAATTTTAGGAGTTGGTAATTCAAACTCTACACTATAGTAACTGGGTTGTATTGTTATTTTTCAAAACAATGGTTTGCTTCTTTCTAGCGAATCTCTCAATTAAGTGATAACGGGTCATTTGCTATTTTATTAACTTCTTGCTATTTTAAAAATATTACTTGTCGTCTAGGTTCTTTATTAAGATGAATTTTTTTTATGCTGGGCTTAACTGATAATGAGCAATATGTTAAAACACTTATTTTTTCTTTGATATTGTCATGCATGTTGGTTCTTACGATTTCAAAGAGACGTGAGCTTTTTAATTCTTTTTCCACTTGATACATAAACTTGAGACATTCTATTAATAAAACGGTGAAGTTCTAGAAACGACATAGCTTCGTTATGTAGTGATAGTGGACTTATAGAAATGATAAGAGAAATATGTCATTTTGGTTTTCCATTTTTTTTGGGAAATTTGGTTCTTAATTTGCGTACTTCTCCTGATATCAATTATAAGCCAAGCAAGGGATGGGGTTATTAGGGAATGATGTAATACTTGCTTTGCCTCTACCGTTTAGGTTCTGCTAAGTGTTGAATGCCTCAAAATGATTAAAAAAATAACATAAAACAATTATTAAACGGTATAATACTACAATTGAATAAAATAATTATCCAACACGTGGCAGATGGCACAAAACTATCTTTTAAGCTATATCAGAATTGGTTTACCTAGGTTAATGACAATTAAAGCATGATGGATAGATTTACACTCACACGAGTCAAATCTAAAGTTAAAGGAGTGTAGATGGTAATCAACTATGATTTAGCTTTGGCCAAAAACAATGACATGGGCACAAGTACTGGAAAAAACTCTCTTCGTTTTATTTAGTGCTCTCACGAACTGGATTAAATTATAAATATCACCATTTGTACTGGTACTTTGGATTTCTGACCCTAGACTACAAAAGACATAAATTTACTTGTGTTACTCGTAGTTCAAGTGTTCAACTAGGTCCTAGACCAATGGGCTCTGGATGTAACTAAAACCTAATTGTGGTCTGCCTCTGCCATTTGCAAGAGTTGCAATGATTAGTCACTGTTGGGCTATTTCATATGCTATTTGTGGTTTGATATTAATATCATTGCCAAATTCCATTGTTAGATGTCCTCCAAGCTCTGCAGCCATATATTTTTGTCCTAGACTCTTAGTTGATTGATAAAAAGCTAAACCATGGATAGATAGTCATAACGCCATACAATAAATTAGTAATGAACAATGCGATTGATTGTTTTGGAAAGGCCTTGGTAAATTTATTGGAATTTTGATATTCCGATTTCTGTATTGTTGTATTTTCAGGTTGAAGTTGATAGGTATCTCTACTTATTCTATAAATTTCTGATTACTTCAGCAGTCTGGACCTTTCCATAAACAGATGGGCTAGGTCAATGTCTTCAGAACCATATATACATAGAAGAGAAACATTTCCATGTGAAATAAGTTTGCATCATTTTCTTGATAAAGTTCCTTTTTTTCCAAAAATAGAGGTAAAGAAAATGAAGTAAAAAAAACAATGGACCGAGTGTACTTTCTGCAGTTCGGCTAATCTCGTTGTTTAATATAGAGCAATTAATTCATTGTCTTGTGAGTTGATTCCTAAAAATAAATCTAGAGTTATGGCCCCTTGATTATGCAAATATTCTTAAGGGCTAATAGCCAACATGCATTTTTGAAGACATCACATGGTAAGACTAGGATAATAATTTTTTAGTGTCGTGTCTGGCCGTTAGAAAGGATTAAAGAGCTATTTTCGGTATTGTATAGCATTAAACTATTATAAAATACTATATCAATAATCTTTTCAAAGTTTTCATTGCCTGCAAAGAAATTTTAGTTTTGTTACTCTAGTTCCAGACTTCCAGTCAACTGAAATATAGACCATTGTTATGTAATTCCAGAGAAGGTTCACCGATGCTTATAAATTTCATGGAAGTTCTCGACTTCATTTTCCTGTGTATCTGCGATTCAGGGACCAATTTTTATATAATGCAGAGTTAATGATTCCTTAAGTAGTCTTCTTCTCTATGTCTTGAAAATTGAGATGCGTACAATTTGTTGTTAAAGTAAGTATTATGAAACTTGAAATCCGACCTACCAGATTTATCAGCATTTTATGAGATATCCTTTTTTCCTTTTTGAACTATGGGTTTCATGATAGGATATTTTTTTCTGTCTCTGCTTGTCAATGTCCGTTGTGCTAAAAAACTTCAAAACGGGCAAAAAAGAAGGCTTGAATTGTTTGCTTGAATTATTTGTAGGAGAATAGCTGAAGTGAAGGAAAAGGAAAGGCAGAAGACACTGGAGGAGATCATTTACTCCCTGATAGTGCAGAAATTTTTAGACAAAGGCATTTTGATGATCCCAAAAATATCTCCAACTTCCGATCCTACAGGCCGCATGGACTTTTGGCCAAATCAGGAACAAAAACTGGAATCTGTTCATTCGAGTGAAGCTTTAGAATTGATTCAGAGCCACCTATCTCTTGTACTAGGCGAAGGAGTCGTAGGCCCTCTTGACACCATTGTTCAAATGAGCAAAATAAAACTCGGAAAATTGTATGCTGCATCTATCATGTATGGCTACTTCCTTAGAAGAGTCGATGAGCGGTTTCAACTCGAGAGATCCATGAATACCTTACCCAAAAACATAGATGAAAACTTGGAAATTTACGATGATCCAGTACCCGTTAGCCCGTTTTGGGATCCAGATTCTCTAATAAGGATCCCTGCTGATAATGAGGGCTATGGAGACAATGAGGAAGGAAAATCGTTGAAATTGAGATCATATGTGATGTATTTGGATGCAGAGACGCTTCAAAGATACGCGACTATAAGATCTAAGGAGGCGATTTCGTTGATCGAAAAGCAAACTCAAGCCCTATTTGGAAGGCCGGACATAAGAATCTCGGAGGATGGTTCAATCGACACGAGCAATGATGAGGTGATTTCGATTACGTTCACAGGGTTGACTATGTTAGTCTTGGAGGCGGTAGCTTTTGGATCGTTTCTATGGGATGCGGAAAGTTATGGCGAGTCGAAATACCATTTTCTTAATAGGTAGAGGATATTGAATTTCTGTTGTCTATGTATATTAAAGCATGTTTTGTTTGTTGGTTCGTTCTAGCGGTGACAGAATGAAAGATATAGTTGAAGAAAAGGTGAGACTTGAATGTGATTGTGAATGCAAGCAGTTATGTAGGGTAGTTTAAATCTTAGAGAGTTTTGAAAGATTTTGGGTGATGAGGACTTTAATGCTGTGAAGATAGTACTAAGCAAATCACCAACACAGGCACTGTGCATTTTCGTTTTCAATGCAGTTTGTATAGACAAATTCTATTGGACTTAAGTGGATGAGATGTTTTTTACATGTCTAGCAATGTTTTAACAGGCGCGGCTAGGCTTTAAATGCGGGATATGTAATTTATTTATTTTTCTAATATTTATTAATAAATAAAAATATAAATTCAACTAAAAACATATTATAATGTTACTAGTGTAGTACTCGTGCGACACACGGATAGGTCCAAAGCGACACATTTGTGTTTTATTAATAGATTGAAAATAACTAACTAATAAATGCAATGATAGTATACTACTTATTTTACCTGATCCAAATAATAATTGTTGCAAAATATGAGGAGGCTCCATTTGTTCAGGCAGGTTAATCCGTCCTTGATTGCAGCACAAAGAAAATTTAGGTGTTGAAGAATTGTAATGTTTTTGTATTCGCTCCTCATACAAAAAAGTATGCACCACATTTTTCGCATTTTGAGTTCGAGTCTCTAATATCCCTGTATTCAAAATTATAAAATATTGAAGGCAATCGCTATTATTAAAAATACATCCACACAAAGATAAAATCATAGAGTCACTATCTATATCGCTGAAATTTGACGATGTTCTTGCTCGTTTTTTACATCGAATATCCATTTATTCCTAAAAATATTAATGTAGTGAGTCAAAATAACTTTTTATAATTTAATTGTGGTTGAAAAAACTATATTTAATACTTACCTTTTAATTGTGCATTACATATAAATTAGGCATTATATTGCATACCTCTTTTGGAGAAAAACTATCCTATGTATTTTTTTTAAGTATCCAACCCACACTTGCAAAAGCTAGTTCCAGAGAAAAATGACATGTGCATGCATTCTCATATATTTTATACTAATTCATAGTCAATCAAATCTTATTTTCATACAAAAAATTCAACTTATATAATATGTTAAATATTAAATCATGCATAGTTTTATTCACTGTGTACCATTACATACCCCTTTTGGTGTAGCTCACTGGCTCAGCAAATAAATAAGAAGAAATTGATAAGGGAATAAGAGAAAGGGCATGAGTTATCTTTTTCCTTTTTCTTCGAGGAACAATGACCAGCTTAAAGAGACATTTGAATAAGATATTTAAGTTTTAAATAGATATGAACCAAAATGTTAGAAGTGATAAGGATAACCATTTATGCTATTGGAGAAGAAAATTTAGATGACATTAATTATTTACTTCCTTCATTTCAAAATTAAAACTACTTCAAATTTAAATTAAATAAATAATCTATTAAATTTTAATTTTAATAGAATGTAGGTATTTTTATAATTAAATTTTGGATAATAATATATATAAAATAGGGTGTTTTTAATTCATTTAGAAATTAATTAGAAAAAAATGTTCATAATTAATCATGTTGGGTGTCGTCGTAATAAGCAGCCAGAATAGGCTTGGAAATAGGTCCCAGAGTTTTCGTAAATTCCATTTTTCTTATTTTGATATGCGTTATTGGATTGCTTTCCCTGTTTTGTTAAGTTCTCTTCTATTTCTACTTGACGTACTTCTACTCAAAAACAGACTCTTAATTTATTCATATTTAATATTCAATTTTCATTTAGCCAAAAAATTAATTTAGTGTAAATATTTGGGGAGATGAAAAATACGGATAAACATATCAACACTACCTTTTTAAAAAAAATTCAAATTTCATTAGTAAATTATTATGACTTTTATAATTTTAGAATTTTAATAAAATGTATTAGGGTAAAAAAGTCTTTTAAGACTTTTTTGCTTATATATATATATAATATTACAAAAACAAAATTTAATATATGAAAATATGAGTTGACTAATTCTTATATAAAAACACATTAACATAAAATTATTTCCTTAAAAACATTTATCCTCGCAAATTTTTTGTGGTTTATAGCGTATTATTTCTTGGTTCGAGATTCAAAATGAGAATTACATAGAGAGAATAATTTGACATACATTAGTTTTACCAACCGAGCTACCTTTTCTAATTGAAAAAATTGAACTATAATTATTATAAGTATCGGTATCTTAAAAATTGTGGAAAAAATCGGATTAGTCGGTGTTTAGACGGCAATAAATCAGTCCAGCGCCCGAAGAACCAGAAGTCGGACGGCAAGCCTTAAAATAGCACCTAGGTGGTGAGTCTTTAAACATTGATGTCCAGTAACTTAGGCAGGCAGTGATTGGATCATATTCTATTATAAATTGTGCTGCTTTTTAGGTGAATTTAGGTAAGGGCAAGACTACAAATACTGATTGGATCATATTCTAAATGAGGGCTTACATGGAATATATATACTGATTGCCTGCCAAAGAGTGCAAAACTTTAACAGAATGAACAAATGAATCTTAAATCTGACATTTAAGGGTATTTTCAAGGCCATTGGCTTTCTCTTGAAACTTTTCAATTTTCATTTAGCCTGCAGCATCAACCTTTCTAAAATGCTGAATGAATGAATGAATGTCTAGAAACTACAATATGGTGAAATTAAAGCTCATTTCCTCTTAAAGCTGAGTTCAACACTATATATCATATTCCTGATTATGAGGATAATGCATGACCAAAAAAAATAAAATAGAATATACCAGTTTCTTTGGCAATTAAGATTCAATTACTGAACTTTTACTCAGTTCTATCATCAAGCTCTATGAGTTGGATATACTTGCCAAGTACACATTCCCAAAAATGATATGTATTCAAAAAATTTAATATGCTCATTAAGATATGAGAAATTTTTTATAAAAATCAATAATAAAATCCGGGGCGGATTGGAGATTTTTCTTTCCTTTTAATGTAAGCCAAATGAGGCAAAAAAAATAACACCAAAATAAAATACAAGGTTTAATCTTCATCATCCGAGTTGAATACAATCTTCTTAGCCTTGGGTGCATCTGCAGATATTTCCCTGAAGTGAGCTCCATAAAGTTTGGACTCCTGTTTTTATCAAACACCTATAATTATTCTGTATAATAATTTGAGTAGAGCTACCATATACTATAACTTGGAGAAAAAAAAAACAATATTCACCTTTTTCTTCACATGAGTCCCAAACTTCAAAAGGTCAGTTGGCACAACTTGCCCAGCTTCTCGAAGAATATTCACCAGCTCTCCAGAGAGTCCCTGAATATCATCGTTTTATTGCATTATTGCTCAAAACATGATAAATTTTTTTAAAAAACAAATTGAGCAAATGCGCTTATATTATTAAATACAGGAAAATCCCCACCCCGGATGCGGCTCAAAATTGTGACTTCTAGTTTAACAAATTCAGTTTCAACCACTAAGCTAAGACATTTGCCACTTCAAAACATAATAAATCAGACCAATAAGACTTGGAGAAATACCTTGTTCTGTTGCGTGAAAAACGTGTGGGCAACACCTTTCTTACCAGCTCGCCCAGTCCTCCCAATTCTGTGGACATAATCCTCTGTAGTAAGTGGAAAACTATAGTTGATGACCACCTCAACGTCTGGGACATCCAAACCTCGAGCAGCGACATCAGTTGCTACCTGAAAATTTAAAACATCCAAGTTGGTTCCAATAAGCTCAAGCTACTTTGCATACAAAAAACCATCAGGGAGCGAAATTGACATACCATCAATGGACAGCTTCCCTTCTTGAACAAGGATAGGGCCTCCGTTCGATGATTTTGTGCTTTATTGCCATGTATGGCAACAACATTCCAACCACTAGAACAATGAAACAAAGGGAAAAGGAATCAGCAAGTCAAAATCACCAAAAATCTGGCAGGTAATTTTCAATAGCCAACCTCAAAACAAGAATGTTGGTGTTAGAGAATAGCAGCAATTGCTATGGTGAACGGCAATAGGAACAGCAGAGTATGGGTTTAAGCATGGGTTCATGTATGTGAAAGGTATGAGTCAAGTGTCTCCTTGTATGTATATATATGTGTATTAGTTATTTATAGAGATAAGAAGTGAATAACAATGTAGTATTTTTAGTACATTACACGGTATCTATGTGCAGTATTTTTTGGCAATGGTTGGGATGAGAGTTCCCGTTTGGAATGCCATTTTAAGTCTGCCCAAGAGTGCAGCATTTCGGGATCTCGGTTATGGATCCAATTTCTGCAGTAGATCTGTGATTTGTCGTATTTGCTTCTGAAAGCATCAACTCCTTCATTCTCGGTGTTACAAGTTTAAGTTGATGTATTTGGTTTTGTTGTATTTGAATTTGTTGTAATGTGTTGTTGTAATTTGAATTTGTAGTCTGTATCAAACTTGAGCATGTATGCTCTAGCTTGAGGGGAAGTGTTAGATAGTAGCAGTAATTGCTACAGTAGCAGCAGCAATTGCTACAGTAGAGTATGGGTTCATTTATGTTATAGGTATGGGGACTCAAGTGTCTTCTTCTATGTATATATATGTGCGGTGTTGAGGTTGAGCTTATGGAATATGGATACTTCGAAGGCCATGGTTGGGATGAGAGTTCCCGTTCGGACTGTCGTTTGAAGTCTGCCCAAGAGTGCAGCGTTTGGGGATCTTGGTTATAGATCCAATTTCTGCAATAGATCAGTGATTTGTCGTATTGGATTCTCAAAGCTTCACCTCTTCGTTATCAGTTTTAAGTTTTACAAGCTTGAGTTAATGTTTTTCGTTGTATTCCGTGTTTTCTTGTAATTTGAATTTGTTTCATGTTTGTATCAAGCTGGAAATGCATGCTCCAGCTTGAGGGGGCGTGTTAGAGAATAGCAGCAATAGGAGTAGTAGAGTATGGGTTTAAGCATGGGTTCATGTATGTGAAAGGTATGAGTCAAGTGTCTCCTTGTATGTATATATATGTGTATTAGTTATTTATAGAGATAAGAAGTGAATAACAATGTAGTATTTTTAGTACATTACAGTTGGCAAGGTTAAAATATAACACTGTCATTTTAGCATACCTTCTTCTCAGCATTCCTTCAAGACGCTCAGCTTCCTTCTGGTACAAGGCAAAAACTAATACTCTATTCCTGAAGCCACATAAAGCCCACATACATAAATGAGACGTGCAGCTAGCAAAGATGAGACTTCTCAAGAAACCAATGGCCCTGTTTGGCTCATGGTTTTTTCAAGGTTCATTATAGTATGGTATGGTTCTAATTAAAAATCTCTTGTTTGGTTGCATGGTTCTTTTTTTAAGTGTGGTTCTCCATGGTTATTTCATGGTTCAAATAACCATGAAAATAGAACCACCAATTTGGTGGTTCACCATGGTTCTCCTTCAAATTAAACTAAAAACTTTAGAAAACTATACAATACCATACTATCTATCCAAACAAGAACTTTTTAGAAACTATACCGTACCATATTGTACTGTACCATACCATACCATACTATAATGAACCATGAGCTAAACAAAGCCTTATGGAAACTCGAAGCATGTTTAGTTTTACAGCAAAATTGGGCCCGGAACTAGATAAAATGTAAAACTGATCTAGAACCGATATAAAGAAACTGATTCAAAAACTAACACGAACTTGTATTACCCAAATAAATATAACAATAGCAGAAATTACAAGCTAAATGGAAAGATAAAAGACTAAAGCAAGGCACCAACAGAACATAAACAATCCCAGAGCTACCTATGCACCCATAGGGCTATGCCCTTCTCAAACTATGTTGAGACCCCAAAAAACACAATATTCAAAACCTCCCTTAACCCTCTTAATATATCCCCTAAACCCTAAACCCATGTTTACTTATTTAATTACTATTCTACCCCTAACTATAACCACATCTCTAACAAAAACATAATGGCCAAAGTTCCCCACAATTTTAGTTTGGTTCCAATTTTAAAAGTGTCCGCCAAATAACTCCCCAATCCTACCAAAATGAAATGAACAAAACTCAAAAGTGGTAGATTGGAATAAGATTCAATTGGAACATTTCCACGAAGTGGAGGTGGGAGGTCATGAGTTCAACGCCTACCTATTCAGTTCCCACGTTCATATATGAGAGAGAGAGAGAGAGAGAGAGAGAGAGACATTGGACCTAAATTAACTATTTGCAATTACAAGTTGCTTTAGTTTAGAATCATTTTTATGGGACTTAGACGCGATTGGCTTACTTAGGCCAGCTCCTTTAGTAAGTATAATATGAAATACAAGTAAACTGGCTTTTTCATGCATCTTAGCAACTCAATAGAATAAAAAAATTTCGGAACACAAAAACAAAGAACAAGTCAATCAAAGCTGAAATGTGAATAGGCAGAATCCTATGGACCTATAGTCCTTCATAACTGGATTTTCAAGTTGGTAATCACAAATAAAGCAATGTATTATATGGAATGGAAAGGAAAAACAATCTCAATAAGTCATATGTTCAAAGAAAAGCTCAATGGAAAATACAAGTATAGACCTAACACTAATTTCATAACACACGCTAGCCAACTCCAAACAAGAATGCATGCACTCATTTTGAAAACGAAAGTAATATGCACCTTTGGGATTTATGATACTTTTCCAGCAAAGCAAGTAATCGTTTATCGCGGAAATGTTCCTCCAAGACCTATATTTGTTGAAGTGGAGGTGACATCAGAGAAAAAGAAACGCAAATCTAAATCCTTGTAAATATCCCCTGATAGGAATTGAAATCAAACCTCAACAATTTGCATGACATCATGGTTGGCAGCCGTATCCTCTGAACCGACAACCACCTAAAACAAGTTTAATATTTTAAGGTCATAGAATTCTTTCAGAAAAAGGTTGCAGAAAAAAGTCAAACCAACACAAATTCATCTATAAATATCGACGCACCTTAATGGGGTTAGCGTCCATATACTCCTCAGCAAGGTTATGAACATCGATAGGCCATGTGGCACTGAACATTATCATCTGGCGAGCTGTACAGGTTGAATGGACTAAATAAAAAAGTGCATTTTTTTGCTTTCTTTCTTTCTAACATCAACGAGTTGAATAACTTTTAATAAAAAAATTCAAGACGACGATAACAGAAAATCCAAAAAAACATTAGACCCCCACATGAGTAACCTTACACAAAGGAAAATCCATCATGTCCTTTATGCAAAGGAAAATCAAAAGGTTAGAAGCACTCATTTCCAAATTTAGTGTGCATTGAACAGAGAAAGTTGAGCAATATATTCATTTTTTGGGGTCAGTTTGATTCCTTTTTTTCCTTTAGGGCCAGTTTGGTTGTGCTTTTCCAGCCTGCTTTTCAGAAAAGCCCCCTTTTCAAGCTTTTCCTATAAGAAGCAGATTTTATTTTGGAAAAAAAAAATTAGACAGTTCCTAGTTAATTAGTATGAAGGACCAACGTCTGTTGCTCAAAGCCAAAATATGTAGTTCTATTAAAAGTTTGTGTGAGCAACTCATCGGGACAGCAGCTTGAAAAGCAATACCAAACTGGCCCTTTGAAACGTGAAAAAAGTTTGCCTAGTGACGGTTTTCCCATGCAGAAAATGTGCCAAAAAATGTGGCAGACCATATTTGACGTCACGAGGATCAATCATTGTTGAAGTTCAGACTATCCAATTCCTGAAACATAATTTCTATGTAGCATACATTGTTAACAGAGTATCTAACTAACAAGCATATACCTCGTGTAAAGAAATTAAGCCAGAACTTACAAATAAACGATATGTGAATCAAACTCAAAGAATGAAACAAATAGAAAGCAATTAAATATGAAGGGGGATTTTGGGGGAAGTGAGATGGCAATAACAGCATCACTGACCAGAACATGTGTTACTCAATATGGAGCGGACTTCCTGTCTAAATCCCATGTCAAGCATCCTGTCTGCTTCATCAAGAACCTAGAGAAATTAAAGTCAATGGATGCTAGGAAAGAGGGAAACAACAAGGTGCGGACTTTAAAATGTTTGAAATGACTTGTGCAGAATATTTGTTATCACTTATTGGCTATTGCAGTGTTTCTTTTTCAAAAATGGGAAGTCATAGTCCAGATAAATGCATAATGACTAATGAGAGAAGTAACAAAACTCATAATACCAAGTTACCAACCATCAAACCTTATTCCAAGGCAAAGCTGGCCCTTGATGACCAACAATGGCTGATGTTGGTGGCCAATGACAACTAGAATTTTACTTCTTTTTTGAATTATTTTATCTAGTATTCTTGTATTCACGTACATATTTTCTTATAAGCTCCAAATGCCAGAGGTAGAAACAACGTATTTCTAGTCTCAGGTACCCAGCAACAAAAAGGAATTTAGTTTGTTGAAAATGTCTTCCTTGCAACATATTTTCCACATAGAAGTTAGCTTACACAAAATAAATTACACATTTTTCATGCTATTAAGCAACCAACTCATCATGTTTTCCAGAAATTCTTAGCTAAATAGCATATAATAAAAGTAACACCAAAAAAGAAGATTCAGTTTAGTTCATTTTAATAGAAAAATATATAGGATTTCCATTTTTTCAATGATTTGAAAAAACTAAATTAACAAATAAAAATGCCCTACTCCAACTAGTAAAGATCTAATGCATGAGCATGATCAACAAACAGAATTCAAACAAAGGATAATCTACTAAAACGTCACAAAGCAATAGTTTACTAACCACAAAAGATACGTCTGATAGGTGGCAAACATTCATTTCAATCAGATCCTTCAAACGTCCAGGAGTTGCAATGACAATATCCTGAGTGCACAAGAACATTTATAAAAAAAGGGTGAAAACTGTTTAGGTTTATGCATACAAGAGAAATATATATGAAGAAAAAACAGTAAATATGTCCTAGTAAAACAGCCCTTTGCACGCTGGCCATTATTTTATTTTATTTTTTGCATAATTGCATCTTCCTCTTATATTAAGTCAGAAATTGGCCTTGGCCTTCACACAAGAAAATAGTGATTGCCTGCCTATCATCTCTGCATCAAACTTGAGAATAAAATATTCATCCCAAGCAATTAACGAACCACTAAACTGTAGAATGAGATGACAAATCGCTATAACCTCTTAGCCAATTTCAAGAATCTCCGGCACCAAATAAAATCTTAAGAAGATGAAAAACTGAGAAAGAGTTCACAAGGGCAGGGGAGCATATGAACCCAGCAACAATTAAAATTGCAGACCCCTTGGACAGCAATTCTTATCGTAACCCATTCTAAACCACAAGAAAAACAACGGATAAACAAATACGTATTACGTAGTGAGATAGGAAAACTATAAGTCCAAATGTATCAAAATGGAACCTTCTATACTACTAGAGGAACATATACCACCAAGAAAAAATGAATAAATTAAGCCACTATAAATTAGGAAGAAAGAGCAGAGATATCGTACAACACCAGACTTCAGAGCTGATACTTGTGGTCCCTTTTGAGTTCCCCCATAGAAACAAACTGATTTCACGCCACAAGATTCTCCAGCATCACACACAACAACTGATATCTGTAATAGAGTAACAGATACAAATACAATATTCATCTATGCTTACAGAACTAACTTTCAATAAATCAAACAAACAATTAAATCAAAGGATGTACAATGTGAAATGAACTGTATTAAAAAGAAGCATTTTGGACCATAAAGCAAAAAGGTAAGCAGAATTAACAGACTTTCAGTAAAACCATAGACTACCAAGATCAAATTCCAAGGTAATTTGCTTTCCTTATTATAACAAGAACTTACTTGATCAGCCAACTCTCTGGTGGGCGCAAGCACAAGACAAAGGGGGTTCCTCTTTTTCGATCCCCCTTTGCGTTTACTCAACACATGCATAACTGCAGGTATACCGTAGGCCAAAGTCTTGCCTAATGACAAAAGAAAATTCAATAAAAAAACAACTCAAGATGAAAATCAAGCAAAAAAATGGAAGAACCACAATCGACAGTGAAAAAAAAAAAGAACCTGAGCCAGTCTTTGCAATGCCGATAAAATCACGGCCATCCAACAAAAAAGGCCAAGCATGTGCCTGAATTGGAGACGGATTCTTAAAATCCTTGCAACATTTCAAAACATTATCTGGCAACTTCGAGTCTGCAAATGATTTCATCGGGGCATATTTTGCATCTTGCGAATCCTTCCCATTTACTACGATTTTCTCGTCGTCACCTACACTACAGTCAACATTAAATCCATTACTTTCTTCTTCTTCTGCTGCTGCTGCTGCTGCTGCTGATATATGGTCTTTCTTTTTCTTCTTTTTCTCTTTCTTAGGTCCTTGTTGTACTTCTTCAAACTTTCTCTTCGAATTGAGTTCCTCTTGTCCATCAAATTCAGATTCTCTGCGCTTATCCTTTTTCTTCTTCTTCTTCTTATCAACTTTATCAACGTTGGGAGACTGGGGAAGTTGTTCGCCGTTAATAGCGGTTTCTTGGAGCTTTTTACCCATGGCAGCAAACAGAAACGGAAACACAGCAGCAAGAAGGGTTTTAGGTTAATTATGAGAAAGGGTTTCGAAATGGAACAACAGCTGAGCCTTTAAACCTTTTGAAAATTTGCCGAAATGGTCACGTATTTTTTAATATTCACCAGAGATGCCATAATGTTTACCACCTCACCATTTAAGCCTTTCGGCTCATTCTTTTAAAAAACTCAATTTTAAAATTTTTTTACAAGTGATAGATTTAATTTTAAAAATATAAATTATAAAATTTTAATTAATTATTATAAATGATTAAAATATATTATTTAAAGTAAATATATGTTGAAAGTTTGTGGAAATAATTTATAAAAATAACAATCTGAAAAATAATATTAAAAAAGTTTTTTATATTAAAAATGAGTCTTTAATAAGTATGAGTTTTATTTTTTATCACTTCATTAAATTTTAATCCACTAATTCAATTGTGATGAAATACTGAAATTATTAATAACGGATGGAGATTAAGGCAATAAAATTATTATGCGCCTCGCATTTATCTCCTTCACTTCATACTAGATTGCAACGGTTAGAATTCTAACGATAAAGATGAGGCATAAGCATCCCCTCTTTATCTAATCCCTAACGTAATTTCAACATGTAATAAATAAAATCATCAATGCATCCATCGAAAAATATATATAAAATACATTCAAGTTTATTTTATTTTAATTTTATGGAAATATTCAAGTACTTGGTAAATGTAGCAATAATAAAATGAAAAAAAAGGGTCAAATACGCAGAAACATCATATACAAAGAGAAAATGTGAATAACAAAGGCTACGAAGGCATAAGCATAAAAAATATAAATCACAACTTACATTTGAAAAAAAAAATTTCACTCTTGCCGACAATTCTATCTTCGTATTTCCTTCTTTATTATTAAATAAAATTAGTGTAGTGTCCGTACGATACACGAATAGATCTAAAATGATAAATTTATATTTTATTCATAGATTGAAAATAATTAATAAAAACAGTGATAGTATATTACTTATTACTTATTTTACCTGATCCAAATAATAATTGTTGTAAAATTTGAAGAGGCTCCATTGGTTCAGGCAGCTTAATCCGTCCTTGATTGCAGCATAAAGAAAATTTAGGTGTTGAAGAATTGTAATGTGCTCCTCATACCAAAAATATGCACCACATTTTTCGCATTTTGAGTTCGGGTCTCCAATATCCGAGTAGTCTGTATTTTAAAATTATAAAATATTGAAGGCAATCACTATTATTAAAAATACACTCACACAAAGATAAAATCATAGAGTCATTACCTATATCGCTGAAATTTGACAATGTTCTTGCTCGTTTTTTATATAAATATCCATTTATTCCTAAAAATATTAATGTAGTTAATCAAAATAACTTTTTATAATTTAATTGCGGTTGAAAAAATCATATTTAATACTGACCTTTTAATTGTAAATTACGTATAAATTAGGCATTACATTGCATATCTCTTTTGGAGAAAAATTACCCTATGTATTTTTTAAAGTATCTAACCCACACTTGCAAAAGCTAGAATCTGGAGAAAAATGACATGTGCATGCATTCTCATATATTTTATACTAATTAATAGTCAATCAAATCTTTTTTTCATACGAAAATTTCAACTTATATAAGATGTTAAATATTAAATTATAGAATAGTTTTAATCACTGTCTACCATTACATACCCCTTTTGGTGTAGCTGACTGGCTCAACAAATAAATAAGAAGAAATTGATGGGAGAATAAGAGAAAGGTCATGAGTTATCTTTTTCCTTTTTATTCAAGGAACCATGGTCAACTTAAAGAGACACTACTCCATTAAAATAATTAAATTATTTCTTAAATTGTTATATTAGTTACAAACTCTATTTCTTACTATTTTTTAACTTTTTTCTAATTAATTGAATTAAAACTACTTAAAATTTAAATTAAATAAATAATCTATTAAATTTTAATTTTAATAGAACCTAGGTGTTTTTATAATTAAAATTTGGATAATGATATATACAAAATAGGTTAATCAGGAAAAATGTTCATAATTAATTATGTTAGGTGGTCGTCGTAATAAGCAGCCAGAATTGGCATGAGAACAGGTGCCAGAGTTTTCATAAATTCTATTTTCTAATTCTGATACGCATTATTGGATTGTCTTCCCTGTTTTGTTAAAGTTCAGTTATCTTCTATTTCTACTTAATGTACTTCTACTCAAAAATACTCTTAATTTATCCATGTTTAATATTCAATTTTTATTTAGCCAACATATTAATTTAATGTAAATATTTGTGGAGATAAAAAATTACGGATAAACATATCAACACTATAATTTTTTTAAAAAAATTCAAATTTTATTAATAAATTTTTTTATGACTTTTAGAATTTTAATAAAATATATAAGAGTAAAAAAGTCTTTTAAAATTTATTTGTTGGATAGATTAATATAGTTTTGCAAATATATATAATAAATTTGTTATATGTATGGCTCATTTATAACTAAAATATTTAAAACATGGAATACAACTTACTGTTATATATGATTGAATTCTTGAAAATAGTAAATGAGGTTAAAATTATAAAATAATTGCATTATAAAATTCATTTATTTCATGTACCCATTTACATGAATAACCTAATTGATACCTCGTGCTTTTGAATAAGAAATATTTGTTTTATTGTAATAGAGCCACTGTTTTGTAAAGAAAAATGGACTTACCAATTTTGTTTCACACTTTTTTTTGTCTTAAGGATTTAAGCATAATTTCCATCAAAAATCTTGTTTATTGTTATCAACTATTTCTTTATATAGTTAAAATTTGAACCAACAAGATTTAGCTCAGTTGACAATATAAATTGAGTAAATTAAAAAAAATAATATTTAAATTTTATTAAAAATACTTATTAAAAGGATTGAGGAGTCTTAACTGTAATTAAAATTCGAATTAAATTATATTAATGAAAATATCTGTAAATATTAAAAAAATATAATTAAAATTTGTGGAAATATCTTTTATTTGTAAGCAACCGATTAAGTTTAAATCACTATTTAATATTCTAGTCAATGCAAGGTAACAATGATTTCACAGTGAAAAAAGCTAAATGGATTCTCTGAACTTAATAAGTTTCGTTGAATTTGCTTTTGTTACCTCACTAAATTTGGAAAATGAAGTATATCAATTTGTACCTTCAATTGTCATTTAGATTGAATAATAAAAATAAATTGAATTTTTATATATGATATTGGATATTTAATATTTTTTTCAATTCAATAATTGAAAATTTAAAATGGACCATTTAATTAAGATAAAATAATATATAAATACACTCTCATAAATACTTAACCGTTGGATTAAAATAGGGCATTAAATACTCATTACTGTATATAATGTCCCTAAAAATGACATATTTAAAAAGTTAAATCAGTACACTTGGCATTCATAGCAAATTTGTGCACTTTTGAAGTTTAATGAGTTAATTGTATATTTGATGTTTATGGTAGTATCTGATAAAAGTTAACAACTTCAAAGGGATTTTAAATGTATTTGGCCTAAAAAGTAGAATAATTAATATGATCTAAATCAATACTTATATGTGTAGGTAAGTGAAAATAACTCATACGCCTTTAATCAAAGGTCACAATGATCAATCAATAATTTTAGGTATGAAGTAATCTTAAATTATTGGGTCAATGTCCCGTCATGTAAAACAACTACAAATCATCGATGGATTAGCCATTAGGTCATTGGTAATACCCTTAGTTTTTTTAAAAAGTATGTCAAAAGCATATGATACAAACATATTCATGACTACCATATTTATCAACTTTTTTTTTTACTTGCGGCAAATGCTTGGTTTAGCAGTTGCATCTTGAAGCTGTGATCCTAGAGGTTATAAGTTTGAGTCCACACTCAAATAGGGTGGGATAAAATTTTCCTTTATTATTATTATTGCAAACCAATTTGAGGCAAATTTAAAAAGAAGTAACTTTTTTTTTAACACTCCATTTTTATCAACTTAAATATCACATATTACTAAAAAAAATACTTGTTCATTTGGTCAAGTAATCAAAATGTAGCCATTCACCATCAAGAATAGCTACAAAATATGGTCCATTTCAACTTCATGTGATGTTAATTGATATTGCGGAAATGACTAGCAAATTTAAAATTAGTACTAAAATTATAATAAAATAGAGAGAACATCAAAATTTACGAGGTTCGGCCAATTTTGCCTACGTCCCTGGACACTACCAAATTAATATTTCACTTAAAGAAATATTACAAATAGAGAAGAGAAAGAAGAACAAAGCCTTAAGAATAGGAAGATATTTAATTTTGGGATGAAGAATTAGCAAAGATCATAGGTCTATTTATACACAAATTTTGCCATCTTCCAACCATATTTAGCCACATAATTAATGTAGCCTCCTATTTAATTAAGCCGCCAATTTAGTTGAGTCAACCTTTTACTTTGTCCATGTTGGACTTTGTCACAATTTCTACAAATCCCCACCTTGACAAAGTCTACATCTTCAATCTCTTATCTTGTGTAGTGTCTTCCAATGCTGTCTTCAATTTTCACTAGCATTGATCAAGTCCAATTAACATTGAAACTTGAGCAAGCTTACAACATTTACCAAAACATCAACTAGATTCTCTGTGGTTCGAACTGCAACTCCACCTTCTTCGAGAACCTCTCGTATAAAGTGGTAATGAACATCTATTTGCTTTGTCCTTGAATGATGATTTTGATTCTTCGCCAACACAATAGCTCTCTGACTATCACAATGCACCTTCACGTGCTTATGTCGAATCCCCAACTCATCAAGCAACCCTTAAAGCCAAATTGCTTCTTTTACAGCCTATGTGCATGCCATATACTCTGCTTCTGTCGTAAACAAAGCATCTGGTAACTGTAAAGTAGACTTCCAACACACTGGTCCCTTTGCCAAAGTGAACACATAACCAGTATTTGATCGATGTTTATCCATATCACCATCTTTATCTTGCTGATGTGTACCCAACTTGTCCCAAGCGCATTTGCCACAATCCGACTGCTTCCAACACCTCGTCATTAGAAGCCAATTTAGCAGTTCCAATAACAGTAGTACTGTGATAATGATATAACCTGTTACTCTTTTGAACTCCCTCCAACACCACCAGTTCACCGAAAAATTATCCTCATAACTCCACCTTCTGCTTGTACGATGAAACTTTCTTCTTCTAAGGCTCCCACAGAAATGAGATTCTTTGATAAATCTGCTACGTAGCGAACTTTCTTCAAAGTTCTGATTGGTCCATCTTGATTTTTCAATTATATGGAACCAATCCCATGTGTGGTAATAGGGATATCATTTGCTGCATATACTACTCCATCTTCTAGTTCTTCGAAATCATAAAATCATTCTCGATTAGGACACATATGATAACTGCATCCGGAATCAAGAAGCCCAACACTAGAAGAGTTGGTAGAACTCAATACAGCAAGTGAATAATCTGAGTCCATATCATACTCAGCCACCGCAACAGTCTTTCCTTTGTCAGATTGGCCTATCTCCTTCAACTTAGGACACTCATTTTTCCAATGCCCTTTTTCTCTACAAAAGGCGCATTCATCTTTACTCAACTTCGACATTGCCTTTGATCGTCCCTTCTTTCCTTTCGCCTGGTTCCCCGGGCTTCCTCTGACAATCAAGGCTTTAGTCCCTCCGCTTAAGCTATCCAATTTATCCTTCCTCCTCAATTTATAGCTATACAAAGCTCCACAGACTTCACTGAGAGTTACATCAACCTTCCCATGAAGTAAAGTCATTTCAAGAAACTCAAACTCCTCTGAAAGGGATCCCAACAACATCAAGGCGAGATCCTCATCTCCAAATGTCACATCTAGGTTCAACAAATCAGCAACCAACTGATTAAAACTAGTGATGTGATTGTTTATTGTGGTACCAGGAGTGAACGTAAATAGGAACAGTCTTTTCTTCATGTAAAGCTTATTCTGACTGCTCTTCTTTAGGAACTTCTCCTCCAATGCCGTCATTAATCTATTAGTCGAAGTCTCTTTGCAAAATGCATGCTTTTGCTCTCTAGATAAGCACGACTGAATTATACCACAAGCCAACTGATTGAGGGTACTCCAATCTACTTCTCCCAATTCATCTGGTTTCTCTCTTTCAAGTGCAATGTCAAGACCTTGTTGAAATAAGGCGTCCTGAACCTCACTTTGTCACATGCCGAAATGACTGTTACCATCAAAGATTTCCACCATCATTCTCGAATTTACTCTAGTAACTCTTTGAAAAATACTTGAAGTATTTGATGTGGATGCCTTCATTGTAAATGGATTCTCCATTTCAGCCAAACCGTAAAATCACAAATAATAATATTACTCAAGTGTGCTAGAAAAAATTTCCAAGCAATTGGTCGAGTCACAACACACCAATTTCCTTAGGCTCTTATCGCTTGGTGACATAATTTTTTCCATTTACTGGAGATAATATATTATTATTATTCTAGATTTTACCAAAAGAGTGTTTTAACAATAATTTTAAATTTGCTAAATGCCAATTAGATAACAGGATCGGAAGTAGAAAAAAAACTTTCTGATGTGCCGACCGTAGTACACCTATAGAGCATACTAATTTCTCCTAAAACCAAAGCTCTGGTACCAATTGTTACGGAAGCGACTAGCGAATTCAAAACTAATGCTAAAACCAAAATAAAATAGAGAACACCGAAATTTAACAAGGTTCGATCAATTTTGCCTACGTTTCCGGACATTATAAATTAATATTTCACTTAAAGAAATATTACAAATATAGAAGAAAAAGAAGAACAAAGCCTTAAGAATAGAAAAATATTTGATTTTGGGATGAAGAATTTGTAAAAATCATAGATCTATTTATACATAAATTTTACCATCTTCCAACCATATTTAGCCACCTAATTAATATAGCCTCCTATTTAATTAAGCCACCAATTTAATTAAATCAACCTTTTACTTTATTCATATTGAACTTTATCACAATTTCTATAATTAACAATTGCACTTTTTATCTTATAATAAATTTTAGCTGAAAAAGTAATCTCAAATTAATCTTAAAGCAAATTGCAATTTTGTAAAGATTAAGGAGATACGATGCATTTTGCATAATAAACAAAATCAATGAAAAAATCCCTACATGCAATTGTTTAAAGACTGTTGGAGTGTTGGAAAGAAAGACTCGGATGCAATTTGCGTCCCTCATATATAAATTTCATTAATGGAAATTCTTACTTGTTCGAAATCAAGAAACCTTTTGCAATTTATTTAGGCTTAATATATAGACCTTTTTAATTTGGTATGAATTTTTAATTGTCCCTTTTATTTTTTAAGTGTTTTAATTTATTTTTTAAATTTAGTAAAAGTATATTTCATAGCCCCCCAACTTCAACAAAACCAGTCATATTTTAAGAGAGAGTGTGATACACTCTCACCACATGATATGATTTGAAAAGTCAAACCAATATTTTGCTGCCACGTGGATATATTTTCTTACTTCTCTCAAATTTTTAAAAAAATTCATGGATAAATAAAATCTTAATCTTTCGTACTCTTTCAATTACAACAATACCATCTTCTTCCCTAACATCCAAATTCACTCAAGAAACACAAAGGATTAAAATAAATTGGGAATTAAGAACGAAAGTGAGTTTTCTTTTTTTCTTAGATCTCAATAATAGAGGAAAGTAATTTTAATCAAAATTAGACGTAGAAGTAGGATTAGTCGTTGAGTTTGAAAAACCCCATTGGCGAACGAGGATGCCGTCGACAAAGCAGCTCTGTCAGAAGAATTTGAATCATAGATGCCACCTTCCTCTTCTTCGTTGAAATTGAAAAAACCCCAAACCTTCAAACCTTTAATCCAGCTCAAATTCATGCTAAAATCAAGAGCTAGATACTAATTTTATATAAGCAATTCACTTTTTTCAGTTGATTTTGAATATGTAGAGCGATTGCTCCTTGAAATCGATAAAATCAAACGAAATTAAAAAAATGAAAATCGAGCCATCTTTTAGTTGGAGCTCCGACTAAGGGCCCTAGTGTTTCTCGTAGCCACATCCGGTGATGAGTGCTGGATAAAAAAGGTGAGTCGTATTAAAAGGATGGAGAAGAAAGTAAAAATAGTGGTGATGAAAAAATGGAAGGGTGATATAGACGAAGAAGATGAAGAAATCTCATCTGACAAAAAAAATAAAAATATAAAAAATCAATTATTCAATCTTTAGACATGTGTTTGAATTTTTAAATTTAGACAACTTAGATGCACATCAACAGGAGGGAGCTCTGTGGTGCAATTTTATTAAGTTTAAGGGATAAATTAAAATACTTAAAAAGTGAAGGGAATAATTAAAAATTCATGCCAAATTAAAAAGGTCATCTATATATCAGGCCTTTTATTTATTTTGAACTACGTGCTATACATTGGTTAGTGTAACAAAAGTATTATAGGATCTGTCAAACTCTCTTAGATATATGTGCAATGCATTCTTGAATTTTTATGAATAAAATTATATATTAACTTATTTTAGTATAAATTTATAACTATATAGAATTAAATAGAAAATATCAAAACTTATTTTTCCGGTTATATGTTACAAACAATTTATCTGTAGTTGTATTTCCTACTTTGTAACGAATGTGTGCATTAAATTGATGTCTATGAAAATAAAAAGCTTATTGTAACTTAAATTCCAATTCCCTCGTAATTACGCCATTCCAAACTCATCCAACCGACTTTAGGTGGAGGGGCAGAATCGGAAATATATAATTCCAAACGGAATACCGCGTAACCGATAAAAATGAAGGATCCGCACACCCATAAAGTTAAAAACGTAGAGCAGATTAAACTCTCAACTGCAACTACTCAGCGCTCAATTCGTCAGATTTGGCGCATAACTTTGGGGATCTAGACGCCATGAGTCGGTTTCACCACGATCCTAATCCATTCGATGAAGAAGAGGTCAATCCCTTCTCGGTAATTTCTCTTCCTTCTTTTACTCTTCTGGATCTGCTGTTTTTAGCTCCTTTTTGTTATGGATTTTCGTTTTTTTGTTTTTTGATTTGGATCTGGCTGCCATTTTATTTTCTTTTTTTTGGTTTTCTTAATTGTTATGATATTTTAGTAATTTCGTTGGGGTTGTATATAAATCATACATATGGCATTTGATTTGTGTTTTGTGTGGAGGAGATCAGATGTATATGCTTGAATCTAGGATTTTGAAGAGGAAATCTGTTTACTAGTTGAAGTAGCGCAGTCTTGTGTTACTGCTTCTGCTTGAGCAATTATTCGCTTATTTTACATTTAGTCTACTGAGAACTGACAAATGGTTTGCTCTTTTCTGATCTTTTTCTGTTTTGTTAACTAGTTACTAGCTAAGATGATAAACTAAACCTACAACTTTGAGATTGGACGTGATGCCCCAGTTTAGTGATTGCAATTTGCAAATGGTTTTTCTTGGTAAACCTCCTCAAATTACCCCTTTCTGCAAAAAGTTTAAAACGGCATTGTTTGTGATAATGAAGTGAAATTCACAGTTGTCAAAACAGTTTCATTGTTTTTAAAATATCTGTACGAGTTCATTTCAAATATATATAAATTCTGTAATCTGTAGGGTCTACCATCCCCGTTACTGGATAGTTGATAAGTAGAGTCACTAGGACATTACCAAGGAGTGGACTCACCTTCATTTCAATGTAAATGAAATAAACCTTTTACTTTTATATGCTTGGGGCGTTGAATCTTCTCTCTGTGAACGTTCGTTACGAATTAAAGAAGAAAAAAAAGCCGTTTCGAATTATGTAACATGTAGGTAGCAATTAGTGTTATATTGAATTCTATGAACTGATTGTATGGATGCTGCAAAAAGTGGAATTTTCAGTGATTTCATTGGATGGTCATACACCTTATTACTGAATACTGTACAATCAATTTGAACCTTCTTAATTTGTAGTTCCGTTGGCATCTTTGGGACTCAGGTGTGCCTGATTCACAAAATGCCAGGCTTGAATTGTCCAACTTTGTTTGTAGAGTTTGGTAAATAATAAATTAGTGAGCTCCTATGAACTGTCAAGTTATGTCAACTTCTTCATATAACTTGGTTAGAGTATTCATGTAGTTGCTTGTCAAATCATCCTTGACCAAATATCTTATGTGCTGTTTTCTGTATATGGTATCTCTCTCTGGGGACACATGCAGAACGGTGGTAGAGTTCCTGCAGCAAAGACACGAGGGCACAATGATGCAACAGTGGACATTCCTCTCGATACATTGAATGTAATTGATTTCTGTTTCCTCCTTATTTCACTATATGCAAATTCACCCGAGCGAGGTCCTGAATGTACATTTTTTTCTGGAATAATACAGGATCCAAAGAAAAAAGAGAAAGAGCTTGCATCTTGGGAAGCTGATCTCAAAAGGAGGGAAAAGGTACAACCAATCTTCTGCTAAGTACTCATAAGTAGTGTGTGTGTGCCATATTTATAGTGTCAATCAATGCGGTTTCATCATTAAGACTTAAAGTATAAATTCTCACCTATATTGAGTGTCCTATGTACATAGTGGCTAAAGGCAAGCCAGGTGTGTGCCTAGGCAGCAAGTTGCTCATGTCTCACCTAGGTGGGACGCAAGGTGTGTGGTGCCCTTGCAGAAGCGCATCACAGGCGCTCGCCTAGGCTGAGGTGGTGAAAGAGTCGATTTCAACCATCTGGGAAAGCAAGCACCGATTTCAACCTTCCACCACTCTTTTTCTGTAGAGAGAGAAAGATAGAGAGAGATGGAATGTCAATATAATTTGTTCTTTTGATTTGAATTTGATAAGATGAAAGATGATTGAGAAAGGAGACTTGGGAACACCGGAACAGGGATAATTATAGGAAGAAGGAGAAGGTTTCTTTTCCTAGTTGCAGGGGTACCAAGAGGAAGCAAAGGAAGAAATAGATCTAGTCGGCTTAGAGTGAAATTTTTGTGGTTTCTGAGAGAAACGTGAAATGAGGTTAATAGTGGGAGGAAGGAGAAGGACTTGAATGTCCTATTTTACCAATATACCCCTCCCAATTCAAGTGTTAAACTGAATAACTCCTTAAACATAGTTTCTGAAAATAAAAAATATTTTCTTAGAAATAAAAAATAAGACACGTCATAATAAGTAAAGATTTAGATGATGATAAATTACTTCATTATAAGAATTTTTGGGCATATTCATTTTTAATTTATTATGGCCTTTAGAAGAAAAAATATTGTTGAACTAAGCTTTAGAAACTCGAATAGTGGGAATTGACCCCAAGTTAAATCGCTAGTATTGCATAAAATGAATTGGTTCTTGTTGAATATAGGCCACATTGCCCAACATAATACACACACACATAATTTAAATTTTTGTTTGTAATTAGTGGCTTGATTTTATCTTTTTGTATTGTCTTTTTAACATTCCAATATTATCTTACTTGTCCACAAGTTAATATCATACTATTTTATGTACTAGTTTATTAGAATTGTGGAACGGTATTAAAATTTTTATGTTTAATGTGTGTGTATATATATATTAATGTTCTTTTTTTATTATTGCTTTTTTTTCCGCCCGTGCGCTTTATGCGCCTAGGTCACAGGCAAACCCTTTGCTCCTAGAGTGAGCCTTGCACTTTTAACTACTCTGCGTATGCATACTTATTGTAGCTTTGAAGATTTTATCTTTCTATATCTGTTGTTAAGGATTCACTCTGGTTTTTGCAACAGGAAATCAAAAGAAGAGAAGATGCTGTAACACAAGGTTTACACCTTTTGAATACTTTGCTTTTATGTAATCATCTAAATAAAATTTGTGAACTGATTAACTGTTAATTTGTTGATGATGTTGTATATCAGCTGGTGTACCTGTAGATGATAAAAACTGGCCACCATTTTTCCCCATCATCCATCATGATATAGCAAATGAGATACCTATTCATGCTCAACGACTCCAGTATTTGGCTTTCGCAAGTTGGTTAGGTATAAGATTGTTGATTTTCCTTCTCCAGTTAAAGTTACCTGAGAATATGTCTGTGTTTTACGTTAAGATCCTAACAAATACAATTTGATCATATATGCAATTAGTAATTTGCTGAGTCGATTTAAATGCTTATTAAGCATATTGTTTTACAACGTGGTGTTCTTTGTACACTCCCAACTGGAATCAATAGAAACCCGTTTTCAGCAGAACAGACCAACTCGATGATTTAATAGCAAGTGAGATTGTTAACTAAGAAGTAGGTTCTATGGGGCAGAAGCTAGAAAATAGTGAGTTGAGCAATTTCATTTATCAGCGTTGTTGATGTTCCTAGTGTGGTAGATGCTATTTCTTGGTCAATTATACTCAATTTGATATTGATTGGATGTCATGAAAATTTCCTTATTTTGCGCTGATTTTCTGTAATATTGTTGGGAAGATTAATCCTAATTGAATGAATCTAGTTATATGATATATCAGCTTACAAGTTTTGAAAAATACTTAATTTTTTTTGTTTGTCAAATGCAGGCATAGTTCTTTGTCTTTCTTTTAATGTCATTGCTATTCTGGTCAATTGGATCAGGGGTGGTGGTAAGCGCTTTATAAACTGCATTTGCAAATTTTAGTGAATTTTGTTTCCCAGGAGCAATTTTAATAATTGGCTGGTTCATGGTATGCAGGAGTCAAAATTTTTCTGCTCGCATCAATCTATGCTCTATCTGGAATTCCTATGTCTTACATTTTGTGGTATAGGCCTCTTTATCGTGCAATGAGGTTAGTAAATCTATCATTTTTATTTGAACATAAAGTGGTAACTTACGATATGGCAATGGCTCCTAATGGATACACTATTCTGAGAGATAGTTGTTAAGGCATAAATATGTGCCGACTATTTTGCATCATGAACCCTTTTTTTATATCTGTAAAAAAAAAGCTTCTATTCAGTAGAAGTGGTTGTGAGTTCATTTCTGTATTTGCATTTTCAGCGAGCCTTTTTCGTACACTTGTTTTTTGGTTACAAAGTTTGGAAATTTAATGAGCATTATTGACAACTATTATCAGTGATTATTGATAGGGATCTGGAATGTTAAACTTAGGTAGATATAATATATGTAAATCTGTTCGTTGTTCTATCTGTAAATGGCCTTTTGCTTTGAACTTGCAGGACAGATAGTGCATTGAAGTTTGGCTGGTTTTTCATGTTTTACCTGGTGAGTTTCAGTTATCACCGCACTGGTTAATGTGTCACCTGTGTAACCACTAACCACTGTATCCTTACTCACATCTTAATGGATATTTTCTGTTACAGCTTCACATAGGGTTCTGTATATTTGCTGCTATTGCCCCTCCAATTGTTTTCCGTGGGGAGTCCTTGACGTAAGTTTCATGTTTTACAGGGTTAAATTAAATGTTGAGACTGGACAATTTTTGGAAGTTCATTTTTAGTGGTTCATTAGAATATGACAATCATCGCTAGGATTGTCTTCGCGAAACTAACTTTTGCTCATTGTAAAATTACAGGGGCATCCTTCCAGCAATTGATGTCATTTCTGATAATTTGTTGGTGGGGGTAAGTTGGATTGTCTTGGCACATTCATGTTACTTTTATGTTTTCACTAGCATTACTAATATCTTGATTATGGTTTAGGAAGAACTAAAACTTCTACTATTTCTGGAAACAGCTAATCAGCTAAAAAAGGGATTTTCTACAGATCAGTAAATTTACCCACAAAATTATTTTTATTTGTTGAGTGTTGGATATTTCATTCTATTGAATGTGATCACCACATGCAAGAAATATGGATGTCATTGATTATATAAAAGGGTTTACCTCGATAATATTGCTTACATGTACAAGAGACACTTTCTTGATTACCGCTTGAATGAGTTGAAGCATTTGGTCTCTGTACGTATTCGGATTAAAATTTGTAGCTGATGTTTATCACATTACCTAATTCTTCAATTTAATCACAGTTCAGTAAGAATTTTGGTTTAATGAGTGCATGTTCAATGTATTTTGGAAAACGTATTCTTTTGGATTAAAAAATCCAACTACAGCAACTAATTTTGTGATTTGGTTGACGCAGATATTCTACTTGGTGGGGTTTGGCTTGTTTTGCTTAGAGTCTCTTCTGAGTTTGTGGGTTCTTCAGGTTAGATTTGAATAACTAAACGTACGCTTAAGTACACCATTATCTTAATTGGAGTCATTTCAGTTCATGGGTTTTAGCAGCTATTATAATGCAACACAATTATGAATGCATACTAGTCCCATGTTGACAATTTTATTGACTTTGTGTTACTTTTGTGCAGAAAATTTACTTGTATTTCAGGGGAAATAAATGAGAAAACACACAAGCAGTGATCTATATTCAGGGTAGGGGTATTAGTGCCTCTGAGAGTGTTTCGGTATATACTTTTTCTATGATTCCTTTCTGTGATGATTGTTGGAGCGTGTAGAGTAGAGAGCGTGATTTATTGTATTTTAGAAATTCAATCCGTTTTACCTCCAGAGATTCTGTTTCCTTTTTTCTCTATATGATTACATATTCGTTATTTTTCCGAGGGTTCAATCTTCCTAGAGGAAATATTGGATTCAAATTGCAGTGTGGGTCCGTTGATTCAATTTGTGTGCATCTAAAATTTGTACCCAAGTTATAGAACAATCTGAGAATCAAAAGCTGGCCCTTCCTAAGGCTTGGCAATAGGGGCGATCGTCCAGGGTCTACAGTAGAAAGGGTCTTCTTAATTTCTAGTTTTAATATAAATATTAATTGAATTTAGATTAAATGATATTTTTTTATAAAATTTGGTTAAATATCGTAAGTTCAATTTAAAATTTTTAAATAATAATATTTTATTATAATATTTAAAATTGAAGGTCTTTAACTACTTTTTTATATTTATTTGCTTCGGGTCCATAAATGTTAAAATTGAACCTTCTTGCAAAAAAGGTTTAGGTTTTTTTTTATCTCGCTTATAGGCTCCAAAAGGTTAGAAACTAGCCTGTTTGTTTCCAGCAAAAGGAAATAGATTTGGCAAAACCCCTATAACCAATCCAAGAGCCCAATGGATTATTACAAGCTCTCTCTAGTGCGACTCCAGTCTCTCATTAGGGTTGTAATCGAGTTGAGCTGTTCGCTAGCAGTTTCAAATCGGTTTGATCAAAGCTCGGTCGACTTGATAAGGTTTGACTCGAGTTTAAGACCGATTTGAAATATTAATGAGTCAAGCCGAGCTATCTGAGGTTTGGCTTGAAAGTTCGTGAGCATGCTCATATAATTTTTTAGTTACTCTTAAAAATTATTAATTTCCTATATATTTATTAAAATATGGTGAGTGGTTTTAATTTTAAATATTCTGATTAAGAAAAATTATTAATCTATTATTAATTAGTTTTACATATTCTTAAAATGTATTCATATTCTAATTTAGAAAAAAGTACGTAAGAAATTTATTAGATAAATAAGGCTCGTTTAGGTTCGTAAGCTTGTGAACTCGAGCCGAATTTATCTACGAGCCCGAGCCGAGCTAAAATATTTTAGGTTGGACGAGCTTTGAGCCGAGCTGAGTTCAATTATTTATATATTCAAGCCGAACCAAGCTTAGATAGGTTCAGTTCCGATTCGGTTCGTTTGCATGTGATTTTAGTTGTTAAATTTTATGTTTTCATTTTTTACCACATTCTGTAGTTTCTCTCCCTCAATATATAAATATATAAACAAGAGAATTCATAATTTAATAGGGTCCACACTCGTGAGGTTAAGAGAAACACTACTAAGTTTAAGGATTAAGAGGCTTTTAAGGATAATTACAGGGTTCGAAATTGAATTAGTTTCAACGGTAGGACTCCAAATACACCATAGGTCAAATTCAATGAAATCTTCAAACCATAACTGACTTTTCCTTGAGGTACTACAAGAATCATTTAGCATCTAATTTGGAAACATTCTTTTTAATGTATACATTAAATTCATTTTATGTGTAAGATTTTTAATAGCTTGATTAGCTTAGACGATGGCTTTTCATACATTAGCTCTATTATTTTGGATTGTAAGTACTTATGTAGACTTTATGCTAGTTGCTCGTTTAGCTGGGTTTGGCGTAATGCCAATACCGCTGCCTACTACCTAGCTTGTGCGGCTTTTTTAGAGCATCTTTAGTAGATAGTCCATTTCAATAATAGTTTTGCCACATAGGCAAATAGACAGTTGATTAAAAATTGTTCTACACTAACTTGCCTATTTTCTCTTCCATATATAATGTGGCACAATGAATGTTGGACACTGTCTATTTAATCTTCTACATGTAGACAATCAAATGGACTACCAACTCACAAAATTAATTAATATTTTAATATTTAACAATGAAACAAGTTTGTAACTGAGTATTTTTTATTATTTAATTACACAATTTTATATGAAATAGAAAAGCTAGTGCGACTCTTTTTTATAGACATTGTCTATTTTTAAAATCATTGACATGTCATCAATGAGAACTTCTATTTCACATGCCACATAATTATGGAATCCACTATCCACTGAAGATGCTCTTGGCTATAGTATGGTTCTTAACTCCACCTTATCATCTCACTTGAATTAATACAATTCTATTTAAAACAAAAAAAAAAAAATTATTTAAAGTGAATTGGATTTGTTTCGATTTTAAACCCATCTTATAAGTATGTATGATTAGGAGTAAATATATCCATTGTAAATGTAAGCACAAATAGCCTAAAATCAGGAGTGAATTCCACACGCCTTAAAACCCTTATCTTAAACTAGTCGCTAACTGAATGCCACGTGGAAAATCCAATATCCAAACTGCTAAGGAAATGAAATGCTCACAGCCATACCTCTGCCTATCACAAACGCCATCACTTCATCCACAATTCCATCAATTTTATTTTAATTCATTCTCCATCTTTTTTATTTATAATCCTGCAAAATGTTCCTTAAAGCTAATTTATTAGCTGTAAGAGCTATCAACTAACTAAAAATAGAAAACAATAGAGTTTGTTTTTGTAAAAAGTTAAATGAAGTATATTTGTGTTTTGGTGTTGAAACTATAGACTGTTTATAATAAGTTCTAAATCAAATTATAAAAGCAAGCTAGCTTTTAATTTAAGTTAACATATAAGCACATAAAAACAACTAGAAATACACATCACGCCTCCCATCCTCACTTTTTTTTCTTCCAATACAAACTACCTTCTTATTCATTTTTCTCCAACCTCTTATTTTTTTTCCCAATGTTCATATATTTATCAATTAAATTCTATCCTTTTTAAATTTAATTAATTCCTCCTCATATTATTTATTTATTATTATGTCTTCCTCATTCTAGCTCCCCACTCTCCCAAATTTAACCAAAAAAAAAAAAGAAAGGAAAAATGGCAGTCTGCTCAATCTACACAGCCCAATCCTTAAACTCAACAAGCTCAATCTCCACTCCAAAAAACACCCAATTCAGATTTCTAAATCAAAAACATGTAGCAGTATTTTACAGCAACAAAAGAAGCAGTAAAGGTGGGAACTTGATAACATGTGCAGCGGGAAATGAAGAACAGACAATAGTGATAGGGTTAGCAGCAGACTCAGGATGTGGGAAAAGTACATTTATGAGAAGGCTGACAAGTGTGTTTGGAGGAGCAGCCGAGCCACCAAAAGGGGGAAATCCAGATTCAAATACACTTATAAGTGACACAACTACTGTTATTTGCTTAGATGATTATCATTCACTGGATAGGACCGGTAGGAAAGAGAAAGGAGTAACTGCACTTGACCCGAAAGCTAATGACTTTGATCTTATGTATGAACAAGTTAAGGCTATTAAAGATGGAGTTGCTGTCCAAAAACCTATTTACAATCATGTTACTGGTCTTTTGGATCCTCCTGAACTCATTAAACCTCCTAAGATTCTTGTCATCGAAGGCCTTCATCCTATGTAAGTACTTATTACTCCTTTTCTTCTTTAAATTGTGTGAAATAGTGAGGTATAGTTCAGATGATGAGCATTAAGCTCAATGCATGTAGTGTACTCGTACAAAAAAAATTAGAAGTGAAAATTAATTACGAGGGACTGAAACGAAAATATTTTAAAGTTTGTTAGTACAAATTGACATTTTGATCTCAATTCAACAAAAAAAATATATATATTTCTTAGAACAAATTATCACGGCGCATTCAAGGATGATAGAATATGAAGATTCTATGTATAATATTCGTCACATGATGTTGGAGAGGATAAGGTATCATATCTAAATATCTTAACTGAAAGGCTGAGGAGGCATTATTGCTGCTTTGAAAACACTGGTTACCGCCTGAACCGGGGTTTGAATTGTTAAGAGAATGCTGTATGATTGAAGTTAGCATGATCTACACCGTTTAATTTGAAAATGAATGGGTGGGATTTGATTTTACTTTTTGAATAAAAAATTAATATTTGAGACAACTTTACTCTATATTTAACATGTGAAATGTAGAGAATTTTTATGTGCTGTATAAGGTATTTCTCAATTGACTACGTTGACAACTTTTTACATATTACCATTTACCAATTAAAAATATAGCTCGATTAAACAATTTATAAAAGTTGAAATATTTGATGAAACTAGTTTATAAGTTGTTGAAACAGTTGAATGAGTAAAAAACATATGTAAAAAAAACATGTTAGTGTATATAATAAAAACGAGATATAATTGTATTCTATTTCCTCAAGCTTTAAATGCTCTGAGCCCTAAAAATGCCACTACCTTTTTAAAAAAAAGCTAGGAAGCAGTTTCGCGCTATTAATAAAATTGACAAAAAAAAAATGCCTCTTATTAAGTTATTATTAAAAAGAATTAATTTATAATATTTAACTTATCACCCGTTTAAGCTAAAATATAAGTTATAGAGAAACTTCAAAGTCTAAGCTAGTTTGACTAGCTTATTTGACCAAGGTACAAACAATAATAAGAAAACATTATATGAGACCGATTGATTTCCAGTATGTAATTTCAAAAAAAAAAAATATTCCTGAAATAGAGGGTTAATTTGGTCTTTTAATACGTAGGATTCTAAATTTGTGTAAATTAATGAATTGTGTAGGTATGATGAACGAGTAAGAGATCTATTAGACTTCAGCATATATTTGGACATTAGCAATGAAGTTAAATTTGCTTGGAAAATTCAGGTATTTTCTATCGACCTTTTTCTATTTTTATTTTTAAATTTTTTTACTAAACTTATAGTTTTGGGCATATTCTGAAGTGAATAAAATTGAACTAAATTGGAAAACAGAGGGATATGGCAGAAAGAGGACACAGTCTTGAAAGCATAAAAGCTAGCATTGAAGCTCGCAAGCCTGATTTTGATGCTTATATCGGTAAAGTTCCCTCAAAAAACATAGAAATTGAAAATGTACATAAAGGTCAAAATTTTCATTTTTACAATGATGATGCAGATCCACAAAAGCAATTTGCAGATGCAGTAATAGAAGTGTTGCCAACCCAGTTAATACCAGATGACAATGAAGGCAAAGTTCTAAGAGTTAAACTCATAATGAAAGAAGGTGTTCAATATTTTAGCCCCGTCTACTTGTTTGATGAAGGATCCACTCTTTCATGGATTCCCTGTGGCCGAAAGCTCACTTGTTCTTACCCCGGTATTAAGTTCGCCTATGGCCCCGACACTTATTTCAGCCACGAGGTACAGTTTTCCTCCAAAACCACAAACTGCGTTTTGATTTCATGAGAAAAATTCGTAAGGAATTGATTTGTTGTTTCAGGTGTCTGTGTTGGAAATGGATGGGCACTTTGACAGATTGGATGAGTTAATTTACGTTGAAAGTCATTTAAGCAACACATCGACAAAGTTTTATGGAGAAGTGTCGCAACAAATGTTGAAGCATGCTGATTTCCCGGGCAGTAACAATGGGACGGGTCTTTTCCAAACTATCATTGGATTGAAAATCAGAGATCTTTATGAGCAAATTGTTGCTAGCAGAGCCAAAACTCCTGCTCAAGCCAAAGCCTAGTTTGTAACTAAGGCAAATTCTCTATAAGTTTTTATTTATCTTATTTTTCTTGCTCTCTGAGTTATTAGGAAATTGGTTATAACCATGGGGGATTGGTTATTGGTTATGTAATATATCTGATGGGAATTTGTGTAATAATATATTATAGAGAAATGAAAAACAGCCATGGATAACTTCGGTTAGGACTGTATGATAAAAGACCAAAACCTTTTTGGCACAATCTTCCATCTATAATTAATTGCTCTATTTCTTTTCTTGCATCACTATGCTTGATGGAAGATTAGATATGACTAGTCCAATGCTTTTCTCCACAATAATATTTTACATTGGTTGCCATCTATAATTAAGGGCTGAAATCATGATTCAGCCAAAATTAGAATTGGATGGATGCAAAATTACAACACTATAGTAGACCAATGTCAGATCGAAAAATCCTTAGCAACATTCCCGAAATTAACCAAACGAAGCCATTTGATTCGTGTGAAATAAGCCCTTAAAGGGTGGAAATCCAGTGCATGTGTTTCTGGAATGGCACATCCGAAATCCAAGAATTTCGGGTTTCTGCCTCGTTATATATCAGTTTAGGGGGGCCAAATGCAAAAAAAGTATCAACCCAATGAACTACAAACGCAAGCAATAGCATTCAAATGTTGTATCATACCCCTCGCATGCCCTATAAGCACCTATAAGGGCTAAATTAAGCACAATATCTTATTTAAACAGCATTAGGGAACTATTTACAATACTACGCACAATATGAACATAATTGGTTAGAATATCGTATATTTCAAAAGATCAGATAGATCACTATCTAGATAGAGATTGTAACTTGACATACTTGCAACTAATTTATATCGGCAAACGAATACTTTTGGCCCCTTGAACTTCGTTAAATTTTGAGTTTCACCTGTTGAACTTTGATTTCATCCGTAAGGGCTATAACTCAAAAAAATTCTAACATTCAAGAGTTCAATCTCACCAAGTAAAAGTTCAAGGGCCAACACAGCGAAAAAGTCAAAAAATCGTTTTCCCGATGTATATTCAACTGCAATCTCATTGCAGGCCTACTTAATTGTAACAAACTTGTTAGTACCATGTTTAGCCCAATGGTGTTTCAAGTCAACAGGATGAGAAAGATCATGACCTTCAGCTGCAAGTTTAAGTACTAATTTCAGATAAGCTCCAGTACTCATTTTCCTTCCAGCCACACGAGTCCCTCGCCTTGTGGAACTCATCGGGAGAGGGTGCTCAGATATGCTTTTCGTGCAACACGAGGATTGCCATCCTCCAGCACCCCATTTGTAACACACTCTTTGAATACCTGTACAAGAGCAAATCGGAGAAGGCATCATAGAAACATTGAGGTTCATTATTTCCTGTTTTGCTTCAGGCCTGTTTTGGCCTTCTTTTCCCGGAGAAATCTTTTTCGGTTGCTTAGTCTTGGGTGGAATTCGGTTAACAGAGGGCTTTGGTTTCTTTGGCTTTGCGGTTTTTGATTTTGAATTGTTCTTTGCTGGCTCAGGTGTGGGAGCAATGGACCGAATAGGAGGGACAATAAGAGGTGGTTGAGTATCGGTTTGAGTCCCTTGAGAATGAACTGTACTGGATTTCTGTGGAGGATAAAAAGTTCCAGGATAGAACCAGCCGAAATATGGAACAGATGGTCCTGTGTTAGCTTCTGGTCTCATATGGGTTGTGTTGGAGTATGTCCCCATCAAAGAGTCTCAATGGCTGCCTCAGTACTGCACACACATCAGAAAGTTATTTCAGGAAATCATATTTCTACTGCTTGAAAAAGCTATTCATGGGTATGCCAGCCAATCTCATCTTAAAAAAATCAATGCATTATTGTAAACAATGTTATAAACTATAATAGCTTTAAGATAGCTAATGGAAAAACAAGTTCATTTGAAGGTTAAAAGAGTATGACAATCGTTTATTTATGGACGAGTAACACCAGTTTACACGATGACTACTCATTGCAGTTGTTAATAGAATGCGTTGGGTCATGAATCAGCACCAGGAAACCAGGTTTCGAACAAATAGGAATTGAACAGTCATGTAACATTTGGAAGTTATATAAGAAGGTATTACAGGCATTCATAGTTTGAAGGGACAAAAAGATTATTTTTCCAATTTTCCTTTCAATAGTGTAGTTCACTTTAGTTTTGCTGTCAAAGAAACTCATTATTGGCTTTGTAAATTTAGAGAAATTTGCAATAAACCCAAGGATAACCACTATTTTTTTTTTGTTTGCAAGACCACTTCAGTCTCTTGTTCACTTGTAGTTGCTTCTTTTTTTAGTGAGTGTTGCCTCTAAGAATAAAACAAATATAAGAAGTAAAGCAGAGTTCATCAGATGATTAGATTCAGTATCTGTAACCCAAACTTCGTAACCTAATTACAAGTATAACAGAATAATAAACAACAACACACCCAAACACACTGAAAGCATAAAGAGCACATGAAAAACTGAGTTTCGTGAGAAAATCGTTCAGAATTTGAAGAACCAAATGAGTCAATCAGAAGAATATACATGATCATCAGCAAAACTAAGTGTATTATGCAACGAATGAAATCAAAGCAAAAGAAAGCGATTGATTAACCTGAAATAGAGTAAAGAGAGCGTAGTTAGGTTGAAAGCTGAACCTCCTCAATCTCTCTCTCACTCATGCCAGGCAGTCCTCCATTTATACGCTTTTCTCTCGCCTGCTACATCCCTTCTTTTTCACGTGCCTTTACACACGTGCGTCTCACCCTCACATGGCCTAGCGAGCATACTCCAGTTGACCAGAATTCTTTTCATTTAGTTTAGACCTGAATTATTATGTATTAGGTTCTTCCAACTATAAATTAAATACCTATGGTTTCTTTTATCAAAAAAAATACCAATGGTATCTAAATATATTGCCCATATTTTTAACTTTTATACTCGTTCCGATTTAAAAAATTAATCGCTTTGCGGATTTAACCTTAGCTCTTTTTACTGGTCATTTTAGAATATCAATACAACCTTTATAATTTTTTCTCTAATATATCCTTGTACTGTATTAATTAGGAAGGAGTATAGGTATAGATGAAATTATACAGTAGTAATTAAAAGGAAAGAGAATCTCATCAAGTATATATACATTAATCATTTTAGTGGAGTATTAAATTTTATTAGTTCTGATGAAAAGTCTGCAAGCGATTAGTTTTTGAAATCGAAAGGAGTAACTTATTTGATCATTCATATCAATGATTTCTAGATATATTACCCATATTTTTACAAATTCTTTTAGACTATATGTTTTTAGTAACGTTGTAATTAAGGTTGGACTTTAAACTTATAGAGGTTTTAGATCGAGTAATATCTAGCTAGTTGCAGTTATGGTTTTTAATCATATATAATGTAATTTTTTTTATGGAAAATATGTTTTAATAGTGTTGCACACTTACACTTAACAATATTTATTTTTATTTATTAAAATTTTAAAAAAAATAAACATAATCAACTTGAATAAATGTGCTTGGGAGATGTACTGAGTTTGGTTAAACCTAAGATATCACGGCAGGTCCAATCCAAGTTCATACGACGAACAAACCTGATCAGAATTTGTTAAAATGACCAAAAAAATTGAGGGATGCGACAAATAAATGACAAGAAATCAATGAAGTTATTAAATCCAACGAGACATCTCTGCAATGGATGGCATCTTGGGATTGCAAGCTATAAGCGTTACATAATGCACAAGAAAAATTAGCGGGAAATTGTCTTGTGGATGTGTTTTTTAGTTTGTTTTGGAGCTCATACCTCCTCTAATTTACAATTAGAAGTGATTTATCTTTTGGCTGCTTGCTTTTCCTCTTTCACTTTCTTACATTTTCTTTGTATTTTTCATCTCATTTCAATTTTGTTTATATCTACCGCTTTTTGATCTTATTTCAATTTTATTTATATCTACCGCTTTTTGAGTTTATTTATTTTTATCTTTAAAACTAAATTCATACTGATATAATATTAAAAAATATATTTTTTGGGCGCACAGTATAAGCGGGCACACTCTTTATATTGTTATACAAGAGTAGAGCAACCTACTGATTATGATTATCAAAATTTGAATTTAGGTTAATGTCGATAAATGACTGATATATGATACCATTTTAACAAAACAGCTATTTTTATTAAAAAAAACTGACATTAGTCTGCAACAAAATCAAACAGAAACAGTCTGATACTATCTAATTTTCTCCTTATTAATTTATTATAATTTAATATATGAAACAAGTTTCATTTTCTAATTTAATATAATAAAAGAAGTGTTGATATTAATTGTGTGCTTGTGACCGTCAATGACGGCATTTGCTGCAATAAACTCTATGCTAATACAAAAGCATATTCATAATTCTTTTAGAGACATATAAACAAAAATATTTAAGGCCATTCAGTGATCATATCATAGAGAGAAATTCCATCATGTTTAAATTAAATAATAAAAATGAAGAGACCGAGGTTCCCCATATCGTGAATTACTAAAAAAACACTAATCACCAGCTGTGTTTACACCATTTCCTGTATATATAATATTTGATCAACATCACTAATTACTTGTTAGTCCCATTTTTTATCCTGCCTAGCTTCTTAATCACACACATGGCTGAAGGAACCACTAGTACTGATCAAGCCTCACTTTCTGTGATTCTTAGCAATGATCAAGATCAGACGGCTACGCCTGATGTAACTAATACAGCAATGAAACTTGAGAGAGGCAGCAAAATGTACAATTCTACTTATGATAATGATGGTCATGATCCTATTGGTGATGCTCAAAAACCAAGTAAAGGAGAAGTATGGGGTTGGTATTTGTATGAATTATGTTCATATTTCATTCATAATACCCTCATACCAGTTCTTTTTCCACTCATCATTAGTCAAATTCACAAATTACCACAACCACCTCCAGGCTGGGGCTATACCGAGAAGGGTTTCATCTGCAGCCAAAAGCAAATCAAACTGTACATTTTCTTCGCCAAATTTGAGGCCCTTAATCAAAAAGATGGAATCTTTACTCTAACTTAATTCTTGTTCTTGAATAATAGAAAATTTTGAATCTTTACTTCAATTTAATTTCTTGTTCTTGAATTTTCAGGTATGAATCAGTAACACATCAATCCATTTCCATCCACAAAGCGATATTCTCTCCACTAGAATGGACATCGTTGTCTTGGGGAATAGGCTTGTTTTTGGCAGCTCCAGTTCTTGGATTCATATCGCTCCATCTCGATCATGGCCGAAACCAAATCGTAATTTCTACAGCAGCAATAGCCATAGGGGCAATCTTTTGTTTACCTGCTGGCTTTTTCAATGTCAATTGGATTTTCCCTCCATACATTGCAGCCATTGTTATAGCAAGCACTGTTGCTGCTGCATCTCATACTCGACAGCTAGGCCTAATGGTTCGAGCCTTTACAGCTCCAACCCTCGACAAAAACCGATTCTCAACCCGAAGAGGGGTCTCTGGTGGGCTATCGCTCTATGCCACTGCTGCAGGTGGCTTAGGGTCTGCCATTATATCGACTTTCATTTACCATATGCTTCAAAATGGCGAAACTTTTATTCGCCTTTGGATTGTCTCAATTTTCAGTGGCCTTAAATGGCTTGTTGGAATTTCTCATGTCATATTTGTCAAACCGGGGAACCCTTATTCCTCCTCTACATCACCCGTTTCTCATTTTCTCTCGATTTTTAAGTACCCTCATGCTTTTGGATCTTTAGTACTGGCTTTCCTATCTTCGTTTACGACAATGTGTATTTTTACAAGCGCGATTCTTCATATGATAGGGGGGTTATGCTATAAGCCATTATTCATTCTCGCTTCTTGGCTAACTTATTTCCTATTTCCTATTGTGTCACTACCTCTAATGCATCCATTTCAGCAGAGTATAAAGGCTAATGCGGTGAAAATGCATTTGCTCGGGTTTTATATGTCAATTGCTACAACGGCTGTGGGATTCTATTTCCGAGGGAAAATTTGGCCGAAAGGGTATGTTGTGTTCATGACTGCAATACAGAGTACATCAGTAGGGCTTTTGCATTCTTATGGGCGGATTTTATTGGTTGATTGCTCGCCTAAAGGGAAAGAAGGGGCCTTTTCGGCATGGTTTTCGTGGAGTAGATGTGTTGGTTCGTGTGTAGGTTTTGCACTAGCATCGGCATTGCCTGGAAATGCTAGTACTGCTTTTGGGATAGCTTTTTGTAGTTCTATTGCCGGTACTCTGCTGTTAAACTACGGAAATATTAGTGATGTTAAAGGAGCTATGGCTGCTGGGGTTGTAAAAAATGAGGAACAAGATGAGAGATTGGATAGTGACATTAAAGAGGAAAGTGTAGAGGAGAAATCTTTTGCCTAAAATAACAGTATCAGGAAAAAAAAAAGAGGATTGCTGTAAATCCAATTTAGTCTTTGGATTATACAGTAAGGTTGGCAGATTATTTTGACATTCTTTAGATTTTTCAAATAATTGTATCGCTTTCCAAAGTGAACTTTGTTTTAAGAGCCAAATATGATTGTGCCGTACTAATTAGCATCATTTTATTACTACAAGACATGCATAAGACGAAAGAAACAAGAAATTTCACTATTTAGCATCATTTTATTGTTTTAGTTACTTTTGTTTGCTATTTGATTCTAATGCTAAAACGTTACATATCAGAAATGTCATCTGGGCAAATTCAAATTAAAAAAAAAGAAGAAAAACAAGCATAGCTGAATATTCCTAAAATTTATTTACGGGGCAAATAAATGTTGAAACTCCGATTAGAAACATTTCCATCTTTGTTAAATACCTGATACATCGCTTGACGAAGATGATGGTTCCTAAGCACAGAAATTAAGTTTCTTCATGACTTTGGCATAGGCTGCAGGGACAGTTGAAGGTTGTCTTAGCCTACGTTTTGATTTCTTTGACTGCATCAAACACCTCAAATTAGTTAAGCTTAGGATTCAAATCAGGCATCTCCACAAGATACTTCCAGTAAACAAACATGCATTAGAGGAAGAGTTAGAATATATCTATATTCATATATGAGAACCTTCATTCCATAGAAATTTGAAGCTACAATAGCCAAGCGTATCCATCATAAAGTGAGGCTATATACTTATAAAGACCATAAGAGCAAGTAGATAGAGGATAAAGTTCATTTGCCATGTTATATGCTAAATTTCGTCTCTTGAACCTTTTGAATTACGGTATTCAGATCATTAGTACTCGAGATTAACAATCGTCAATCATACGAAATTCCCCAAAGCAAACATACCCTATTCATATGGAAGGTCCTACCCAAATCATACTCATATACACAAACTAAGATTTGGAAAGTAACATGCTTGTCTCTATAACTAGATCACGTTGATAATGGTACAAGAGGGCTCGGATTTGGACAAAATCGAGTAATGCTCTCTCTCCATGTATAAGTATAACAAGGCACAGGGTTCTCGACTTGTAGCAAAAGGTAAGAAGTCTGTCAGAAAAAATTTACGTCATCCCCTCAAAACTAATCATCTAACAAGGTAAGAAAACGACGTAACATTGTACTACAGAAAATGCTTCTATAATTGTCTGCAATAATCTACTTATCTTGTTCACAATTGATTCTACAAAATCAATGTTCTGGAATTATTTTTAAAATATAAACTAATTTGATTCACTTAAGGAAAATGGTTTAAAATAAATTTGATCTCAATTCGAATATCATATACTAGGCTTTCTTAGGATTCTAATATCTTTCATCTAGGTAGCACGGAAACGGAAACAGAAATGGAAACCGGGAAATGTCAGTTCTAAAAAATATAGGTTCAAAAACTGTGGGGAAACGTGTAAATAATAGAAATATAGGGGTATATGTATAAATATATAAAAATATAAAATTTCCATGAATATAATTTCATTCTTCTACAAAATAATAAAATACTAAAATGGTCTACACTTAAAAATATATATATTAGTTATACAACAATTCTACGTAAATATTTATACATAGAGTCACCTATCGAATCATTTTCATCTCATTAAGGTCACCTAGCATTTGAAAATTTCTAATTCAGAAATAATAAATATATTTAGTGACTTACACAATAAATGCATAGGAAGTTTAGTTTTGGAATGAAAAAAAACTGAGTCATAAGGTTGAAGGAATTTCTAGGAAACGGTTTCCGAAATTTTGAAGAAAAGAGTTTCCAACTTTCTTTAATTGCGGAAACTGCCCCGGAAACTTCTCGTAGGGGTTCCCGAGAGTCTCCGTTTCCGAAACGGCATATCTCCGTGCTTCGGAGTCTTTCATTCCTATGATATTCTTTGCCAACATGCTATATCATTCATGTCACAGCACACTGCATTAGAAGTGCATATGGATTTGCACGGTACTAATTCAACCACACACCACACTCTCTTCTTATATCACTGAGAATAATACCCAAGGATCAAGTCTGAAAAAACAATGTTCAATCACACCCTTTTTCTTTCCTAGATTCCAAATTCCAAATGATGTCTATCTACATGAGCCCTTATTTTGTGATTGGATCCCAATTAAATCTAGATGTAACAAACACATTTCCAAACAGCAAACCCAGTACGTTTACCAGTTGAAACCTATAACAAGAATTCCATGACTTGTTTAATATGCACACATAAAAGAAAGTAGGCATTTTCAACTTATGAAAATGTAAAAAATGCGACACATTCGGATTATACACATATCTGTTGTGTGCAGGTGTCCTCTATATAAGATCCTTGGCTGTGAGAACAAGGAGATAAGGTTTCACCTTGATCTTTTCTTCGTTTCAAATATAAACTAGCTCCACTTGTTTCAAGCATCTACCTTAATTTGATCTTGTGAAATAAATTTTAAAGCCTAATCTTATCACTAAACCATCAACAGTACTATTCATCATGCAAATAATTATTATTGGCACCCACTAGGCATCAGAATATGTTAACAAGTAACTGACCAAGGCTGCTTCTGTTATAACTTTTAGGCCCTGGATCTAATCCTGACTATGTGAACTTGAAGAAATAAATCTGATAGAAGGTCATGGCTCATTAGAGAGAACCCTACAATCTCAAAGACTAAGAATAAGAAACTTGGTGAAATAAGTCTGCTTGATTTCCATCAATTCTTAAATAAGTAACAACTATCACATCCTAACTACTAGATAATGTCTTATTTGAAATTCAAAAATGGATCAGCTATTGCAAGTCTTTTAACTTATTTTTCATACACGTTGTGATGGAAAGTCAAACAGCAAAAGACGATTGTCATTTCATATGCATGGATAAGACAAAAGTGATTCCCATAAAAGAAGATTAGGGATACCTTCAAGTGTGCATTGTGTCTCTTGCCTTCCCTCCAACGACGAATAGACCCATCATTCATTACCCGGAATCTGGACTTGAAGGATCTGTTCAAAACAAGTGTAAAATGAAATATGCAACAAAAAGGAAGACATTATTGAAATTAAAGATGATGAGCTCCACTGATTAAACCTACGAATAAGACTTTATCTTGACTATTTTGACTTTGGATTTGACTGGTGTCATTGGCTTTCTCCTCTTTCTTCTCTCCCTTGAGGAAACATGGCGCACTTGCACCAACTAGATTCATGTCAAGAAAAACAAATTCTATATTAGGGAAAAACTTGAAAACTGCCATATAAAAAGCGGAATATACTTGAACTTTATTTGCAAACGACAATCTTATAAAATATAGAAAAAATGTTCCTTTGATCCATTTGGAGCCAATACTTTAAACAATAGTTGTGCTATTCCGTGTTCAATTACCAACTAACGGTGGTATTCAATTTCCTATGGTTTTGTTCTCTTTTGAAGGCATCTGAGGCATTAACTAACCTAGGAAACGAAATAGGAAAGCAAAGAAACTTCAAAATTCATTTTAAACGCACAGCTATCAGATTTCTTGTAATGATAAGGCGTACAAAAGGAGAATTCGAAGTCACGAATGAGAGACATTTCGTCGAACACCAAGTAGGCAATGCTAAATAACTAAGAATAAAACCTCTACGGGAAAAAAAATCCCCAGAAACTTACAAAGAGAAGGGGTCCGGACGACCGGGATGGCGATTGCAATGCCACTGAAGGAGAGTTAATCGCTGATTTAAGTGAGCTACAAAAGGGGGCTAAGGCTATTGAGGCTCCCTCTACATGAGGTAGATGCTACGTGGAGAGGATGGTGAAGCGGTGAAGAAGAGTGGAGGCGGCGAGAGGAATAAGAGAGAGGCCGATTTCCGATTGAGTGATGCGTCGAGGTTTGTGCTTACTGGTTTTTTTGGCACTGGGAATTTAGTAGTGTTTGGTAGGTGAATCAAGAAAGTACTGAACGGAGTTAAGATTGTCCCTTCCGTGTACATGTTTATGTTATCCGGATAAATTTGCACTCTTGTCGGTGTTTGCTTAGGGAGGGGAATGCCTGAAAATCGTGGAATTCGAATCAATGTGGGTGGAGATTAACCGAAATTTCCAACCGCATAAGCAGAGTATGGATGAAATTTTACTCCAGTGATAAAAGCGTGGACGGGTGTAGGTGAAACCATCCTTACATCGCAGCCGAAAACAACATAGCTAATTAAAGTTTCTCAATTATTGGCTAAGTCGAATTTTATGAATATATAAGAAATAAACGATAAGAATTGCTAATTTTTTAAAATACTTTAAAATAGATTAAGATTCAATTTTCTATAATAAAAACTTATTGATATATGTTCGAATGTTGGGCATAATAATTAATAAATATAGAACACACCTCAAAGTTATGCGAAATTTAACGGAAGACAGGAATTCGTCGAAAGCTCACACCCGCATGGGTTCACAATAAAAATCCGAAAAAACTAAATATAAAATCCTCAAAACCACACCTAAAAAATATCGAGTGCGGAGTAGGAATTGCACCATCCGTATTGAACCCGCCTTATTGACTTCCCTACTCGGGTCCACTCAATTTGTCTCAAGCGCAGTTTTTTATCTCTAAAAACAAAGCCTAAAGTGATGTTGCTAGTGTTTTGTAAAAGCTAATTTTAACCCATAAGCATTTAAAAAAAAGTAAATAATGATAGTGATTGGAAACTTACGTATAACTTGAAATGTTTATAAAGCTAGCTTGTGAACATCTCATTGCCCATAGGTTGCAAAAGAAATGGTTCAATGACATGTAAGTAAGAGATTTTTGTTCATAGAATTAAACAGTTTGTTTTTCTTTTAATCAATTCACAACTTAAATAAGTACTTATAATCCCCAACAACCGGCTTATAGTTGCATTTGGTTTGTGAAATAAAATTAAATAAGACAAAATAGAACACATATTCCTTAAATAAAAAGGCATACTTAAGGACTACCTATGCTATTTCACTTTGTTCCATTATATTCTACAAACCACCACCAAGATATAGCAAATAAGTCAATAAAGAGCGGAGATTCCAAACTAAGTAAAGCTAAAGAAGTAGATGCTCTGAGCATCTACCATTAGTTTCATGTCATTGTAATAATGGTCCAAAAACCCTTGCTATTGACATAAGGTGAGGTGAATTTAAGGTCTCCAAGATTTATCAGCTCAAACATGTATAATATCACTCTCAAATGCAGCTGATAGTACGAAAACTAGATACAGCAATAATGCTAGAAACTCTTAACAGTCTACACGTGCTAGCAATACTAAATTCGGACTGCAGTATGGGCTCGTTTTTATCAGATGCAAGGCGCAAGGCACAAAGCGCACCAACTAAAAGATATAAAAACTATGCAAAGTGTCAAAACTATAAAAAGCAAAATAAAATGTTCATATACTCTACTATATTTGACATCTTTCCATTCATTTCAATTTCTATTCCACGGCATACACATTCCGCGAACCAAACACCGCCTATATTATCAGATGTAAGGCGCAAGGCACAAAGCGCACCCACTAAAAGATATATAAATTATGCAAAGTGTCAAAATTATAAAAAGAAAAATAAAATGTTCATCGTATAAATAGAAAATCCTTAATCCAAATATTGTAATATTAATAATAATAATAATAATAATAATAACTACAAACAACAACAACAACAATAATAATAATAATAACAATAATAATAATAATTATAATAATAATAATAATAATAATAATAATAATTAATTCATAGAATGTAAAACTGAGAGCTACTCTAGTCACCAATCATCAACATCTCTTTAACAACTACATTCTAAGTCAAATTATAGCCACAAAAAATAGGCTCATTATCCATATCACCCATACCATTTATTTCTTTCATCTGTATCCCTCAATGAAACAGGATCAATAAAATCCCACTCTTCAAATGGCCTCATCAAAATAGTTTAACCTCTTTTGCTGTGTTCATTTGTACTTCATAAAAACTGAATCATTCAAGCGCATTTGCTCCAGCCTGTTTCTTTTCTTTGTAGAGCGAATCAGCATTTAATGTATAAAATTCTAATAAGTATGGTCATTACTATTTAGTTTAGACCTTAAATAGAGTTTTACTAATTAGGTCAATTTATTTTTGTGTACTAAAAATAAAAAGAAAACAAAAACTAATTTAGTTTGGACTCTACCATCTTAAAAAGTAAAATGGATGTTTAGACTTCTAACAGATATTAATTACCATTAAAAAAAGAAAAAATTGTGCGATGTGATTTTGAAGCGTCTGGCTTGCGCATGTCGCACTAGGTTGCATCTGGCGCCTAGTTCCTAGAGTGCCTAGGCGCAGTCCAGGCGCTTGTGCATCGCCTTGTCCAGGCGCTTGTGCATCGCCTTGCTGGTGTCAAGGCACCAGCACTGGAGTCTTGTGCGCCTAGAGCGTAAGGCGCGCCCATGACAACACTGCACTAGAGTGATGTTACAGATGGTGAAAGAAAACTCAGTTTGAATACTTTATTTTGCATGATAATAACAGTTTTTGTGTAGGACTGGGAGGGCTCAATAATCTTCAATAATTATAAGCAGAGAGTTTAACTATGCTATGATGGGTAGTTTCTTCAAGGATGAAACTAACTATGATGATAGAAAAGTCCTTAATATATCCTATAAAAGTTTGCAAGCTTAAAACTATCAGACCATAATATAGGAGCTACACAACAAAGGATAATTCAATGACTTCAAACTTTTAGTTTACTGTTCCCCCGTTAAATCCTTATACCTGAAGTATTGTTTAAATAAGAAAATTAGAGTCATTCTTGGAGTTATTATAAGATAAGCAATACGAAAGTGAGAACTTCATGTTAGAACTTAGATAAACTCTTTTGGATCATTTGAGCAAGCAAGAAGGCCACGAATGCTACCGTTAAACATTATTTTAAAAATAAAAAGACAGCTTTCTGATATGGAAGTGACGTTCTCCATTTATGGTTTAGTATAGGCAAAAACTTTTTCCCCTAAGATTACAACCTAAAAAGTAAGACACCTTTCCATACAAATTTAGGTTCTAATATACGTAAATCAAGATAGTTGATATGACATAAGGAGCTACAACTTTTGGGGAATCAAACATCATCCTTGTAAGTTGTAACCATATAAATTTCTAATTCCGATCATTTATTCACCCTAAGAACATTTGGAACAAGTCCAAGAAACTCTGATCGCATTCAGCCGAAAGAGAGAAAGTAAATTCTAAAAAACATACAACAGGGAAAGAAAAAGGGACAGAAAAATCCTTTGAATCTTTAGATCATGTCTTGTAACTTTAAAGGTCCATTTTGAGCTCCAAAAAGTTAAATAATAAACTTCAATTATGGTTTCAAATTGCAAATCTTGGAAACTAACAGGGGAAGTGAAGGGAGACTTAAATTGATTTCTAATGGTCAATAATGAACTTTGTTTCTACATCACTGTAGGTGTTACCAATTTTTTTAAGTACATGAGTAATGAAATGAGAATATTGTCACCATAAACTATGCTGAGTATACTCTAAGTTCTAACCCCAAAACTGTCAGCAGCACTGATGCAGGATAAAATCCAAACAAAATTTGCATGTAGGAGCGTTTTGCATCACTTTATTTTCCATTTTAACATAAATTGAAGAAAAACAAATTGCATAATTAACAAAATCAATCAACCTCTACCAAGATTAACTAACAAGTTCAGAGAAATACGGATGAGTCAGCACCAGATAAAGGCAGCAAATTTGTAATCAGTCTTCAATCCCAAGTAGAAACTGTAATCCAAAAAGTATTGTGTCAGAATGTGCATTCTTTCAATTTTATCTGCAACTATCTTCTGCCTTGTTTATCTAAGGTAACCAATTATGGGCATCTGCAACTATATTCTGCCTTGTTTATCTTAGACAACCTATAACGGGTATGTATTAGAAGGATGAAACTTGAAGCTCAGCATCTCTATTTGCTCCACCTTAATAACGGAGGATAGTTACTAAGAAAATTATTCAATGTTCAGGTGTATATATGGAAAGTGGGGAAAGAGGTGTTCAATTCAACAGCTCAAAATTGGTACTTATTGGAAAATCCATGCCTGATTAGTAATTAGAAACAACTTATGATTAACTCAAAACAAGCTAAAAAAACTGTCCCTTACTGAACTCAAAACCCCAAATTCCACTCCACAGTTCAGAACAACGGAATATCAATTCTGGAAAATTAAGATTTCACAAGTCACACAGAATAGTGTTAACTGTTAAATAGGAAATGAATTTCACTATTAACATGCAGAAGCAATATTTCGTTGTACAAAAATCAAAATTGTCTCTTATCTTCAAAGACAATAACAAACAATTAGTAATTTTCTTATTTCCTCTCAAATTAATCATTACATGTATCAATCATGTCAATTCATAAAAAGTTCGATTGTATCCAAAATTTATCAATCAGATTCTCACCTTGAAGGTTACTTACTCTATACAGGCCCGATCTCTCCCAATTTGTCGGCTCCATCAACGGCGACGCCAACGCGTTTCACCGAATCAAGCAGCGGCAAGACTCTCTTCCTGTAATGGATAGGGCGAGAAAGCTCCTCTTCGAGATCGATGTTAATATTGGTAACGCCAATCTCTTTGAGTCGAAACCCTAGCTTCTCGCCGACTCGAGATGCAGTTTTGGCATCCCAAAAGTGTTGAGATCGGGGGAAGCGATTGAGTCTAACGCGATACTGCGCGAGGAATTCTTGCTCGGAGGAGGAGGCCATGGCTATTATATTGGAGGTGGCCGGATTAGTGACCTGAGCCGTAATTTTACGGCAGGAGAGGACCAGGCGGAGCAAATGTTGATGATTGGCCGACATGTTATCTTTCAATCCCCGCAAAAGAGAGCCTGTTTTTCTGTTTCATTGATGGTTCAAACGGCAACGTTCTGTCTTCTTATAATTTCATTTTAATTTTACAGAGTGGTTGAAATATTGCTTTATCTTTTTAAAAAATTGCAGTTTTATTAGAAAATATGTATATTTTAAGTTAAAAAGGCATACCAGTGGCTGAACACAGGTACATCAAATTTATGCCAAGATCTTATAATTTTAGCTTATCCCGTGTTGGTATTACTGGATCTTTTAAAAATTAAATAGGGTTATCAACGGTAGCGAATTTCCCAAATTCAATGGAGATGATAAGATGGAGAAGGGAAATCTTGATAAAATTCTTGTGGAGCACGTATAATTTCTCCAAAACTTTAATAGATATTCATATCAAAAAAACTACCGAATCCAAAATATAATAATATTCATTTTAATGTTTTATATCAACTGGTTAGTTAATTTCCTTATTCTATAACTTTTTAAAAAAGTTTGAGTAAATGAGCTTATATAAAATAAAAAGAGAAACTCCAACTCATCTTTGTTGTGATTCGAACCTGAAATTTTTAAAGTCACAGCTTCAATCTTAATCATTAGACTAAAACATTTGTCACCCTTATTCTATAATTAATAGTTGGTTGATTTCATTAATCAAATATTATTTTATATGCAAAATATGTTGGTGTATAACATGGTGGGGAATTTATAGAAAAAGCCGAACTTTTTGCACACTTCTCTTATTTAATAGTTGAGAATTAATGAGAGTGAATTTTAATTAATATGAAAGAATATTTAATTAAGTCTTCATTAATTTCAACCATTGGATGAGAGAATGGTATAAAAAGCCTGACTTTTTCTATATAAGCCCTAAATGGTGACTTTAAATATGAAGTGGAAGCAACTAGTACGACAATTAGAACTTTAAAAAAAATTGCATATTAAATAGGTAATATGAGAATACTCGATGGATAATAAGAAAAAATATCCATAAATCCTTAATGACTGGTATCGAAAAAAAATTTTCATCGAAACTTCAGTGGGTATGGACACTGAGAAACGCATTCCTCGATCCGGTAAGACCGGTTGACCATCCTACTTGACAAGTCGTAACTTATTTTTTTCTGATAAGTTGTAACTTAACCGGCTAGCTTGTTAATTATATTGTCTCTTACTTAATACCTAACTTAAAATTAGTATAAACTTGATAACATGAATATATAGAAGGTACCTTCTGTTTCCATAAATCTGAATTCTGATTAGTAATTTGACATGGTTACATTTTAAAAAAAAAAAATATATATATATATATATAATAGCATATAAAAGCAATGAAAATCTAAAAGACTTGTTTGTTCTCTTATCTTTAAAAAAATTTATCCTTATACTTTATATATATATATATATATATATTATTAATTAATGTTACTTACCATGAATAATAAATAATAAAAATTAATTAAAAATAGTATTAAAAATAATTATTGTTTTATTTTAAACATGTGTCATTTCTTCTTATTTTTACCTTTTCAATTTATTGGGTAAATTTCGCAATTCTTACATTATTTTCTCCAAATTGAAGATCATTGCTGATGGATGAATTTGTTGAGAAGAAATAAATGAATTTTGTGAATCCTTTGGTGATTCGACTCTGTTCCTCGCCTTACCGATGGTCGACTCAATTGCATCGAGCCTTTCAGTCGATTTGAAGTGTGATCCATTGGTGATTAAGATGAGATTTGAAAAAAAAAAGATAAGATGATAAAGAATCGTGGATTTTGAGGAGTTTAGAATGTGCTCATGTGACCAAAGGAAAAAAGAGAAGAGAAATTAAGGGCTAAATTTTGGATAAAATTGGGAACACAAATTTGTTATCACGTACTCCCTGCTCTACTTTTATAAGTTTATTTATGAAGATTAAGAATGGAGTGTAATTGTATTAATTAGAATAAAGTTAATAATTAAAAAGAAATAGAGTTTGTAACTAATATAATAATGTAAAAAAAAAATAAGTATGATAAATTGAATTTGATATTCTTTATGTATAAAGATGTTTTCCGCGGATAAATTATATTGCTAAATAAATTTGTCATTGATAAACTGATCACAAATAATCAATCCATGCATCGCCAAGGCAACGGTACTACACTAGTTGTTAATAATAACAAAGAAAAACCAAATCACACTCCACCCACAAACATCAGTACTTTGACATGGTTACTTTAATTAACCTGATACATTATATATAAGTATAAAAAAAACGATCATGTTGAAGTAGAATTCCAATTTACAGAAAGAAAATTATAATTAGAATTAGAATTCAAATCTAAACGAGTAGAAGCAGGAGCTTCAACTTTATCTGTGGTGACGTGGAATATTGGAGCAGCTGAAGCAGGAGAATATTGAATATTATTAAAAAGTCCAGATTTGGTATCAGTAACTGAAAGCCTGTTTTGAGCTTTCTCTATCATGGCTTCCATATACTTCCCTTGTGCTTCTATTCTCATATTCACTTTCTTCTGCACCTATATACCACATTTACAATATTTATTATCATCATCTTCACTTTCTTTTTATAATTAATTAAGCCTATCTATCAATTTGATGAGAGTTTGCACCTCAATATGTTCTTGCAATCGTTTCTGTACTTGTATATGAGATTTGAATGCCTCTGCGACTGGAATTTCACTGCTGCATATACAAGGGAAATTCACCATTTCAGCCCAACTCGGTTTATGTCTTTATGAACATATGGAATCCATATATAACGCTGAACTAGTATATGGATTTTACATATATACCTTATTTTGTTATCCTTACTGGCACTTATTCCTGAGGAGTTGTTGCTGAAATTAAAGCAAGAAGCCCCTAAATTACATGGTTTCACTCAACAATGTTAATTCACTACATAGTATATGCATACATTTTGTAATGTGCACTAAAAAGATCATGTTTTGAAGAAATATATTTTTAGTATTATGGAGTTTATTTGGTGTTACGGTGACTTGTACATTGAAGATTTGACTAGATGAGATGTCACTACCACTTGACTAAAGCGGGAGTGACGCCAATTTCAATATTCATATAGTACTACTTTATAGCACTTTATTTTTTATGAAGTAACTTATATTCTCTATTTTAATCATTACATGTTTAGCATGAAATTTATTTACTGTTGGAAACCAATAATCGTTTTTGATAAATTATGTGTGCATAAACATATTTATAGATTTTAGTGAATTATGAAGAGTACACAAACACCTTTCAATGAAAAAAAGAATTGAAAAGAGTTTGAAGGAGAAGTGATCATATAAATGTTAAGTGAAGTTAATTAATGAACCTTGAACAAACTAACCTGTAGTAGTATTATGGTTGTACATGACATCTCTAGTAACTTGTTTGCGAGCCTGTTGTTGTCCTAACCTATATTTCTGCACATCAACAAACCAAATTAAAACAAATCCAATATACATATTAATTTATCAAATTATGCATTATAATAAAAAACGAGAGTATATAGAAGAGTACCTGTAAATGGCTCTTCAAATGGTATAAAGTCAAGCCCTTCAATCCCATGAGCCTCAGCACTGATTTTGGAGTTGCTTCTGCAAATTAAAATTATAGTTTGAATCATTAAATTACAAAGATAAAACAAAAAAAAAAGAAAGAAAGAAACATACTAGAAGGGCCGCCGAGTTTAGAGACGGCATCCACAAAACGTTGATGGAGATCGGAAGTCCACCGGAGCCTTGGCTTCGGGTCTCTCGTCATTACAACTCCGGTGTCGTACTCGTATCCAAACGTCGCCGTTCTTCTTCTCTCCATTAGTTCTCTTCTCTTAATGCCTATGCCATCTTTCTATATAATGCCTATGCCATGCCTTTCCCACTGTATCAATTTCTCTTTCTTTTTTTTTTTTTATAAATTTTTGTATCGACTTCCTTCTTTTTTTTTGTATCGACTTCCTTATGTTTTCCCATTTACAAGATAAATTTATTTCTTTTTTATTTTGTCTCATTCGTACGTACCAACATCATTCATTTGTTAATTCAATTTTTGCATTATTATTCTCTAATTAATATAGTACTTGTTTTCTTAACTTGCATGTTCTCTCCACCCTACCCTTCAACAATTATTACTTAATAATAAATTCTTGTTTTTCTAAAAGATTTGGACCAAAAAAAAACTACATTAGAGTTTTTTTAGGTACAAATGTGCATTAGCATAACTTTTCAAGTGAAAATGGAAGTTTTGGCAACCAAGTGATTAGCTACCTAATCCATTTAAAAATCTAAGAAAAAAATTGAAAAATCATTTGAATTAGCCCTTTTTATTGGCTTGGAAATAAATATTAGTTAGGGAATCAATAAATTAGAATTTTGGAAGAGTTAAATATTAGTTATTCCAATCTATTAGATTTCGTAAAGATAAATTTGTTTAGAAAGGTCAAACATTGTAATTAGATACAAAAAGAAAAATAATGAATAATAAAAAAACGACAAAACTGATCAAACAAAGAAATTTAAGGCAATGATTTTGTCTATATAATTATTTGGGCAATGTAAGGGAGATGAACATGAGAGGGAAACTCGGCGGCGAATCTGAAGGGACATGTTTGGAATTCTGAAAATATGATGACGTGTTTTATGCTGTTCTACGGCTGCACAAATATATAAACAAATCACCGTCTGATAAGAACTTCAATTCAATCACGCGGCTCTTAGACGGTTGATAGAGTGAACTAGAATGAAACTGGAAGTAGAGAAGGTGCCAGCGTGGAATATTCGGCGGTGGATAGTGGCAATAAAATAATGTAGGTGGAACATGGCATGGCCCGCGGAATCCGTGTGTTTTGACACGTGGCATTTTGGGTGTCATGTGAAAGCTCAATCTATCTTTCCCTTTCTTTGCTTGTTGCATTCTTCTTTCATGTTTGGCTGAATATTTATAACTATAATATACTATTATTTTTTTATATTTTAAAAATTTAATTTATATTTTTTATTTTTTTATTATTATTTTTTTATACTTTACTTTTATTATATTATTAGATTTTTTTATATATTATTATGTCATTATTTTATAAAAAAATTTATTAAAATATATATTTATAATAAAATTATTATTGTTGTAATACTTTTATATTTAATTTTCTTTTGATTTGTCCATTTTATGTATGTTTTTTTCTAACGCAATCATAAGACTGGAATATAATAAAATGTCAGAAAATAAGTAAAACAAACATCTTATTCACAAAATATCTTTAAAAACCAGTACATATGATCACAGGTTAAGTAAATATTGTAAAAAAAGTATAGAACATCAATAATTTTAAATGAAAATGCTTAACAATTGATAGAGGGAGGTAGTAATGAAAAAATAAAAAATATAAGGAAGTATAAATTAAATTTATAAAATACGAAAAGATAGTAATATATTATATAAAATCTGAGAGAAATTATAATTATTTATCCTTTTATTTTTATCGGAATTTTGAAATTGCTTTTAATATACATTTTTCAAGAACACGTGTTATTACAAGATTTTTTATGAAGTGTATGGAAAACAGGGGATAAAAACCTAAATGTTCCTTTACTCGAATGAAAAAAATATGTAATTGAAAGTAGGGTTGAAATTAAGTTGAGTGGTTCGCGAGTAATTTGAGATACTCAATTAATATTTGGTTAAGATTCGACTTGAATTTGAGATCGACTCGATATAATAACGAATTAAACCGAACTTCTTAAAATTTAACTTAAAAGCTCGCGTATAAGGTATTATAATTTTTTAATTACTATATAATATTATTTTTTTTATAAATATTACTTTATAATATTATTGATTTCTCCTACATTCATAAAATATAATAGGTTAGTTTTAGATTTAAATATGGTAATTAAAAAAAGTTGCCTCTAGGAGTTTTAAATATATTTAAATAAGTTGTATTGTTATTTTAATTCTATTATTTTAAAAAAAATTTAGCCTAATTAGCTAATATAAAAAGAGTTTGTCTCTTTAAATTTTAATTTGATAAAATGTGTATATTTATAAATAATAAGCAAGAGATTTATTAGATAAATAGGGCTCGTTTAGACTCGTAAGCTAGTGAACTCGAGCCGAGCTAAAATATTCAAGGCTTGGCGAGCTACGAGCCTAGCCGAACTCAATTAATTTTAATTTCAAGCCAAGTCAAACTTAAATAGATTCAATCCTGATTAGGCTTGTTTGCATACCTAATTGAAAGTAAATTATATCGATTTGTAAGATTGGTTCAAAAGCTGGTCTAATCCGGGTTAGATCTGGTTGTGCAATTACATTTTTTTGGAGCTATATTATATAGTTAATTTATTTATTTCATAAGTGTGTTATGAACATTCTCTTCAATCTTCTACTTACATGATCTGCTTATCAAACTAAACCTTAGATCGATCGACAAGCTCTTTGCATAACTCTCACGACTTCTTCTCGCTGCTTTTGAAATCAACCCTATTCCAAGCAATTCAACTTGTATTTGGTGGGTTCAATTTGTGTTTGTTTTTGTTTCATTTTGGCCCCTAAATTAATTTTTCATTTTTCATTTTAGCTCACATTTTTACATGTAAGCAATTTTTTTGCCATATAAATCCTACATGGCATGGGCCAATGACTTCTGTTAAAAAATTATATAAAACAGAACTAAAATAACAGAGAGACTGAAACAAGTAACGGGTATATCAAAATAGTCTATAACACATGACTAATAAGGGGTGTTGCCATTTAACTTGAAACAATTTAAGTTGAACACTAATAAATTGTAAAATTCCATACAAAAATTATATACGTTTACATATATATTATTTTTATCTGCATATAATTATACAACCAATTTTTATAAACTTCGATAATAAAAATAATTTTATATCTTGAAAACCTTAATTCCCATGTATATAATGTAAGTTTTTTGAAAAGTAAATTAATATTTTTAGTCTAGAAAAGGACTTAGCCTAGCGTTTGAGCCTTGAAATTATGATCTTAGAAGTCATATGTTCAAGTCGTGGGATGAGATATGATTTTTTTTTGTTACTATTATAAGCCCAATAAGGTAATTTTTTAAAAAAAAATGTTTTTAATCTTTATATAAAATAAAGTTTGGAAAAAATGTACTTACAATGATAAACAAAAGAAATCAACACTTTGTTTAATTTCCATATAATTGGAACTCACGATCTTCCTTACCAGTTAAGGTAGTGGGAAAATGCCAGTATCTGAAAGCTTTTGGAGCATTAATTAAGTCCATCATGTTTACATAATCTGTCAGGTGCATTTTAGGGCCTTCTGGGAAAATACACTTTATTTTATCCGAATCCTCTGCCTCGGCGATTACGGCCGTTGAGTCAGTTGCTATTCCTTCTATTCTGGGGCCCCTGCTTTGGAGCCTTATCCCTGCTGGAATGTCTCTTCCTTCTTGCGCCAGCATCAATATCCCTCACAACGTTGCGAGATCTGAGTCAGTGAAGCCTCTTGGAGGTGGTACCTTCGAGGCGGGCTCCTCTGTGACTAGGGCCACTGGGTGGGCTGATACTGGCGGGGTCGCCACCAAGTGTTGAGGTCCCGTTGTCACCTAGGATTTTGATATTGGGACGCCTGAAACCGAGTTAAGTTATGCGAGCAGATTTCGGTTAACAGTGATTTCAGGCGGAATTTCAATATCTTCATGAATTTCTCCTCCCAGATGGCCGATTGACACAGAGTGCCTAAAAGCCGACCTCATCATGAGTTCTTGCTGTTTCGGTGTTAGTGCCGCCTGGCGAGCGATTTCCATGAACGGGTCCAGCTCCTTTTGAGGATGGGAGGAGCGTTCCTCCGTTTCCTTGGTTCCTGAACCCCCAGCTGTGATCGGCGCCTTGGCCGCTGGATCCACCATGATTGGGGTTTTTCCTATTGAGTTAGTGTTTTCGACACCGCCTTAAGTGTTTTCCACACCAGAGTTGATGATTGGATCAGCGTTCTCATGCGACATGATCACAGTGAGAGCTACTAAAAAATCTGAATTGATGTGTTTCTACCGATGAACAATGATTCTTACCTAAACAAGAAAAAGAAGTCCACGCTCACCGCACCACTGAAAATATCGTACCGGGATCCAATATTTCAGAATTTGATTATTACGAACTTATGTGTATGAACAAGCTAATTCCTGCAAAACAATGCACAACTTGGGGGCGATCGGTATTTACCCCGTGGGGGACCCTCCGATGCCTAAGTCAGTAAAGGATTCTGAAGAATATAATGAATATAAGTGAGAGTGAATGTTAGATACCTGTTGAACTGACTGTAGGGGCCTATTTATAGGCGCAGGAGCTGCCCTATTTCTGGTGAAATAGGGAGTCCGAATTATGATGAGTTTAAGACTCTTCATGTATATCCGATCCTTGCATCCCAAGTAGAATGAGATATGGATAATGGAGAGAATACAGGGACTAGAGTCAGACCTGGACTCTCCTTTTTTGTGGGACGCAGAGAGACCGTTGAGCCGGCCATAAGCCGCCTCGGGGTTATGACCGTCTAAGACTTCCTATGGTCGCCGTCTAAGGAGTTCTCCAGCCGAGATGGGATTCTAGATGGTTCATCTAGCGGGGCCTCCCCAAGTTAGTTTGGGGGACGAGCTAGATGGCCCCTTTTGTTGACCCGGTCTCTTAGCTGAGACGGAAGAAATATATTTGGTAAATTATCAGAAGCCCCCCCATAAGTGAGAGAAGTTCTTTAGGGCTTCTGACAAATTGAACCGATCTTGAATTCTAAGTGGCTTATGGTTTAGGGCTACGTGGTAGACGGTGGCCTAAGCATTCTCTAAGTTTCCTTGGGAAGCCTAAGTCTGTTCACATCCTTTGGCGGTAGGCGTGATTTTTTGAAATTTGAAACCAGTAACACTTTGAGTGTTACATGGCACTACGCGTCTGATCTTTTAATGATTGTGACCCTTCATTTTCATTTCCTCTTCCTATTTAAGTGCTTTCCCCCCTTCATTTCATCACTTTTGCCCATCTAATTTTCCTGCTTAATTACCGTAATTCTTCAAGTTTTCAAGGCTGTTTTCGACAACTTTTATTTATTCGAACCTTCCACTTTTGCAAGTAAGTACTCCTCTTCATGTCTTTTTAACGATTCTCTTACTCTGCGAATTGTTTATGCTTTCTATGTGGTGCCACCCATAGCCTGAATTCCATACCATAAATATTTGCCTAACGACTGCTTTATATGCTTTCTATGTGGTGCATCTCAAACTTTTAGGGTAGATATAGTTTCAATTGTGAACACCTTTATTTATGGAAATTATCTTGACTGCTAACTTAACATCGCTGAAATCTGGGTTCATGCTGCCGGATTTTAGGTTTAGGCATGAACACTGATGAACATAGGCTTAAGTTTAAACCCCTTCTAGCTGAAAAAATGACCATAGATCTTGATAAAGTGACTAGATCCGTCTCTAACTTGTTCTAGGTTTTTTGTTTTCTTTCTGGGCGGTCATATTTCCTACTACTTCCATAAGTACCGGCTCCGCCGATAGGATATTTGATGAATATTGTGCCGAGTTTCCTGACTCGGTGTCAAGGTGCTATGTTAGTGTTGACCCATCTAACACTCATTCTAACATTAGGACCAAAAGAAAAGCCGGGAGGATGGACCACGTAGAGGAAAATGAAGAGAGGGCGACATCCAGCCAAGCTGCCTCCAGATCACAAATCCATTCATCTGACCCGGCGTGGGCAGGTAATGGCGGGGAGGGCGATGAGGTAGAGAAGCCGGCAGTCATCGAGTGCCCCAGTCGTGGACCTAGAGGGTATAGGAAGAAGAGGGCCGCTAAGAGGGCTGTGGTAGTGGAGCCGGCTAGGCTAATTATAAAAGAGAAGAAGGTGACTCCCCGCATCGAGGACATGGTATCTATCGTTCACCCGATGGATGTGGAATTCGAGAGGGAGACTTTTCCTTAGATAAGGAGCTACCGGGTAACGCTACCTACCGCAGCGGGTCCATCAGCCGCCTGAAGGATGGTTCAGCCTTTATTTGGAGCAAGCATGGTTCGGCTTCGTCTATCCTCTTCCTCAAGGAATATGTGACCTACTCAACTACTGGAAAGTGTGCCCGACTCAAATTCATCCTAACTATTGGGGCGATATAGTGGGTCATTATCATTTGTGCGAGAATCTAGGTCTAGGTTTTGAAGAGAAATTCTTTCGGCGGATTGCCTTCTGTAAGCTAAATAAAGGCGAGGACCACCTACACTTCTCGCATAAGAATGGGTTCTACTCTTTTACCCATAGAGCCGACTCCATGAAGAATTTCAAGCAATTCTTTGTTTTCATCGAATTAAAGGTTGGGGCTCCTTTGTTTCTCACTCGGTGGTCATTTGCTCTACCGCCTCCCTTTAAAGTTCTTAAAAATGACCCGGACGTCCGAGTGGAGATTTTTGAACGCTTGAAGAGGGGGATGTGGTCCCTGGCTGATGTTTCTTATGCCTTTGTACATAACCATAGGCTTATCGACTACAATTTAGACCTCGTTGATGGTTATGAATATTACGTTAGCCCTCCACCTCCGGGTGAGTTTACTATTTGCCTTATTTATATTTGTTTATGTTTTTCAGCTATGTTGGGAGTTAAGAAAGTGGTTTCTGATGCTATAGGCAAGCGGGTGAAAACCTGCAACAAGTGAACAATCGCCAGACTCCGGAGATCATTGATGGTGCCTCTAGTAAAACTACTGATACAGTTTTATTAGGTAAAAGTGGGGAGGTAGTCTCCAAAAAGGGAGCCAAGAGGGGCAATGCCGACGTGGCTGAGGCGTCCACAAAGGACAAGAAGAAGAAGGCCAAGGTTATTGATTCGGTAGGTTCTTAGCATTTTGGTTTGCTTTCACATGGATTAATTTACTAACACTATTCGTGGCAGGTGATCGATGATAGTCCGACCGAGGGACCTGAGGTTCCTCTTACTTTGGTGAAGGACGCCCTGATTCACGTTGCTGGCAACGCGCCTTCCCTTTCTATGCCAATCGTCCAGCAGGCTCTTCTCCAAGCCTTTCCACTGGAGGGAGAAGACCGCCTATACGACCAAGAAGTTTTTACACGGCGGTGGCTCACCTGTTTGAGTCGGTTACTCAGGTATTATTTCTGAAAAATTTTATCTTATGAACTTTATGCTTGTCATAACATCATTTTATTTTCGTGCAGTCCTTCTCCCGGGCGGTCGACCTTTTCCATCGGGTGGATTCAGAGAGGACGAATGCTGAAAAGTTGACCGACGCAATTAGCATGTGCCAAAAACTGAAGGCCCAGGTTAAGGGGGGGACCGGCAAAATCAATACTTTGGGGGAGGACCTAAAGAAGCTGAAAGAGGAGCATGGGCTTCTCCAGTCTTCTCATGAGGTGGTCTAAAAAAGTCTTAAAGAGGCCAAAGTAGATCTAGTGGCCACCCGAGAGGATATGAGAAAAGCAATTGTTAAAAAGGACGAAGACGCGGCCGAGTTCATCCGATGAATAGAGGGAATGGTGGATGACGGCTACGAATTTAGGCATTGTGTTTTTGCTACTTGCAAGCAGCTTTATCCGGATCTTCTAGACGACTTGCTGCAAGGCATTGAGTATCCAAAGGCTAAACCAGAGGAGGAAGGCACCCCGAGTGAGCTGGCGAGAGATGATACTCAGGGCGAGAAGGATGCTGAAGCCGGGGCTCTACTCGAGGGGGAGCAGGAGCCTTCTGCTAATAAGGATTCCTCCGTTGTATAGAACTTTATTTAACTTTGTACTTTAGTAATCTTTCTTTCGAAATTTTGTAAGCACATTATTTTATCTAAGCCTTTTGAGGCATATTTTGTTTTTCCCAAGGTCTGATGCCTTTTTCTTTTTGATTGAGTAATTTTATGCCGGTCTTATATTTCTTTGCCGGGTTATATGTTGTTCAGGGGTGCTACCGCCTAAAAACTTTGCCATATTTTTAACTAGGTCTTTATTCGCGTGAAACATTTTTAATTTCAGCCGGTCTTATGTCGTGCCGGTAAAATGCCATAAAGTGTGATCAATACTTAGTTGAGGCAAATGCATAATTGAAAGAATGCTTTTATTAATGAATTAAATACAAGTCCGGGAATTCTACGCATCCGGATATCTACTTGAGGGGAGCCACCTCGTTAAAAACTCCCTTGAGGGAAAAGCCAATGGGAAAAATCCCCAAGGAAGGAAAAAGAGTGCGGCTGCTAAACTCCCTAAGTACTTGTTGTGTAGTAGGGTCTAAGATTAGCAATTTTTCATTTGCGAGGAAGCTCTTTGCCTTTCATAGTCCCTAGTTTATAGGTGGTCGATCCGATGACTTTGATGATTTTGTAGGGGCCTTCCCAATTGGCGCCCATTTTTCCTTTACCTTCGCAGACCTGTGAGGTGGCTGAATCCTTGAGAATAAGATCTCCATCCTTGAGAACGACCTCTAGTACTCGCTTGACATAGTACTTTATGATTTTTGCCTTCTAAGCGGCCATGAGGATCCAAGCTTGCTCCCTTCTTTCATCTAAGTTATCCAAGTGATACCTCATGTTGATGTTATTTTGTTCTTCCATGTAATATGCCACTCGATTGGATGGAGCTCCTACTTTAACCAGGATTACCGCCTCAACTCCATGAATTAGGGAGTAAGGAGTTTGGCCAATTGTTCCCTAGGGGGTGGTTATATAGGACCATAAGACTTTGATTAGTTCATCTAGCCATCTTCTCTTTCGATCCAACACTCTTTTCTTCAGTCCATCTCCAAGGGTTCTATTAGTTACCTCCGTCTGTCCATTCGTCTACGGATGTGCCACAGATGAGTAGTGATTCTCTATTTTTAACTCTTTGCAGAAATCCTTGAATTTTTCCGAGATGAACTGTGAGCCGTTGTCCTCAATTAGCCTCTTTGGTATCCCAAATTGAGTGATGATATGCTTCCAAACGAAGTCAATAATCCTCTCAGCTATGATGGAGCTAAGTGCTTCCCCCTCGACCCACTTAGAAAAGTGATCGATTGCCACCAGTATCCACTTTCGTTGTCAAGACGCTTCTGGCATTGGTCCCGTAATATCAATCCCCCAAGACACGAATGGCCAGCCGATCAGAATTGGCTTTTGATTTGCTTTTAGGAGGTATGACTTCCTTGCATGTATTTGGCATTGATGGCAAGTTTTCACATATTCCTTCGTATCGGGTTTGACCATTTCCCAATAATACCCCGCGAGGGTGATCCTTCTGTATAGTGTCTCTACCGCCTGGTGGGATCCATAATCTCCTTCATGGATTTCTTCTATGATACGTTTTCCCAACTCAGGGGTGACACACTTGAGCCACACATCTAAGTAGGCTTCTTGTATAACTCATCTCCCATCAAAGCATGCTGGAAAGATTTTCGGGTAATCTTCTCTGCCTCAATTTTATCTTCCCGTAGCTTATCACAAGCCAAGTAATCATAGAGGGGTTGCATCCATCCAAGCAATTTCTTCTGAATCCATAAATTTTCTTCTTGCTCCTCACAAGTCGGCCGGGTCAAGACCTCATAAGGGCAGCTTAGCTCTTTCCATGAGTCTCTCCCAGTAACCGCTTTGGCTAAATAGTCTCCTTTTTCATTCTTGTTCCTCAAAATGTACACAATCTTTCATTCGGTTCCGTTGGCCTCTAGGTTTTCCAATAATTTGCCTACTTTCGCCAAGTATTTGACCATCTCAGCTCTTTTAGTTCCATATGTATGGTTGATCTAGTTAGCTATCAATCTGGAGTCGCTCTTCAAGACCATAACATCTGGAGCTATTTCGTTGGCTAACTCTAGCCACTTGATTATCGCCTCATACTCAGTTGCGTTGTTTGTAGAGGGAAATGCTAGTTTGGCGGCGTAAGACAACCTAATTCTCTTTGGTCCTTGGATATAAACTCTGACTCCAGCTCCTTCTACACAAGAAGAACCATCCAAAAAAACCGTCCATGTTTTTGAGGGGATGGTTTTCTCTGGCTTTATTCCTACAAATTCTACTATAAAGTCCACTAATACTTGCGCTTTCAAGGATTTCCTTGCCTCAAACCTTATGTCATATTCACTGAGCCTAATGGCCCACTCGATCAGGAGGCCAGACGTGTCCGGCCGCTGTAAGACCCTTTTGAGGGGAACACTAGCTCTTACAACTATCGTGTATGCCTGAAAGTAAGGTCTGAGCCGATCTTCCAAGTGAATTAAGGCCAAAGCTAGTTTTTCAATTTTGGGGTACCTCAATTCTGCATTCCTGAGCACCTTACTCGTGTAGTACACGGGTTATTGATCTTGTTTGTTTTCCCGGATTAGGACGGTTCACACCGCCTCGTCCGTTGCTGCCAGGTAAAGGTAGAGTGTGTCCCTAACATTGGGGTGGCTTATAAGCGGAGGTTTGGCCAAGAAGTCCTTCATCATTTCAAAGGCCTCTTGACAATCTTTGTCCCACTTGAACTAACGATCTTTCTTGATGGCCTTGTAGAATGGCATACATATCTTCGTGGAGAGAGAGATGAACCGTCCCAAGGCATTGATCCTACCATTGAGACGTTGAACTTCATTCAATGTAAGAGGCGGCTCCATCCTAATTATGGCTTCAATTTTTTCTGGGTTTGCTTCAATGCTCCTTTTAGAAATCATGAAACCCAGAAACTTTCCACTCTTAACCCCAAAGACACATTTCTCCGGGTTAAGCTTCAATCGGTAGGCCTGTAATGTCTTAAGCACCTTTTCAAGATCATCTGCATGTGACTCTTCATCTTTGCTTTTCACTATCATATCATCCACGTAAACTTCTACTGTCTCGCCAATCATGTCTTTGAACATTCTGTTCACCAATCATTGGTAAATTGCTCCAGCATTTTTCAATCCAAACGACATGACTGTGTAGCAATATGTCCCTTTGTGTAAAATAAAGGAGGTCTTCTCTTCAACTGACAGGTCTATGGGAATTTGGTCATATCCCGCTTTCGCATCCGGGAAAGAATACACTGCGTACCCGACTGTGGAGTCCACCAATTGATCAATACTTGGCAGAGGATAACTATCTTTAGGCGTTGCTTTGTTTAAATTGGTGAATTTCACACACATTCGGTAATTCCCGTTTGGTTTCTTAACCAATACTACGTTCGCCAACCATACGGGGTAATTTACCTCTCTGATATGTTTAGCCTTGAGCAATTTGTCAATTTCCTCTTCAATAGCCTTCTGTCTCTCCGGAGCATGCTTTCTCTTCTTTTGTATTACTGGGGCCGCACTCGGATCAAGATTGAGGCGGTGCTGAATGATTTCAGGCCGAACTCCCAATAAGTCATCGTGACTCCAAGAGAATGAATGCTATTGACCTACTAGGATCGAGTTGATTGTCGCCTTGGTGTCTACTTTTAAATCTTTCTATACTTTTAATGCTCTGGCAGGTCCAACTATAAACACTTCCTGCTCCCCAACCGGCTCGGCTATTGGACTACTTTCGTCTGAATTTGCACTCACCTGGTCTTCCTTTGAATCTCTTTAAGCCAGCTGCTTCTCTTTCTTTAATGAGGCAACGTATGTTTCGTGCGCTACCGAGGGGTTTCCTATTGCCACTATCGTCCCCTTTGGGGTTGGTATTTGGAATACCAAGTAGATTGGAGAAATTGAGGTGAATGATTCGCATAAAAAGGGACATCCCAAGATAATGTTGAATCCGACTGAAATTTCGGCAATGGTAAAGTCCAACTCCGCGCGATATACATGTTCCTTGTCCCCGGTGGCTACGTTTAACTTAACTTCTCCCAGAGAAATGGTGTTCTAACCGCTTAAATCTGACATAGTGGCGTAGCCTGGCTAGACTCTGTGATTGTTTATCTTCAATTATTTGAATGTTGTTCTAGTTATTAGGTTGACAGAGCTTCCCGTATCAACTAGGACTGGTACACCGTGCATTTCTCTACCTTAGCTTCTATCACAAGCGGGTCCGTGTGAGTTTTAGTTACAAGGTTACCTTCCTGAAAGCTTTGTTGGCCTCTGACATGTCGTTTTTTTAAGTGGACAGTCAGAGGAACGCCTTGCTTTTTTGGAAGGGGGCTCTCGGTCGTCTCCGCCTTCTATGACCATCACTTTTATTCCCCTGTCACCATCATCCATTTTCTCATCTCTGGGCTTTTCCTTGGATTTTTCTCGCTTATCGGTTCTTCTTGTAACTCCTTTGATAAATTGGCTAAATTTTCCTGCTTTGATTAAGGTGTGAACTTCTTCTGCCAAGACCCTACAGTCGTCTGTATGATGTCCCTTAGCTCTGTAAAACTCACAATACTTATCATAGTCTATGCCCAATGTTTTTCCTTTCGGAGCGTTTGGGAAGAGGACGCTTTTCTTTTCTGGTCCGTTCTTGATTGCCACCAAGATTCGACTCAAGGATGTATTCAATTTTGGCCTGTCTTCCTCTTGATCGTACCAGCTAGATCCTCGGCCGTTCCGGTCTTTTTTTCGCTTTCCTCTTCTCTCATCCCTTCCGGGATTATCATCTGATGTACGCCGGCTCGGGCGACTTACTTCGTCAACTTCCACAAAGTTGTGGGCCATGCCAATCAACTGGGGGAATTGAGTTAGTTTTCTAGTAATTATTTCCTGCCTGAGCTGGTCATTTCTAGTTCCTTTAATCAAGGCTTCCTTTGCTGTCCCATAATCCAAATCGGCGATGCCTACACAACCTTCATTAAATCTCTTCAGATAATCCCTCAAGGATTCATCTTGCTTTTTTACCACTCCGTGAAGGTCCCAGCTGACATTCTCCGGTTGAGCTGATCCCAAGAAGTGTTTTTGAAATTTTCCCCTCAATGTTTCGAAATCTTTTATTGAGTTGGGCGCGAGGCGGAGGAACCAGCGTTTGGCCGCTCTAGTTAAGGTAGTGGGAAAATACCTGCATCTAAAAGCTTCTGGGGCAATAATCAAGTCCATTCTATTTACATAATCTGCCAGGTGCATTCTAGGGTCGTCTTTCCTGTCATATTTATCTAGAACTGGGGGAAAAACATAATCAGATAGCTTCTGATCCAGGATGAACTTTTTGAATGGGGAGAGGGCCTTTTCGCTGATCGGCTCCTGGAATGATATAGCATATTTCTTCAGCCGTCTCTTGAATTTTGAATCGAAGTCTTCTGAACTTCTTGATTCGGATTTGGATGAAGATGATCCAGACGGTGAGGGAGTGGGTATCTTGTGCTTTTTCCCCTTACTCTTTCCTTTTGATTTCAGCCTGGAGCTGGTTTTATCCGAATCCTCTGCCTCGGCGGTCACGGCCATTGAGTCGATTGTTATTCCTCCTATTCTGGGCCCCTAATTTGGAGCCTTATCCCTACTGGAATGTCTCATCCTTCCAGTGCCAACACCAATATCCCTCACAACGTTGCGAGATCTGAGTCAGTGAAGCCTCCTAGAGGTGGTACCTTCAAGGCGGGCTCCTCTGTGACCAGGGCCACCGGGTGGGCTGATATTGGTGGGGTCACCACCAGGTGTTGAAGTCTCGTTATCACCTGGGATTTTGATAATAGGACGCTTGAAATCGAGTTAAATTGTGTGAGCAGATTTCAGTTAACAGTGATTTCAGGCGAAATTTCAATATCTTCATGAATTTCTCCTCCCAGAAGGCCGATTTACACAAAGTGCCTAAAAGCTGACCTCATAATGAGTTCTAGTTTTTCCGGTGTTAGTGCCTCCTGCCAAGCGATTTCCATGAACGGGTCCAGCTCCTTTTGAGGATGGGAGGAGCGTTCCTCCGTTTCCTTGGTTCCTGAACCCCCAGCTGCGATCGGCGCCTTGGCCGCTGAATCCGCCGTGATTGGGGTTTTTCTTGTTGAGTTGGTGTTTCCGACACCGCCTTGAGTGTTTTCCACACCAGAGTTGATGATTGGATCAGAGTTCTCGTGCGACATGATCACAGTGAGAGTTACTAAAAAATCTGAATTGATGTGTTTCTACCGATAACAACGATTCTTGCCTGAACAAGTAAACGAAGTCCACGCTCACCGCACCATTGAAAATATCGTACCGAAATCCGATATTTCAGAATTTGATTACTACGAACTTATGTGTATCAACGAGCTAATTCCTGCAAAATAATGCATAACTTGGGGGCGATTGGTGTTTACCTCGTGGGGGACCCTCCGATGCCTAAGTCAGTAAAGGATTCTAAAGAATATAATGAATATAAGAAAGAGTGAATATTAGATACCTGTTGAACTGACCGTAGGGGCCTATTTATAGGTGCAGAAGCTGCCCTATTTCTGGTGAAATAGGAAGTCCGAATTGCGATGAGTTTAGGACTCTTCATGCATATCCGATCCTTGCATCCCAAGTAGAATGAGATATGGATAATGGAGAGAATACAGGGACTAGAGTGAGACCTGGACTCTCCTTTTTTGTGAGACGCAGAAAGACCGTTGAGTCGGCCATAAGCCGCTTCGGGGTTATGACCGTCCAAAACTTCTTATGGTCGGCCTCTAAAGGGTTCTTCAACTGGAATGAATTTCAGACGATTCATCTAACACGAGCTAGATGGCCCCTTTCATTAACCCGATCTGTTAGCCAAGACAAAAAAAATATATTTAATAAATTATCACTACTTAAAATTTTTAACGGTTGCAATAGAATATTCAACACTATTTCTAGTATTGGTGTATTTTACAGTGACATTGTTTTGAAAAAGAAGCTATTATGTCATTTATTACCACTAACTTAATGATGTAAAATTTATCCAAAATGTGATAGCGAAACAATGTAGCTTTTAATTTATAAAAAATAAAATAATAACCCCTTGACAACAATATTGTTTAACATTTCAAACATATATGACATAGAAATTTAAAATTAATGTTCATTTTAATAAGGTAAACTTAAAAAAAGTATCTTTTAATTTCGTTTATTTATAAAATAGGGTCTGAGAAATTTTTTTTATAAAACAGGATATGTGGTTTCATAAATTTTACAAAAGGGGCATACGGATTCAAAATATTGGTATTACATCGAATATTTTTAACAATTCAACATTATAATAATAATTTAACCTTATTATTTAAAAATTATACGTCACATTTAAATAATTTTTAGAGATTTTTTTATTTTTTTATATTTTTTAACTTTTTATCATAATTTAATAAAAAAAATATTTTCACTATTCAATTTTTTTAAAAAAATTTCACCAATGTGTATTGTATTTTAATAACCATCCTGCAAAAATTCAGATAAAAAAGAACGCGATTACCTATTTTCGTGATATAATTTAATATTGAGAATACTTTATTTGTAAATTTTTTAAAACCAACGTCCCTGTTTTGCAAAAAAATTTTATCAGACCCCATTTTACAAATGAATAAAACTATAAAGTAATTTTTTTTTTAAGTTTACCCTTTTAATAATTTCAACACTTTAACTTTTACATATCACATTATTCTTAGAGACTTTGACGAAAATCGAATTTATTACTTTAGTATATACTTCATTACTTCCACATAATTCAATTCGCTTTTGAAAAGTACAACATTATGTTTGTTCAATTCAATAGACGAGTAACCATTAAAGAGAATGCTCCATGTGAAATCTAAAATGAGAAATAAAAACACCAACCCTTGTATATTTGAATTTTAATTTCTAGTAAAAATGTATTCGGTATTCATTTAACCTCTATCATCATCTTCCATTGCTATGCATTTATCTACAAGGTCGGCTTAGATTGGACGACGAAACTCAAATGCCTTACAAAGTTTCCGCACAAGCGCGTACAGGGACAGCCCCACCCCAGCCGCCGGAAAATGCTCTATATGTTGAACTTGTGCCCCACCCAGCCATGTTCCTTTTAACTGAACTTTAAACCTTGAACAGGAAGAGTTTACCAAAAAAAAAACCTTGAACAGGAAGATGACGGCACGAGGAAGAAGAACAGAAAATAGGGCTTTTTATTTTGTGGGTCCCGCCACTAAAAAGAATTATATAAAGGTAATGGCTGAAACGCCGTTATTGAATCATTTCACTTTCCTTTCCCATTTTTATTCTTTAATATAAATAATAGCCAAGTAACTTTAAAGACCCGAGTCAATAAATAATGGGCTCTCAGCCCAAGTCTATTATTTGAGGTATCAATTACTATTAATTATTGGTTTAGAGCTTGTCCAACCCCATCACCAAAACTCGTCAAATTTAAGAGGAGCTACAGTACTTTTTCATATTTAGAGGATAGCACCTTCATCTCTTTTTTATTATTATTTTTTATTTTTTTATTTGAAAATATAATAATAATAAAAGCTGGATAGAAAATAATAATATTGTAGTTTAATGAAAAAATTTAGAGTCAATGGTTGAAAATGTAAACACTATAACAACACCAAATTATGAAGAAAAATGGAATTTAATGTGAAAAATGGGGTGTGGGGTTAAATTTGTCCTTAGTATGATAAACTACATTAACTTTAGTAGGAGCAAAGCTCCGTTGAATCAAATGAACAAGAAAGTCAGTAAAAAGATTTTTTTTTTTGAAATTGAATTAACTTTAGGTTATTAAAATTGAATTTAAACCTAATTAATGATATTGGATTTATAGAAAAAATTTGTTTAAACTGGAGTGCTTTATTGAAATCTAATTATATTAACATTTTCAAAATGAATTTGATTGAAATTTAATTTAAGGAAATTGAATTAAAAGGAATTAGATTTTATCGGAATTTGATTACGAGCTAAACTACACAACCCAAATTTAGGATTGGTAGTTGTGTCGGTGCTCGACCCCAGGTCTCGTCCTGGGACAGTCCCTGAAGCAGTAAGGGGGTCGGGTATACGTAACCTTACCTCTATAATTACAGAGAGATTTTTTCTAATTAGCCCCAAAAGAAAGTTGCAACAGTTATCCGTAAAAAGTTGCAACAGTTATCCGTAACTTCACAATAAAATAAGTTTAAATAATTTAATGAGTCATTTCTACCTATAGTAGAATATTTCTCTATGCTAAAAAAAAAAAACCTAAGCTAGACAGCCTTTGAAACCTTTTCTAAGGGCAGTTTCATCTAAATTTCTTCCTATGAATACAAGTTTGTTAATTCTCTTCTCATCAGAACCCCATGCTTTCCCTGGGCTACCATCCAATACAGAATGCACACCCTGCTCAAAACCAGGCTATCCATTTTAGCAGCGGAAAACTAGAAAGAAAAAAAAAAGATTTGGGAAAAGAACATATAACCTGGAAAATATATCGCTGCTCAGAATCAGATACCGATAATACCCCTTTCATCCTGTACAGATCTTCACCTTTTTCTTCAATAAGCCTTTCAAGCCAATCATCAACCTAATTGATCCATAGGCAAAAATAAGTAACAAGGTATTCAATCCCATAGGAAAAATTTAGGGGATTCCTTGGGCTAGTTTAAATATAGAACTTCATTCCAGCTATATAATAAAGCAACCACCAATAAAAAGAATACATCAAATTTATTAAGAATTCAGTACAAGTATGAAAGTGTGTAGAACATCTACGCAATGGGTAATTTTACCTCATCAAGGTCCAGTGTTCCCTCCGAGACAATGCTGACACTAGAAACGGTAGAATCGTGCACATGGTCATGATGATGTCCTCCCTTATGCTCTGTTGTATAAAGCGAAGAAATAATTTTTATGAATTTTAAAAAAAATGAAATCAGTCTAAAATTTCTTTTGTTGACACACAGATACGCAGAGGAACGAAAAATCTTGCAAGAAAGACAAATCATAACAAAAAAAGAGTCTACCTTGTTCGTTCTCATGCTTGTTAGTTGAACAGGACGGACTTTCTATGTCAACTGCAGAATCAATCCTGCACAAAATGATAAAATCACAACACTTGAGTTGCATTGCTCAACTTGTTACAAAAATTATGTGTTGAGCTCTTCCAGAAATAAAGGTAGAAAAACCTACATAAACAAATATTAAATAAACTAAAAATTGTTACTACCTTTCAAGATCATATCCTCCTATTCCCAAAACAAAGTCCATGTCTACATATCCATATTTGGTCAGCTTAATTGGAGCCATCCCATTGATATGCTAACAAAATGCACAAGAAAGACAACAGTTCAGTTTGGTACCTTAAACAGAATTACAATTATGAATTGTCTCCAAGTTATGAAGGCTCAGCAATTATCAAACTATAGATCAAAAAACACAATAATTAAATAAATACAACAACAACAACAACATTACCCCAATGGCTCCCGCACAAACGGGGTAAGGGGGGGTCGGGTGTACGCAACCTTACCCCTGTGATTACAGAGAGGTTGTTTCCAATTGACCCTGAAGTGGAGTTGCAAACAGCTATCCGTGACATCACAATAAAAAGAAGCTCGGACAGTTTAATGAATCATTTTGCTTTAGTCCGTTATAATCTAAAGCCAAAGAATGATGAATCTTTGGCCCATCGAAATAATGGACATGTGACTTTAATTAGGTGTTTCCTTCTAGATAGCCAATACTGCAATCATGTGATTCTGACTTAGTATCATCCCAGATTCCCAAAGGAGAGAAAAACAAACTTTTTGGTTTTCAATAAAGCAAGTTTTGGCTCATATAAATTAATATAACCGAATGTTTGCTTGAAAATTCAAAGATAAATTATGTGCTACTGAATGCATCAACTTGGTCATAAAATCTGCTTAAATAATTCAGATGACCTATATCACTAGAGCATTGCATTTGTTTCACTTCCAAGCAAAATAATGCTACTGGATTGAATAACGGCCAAAAGTCATACGTCCCACTGTTCTTGTCACTAGAAGATAAGAGGAAAGTCAGAGGAATCGCCTTTTCCTATGCTTTGTTCATTAATACACCTTCTAAATTGGGAAAGAAAAAATCCAACAATGTGGACAAACCAAAGTTGTGAAATAGAGAAAAATCATGCATGCATAAGTGGTATTTCGCTCTATTTGTTTAGTTTATATGACGAAGAAATACAGATCTCACTGCATTTTAGTAAAACTATTCATTAGCATACATTTTAGTAGAACAATTCAATAGCGTACGGAAGAATCATTATTGTATCACACTATCACTTTCTGCATCATGTTTTTTTTATAGATCTTTCTGCATCACGTTAAGGAAAGCTAATCAATTATGTCTTGTAATAGTATTTTTTAAAACATTTTCTATTAGTAATGCACCTCCAAACTCTGCCTAAAGTCTTTGAATGCTTATCTTTAGTCATATCATGAATACCTCCCATATATTTTTCTTGGTTGTTCCCTAACTAATAATAAGAAATCAAGTGCATCATGCAACAGCTAAATCCTACAAGAGTGAGATGCAAATGAACCAAGAAGATGAAGTGTCTCATCCAACAAAAGGAAAAGATTATCTTAGAAGTGGATAATGAGCTCCCTTTTCCTAATGTCTCTATACAGTTTAAATTATATAGCCATACGCCAAAATCAAATGACAATATGAATCAACAATTTCAATTATCCTTCAGCTTCAAACATCTGCTAGACAGACTAGATTTGTAAGTTCCATATTTCAATTAAAAAGAAAAGAAGATCATCCCAAAAACGAAACAGGGGAATGTTATTAGCACTTGAATCCCCATTGTTTAATTTTGATCAAAATGCTGAATGTTATGCATCAGAAGCAAACTGTTACCTTGATTCTCTTTGTCAACCTCTGATTTTCAGATTCAGACACCAAATCTATCTGCCAAGACAATAGTCAACAGCTGAATATAGTAATCAAGTAAACGAACATTAGGAAGAGGAACAATGCTCCGAATAACACACTGAAAATATGTAGTGAACACTATTATAAAAGAAGGTGCCAGACCTTATTCAAGATGATACGATCAGCATAAGCAATTTGTTCTACAGCTTCATTTACAACAAACCTAGGTTTAACTTCATTTAAATGCTGCATAGCATGTCTAGAGTCAACCATAGTAACAACTCCATCCAATTTCACATGCTGTGCAACTAGTTCATCAGAACAAAATGTCTCTATAACAGGTCCTGGCTTAGCAAGTCCTGCAACAAAGAATCCATCAATTAACAAAGAAATCAAATCCTTTCACTCTGTCAAATTAAATGCAACAAATAACATATTAACTCACAGATTTTGCTTCAAGAAGCCAAGTATTGCTAATATAAGAGACATAATTCCTCAAGAGGAAGAAGATGCATCATTTTGAAACCAGAAGAAATATGCATGAGGTGGAATTTGATTCAATGCAATATTGCTCCAATAAAACAAGATATTTAATCACAAAAAAGGGAAAAACGATAATTATTGGAATAGAGTAGTTTTTTTAATCTGAAAGGTTTCTACAAGACTAGAAACTCTATAACACAGCATGAAATCTTGCCCATGCTCAGATTTGAACCCTTGTGAGTGAAAACGACAATAGAGATGTAGTTGACACCTGTACAATGCCCTAAGATTAAGAACACAAAACACAGCTGATTTTAGTATTAACATGATGAAAGTTGTCTCCTTTTGCTCCAAAACCAGTCTCAGATAGATATCCCCTCCTAGGATAAGAAACAATCGGTTCTTCCCCATCTCAAACCGAGCACAAGATGTAGCAATTAAAACACAACTTACCAGTGGTTTCAATAACAATGTGATCAAATCTGTCTCTCTTTTTTCGAACCAACTCTAAAAGCATTTTAACAAGATCTCCTCGTACAGTACAGCACAAGCACCCATTATTAACCATTACTATATCATCACTGGAAGAGGAATGACTAGCAACCAATGATCCATCAATATCCACCTCACCGAACTGCACTGGGAGGAATCAAGTAGGCAAATAAATAAATACAGAACATTAATACAGCCTCATGTTATCAGACATAAACTTGCAACTGATGATTAGCAATTAGATCCAGCCTCAATGACATTAATTTTTCTATTCTAACAACTAAACAAATTTGAACTTAATGTCATTTCATGATATGAATGCACATCGTAACTCTGTTTTCTCCACTAAGTCTACAACAATATAAGCAATTTATACAATATTGAGGTGGTGACCAAGGCATTTGAAATCTAAACTAAACTATAGTGCTTCTAGCATACTGTGACATTTTGGGCAATTCATATGGTTTTATAGATCTCTTGTTATAAGAGCGTTTCTAATTCTACACAACTAACGGCCATTTTCGAACCCGGAAAACATCCAAGAAAATGTCAGGAAATATACGGCAGAAAAACAATTAAATGACAGAGAAGGAATACGGTAACCTGTTAGACTTGCTATAAGTTATCATACTTTCCTCATAATAAAAGGTTAGGCGTCGGAAATAAGATGGCACAAAAACTTTATATTTGAAAAATTAGCAACAGATAAAGAAGAAAAAGGCGAGACCTCATTCTCTATGACTGCAATCCGCTTCCCATGTTGCGATGTGAGAATATGATTTAAGAGTGTGGTCTGCATTGAACCAAAAGTCAAACGTGAATGAAAACACAACCCCAAAAGCACCGGAGAATAGGAAAAAGTAACAGGAAGGGAAGTAACTTTTCCAGAGCCAAGGAAGCCGGTAATTATGGTGGCAGGTACGCGATTGTACAGACCGAGAGAAGTAGCATGAGCTTCTTCGAGACTATAATCAGTTGAAGAGGCCATATTCCTGCAATATCTGGAAGAGGAATACATGAAATTGTGTTGTGGAGAAATGGAGTGGATATTTCTTAAGAAATGAGAAGATTTATGAAGATTGGGAAGCAGAAGGTGGCGGAAATGGTGATGTGAAGCTCGTGAGAATAGGATCCGGCCATATTTCGCCGTCCCGCCCGTCAACACCTGTTTCAACTTAAAACCCTAAGGGTCTGCTTGGGAGCACGAATCTCAGAGGGATAGGAAAGGATGAGAAATTGATTCTCGTGCTTGGGAAGCAAAAGTGAAAGAAATTGAGAGGGGAGGACGGGAAATGAATTCGAGCATATCCATTTGACGGGAGGAGTTGTTTTACATTAGAATGAAAATTTAATATTTGTTACGTTCTGATACTAATTTATATATTATAATAATAAAATTTATATATATATTAAATATTTAATAAAAAAATATTAAATATTTAATTTTGTATAAAATTTATTCCGAAGAGAGACTATTTGTATTTTACAGTTTTAGCTCTGTGTTTTTAATTAATTTATAAATTTTATATATTTCAAGTATAGTTAGTAATTTGAATACGTATTTTCTTTTATAAACTCTTCCATTTTTCTTAAACATCAAAATTTAATAAATAATTTATTTTTTTATAATTTTATCCATCTATTTCTTTTCCTTTATATTCCATTCCTTTAAAATTCTTAAAAAATTTGATCCCAAGCATAGCCTAAGCCCTCTAATTAAGGAATTCAAAGCTCAAATCAACTTCTGTTTTTGTCCTTCAGTTACATACAAAAAAACGGCTCCATTATCCTACGACGTCATTTTCCTCGTCCATTTTGCTTGTAGGCATTGCTTATAAAGGTTGTGTCTCTCATCTTGCCTAAAGTAAACTTTCGTCCAATAATTTAATTCAAATTATTTCGATTTGTTTGAATTTTTATAAAGTGATAAATTTTAGTTTTAAACAATATATCTTAATTTTTAATATCAGTTAATTAAAAATTACTTAATTTACTTTCTCTAAATTAAAATATTCAACTTTTAGAATAAACAGCTTTTCAAAAAAATGAGTTTGAAAAAGCAAATCCCAAACTCCCTTTATATACTCTAATCAATTTATTTTGGGAGGGAGACTATGTTAAAGGATATATAAAATTCAAGAAAATCAAACTTAGAAATTAGAGTTTTGTGTTATGCTATGCATGTCGGTATGATCCAATTTTGAGAATAAAATTATGGTATTAGACTAAATTACTTTTATATTTACTTACTCTACATAACAATATTATTTTTTTAGCAGTCTGTTTAATTCTTACGCTTGTCTCACAAAATCAAATAGCTTAAATGTGAATATAATCACTATGATCATGTATGTTATTTTGGGATTCGGATGCCCTAAATGTCGTTAATTGCTTACATTTTCTTTTTCATATTGATTTAATTTTCACGGATTGTATGAATCTTATAAGGCAATTTTTAGATTTTCGTATTATTTTTGTTAGTCGATCTGCGTAAAATGCAACACATTCGTTCTCTAGAGTAACGGATTCTTTGACGGATATAAGGACTTGCAGAAATATTGTCCACCTTTAATTAGAGTTGTTATTGCTTATGAATAATCATATTTACGTATTATTCAATCAACTTCTTAAATAATTTGGTTGACTCATATTTATCCTCGATCACCTAACATTTTTATATGTGGTGGAGCCTAGTACTTAAGATTGAATTTATGACCTTTAAAAATTTTAGGTTCGAGTTATATCATAGATAATGAATTTTTTTTATAATATAATGTGAGTACAATAACTCAAATTTCTATTAAAAACCTGGCAATGGTAAGTGGTTAATATGTATGGATATAAATAAGATTTGTATGCTTTCATGTTAGAGATTTAGGTTCAACTGCTAAGTAATTGTATTGAACTGAACTGAACTGAATGGTACTAAATTGAATTAAATGATACTGAAACTGAAAATACTAAGACTGAAATCGAATTATAATTAATAATATGAGTAATATTTTAAAATATTAAAATTTATTAATAAAATTATTGAACCAGGCACGAGTTAGGACTGACTCAGCGGATGAATCAGTGTGCTTAAGTTTTGATCATACCAATTAAGTTAAGAATGAGATAATTAAATCAATAATGATGTTAAAATAAATAGTATATGGTTGTGAGGGAGTTAGTAAATTCAAGGATAGAATTTCAAGTCTCCGCTGACATAGCTATTTAATTTAACTCTGAGTGGTTTCTAGGCTAAGTACTTACTTAATCTCTGACTTAGTATTATTCACTCAGCACTTGATATTTAGATTTTATTTCAGCTGTGTTCATTTCGGTTTATCATTCCAGCTGAGTTACTTTATGTCTGTCAACGCTGCTGACCTTACCTTTTAAGGTAAAAAGGTATCTTTGCTTTTAGTGTTGCTTTTTGTAGGAACATTAATGAGACAAAGACAAATAGAATTAACGTCTTGACAACACCCAGTTTTATGAAGAAAATGACAAAGTCTTTCAATGTAAAGCTGCATCAAGTCAATTGCCACTTTGGGAATTCTGCAGATCTACCAACCTTGTATCGCGCACTCTGCAACATGTTAGAAAACCAGAGGGAATGGGATGAAGACACGTGGCAAGTCAACGCGAGCTCTCTCTAACGAAAGACTGGCATCAAACGACAAAGGATTCAAATTGAAGCTCGAATTTCAATCTAACGGATTAAAATGCATTTCACAACGGTGCAATTCTATCTCTTAATGGATCGATTTGAAGAAGCAACGGGTGAATTGTTAAGCTGTCAATTTCAGAAGATGCCAAGGCAAGTTCAACGGCTACTTTCTTCAATCCAACTATAAAAGGATCGAGAAGGCAAGCATTAGAACTTGGTGATTACACCTGAATTTCTTAGAAGCAAAGACTCTGTCAATTTACAAGCTTTAAAGGAATTCTAGCAAGAAAAGCACAACTCAGCGAGAATCTACTTAGAACAAGAGAGAATAGTATAGATCAATTTATTGTAATATTAGATCATTTGTAACTGGATCAACGTTTCTATAAGTTGAGTCCAACTCTCATTTAAACTCTTTTGAGTTGCTGATAGAAGAGGGTATTCTAGTCAGCGGGTGTGCGATTGCAGATTGGAGGGTACTTTCTGTAATTAGGGGAATTTGTGAAAGGTTTCTCCGCCTAGGGTAAATGAGTTGAGATTACTGGATTAAAGTCGAGACACTCTCTCGGGACTGGATGTAAGCACAGGTTGTCGAACTAGTATAAAAATCTCTGTGCCCTTTACTTAATAGCAATTTCCTTCCATTTCACTCAGCAAGCTGACCTCACTTAGCGGACCCAGTCAATATCGAGAAAAGTTTTACAAGTTATTTGAGTGAGTCATTCACCCCCCCTCTAACTCATTGAATGTACACATAGGGACCAACAAGTGGTATCAAAGCTGTTCTCATTTCTCAAATTTCACAATCTTTGAGACAAAGACCATAGCGTACAAACGAGAATCTAGTGGAAGGGCTAAAGCTTATATTCTGCCTGAAGCCATGTCAGTTACCAGGCATCCCATATTCAATAGAGAGCATTATACTTACTGGAAGAATAGAATGACTAATTTTATTCAGTCACAGAGCATGCACGCTTGGATGGCCATTGCAGAAGGGCCATATGTTCTATCATATGTGAAGAATGGAGTTACTGTTGATAACTGCTCTACAGAATGGGATGATAATGATTTGGCCTGACTCAAAGAGAATGCAACTGCTATCCACTATCTCCATTGTACTCTTGATGCTACTCAGTTTAATCATGTTTTAGGATGCGAGACAGCCAAAGAGATCTAGAAGAAGTTGAAAGTGACTTACAATGGTACTGTCAAGGTGAAAGAGTCTAAGATCAATATCCTGATAAGGGATTATAAGTGGTTTCATATAAAGCCCAAGGACGATATTTCCAACATGAACACCAGGTTTATGAATATAGTCAATGAGCTGAAAAGTCTTGGCAAGACCTTCATATAAGGAGAGACTGTCAAGAAGATTCTCAGAAGTTTGACTCAAGATTGGAAAGCCAAGAAAAGTGCCATTGAAGAGGCTCGTGATTTGAAGACCTACAAGTTTGATGAGCTGATTGGAACTCTACTGACTTATAAGATGTCTTTGAAGCAATATAAAGATGAGTCCAAGAAGCATAGGTCTAAAGAGAAAGAAAAATCAAGCAGAGTTATTGCCCTGAAAGTTGATGATGATGAAGAAGAAGAAGATTCCTCTGAGGAAGGATATCCAGAGGACAGAAAAGAGGAGAAGCTCTAATGACCAAAAATTTTAAGAGATATCTGGGTAAAGAGAAGAACTTTCAAAAGTTCAGAAAGACAAGCAACAGTTGATAGACCACGAAAGGAATTCAATAAGGAACATAACAAAGGCATCAAATGCTTTGAATGTGGTAAGAAGGGGCATATTCAATTGAGCTGTCCTAAAGCCAAAAAGGACAAGTTCAAGAAGAAGAAGAGTAAGAAAGCCCTTGATGCTACCTGGAGTGACTCTGAACAAGAGTCATCATCCTCAGATGAAGAGGCACACTATTCTGCAAATGTGTGTCTCATGGCTAAGGATGATCAAGTTCACTCAGAGTCAGCTGACCAACCAACTACTTCCATTGCCAGACAGTCAGCTGATTAAAGCAAAGACAAAGGAACACACTCTGAGGTAAATTCTAAACCCCCTTTATCTTTTGATGAGCTTGACGCAGTGCTCAATGATGTTATTAATATGACTAAAAAGTCAACCAAATACATCAGTGTACTTTAGAGGAGGTGTGATGATATAGAAGATGTCAGCTCTTCTACATCACTTGACATCCTATACTTGATGGAAAAAGCTGAATACCAAAATGGATATAACAGCAAACTCTCTAAGAAATTAGATGTGCTAGTTGCTAAAGTAACATCTTTGAAAAATGTGCGGGCCCTCCTCAACCTAGCAGAAATACTCAGAGTAAACCTAATCACCACTCTGAGAAGGTTTCTTAAAAGAGTAAAGTGAGCAGGCCTAACCCTAAGGCCGCTTGTAATTTTTCTGGTAAGCCAGGACATGCGACAGTCATGTGTAGGCACAAAAATGGTTACTATAATGAGTATGACTGGTCAAGGATGACCACCACTAACAAGGGAGGACCCAGCCAGAAAAAGGCAGGTGAACCTGAGATCCACTGATGACAGCAGAATATGGTATGTGGATAGTGGATAGTGGATGCTCGAGGCATATGACATGTGATGAAAAGCAATTAATTACATTGGAGTGAAGAAGAAATGGAAGTGTCAGTTTTGGAGACAACAAGAAAGGGAAGATTGTTGGCAATGGCACTGTAGGAGTGAAGCCTTCAATTGATAATGTGTCGCTGGTGAAAGGCCTAAAGTTTAACTTGCTAAGCGTTGCTCAGGTGTATGGCAAAGGCAGGAAAGTGATATTTGACTCAGCGGGCTGCTCAGTCATTGATGGTAACTCTGACCAAATTATTCTTTATGCTTCTAGAATCAATAATATTTATATGGTTGATTTATCCCCCGGCTCCAATGATATATGCTTAGTTTCTAAGGAGGAAAACTTAGGGCTATGGCACAGAAGGTTAGGACATATCAATATGACCAATCTGTCTAAATTAGCCAGAAATGAACTTGTTGAGGGATTACCTAATTTAGCATTTGATAAAGATAGACTCTGCTCAGCATGCTAACTTGGGAAATAATTTTGGAAGACCTTTAAATCCATAGGTGATATATCTTCTTCTCATCCCCTTGATCTTCTACACATGGACTTATTTAGGTCTGTTGTGCCAATAGGCAGAATGAAATACACCCTTGTGGTTGTAGATGATCTGACCAGGTTCACTTGGATTGTCTTGCTAGCTAGCAAAGATGAAACATTTGGATCATTCTCTAGGTTAGCTACCCGGATCATGAATAAAAAAGACCTTAAAATTAATAGAATCCATAGTGACCATGAAAGAGAATTTGAAAATAGGCAGTTTGAGGAATTCTATTCCAAGCATGGTATTGACCACGACTTTTCTGCCCCTCATACAACTCAGCAGAATGGGGTTATTAAGAGAAAGAATCGCACTATTACGGAGATGGGTCATTTTATGCTGAGTGATAACAATCTACCAAAGTATTTCTGGGGAGAGGCTATTAACACAGCCTGTTACATTCTAAACAGGGTTTTAATTCGTCCAGTTTTGAATAAAACTCCTTACGAACTTTAGAAGGGACGCAAGCCCAAGGCTGGTCATCTGAAGGCCTTTTGTAGATGCTTCATATTAAACACGAAAGACCAATTAGCTAAATTTAACCCCAAGGCTAATGAAGGAATCTTTATGGGTTACTCAGCACATAGTAGGGCATACAGAGTGTATGTCAAGAGAACTGGTATCTTAGAGGAGTCTATGCATGTAGATTTTGATAAAACTAACAATGTAGGAAGATAAGCTAGTGATAATGAAAGAGAAAAAGATCCAGTCAGCGGATCAATCAGTCAGCCTATAATTATTCCTGATCTAGTGCAAGAAAAAAAGAACTTGAAGCTAACCTGGACCAAGCAATCAACTTTGGTGATGATGTGAATGCTCAACTAATGACTATAGCTCAGAGAGCTGATTATGATCTACCAAAAGAAGTAAGAGCAAGGAGAGATCACCCTGTTGACAAGATTCTTGATAGTGTGCAAAATCCAATGCTAACTAGAGGTTAGCTAAATAGAATGATGAACCATTCAGCATTTGTATCATTGATTGAAATAATGAAGTTTGAAGATGCTGAAGTTGATGACAACTGGATGATTGCAATGCAAGAAGAGCTAGGCCAATTCAGAAGAAATGAGGTTTGGGATTTGGTGGAGAAACCCAAGGACAAGTCAATCATTGGCACCAAATGGGTTTCCAAGAACAAGTTAGATGAAGCTGGTAATATTGTTAGAAATAAAGCTAGACTAGTTGTTCAAGGCTACAATCAATAATAAGGCATTGATTATAGAGAAACTTTTACACCAGTAGCAAGACTTAAAGCCATAAGAATTCTTTGTGCTTTTGCATCTCATATAAACTTCAAGCTATTTCAAATGGATGTGAAGAGTGCATTTCTTAATGATTATATTCAAGAAGAAGTCTATGTCAGATAGCCCTAGGATTTGAGGACCCTAAATATCCAAATCATGTCTTCAAGCTGAAGAAAGCTCTATATGGACTAAAACAGGCTCCAAGACCTTAGTATGAGAGACTGACTAACTTTTTTATCAACAAAGGTTATGTTAGAGGGAAAGCAGATACTACTCTGTTTATCAAGAAGAGACATTAAGATGTGTTGCTAGTCCAAATCTATGTTGATGATAACATTTTTGGAGTAACTGATGAGAAGCTATGCAAGGAGTTCAACCAGTAAATGAAGAGAGAATTTGAAATGTCAATGATTGGAGAGCTGATTTCTTTCTTGGTTTGCAAATCAAGCAAGGTGATGATGGGATCTTCATCAGCCAAGCTAAGTATACCAAGGAAGTACTCAAGAAGTTTGACATGGATAAAGCCAAGCCAATGTCAATACCTATGGCCACTAATACTATTCTAAGTAAAGATGAGGAAGGTAAATCTATAGAGAGTAAACTCTACAGAGGTAATATTGGTTCTCTACTTTACTTAACTGCTAGTCGGCCTGACATTCAATATGTTGTATGTTATAGTGCAAGATATCAGGCTGACCCCAGAGAATCTCACTTAGTTGTTGTTAAGAGAATTCTTCGGTATTTGCTAGGCTTTATTGATGCAGGTTTATGGTATCTAAGTAATGCAAACTTCACTCTAAGAGGATACACAGATGCTGACTATGGAAGAGACGAACTTGAAAGGAAAAGCACCACAGGAGTTTGTCATTTCCTTGGTGATTGTCTAGTCACATGGTATAGCTAGAAGTAGACTTCTATAGCTTTAAGTATAGCTGAGGCTGAGTATATGGCTATAGGAAGTTGTGTAGCACAACTGCTATGGATCAAGCAGCAACTAGAGAATTATGGTATAAAGTCAAAATGCCTTGAAGTCATGTGTGACAACAAAAGTGCAATTGACCTATCCAAGAATCTAGTTCAACATGGTAGGATGAAGCATGTCAATATAAGACATCATTTCATAAGGGATCATGTGCTAAAAGGAGATGTCAAGCTTACATATATTCCAACTGAAGAATAGTGAGCTGACATATTCATAAAGCCTATTAGAAAGGATCAATTCAATATACTCAGATAGCTGATTGGAATGTCCAATCCAATTTAAAGAAATACATCTCTCACTGACCTATTCTGGAGCTGACCATACTAGGGCACACTCTGAGCTTCTACAAATTAGGTTAAGTATTTCTTTTGCCGCTTGAATTTTGGACACGTTATTAATTGTCACCGGTTATCTTTCAAATTTAAACTTGATAAAAACGGTAGCAAGCTATGAAATAATCCACATTCAGCAGCAGTTATCCCGTGTTTTTTACCTTCATTAATCCTACAGTATACGTTATGCAATCTAATTGTTGAATCTTAAGACCATGGATTATGAGTTGTACATGTAGCTTTGCAGGTTTATGCCAAGAGTTTTTGGCTATTTAAGGAGAAATTCAGAAAGAGGAATGGTTACTTTACCAAAATTCTCTTCTCTGCAATTTCCTTGCTAAATCCCTAAATTCTCCATCTTTCTCAAAGCAATCTTTATAGCGAGTACATCAGGAAGAGATTCAGAACCCAGTTCTGATAATCCTCTTTTTATTTAGGATAAAGATGAGGAGTGTTGGATTACAACTGTAGATCATTGGGCTCAACCAGCCATTAATATCAAGGATACAGAATATTTATTCATTCCAGCAGGAACGAGATACATTCCAACTGAGTGGGGATCTATAGAAGGAACTATTGTGGATGAGTCAACAACTGTTGATATGCTCAGTTTCTCTATTGATGGGAGATGGACGCACCAACACCATCTTCGAGGATTTTTTAAAATTCCGAGTGGTTGCTATGAACAAATTATCGAGCACTTTTATAGAGGAATTTACATGGTGGAAGGATTCAAGGACATGTTCGTCACCACTATGATGGGAAGAAAAGTATACATAACCCCAAAGCTCCTTGCTGGGTTACTTGGAATGCAAGAAAGAGGACTCAAAATGCGCGCTGTGAAGGATAAGGATGAAGATAATATGGACATTCCTATTGATTATGAAGTTCTTGATGATTATAAAGCAGGAGAGCTGATTGTTTCCATGTTCTCAAAGGAAGGAAAGTAGGCTCACAAGCTTGTCACCAAAGTACTGCTGCCCAAGACTGCCTCTACTAGGAGTTGTTCTAAATTTGAAAGAGTGTTTGTTTAAGCTCTGACTCATGGGATGTGCATCAACTGGCCTTTAGCTATCTTGCACAGGTTTCTTAAAGTGTCCAAGCACATGGTTTATGGTCATATAATCATGGATATATACAGGGAATATAAGCTGGATATGGAAGGATGGGCACAGAAGAGCAAGATCACCCTTAAAGTAATAGAGTTAAAAATTCTGAGCAATGCTCATCTTTATAGGTTGAGATGTGGAGAAAGGCCTAGAAATACAAAGTACATCAAACTGAAGCCACGCGAGGTCAGAGTAAAGGACCCCAAGGCTATTGTACCTATAAGGAGAATCAAACATGATGAGGAAGATCAGACTCTGGATCCTTTTGTAGAGAGTGAGCTGGAAAGAGTAACCAATCTTAGAGTAGAAAAAGGAGAGGGAGGAAAGAAAGATAGTAAGAAGGAGGTTAGGAAGGACTCTAAGAAAGAGAAGAAAGGGAGCTCAGCGATCTTAGTTCTAGTTGTTATTCCAAAGAAATCTAGATCTTCTAAGGAAGCTAAGGAAGATAAAAGAAATGAACTGACTCAGAGGGAGATTGAGGAAGAAAGGAGAGCTGAGGAAGAGTTGAGGGAAGAAATACCCTTGAAGAGAGAGAGAAAAAGGAAAGCAGAAGCTACTCAGTTAGATGTGGTGACTACAAAGGGAAAGGAAGCTACATCAATTCCTATTCCCTAAGTAGGTCAGCCAAAGAAGAAGCTGATAATGAAGAAAGGGACAGGAGTTGCCCAAAATATCGAAGAAGCTGAGAAAATTAAAGCTACTGAGAAGGAAAGAATGATAAGAAAGCAGTAGGAGATTAAAGCATCTATCAGAAGAAAGGCTGAAGAAGCAGCAGTAGTAGCCAAAGCTAAGACTAGCACTGAAGAAGTTTTGCAAAAAGCTATGGCTAGCCTGACTGAGAAGGAAGTAACAGAGGTTATTGATGAAGTAATAGGGGCTTTAGATGGAATCGATAATCAAAAAGATCAGGAGGAAGAAGATGATATGATAGAGGTAGAAGTTGTTGAAGTTAATGAGCTAAATTCTGTCCAACAGGTCACATTGACTATTGAGGAAGTCAAGGAGGCTAGGAAGGAGAGAAAGAGAGGGTTGTTGAATACAATGAAAGTAGTCATTGATGAGGATGAGGGAGATTTAGAGGATAAGGAGGAAGAAGCTGTTGTAGTTAAGCGCAGAGCTCAGCTGGCTGAGGTCCTTCAAACTCAAGTCAGTGAGTCCGCTGTTAAAGGTGCTGTAAAGGAGAAGGAGAAGGAAGATAAAGTTTTCTTTACTTTCCCAAATGAATCTACCCAAACACCACTCTCACTTACACCAATCTCTGCCTTACCCTTACTAGAAAGGCAAACACAAGCTCAAGCTAAACCAATCAACTCTTTGACCAAAATAATCCAGCCACTGACCAATCAGCCATAATCCCCTATCTTTCATTAATAGGATCTCCAGTGTGAGAAGTTCTATATTTAGAAGGACCTCCTCTAGTCAGAGGACCTCCAATTATTGAAGAGATTCCTGAACAACAACAATCACCACAACAACCTCAACCGCAACCCCAATTTAATCCAAATGTTGCTCTATTGGGAGATATAAGGAGGTTGGGAAGAGAAAGATTTCTAGGACTAGGGACAGATGTTGAAATTGAAGCTGAAATAGCCAAATTTCTATTGTTTGAGGATGTCCTGAGGAGAATTGCTAAGGCCGTTGAGCCAATAAGAGGATTTATGGAGGCTGTTGAGGTGATGAAGGCCCATGTCAAATGAGTACCTACTCAGTTTTCATTGGTCAAGGCAATAGTGTCCCATACCTTGCCCTTGTTATCTGTTGTAGGTAGGCAGGCAGTTGGTCTAAAGATGGAGGTTGCAGAGCTAAAGAAGCAAATGGCTAAAATTTATGAAAGCAACTATAAAGTGTTGAACGATGAAAGGGATTTTTGCAATTCAATCATAGAAAAATTCAATCCCTTACTTGAAGCTGTGTTGAAGGTGCTAGATGGTTATAGCATTCTGAGCAAAGAAAATGATAAGAACACAACTCACTTAAACGCAGTTGTAGATGGATTGAATGATTTAATCATAGTGGTAACTCAGCATCATGGGTTACACACTGAGCTGAGGAAAGTGAAAGAGGAGATTTTGGAAGGAGTGAAGAACTCAGAGGGAGCTGTGCTAAATGCCTTAAAGAGGCTCATCATTTTAGATGCTCTGAACAGTGATATAGTGATGACTAATGTTAAACTAGAGCCTAACCTTCATCAAAAACTTGGTCACATCAGGGACTAAATCAAGCAAGTTCAAGCTCATATCCTTAATGATGGAGAAGTCCAGTATAAGATTCATAGTGAAGTGTTTACTCATATCAGGAGCACTCTTATACTAGAGCGCATTCTCAGAGAAAATAATCAAGCTAAGGCACTAGCATGTCTCACCCAGGTGTCCAAAGAAGGTTTGAATGCTCAATATCAGGTCAATCTATCTCAATCCCGCGCTTTGGTAGGCTTATTCGCCTTTCGGAGAGAATAAGAGGCTCTCTCGCAAGAAATCTATGAGCTGCTAGTACAGAATTTCTCATCCAACGTCTATGGTCAGCTGGAATCATTTGAAGAGTCTCTGAGCTCGTTTGATCATCAAACCCAAGCCATTTTAGATGCAATGGCAATAGGGGAGAAGGATCGTGAGAAGCGTAAGAAGGAATAGAGGGAAAGAGATCAAAGGATTGCTGATTTTTCTTACAATCTGTCTAAGGACCTAGAGTGCATTCAAAGGGAATATATTGAGACCAGGAAGAGGAAAGGCAAGGAGATTGCTCTGCCTAAATAAAAAAAACCAGGTGGGATCAGCAAGCATTTGAGGAAAGAAGAGTCAATCTGGAATCCCCGCTAATGCCAAAGGATTAGAATAGGATTTATATGATCTTAGTTGTCAAATGTAAAACTTAATATAGATTAACTCTTTGTTATCTGTAATCAAGTTATTATTAATGAAAGATTACAATTTCTGTTCTAAGTTAAGATCTTCTTAACTTCATATATTATTCTACTATATACATATGCTCTGATCATTTGCAGAAATATATGAGAAGTTATGAGGGATGCTAAACTCAGAAGATTCAAGAATTATGGGGGAGTTAGCATTCAATCTGAGTAGATTAGAGATGCTGAACAAAAGACGTATCAAGCATGAGTACAAGGTAACTCTGATCTAAATATCTTATTGATTTAATTCTCGCTCAGTTAATTGCCATTGATCAAAATGGGGGAGATTGTTGAACCAAGCACGATTTAGGACTGACTCAGCGGATGAATCAGTGTGCTTAAGTTTTGATCATAACAATTAAGTTAAGAATGGGATAATTAAATCAATAATGATGTTAAAATAAATAGTCTATGGTTGAGAGGGAGTTAGTAAATTCAAGGGTAGAATTTTAAGTCTCCGCTGTCCTAGCTATTTAATTAAACTCTGAGTGGTTTCTGATCTAAGTACTTACTTAGTCTTTAACTTAGTATTATTCACTCATCACTTGATATTTAGATTTTGTTTCAGCTGTGTTCATTTCGGTTTATCATTCCAGCTGAGTTACTTTATGTCTATCAACGCTGCTGACCTTACCTTTTAAGGTAAAAAGGTATCTTTGCTTTTAGTGTTGCTTTTTGTAGGAACATTAATGAGATAAAAACAAATAGAATTAATGCCTTGACAAAACCCAGTTTTAAGAAGAAAATGACAAAGTCTTCTAATGCAAAGCTGCAACAAGTCAATTCCACTTTGGGTAATTCTGCAGATCTACCAACCTTGTATCGCGCACTCTGCAATAAGTCAAAAAACTAGAGGGAATGGGATGAAGACACGTGGTAAGTCAGTGCGAGCTCTCTCTAACGGAAGATTGGCATCAAACGACAAAGGATTCAAATTGAAGCTCGAATTTTAATATAACGGATTGAAATGTATTTCACAACGGTGCAATTATATCTCTTAACGGATTGATATGAAGAAGCAATAGGTAAATTGCTGAGCTATCAATTTCAGAAGATGCCAAGGCAAGTTCAATGGCTACTTTCTTCAATCCAACTATAAAAGGAGCGAGAAGGCAAGCGTTAGAACTTGGTGATTACACCTGAATTTTCTAGAAGCAAAGACTCTGTCAATTTACAAGCTTTAAAGGAATTCTAGCAAGAAAAGCACAGCTCAGCGAGAATCTGCTTAGAACAAGAGAGAATAGTATAGATCAGTTTGTTGTAATATTAGATCATTTGTAACTGGATCAATGTTTCTATAAGTTGAGTCCAACTCTTGTTTAAATGTTTTTGAGTTGCTGATAGAAGAGGGTATTCTACTCAGCGGGTGAGCGATTGTAGATTGGAGGGTACTTTATGTAATTAGGAGATTTTGTGAAAGGCTTCTCCGCCTAGGGTAAAGGAGTTGAGATTAGTGGATTAAAGCCGGGACACTCTCTTGGGACTGGATGTAAGCACAGATTGCCGAACATGAACGTTGATTTTATCGGGAGGAATCAAAATCATTATTGAGATGAATAATTTCTCAAATAAATATTAATTAATAACTTGTTCTTTTCAACTTATAATTCATTCAGTTCAATTCAGTTCAGTTTCAGTATTCACAATCTCCGTTTAGTTTAAGATAAGCTTCAGTTAAGTTAAGTTTCAATAATTAATAATTAATTTTATTATAATATAATAGTATTTAAAGTATTATAGATTATTGTTATTATTAATATAATAATATTTTGATGTATTATATTTATATTATTAATTATCTTTCAATTTACCTTCAATATTTTTAGTTTCTGTTCAGCTACAGTACAGTTTTAGTTCAGTTTAGCCCAATTCAATACTGCTACATATAAGTTGAAAAAACTAAAGCCTAAATTTGGTTCAGTTGATATATCTACAAAGGGAAAGGATTGTCTAAAGTAACTTTAGAGTAAAGTTAGAGAGATATAGATGTAAAAGAAATGAGAGAAGAATTTTGTTGAAAGTTGTGTAATCAATCTAAGTTATTTAAAATGTGGTGAATGATTGGATATTGTTTAACTTTACTTTAAAGTTATTTTTTTAACTTTAGATAATCCTAATCCATCTGGAAAAGGTGGATGGACATGACTAATCAATCATTGGAAGGGCGGTAAATGAGCCAAGTCGTTCGTTAACAGCTCGGTGTTTGACTCAATAAAAGCTCGACTCGGCTTGACGTATAAAAGAACAGTTTGTGAACATGATTTTATGGCTCGAATTATAAACGAACCGAACATGAACACGCCAAAGCTCGGCTCGTTAACTCGTGAACAAACTCGATTAGAGGTTCGTGAACAAGTTCGTGAACTGACTCAATAAATGTTCGTGAACTAGCTCGATTATTATTATTCCATATCAAAAATAAAATTTTATACAATTAAAATAAAGTATGACTATATAAAATTAATCTAATACACCAAATATATGTATAATATTGGTCACCCCAATTTTGTGGCCCATTTCAAATTATGTATTGAAATTGAAAATGTTTGTCACCAACAATAGACAATCTCCTTCGCGAACAAATTAACGAACGGTTCACGAACAAAATAAATGAGTTGTTCGTGAACAGCTCGCGAACAAATGAGCACTTAAATGAAAGAGCACGAACAGAATTTTGAGCTCGAATTCAAGCTTGACTCGACTCGTATTCGATTAAAAATTAAACAAACGAACACGAACATGCCAAAACTCAGCTTGGCTCGGCTCGTTTACTGCCCTAATCATTGACTTCTTAAAATATCTTCTTTTTAAAAGCCTTGAAGATAGTCGATTTTACGATTATGTGCATATAGAATAGAAACTGATGACATGTTAAAAATTTTAAAAATATACAAAGTCTTTTATAAAATAATCACACTAGATTATTTATTTCATTTAGAATTGTACAATTAAATAATAAAAAAGACTTAGGCCCTATTTTTTTGACTACAATTCAATGCAGTTCAGTTCAGTTCAGCTATGCGTAGTTATAAATTTACACTGAAATAAGTTCAGTTCAGCTCAGCTCAGTTCAGTTCAGCCAACTTCAGTTCAATTCAATTCAGTTCAGCTTTTAGAAGTATAGAGCCTTGATTACAAAGTGTTTCAATGTTCAACATTAAAGTATAAATTAATTCGATGAGTTGATATTCTATTTGATTGTCTATATGTAAAATATCAAATAGATAATATTCAACATTTATTGTGCCACATCATATATAAAAGAGAAAATAAAAAAATTAGTGTAAAAAGATATCTTATAAAATTATTTATTTTTAGCTATGTATCAAATATATTATTGTAAGAAAAAATCTACGAGAGATGTTCTCATTCATGTCAAGTTCCTGGATTTTTGCGGCCAAAACATACAACAAACAACTACTAACCGTTCAGGCCCACATTTCAAACGTAACTACATTTTAAACTAGGTGCTAAAGTAAAATGTTAATAACAACTAGATTTATTCGTCGGATGGGGCTGGTCGAGTTTAAGTCGGGTCTGATCGGATTTTTGATTAAAAATATTTATCTAAGCTCGATTCGGCCTATACTTTAAAATTTTAGACTCGGGCTAGGCTCGAGCCGTGTTTTAGAGGTCATTTTCAAGCCCAGCCTAAAGCCCATAAATAGATTTCTTTCAATATTTTTGGTATACTAAAGCAGTAAAAAAAGACAAGATTTTATACAAATGTCCAAATCTTACATATAATTACATTCTCTATTCGAATAATTTAATAAATAGATAGCATTACTGTAAATATTCAATAGGTTAAAATATAAAAATTCAAAACAATTATTAAATATACTATATAAATATTTAATAATTATAATAATTATTCACCGGACCGAACTTAAGTATTTACATAAAAACTGAGTCTGACCCATAAAACATTAGGTTTTAGCGTGCTCAGGCTCAAACCGGACTTTAAAAAAAATGAGAACCCAACCCCAGTCTATTTGAACGGGCTCGAGCCGGACCGGACCGGACCGGGCGGGTACGCAAGCCATGAACAGGTCTAATCACAACATATTAAAATGTCAATAAGCTCTACACGTAGCAACATCATTAAACCACCGGCAACTTTGTACTTTTTTATCAAAATTTTCTATAATTGTTTCATCTCTCTCCGAGTTAGTAGTAAAACAAACATTTTCAATTCACCGGTAACATCTTAAAATACAAGACTTACATACATTGCTCTAATTTGAATGTCAAATTTGGAAAATCTTTATCTTTGTACTTTACATTTCCACATTTCATAAAATATCTAAGACACAAGTTTGCAATGGGACACAACAAAATCCGATAAAGTCATTTAGGTGATTAAACACTGAAATGCAATTTCAACAAGTTAAGCTAAAAAGAACATCTAAACCTGAAAATTAAGTCCATAAATTTAGGTAATTTGAATATTCAATTGTTTATTTATTTTTACAACTTGTAAAGAAGTAAATTAGGTGTTATAAAGAAATCAGACAGAACCCCTTCATAATCGTAAATTTCAAGTAGAACTGGTAAACTCTTACTAATATTACATTACATCTCAGCTAGAATAGCTACGTCCTACCGATTATTACTCCATTTTGCGTGATGTTGTAACTAATCTATAGGATAAATTTAGATTTTAATAATTAAGAAAAGTTGTAATGTATCAGAAACAACACAAAGAAAATAATTAAACAGAGAAGAAAATCCAAAAGGAAGAGAAGATGACGAGCCCATCAATAGTGAGCTTTGGAGAGATGCTGATTGATTTTGTTCCGGATGTAGCCGGTGTTTCATTGGCGGAATCTGGTGCCTTTATCAAAGCTCCCGGCGGTGCTCCGGCTAATGTTGCTTGCGCCATTACTAAACTTGGTGGCTCCTGTGCTTTCATTGGCAAGGTACTACTCTCTTTCTCCCCTCATTATTTTTTTCTTCCACATTTTTTTTATAAATAATAATCAAATAATTTATTGTACTTGATATAATCATTTTGAGGCTGATATGGGGTGAGAAACTTGTAAAACAAACAAAAAATGTTCTGACACTTAAGTCACTATGAGATCGAGAAAGGAAAATAAGAATAAGAGGCATGACATCTCATAACTTTGAGGTTAAAAGGTTTAACATCAAATAGTCCTAAACAAATTAGCATTTGTACTTCTTGATTTATTAGTAGAATTAATAGAGTTACGTCTCAAATAGAATTGGTCCTCTTTTGTATGGGGAATCTTTTAGTTTCCCTGTATCATTTTCCAAGTTCTCGTATAAATATGCCCATTCAGATATTCTTATTCGATAGTTTAGTTTAGTTACATAGAAGTCTAAATGTTGAAAAATGCCCGAATACATCAAGAATTCATTGAACTTGTCCTAAATATCTATTTTCTCCCTAAACTTTTAAATCACCCCTAAATTTGCAAAAACTTCCAAATAGCCCCTTGAACTTGCAAAAAGGGAACCATTTTGTCCCTCAATGCCACGTGTCGGCTTTTGATTGAAGAGAGAAAAATGACATCTTTAAAAAGTCAAACCAACCAAAATCTGACACGGGACATTTAGAGGCAAATCAATTCACTTTTTGCAAGTTTAGGGTATTATTTGAAATTTTGTGCAAATTCTAGGGGTTATTCAAAACTTTTGAAAGTTCAGAGGTAAATGAGTATTTAGGGACAAGTTCAAGAGGCTCTTGATGTACTGAAAAATTGATACAGGTGGGAGATGATGAATTTGGGCACATGCTAGTGAACATACTAAAGACAAATGGAGTGAACAGTGAAGGAGTATGCTTTGACAAAGAAGCAAGAACAGCATTAGCATTTGTGACACTTAAGAAGAATGGGGAGAGGGAGTTTATGTTCTACAGAAACCCAAGTGCTGATATGCTCCTTAAGGAATCAGAACTCAACATGGATTTAATCAAAAAGGCAAAGATCTTCCATTATGGTTCCATTAGTTTGATAACTGAGCCTTGTAGATCTGCCCACTTGGCTGCCATGAAAGCTGCCAAATCAGCTAGCATTTTGCTCTCTTATGATCCTAATGTCAGATTGCCTCTCTGGCCTTCTCCTGAGGCTGCTAGAAATGGCATCAAAAGTATCTGGCGGGAAGCCGATTTCATCAAGGTACCTAAGTTGAGTTTATTTTGTTTGACCTAATATATCATGACCCCTTACCTTTTCCTAAACGTCTATTTATTCCTGAAGTTTCAATTATTCTAAAAGACCTATTGATTGTTTGAAGTATCAACTCCTAATCACGAATGTCATATGTCAGCTTCTTATTGGGGAGAGAAAAATATGAAAAATGACATATTTAAAAAATTAAACCTATGACATGTGGCATTTAGTGGGCAAATTAGTGCTATTTTTCGAATATAAGGGGTAATTGGAATTTTGAAAGTTCAAAGGGGAAATGGGGACAAAGGTAATAGGGTGAGAAAAATATGAAAAATTACATCTTTAAAAAGTCAAACCTATAGGAAACTGACATGTGGCGTAGTGGGCAAACTAGTGGTATTTTTCAAATTTAAGGGGTAATTGGAAGTTTTGAAAGTTTAGGAGGCAAATGGGCGTTTAGAACAAAATTCAGAGGGTTACCGATGCATTAAGCCCCTAAATTTCATTAATTTTGGGCTTAATACATCAAGACCCTTATGGTTATGCCTAAATACTATTTACCTCTTGAACTTTTAAAAGTTCCATTTACCCCCCTTGAACTTGAAAAAATACACTAGGTATCATCTTTTGGTTGGTTTGATTTTTAAAAATGTCATTTTCCTGATTTTTCTCTTTTCAATCAGAACCTGACACATGGCATTCAAGGGTTATGACTTGCCTTTAAATAAGTTCACGGGGTTACATGGAACTTTTGAAAGTTTAGGCGGGAAATGGGCGTTTAGGACAGGTCTAGGGTACAGATGTATTTTGGACATAATTTTGTTTCAGTTTTATCATTGATGAATGATGCAGGTGAGTGATGATGAGGTGGCATTTTTGACAAATGGGGATGCTAATGAGGAAGATGTTGTTCTTTCTTTGTGGCATGATAGTCTCAAGTTGCTTCTAGTTACTGATGGAGAGAAGGGTTGCAGATATTACACTAAGGCATGGAGTTTTTTCATTCATTTTTATTAATGTAATTATGATGCTTAATTAATTACCCTATTAAAAAGAATTAATTGCAATGCAGAAATTCAAAGGACAAGTAGGAGGGTACTCAGTGAAAACAGTGGATACAACTGGAGCAGGGGATGCTTTTGTTGGTTCTTTTCTGGTTTCTGTTGCCAAAGACACTTCAATTTTTGAGGTACTTTAATTCAATTAATACTATAATTATATGTTCTTGCTATTGAACTTCAATTATTAAAAATAAATAAAAAATGCAGAATGAAGAGAAAATGAAGGAGGCACTGGCATTTGCAAATGCATGTGGAGCAATTTGTACAACAAAGAAAGGAGCCATTCCAGCTCTTCCTTCTCAATCTGATGCTCTTGCCCTTATCAACTCCAAATAAATAATTTTTATTTTTTTTCTTACAGTTTTCAATGTTTCCATTCCATATATGTTGGTTGATTTTAAGTACCTTATTTGACTACTTTTCACCATGGAAAATATTCTTTTGTTGAGTACTCATCTTTTTATAAAAATAAGGACTAATGCGTCAATAACATCATCAACTTGTCCCTTAAATTTCATTATCTTTCTGAATTTTAAAAGTGTTCCCGCAATTACTTCAACTTTTAAAAAATGTACAACTTTGCTCTCTAAATGCCACTGTCAGCTTTTGATTGGAGAGGGAAAATCTTAAAAAATGATATATTTAAAAAGTGAAACCAACCAGAAGCTGACACGTGGCATTCGGGGGGAGCAAAATGGTGTACTTTTTGAAAGTTGAGGTAGTTGCGAAAAAATGTTCTAAAGCTTAAGAGCCAGTTTAACATTGCTATTTAAATTACTTTTAAAATAAGTTGTACTCACAAACTTTTAATAACACTACCAATTTTAACTTTATACTACACATTTTAATTTTTTATACTAATTAATTAATAAAAGCAATTGAAAATTCGGAGCCTTTGGAGTAATAAAAAACACAATGATTGGAATTGATAGGATATGCCTTATTAGTACACTGTTCCTGAAAAGCAAGCGGATAATGTTCGCCAAATGCTTGCCAAATGGCCATCTTATACTACATTTTTTTAAGCACATCACAACATTCATATATCAAAGTATAAAAATTTTCATATTAGCAAATGTTTTCTTAATGTTTAGTTGAAATATAATCTCAAAAATAGCTACATTATTAGAAATAATGATCTGAAAGATTTATATCAAGAACAATCTAGATTAGATTTGAAGCTAACAAAACCTCTAAATTTAAGAAGAGCTCCGGATATACATTAAAGATATCAAAACCCTTAGTTCACGTAAAGAACATCCGATTAAAGTTTGGAAAGGAAACAAACTTCTAACCTTTCAAAAACAACATCCGAAGAAAGAATGATTGAAGAGCATCTAGATAAGTTGAGCTTGAAGGCAAAATGGAAAAGTTCAAAATTACTTTTTTCCTCCATATTGGTCTAAAGTCAAAATTCCTTTTTCCTCGGATCACGAAAAAGAAGACAACTTGCACGCATTTTACAAAAGGATAAATATATGACTTGAAAAGAGAAAAAGGTAACCACCTTTTTAACCTAGACCAATAGACATGCGCGTGGAGCTCACGAAACTGACAAAGCTCGCCTAGAATTTGGCAGTGCGCAAAAAGCCAAACAAACGACTATTAATAGCTTTTTGCATCAATCCCAACAATTCAATAAGTCTAACGGATTGATCAATAGCTCTGGAAGCGTCACCTCATACCTTATTGTTGAACCAAGCACAAGGTTGGACTGGCTCAGTGGATGACTCAGTAGTGTTTAAGTTTTGATCATAACAATTAAGCATAGTATGAGATAATTAAATCAATAATGATGTTAAAATAAATAGTCTATGGTTGTATGCGGGTAATTAAATTCAAGGGTAGAATTTTATGTCTCTGCTGACCTAACTATTTAGTTTAACTTTCAGTTGTTCTGGGCTGAGTATGTACTTTAGTCGCTGACTAAATACTATTCACTCAGCGCTTGATATTTAGATTGTGCTTCAGCTGAGTATATTGATTTATCATTTAGCTGAGTTACTTTATGCCTGTCAATGGCACTAACTTTTTCGTTTAAGGAAATATGGAATCTTTGCTTTTAGTGTTGCTTTTTGCATGACATTAATGAGACAAAGATAAAAAGAATTAATGCCTTGACAAGACTCCGATTTATGAAGAAAATGACAAAGTCTTCCATAATCAAGCTGCAAAAAGTCATTTGCCAATTTGGGCAATTCTGCGGATCAACAAACATCGTATCGCGCACTCTACAAAATGTTAGATTACTAGAAGGAATGAGAAGATGACACGTAGCAAGTCAGCGTGAGTTCTCTCTGATGGAATACTGGCATCAAACGACAAAGGATTCAAATTGAAGCTCGAATTTCAATCTAACGGATTTATTTCTATCTCACAACAGTGTGATTCTATCTCCTAACGGATTGATTTGAAGAAGTAACACGTGAATAGATAAGCTGTCAATTTCAGAAGATGCCAAGGCAAGTACAACGGCTACTTTCTTAATCTCGGCTACAAAAGGAGCAAGAAGGCAAGCGTTAGAACTTGGTGATTACACCTGAATTTCTTAGAAGCAAAACTCTGTCTTTTTACAACCTTTAAAGAAGCTCAATCTAGAAAGCACTACTCGACGAAGAATCTACGTTGAACAAGAGAGAATAGATTAGATCATTTGAATTGTCTAATCAAATCATTTATAACTGGATCAATGGTTCTATAAGTTGACTCCAGCTCTTGTTTAGGAATTGTTGAGATTGCAAAGTAGAAGAGGGTATTCTACTCAGCGGTGAGCGATTACAGTTTGGAGGGTACTTTCTGTAATTGGGGAAATTTGAGAAAGGCTTCTCCGCCTAGGGTAAAGGAGTTGAGATTAGTGTATTAAAGCCAAGACACTTTCTTGGGACTGGATATAAGGACAGGTTGTCAAACCAGTATAAAATCTCAGTGTCCTTTACTTTAAAGTTTTTCCAATTCTTACTCAGCCAGCTGACCTACTCGGCGAAGCTCATTAAATCACAAAAAGTTTCCTAAGTAATTATAGTGAGTCATTCACCCCCCCTCTGACTCATTGAGTGTACCATAGGGACCAACACTTATCAGCGGTGAAGATTCAAGATCAACCTCAATGGTACACAACGGCTACATTTATGATCAAAGCCTATAAAAGGTAAGCTTCACATGTTAAGAAGGTGCTGGTTGATTTTCTCAAGAACCTATTACATCAAGATCTCAAGCTATTTCAATCAGTGAACAAAAATTCATCCAAGAACTAAACACTCTAATCTATTTGTAAGAATTCTCAAGTAAGTTATAAACTTGAAGAATTCAAAACCTAAACCGTTTGATAAAACAAGTGTGTAATATCTCATACTTGGGTGAGTATTGAGATAGGGGATTAGCTTAGACTAGAGAGTTTAAGTGAAAAATCCCAAGGGAAAAAGACTTAGCTACGGTTGGTGCCTTAGTGGTATATCCTACATCAGGAGAAGAATTTCTAAACACAAGTTGAAGAGGACTCAGCTAAGGTTGGTGCCTTGGTGGTATATCCTACTTTCGGAAGGAATCGGCCAGAGTAGTTAGCTTGGTGGTATATCATGTAATCCGGAGACAATTGTAAAGGCTTGATTCCTACCCGATTCAAAGGAACCTTACTAGTGGACAAAGCTCGGAGGAAGGAAACTCTGGGGACTGGAGTAGGTGAGGCCGAACCAGTATAAATCTCAGTGTTTGAATTTAATTACTCAGTCTTTACTTTAAGTGCATTTTAATTCATACTCACATCATCCGGATCCAATGTATCCGGATCATTTCAAACACTCTTTAAGTGCATTTTAATTCATACTCGCATCATCATGATCTAATATATCCGGATCATTTCAAACACGCTACACAGACTTTTTTATAAGTCTATAAATTCAGTAAAAAGAGGTCATTCGCCCCCCTCTAACCTTAAATACATATGCACAAGGACCAACAAGTGGTATCAGAGCAAGTGTTTACAATTAGAGATCTAACAATTTTGATCTAAGAATCAAAATGAGTTTTAATAACTCACAGCCTCTTTCGAAGGGTATGTCTATTACCCATCCTCCACTCTTCACCGGTGAACACTACACATTCTGGAAAAATCGAATGAAGAATTTCATTCAGGCACAGAGTATGTTAGCATGAATGGCCATTAAAGATGGTCCATATGTTCCTACTTATGAAGTAGAGGGTATCACTACCTGAAAGCCATCAAATCCATGGGATGAGAACGATTATAAGAAATTGCATGAAAACGCAAATGCTATTAACATGATTCATTATGCTCTTAGTATAGCTGAATTTATCAGGATATCCGGATGTGAAACTGTACAAGAGATATGGTAGAAACTTGAAGTGACCTATGAAGGAACCATCAAAGTTAAGGAAGCAAGAATTGATCTCTTACAACAGAAACTTGAAACCTTCAAAATGGAGCCCAAGGAATCCATCAGTAGCATGAATACTAGATACACTAATCTAGTGAATGAAATGAAAAGGCTCAAAAAGTAGGCCGTATCAGAGGAGATGGTAAAGAAGATCCTTCGGAGTCTTACCAAGGAATGGGACAATAAAAAGACTGCCATTGAGGAAGCTCATGACTTAAAATTCTACAGTTATGATGAGCTCATTGATAATATCTTAACTCAAGAACTATCCTTATAGAGATACAGTCAACAAGAAAAGAAGCTTGAGGAAAAGAAGAAAGTTATTGCTCTTAAGGCAGACTCATCCGGATTAGCTTCCTCCTAAACAGAAAAGTGTTTAAAGGAATCTCAATACAACAAAGAACAAATGGCCATGCTTGCCAAACAATTTGGCAGATTCCTGAGAAAGGAAGAGAGAAGAAGCTCTAGAAGATACGATTCTAGAAAAATGAAGGAAAACTCCTCCAGAAAGGACAAGCTAAGAAATGCTCCGGAAGACAAGAAAGATCCGAAAGAAGAATAAACATGCTCTGAATGTGGAGAAATACGTCATTTTAAGTCAAAGTGCCCCAAGCTCAAGAAGGATAAAAAATACAAGAAGAAAGCAATGGTGGCCACATGGAGTGATAGTGAAAAAAGCAGTAGCTCATCCTCCACAGAGGAAGAAGAAGAAACTGCAAATTGCGCATTCATGGCACTAACTGAGCCGGAAGCAGAAAACTCCAGAAGAAATACATCAAAGTAAACCACTAAGCAAATCGATGAATCAGAATCAGAATTAGCAAGTACTGAGGTAAACTCTAACTCTAATCATATTTCTAACATTGAACTTGCTAAAGCTTTGGGAATTATGATCAATAATGAGAGGAAGAACATAAAAATCATTAAATCCCTTCAAAGACAACTGATAGAGCTTGCTGAGGATGCTGAAGCAATGACATAAGATATCGATTCGATAAGGGCCACCAAGCACATTTATTTTGTTGAAGAAAACCTCCTAAGAAATCAAGGGAAAATATTGAGTGCAAATGTAACCGGGTGAGATAAGGAACTAGCTCTGATGAAGTAGGCATCTAGAAGGAAACCAAAACCATCATAACAAAGAAGAGGGAATGCAAGTAGACAACCACATAGCACAAAAGCAAAATGTTCCACCTAGAAAAGGAACTCAAGCTAAAAAATTCACTGCCACTAAAAAAGGAAAAGATGTACCAGTCTATGATGATCAATCTAAAAACCAAAAGAAAAACTACAAAGCAGAGATTGCTCCTCCAACCAACTATCGGATCCAGTCCAAACAACCAAGTTCAGATCTATCCAAAGTAGGATATTCCGTAGACTATGGGAAGAAGGATATACACAAGATTGAGCAGAAGCTTAAGCAGAACATACCAATTGCTAGGTGCAGGCTTTGTGGAGCAAATAACCATATGACTAAACTATGTGTTGGATATGATGTATGCCCTTAAGGTAATTAGGGCGATATATCTTAATTATGTAATAGTATGAATAATTTGTTTAATCAATAAAGGCATTTAATCTTTTGCTTATATCAATGTGCTTGTATACATACATACATACATACATATATATATATATATATATATATATATATATATATATATATATATATATATATATATATATATATATATTAAAGCTGGTTAAATATATATTCACTGATGTATGTATGCAAAAAGTCCTTGACATATCATAGCATAAAGTTAGAGAAATTATAGTTGGACTATATTTAGTGGAACCTGCTTTATGTGCAATTATGATTATGTCTAAACTATCCCTAGTCATAGTTTCATCAAGAAAGGATATTGATGAAATGGAAAGACTAGCATGTGGTCAACTTTCTTGGAAAGGGTCCAAGCGGTCAATCTCCTAAGGACTGAAGGTGGTGCCTTAAGTTTGACACATGGATATATCTGGGAGATATATTGGAGACCGCAGTAAGATAAACACTTGGTATATATATATATATCAGTGTGTTAGTGTTTATCTTTATGCAATAAGCTTTACGAATGTCCTCGTACTTGAGATGCTAGTTACCTTGTGTGGTACTATTGCTATACGTTGGGTCATTACTATGCACTCATTAATTTAGGGTGTTACGGGTGATTACGGGGTATGGTGATGATAACACATTGGTAAGCTGAGTAGTCAGAAAGAATCCATCGCTTCAGATATATTAAGGAGTTGTACCTGGCCACTTGTTGAAGTGATGATTACCATAAACCTCTGATCAGAATATGTGTTTGATAGAAATAGTCTTTAGTCAAACACACTATGGTAAAAGGCAATATACTTTGGTAACAAGTAAATAACTGGGATAGCTTAGAGCAACCTCGCTATTAGTGGGTTAACACTTTAACCGAACCCTATAAACCAGATGGTACTAATATTAAAGAATGGAAGGAATTTATCGCACTAGATAACTATTGCATTAACCGGGATTAAGTCATAAGCATAAATAACGTTCCGAGTAATGGGGCATGGTAGATCCTTGCTAGAGGCGTAATACAGTCGTTTAAGGTAATTGAGTTCTATTCATGATCTAGAGCATCGAGCCAATGGTTCCATTAGAACAAGGGTTGGTAAAGCCTTAACAGCTCAATACTTCGGGATCCTATAAGGTCACACACATGGGACCTTCATCGGACTAAGTAAAGAACTAATAGATTTATTCTATTACAAAAATATAACTTAAATAATAATTGGATTATTATTTAATTGGTTAAAATTGATTAGATCAATTTTGGATAAACCAAGGAATTTATTTTGATCGGTATCTAATTAATTAGAGTCATAAATAAATTATAATTGATTAAATCAATTTTAGTTGGACCAAGAAATTTATTTTGACTCGTAACTAATTTATTAGAGTTAAAAATAAATATTTATTTGAAAAAATTTAAAGGGGATTTTGCATTGGCAAGTTAAAACTGAAAAGTATGAAATATTTTGCATAAAGTTCGGTTACGCGGAGTACACCGAAACGGCAATCCTTGTTCATGGGCTGCACAAAGGCAGCCCATGAAAAGGGCAGCGCGAGCTGGGCTCATGACATGGGCCCCAGCCCGCGCGCAAGGCAAGCCGTGGGCTTTGCCTTGCCACATGCAGCGTGCTATGCACGCTGCATGTATATAGGTCACACGCGAATCCTTTGGATCCGCGTGTGCAACCCGTATGGGATACTCCCATCCTACATCGCTGATGGGGAGCAATGTTTTGCTCCCCAAGCCTATAAATAGGCTGTCCCCTCTCCTTTCAAAATACACACTGGTTGCACCAAGCTCAAAGCATAAATCCTAAGCCAGATAGTTAATCTCTTGGGTAATTGAGCAAGATATTTTTGAGGAGCCTGAATTTATTCGGGCACCTCTAGTTTATATTTTTGGGTGAGGTTCCTGGGGTGGTCTAGCAACTACTCGAGGCTTCTTAGGTCTTCCTCCCGGGGAGGTTTTGGTTGATGGGGTTCGTGTGGATACTGATAGAGGCTATCCTACGATTAGAGGCTTGTGCAAGAAGATTCTGCAAAAGCACGCTTCAACTGGTAAGTTCTTTTTCTTTCTCTTTTAATTATTAAGTCTTTTTTAAAGTGTTTTTAGACTTAATAATTATGCTTAGGTTATTTTGCATGCTTAGTTTATTTTTATGCTTGTGTTATAGCTTAGAGTTATAACATGCTTAGTATAAAATAAATGTGCTAGGATATAATTTGGAATTATGGTATGCCTAGTCCTTTAGTATGGTAACCTAGGTAGAGAATTATTTAGTTAAGGCTTTATTTAATTTATATGCAACTAATAGGAGTTTCTGGGGACAGGGACAAAATTTTAAATTTCCGCCATGCCTCTTATGCATGTTCAATCTGACTGTCAGTTCCCAACAGTGGTATCAGAGCCTGCCTATTTAGTGCATAATTAAGTTAGAAGCGAACTAAATATTATTTTCTAAATGAAATGATTTGTTTAGTTAATTATTTAGAACAATATATATAAACTTGTGCCTTTCATTTCAAGGTTAGAAAATGATTATGAATAATTTTGAATAAGTCTGCTCAACTTACTCAAATTATACAAGTGTCAATAATTTATTTAAATTACATGAGTTATAGATGCTTCCAATTTACATGAATTGGAAGAACGAAATTTATTAGTTCAAGAGAATCCATTAGTCTTAAAGTTAGTGCCCGTATTTGTTCTGGCTAAGGATTGGACTTAGTGTCTACTCCTCATAGGGCACCTCTCCTAGCTGGGAACCTATATCGATAAAATTTGAATTGACCAATCGGGGGATTAATATGAATTAATTTATTTTTAGTATATAAGATGGTGCTTATATATGTTTCTATAACAGAGTAAAAAAATTAAATTTATTGAATAAAAGCTTAAAGGAAATGCAATATTAATATAACAAATAAAAGTGTTAATTATTTTGCATATAATCTAGGTTGATGGAATAATTATAATAAAGAGCTGAACCCACCTAAGGTTAGACCTTATAAATTAATTCTAAAATTCCCTGAATTAATACAAGTTATTATAATTTTGTCCATCTGAGAAAATCCTAGATTGGGTGAGACGTTTAACACCAATAAAATCCCAAAGTAAATATATTAAGGTAAGTTGTAGTCTTCCTTACTCAAATTTATAATACAGTCTCTTTTGACTATCAAAGTGCTACGCAAAGCCATCCTTCTAGTCCACATTGATTGGTTATAAAGTTTGGGACAGGGTCTGCCTTAACAGAGCTGGGGTAGTCCACCATAAAATTGGGGGCTAGGCCCAGATCTGAGACATATTCAAGGAGATGCTAATATAAGAGCACACGTCCCTTGGGATTAGGGAACTTGAATGAATTAGCAATTGCATGCAATGCAAATGGAATGGGATTCCAACTATAACTTACTATTGTGACTTGGCTCATAAAATTAAGGGTTATAATAGACTAGTTATAGATGCTACCTACTAGGAAATTTAGCTGGGCTAAAATTTCCGAATTCAATAGAATGGGCTATTGTAAATTTCGAAGAAAATAGTAGGAAAATGTATTTAATTAAAAGTCCTCATATTAAATATATGTACTCAAAATAATATCTAAACACTTTTGTTTTCTATATCTGAGGTTGAAAATGGCTTCCAATTTTAATCTCCGTATGTTACTTGACACCAAATTGAATGGCTTGAACTTTTTTGATTGGTTCCGAGCCGTGAGAATAGTTCTCATATCCGAGGAAATTGCCTATGTCCTAAGTGAAATTTTCCCTGTAGAACCTGATGTTGAGGATCAAATGGAACATGATGCTTGGTTGAAGCATAGAAAAGATCGTGAGACTGCCATGTGTATTATGTTGGGGTCCATAAATTTTGAGCTTCAGAAACAACATGAGAACATGCCCTTGGAGGACATGGTTCTCCATCTTTAGGAACTCTTTTCGGAGAGGGAGAGGACTGAGAGGTATGAGACCTCCAAGCTCCTTTTTAGGACCAAGATGCAGTCTAACACCTCTGCCTCTCAGCATGTACTGAAACTCTAGGGATACCTTAAGAAGCTGAATCGATTAGGATTCGAGATGAATCATGACTTGAGCATTGACCTTGTGTTGATGTCCTTGACAGATAGTTACTCAGACTTCATGACTAACTATTACATGAACAGGATTAATTCTACTATCCCTGAATTAATCAACATGCTGAAAACTGTAGAACGTCATATCAAGAAGGATCAGAAACCTCTACTGTTCATTGAAAAAGGCAAGGCTTCTAAGAAGAAGAAGCAGGCATTGGGTGCTAAGAAAAGAATCAGTAAGAAGAAGAATGTAAAAAAGGCATCTAAGTATGTTTGCTTCCAATATGGAAACCGGGACATTGGAAGAGGGATTGCAAAGCTCCTGCTTCTGAGCATTTGAAGAAGAAGCCTACAGAGGCATCTACTTCAGGTATGTTTGTAATTCATAACTTTGCTACTTTTTCGCGAGAGTCCACTTGGTATTAGATACTGATTGTGGTTCTCATATCTATACTTTTGTGCAGGGACTAAGGAACTGTAGAAAATTTGCAAAAGGGGAGATGGAGCTACGCGTGGGAAATAGAGCCAGAGTTGCTGCATTAGCCGTAGGGAGCTTTTGTCTTATTTTGCCAAGTGGACTTGTTTTAGTTTTGAATAACTATTACTACATTCTAAGTGTTACTAAGAATATTGTATCTGTTGTGTGTTTAACAGCAGAGGGATTTGAAATTTTATTTTTGAATAATAATTGTCAGATTTGTTTGAATAATATTCTTTATGGTTATGGAATATTGAAAAGTGGTATTTATATTCTTGATACTAAAATAGAAGTTTTCAATATAAACAATGTGAAGAAAGTTAAATTAGATAATGAGAATTCCTTCTACTTATGGCATTGCCGTTTAGGCCACATAAACAAAGATCGCTTAACCAAGTTGCATAAGCATGGAGACTTACGCCCAATAGACTTGAAGTCTTATGGTGATTGTAAACCTTGTTTAAAAGGAAAAATGACAAAGTTACCCTTTCAAGGAAAGGGTGAGCGGGCCATAAGTACATTGGAACTTATACATACTTATGTGTGTGGTCCAATGAGTGTTCAGGCACTAGGAGGATAGTCCTACTTTATAACCTTTATTAATGATTACTCACGATATGATTATTTGTACTTGATGAAGCACAAGCCTGAAAGTTTTGAAAAATTCAAACTATTTAGAGCTGAAGTAGAGAAACAGCTTAAGAAAAGTATTAAAACACTTCAATCGAATCGAGATGGAGAATATTTAAGTCAGGAGTTTCAAGATTATCTGAAGGAAAACGGGATAGTTCCCCAATGGACCCCTCCTTATACACCCCAACACAATGGAGTGTCAAAAAGGAGGAATCGGACATTATTAGATATGGTTAGGTCCATGATGAGCCATGCAGTTCTTAGTAAATCCTTTTGGGGATATGCACTGGAGAGCGCAGTTTATGTCTCAAACAGAGTACCCTCTAAATTAGTTGATTTTACACCTTATGAAAGATGGTGTAACAAAAAGCCATCTCTAAGTCACTTAAGAGTATGTGGTTGTCCTACTATGGTAAAGAGGATAGCGTTAGATAAGCTAAATGCTAAGGCTGACATTGTTCATTGGATATCCAAAGGAAGCAATTGGATATCTGTTTTACCAGCCAAAAGGACAAAAGGTATTTGTATCTCGGAATGCTCACTTTTTGGAAAAGGAACACTTACTTGCAAAAGTCAGTGGGAGCAATATTGAATTGGAAGTTCAAGAGGAAGAAATAGACAATCAACTGATTGACCCCATTCTAGATACATAAGAGAGTATGATCCAAGAATAACCTGTCAAAACACAATCATTGTGAAGATTAGGTCGTGTTCATAAGGGTCCTGATAGATATGGGTTTATCATCTCTAATGATAAAGAACCATATCTTATGGAGGATGATGAGCCAAGGACATATGATGAGGCAATGAAAAGCTCAGATTTTGATAAATGGCAAAAGGCCATGAAATCAGAAATGGATTTCATGTACGAGAACTAAGTTTGGAATTTGGTTGATTCACAGCAAGAGGTTAAACCAATTGGGTGCAAATGGGTCTTCAAGAAGAAGACAGACATGGACGGTAATGTAATTACCTATAAAGCAAGGTTGGTTGCGAAAGGTTATAGTCAACGGGAAGGTATTGACTATGATAAAACCTTCTCACCGGTAGCCATGCTTAAATCCATAAGGATACTTCTCACCATTGCTGCTCATTACAATTATGAGATCTAGCAAATGGATGTAAAAACAACATTCCTGAATGGGGATTTAGACCGGGATGTGTATATGACACAACCTGAGGGTTTTACATCTCAGAATGGCTTGAAGGTATGCAAGCTACAAAGATCCATTTATGGACTTAAGCAGGCATCCAGGAGTTGGAATATAAGGTTTGATCAGACAATCCAGGAACTGGATTTCTACCCTAATGCAAATGAGCCTTGTGTTTACAAGAAGGTTAGTGGGAGTGCAGTCTTTTTTCTAGTATTGTATGTTGATGACATTCTGCTAATAGGAAATAATAGTTCTCTTCTTCAAAAAGTTAAAGTATGGTTGTTAAGAAAGTTCTCCATGAAAGACCTTGGTGAAGCAGCATTTATACTAGGTATAAAGATCTACAGGGATAGATCCAAGAGGCTATTAGGTCTTTCTCAAAGTACATATATAGACAAGGTGTTGAATAGGTTCAACCTTGAGCATTCTAAGAAAGGTTATCTCCCGATGACAGAGGGGATTAACCTATCTAAGGCTAAGTGTCCGAAGATAGCTCAGGAGAGAATGTGCATGAAGGATATACCCTATACATCCGCGATAGGATCCATCATGTATGCTATAATATGTACTAGGCAGGATGTCTCTCAGGCTTTGAGCTCTACGAGCAGATATCAGTCAGATTCAGGTAAAAAGCACTGGATGGCCGTCAAGGTAATCCTTAAGTACCTGAGAACGACTAAGGATGAGATCTTGATTTTTGGAGAAGGTGACCTCACAATCAAAGGTTACACTGACGCGAGTTTTTAATCTGACAAGGATGACTTTAAGTCTCAGTCAGGTTTTATGTATGTGTTAAATGGAGAGGCGGTATGCTGGAAGAGTTCTAAGCAAGAAACTACTGCTGATTCAATCATGAGATCTGAATACATTGCTGCATGTGAATCAGCAAAAGAAGCTGTCTGGTTAAAGGGATTTATTGGTGATCTTGGTGCGGTGCCTGAGGCTGTTGATCCAATTACTTTATATTGTGATAACAATGGTGCTATAGCTCAGGCAAAGAAACCACGGTCTCATAAAAAAAACAGACATGTATCCAGAACGTATCATATAATCAGGGAGATTGTTGATGCTAAGATAATAAGATTAGAATATGTACCCATTGATCAAAACCTCGCGGATGGTCTGACAAAGCCATTGACTCAAGTCAAACATGACCAGCATGTTAAAGCATATGGATTAAGACATATGGCTAATTGGCCTTAGTGCAAGTAGGAGTTTGTTGGATATGATGTATGCCCTTAAGGTAATTAGGGCGATATATCTTAATTATGTAATAGTATGAATAATTAGTTTAATCAATAAAGGCATTTAAAATTTTTCCTATTACAATGTGCTTGCATATATATATATATATATATATGTATGTATGTATGTAAAAAGTCCTTGACGTATCATAGCATCAAGTCAGAGAAATTATAGTTGGACTATATTTGGTGGAACCTGCTTCATGTGCAATTATGATTATGTCTAAACTGTCCCTAGTCATAGTTTCATCAAGAAAGGATATTGATGAAACGGAAAGACTAGTATGTGGTCAACTTTCTTGGAAAGGGTCCAAGCAGTCAATCTCCTAAATACTGAAGGTGGTGCTTTAAGTTTGACACATGGATATATCTGGGAGATATATTGGAGACCGCAGTAAGATAAACACTTGGTATATATATCAATGTGTTAGTGTTTATCTTTATGCAATAAGCTTTGCGAATGTCCTCGTACTTGAGATGCTAGTTACCTTGTGTGGCACTATTGCTATACTTTGGGTCATTACTATGCACTCATTAATTTAGGGTGTTACGGGTGATTACGGGTATAGTGATGGCAGCACTTTGGTAAGTTGAGTAGTCGAAAAGAATCCATCGCTCCGGATATATTAAGGAGTTATACCTGGCCACTTATTGAAGTGATGATTGCCATAAACCTTTGATCAGAGTATGTGTTTGATAGAAATGGTTTCTAGTTAAACACACTGTGGTAAAAGGCAATATACTTCGGTAACAAGTAAATAACTGGGATAGCTTGGAGCAACCTCGCTATTAGTGGGTTAACACTTTAACCGAACCCTATAAACCAGATGGTACTAATATTAAAGAATGGAAGGAATTTATCGCACTGGATAACTATTGCACTAACCGAGATTAAGTCATTAGCATAAATGACGTTCCGAGTAATGGGGGATGGTAGATCCTTGCTAGAGGCATACTACAGTCGTTTAAGGTAATCGAGTTCTATTTACGGTCTAGAGCATCTAGCTAATGGCTCCATTAGAACAAGGGTTGGTAAAGCCTTAACAGCTCAATACTTCGGGATCCTATAAGGTCACACACATGGGACCTTCATCGGACTAAGTAAAGAACTAATAGATTTATTCTATTAAAAAAATATAACTTAAATAATAATTGGATTATTATTTAATTGGTTAAAATTGATTAGATCAATTTTGGATAAACCAAGGAATTTATTTTGATCGGTAACTAATTAATTAGAGTCATAAATAAATTATAATTGATTAGATCAATTTTGGTTGGACCAAGAAATTTATTTTGACTGGTAACTAATTTATTAGAGTCAAAAATAAATATTTATTTGAAAGGATTTAAAGGGGATGCGCAAGGCAACATGCAGCGTGCTATGCACGCTGCATATATGCGGGTCACACGCTGATCCTTTGGATCCTCGTGTGCAACCCGTGTGGGTCCTACATCGCTGATGGGGAGCAATGTTTTGCTCCCCAAGCCTATAAATAGGTTGTCCCCTCTGCTTTCAAAATACACACTGGTTGCACCAAGCTCAAAGCATAAATCCTAAGCGAGATAATTAACCTCTCGGGTAATTGAGCAAGACATTTTTTAGGGGCCTGAATTTATTCGGGGACCTCTAGTTTATATTTTCGGGTGAGCCTTCTGGAGTGGTCTAGCAACTACTCGAGGCTTCTTAGTTCTTCCTCCGGGGAGGTTTTGGTTGGTGGGGTTCGTGTGGATACTGATAGAGGCTATCCTACAATTGGAGGCTTGTGCAAGAAGGTTCTGAAAAAGCACGCTTCTCTTTTAATTATTAAGTTTTTTTAAAGTATTTTTAGACTTAATAATTATGCTTAGGTTATTTTGCATGCTTAGTTTATTTTTGTAACGAACCGAAATTTCTAAAATTTGCTTATAATAAATTACTATGGTATTAAAATATAATGAAAATTATTTTGTAGTTATTATTACTGTTATTGGATATAAGGCATGAGGAAATAAGAGTTAATTAAGTAAGATGAATGAATTGGACATTTAATTATTTGTTCAAGGGCATTTTGGAAAATTGAAAAAAAAAATCCTCTTATCCTTTAATCTTATACGTATTCCTTTAATTTTATCATTTCCGTTCATTCCTTCACCCTTCATCTTCATCTTCTTCCCCTTAACCAAAAATTTTCTCTAATCTAAAAACTTTCGATTTCTTCGATTCAACTCTAAATTCTTGTTAGAAATCGATAATAAAGCCCTCTATCATCATCAATTTCAGTAAATCAAGACTAGAAGAGGAGGATTTCAGATTTTAAGATTCGGATAAATAGTAACCCGAATTTGAGGTGAGTGATTTTTGATGAAATTAAAGCTTAATTAGTAGAATTCATGGTAGATTAAGCATATTTATGGTATTAGGAAGTTTATTTATACAATATCTTGATAGAATTATATATGGCTGTTGTAGAGGAAGCTAGTGCAAGCAAATCAAAGGGAAAAGACGTACAAGAGAGCTAGAAAGAGCATAGAAAAAGGTTTATGTCTCGAATTTCGATTTCTTGATTTTTTGGAAAATTTTCCAGATTGTATACATGTTTTTTTTAATGTTTTCTCTGTTTATAGAAATCCGATTTGAACGATTCTTGATTCTATTGATATCTACAGAAATTAAGGAATATATGTTCAGAAGAAACCATATTGAATTTCGTTCGTTTTCAATGTGAAATTTTCGTTTGAAGTTGAGTCACGAAATCTATTTTCGGAAAATCTCAGCTTGGTACACTGTTTAGTATTTTGATCATAACTTTGGTTATAAAATTTGAATTTCTGTGATTCTGGTGGCTTTGAAAAGCTGAGACAAGTGTCTAATTATGTTTATAAGAAATTTCTTCGATTGGATGATGTTTTAATAGTGAAAAATGTAGGGGAAGTCAGGTTAGGAAACCTGGAAAAATTCTGGAAAGTATGAATATTGATTTTATTGAGTTTTAATTGAAGTTTGATGCTTAAAAATTTGGGATTTGGATTTCTTAATTACTGAAGTTTTGTTGAATTATGATTGATGGTTTATACTGAAATTTTTAATATGTTACTTTGATTTATTGCCCTTATTAAACGAGTAGAATACGGGGTCAGGGTAGATTGGCGCCAATAAAGGGGGGTACAGTACTGTACAAACAATTGAAGCTTTGGCTTCGGGCTTTGGCCGATATTATGATATATATATATATATATATATATATATATATATATATATATATATATATATATATATATATATATATTGATATTGAAGCTTTGGCTTCGAGCTTGACCAATATATTGATTTTGAAGCTTCGGCTTTGGGCTTGACCGATATATTGATTTTAAAGCTTCGGCTTCGGGCTTGACCGATATATTGATTTTGAAGCTTCGGCTTCGGGCTTGTCCACTCCCGTGTCCATTTTACCATTATTCAGGACTTGTTTACTTTGGGTAATATATGGTTAAAGTATTTGGAAAAATTGGATACAAATTTGATTGTACTTTGAAAGGATTACTATATAAGTTTTGTGATTTGGTTCCATAAAGTTGCTTAATTTGTTTTTGACTTATAAATATACTTTGTTTCTATTTTAAAAATGTTCAAAATTGTTATATTTCTTTTATGGACACCACTAAGCAAATTGCTTAGCGTGTAGTTTTTTTTCTACACGTAGGTGGAGAACTTGTAGATAGCTTGGACCAAAGTGGAATAAGTGGATCAGCTTGAAGAGCAAATATGGAAAGACTCGAGGTGGATTTGTAATTTGATGTAATAGTATGTTTTGTAGAATAATGACATGTATTAGATAGTGTGAGAAATATAAAGTGACATTGAGAAATATTTGGAGAATAATTAGCATTTGAAGAATAATTTGGAGTTTGGAACGCTATATTTGTATTTGTACATATTAAATCTATAAGTATTAAACTCTTATATAGTGAAGTAGAGTTGTTTATTGGGTGTTTATAGTTACTGTAGCACTCCCTATAGGAAGGGGGTGTTACATTTGTTGGTATCAGAGCTGAGGTTTAGGCGATTCTAGGACTAGTATGTACATGCCATTTAGGACATAAATATGATATGTTAGTTGTTTGATCCACTTTGGTCCAATTTTCAGGAATAAGTTATGGCTAGTAGTAGTCACAACCAGAGTGAGGAAGAGGATGCTGAGAGTACTGTCCGTATTAGACAAGGGGATAAACAAAGACACGAACCACCACCAGTTCATGGCTTTCCCGAATAACCTACTCCAGCATAAGCTACCTTACTACAGCATATGACTACTGAAGTAATCATACAAGCACTTTGAAACATATAAATCCCTCAACTTCCTGTAGTACCTCATGTTGAAAGAAGAGAGGAGAGAACTCCTCTTGAAAGAATCAAGAAGCTTCCAGCTGACGACTTCAAAGGGGACACAGTGAATCCAGCATTTACAGAAGATTGGCTTGATCGTACTAAATGGTATATGACTAGGCTTCATTTTACCGATGAAGAGAGATTAGACTGTGTGTAAGGTCTACTCAAAGAACAAGCTAGGAGGTGGTGGGATAATATTGTGAGAGAAAGGCGACCCAGAGAAATCACCTGGGGTCTTTTCTTAGAACAATTTGATAAGAAGTACATTAGTGAACGATTCAAGGATGAGCAGAGGAAATTGTTCTTGTCTTTGAGACAGGAGAATATAAAGTTCAATTCCTCAAACTCGAGAGGTATGCTTGTGATATCATTGACAGTGAAGTAAAGCGATGCAAGAGATTCGAAGATGGGCTAAATGATAAAATTAGAGTGCATTTACTTGCACAAAGGATTAGGGTGTTCAATGACTTGGTTGATGCTGCTACGACCATTGAGAAGATCAATTCAGATAGGCAATAAAGAATGGCTAAAAGGTCTGGATTTCAAAAGGGATCACAGGGTCCAGATAGTTTGGAATCTCCAAGTAAGAAACAGAAGGGACCATCAGAACAAACACAATCTCATTTCAGAGGGTTTTCACCGAGACAAACCATAAGTACGGGGTCAACGGTTAGTGTACCTTCAGGTCGAGGCAGAGGAAATATTCCACATTGTTCTAATTGTGGAAGGATACATACAGGGGAATATTAGGGAAAAGGTAGAGTCTGCTTTAAATGTAGCTCGAGGGAACATTTGATTGCAAATTGTCCTCAAAGACAGATAAGTACATCTGCACCTGCAGTAGTTCCTACTCCTACAATGCAAGGTGGAAGAGGAAGGGGAAGAGGAAATGCTAGTGGTTCAAGTGGGCATGATGTGGCTCAACAAGCACCGCAGAGTGGTAGACCGAGAGGAATAGCGTGAAGTTATGCAATCCAAGGGCCTGAGACTCAGGAATCTACTGAAGTTATTGTCGGTAAATTTTCATTCTTTAATCACGATGTTTATGCTTTGATAGATCCCGGTTCATCTCATTCATATATATGTACTGCATTAGCACAAGAGAAAGGGTTGCATTTAGAAGAATTAGGAGAAAATATTGAAGTGACTAATCCTTTAGAACACAGTGTGATAGTAAACAAAGTGTATATGAATTGCCCTATTATGATTCAACCTCAACTTTCCCATGCAAATTTAATTGAGTTAACTTTCTGAGATTATGATGTTATCTTGGGAATGGATTAGTTATCGGAACATCGAGCTGCGGTGGATTGCAAAAATAAAAGAATGTCACTTCAAGTTTCTGATGGAGAGGAAATAGTTATTGTAGGGGAAAGATCAGGTTATCTCTGTAACATAATTTCTTTTATGAAGACTAAAAGACTGGTTAGGAAGGGATGTCAGGCTTACCTAATCTTCGCTCTAGAATTGAAGAAAGGTGAGTTAGAATTGCAGAATATTCCTATGGTATGTGATTTTCCTGATGTATTTCTAGAAGAACTACCGGCGTTGCCACCAAAAAGAGAGGTAGAATTCGCAATTGATGTATTGCCGGGTACCGCACCAGTATCCAAAGCACCATACAGAATGGCCCCTGCTGAACTGAAAGAGTTAAAGATTTAGCTGCAAGAATTATTAGACAAAGGATTCATACACCCGAGTATATCCCCGTGGGGTGCACCAGTGTTGTTTGTTAAGAAGAAAGATGGGTCACTCCGATTATGTATTGATTACCGGGAGTTAAATAAATTACCAGTGAAGAACAAGTATCCATTGCCAAGGATTGAAGACTTATTTGATCAACTTAAGGGTGCCAAATACTTGTCTAAGATTGATTTGAGATCGGGTTACTATCAGATGAGAGTGAAAGATGATAATATTGCAAAGACGGCTTTTTGAACCATATATGGGCACTATGAATTTTTGGTGATGCCATTTGGTCTTACTAATGCACCAGCAGCATTTATGGACCTTATGAACTGTATCTTTTATTTGTATTTAGACAGGTTTGTAGTGGTTTTCATTGATGATATTTTAGTGTATTTTAAGTCATGGGAAGAGCATGATCAACATTTGCAGATAGTCTTCCAAACTTTGAGGGAAAATAAATTGTATGCCAAACTTAGCAAATGTGAGTTTAGCTTGAAGAAGCTTCTTTCTTAGGCCATGTTGTTTCTGCAGAAGGAATTAAAGTGGATCCTAAAAAGATAGAAGCAGTTGTAGAATGGAAACCACCAAAGAATCCTATGGAAGTCAGAAGTTTCCTTGGCTTAGCAGGGTATTATAGAAGATTTATAATGGGATTTTCTGTCATTGCTGCCCCGCTAACGAAACTACTTTAAAAGAATTCAAAATTTGAGTGGAATGATAAGTGTCAAGAAAGTTTTGAGAAGTTGAAGGCGATGTTGACAAAAGCACCCATCCTTACCCAACTAGAGCCTGGAAAAGACTTTGTAATCTATAGTGATGCTTCACATAGTGGTCTTAGGTGTGTTTTAATGCAAGAAGGGAAAGTGATTGCCTATGCTTCCAGGCAATTGAAGAATCATGAAAGGAATTATCCTACTTATGATTTGGAAATGGCTGCAATAGTCTTTGCCTTGAAAATTTAGCGACATTATCTTTATGGAGAAAAATGTTATATTTACACAAATCACAAGAGCTTGAAATATTTACCAACACAGAAGGAGTTGAATTTAAGGCAAAGAAGGTGGATGGAATTCATTAAGATTACTATTATCTTATCGATTACCATCCAGGAAAGGCTAATGTAGTGGCAGATGCTCTCAGCAGAAAGACAATAATGGTACTAAGGGCTATGAATACGGGGCTAGCTCTTACCAGTAGTGGAGCCTTAATTGCAGAATTAAAGATTCAACCTGTACTACTACAACATGTTAAGCAAGCACAAAATGAAGATGATGACTTCAAGGTCATTCGAGCAAGGACACAAGTGGGTATCGTAGACAATTATATGGTTCGAGAAGATGGATGTCTATATTTTAAAGATAGACTATGTGTGCCAAACAATGAAGAATTAAAGAAGAATATCTTACATGAGGCGCATAGTAGTCCTTATGCGATGCATCCAGGAGCCAACAAGGTGTACCAAAATTTGAAGAGCCATTATTGGTGGAATGGAATGAAGAAAGACATTACTAACTATATTGCTCAATGTCTAACTTGTCAACAGGTGAAAGCGGAACATCAATTTCCTTCTGGATTGTTGCAACCTATAACAATTCCAGAATGGAAATGGGTAAGAATCATAATGGACTTCGTGATGTCTTTACCACTTTCATAGAAGAAACATGATGCAGTGTGGGTCGTTATAGATAGATTGACAAAGTCTGCCCACTTTCTTCCAGTTAGGATGGATTATTCACTTGATAGGTTGGCTCAATTATATATAGATGAGATAATGCGGCTACACGGAGTGCCTATTTCAATCATTTCTGATCGAGATCCAAGATTTATTTCGAGATTTTGGAAAAGCCTTAGGTAGTGAACTTCATTTCAGTACTTCATTTCATCCTCAAACAGATGGTCAATCTGAAAGAGTAATTCAGGTGTTGGAAGACATGATGAGAAGTTGTATCATTGAATTTGAGGGGAGTTGGGATAAGTATTTATCCCTTATGGAGTTTTCCTACAATAACAGCTATCAGTCAAGCATACAAATGGCGCCATATGAAGCATTGTATGGAAGAAAATGTCAAACTCCATTATATTGGACCGAACTTAGTGAAAACAAGATTGTAGGGTGGATTTGATTCAGGAGACAAAGGAGAAGGTAAAACTTATTCAAGAGAGATTGAAGGCTGCATCGGATAGAAAAAAAATCTTATGCTGATCTAAAAAGAAAAGACATTACTTATGAAGTTAGGGATAAAGTATTTCTCAAAGTATCTCCTTGGAAAAAAGTCCTGCGATTTGGCAAGAAAGGCAAGCTCAGTTCGAGATTCATTGGCCCATATGAGGTTATAGAGAAGGTTGGACCGGTAGCTTATCTGTTGGCACTACCCCCAATGCTCGACAAAATTCATAATGTGTTCTATGTGTCGATGTTAAGGAGATACAGATCAGATCCATCACATATCTTATCTCCTGATGTAGTAGAAATCGAACCCAACCTGACGTATGAAGAGGAACCGGTACAAATCTTGGCGAGAGAGGTTAAACAATTGAGAAACAAGTCTATTCCACTAGTAAAAGTACTTTGGAAGAATCATAAGGATGAAGAAGCAACTTGGAAACCGGAGGATACAATGAAAACTCAATATCTGCAACTGTTTTCAGGAAATTTTTGGGACGAAAATTCATAAGAGGGGGAGAATTGTAACGAACCGAAATTTCCAAAATTTGCTTATAATAAATTACTATAGTATTAAAATATCATGAAAATTATTTTTGTAGTTATTATTATTGTTATTGGATATAAGGCATGAGGAAATAAGAGTTAATTAAGTAAGATGGATGAATTGGACATTTAATTATTTGTTCAAGGGCATTTTTGGAAATTGAAAAAAAAATCGTCTTATCCTTTATTCTTATACGTATTCCTCTAATTTTATCATTTCCCTTCATCCGTTCACCCTTCATCTTCATCTTCTTCCCCTTAACCAAAAATTTTCCCTAATCTAAAAACTTCCGATTTCTTTGATTCAACTTCAAATTCTTGTTAGAAATCGATCATAAAGCCATCTATCATCATCAATTTCAGTGAACCAAGACTAGAAGAGGAGGATTTCAGATTTTAAGATTCGTATGAATAGTAGCCCAAATTTGAGGTGAGTGATTTTTGATGAAATTAAAGCTTAATTAGTAGTATTCATGGTAGATTAAGCATATTTATGGTATTAGGAAGTTTATTTATACAATATCTTGATAGAATTATATATGGCTGTTGTAGAGGAAGCTAGTGCAAGCAAATCAAAGGTAAAAGAGGTAGAAGTGAGCTAGAAAGAGCTTAGAAAAAGGTTTGTGTCTCGAATTTCGATTTCTCGATTTTTCAGAAAATTTTCCAAATTGTATATTTGTTTTGTTTTAATGTTTTCTCTCATTATATAAATCCGTTTTCAACAATTCTTGATTCTATTGATATCTACAGAAAGTAAGGAATATATGTTCAGAAGAAACCTTATTAAATTTCGTTCATTTTCAATGTGAAATTTTCGTTTGAAGTTGAGTCACAAAATCTATTTTCGGAAAATCTCAGCTTGGTACACTGTTTAGTATTTTGATCATAACTTTGGTTATAAAGTTTGGATTTCTGTGATTCTGGTGGCTTTGTAAAGCTGAGACATGTGTCTAATTATGTTTAGAAGAAAGTTCTTCAATTTGATGATTTTTTAATATTGAAAAATGCAGGGGAAGTCAGGTTACGAAACCTGGAAAAATTCTGGAAAGTATGAATATTGATTTTATTGAGTTTTAATTGAAGTTTGATGCTTAAAATTTTGGTATTTGGATTTCTTAATTACTGAAGTTATGTTGAATTATGATTGATGGTTTATACTGAAATTTTTAATATGTTACTTTGATTTATTGCCCTTATTAAACGAGTAGAATACGGGTCAGGGTAGATTGGCGCCAATAAAGGGGGGTACAGTACTGTACAAACAATTGAAGCTTTGGCTTCGGGCTTTGGCCGATATTATGATATATATATATATATATATATATATATATATATATATATTGATATTGAAGCTTTGGCTTCGGGCTTGACCGATATATTGATTTTGAAGCTTCGGCTTCGGGCTTGACCGATATATTGATTTGGAAGCTTCGGCTTCGAGCTTGACCGATATATTGATTTTGAAGCTTCGGCTTCGGGCTTGTCCGCTCCCGTATCCATTTTACCGTTATTCAGGACTTGTTTACTTTGGGCAATATGTGGTTAAAGTGTTTGGAAAAATTGGATACAAATTTGATTGTACTTTGAAAGGATTACTATATAAGTTTTGTTATTTGGTTCCATGAAGTTGGTTAATTTGTTTTTGACTTATAAATATACTTTGTTTCTATTTTAAAAATGTTCAAAACTATTATATTTCTTTTATGGACACCACTAAGCAAATTGCTTAGCGTATAGTTTTTTTTTTCTACACGTAGGTGGAGAACTTGTAGATAGCTTGGACCAAAGTGGAATAAGTGGATCAGCTTGAAGAGCAAATAAGGAAAGACTCGAGGTGGATTTGTAATTTAATGTAATAGTGTGGTTTGTAGAATAATGGCATGTACTAGATAGTGTGAGAAATATAAAGTGACATTGAGAAATATTTGGAGAATAATTAGCATTTGGAGAATAATTTGGAGTTTGGAACGCTATATTTGTATTTGTACATATTAAATCTATAAGTATTGAACTCTTATATAGTGAAGTAGAGTTGTTTATTGGGTGTTTATAGTTACTATGGCACTCCCTATAGGAAGGGGGTGTTACAATTTTTATGCTTAGGTTATAACTTAGAGTTATAACATGCTTAGTATAAAATAAATGTGCTAGGATATAATTTGGAATTATGGTATGCCTAGTCCTTTAGCATGATAATCTAGGTAGAGAATTATTTAGTTAAGGCTTTATTTAATTTATATGCAACTAATAGGAGTTCCTGGGGACGGGGACAAAATTTTAAATTTCCGCCATGCCTCTTATGCATGCTCAATCTGACTATTAGTTCCCAACACTATGTAGATTTAAAAATGGTTATTATGATATTTATCCTCAGCCTGAAATGGTTGATAACCTTAGAGGATCCAAATCTGATTGGGTACCCAAACTCACTTGATCTGTTTTGCAGGTATGCCTTAGGTCCATCGAAGATCAACAAACATGGTACATTGATAGTGGATGCTTAAGGCACTTGAATGGTGATGAGAAAGCCTTCATCACTTTAATCCAAAAGAAAGGTGGAGAAGTAAGGTTTGGAGACCATCAAAAAGGGCAGATCATTGGACATCGAACCATTGGATCTGAGTTAAAGATAGAAGATGTCTCATTAGTTGATAGACTGAAGTTCAACTTGCTCAGTGTTGCACAACTCTATAAGAAAGGGAGAAAAGTCACCTTTGATTTCGGAGGCTGCTCAATCATTGATAGTAAGTCAAATCAACTCATTCTTTATACTCCTACAGTAAACAATGTCTATTCTGTTAACATAGAAAATGAAAAGAAGAATATATGCTTGGTGTGTAAAGAAGAAGAATCATGGCTTTAGCACCGAAGGTAGGGACATGTAAGCATGAACCCCCAGTCCAAACTAGCCAAAAAGGAATTGGTTGTTGGTTTGCCTAAGGTTGCTTTTGATAAAGATCACATATGCACTGCATGTCAATTAGGTAAACAACATAGAAAAAGTTTCTCTTCCATCCCCTATATACCCTCCAAGGGAGTTCTTGAACTCTTACATATTGATCTCTTTGGCCCAATCGAGCCAATGAGTTTAGGTAGAAGAGAATACACTATGGTCATAGTGGATGATTATTCTCGCTATACCTGAATTGCTTTGCTATCTAGCAAAGATGAAGCCTTTGACCACTTCTTAAAAATATTCATCCAGATAGAAGTAGAAAAGGGCAGAAGCATTGCACGCATCCGGAGTGGTAATGGAGGAGAATTCAAAAATAAGCACTTTGTTGAATTTTGTGAATCCAAGGGAATTGAGCACAACTTCTATGCTCCTCATACACTTCAATAAAATGGGGTTGTTGAAAGGAAAAATAGAATAATAGTGGAAATAGCTCGAACAATGCTAAATGAGAATAGACTGCCTAAATACTTTTGGGGTGAGGCCGTAAACACTGCATGTTACATTCTAAATAGAGCTCTCATTAGAAAGACCATAGACAAAACCCCATATAAAATCTGGAAGGGAAGGAAACTCAAGATTGGGTACTTCAAAGCCTTTGGATATAATGCTACATCCTAAATGATAGAGAGCAACTACGAAAATTTGATCCTCAATCTGATGAAGCAATTTTCCTTGGTTACTCAACACATAGCAAAGCTTACAGAGTATATAATAAAAGAACACAAACTGTAGTAGAGTCTACACATGTAGATTTTGATGAGACTAATCATGCAGGTAAGAAAAGTAAAGATCCGGATGAGTAAATCATGCTAAAAATGATGAATTTCCAGAAAACCCTCATGAAATCAACTTCAATGAAGAACAAGGACCAGAAGAAGAAGTTGATATAATTGAAGAACATGCTCCACAACCACATGAAGAACTTCAAAGAGAAATTCAGACTCACAGGAACCATCCAATTGAAGCAATTCTGGATAATGTCCAAAATCAAGTCAGAACCCAAGGACAACTCAATGGAATGATGAGCCATACTGCCTTTATCTCTCTTATTGAGCCAAAGAAATTTCAGGGTGTAGAAGGAGATGAAAGCTGGATGATGGCTATACAAGAAGAACTAGATTAATTCACCAGAAATGATGCCTGAGATCTAGTACACCCACCGGAAGGAAAGTCAACTATCGGGACTAAATGGGTATTCTGGAACAAGCTAGATGAATCTAGAGTTATAGTGCAAAATAAAGCAAGACTGGTTGTTCAAGGCTATAATTAGCAAGAAGGCATTGACTTTAAAGAAACCTTTGAGATGTAGCAAGATCAGAGGTAATCCGAATCCTATATACTTTTGCATCATTCATAGGATTCACTTTACTCCCAATGGATGTCAAAAGTGCATTTCTAAATGGAGTCATTCAAGAGGAAGTATATGTCAAGGAACACCTAGATTTGAAGACTCAAAGCATCCGGAGCATGTATACAAGTTGAAGAAGGCCCTCTATAGATTAAAGCAAGCACCGAGAGCTTGATATGAGGGACTCACTGTAAAGTAGACACAACACTTTTCATCAAGAAGAAAATAGGAAATGTCATTGTTGCAGAAATCTATGTGGATGACATCATCTTTGGAGCAACTGGTGTGAAGATGTGTGAAGAATTCAGCACTCAAATGTAGAGGAAATTTGAGATGTCAATGATGGGAGAACTAAATTTCTTTCTTGGCCTTCAAATCAAACAAAGTCTGGATGGAATCTTCATAAACCAGTCAAAGTATACTAAAGAGATTCTAAAAAAGTTTGAGATGGACAAGAGCAAGCCAATGTCCACACCTATGGGATCAAACACAGTCCTTTCAAAGGATTGTGAAGGAGAAGAAGTTGACCAGAAGCTTTAAAGAGGGATGATTGGATCACTTCTATACTTGACAGCTACCAGACTTGACATTCATTATGCAATTTATTACTATACAAGTTATCAAGCCACTCTAAAGGATTCACATCTAAAAGCTATAAAAAGAGTTCTTAGATATCTTCTAGGAACTATTGAAGTTGGCCTATTATATCCTAGTAATGGCAATTTCATATTGTAAGGATACACTAATGCAGATTATGGCAGAGACATGCTTGAGAGAAAAAGCACATCTGGAGGCTGTCACTTTCTTGGAGATTGCTTGGTTTCATGGTATAGCAAGAAGCAAACATCAGTAGCATTATCAACTATAGAAGCTGAATATAGGGCAGCAGGAAGTTGTGTTGCTTAACTCTTATGGATCAAGCAAGAACTGGAAGATTATAGAGTTTAAGAAGGATGTGTTGAAGTCATGTGTGATAAAAAAAAGTGCAATTGATGTGTCAAAGAATCCTGTACTACATAGCAGGATGAAGCATGTTAATATCAGCATCACTTCATCAGAGATCATGTCATGAAGAAGTATGTAACTTTGGTCAACATCCCCACAAATGAGCAAAGGGCAGATATTTTACTTAGCCATTGAGTAAAGATCAATTCAACAAGCTAAGGGAGTCAACTGGAATGTCTAATCCAATTTGAAGAAGTATCCGAAAAACAAACAACAGAAATTTTGATCTTCCCAAAGTTAAGGAATCAAGCGAGAAAGGAAAAATAAGTTAACTCTGAATCCGAAGGGAATATTGCCAGCTAGGCAGACAAGGAGTGACAAATGGCAGTAAAAGCCCGAAAAAGTAATTGTACACATTAGAATTTCAAACATTTACTGGGGAGGCCACACGCAGTAAAACGTTACAATTGTAACAAAATTAAACCGTTCCAATTCTTCGGTTTAAACGTCATTAACCTCTCTCCTAAATTTTAACTGCCACATCCTTAATCCAGTTAACTTTAACTATATTCGGATTACCAAAATACCCTCACTCTTTAAAACTCGATAAAAAAAACCCCCCAAATTTCTTCTTCTTCTTCACGCGAGCAACTACTCTACTGTTACTCTGTAAAAATTCCTTGAACCCCTAAATATTTCCTAACCTTTATTCCCAAATGGCAAGAACTAAGAATCAAGCTACTCTTCATCCCAAGAATTTGGTTCCAGAAGATACTCTTAAAGATGAAGACTTCATTAAAATCAAATTCAGAAACACTGACACCATTGCACTATCTGATTATTTAGATGATGAATACCTATTTACCACCGAACCCCACAATCAACTCCTTTCAAAAGGCCAATATTTAGAGATCTTTCTCCGAATGAAAAACCCAACCTATACTCTTCTTCTCAAAGAATTCTATGATAATCTGAAAATCCATAAATATGCTGATATCCTCCAAACTACAGTACAGGGGAAAGTAATTACTATCACCCCTGAATTCTTCGTCACTCACTTTCAGATGAAGAACAGTGGAGTGATCATGAGAAATGATGGTGATGAGCTTACAACCAAATATGATCCCCAAAAATGGCTTCCAGAATGATTCTTTAGGGATAAAACCTCCACTCACTGGCCCCAGATACCGAGGACTCTTCAATTTGTGATGGTAAAACTCATCTTAATCCGGAGGGGATCCCTTACCATTGCATCATCCTTTCAACATTGTGTCATCCAACACTGGTTTAAAAGCAGAGAGGTCAATATGCCAATTTTACTCATCCATTACGTGAAGCAACACAAATACTCCCACGGCGCTCTTATCACAAAGATCCTTACTGAAAATCAAGTGAATCTATCCGGAGCAGAATATATTAAAGGAAAGGCAATTCTTGAGGAGAATTTCCTCAAACTGACCTTTGGTGAAACATGGGATGAAAATAAGGCTTTGAGGCAGAGAAATGAGAAGATAGAGAAAAGTAGGGTCCAAAAAGTCGGAAGCTAAGTTAAAGAGGCTCCGGAGACAAAGAAAGCTAGAACCACTAAACCCAAGGCTCAAAGGAAAATAAACCTAAAGCCTTTGGTAGAAGAAATAGAGGAAGTTGATGATGATACTATGACCCTCACTCAAATTATGAAAAAGAAGAGTCCAAAAAAGCCAAGAAGAAGGCTTATTAAAGCTGCAGCCAAAAAGAAAATAGCAGTTGAATTGGAGGACTTAGAGGCCACTGAACAAATAGCAGTTATTGCTGCTGCTATTAAATCTGGAAGAAAAATAAGGTGTTGATCAATCTTATGAGGAAGTCATTGTGCAATAAAGTGAATCAACAATACTACTGAGGAAGAAGAGTCTGTTCCAAAAAGAAAATTTCAAAAGAAGGGATCCACTTTCAGTGAAGCTTTAAAAGCTAAAAGAGCTAAATTGGCACCCAAGAAGCTAGCTCTAGGAATCGCTATTCATGAACCATCTCCCAAGGATACTAGAGTAGAGGAAATGGCTAAGGCCAAGAAATCAAAAGGGAAGAATGTAGAGTCTGCTAAAACAACTATTTTTCCAGAAAATATCCATCCGGAGGATCCACAATTCAATGAGATGATCGAAGTTGTCAAAGATAATTTGAAGGCAACCCAGCTTAACAGAGAAGGGCTGGAAAGCTCATCCGGAGCTACCAAGTACACCACTCCTCTAGAAATTTCCACTCACTCAATTCTCATTGCTCCCTCCGATCTATAAGCTCTACAAGAGGGAAATAGTGAAGAGGACTTATTCATCTTCAAAGCTAGAACAAACCATCTTCCTACTTCTCTTCTTCTTACTGAGGGAGAAATAGCTTCAACCATAAGTCTTGTAAATGAATTTGGAGGGGATGTTGAGGACACTATCAATGATCCTGATCAGATAGAGGAAGTAAGAGCAATAAGTTCTGAAAAGGCAAATGAAGGGGAGAATGAGGAAAATACCAATCTTATAAAAACTACCGTGGAAGGAAGGGTTAATAAGACTACAGAGCATACAGAATAACTGATAACTGAGGTAACTTCTGACCTTGACTCTATTAATGTTGTTGTAAATGATAGGGTTGTAGAAAAGCAAAGCAACCTAGATGCAACTCAAAATGCATCTAAGGTAGTTGAGCCTAGCCTAGAGCTTAATGCTCTAGAGGAGGGAAATCTAAGACCCACTAAGAACACTACTATAGTAGACTCACAGGGCAAGGCCATTTCGGGGGTTGGGTTGGAAGAGAGGAGCGAAGAAAAGAAGGATGATAAAATTGAAGAAACTTCTAGCTCTGAGGAAACTGAAAGCAGCTCCGAATCTGAGGAAGAATCCTCCACTGATAGTGAGGTACGGAGAAAGATCACCAACCCTAAACCCACCAGAACCGAGAAAGTGAGAATGGCATTGAATCTATTGGAGCAAGCCACTCTAGAAGGGTAGAGAGAATATGAGATTAAGCTAATGCTCTGGGACATATGCGCAAAGTTAATAACAATGGAGAAGCTCATAAAAGAGAAATCCATGGCTCCGGATCTTAAGGTAGAGTTGGTAGAGATAAAGGCCACAGTGGAAAACATTGAAAAGAGAGTAAATCAATTTCCCTCTATGGATCAAGTTGATGAGACTTCATTCTCAAAGATCACTACAACTCTAAATCAGCTTACCTTAAATATTTCAGAGGCAAATTGAGTTGCGACTCAAGCTGCAACCGGAGTAGATAACAATTGTGCAACAATAATGGGCCATATTGCCTCTACCTCCATGGAACTCAAAACTGAAATAAAGGAGTATTTAGATTCCAAGTTTGAAAACTTGTCAAATTCATTCAAAATGCTCTCAAGGAGTCATTATAAGAAACCTCCTCCACACTCACTTCCATATCATGAGAGCATTAGAACTCTAAAGAAAAGCTCTCCATAATTCTGGAAAAGGAACTTCTAGGATTATTGAGAAACTTGTGGATGACTTGAGCGATGATTTCCAGAGTTATCTCTTAGTAACTGAAAAGCTCATCAATAACTGAAAGGAGAGATTTGATATTGAACTCTGGCGCATCAACACCAGTCTCCACAATGGCCATGATGTAATAATTAAAGCAGTTCAACAATTAAGCTCCGGGATGTCACAATTGACTCTTACTGGTCCTTCTTCTTCTTCCAGAACTTCTGTAACTCTGGATAGCCAACTCCTCCCGATCATACAAGAACTAGTCTAATACATAGGGGATATTGGTTTCTTTAGATACAAGGGTACCCTCACTCTACTCAAAGCCCTATTTCCATTCTATGAGGAGGAAGATAGAAAACACATTCTTACGATGTTCCCTAACCTCACAAAATCATAAACACAGCTCTAGAAGACCTACCCCTTTATCTCATTCCTAAAACATTAGATTAAATCATTGCACATCACATAGCAGGGAATGCAGATTACTTTATCTACTTTGGAGCGTGGGAAAAGAAATGAGATCAATGCTCCTACATGGTTATAGACCCCCCAAAAGATGCAAACAACAGGGTGGAGAAAGGCAAAGACAAAGAGGAAGAGGCTTCTGGAAGAGGAATGGAGGAGTAGTATAGAAGTCTAGTTTAGCTATTTTGAACACATGTAAAAATCTGTAATAGCTAGCTCAATTTTTGCTCTTCACTTATATTCTTCTGTAATCTGTAATTCAAAACTTCATTGATGTTAACATTATTAACAGCAGAAGTATATATAGTGAAATATTCTATCTAAAAAATTGCTTCTAAGTACAACCATTAATTGGAATTCAAAAACTTAGAAGTTAGAATGCAAAAAGATTGGGGGAGTTAGGATAATAGAATTATGGAGGAGTAAAAATTGTAAATGACTAAGTATCATGAATCATACTTAGCTCATATCTCAATTTTTACATGCTCTTATACTTAGGTTTTTATTTCCATCAAATGGGGGAGATTGTTGGAAACAATGATCCGGAAGATTTACATCAAGAATAATCCAGATCAGGTTTGAAGCAAACAAAACCTCTAAGTCCAAGAAGAGCATCCGGATACACATTAAATATATCAAAACCCTTAGTCCATGTAAAAAGCATCCTGTTAAAGTTTGGAAAGGAAACAAACTTTTAACCCTTTAAAAACAACATCTGGAGAAAGACTGATTGAAAAGCATCTGGATAAGTTGAGTCTGAGGACATCCAGAAGACTCAACTAACGAGATAAAAGGGAAAAGTTCAAAATTACCTTTTCCTCACATATTGGTCTAAAGTCAAAATTCCTTTTGCCTTGGAGAATGAAAAAGAAGACAACTTACACACATTTCACAAAATGACAAATATCTGACTTGGAAAGAGAAAAAGGTAACTACCTTTTTAACCTAGACCAACAGACAAGCGCGAGGAGCTTACGAAACTAACAAAGCTCACTAGAATTTGGCAGTGCACAAAAAAAATGACTACTGATAGCTTTTTGCATCAATCCCAACAATTCAAATGAATCAAATTATGAGTCTAACAGATTGATCAATGGATTCAGAAGTGCCACCTCATACCTTATCAACGATGAAGATTCAAGATCAACCTCAATGGTACACAACGGCTCCATTTATGATCAAAGCCTATAAAAGGGAAGCTTCACATGTTGAGAAGGTGCTGGTTGATTTTCACAAGAAGCTATTACATCAAGATCTCAAGTTATTTCAATCAGTGAATAAAAATCCGTCCAAGAACTAATCACTCCAATCTGTTTATAAGAATTCACAAGTGAGTTATAAACTTGAAGAATTCAAAACCCAAACCATTTGATAAAACAAGTAGGTAATATCTCATACTCGGGTGAGTATTGAGATAGGGGATTAGCTTAGACTAAAGATTTTATATGGAACATCCCAAGGGAAAATGACTTAGCTAAGGTTGGTGCCTTAGTGATATATCCTACATCAAGAGAAGAATTTCTGGAGACAAGTTGAAGAGGACTCAACTAAGGTTGGCGCCTTAGTGGTATATCCTACATTCGGAAGGACTCAGCCAGAGTAGTTAGCTTGGTGGTATATCCCGTAATTCAGAGACAATTGTTAAGGCTTGATTCCTGCCCGATTCAAAGGAATCTCACTCGTGGACAAAGCATGGAGGAAGAAAACTCCAGGGACTGGAGTAGGTGGCTCTGAACCAGTATAAATCTCAGTGTTTGAACTTAATTACTCAGTCTTTTACTTTAAGTGCATTTTAATTCATACTCGCATCATCCGTATCCAATATATTCGGATCATTTCAAACACGCTACACAGACTTTCTGTAAGTCTATAAATTCTATAAAAAGAGGTCATTCACCCCCCCCCCCTCTGACCTCAAATACATATGCACAAGGACCAACAAGTGGTATTAGAGCAAGTGCTCATTAATAGATATCTAACAATCTCGAGCTAAAGGTCCAAGTTTGATCTAAGAATCAAAATGAGTTTTAATAACTCACAGCTTCTTCCGGAGGGTATGTCTATTACCCATCCTCTAGTCTTAACCGGTGAACACTATATGTTTTGGAAAAATTGGATGAAGAATTTCATTCAGGCATAGAGTATGTTAGCATGGATGACCATTAAAGATGGTCCATATGTTCCTACTTATGAAGTAGAGGGTATCACTACCCGAAAGCCATCAAATTAATGGGATGAGAATGATTATAAGAAATTGCATGAAAATGCAAATACTATTAACATGTTTCACTATGCTCTTAGTGCAGCTAAATTTTACAGGATACCAAATGTGAAACTGCACAAGAGATATGGCAGAAACTTGAAGTGACCTATGAAGGAACCAACAAAGTCAAGAAAGCAAGAATCGATCTCTTACAATAGAAACTTGCAACCTTCAAAATGGACCCCAAGGAATCCATCAGTAGGATGAATACTAGATACACCAATCTAGTGAATGAAATGAAGAGGCTCAGAAAGGAGATCACAGAGGAGGAGATGGTAAAGAAGATCCTCCGGAGTCTTACCAAGGAATGAGACAACAAAAAGACTGCCATTAAGGAAGCTCATGACATAAACTTATACGGTTATGATGAGCTCATTGGTAATCTCTTAACTTAAGAACTATCCTTGGAGAGATACAATTAATAAGAAAAGAAGTCAGAGGAAAAGAAGAAAGCTATTGTTGGGGAACAATGATCCAGAACACAAAATAGACCGGATTAAGTTTGAAGTAAACAAAACCTAAATGAAACTTATTCGGATAACTAAATATAATAGGACCTAAGCACAGAAAGACTAAAGTCATTTTATCCGGACAACCAAGTTTTCATCAAGTCCAAAACAAGTTTTCAAGAAAAGACTATTACCTAAGCATAAGTGGATTAGCATCCGATTAGATTTTGGAAAGGAAATAAAATGTTAACTTTCTCACAACAGCATCCGGTAGATAGACTGATTGAAGATACATCGGGATTGGATAACTCTGAAGATATCCGGTAGATTCCATTTAAGACAAAGGGAATGATTTCAAAATAATTCCCTTCCCTCCATTTGGTCTTAGTTGTCATCAAATATCCTTTCCCAAGAAAAGGATAAAAAGCTGAGAGTAGAAAGAGAAAAAGGTAATAACCTTTTTAACCTAGACCAATGGGAAAGGCCCGTGGAGCACACAGAATGGACCACTGGCTAAAAGTTAGTGCATCATAAAATGTCAAGGAAAACGATCTCTGACAACTTTTCAGCCTCAATCCCAAGGATTCAAATGGGTCAAAATTGAGTCTAACGGATTAATCAACGGCTTCGGAAGTGCCACATACAAACCTGGTCAAGGGTGAAGATTTAATGCAAGCTCAACAACCCACAATCGCTATATTTATGATAGAAGCCTATAAAAAGGAAGCCTCACCAAATGAGAAGGTTGACTGTTTGATTTACAAAAGCAAGTAACAAAGCACAAGCATTCAATCAGCTTATAATCCCTCCAAGAATCAATCAATTCTAAATCTATTGTAAGGATTCCTAAGTGAGTTAAAAACTTAAGGAAATCCAAAAACCAAAAGCTTTGTAAAAACAAGAGTGTGAGGATCTCTAACTTGGGTGAGTTGTGAGATTGGGATACAACTTAAAGTTGGTACTTTGAGTGGGAACCCGCTGTAGGACTCAGCTTAGATTCGGGGTAGAAGTCTAAGTGGTATATCCTACTAAAGACTAAAGGACTCAGCTAGGAGTTGGTGCTTCTAGTAGTATATCCTACATCCGAAAGGGGTTACCATCTGGATACAAGTTGTAAGGCTTGATTCCTGCCAGTTTGAAAGGAATCCACTAGTGGAAAAGCTCGGAGGAAGGAAACTCCGGGGACTAGAGTAGGCGGGGCTGAACCAGGATAAAATCCTTTGTGTTTGATTTTCTTAACTCTTTATTTATTACTTTATATTATCATAAATGCATCATTCGGATCTATCATCCAGATCATAATCAAACACGCTACACTAAGACTTTTTAAAGTCTGTTTATTCTTTGAGAATGACCCCCCCTCTGACCTTATAAAGACCCTCACATGGACCAACAAGTGGTATCAGAGCAAGTGCTCAAACTAGAAACTTAACAATCTCAAGCTAAAGGTCCACATATTTTGATTTAAAATCAAAATGAGTTTCTAAAACTCACAACTCCTTTCGGAGGGTATGTCTATTACCCGACCTCCACTCTTCACTGGAGAAAACTACACGTTCTGGAAGAACTGGATGAAGAACTGGATGAAGAACTTCATCCAATCACAAAGCATGCAAGCATGGTTAGTTATTAAAGATGGCCATCTGAGCCTACCTATGAAGTAGAGGGTATGACTACCCGAAGCCATCAGGTATGTGGGATGAGAATGATTTTAAAAAGTTGCGTGAAAACGCAAATGCTATTAACATGCTTCATTATGCCCTTAGTGCAGCTGAATTTAATAGGATATCTGGATGTGAGACTGCGAAGGAAATTTGGAAAAAGCTGGAAGTAACCTATGAAGGAACCAATAAAGTAAGAGAAGCTAAGCTTGATCTACTTCAGTAAAAGCTTGAAACCTTCAAAATGGAGCCAAAATAATCAATCAGTAGCATGAACACTAGATATACCAATCTAGTAAATGAGATGAAGAGGCTGGAAAAAGAAATCTTTGAAGTAGAGATGGTAAAAAAGGTGGTCTGAGTCTCACCAAGGAATAGGATAATAAGAAGACTACCATTGAGAAAGCTCATGACTTAAATTTCTATAATTATGATGAGCTCATTGGTAATCTATTAACTCAAGAGTTATCCTTAGAGAGATATAGCCAACAAGAAAAGAATCCTAAGGAGAAGAAGAAAGCCATTGCACTTAAGGCTGAATCCACCGGATCAGCTTCATCCGAATAAGAAGAGCAAATCACTGAATCACTAATTACCAGAGATCAACTTGCTCTATTGACCAGAAAACTCAACAGATTTATACAAAAAAAGATAGAAGAAAATAAAAAAGGTATGAATTCTGAAAATCAAAAGAAGGCACCTCTAGAAGAGACAGGTCTAGAAAGAATCCGAAAGAATAGAAGGATCCAAAAAAAGAAGCTGCCTGTTTTGAATGTGTAGAAAAAGGCCATTTCAGAATAAAATGTCTCAAGCTTAAGAGAACCAAAAAGTTTAAAAAGAAGGCAATGGTGGCTACCTAGAGCAATAGTGAAAAAAGTAGCAGCTCATCTTCAACAGAAGAAAAAGAGACTGCTAACTGTGCATTCATAGTACTGACTGATCCGGAAGCAGAGCAATCCGAAAGGAATACCTCTAACAAGAAATAGTGCAAATCAAAGAATCAGAATCAAAAATAGCAAATATTAAGGTAAATTCTTGCACTAATTTTGCTTCTAATTTTGACCTTGCCAGAGCTCTATCTATTGTAATTAAGAGTGTAAAGAAGAATGCAAAAGCTCAAGTCCCTTAAGAGAGCAGTGATGGAGTTAGCAGAAGATGTTGAAGTAATGACACAAGACATCAATCTGGTTAGAGCAACCAAGCATATTAATATTGTGGAAGAAAACTTCCTGAGGAATCAAGTCCAGATCCTAAATGCAAATGTAATGAGACTAGATAGAGAAATCAATCTATTGAAGGAAGTGTCCGGGAAGAGGCCAGGGGCAAAAGCTCCAAGAAGAGATCATCATCCTCCTGATCAAAACAGATCCTAAAAGGCCCTTAATCAAAAGATAAAGGAGGTTAGCAGGCAACCCCAAGCTCGAAGATATAATTCTGCTCAAAAGGGAAAGGCTAAGATAGCTTACAACCAACAACCTATCAAACAGAGAAGAAATTGTGGAGCAGAAGTTGCACCTCTAACCAGCTTTCGGATTCGGATTTACACCAAACCATCTACCAGTGTACAAGAAGCTAGATATAGAGGGAACTATAGGAAGGAAGATATTGAAAAGATAAAAAACAAGCAGGAATAGAACAGATCCATTGTAGGGTGCAGGTTTTGTGGGAAAAACAATCATATTACTAAATTATGTAGATTAAAAAATGGTTATTATGATGTTTACCCTTGGCCTGAGATGGCTATTAGCTCGAGAGGACCCAAATCTAATTGGGTACCCAAACTCACTTGATCTATTTTGCAGGTATGCCTTAGATCCACAGTAGATCAACATACTTGGTACATTGATAGTGGATGCTCAAGGCAGATGACAGGTGATGAAAAGGCCTTCATCACATTAACCCGGAAGAAGGGAGGCAAAGTAAGCTTGGAGATAATAAAAAAGGACAGATCATTGGACAGGGAACCATTGGATCTGAATTAAAGATTAAAGATGTCTCACTAGTTAACAGACTGAAGTTTAACTTACTAAGTGTAGCCCAACTTTGTGATAGAGGAAGAAAAGTCATTTTTTATTCCAGAGGTTGCCCAATCTATGATAATAAGTCCAATCAACTTATTCTTTATGCACCTAGAGTAAATAATGTCTATTCTGTTAACAATAAAAATGAGAAAAAGAATATCTGCTTGGTTTCTAAAGAAGAAGAATCATGGCCATGGCACCGGAGGTTGGGACATGTCAGCATGAACCTCCTGTCCAAACTAGCTAAAAAGGAATTAGTAGTGGGTTTGCCTAAGGTTGCTTTTGATAAGGATCATCTATGCACTGCATGTCAATAGGTAAACAGCATAAGAAAATTTTACCTTCTATAACCTACATTCCTTCTAAAAGATTACTTGAGCTCCTATACATTGATCTCTTTGGTCCAATCAAACCATTGAATTTAGGTAGAAGAGAATACACTATGGTCATTGTGGATGATTATTCTCGATATACCTGGGTTCTTTTGCTAGCAAGCAAGGATGAAGCCTTTCACCAATTCTCTAAAACATTCATCCGGATAGAAGTAGAACAGGGCATAAGCATTGCACGCATCCGAAGTGATAATGGTGGAGAATTCAAAAATAAGCATTTTGCTGACTTTTGTGACTCCAAGGTCATTGAACATAACTTCTCTGCCCCTCACACTCCTCATTATAATGGAGTTGTTGAGAGAAAGAAAAGGACCATAGTTGAGATGGCTAGAACAATGCTCAGTGAAAATTGTTTGTCAAAATATTTTTGGGGAAAGGCCGTGAATACAGCATGTTATATTCTAAATAGACCTCTGAGTAGAAGTTCTTGATTCATTTCATATCAAGAAGTACAAAGAGGAAGATGAAGGAATATCTTTTCAACTAGAAATACAATAAGTTAATGTAAATCCACAAGAGATTGACTTTAATGAAGGCTACAAGGAGTGGTTGAAGCTGAAGTGGAGCAAGTCCCAATTCAACATGAAGGCCTGTAAAAGGAGATTCGGACATACAGAGATCATTCCATTGACAATATTCTAGATGATGTTCAGAATCCAGTAAGAACCAGAGGTCAGCTTAATAGGATAATGAACCATGCTGCTTTTGTCTCTCTCATTGGGCCAAAGAAATTTCAAGATGCTAAAGGAGATGAGAGTTAGATGATGGCAATGCAGGAAGAGCCAGATCAATTCACTAGAAATGATGTATGGGATCTAGTACAACCTTATAAAGGAAAATCAATCATTAGCACTAAGTGGGTGTTCCAAAATAAGCTTGATGAATCCAGAGTAGTGGTAAGAAATAAAGCAAGATTGGTTGCCCAAGGCTACAATCAACAAGAAGGGATTGACTTTGAAGAAACCTTTGCCCCCGTAGCAAGACTGGAAGCGATCCAAATTCTATGTGCTTTTGCATCATTCATAGGATTGACATTGTTCCAAATGGATGTAAAAAGCGCTTTTCTCAGTGGAGTCATCTAGGAAGAAGTCTATATAAGAAGCAGCAACCTGGATTTGAAGACCCAAAGTATCCGAATCATGTGTATAAGCTGAAGAAGGCTCTCTATGGATTAAAGAAGGCACCCAGAGCCTGGTATGAAAGATTAACCTCATTCCTTATATCCAAAAACTATATCAGAAGCAAAGCAGATACCACACTCTTCATCAAGAAGAAGAAGAATGATATTATTCTAGTCCAAATCTATGTGGATGATATCATATTTGGAGCAACTGATGAAAGGATGTGTGAGGAATTCAGCTCTCAAATGCAGAAGGAATTTAAGATGTCCATGATGGGAGAACTCAATTTCTTCCTTGGTTTATAAATCAAGCAAAGTCTGCATGGGATTTTCATTAACCAATCAAAGTACACCAAGGAGATCATGAAGAAGTTTAAAATGGACAAAAGCAAACCTATATACACTCCAACAGGATTAGATACAGTCCTATCCAAGGATTATGAAGGAGAAGATGTTGATCAAAAGCTCTACAAAGGAATGATTGATTCTATACTTGATAGCTAGCAGACCTGACATACACTATGCAATTTACTACTGTGCAAGGTATCAAGCTAATCTTAAGGATTCTCATCTCAAGGTAGTAAAGAGGATTCTTAAATACCTCCTAGGAACCACTGAAGTTGGCTTATGGTATCCTAGTAATGGAGATTTCACACTCCAAGGGTTGACTGATGCAGATTATGGCAGAGACACTCTTAAGAGAAAGAGTACATCTGGAGGTTGCCATTTCCTTGGAGATTGCTTAGTATCATGGTATAGCAAGAAGCAAACTTCAATTGCTTTATCTACTACATAAGTAGAATATATGGCAGCTGGAAGTTGTGTAGCTCAACTCCTTTGGATCAAGAAACAACAAGAAGACTATGGGGTTCGATCCGGATGTGTGGATGTCATGTGTGACAATAAAAGCTCTATTGATGTATCAAAAAATCCTGTACTCCATAGCAGGATGAAGCATGTAAACATAAGGCATCATTTCATCAGGGATCATGTGATAAAGAAAGATGTTGCATTGGTATGCATTCCAACCAATGAGCAAAGAGCAGATTTCTTTACTAAGCCACTGAGTAAAGATCAATTTGGGAAGCTAAGGGAGTCAATTGGAATGTCTAATCCAATTTAAAGATAATTCAGAAGAAAGCTTGAAATACAGTCAGATCCTTGGCAAGAAAAATTAATCCAAAAGAGAAGAAGCATTAGAGAGAAATCTATTCCTGAAGAAGTACTGCCATGTCCGCAGACAATAATGACAAATGGCAGTAAAAGCGCTTAAAAGTAATTGTCACCTTTTGAATTTCAAACGTCTATTAGGGGTTATATGAGCGGTAAATTTGACAGTTTATTTTTTAAAATAAACCGTTCCCATTCTCCGGTTAAACTGAATTTACCTCTCTTTTAAAAATCCAGTTGCCATATCATCAATGTAGCCAAATTACCAATGTCTGGATTACCAAACTACCCTCACTTTGAAAATCCTATATAAACCCCTCAAAATCACCCTTATTCCTCACGCGAGCAACTAAGTACTATTACTCTACAATTTAAAAAAACCCAGAACTCTAACTTTCATTCAAATTCTCAAATGGCTGCCATCATGACACCAGAAGGACCTATGATGCTTCCTACCCAAAATATGTTCTCAGAATCGGATCTGAAAGACAAAGATTTCATCCCAATAGACTCTGAACCCTCCAATTTTGTTATCCCTACAGATTTTCTAGGAGATAATTTCCTCTTCAAAATTGATCCTTATTCCTGGGTATTTAAGGATCAGCACCTAACAAACCTCCTAAAAATAAACTGCCCAACTTACCCAGATTTGGTCCGGGAGTTCTATGATTATCTGTGAGCAAACAAGAAATTTGACGCCCTGCGAACTAAGGTTCAAGGAAAAGATATTATTATCACTCCGCATTTCTTTAAAAACTCCTTGAATATGAAGAACAGTGGAGTCCTGATGAGGGTGGATGGAAATGAGACCAAAATGAAGTATGATCCGGAGATTTGGCTTCCGAAGAGGTATTTTGGGGACAAATTCTCAACATACTGGCCCCAAATCCCAAGATACCTTCAGCATGTGCTAGCAAAGTTAGTCCTAATCTGGAAGGGCTCATTAACTATAGTGTCTTCCTTCCAGCACTGTGTGTTACAACATTGGGCAGAATGCAAAGAAATCAATATGCCAGTCTTGATAATCCACTTCCTACAGCACCAGTTGAATTCTCATGGATCTTTAATAACCCAGATTCTTCAAGCCAATAACATCAATTTCACCGGGTTTAATAGCGTCAATGGAAAGGCCATCCCCCAGAGGAATTTCCTAAATTTAAGGTTCAATGAGACCTTTGAAAAGGATAAAGCCAAGAGGCTAAGGGATGAGAAGAAAAACAAAACCCGAAAAGCTACCAATCCGGAAGGAAGTGCTCCGGTACCTAAGAAAGCCAGAACATCCAAGCCTAAGACAAGAAAGGAATTGGCCTTAGTCCCAGTGGATGAGGAAGTAAACGAAGACAAGCAAACCCTCACGAAACTGCTAAATAAATCCCCATCGAACCAGAAACCCAGAGGGAAGTTGATTAAGGTGGATGCCAAAAAGGGGAGAAATGTAGTAACTCCTGAGATTGAAGAGGAGGACCTTCCTCCGGTAATGGCTAAGGTAATAGAGGTCAGAAGGAAAAAGGCCAAATAGACTCTGGAATAAATGCAGGCTGATCTGGAAGATGATGAAGAGATGAAAGATGAAGCTTCAAAATTTAGGAGAAGGAAGTTTGTTAAAAAGGGGCTAACATTTGATGAGGCAGTAGCAGCCCGGGAGAAAAGGAAGAAAGCTGCTAGAATTTTGATTAATGAGATAAGGAGATAATGGATGGCAGAAGCAAAGTTGGCTAAGGCCAAATTAACGAAAGGCAAGAATGTGCCTGAATCCACTGAGATGATACAACCGGATGATCCGCAGTTTGAGGAAATAAGGTAAGCCATCAAAGAAAATATTGCTATCAATAAAAGGCTTATAATTGATAGACTCGGAGGATCCTCTGCTACACCAATCCTCATAGACTCACTTGCCTTAATTAAAGTTTCAAAGATTCCAGAATCTGAGTCATTCAACTTCCAAGCCATATCAGAACCTCTTCCGGAGAATTTGCTAAATCCATAAGTTGGCAATCAAAATGAAGTAAGTCCTGTTGAGGCACATGTAGAGGGCATTGAGGATATTATAATTACACCTGGGAAAGTTATTAAAAGTCCTGAAAAGGCACTGAAAGGGGTGGCAGAGGACATTTCCTTTCATCCGGGGGTTGAGGTGGAAGGAAATGAAGAAATCATAGAAGATGCAACCATTTGGATCTCAAAACCAATTAATGAGGTAAACCCTAACACTGTCCCTTTAAATGTTTGTGTTAATACTATTGTTAGTGATATTAAAGCAGCTATCAATGAGGATAACTTATACACTACATCTCAAACTGTGTCTAAGGAATAAGAGCCTAACCTGGATAATATCATTTTGGAGGAGGGACATGGTCTGAGTTCCCGCGAGCACACTTTTAAAGTGGACTCAAGGGGCTAGGCTAGTTTGAAGGAATAGTTGGATGACAGGGAAGAAGAAAGAGATGACTCAAGTTCGATGGAAAGTGCTGAGGAAGAAGCTAATGACAATGACCCCTCCGGAAGTAGTTCTAGTTCTGGAGATGATTCATCCAGCTCATCTGGGAACAAACCACTTCAAGCTGAAAGCCCCATAAGAATTCCAGCCGGTAATACCAAACAAGCAAAAGTCTCTACCACGCTTAAGCTACTCCAAGAAGCTACTCTTGAAGAGAGTGAGGAAGGATATGTAAAATAGAGTCTCCGGAACATCTGTAGGCATTTACAGACAGTTAAAAAATTACTTCTGGATGAATTCCAGACTCTGGACTAAAAAGTTAAATTGGGGGAGATAAAAGGGAAAGTGGAGAAGATTATAGAGAAACTGGAAGATTTTCCCTCTCCAAGAACTATGGGAGAAGCATCCTTATCCCAAGTTAATCCAATTCTGAAGGAGATCAAGGAAAGCAACTCTTCAGCCAACTAGATTACAAATCAAGCCAACACTCTAACCTCAAATAATTGTGGCTCAATCTTGGATAAAATCACATCTTCTTCATTCGAGCTCTCAACAGATATAAAGGAGTACATAGATACCAAGTATGAAAACTTGTCAAAATTTATGTCTGAGAAAGAGGACAAAACTGCTCTCCCGCGCTAACTGAATAAAAGCAGACCATTCTGGATAAATTGACAAAATTCTTTAACGATGACATGCCTAAAGCGGTCACTGCTTATGCTGCCAATATTGCACAAGATGTATGTGGATAACTAAATGGCCAAGATGCAGTAGTTGAGCGCCAGGGATGTTGTGTGCAAAGAAATCACCATAGTAAATAGCAGCATTCATAATATCCGAAAAGGGATAAATGAAGAAATAACCCTACTCCAAACCGGAATCAATAACCTCTCTATATTCAGATCCTCCTCTGCTCCTATAATTTCAGAGAGCCAACTCCTTCCGGTCTTCCACAATCTTATACAAGCCATTGGAGATTCTGGCTGCTTTAGTCAAAAAGGAATGACAACTCTCCTTATGGTACTCTTCCCTTACTTTGATAAAATGGATCAAGAGTTTGTCTTGTGCATTCATCTGTCCATCAAACAATCCTATAATCAATTGAAGAAGACCATCCGGCCATACTATCTTACTCCTCCCACTGTTGACCATATCATTGCTGAAAGAACAAAAGGTAATCCTGACTACTCAATTTATTCAAAAGCTTGGCAAGAGACTTGGGATAACAGAATCTACATGGTGATTGATCCCCAAGCTGGTAACAAAAAGGAGGAGATGAGTCTAACAAGTCAACAAGGATCCAGAACACGCAAGGGAAAGGAGAAGGAAGGAGGACCATCCGGAGAGAATTAGACTAGCTATAATACTTGTAAAAATCTTTGTAATAGCTAGATTCACTATTTTATATTTCTGTACTTTGCAATCCGAAACTTCATTGATGTTAACTATTGTTAATAGCAGAAGTATAAATAGTGAAACAATCTAATTCTAAAAATATTGCTTCTAAAGTACAATCTATAATTGTACTATAACAGACTTAGAAGCTAGAATTGAAAAATGTTGGGGGAGTTAGGATGCTAGAATTATGGGGGAGTAATTGTAAATGACTAAGTATCAAGAATCATACTTAGATCATATACCCTTTATTATGCTTGTTTGACTTAGGTTTTTATTTCCATCAAATGGGAGAGATTGTTGGGAAATAATGATGCGGAACACAAAATAGACCGGATCAAGTTTGAAGTAAACAAAACCTAAATGAAACTTATCCGAATAACTAAATATAACATGACCTAAGCATATAAAGACTTAAGTCATTTTATCCGGACAACCAAGTTTTCATCAAGTCCAAAATAAGCTTTCAAGAAAAGACTATTACCTAAGTATAAGTGGATTAGCATCCGATTAGAGTTTAGAAAGGAAACAAACTGCTAACTTTCTCACAACAGCATTCGAAAGACAGACTGGTTGAAGATACATCCAGATTGGATAACTCTAAAAATATCCGAAAGATTCCATTCAAGACAAATGAATGATTTCAAAATAATTCCCTTCCCTCCATTTGGTCATAACTGTCTTCAAATATCCCTTCCTAAGAAAAGGACAAAAAGCTGACAGTAAAAAGAGAAAAAGGTAATAACCTTTTTAACCTAGACCAATGGGAAAGGCGTGTGGAGCACACGAAATGGACCACTGGCTAAAAGTTGGGGCATCACAAAAAGCCAAGGAAAACGATCACTGACAACTTTTCAGCCTTAATTCCAAGGATTCAAATAGGTTAAAATTGAGTCTATTGGATTAATCAACGGTTCCGAAAGCGCCACATACAAACCTGGTCAAGGGTGAAGATTTAATGCAAGCTCAACAACCCACAACGGCTACATTTATGATAGAAGCTTGTAAAAGGGAACCTTTACCAAATGAGAAGGTTGACTGTTTGATTTACAAAAGCAAGTAACAAAGCACAAGCATTCAATCAGCTTACAATCCCTCCAAGAATCAATCAATTCCAAATCTATTGTAAGGATTCCTAAGTGAGTTAAAAACTTAAGGAAATCCAAAAACCAAAACCTTTGTGAAAACAAGAGTGTAAGGATCTCCAACTTGGGTGAGTTGTGAGATTGGGATATAACTTAAAGTTGGTGCTTTAAGTGGGAACTCCTTGTAGGACTCAGCTTAGATTCGGGGTAGAAGTCTAAGTGGTATATCCTACTAAAGACTAAAGGACTCAGCTAGGGGTTGGTGCTTCTAGTAGTATATCCTACATCCGGAGACAAGTTGTAAGGCTTGATTCCTGCCAGTTTGAAAGGAATCCACTAGCGAAAAAGCTCGGAGGAAGGAAACTCCGGGGACTGGAGTAGGTGGGGCTGAACCAGGATAAAGTCCTTTGTGATTGCTTTATATTGTCATAACTGCATCATCCGGATCATAATCAAACACGCTACACTAAGACTTTTTTAAGTCTGTTTATTCTGCAAAAAAGGGTCATTCACCCCCCTCTAACCTTATAAAGACCCTCACAGGGACCAACAGCTATTGCTCTTAAGGCAGACACATCCGAATCAGCTTCCTCTGGAAAAGAAAAGCATTCAAAAGAATCTAAATACAACAAAGAACAAATGGTCATGCTTGCTAAACAATTTGGCAGATTCCTGAGAAAGAAAGAGAGAAGAAGCTCCAGAAGATATGATTGTAGAAAAATGAAGGAAAGCTCCTCCAAAAAGGACAAGCCAAGAAATGCTCCGGAAGACAAGAAAGATCTGAAAAAGAATCAACATGCTTTTAATGTGGAAAAAAAGCTCATTTCAAGTCAAAGTGCCCCAAGCTCAAGTAGCTTTTACCTGTACTCAACCCAGCTCAGAAAGCCTAGATTTATGACTCACAAGTAGCTTTGACCTGAACTCGACCTGACTCGGAAAGCCTCACCCAGCTCACAATGGCGACTCTGCTGGGATTTTTTTTTCAAAAATCTTGTTTTAAAAGGTTTTAAAAAGATTCGACGAACATCGAAAGTGTTTACCCATTGTCCAACACTAATTTATTTAATACGATTTCGGAAAAATAAATCAAACAGTCCTTAATTAATTAGTATGAAAGATTAAAATGTGTTGTTCAAATTCAAAATTTGTAGTTCTATTAAAATTTTATGAGAGTAACTTATTTTGACATCAATTTAAAAAGCAATGTTAAATTCAGCCTTAGTTTTCTACTCAACGATTTCAATACGTTGGGGTTTATATATAGTTATTCATTTTTTGTAATACCAGCTTTAAAATTGCATGTGAGCTACAATTTACTTGAAACAAGTTCAAAAAAAAAGTACAAAACTTTAATTAAAATTTATTGAATCTGAAACAACCTATACCTTATACTAAATCACCAAAATCATAATCACCACATATAAATTTTTTTTTTACTTATACTTCTTTATATATATGTATAATTACTTCTAACATTATATCTTTTTACAAAATAATCTTATACAAAGCAAAATCAAAACCCGACCACCTTCTATTCTATATGCTTGTTTTGTGAGGAGAGGGAGTGAGATAGAATACAGCCAACCAATCTTTCGACCATGATATCTACACGTAATGAGCTTCTAGTACAAAATTTATCAGCTCTGAAAAATTTAGCACTTTATATAAGGCGCAACTCAGTGAATATAAACAATCTATGAATTTAGCAAATCACATATATACATTAACAAATTCAATATACAGTCACACTTATATGAGAATGAATGGACCGATTATTTAATTGTTGTGACATTTCCAGCCAAACTATTGCCCCGGGATACATTTAACAATTGTAACAATCGTCAATTGATTTGCTGGCCAGCTATGTAACAATTGGTTGACCTTTCGGTACAGATAAACAATTGGTTGACCTTTCGGTCCATTTGTCAGATATTGCAATTGGTTGACCATATAGGTCCAGATAAACAGAACATGTATTGCAATGTTTGATCGGCTATGTCACGTCTCTTATACTTTTCATATATTCAAGTGCAAATGTCTGTTATATGAACCATTGAACTTACAATTAGCATATACTAATGCAATTAAATTTTAGCATATATTCCAGATACATATATTATATAATTTCGGCTTTATCAAATAAAATTCTCATTATAAACTTATATGCACATGATTCACTTAATAATTCAATTCAAGTTTATATTCACATAACAATACATTTCCAATACAATTCATTTCACACTCAAATAATGTCAACACACTTCGTATATATCAAATTTCACTCACATATATAGTCACATATCAACACAAATCACAATCTTAAATACATTTCATGTTTATACTCACTTATACTTATCCAATAATTCACATTAAACTTTCACAAATATTCACTTATCGCCACAATTCACATACCAATACCATCTCAATGCAACTTACATTTCATATCAAATATAACCACACAACACATGTAACACTATTCAAATATAATTTCAAATCAAAATAATCATATCTCTCAATTCACATTAAGATAATTTACACAAATCATATCAAATCTAACCACACATCAATACAATTCATATCACATTCATATATTCATACAATTAACACATCGACACATTTCACCCATATATTCATATCATGTTTATACTCACAGATTATCCGAGCTAATTCTCTCAGAAAGACTTGGACCTTTCTTCGGAATCCCTTCACTGTTTTGAGCTCCTGACTCCTCTCTTGCTTTCTCTTCTTCTTTTTTGTCTTAAACCTCTTCCTCTTCTAAGGCTCATTTCCTGGTCTTTCTAGACTGAAAATCTGATATTATCTTCACCTCTTTCCAATACATATATATAGAGCATAATGACAATTCTACCCTCATTCATCTTTACTAATTACAATAATAATAATAATAATAATAATAATAATAATAATAATAATAATAACTTATACAAATATGTCATGTGCATCTAATTCATTTATATACATACACTATAACTATATTTTAGTCTCTTCCTTATCACTTTTCTAGGCTAAATGACCATTATGCCCTTCTTTTGCTTATATAATACTTACACTTATACTATACTATACTTATACCAATAATAAACAACTCAAGTACTAATTTAATTACCAACAATAATTTCTACTTTTATCTTCACAAAATTTGAAATCCCTTTTATATATTTAAGTGTATATATGTATATATCTAATATATTTTAAACCAAATATACCAAAATTAATATATTTATTATATATTTATACTTCATCTAATAATTTCTAATATATATGCATAAAGGACTAAAATGATGTGTGAAATGGGATGTTACAGAATCGTTCTGATTCAAACTTTTTATACAATTTTGTACTTATGAATACAAATTATAAGTTCGGTTTTTTTAAAAAAAATTGTCTCATTGGGCTTATAATAATAATAAAGAAATCTCATCTTACCCCATCAGTGTATGGACTCAAACCTGTGACCTCTAGACACAGCTTCATGGCTCAACCACTAGCCTAAATCTTTGCCATAAATTATAAGTTTGGTTTGATTTCACATGTTCATAAAAATTAGGGCAACTTAGCTACATACAAGATTTTGATCTTTCAATTCTGTAAATATCAATACCACAGTTTTTAAATCCCACCATAAAAACTTATTTCTCTTAATTAACTAAACTATTTCTTAAATACAATATTTTAACTTTTAAATGTTGCTTTTACATGAATACAAGAACCCTCATTGTAACAACTCTCTCTCTCTCCAAATTAATTTGATTTTTATAACTTAAAAACGACTAAATCTCACAAATCGTTAATTTTTTCGACACGAGCCTTTAGAATATTTTGTTCATCTTATTTTCATCTTTAAAACGAAATCCATATTGAATATTTTTTGAGCAAAAAAATTTTTTTGCATCTTATACCAATTTTACCAATGTTTCGTAGATTCTTGTACCTGGTATAAGAGTGGTATAATGTCTTTATAGCATCAGTTTTCCATTTATTTTCAGGTAGATAATATAAAAAATTAGCAACATTGTTCTATTTAAAGTAAAAAAAACTCTTATACTTGGTATAAAGTTGTAAAAAATTGATAAAAAAAATTTTTTGCTCCAAAAATATTCAATATAGATTTCGTTTTAAAGGTAAAAATAAGACGAATAAAATATTCTAAAGGCTCATGTCGAAAAAATTAACGATTTATAAGCTATAATTATTTTAAATTGTGAAAATCAAATTAAATATAAAAGAGAAGGTAAGAGAAAAATAACTAAAATAAAAAAAATTTAAATATATTAAAAAATATCCTATAAAAATAATATTCATTGCATATCCTAAAAAATACATCCCAAGTCAGTTCGACCTCTAGTGAAAGCTCTTACTCTTGTTTTTTTTCTTACATTTTTCAATATTTCCATTCCATATGTTGATTGATTTCAAGTACCTTATTTGATTACTTTTCACCATTGAAAATATTCTTTTATTGAGTACTCATCTTTTTATAAAAATAATTAACAACATTATAATAGATTTAGCACTTAAAAAATATATGATACAAAAAAAATATATTATAGGCGTATGGTTGAAAAATAAATGTATGAAATGAGCAAATTTAACCAATGAAAATTTTTTTTTGAATTTGGGTCAGAAAACGGACCTTGTCAGCCCGTTTTCTGCTGAAAAAGGGCTGATAAGGCCCGTTTTAGCTAAAAACGGGCTGACAAGGCCCATTTTCAGACAAAGCTGCACCTTTATCTGAAAACTGGCCTTGTCAACCTGTTTTCAGACTTGGAAATGTGAGACCAAATTGGTCTCACCTTTTCCATTTCAGTGGGTGAATTCATTTCACCCACTGGGAATATATTCCCCCCACCTAAATTTTTTTACTCAATTTTACTCCCCACACTTTCATCTCTCTTCAATTTTAAATTTCACTCTTTCATTTCTCTCAACTCTCTTTATTATTGTAAAAGATAATGTTGAACTTATTGTTAATTTTTTTTAGAGGATATTTACAATAAAAAAATAGAGGTATGTAATCCAAATCTTTAAATTTTAGTTTTGATGCAAAATTTATAGTTATTTGTATGTATGAATATATTTTTGCTATAATTTTAGTTTTAGTATTAGTATTTGTTTTACAAAAAGGGAAATTACCTTAGGTTTTGGTGAAATTTGAAAATTAATAAAATAAATTTAATATGGTTGTTAATTTTTTTAATGCTTGTTAATTTTTATAAAATGTTTTGTTTATAGAATGTACTATTGTAAATGATAATGTTGAACTTATCGTTAATTTTTTTTACATATACAAAGAGTGAACAATTGAAGAGAGGTGAAATTGGGTAAAAAAATTTAGGTGGGGGGGAAATAAATGGGAGTGGGTGAAATGAATTCACTCACTGAAATAGAAAAGGTGAGACCAGTTTGGTCTCATCTTTTCAAATCTGGAAACAGGTCTTGTCAGCCCGTTTTCAGCAGAAAATGGCCCAAATTCAACAAAAAAATTTCAGTGATTAAATTTACTCCTTTCATACATTTATTTTTTAAACATACACCTATAATGTGTTTTTTTTATCATACATTTTTTAGGTGCTAAATTGGCATTAGTGCCACAATTGAATGTGTGCCCTTCATGTCTAATCTCAGTACCTTTTATCTCGTTTACATCTTATCTAAAACTAGCCTCATCACCCAATCTGAAACTATTCTTATCTGATATGATAATTACAAATCAAATGAGCTAGTTGGTCCAATTATAAGATGGTGCAGTTTATAGCTAACAATGCTGCTAATTACACACAGCTTGAATTGTTTAACTAGCCCACTCAATAAAAAGCAAAATCGGAATCGAATCTTGCTTTATTACTAGTAAATTCTTTTCATAACCGCATTGTTAAATATGTATATTGTATAGTTGACGTTTCTTGAGGTTGTTTGAAAAAGCTAATTGGGAAAATATTGTGCGCGGTAAATAACAATCTAAAAGTAGGTAAATTGTGTTAGCTGTGAGTTATTAAATTAATAAATTATAAAAAAAAACACTTCAATTGAATAATGATAAGCAATTGAAAATTTGGAGCCTTTGGAGTAATAAAAAACACAATGATTGGAATTGATAGGATATGCCTTATTAGTACCACTGTTCCTGAAAAGCAATCGGATAATGCTGGCCAAATGCGTGCCAAATGATCGTATTATATTACTGGCTTTGTTTTTTAATAAATATCACTTTTTTTACTTTTTATGTACTAACATTTTATTAAATAAGAAAATAAAAATATTATTATATTTTTAAATTTAAAATTTTTATTTTTTTATATTTTATATTAAAAAATTAAAAAAAAAATAAATATAAATATATTATAATTCATAAAGTGATATTTATTTAAAAATAAAATTCTCTTTTAAAAGCAATATTTATTAAAAAATAAAGGGAGTACTTTTTAGCATATCATAACATTCATATATAAAAGTATAAAAAATTTCATATTAGAAAATGTTTTCTTAATGTTTGGTTGAAATAGTCTAAAAAATAGCTGCATAAATCCCATTTTATAGACTAATGAAATAAAATAAATATACTATCATTTGAACTTGGCATCATAAATATATCCACAATAAATGATCATAAATGGTAAATATCAATCTTTAGCACTTTAAAAACCTCTTTTCTATATAAAAAATAAATATAGAAAAGTCTGCCATGGCTGAATTAGATTATTTCATAAAAAATAATGTATATATATATAAGAATGTTTTTATAAATTATTTAGACATTTCTCCATTTCTAATTTCAAACTTAATTGAAAACATTTAAGAACTGCATAATAATTAATCATGTAGAACTAAATATTTAAAAGAAAATCGAGCGATTTGATATTACTTAAATAAAGTTTTGAGTTTGAGTTTCAATGAATATAAAAAAATCTTATTAGAAGATTCACCCACCACAGTTAGATACATGACCCGGCTCGAATCTAAATGTAGTCGGAATAAAACTCCGGTTAAAGCCGACCCTTAACATAGGCCGAATGTATGACGGCCTAAGGCCCACGACAAAAAAAAATTCATTATTTTTTATTTCACATATATGTAAATATATAAACAATTGAATAATTTAATTATTAAATTAAAATAATATTTTAAAATAAATTTTATTTAATATTTATTAAAATATATTTTAATTTTATATATAAATTTTATAATAAAAAGAGCTTTATATTTTTAATTTCATCTAAAATCTTAAAAATAATAAGACCGAACCTAACCTCCGTGAATTAGATAGAAAAAAAATATATTTTTTAAAAGAAAATAATCGAAAGAGTCGTAATTGTAATCATTAACAAATAAGAATTGATAATCAAAATGTCAACTTAAACAAAGGCAATCACAGCCACTTCACTCCTCCCCTACGTAACCTTATCCTCTCCTCTCTCAATTATTTATTCTTAGTATTTATCCCATTCTTTTGCTTTTCCTTTTCTTAAAATACAAAAATTATATACTTTCTAGACTTTATATGTCTTTAAACTTTTTTCTTGTTCATCAATAATTTAACTTTTTTCTACTTTAAAAGCTGCTTAATTCACCATTTTTCTTTAAACTGAGAGAGATAAAATCAGTATGCCATACCGTGTTCCAAATAAAACTGTATAATGGGTGTACTATTTTATAAATAATATACGACAAAACAAAATTATTTGACAGACAGTGTACTACTAAAATACAAAATGTACGTAGAATCAAATAATGTTTTATGAGTTATTAATAAAAGAAAATGACGTGTAAGGTTAAAGAGAGGAGTAGTTGTGAGGTGGTGTTTGATAATGGTGGCTTTGGTGTATACGCGTGAAGTATAAAGCACATCAAAGATAAAAAGGGACTATTGAGTGTTTTTTGTTTTCCTTAACAAAAAAACAAACACAATAACTACGCCCAAATCATTCTAAAAAAAAAAGCTAGATTGAAACTAAAATAAAAAATTTGGAACTCCATGTAAAACACACCACACTTGTAATGACTGACAATATAAAATTTACCCGTTTATAGTCATTTTGAATCAACACAATTATATTTACATTAAATATTATAAAAAAAATCTATACTTGGTGACTTGAACTTAATATCTTATTAAATTTATAGGTTTTATTTTAACCAAAAAATTTTAAGCACACATGAAGAATACAATGATACCACTCAATTTAACTACTTGTTAGTGTTTTTATTTATCTTGTAGTACAAATTACTATATATGAAATGAACACAATTTAAAAAAAACAAAACTATCAGTGGAATTCACTTATAAATAGCATCTTTCTAAAAGTTTGAACTTCTCACCTACTTATCACAATGATTTTAAATGTTACCAGTTAGTATTTGATTTATATGGTTATTTTGTGTATCACTTAATCTATTTTCTTTTAATAGGCAATTTAGCCTTTTTTAGTTGTTTTCATTTATTTATTAGTTCAGCTAATGTATTTTTTTTAATTATATGTAACTTAATTTATCGTTATATTAATTATAAGAGGTAGAAGAGATAGTTAAAAAGAAATGTAGTTTTTTTTTAAATTATATGTTAAATGTATCTTTATCCTCTAAATTTGGTATAAAAAGTCTATTGCCCTCTTGAACTCTCAAAAGTTTCTCTCATCCTCCTAAACTTGACATAAATGTATCAGTTAGCCCCCTAAATTTAGTAAAATTGTATCATTTTGCCCCTTGAAAGCCACTTGAAAGCTTTTGATTGGAAATATAAAATAACATATTTAAAAAGCCAAATCAATCAGAACATGACAGGTGGCATTTAAGGGGCAAAATAATACACTTTTACCAAGTGAAATTCATGCAGCAGTAGACTTTTTATACCAAATTTAAGGATAAGAGTGCATTTAACCTAAAATATAAAATATAAATTACTTATTTTAATAATATAATAAATATTTTTATTAATTTTGATGATTATGTTAAAACAATAAATAAAAGGAAATGCAGGGGTATTCAGTAACTCAACTTCAAAAGTGGGATTGTAGTTGATAATGAAAATTATGGGGTTGCAACAGCGTCACTTCATATTTGAAGTAATAATGTAGCAACTTTGATCATTTTTTTATATTATTTTTTTAACTTTAATTAGTTGTCTGTTCTTTTGAAATTTGGTTGGGAACCCACTCTCATGGATGGCCTTAAACACCTATTTTTTTACTAAGCCGGCTAAAGTCTAAAATTTCACGAATCGGACTTAATTTTTATGTAAATATTTGAGCCCCACTCGATGAGTAACAATTTTATTTATTATATATACCATATTAAATAATTATTTTTAACTTTTATATTAATAAATTTTGTAATTTAATTATAAAAAATTCTATAATATATCAAGGACTTCAAGTAAATAATATAGTTATATCTATTAAATTTATAAAAAATAATTAAAAATCTATTTGCGGGCTATGGGCTAGGTCTGAAAATGACCTCGTAAGCCCGAACCAAGTTTGAAGTTTTAAAGTGTGGGTTAAATTAGGCTTCAGTGAATACTTTTAATCAAAAAGCCGATGAGGTCCGGCCCGTCCTACAAGTATGTCTAATTTTGAGTTAGATAAAAAAGAAAAAAAATAATACTTTAATATATTTACTGAAGTGTTGAGGTTATAAAGTTTGAAATGAAAATTGATGGCACATGGTTGAAGATGCAAAATAACAAAATCTTTTAAAGATTCTAATTTTTTTAAGCAGATTTCATCTTTTGGAAAGCATATAGTATTTGAAGGTATTTGAAATTTTGAAGTCTACAACTGCAAATTAGGAAGAGACGATTTTTTATCTAAAATTTACAAGTTATTACCTTTTTATAGCTTTGATTCTTTGAACATCTCGAAGATTATTTGTCGAATAAGGAAGTGAAGTTTTGAAATTGGGATCCTTGCTGCAATACACTTCCTTCCATATATAAAAATTGCAGTTACGTTGTACATAATAATCCACAAAATGGTATGCTGGCTGAGGTGGGTTGGAAAATTGACTGATTAGATATATTAATTAATCAACATCACCATTTGCATTATAAAAATTATACAAAACATTTAGATTTTAACGTATTATGATGTGACTTTATTTGTATTTTACCATTCCACTATTATTAGAATAATTCGGTAAGAACTATTACATATAAAGTAGTAATTAGTTTAGTTGTTTTTCAAATTGGTAAGAAGTAAAACGGACACACAATAATATAAAAATTAGAAATCTAATCATGGGAAGGTCAAGTGTTCAATTCACAAAGTAACCGAAATAGGCTATGTTCTTTTGGTTATTAATATAGTTAAATTGAAATCAGTATAGATTAGTAATAAAGTTATAACAATATAAATTTTTATTTCAATTAACCTTAAGGTGGCGTTTTGACTGACGGAATTTATATTCCGTGAATTTGAATAAGAATCAAGAAAAAGAATATTAAATACGACACATGACTGTCCCATCGGAGGGAATAATTTTTCCGAGGATTCATGGTATAGCTATTCCTTAATTTAAAAAAAAATAATTATTCTATAATTCCTATAATGACTAGAAAAAACTATTCATCCGATAACAAAGACTCTATCATATTTATCATCTTTTCCATTCGTATTTCTTTTATTCCATAAAATAACATTTCCAAGAATCATACTAGTTTAATTAGAACAACCCATCAGAAACATGTGCATATAGTTAGTAAATAAGCATAAGATGAAGGGTCAAGGTGCACAAAATTGAAATGAAAAACTATTGAAAATGAAATTAAAAAAAACAGAAAAGGAATAAAAAAAGATTCGAAAATCCAAATAAAAATAAGCAAAAATGAGCCGATTTGAACCCATAAATTCTGATAAAAACCTTACCTCATCACAGTACACAGCAGTCAGGCAGTCCCCACCCTCCTTCCTACTTCTTCCTTCCTTCCTTCCAAATTATCCTCTCCATTCTCATTGAAGGGGAAGAGGATTTCTTCTCCTTCCAGTTTCACATTCGTATTGGATCATTATGCATTTTTCTATTACTTCTTTTCCATTTTAGGTATCAAATGCTAATTTTTTATCTGCCGCCTTCCAACAATTTTTTCAATTTCTTTTCATTATCTTCTTCTTCTTCTTCTTGCTTTGTTTCCTGTATGATTCTGAATCAGTACAAGGAAAAGAAGAAGAAAAAGATTGGCGTGCGATGGTATAAATTCATTTTTACCAATTAGACTTTAACTTACTGGACTCAGATTATGGATTTTGGGAAATCTTGCGGGTTTCTTGTTGATAATTGTTGGTTTTCTTTTGCTAATTCCACTTGTTCTTCATCTGGATCCTCTGATTTTGTGAAATCAATTCCCCCCTCCACCCCTTCATCCACATCATCAACGCGTATTATCCTCTCCTTGTATTTTGGAATTGAATTTCCAGTTCTTAATTCCATGGAATCTAGTATCATCGTGCCTGCTACTTCCAAATTCACTGCTGCTTCTTTTGTTTTCCTTTAATATAGATACATATACATAGCCTCTCTCTCTCTCTCTCTCTCTCTCTCTCTCTCTTTCTTCACCTGTATCTTTGTTGTATTTCCATAGATATCAGACATTGTGTTCTGTAATTAAGCAAAAGAAAATGTTGTTTGCATCTCTCACCCCCTTGTGCTGTGATCCCCTGATGACGCCTACAGCTACTTCAGCAATTTCGTTTGACCATCGGCCCATCAGGTATATTCCCATTTAGTACTCTTGTTATTAATGATTGATTGATTGGTTTGTTACTTGAATTTTTGTTTAATTCCCGAGAGTAATATTGTAAAATTGTTAATAGTTCAGTCAGTTGTGTGTATTCTGTTCTTTATCGTATCTATTACAGCTTAATTATCAATATATAGAGGTGGGAAAAGGAATTTTGTGGTATTGAGAAACCCAAATATCCCTATATTCTTTACACGATGATGATCATCATCAGGTATGATCATGATCAACGTTGGATGAGGATGCCAATGAGAAGGACCCATTTGCCAGGGGCTATTTCAGTTGCAGCTTCAGCTTCCCCTCTTTCCACCAATCAAATCAACAAGGATTCGTCCCGCCCAAGTTTATATCAGGAGGTTCATTTGCATCATCAGTGAATGTCTATATATGTTACCCTAATTTTTATTGATAACCTGGTTCTTAAATTGAGTTTGAATTCCTTCAGTTTTTGCTGCAATTTACTCATATTGTTGCTAAAAACAAATGCCAGGTGGTTAAATCTGCCAGAGAAAAGTTCACCCGTGAAATCTCCTTTCAGTCTAAAGACAAAGATATCTCTCTTGCAAAGGTATAAATCTATCTTCTCATCGTTTTGTCCAAATACAAGCTGAGACACCTGCTTTTGTTATAGTTACATACTAAAAAACTGATGATTCCGTTTTGTTTTCACATTGAAGTGCGTAATTTTCGATGCTTTGATGATCTTTTATCGTATTGCGCCTGACATGTGTCAGTATAGGCTTTGTTGTATATTGCAGCTGAAGATGACGCCTTTATTGCTTTTAATAGAGAGAAAGATGCCCGTTCCCTACTCAATGAAAGGGGAACTGCTTCGGTCTCATTTGATGACAAAGAGTGGGATTGCGTGGAGAAAATGCCTTTATCTGGAAAGAAAATAACCGAGTGGCTGAGTGAGCTGGACATATTAGCTAGACAAGTTGAAGCAGAGCTAGTTTCAAGAGATATAGGCTGCCATTTGGTAGAAGTTTTAGATGCTGTAAATCTAGTTCTATTTGAGTTAAGAGGCTTCAAACGCTCTCCTGTTGTTGTAGATTCAAAGTATTCTTACTTGCACACTGTACTGAGTACTGGATGTGGCAGCGGTAAAACTTCAGCTTTCTTTGCTCGTATATGAATTTTAAATTTCGTTATTTTGTGGTTATTTACATGTGATTTCTTTTTTGGCAGCAATTTTGCTTAGCATAATTTACATTGAAGTTTGTAGACGACTCAGTCTGACCATTGTGGGATCTCGAGTTGGGGAAGATTTTTTGATATGGCCCCAAACAGGGAACCTAGAGGTACCTAAGTTTTAAATTCTCAGTCCTGTTATTTCATTGACAAACTAGTGCAGTCAGCTTATATGGGTTTGTTTTTCTTTCTATTAGGAGCTCTTCAAGGTTTCTTCAGGGCACAGCTTGTTTGCAATTGTCAATGGACGGTGCGTGGAGGACCCTAGATCAAAGGCCTCGGATTTGACTAGCAACTCACTTTTAGGGCTTGAGATAGCTACGAAGCGAGACATTATTGGGATATCTCTAGCCAACTTGATTGTTAGTTACAACCATGCATCTTTGTCTGGAATACTTTTGTGTTACATGCCATTTATATCTGTCATTCGTGCTTTTTGTTTATAGTTCTATTCTTACAATGAATTAAATATTGCAGAGGCTTCATTGGAAGCGTGCTTCAAGATCAAATCACGGATTGATGTTGACTTCTCCTCTTCGGCATGTTCATAATGCCGATGAAACACACAAGTCAGTCCATAGTTCAAATTTTCCTTTGCTTCGGCCTCAAGATCTTAGGTAAATTTTGTCAACAAAATTGTCTATGTATTCCTCAATGGACATAGTGGCACCATTTGCTGTAGTCCTATTTCAGCATTATAGTTTTACAAACGTTATAAGAAAATTTGTATTTTCTGATAAAGTTTATGGAAAATAAAGTTTTTAGGGGACCGTAATTTAGTAATTCTGTTGATGCCAATCTTTTTTTCCTTTTTCCCTGGGTCCATAAGCTGGAAACTTTGCCTCTGTTTTAGTAGAAATAGAACAATGGCCCAAATTTAAACCGGTTACTTTGTATCTTTTCAACCCTTCTGCATGATTATTTGTTATAACCAGCTGTCTTCATTGAAACATATAGAATGAGCCTATAATCTCATTTTAGCTCAACAAGTTGGAAATCCTATATCTTTTGTATTCTTGTTTTGGTGGAACATTTTATTGTTTATTTTATATTGATGCTTAACTTATTGTCCATTATTTCAATGGGGCCAAAGATTCACCATTCTTTGGCTTTAGATTATAATGGACTAAAGCAAAATGATTCATTAAACTGTCTGAGCTTCTTTTTATTGTGATGTCACGGATAGCTGTTTGCAACTCCACTTCAGGGTCAATTAGAAACAACCTCTCTGCAATTACAGGGGTAAGGTTGCGTACGCCCTACCCCGTTTGTGCGGGAGCCATTGGGGTAATGTTGTTGTTGTTGTTGCTGCTTAACTTTTTCTGTAGTTTCCAAAGTTCTCTTAATTTTTGTGATAAGTTTTTACTTTTCTGGATTTATTTAAGGTTAATAAATGAGCTGGTTAGGGCTAGTTACTTGCTATTATTGAATTGGACAGCTCATTTGTTAATTTTCCTCGAATTGGGTTAGGAAGCAGAGGCCAGATTTTTTTTTATGTCGCTTTAGCAAATTCCACATATAGATGCACCACACATGTGCTTTTTTTTTCTTGTCCAAAAATAGGCATATGTTATTGTCATATGTTGACAAATGTCATCACTGAACTAATGTGATAACAAAAGTGAAGTTGTTGACTAAGTTGATACTAAAAATCAGTACAAGGCTAATGCTGGTTTTGGGTACAGGCTGGCAATCATGGCATCGGAAAGATTGCTGATTCTGCAGCCACATAACTGGGCGTTAAGAAGAGACCATGGAATGATGCTTTACTATAACAGGTAAAAGAATTTGTGAAATTATGCAGCTAAAAACACTAGCCAATTGAGCCGGCATGACAATTTGGGGCCCTAGTCAAAATTTTAAAGTAGTAAAATGGGTCCTCCCGGTAAAAGAATATTACAATAAATACTTGCTTTTTTTGCAAAAAAAAAAAAAGAAGTATTGAACTCTTGACCTCTTGTAGGCTTGACAAGTGCTTGACAAGTGCTCTATCAATTGATCCACCATTTTTTAATGTATACATTTATCTTTTTAACAATAACAACTAAAACTTTAAATACTAAAATTTTAAATGAAAATATATATTTGGGCCCCTTCCGGTGAGTACCCCAGAGGGCCGGGCCTGCAATTGAGATGTATTAATAAGGGGTATATATGAATCAGGGAATACGGGAAGGCCGTACAGGAGCTTAGCATATGTATGGCATTTGCCCCGGTAGAGGAGGCAGAAGTTTTGGAGCCATTTGTAGAGAGATTGCACTTATTGAGGCTTGAATCCTCTTGGAAATCTATGGGACATGCTGGTCATCTTACTGTTCCTTGAAAGCTTCAGACCAAACCAATGTATCTTGTATATACAAACAGACACTCTCTCTCTCTCTCCCTCGGGCATTGTAATGAAGTAGTTGAAGGTTCTTGCTCTTCATCAATGGAATCGCATTTGGCCTTTCACCATGTAATGACATTTTTATCAAATACATTATGGTTGGCTAAGAAGTAAGCTCTATTTTCCAATACTAGCTCTGTTTTCAAGTAAATTTAATCGAACATCTATGGACATTTTAATTCCAAGTTTCTGTTAAATTTAAGGGTTTAATGGGAAATAATTGGGATGAGGGGTTTATCTTGTTAATGAAAGTTAAATTAGGGCTGATATATTCGATGTCGACTTGAAGGTGGAATTTGGGCTTTTTAGTCTTTTCTACTCCATTTTTTAAAGTTCTACGTTTTGGTTTTTTTTTTAAAAGTTCGACGTTTTGGAATTTTAATGCATTTTTTATCATATTTTTTTTAATTTATTATTATATTAATTAAGAGGGAGATAATTGATTATGAGTAGTAATTAAAAAGAAAGAATTTTTATATAAAATATAAAAGATAAATTAGTCATTTTAACAGTGTAATAAATATTTTATTAAGGTTGTCAACGGGTCTTATTGGATCGGATAAAGTATTCTCCATATCCAATAAAGTTTCGGGTAGAAAAATATCCTTATATCCATATTTATTAAGGTTTCGGGTAAAAAAATATTTCTCCATTACTCATCGGATATTCCCCGTTATCTGTTAAAAATAAATAATATACAATATTTTACAGAGTTTCAAATAATAAAAATAATTTTTTCAGAACAAGACTAAACTAAATAATTGATAAACATAATTTATAAAGATAATAATTGCATAACTTATTTACAATCAAGGTTTTTCACTACTAAATAAAAGGAGAAAGATATATATGAAATACATGTTCATAGAAAGAGAACATGACTAATGAAATACCAATTTTCACATCTTATAATTTACTAATGAATGTCAATTTGCTATTGGTAATATTATTTGCACTTCATATTTATGTCTAGAGGACCACCACCAATATCATATATTCAATATTGATATAAAATATTACAATTGATTTCATATTTCGGGGATTATTCGAGGATATCCAATGGATAATTATTGGGGTCGGGTTCGGGGATTTTCGGATTTGAATACACATTCCCCATATCCATATCCATTAAGGTTTCGGGGATGAAAAATTCCCTATATCCATACCCACGGGGATCTTATCGGGTATTCTCCACCCCCATCGGGGTGGATTCCCATTGGATTCGGAAAATTCCCGCCCCGTTGACAACCCTATTTATTTTGATGATTCGGTTATAATGTAAAATTTTTGAAAATGGAGGGAGTATTTTATTTTCTTAAAGTCTACTCCATCTGCTTTCAGGACTCTGGTGTGTGCTTTTTTCTGCTTTATGTGGCTAAGCTATAATTTTCTGTGAAGGAAAAGGAAATATACATAAGGTTAGCTGATAAAACGGGTAACACCAAGAGGAAGAGGGTGATTCAATTTAGCTCATGAAAACAAATAAACCATTAGCGGACTGATCTAATAAAGAAACTAAACGATGATACTAATGTTTAGATGATGCTTGGTTTGAAGGTTGTTAGTTCTTAATACCCAAACTCAAGAAAATACTAGGACGTAAACGAATCCAATCGGGATCGAACCTATCTAAGCTCAGCTCGACTTAAAAATAAAAATGATTGAGTTTGATTTAGCTTAAAGCTCGTCGAACTTGGAATAAACAAGCTTGACTCGAGTTCTCTAGCTTACGAGTCTAAATGAGCCTTATTTATTCAATTAGTATGGAATAATGATATTTATCACCCCATTTTTATACTTGCAGGCCTCCTTTAGTTTCTAATATGCCCTCTATATTAATTTATTAAATAATTAAATAATATTATTTTCCGACCCGAAAATTATGTGTATGCCTTGCATTTATTTATTACAAATCATATTTCATCCAAATATATTTAAAATAAATATTTGAAATATAAAAAATATTTAAAAAATATTAAATTAATTATTATTATTATTATTATTGTTATTATTATTATTAGTATTAGTAAAGTAAAAAAGACAACTCGAGTGAATAAAGAAAAGGAAAATATGAGAAAAAATACACTAATTTTCAAATCATAACGTACAACTTTTTTTTTAAGAAAAGAAGTGTTAATATTTTAGTGTGATTAAATTGATTAGTTGATTAACGTAATCGTGATATATTATTGAATAAGTTGGGAGAGTGCGGAGTGTACACTTTATTCAAGTTTTATCATGATATTTGGATTTCGGGGGGCAGCGCCCCCGGTAGCGGGGTTCGAGGGGCAGCAGCCTCTGGCGGGGTCCAAGAAGTTTTGGACTTGATTTTGATATGTTTATGAAGAATAGGGACACACGGCTAGTTAAAGATAGTGTCAAGTAAAAATATTTTAGAACTTTGACTTATGTGTATATTATCTTCATATAATCAAGATGGATAACAAATGTTTAATCCACAGAGACACCTTTAGTATTCGAATATTTGAAATGTGTAATATACTAAGATAAAATTCAATCGTTACGATATTTCATTTATGCATAAGTATGTGATTTATTGTGATTTTATTTATTTAATCAATGATTGCTCTAAAATGAGGGAGGATTCTTACTATTTTAGCATAATTGGATTGACTAATTGACCAATGCGATCGTGATATACCATCGAATAAGTCGGGAGAGTGCGAAGTGCACACTTTGTTCGATTCTATCATGATATTTGGATTTGGGGGGCGTTGCCCCTGGTAGCGGGGTTCGAAGGCGGCAGCCATGGCGGGGTCGGGGGCAGCGCTTATTTTCGAATAAAGTTTCCTTGTAAAAATTCATGAATATTTGTGCTTGGACCATGTCGCGCTCGTGACAAAAAGACTCACCAGGACAGTTTCTGAACACGGGCGAGAGGGGCGACCGCCCCGGCCTCCTATTATTATTATAGAGACCCTCTTAGTTATTTTATATTTTTTATATTATTTAATTAAAAAATAAAGATTCTTAATTAATTACAGTTTATTTTTTTCTCAAATTAATTCATCGATTAAAAATAAGTTAAATATTTAATCCAATTTCAAAATTTCATTAACATTATTTATTAGGCTCCTATTTTTTAAAAAAATTCAAACTCATTTAATCTTCTAAATAGACTGTAGTCCAATTTTTATTCAAACATTCACCTATAATTTATAAATAATCATTATTCTCTATACTATGCATTTGTCTTTAAATTTATTTGGATGCTTAGCGTTTAAGTTTTAATGGTATTATTTGAATATTATAGTGTGAAATTCGACGCCTTTATTTCATCTTTAGTTAAGTGAAATATTAAAATTAAGAATTCATTAATTACAATTTCAAAAAATTTACTTACAAAGAGAGCACTCTCCTATAGTCCTATAACAAGGTAGAAATAGACATACATCCTTCACCTATAAATAATCATCCTTCTATTTACTTTGTATCTGTCTTTAAATTTCATTTAGGTGATTAGCGGTTAGATTCTAAGGTTATGAAATAAAATTCAATTTTTTTTTCATTAAGTAAAATAATAAAAGTACAAATTCATTATTCTTCGAAAAAAATAAATTCATTTATTATAATTTTAAAATATTACTTGCTAAGGGGCCCCAATCCCTCATCTCTCTCATGGACCTCCAACAAGATAGGAACGGGCCTGATACTCATGCTTGTGAATGCCTCATTTGAGAAACAGAAGGTTTTGGCATCACGAGCCACGGTCACAGCAGATGGAGTCACGGTCGCGACACGCTGGATCAGGACGAAAAATATCTGTAAAATCAGTTATTTTGGACAGTTATTTCAGTTCTCTATATATAGAGATGACCAAACATTAACAATTACATACGTTTTTACGAATATACAAGGTTCAGTTTTTCACAACAAACATTCGTTTGAAGTTCTTGTTGATTTTTGATTTTATTCAATTAAATCATTTGATAAAACTGTAAAATAAATTTCAATTTAAAAGTATTCTTCACGACTTCAAAATTATTCAGACTTTTTTGTATTGATTTTAGGGTACAAAGAAGTTAAACAGGGAAAACTGACCCCTACAATATCTTCAATAACAATGGGTAAAAGTCCCGGTGTCAGGTCTTGGAAAAATGCCCACCAATTTATAAGTTTGCGGCGTAATTGACCATTCTATCAGCACACCTATTACCTTCTCTCTCTCTATATATATATATGCTTCATCTTAACATTCCAATCTCTTGAAATCAGTCCACCACCAACCCATACACATTCCAATCTCTTGCTTCATCATAACGTAAAACTTATTAATGCCACAGAACCAACTGGGGGCGAATTAGCTTGCAATTTATCTCTACTTTCATATATATAAAATTTTAATTTTCAGCTCAGTAGTGGATTGCATAATTTGAAATAGCATCAAACAATAAAAATTCTTTAATGATTGATTTAACTTGTCAATCTTAAGTTGAGTTTATATAGATTTTGATCTTTGTTGGTCTTTAATTTTATTTTAGGATTTTTGTTTATTTCTTTTAAGAATTATATTATTTTTCTAATTTAATTGCTTATTTTCGTAATTAGAATTGTATTATTTTTCTAATCCAATTATAATATAAGATAATTGTTTACTTACTCTTTAAGATTGTATTTTTATAACTATTTATACATTTATTTATATTTTAATATGAAATATATTGTTTATTAAATTTTAAATCAAATATATTTTAATTTTTTATGGACATTTTTGATATTCTGTGATTGATAAATTTAAACAGAAGCATTAATAATTTTAATTATTTTATCACAAAGACATAGTGGCACTAAGTGTAAATACTAAATATTATAATAGAAAGAAAAGTTTTTCTAAAATTACTTTATTATGTGACAAACAATTATTTAACAAGTAAGTAGGGGTGAGTAAATATCGGTTTGAACAGACCTGAACCGAAACCTGAATTGATAAATAAATGAAAATCGAAATCAAACCGAATATAGTTCGGTTCAGTTCGATTATAATCAAATTGTTCAAACTCTATTTATAAAATAATTTATAATACATTTTCTCATTTTAGGGTTATATGAGAGAAGTTTAAAACCTGACATAATTTGATTATAATTAGGAATTTAGATATAATATAAATATAAATATATATTTAAATATAACATTTATTAATTTATTCGGTTCGGTTCGATTTTATTTCAATTTTTGTTATGAAAATTCAAATCGAATCGGAATTCAATTTTAAAAGAATTTTAAGAACCAAAACTGAATCTAAATAAACATAATTTAATTTAATTTGATTTTTTATTCAATTTTAGTTTAATTCTACACACCACTACAAGCAAACAATAATAAAATACACCTAATTAAGTATATTTGAAAAAACTAGGACCAAAGAAAGATACTTATTATAACATATGTAACGTGGTATGTGAGAAAGTTATAAAAATAATTATATATATACAGATTCAACTAATATCTGATATACTTTTTAACCAAAAAAAAGATTTTAAAATGACTAATAAAATAGGGTTAAAAAATTCTAATGTAAAACAGGCAAAAAGGTCGACCTATTCTAGTAAGAACTAGAATGTTTGCCTATACAAGCGTGTTAACATAGCCCCAACTGTCACTCCGGCGGTGATCAATATCATATTCTCAATTAAACAGGAGAAAAAATATCTAACAACGTACAGGGGCACAATTGTAATACAATAGAATTTCACAAGTGGTAGAGGGAAAGTCCTTTATCGTAGACCAAAACAAAATAATTTGAAAAGCACCTAAATAGCGGGTCTTCAAATCCCAACCGCCACTCCCAATCACCACACTTGTTTCGTTTCCCTCTCTCTCTCTCTCTTTATTTATATCTATTCCCCCCCCTTATACTTTTCAATTTTTAACTTATTCCCCCTAAACGCCACGTCGTTTTGCTGACTTAACCCCACACAATCAAACTCACCCACGATGACCGTCAACGACCGGCCTCTCAAGAGACACAAGAGAAACAGGCTCACCGCCGATCCCTACGATTTCTTCTCCTTCCCCTCCGCCGCGGCGGCGGCGTTGCCGTCTCCCCGCCGTAAACCCTTCCGCCTCTCCGTTAGAGACTTCCTCAACACCCACGCCCGCGTTGCGTTCCCTCCTCCGCTTTTCCCTTCCTTGCTTACGTGGCAGATCCTATTTCGTCTCGGCGGCGGCGCCGATCTTCTGCACGACTCCGATCTCTCTCCGCCTTTGCTTGTTCTCGATATCGTTGAAGAGGATGTCACTAGAACCACCAGATCTGCTTACTGCAATCACTGCCGAGTCGTTGGTGAGTCGACTCACTCCGTGTCGCCTCTTACCTTTTTTTTCTTTATATACGCATATTAGTCAAAGCATTTATCAATGAATATTCTCGTTGTTATTAATGATAGAAATAAATAAAGAGCTGATGGTAGGGCTTTGGGTTTATGTTTTGAAATAATAGGTTGGAGTAATCATCCAGTGTGTTCTAAACGATACCACTTTATAATTCGAAATAAAAGCAGTCAGGATGAGAATTGCAAGTTGTGTACTAGATGCAACAATGTGCTCGATTTATCCAATTCAAGGTTTGAATCTTGTTTTTTTTCCCTTTTACAGCTGAATTTTTTTATTGTATTTTTGGTTGATTGTTTTGATTGTAACGTGGAGTAGGTGTGAATGGTGTGATTCGGTGATTACTTTTGATGATGTTGAGGACTGGATTTATTCCCAGTTTGAAGATAACTCTCATATATTGCACGGAGTTATTCATTCTAATGGCTTTGGCCACCTTCTTAGAGTCAATGGCAGAGAAGGTGGTTCCAACACCATTACTGGATCTCAAGTTATGGGGTTTTGGGATAGGATCTGTACTTTTCTAACTGTCAGGTATGGTTTTATTTCCTTATTTACTTTAGTTTTTCATCACTATATTGTCAATCAGTGATTTTGTTGTAAGAAACCAAACTTGTTGTAATTTTTTTTGTATTAATTTAAACCTGAAAGTAGGATCATTGTTCTGTGCTTTTTTTTAATACGAAGTTGATATAAATGTTGATAGTTGTTTACTTTGACTCTAGGATCCCTTTTTTTTAACTTTAGGATCTTTTTAATTGCTGTATTATGAACACGTAGTATGTAGTAATAATTTATGCCGTTTGTGTTATGGTATCATCTAATTCCAAAATTCAGTTTGTACTAAGACTATATCAGAGGATAGGCTTGTATATTATTTATATAATAAGGATGTTTATTAGTTGCTAGACATAAATAAAGTCAGTTTCACGTAATTTTTTGGCTTTTTTGACTCCACTTATGTAAGTGCCTTACGGGAATGTTTATCTCGTTTGCTGTGCAGGAAGGTGTCAGTGATGGATGTATCAAGAAAGTATGGGATTGAGTACCGGTTGCTTCACACAATCGCCAAAGGCCATTCATGGTATGGTGATTGGGGTTATGAATTTGGACGTGGAAGCTATGGAATCACTAAAGATTCCTACAAGCAAGCTATGGAAGCTTTATCAAATGTACAGATGGCTCCGCTATTGTTTCAAAGACGAAGACCAAAGTCACGTTTGCAGTCTATTGTTAGTTTTTATCAATCCTTATTAGAGTCAGAACTCGTAACACTGAAAGATCTCTGCTCGTTTCTATTGAGGCTGATTCAAGAGAGCAATGAGCCATCAACTCTTAAAGCAGCCCCGAAGAACTCGAGTAGCATTTCAAATGTGCTTTGTGCATGGACCAAAAATGACGTTGAATCTGTTCAACAAGCTATGATCAAGGTGCTTGGTTCAGTAAGTGAGAAGGGCAATTGGGTATCAAGGCATGCTCTTAAGGGCGTTTTGCACAGAAGAGCATCTCCAGAGCTTCTTGATTATTGTCTTAAATACCCAGGAGGAAAGATGGCAGCCAATAGCATGGTGGTTCAAGCTCGGTTCAATCCTACTACAAATGATGCAGAGTATAGGTAATAGAGACACTAATGGTAATTTTACATATGAGCTAATTTTCTGATTAAATATTACTTACTCTTCCTATATGGTACTAGGCTTGCACCACTCAATACCCTGTTGTATTCTGGAGATGTTTTGAACAAAGTCCACCCCTCAAAAGAGGATATCAAAAGTGATTTAATTTATTTAGTCGAGTTATTGCTTGACCCCAAATCCGTTATGAATATTGGACCAGAATCAAGAGGTCTGATCGATGCTGCAACCACACTTCTCGATTGCAAGCAGTTTGTGAAAGACTACGAATCTATTAAACCGATACCAAACAATTCATGTTCAATCTCTATTTTGTGTCATCTAGAGATCTCAGACCAACCAAAAGACGATCTAGTCATACCACCAGAACTAATTATTCTCCCTCTAAATGCAACAATAGCCGACTTTGAGACAGAAGCAACAAAAGCTTTTCAAGAAGTTTACGCCATGTGCAAGAGGTTTGAAGCTGTAGAGCTTCTCGATTATGGTGTTCTAGAAGATTCGATTACTCTAAGCCTACTGGTCGGGACAGGTGGATCGGTTAAGGTTAGAGGAATATGTCCATCAAAACACGCAGTAATCCAATATCGAATGGAAAGGGGATCGGAGAGGTGGACAGTGGATTGTATATGTGGAGCCAAAGACGACGATGGGGAGCAAATGCTAGCATGTGATAACTGTGGTGTTTGGCAGCATACTAGGTGTGCTGGGATTGACAATTTAGATACAATCCCTTCGACATTTTTGTGCGACAAGTGTGCAAAACTGTATAGCGAAAAACCGGAAAGGATCTCGAATTTTAAGGAGAAACATTCTGTGTCAAGAGCATCGACGTGCAGAGAGGATGCAATGAGAAATGAAGGTATTAATGTAACGTTTAGTGTACCTTAATGTTATATGTAAATATCTTTTTGTAAATTGGGAGGTTTTGGTTTTTTTAGGTTAGGTAGGAGTAGGAGATTTGGGGAGTTACTTTTTGCCTTGTTCGAGTCTTTTGGGCGAGTTTGGATTTGTTAGGCTCCCTTGTTCTACATGGATTTTGCCTTGTAATTAAGACTGAGAATGAAGAAAATTGTAGGTGTATTAGCATTAAAAAAAGGTAAAAAGACAGAAAAGGAAGAAAAACAAAAGTGGTACATTGAAATAATCGTCTTTCTTCGAGTCTTTTAATGCGTGGAAACAATACAAGGATAAGGACAAAAGTGCCATTCAATAAAGTTAAAATTTATATAATGATCTGCTTAGTAGTAGTGCCCACCTTATTGAGGAGTCTTTCCTTTCACTTTCTCTTTCATTTACTTTAAAAAAGAAGTATGAAATTGACAAAGATGTTTTCATTTAATTTTTCCACCAGGGTGAGAAAACATATTCAACTTGCACGAAAATTTATACCAATGCATTTTTTTAATGTGATTCAATTTAGTCATATTACAGAACTGCAAAATTATGGGAAAACACAAAAATCCAGTAACTTGTGTAAAATAATCACTAAAATGTCACAAGAATAAGTTTGTAACCTCTTTAAAATATTTTGAAATTTTTTTAATCATAATACACTTTCCACGTGATTTCTGAGTTTGGGGGTCTTCGTTGATTGGTCCTGGTTGGAATCTTTGGTGATGTTTTTGTAATTAGCTATCTGTTGCCGTCTCTATGTTTATTCGTTTCTTTGGTTTTTTCGTCCCGTAAGATAGCGGTTTTTGTTGCTGAGAACTGGATTAGTTGTTTTATTATGTGGTCGAACTTCTATTTAAGTTGGTTTTTATAATGAATTCGGAGTTTCTGGATTTAATTTTGTCAGTGGCTATGCATCTAAGTTCCTGGAAGTAATTGTAAACATGATATGGTTTTTGGTGACAGAGAAGCTTCATTTCATGCGTGAACAATACTTCTGTTCGATTTATAATTAAAAGTTTGTTGTTTGTATCAATTCTGATAATTCTTACGAAATCTAATCATTTCGATGAGTTCATAGGCTGTTAAACCAATAGTTGCATACTCAGCATATTGCTTTCAACGGTTTATGCATATTTACTTGGAGCTAGACACATATCAAATCCAATAGAAGTATATCCTAGTAATCTGTGTAGATATTGCACACTGAAAAAACTGATATATGATGCAGTAACCTGTATTGCACACAGACTGAATTAAAGCCTTATAGGTGGTGGTTTCTCCTCAAACTCCATTTTTGATCTTCTGCTTTTTCAATCATCTGAATAAATAATGTTTACTTATCTTTTAGAGCTCAATTACCACTTTTTCTAAATATCCTAAATCAGATGCTACGCTTTGTTGTACATCTACTACAAAATCTGTCATATACCAGAAAAATATCAGAATTATATCAGTAATTATATTAGATACGTATCTATTATATTTGTGATATATATATGTTATATATCAAACATAATCGTTATTCTTCGATCCATCTGCAATTTTTACTTTCCTTATGCAATTTTTTCTCACTAAAACAATTTCGGATTGATTTTGAGCAATTGAATAGGAATTCTACTGCATTTTTTTTGTTTCAACACTGATTTGGATGAACATGTACTACAAATCTGTCATATATCAGAATTATAATAGAATTATATCAAAATTATATCAAATGCGTATCTACTATATTTCTGATATAATTCTGTTATAATTCTAATATAAGTCTCTTTATATTTGCAATGCTCATTGAATTGTTATATATCTACTATATATCTGATATATATGTGTTATAAGTCTAATATAAGTCCCTTATAAGTCTAATTTAAGTCTCTTTGTATTTTCTGTAATACCCCCTTTATTGGGAGTGCTACAGTAACTATAAACACCCAATAAACAACTCTACTCCACTATATGAAGTTCAATATTTATGGATTTAATTTGTACAAATACAAATATAATATTTTCAACTCCAAATTATTTCTCAATGCTAATTATTCTCCAAATATTTCTCAATACCACTTTTTATTTCTCACATTATCTAGTACATGCCATTATTCTACAAACCATAATATTACATTAAATTACAAATCCACCTCGAGTCTTTCCTTATTTGCTCTTCAAGCTGATCCTCTTATTCCACTTTGGTCCAAGCTATCTACAAGTTCTCTACCTACATGTAGAAAAAAAACTACACGCTAAGCAATTTTCTTAGTGGTGCCCATAAAAGAAATATAATAACTTTGAACATTTTTAACACTTTAAAATAGAAATCAAGAATGTTCATTAGTTAAAAACAAAGTAACCAACTTTATGGAACCAAATCACAAAATTTATATAGTAATCATTTCAAAGTACAATCAAATTTGTATCCAATTTTTCCAAACACTTTAACCACATATTGCCCAAAGTAAACAAGACATGAATAACGGTAAAATGGATACGGGAACGGACAAGCCCGAAGCCAAAGCTTCAAAATCAATATATCGGTCAAGCCCGAAGCCGAAGCTTCAAAATCGATATATCGGTCAAGCCTAAAGCCGAAGCTTCAATATCAATATATATATCATAATATCGGCCAAAGCCCGAAGCCAAAGCTTGAATTGTTTATACAATACTGTACCCCCCTTTATTGGCGCCAATCTACCCTGACCCGTATTCAACTCGTTTAATAAGGGCAATAAATCAAAGTAATATCTTAAAAATTCCAGTATAAACCATCAATCATAATTCAACACAACTTCAGTAATCAATAAATTCAAATCCTAAATTTTAAAGCATCAAACTTCAATTAAAACACAATAAAATCAACGTTCATATTTTTCCAGAAATTTCCAGATTCTGTGACCTGACTTCCCTTGCATTTTTCACTATCAAAACATCATTCAATCGAAGAACTTTCTTCTAAACATAATTAGCCACATGTCTCAGCTTTCCAAAGCCACCAGAATCACAGAAATCCAAATTGTATAACCAAAGTTATGATCAAAATACTAAACAGTATACAAAGCTGAGATTTTTCCGAAAACAGATTTCATGACTCAACTTCAAACGAAAATTTCACATTGAAAACGAACGAAATTCAACAAGGTTTCTTCTAAACATATATTCCTTGCTTTCTGTAGATATCAATAGAATCAAGAATCATTCAAATCGGATTTATATAACAAGAGAAAACATCAAAACAAAACAGGGAGACAAATCTGGAAAATTTTCCGAAAAACCGATAAATCGAAATTTGAGACACAAACCTTTTTCTAAGCTCTTTCTAGCTCTTTTCTACCTCTTTTGCCTTTAATTTACTTGCACTAGCTTCCTCTATAGCATCCATATATAATTCTATCAAGATATTGTATAAATAAACTTTCTAATACCATAAATATGCTTAATCTACCATGATTTCTACTAATTAAGCTTTAAATTCATCAAAAATCACTCACCTCAAATTCGGATTACTATTCATCCGAACCTTGAAAACTGAAATCCTCCTCTTCTAGTCTTGATTCACTGAAATTGATGATGATAGAGGGCTTAAGGATTGATTTCTAACAAGAATTCGAAGTTGAATCGAAGAAATCGGAAGTTTTTAGATTAGGGAAAAATTTTGTCGAGTGTCGGGGGTAGTGCCAACCGATAAGCTACCGGTCCAACCTTCTCTATAACCTCATATGGGCCAATGAATCTCGGACTGAGCTTGCCTTTCTTGCCAAATCGTAGGACTTTCTTCCAAGGAGATACTTTGAGAAATACTTTATCCCCAATTTCATAAGTAATGTCTTTTCTTTTTTAGATCAGCTTAAGACTTTTTTCTATTCGATGCAGCCTACAATCACTCTTGAATAAGTTTTACCTTCTCCTTTGTCTCCTGAATCAAATCCACTCCCACAATCTTGTTTTCACTAAGCTCGGTCCAATGTAATGAAGTTCGACATTTTCTTCCATATAATGCTTCATATGGCGCCATTTGTATGCTTGACTAATAGCTGTTATTGTAGGAAAACTCCATGAGGGACAAATACTTATCCCAACTTCCCTTAAATTCAATGATACAACTTCTCATCATGTCTTCCAACACCTGAATTACTCTTTCAGATTGACCATCTGTTTGAGGATGAAATGAAGTACTGAAATGAAGTTTACTACCTAAGGCTTCTTGCAACTTCTTCCAAAATCTCGAAGTAAATCTTGGATCTCGGTCAGAAATGATTGAAATAGGCACTCCATGTAGCCTTACTATCTCATCTACATATAAATGAGCCAACCTATCAAGTGAATAATCCATCCTAACTAGAAGAAAGTGGGCAGACTTTGTCAATCTATCTACAATAACCCACACTGCATCATGTTTCTTCTGTGTAAGTGGTAAAGACGTCACGAAATCCATTGTGATTCTTTCTCATTTCCATTCTAGAATTGTTATTGGTTGCAACAATCTAGAAGGAACTTGATGTTCCGCTTTCACCTTTTGACAAGTTAGACATTGAGCAACATAGCTAGTAATGTCTTTCTTCATCCCATTCCACTAGTAATGGCTCTTCAAATTTTGGTACATCTTGTTTGCTCCTGGATGCATCGCATAAGGACTACTATGCGCCTCATGTAAAATATTCTTCTTTAATTCTTCATTATTTCGCGCACATAGTCTATCTTTAAAATATAGACACCCATCTTCTCGAACCATATAGTTGTCTACGATACCCACTTGTGTCCTTGCTCGAATGACCTTGAAGTCATCATCTTCATTTTGTGCTTGCTTAACCTGTTGTAGTAGTATAGGTTGAATCTTCAATTCTGCAATTAAGGCTCCACTTCTGGTAAGAGCTAACCCTGTATTTATAGCCCTTATTGCCATCATTGTCTTTCTGTTGAGAGCATCTGCCACTACATTAGCCTTTCCTGGATGGTAATCAATAAGACAATCGTAATCTTTAATGAATTCCATCCACCTTCTCTGCCTTAAATTCAATTCCTTCTGTATTGGCAAATATTTCAAGCTTTTGTGATCTCTGTAAATATAACATTTTTCTCCATAAAGATAATATCGCCAAATTTTCAAGGTAAAGACTATTGCAGCCATTTCCAAATCATGTGTAGGATAATTCCTTTCATGATTCTTCAATTGCCTGGAAGCATAGGCAATCACTTTCCCTTTTTGCATCAAAACACACCCAAGACCACTATGCGAAGCATCACTATAGATTACAAAATCTTTTCCAGGCTCTGGTTGGGTAAGGATGGGTGCTTCTGTTAACATTGCCTTCAACTTCTCAAAACTTTCTTGGCACTTGTCATTCCACTCAAATTTTGCATTCTTTTGAAGTAGTTTTGTCAGTGGTGCAGCAATGGCTGAAAATCCCTTCACAAATCTTCTATAATACCATGCTAAGCCAAGGAAACTTCTGACTTCCGTAGGGTTCTTTGGTGGTTTCCATTCAACAACTGCTTCTATCTTTTTAGGATCCACTTTAATTCCTTCTGCAGAAACAACATGGCCTAAGAAAGAAACTTCTTCAAGACAAAACTCACATTTGCTAAGTTTGACATATAATCTATTTTCCCTCAAAGTTTGGAAGACTATCCGCAAATGTTATAACGACCCGGTCCTAAGAGGGGTGGCGCCGGGGTAGAAGACCTGAGCAAAGAGCGGCAATGAAGGATGTCGATGGGGACAGGAATGAACCGAATCCACACTCGAAAGAGTGAGTTTCGAGATTGTGCTGGTATGGGACGGTACAATTGAGAACGATTAAGGATTTCGAGATTGCGATGGTATGAGACATTACAATTGAGAGAGACTTAAGAGATTTGATTGGTACTACCTATACCAACAAGGTGCACCTTCTTTCCGGGAGCTTATCCGGGAGAACTCCAAAGTTGAGTGTGCTTGACTTGGAGAAATTTCAGGATGGGTGACCTCCTGAGAAGTAATTTCCAGGAAGTGAGCGAGTGAGGACAAAGCTCACTGGAAAGACTTATGTTGGTTTGTGGGGGCAGTCGGTCAAACCCGGGGTGTTACAGTTTGGTATCAGAGCCAGCCCTCTCTTAGTACGGTATGGTTCAGGGATGAACCAGGTGGAAGCTGGTGGGCCTGTAACGACCCGGTACTAAGAGGGGTGGCGCCGGGGTAGAAGACCTGAGCAAAGAGCGGCCATGAAGGATGTCGATGGGGACAGGAATGAACCGAATCCACACTCGAAAGAGGGAGTTTTGAGATTGTGCTGGTATGGGACGGTACGATTGAGAACGGTTAAGGATTTCGAGATTGTGATGGTATGAGACATTACAATTGAGAAAGACTTAAGAGATTTGATTGGTACTACCTATACCAACAAGGTGCACCTTCTTTCCGGAAGCTTATCCGGGAGAACTCCAAAGTTGAGCGTGCTTGACTTGGAGCAATTTCAGGATGGGTGACCTCCTGGGAAGTAATTTCCAAGAAGTGAGCGAGTGAGGACAAAGCTCACTGGAAAGACTTGTGTTGGTTTGTGGAGGCAGTCGGTCAAACCCGGGGTATTACAGTTTGGTATCAGAGCCAGCCCTCTCTTAGTACGATATGGTTTGGGGACGAACCAGGCGGAAGCTGGTGGGCCTGTAACGACCCTGTACTATGAGGGGTGGCGCCGGGGTAGAAGACCTGAGCAAAGAGCGGCCATGAAGGATGTCGATGGGGACATGAATGAACCGAGTCCACCCTCGAAAGAGAGAGTTTCGAGATTGTGCTGGTATGGGACGGTACAATTGAGAACGGTTAAGGATTTCGAGATTGTGATGGTATGAGACATTATAATTGAGAGAGACTTAAGAGATTTGATTGGTACTACCTATACCAACGAGGTGCACCTTCTTTCCGGGAGCTTATCCAGGAGAACTCCAAAGTTGAGCGTGCTTGACTTGGAGCAATTTCAGGATGGGTTACCTCCTGGGAAGTAATTTCTAAGAAGTGAGCGAGTGAGGACAAAGCTCACTGGAAAGACTTGTGTTGGTTTGTGGAGGAAGTCGGTCAAACCCGGGGTGTTACAGTTTGGTATCAGAGCCAGCCCTCTCTTAGTACGGTATGGTTCGGGGATGAACCGGGCGGAAGCTGGTGGGCCTGTAACGACCCGGTCCTAAGAGGGGTAGCGATGGGGTAGAAGACCTGAGCAAAGAGTGGCCATGAAGGATGTCGATGGGGACAGGAATGAACCGAATCCATACTCGAAAGAGAGAGTTTCGAGATTGTGCTGGTATGGGACGGTACAATTGAGAACGGTTAAGGATTTTGAGATTGTGATGGTATGAGACATTACAATTGAGAGAGACTTAAGAGATTTGATTGGTACTATCTATACCAACAAGGTGCACCTTCTTTTCGGGAGCCTACTCGGGAGAACTCCAAAGTTGAGCGTGCTTGACTTGGAGCAATCTCGAGATGGGTGACCTCCTGGGAAGTAATTTCCAGGAAGTGAGCGAGTGAGGACAAAGCTCACTGGAAAGACTCGTGTTGGTCTGTGGGGGCAGTCGGTCAAACCCGGGGTGTTATAGTTGTTGATCATGCTCTTCCCGTGACTTAGAATACACCAAAATATCATCAATGAAAACCACTATAAACCTGTCTAAATATAAGTAAAAGACACGATTCATAAGGTCTATAAATGCTGCTGGTGCATTAGTTAGACCAAATGGCATCACCAAAAATTCATAAGGCCCATATCTAGTTCAGAAAGCCGTCTTTGCAATATCATCATCTTTCACTCTCATCTGATAGTAGTCCGATCTCAAATCAATCTTGGAGAAGTATTTGGCACCCTTGAGTTTATCAAATAAGTCTTCAATGCTTGGCAATGGATACTTGTTCTTGACTGTCAGTTTATTCAACTCCCGGTAATCAATACATAATCGAAGCGACCCATCTTTCTTCTTAACAAACAACACTGGTGCACCCCACGGGGATATACTCGGGCGTATGAATCCTTTGTCTAACAATTCTTGCAACTGGATCTTCAACTCTTTTAGTTCAGCAGGCGCCATTCTGTATGGTGCTTTGGATACTGGTGCAGTACACGGTAATACGTCAATTGCGAATTCTACCTCTCTTTTTGGTGGCAAACCCGGTAGTTATTTTGGAAATACATCGGGAAAATCATATACCGTAGGAATATTCTGCAATTCTAACTCACCTTTCTTCAATTCTAGAGCAAAGATTAGGTAGGCCTGACATCCCTTCCTAACTAGCCTTTTAGGTAACCCCACGGGGATATACTCGGGCGTATGAATCCTTTGTCTAACAATTCTTGCAACTGGATCTTCAACTCTTTCAGTTCAGCAGGCGCCATTCTGTATGGTGCTTTGGATACTGGTGCAGTACACGGTAATACATCAATTGCGAATTCTACCTCTCTTTTTGGTGGCAAACCCGGTAGTTATTTTGGAAATACATCGGGAAAATCATATACCGTAGGAATATTCTGCAATTCTAACTCACCTTTCTTCAATTCTAGAGCAAAGATTAGGTAGGCCTGACATCCCTTCCTAACTAGCCTTTTAGTCTTCATAAAAGAAATTATGTTACAGAGATAATCTGATCTTTCCCCTACGATAACTATTTCTTCTCCATCAGAAACTTGAAGTGACATTCTTTTGTTTTTGCAATGCACCACAGCTCGATGTTCCGATAACCAATCCATTCCCAAGATAACATTAAAATCTTGAAAAGTTAACTCAATTAAATGTACATGGAAAAGTTAATGTTGAATCATAATAGGGCAATTCATATACACTTTGCTTACTATCACACTGTGTCCTAAAGGATTAGTCACTTCAATATTTTCTCCTAATTCTTCTACATGCAACCCTTTCTCTTGTGCTAATGCAGTACATATATATGAATGAGATGAACCGGGATCTATCAAAGCATAAACATCGTGATTAAAGAATGAAAATTTACCGACAATAACTTCAGTAGATTCATGAGTCTCAGGCCCTCGAATTGCATAACTTCGCGCCATTCCTCCCGGTCTATCACTCAGCGGTGCTTGTTGAGCCACATCATGCCCACTTGAACCACTAGCATTTCTTCTTCCCCTTCACCTTCCGCCTTGCATTGTATGAGTAGGAACTACTGTAGGTGCAGATGTACTTATCTGTCTTTGAGGACAATTTGCAATCAAATGTTCCCTTAAGCCATAGTTAAAGCAGACTCTACCTTTTCCCCAACATTCCCCTATATGCATCCTTCCACAATCAGAACATTGTGGAATATTTCCTCTGCCTCGACCTGAAGGTACACTAGCCGCTGATCCCATACTTGTGGTTTATCTCGGTGAAAACCCTCTAAAATGAGATTGTGTTTGTTCTGATGTTCCCTTCTATTTCTTACTTGGAGATTCTGAACTAGCTGGACCCTGCGATCCCTTTTAAAATTCAGACCTTTTAGCCATTCTTTGTTGCCTATCTGAATTGATCTTCTCAATGCCCGTAGCAGCATTAACCAAGTCATTGAACACTCTAATCTTTTGTCCAAGTAAATGCACTCTAATTTCATCATTCGGCCCATCCTCGAATCTCTTACATCACCTTACTTCACTGTCAATGATATCACGAGCATACCTCTCGAGTTTGAGGAATTGAACTTCATATTTTGATACAGTCATTCGTCCCTGTCTCAAAGATAAGAACAATTTCCTCTGCTCATCTTTGAATCGTTCACTAAAATACTTCTTATCAAATTGTTCCAAGAAAAGGCCCCAAGTGATTTCTCCGGCTCGCCTTTCTCCCACAATATTATCCCACCACCTCCTAGCTTGTTCTTTGAGTAGACCTTGCACACAGTCTAATCTCTCTTCATCTATAAAATGAAGCTTAGTTATACACCATTTAGTATGATTAAGCCAATCTTCTGCAAATGCTGGATTCACTGTGTACCCTTTGAAGTCATCAGCCGGAAGCTTCTTGATTCTTTCAAGAGGAGTTCTCTCCTCTCTTCTTTCAACATGAGGTACTACAGGACCTTGAGGGATTTTTAAGTTTCGTAGTGCTTGTGTGATTACTTCAGCAGTCATATGCTGAACTAAAGCAGCTTGTGCTGGAGTAGGTTGTTCAGGAAAGCCATGAACTAGTGGAGGTTCATGTCTTTGTTCATCCCCTTGCTTTCTGTAGATATCAATAGAATCAAGTCATTCAAATCGGATTTATATAACAAGAGAAAACATCAAAACAAAACAGGGAGACTAATCTGGAAATTTTTTCCGAAAAACCGATAAATCGAAATTTGAGACACAAACCTTTTTCTAAGCTCTTTCTAGCTCTCTTCTACCTCTTTTGCCTTTGATTTGCTTGCACTAGCTTCCTCTACAACAGCCATATATAATTCTATCAAGATATTGTATAAATAAACTTTCTAATACTATAAATATGCTTAATCTACCATTAATTCTACTAATTAAGCTTTAAATTCATAAAAAATCACTCACCTCAAATTCGGATTACTATTTATCTGAACCTTAAAAACTGAAATCCTCCTCTTCTAGTCTTGATTCACTGAAATTGATGATGATAGAGGGCTTAATGATTGATTTCTAACAAGAATTCGAAGTTAAATCGAAGAAATCAGAAGTTTTTATATTAAGGAAAAATTTAGTTAAGGGATGGGAAAAAATGGAGAAGGAGAAGATGAAAGTGAATGGGATGAAGGGGGGTGAAGGGATACGTATAGGATTTTGTTTTATTTTTTTAATTTCCAATAATGCCCTTAAACAAATAATTAAATGCCCAATTCATCCCTCTTACTTAATTAACTCTTATTTCTTCGTGCCTTATATCCAATAACAATAATAATAACTACAAAAATGATTTCCATGATATTTTAATACCATAGTAATTTATTATAAGCAAATTTTTAGAAATTTTGGTTCGTTACATTTTCAATGCTCATTGAGCTGATATATATCTATTATAAATGCTATAAGTCTGATTTGGATGAACATCTACTACAAATATGTCATATATCAGAATTATAACAGAATTATATCAAAATTATATTAGATACGTATCTAATATAATTTTGATATAATTCTGTTATAATTCTAATAGAAGTCTCTTTGTACTTGCAATGCTCATTGAATTGTTATATATCTACTATATATATGATATATAGATGTTATAAGTCTAATATAAGTCCCTTATAAGTCTAATATAAGTCTTTTTGTATTTGCAATGCTCATTGAACTGATATATATCTATTATTGATCTGTTATAGGTCTGTTAACAGAAATATATTAGATTTATAACAAAATTATATTAGATTTGTAATAGGTCAAAAAAAAATTGGAAAAAGTATATCACAATGGAGGCATTTCGAAGATAAAAATGAGAAGAACAAAGAACTCTAAAGCGACATGTCGAAAAAATGAACGATTTGATAGATAAATGCAAAATAAGCCAAAAAATAAAAAAAAACCTGATCGCATTGGCTGTTGATGATGAGCGTGTAAAAGTTAGTAAGGGCGTATAACAATTATTATCAAAAATTATTGTACTTTTAGGTTATTGGGTGAAACTTTGAAAGAAATTATTTATGAAAATTGAGCCAAAAGTGACAGTTTCTCTAAAATTATTATCCGATAACAGAGAAAACGACCAGAATATTAATTTAGGAATTTGTTATAATGGACACTTTTTCCAAATTAATTATATATTTGTTAAAATATCTACAAGATTATCATGCTTGTTAAATATATCTTAACTTCCTTATTTTTTCGACCATGCTCCGGGAGCATGTTCCCTACTCCTCTGCATGAGTGACAAGTGTCCCAAAAACTACTTTATGCTACTACTTTTTATTATTTTATTTATTTTTGAGACACTTGTCACTCATGCAGGGGAGTAGGGAGCATGGTATAAAATCCCCATTTTTTCAATTCTATTAACACAATTGACAGGTTGCTTTTTTTTTTCCCTTATTTTTCATTTATCTCTCAAGCCGTTTATTTTTTTGACATGCCGCTTTAGAATTTTTTGTTCGTCTTATTTTTATCTTTGAAATGACATCCACTGTGACTTTTCTTCATTTTTTTATCCAATAGATTTCTTGTAGATCATCTATAGATATCCAATAGATCACCGGAAATTTCGATGTATCCATTGTTATGCGGTAACTTTATAAACTGCTACCATTGAGATTATTGCTAATATTTTACATACATAATTTAGGAGTCCTCTACCTTTTAAAATTAGACATTCATGTGTTATTTAACTTATTTTGATTCAATTGCTGAATTTAGGCAGATCGACTGTACAGATTTGAGTTACGAGTGAACTTTCATGAGTTGAATTGATTATTTTGTTGATGATTTATTTGCAATTGATCTCTTGCTTCATCTCTTTTTCTTTGTTTGTTGTATTTATAAGATCAATTAGTTGTTTAACTTGTGTTTTCTCATTTACTAGACATCTTTTGACATATCGTAAATCTATTGGACATCTACTATATTTCTATTAGAAAATCTAGTTTAAAGTTTGATATTTAGACATCTGCAAAAGTTTGTTTTAAAGTTATGATCTATTAAAATCTACTTAGCGTTTTGAATCATAGGTCTTCTGGTTTTACAGATTTTTATTGGACTTCTATTAGATATCTGACAGTTAAAAAAAACTCGATAAATTATATCATCATGGATCTACTTTCGAAGATAAAAAAGAGATGAACAAAAACTTTAAAGCGACATGTCAAAAAAATAAACGGTTTGAGAGATAAATGCAAAATAAATCAAAAAAATAAAAAAATAAAGTGCAATGTGCGTGTATAAAGGGTGAGGGGAGGAGGTCTGTAATTATTTTACAAGGATGACATATTTGGAATTATTTTACCTTTTTATGGTATTTGGTCCAAATTATTTTATTTTTTTTGTTCATTTGTGTAAAAGCCCCTATCAATTTAGCAAGGACGTGATGGCCCCGGCCCAGCATTGGCGCTCTCTTTTCATAAAATAACGAGTTGTGTTTTTTTGCAATCAAATGTATCAAAAGTCACGGTATGTTAAGAAAAAAAAAGTTAAATCTACTTGATAAGTCTTAAATGGTGACTAGTGAGCAGTGGTGGTTTGGATTAGAGATGACAATGGGTTTCGATCTAGTTCAGTTTTAGGGAAATTGTTAAAAATATATGGTTTAAGTTTCATTTTTACCAAATTAACCTTTTATGTTTTCTGTGCATTCTCTGATCAAATTTAAGTTTTCATTCTTCTTCTATATGTTATATATATACTGCTTATTTATTCCTTGTTATGCATTTTTCCTCATCAATCTGGAATCCTCTTTCCTTCACTAACGATTCTCTCTTCATCTGATTCTCTCTCTAACAGCTATCTTTGCATCAGATCCGTAGTTCTCTGTGTATCAATTATGTTCTTATCATTCTCACTGCAGTTCATCTCTAAAGAATTCAAGTTATTTTCAATTTACAATGAGGTTTGTGTTTTAATTTTGAAATTACAATGAGCTTTGGTTCTATTTTTGAAATCGATTTTTGGATCCAATTTTCTATTGATGCTCTATTTTGTAATTAGATTTGATTTCGTTTTGAACCTATGTAGAATGGATCATTTTCCTGTTTTGTTATACTGGTATGAATCTTGGACTGATGATTTCAGATTTGTTGGATATATAGTGGCTAGGGTTGCACATAAGGTGTTTGATGAATTGCCTGAATGGTGATTTCAAATTTAGGATTTATTATTTTCTGATTAGATATATTTAATTTGGATTTGATTACGATTTTGTTATAAACTCTTGATTTCAAAATAGTGTCTGCTATAATTATTTGCACATAAGATATTTGATGAATTTTCTGAGTAGTTTGTGAGATGGTTGTTGTTGTGTGATGTGTAGGTAATGAACATTTTTTATCTGTTAAGGATCTGTTAGGTAAGTGGTAGTTACTTGGTAGGATGTTGCTATGTATATGAATTTGTTGTATTCATTCTTATACGTGTTTATATGTTGTTATATGACCATTATATGTATAATGTAGTTTTATTATTGCATTTGTTATGAAATATATGCTACTTTTATAAAGTAAATTATGATTCTGCTATTTTTTGATTTTTTGATCTTATTGTGATTATGTAGTAGGAAAGTGGTAGGGTGCTGGTATGTAATTGAATCTGTTATTTTTCATTCACATTCTTTGTATAATGTGTAGATAATGAACATTTATCATCTTGTAAGTATCTCGTAGGTAAGTGGTAGTTACGTGGTAGGATGATGCTATCTATATGAATTTGTTTTAATCATTCTTAATATGTATTCATTTATTGTTATATGACCAGTATATTTCTGATGTAGTTTTATTGTTGCATTTGTTATGAAATATAAGCTACTTTTACATTGTAAAATACGATTCTCCTATTTTTTGATTTTTTGATCTTATTGTGCATGCGTAGTAGGAAAGTGGTAGGGTGCTGGTATGTAATTGAATCTGTTGTTGCTCATTTACATTCTTTATTGATGTTAACCTTGGTGCAATAATTAGTTTTCTTTTTCTTTGTTTTTGCATCTTATTTGATTTTCGTTTTTTAATCCATGTAGAATTGGAACATCTTTCTATTTTGATGTAGCATTATGGTTCTTCGATTGGCGAATTCAAATTCGTCGGATTTCAAGTTATTGGTGTTGTGATCTCTAGCTCTTTAAGTTTTGGTGATTTCAAAAAACTTTTGTTTGACAGCTTGAGGCTGGATGATAAGTTAGAAGATTTGAAAATTGAATTTCAAGTTTCTGCTGGAGATCCTCACATGGAAATAAACTTTAAACAATATATCTTAAAGTGATTGAACTAGTTATGTAACTGGTATCTAGCTGGTAATTATCTGGTATGAATAACAACTATGTTAAATGTGCTATACATCTGCTGAGAAACTGGTATGAAACTGATAATTATTATAGTTGAAACTTTATGATTCTGTTAAAGGAGAATTACAAAGCTGTTGTACATGTTGCATCAAACCAAGATGTGATTGGATTCATGCAAGGGAATGTGTTGAATGATAATGTAAAAGAGATCTTGTATCGCACATATAATGACATGTATGGTTCGTTATAGTTTGATTAAGAACAGAATAAATTTTTTTTTTAGTTTCATGTGACTTAGAACAAGTTTTCAATAGTTTAATTTAAAATTTTAGATCGTGAAGAATTTCTGTACTCAGTTTTTATTTGACTAAGAAAAGGTTTGTTAATAACCCAATTGAAATACAGATTGATTACAATAGATTTACAAATAAACAAAAACAAAAAATAAAACACAAGAAATGAAATACAAAACAGGTAAGAAACGGGTAGGTAAGTAGTAGATACCTGGTATAAAAAATCATTCTGGTGAAACTTAATTTGTAATCAGCAAAAGAAATCATAGTACAAAAATTTATGTCAATGCTAAATAAACTGGTAATATCCAAAAATCCATTAAAAAGATAAATTACTTCAAATCTGGTAGGAAATTGGTAACAATCTGATATGAATACTTGAAGTAACCAAATATTATCAAAAATATCATTAAAAATGAACAAACAGTAAATTGACATCTTGATTTCTCAACAATCGAAGGTACAAAAGTCGAGTTTATAACTTCTAATTAATAACAGCTAAAAAATGGTTAGAACAATAAATGATCTTATTAGGAACAAATTCTCTTGTTATGGCCAATAACCCCACAAGAGCTGAAACGTGCACTGACATTCCTCTCTAGCTCATAAGCAGCCCTAATTCTATGTTTCCTCAGTCTCCCAACTCTTACAATAGCATTCGGCGGAAGAATAACTTGATCTTCAATATCTGGAGGTATTTCCCAATAATTTAAATGAGCAACAACATATACTACTACATACTAGCACCCTACCACTTTCCTGCCACATATTCACAATAAGATCAAAAAATAAAAAATTTGGAAAATCATAGTCTACTTTGTAAAAGTAGCATATATTTAATAATAAATGCAACAATAAAGCTATATTAGACAAAAACTGATCATATAACATCTTAAGAATGATTAAAACAAATTCGTATACATAGTATCATCCTATCACGTAATTATCACTTACCTACCAGATACTTAACAGATAAAAAATATTCATTACCTACACATCATACAGAGAATGTGAATGAGCAACAACGGATTCAATTAAATTCCAACACCCTACCACTTTCCTACTACATATTCACAATAAATCGAAAAAATCAACCTGGTATTTCATTGGAAGTTTGCTCAATCCACCAAGTTTATGTTTGTAACAAGTTTCTACATTATGAATTTACTAGCATTCTACCAGGTATATACCAGTTTCCTACCAAAAATCAACATGGTATTTCATTGGAAGTTTGCTCAATCCATCAAGTTTATGTTTGTAAAAGGTTTCTGCATTATTTCATGAATTTACTAACATTCTACCAGGTATATAATAGTTTCCTACCAGTTTCCTACCAGATACATTCAAAAACTTTTTCTCTACTATTCAATATATGGTGGAACTTGGTAGGAATCATATATTTCATTGTTATCATTCAAAATAGAAACTCAAAAAGCAATAAACAAATAAAATTGCGAATTTAGAAAATTACCAGCTTCCTACCAGGTAACTACCAAATAACTACCAGATATGCAAAAAAATGAAAAAGTGCAAAATCAAATACAAATCTCATAAAAACAGATCAATATCTTTGATTTTTATCATTGAAAACATAAATTTAAAAGCTATAATCAAACAAATAAGTTGCGAATCAAATCAAAGCTTGATGAACTTGTAGGCAAAACTTTAAAAATTTATATCCAACAATCTCACCACCACTCAGGCAATTCATTAAACACATTATGTGCAAACTCTTTATATCCAATATAGATTCAAATATGAAAACAAATCAGAGATAACAGAATCAAATCAGAGATTCAACTTTTTATCCAACAAATCTGAAAACAAAATAACTTGATCCAGATAACCGAATCAAAATAACTTGCCATTATATCTATAATTTGCAGCAAATCCGACTTTAAGAGAAGTAGATTTTAGGTTTTTTAGAAACCTTACCTGAACTGTGAGTTTATATAGAAATCGCGAAGGAGAACGTTGCTGTAAGGAATGAAGGAAATTGTTGTTGTTATATGAGTTCTTGAGTCGAGATCACTGCTGTTAGGTGAATTCTTGAGTCGATATTCCTGCTGTTGGATGGGAGATCGAGAATTTTAAATACCAAAGAGAGTGGGGAGTAAGGAATGTGAAACGTTTATTTTGAAATATATGTTTGGATATTTTAAAACTTATTTGGCCAGATAAAGTCATTGACCAAATATTGAGATGAAAGAAAATTTTAATTTCTGTATATTTTTATAAAAAGCCCTTAATTTTATCGTATATTGAGGTTTGAATCTCACATATTTAGATCCAATAAATCTTATCCAAATATACATCCATAAAAATTTTGTAGATAAGGATCAATTATGAAATTTTTTGGACACTTAAACCCATTTTATAAAATCCATGCAAGTCCGAAAATATCAAAAGTTTTGTTTATTATAACAAAATTTAGGTACAATTAAATTTTTTACAACTTGTCAAGGAACTTTGAAAACATCATATCTCTTACTAATATAGAAATATATATTTGTTGAATTATTTTTTAATGATATATTATAGAATAAAATAAATATTCTTTTAATTTTTTGATGATTTATTTTAAACTCGAATCTATAATATTTATTTAATGTAGAACCGAATAAATAGAATCGAACTTAAAGTTGGTTCATTTCCATCCTCAAAACTCCAAAGATGTTTGAGACTGCTTTAATGGCCACCTCTTAGAGCAAGTCCAATTATATTCCCTATTTTTCATTCCCCAAACTATATTTTAGGAGTTCACAGTGTTTGCTTCAATTATCTAACCAATTTTTCATTCTCTACGTTACGTTCTCTAAAAACAGTAATATTTTATTATTTTTAATATTATTATATTAATTCTTTTACATCATTTTTTATTTTAATCAACTAATAAAATAATTTAAAAAAATAATAATTTAATATTTATTTTCTAAAATAAAATTTAAAAAATCTTATTTTAAAAATATATTATATAAAAAATATTAGATATAATCATTCCTAAGAATTTCGTGGTTGGATTGGATTTGCCCAATTGTATATAAAATTTGTAGAATGAGGTTAGGCCATCAAGGAGGCCAAGCCCGGAGTCTCAATAGACTACAAAACCCTAACCCTACGTTGAGCTATTTTATGCACCTAACCTACCACTCTTCAGACTTCTCTCAGTTCGTATTTGCAGCGGCGCCCAGATTTTCTCTTCCCATCTCAGACCGTCCAACCATGTCAGGGTAAGCTTCTCTTTCTCTGTACCTGCTTCCTGAAATTGTTTCTAACAATAGATCAAAGGTCTGTGTATGCCAAATTTTGTTTATTGTGAATACGAATTGATTGAAATCAATTACTTGTGCAGTGAAGAGGGTGGTGTTGCCGTTGAGGTAGCCGCACCGGCGGCTCAGCCTTTAGGCGAGCCTATGGATTTGATGAGTGCATTGCAATTAGTTTTGAGAAAATCTCTGGCTCATGGTGGGCTGAGTCGTGGCCTTCATGAGGGTGCTAAAGTAATTGAAAAACATGTTGCCCAGCTCTGCGTTTTGGCTGAGGATTGCAACCAGCCTGATTATGTTAAGCTTGTTAAAGGACTCTGTGCTGATCATGGTGTTGGCCTTTTGACTGTCCCCAGTGCTAAGACACTCGGTGAATGGGCTGGTGTAAGTATTCTCAATTGTTTTTTATTCTGTGTTTAGTATTGGATCTATTACTGATATTTGTATTTGGATCTATTGTGCTTGAATTTGAAATGCATAATCTTGAACTGTCATAAGCTTGATTATGTCTCCTGATTGGTAATTAGATACCTGTAGTCATCTGTTCCAATTTGTTAGGTGGATCTAATGCTATTATTGCTAAATATGTTAACTACAATGTGGTGGATTAGTTTTTTTAAATTATATCAGTTGGTCGTTCCTTATTGATGTATGCGTATTGTTGCTTAAATCAAGCATCATCTCTTGGATTAATTTTCCCCAGAAACAATTATGTGTCAATCATAGTTGTTACGAGGCGCACCTCGGGCTCCGGGCTCTTGAGGCTCAAGGGCCAGCACCTCACAGAGGGTCAGGCAAGGCGAGGTTCATGATGCGTGCGCCTTTTGCGCCTAGACACGCCTCCTAACTCGCGCCTTTTGCGCCTCGGGCACGCCTCAGTGCATAAAGAAGTTTTTAACTATTTTTTAGCATTGTGTCACATATATGATATTGACCATTATAATAGAATAATATATTAGTTAAAAAAGAAAGAAAAATAAGACTAAAGAAGCAATATCTATTTCATTAGATACGATCTCATCAATCGTTCACGAAAAGGAAAGAAATCAACCCATCCAAATTAAAATTTCATGATTTATTATAGTGCTCAAGTAGTTAGGGGAAATGATAAAATAGTATTATCTAGTGTTGAAAATGTTGCTTCATTCTCTCTAAATGATGATGAAGAAAACGATAGCTTTTAAGTGGATGAGTTTGAAGATGATGAGAATGAAATGTTGGATACGAGATTAGCAATTAGAATATATTTGAACTTTATGTTTTAGTTTATCTATGGAGTCTACAATCTAAATTAAAAGTATTATTTGGTGTAGTTTGATTGAACTTTTTATTCTGATTTTGCATTAATAAGGGTTTGATTATGGGTAGTTGGATTGAGGGATTATGGTTAGTCATATTGAATGTGATTTAGTATGTTTTTCTTACTATTTATTGCATTTTATGTTTGTTATGGGTAGTAGTTAATACTGCCTCTTTTTTTAGTATGTGCCTCAAGTTCCTCGGGCGAGCGCCTCGCCTTGCGCCTCGCACCTTGGCGCGCCTGACCCCTTGGCGCCTCAGTGCGCCTTGTGCCCGTAAAAACTATGGTGTCAATATAGTCAGTAACTTGCCATTTTCGGTCAAATTAAGTCTTTCCTGTTGATGTTAGCATATATTTGCTTGTTTATATGATAGACTGCCAAATTTGTTGTCCAAAATGACACCTTCTGTAAGTGTTATTAAAGCCTCCTCGAGCCAATAGGACCCTAATTCACTTCTGATCATGACTATGCATATTTTTTTCAACATGATCATGGATGCTTTATTGCAGTTGTGCAAGATTGATTCGGAGGGGAAGGCCAGAAAAGTGGTTGGTTGCTCTTGTGTTGTGGTAAAGGTATGACCTTTTGTTGGACAATAAATGTGATTTTGTGATTATGTTAATCTCTTTCTCTAATGAATGACTGCCTGTTCTGCAGGATTACGGCGAGGAAAGCGAAGGCCTTAATGTTGTTCAGCAACACATCAAGTCTAATTGAGTAGCTATAATTTTTTTTTGAGAACTGCATTTAAATTATTTGTAGAACAATACTTGCCTTTTCTTTTATTGTGATAACCCCTTCATTTTGGGTGTTTTGGGTGGTAAAATTTCTGTTTAAATTAATTTGTTTCTTTAAGGTGTGGTATATCAGTTTTTTTGATACATGACATGCTAAAGTTAGCAATGTGACTGAGGTTTCCACGTTAATACCTATGGTTGATTTTGTTGTTTATGTAAAAATTGGAAATCTTAGGACAAGTAACTTACAGGCATAGCTAATTGCTTGGGTGAACCAAGTTTAGTTTTAGGATCGAAATTTGAGCTCTAGGATGATTTCTAGGGGTATCAAGTAGGTTCAGTAGCCAATTGTCTAAAAATCCGAATGTCTTAATGTGAATTTTGTGGTGTTCGTGTGTGCTGGTAGTGCATTTTTATTTTAGATTCATGATGAACTGATGAAGGGGTTCAGACCAGCATTAGCGGAATCGAACCTAATGTAACTAAATTTGTTACGTCTTCTGTGTCTTAACATTTTTTTTGGTAATATTTATAAGTATCTTCATTGAGATAATTTTGTTCTTATTCAGGGCTTAGTAACAGTTAAAGCTCCTCATCCCTCCCAATAATTGTATTTAGTAGGATGTGAACCTTGTTTTCCTCCAATTTGCGCAATCTGCTTGCCCAATTGAGCTATACCTTGTTGGTCTTCTATGTCTTTTAAGTATTTATATGGATTGGAGTACGTTGATATTTCTGTGAAGTTAATTCTCTTTACAATTTGTGGTGCATTATGTTTTGTCTCTAGTTCCTTTTCTTCCAAATGTCGAATTGGTTTAACTGGAAGAAAAGGTAATTTTTTTTCTGATGTCATTTGTTTGAATTAAGATTATTACCTTCTAAAATTGTAATTTGCGTTTTTTTTTCATTTTGCAGAAGTAAATGCCGAGTAACAAGTTTATGTAAAAGATCAACCGAAATTCTTTTCGGACAATTATGTCAAAATCCAACTTTTCATATAATATATACTATTGTCTATTATATTTGTTTTTTGAGTTTTAAGCGTCACTTTATGGATAAAATAGGAAAGTATAAAATAAAGCCTGAATCAACAAGTTTATCATAAATATATATATATATATATATATATATATATATATATATATATATATATATATATATATATATGAGAATTTAATAATTTGTAATGGGAGCAAGTGTTTTGTATCATGCTTTTTTTCAAACGGTTGAGTAATAACGAGGAAGTGTATTTTAAATTAAAAATTTGGCTTATTGGGCTAATAATAATAATAAGAGAACTGATTTCATCTCACCCGTTTGTGGGCTTAAACCTGTAATTTTTAAGATCATAACTTTAAAGATCAATCACTAGACCAAGCCTTTTCTATTAGATAACATTAAAGTGTTGGTAAAAAACACATAGCTACACGAAGTGTGCGGAACAACACTTTGAAATAAAGGTTGGGGTTTTAGTAAATTTAGCAAATAAAATATTATATGTTGGTTGCCTAAGTTTGATGAATGGTTTGAGTAAAGTTTGGGGAATAACACTTTGAAATAAAGTTTGGGGTTTTAGTAAATTTAGCAAATAAAATGTTATATGTTGGTTACTTAAGTTTGATGAATGGTTTGAGTAAAGTTTGGGGAATAACACTTTGAAATAAAGTTTGGGGTTTTAGTAAATTTAGCAAATAAAATATTATATGTTGGTACTTAAGTTTGATGAATGGTTTGAGTAAATTTAGCAAACAAGATATATTATGTCTGGTGGTAAAGTTTTTGAGAAATACCAAATTTCTTAAAGGTAATAAGCGGAGGTTAAAAGTTGTTTTTAGCTTAAACAGACTTGGTATTTGTTCCTCAAGTTTGATGAGTTGGTCGTTACTTATTGATGTTTGCTAATTTGTTGCTTGATTCAAGCATATCATCTCTTTGGATTGATTTTCCCCATAAACAAATTTGTGTCATAGTCAGTAACTTGCCATTTTCTATCAAATCAGTCTTTCCTGGCACCCTTTATTTTAAGGAAAAGAATACTCCAAAGTGCATCCTTTATTTTAAGGAAAAGAATACTCTAAAGTAATTTTATATCGAGAAATATAAGGCGTGAAGATGCGTGAGAAATTGTTTTGAAAATGTATATTGAATACTAACATTTCAGACTGGAACAGAGAGTTAAAATTAACTCAAATGTTTCATTTTCAACTCTAGAGAATCCTCATTATGTCATGATTAAAATTAATCCACCTACCTATACATTAATCAGATTTATATCTGTTTCACACTGAATTTAGTACCAAATCACGTAGTTTAAGGATGACAAGTGGTTTTATGACTTTTATCCATAGGTTAATGTCAAACAAGCATAAGAGACGAGTAATAAAAGGCAGAGCCCATAGACATATAGCAAGTTTCAAAGTCTGGTGGCAATGATTTACAACGCATTCAGATTCATAACCGAAAAATCGAGAAAAAAAATCAAGAATCTAAAGAGTAGGAACTCTCTCAGCATTACCAGAGAGGACAGTCAGCAAGTTGTTTCCAAAAGGATCACTCAGATGTTTGGACAAATTCTCAACTGGTCCTTCTCCTGTTACATATGCTTGTATGAAAAATCCTAGCATTGCAAACATTGCCAGTCTTCCATTCTTTATCTCTTTCACCTTCAACAATGCTGCCTGATCAGGATCCTCCGCTAGCCCCAACGGGTCAAACGGCCCACCCGGATGCAGCTTGTCCTCCAATTCCTGCACACAATTATCGATCAGTCCTATCCAAATTCAATCCATTACAACCAATTTGGCCGGTTAACAAAGTGAACGTACCAAGCCATTGATGATTCTGTAGTATTCAGCACCACCTAGAAGTACAACCTCAGCAACAACAGCAACTACTAGATTGATTGGTATCGAGTTTCCAAAGTAGTTCAACGTCCCTCCATCTAGAAGCAGTGCTCCTGTCTGAATTTATAGTAGATTTGTATAGTTATAAATTTAGATTGAAATAAATTCAGTTCAGTTACAGGGAGAATTTTCAGAAAAAAGGGCCTAACCTTGAACCAGACAGCTTCAGGACCACAGTTGGCACCGAATTTGTTGAAGGCTTCAGGGATCACAAAACCGGCAGCTCCAAGCATGGCCCACCTTGCGTGGATTAGCTCATATGCCTGATACCTGTTTTCAATCTTTTGTTTGTCAGTTCAAATTTCCTGTCAAAATCGAGCAATTTAAAATGAGATTGAACGTACTTTGCGAAGTCCGCAGGTTTCTTGCTCAGCCCAAAAGGATCATAGCCATAACTGCATTTCACATTTCAATTCGGTTAACATTCTAATGAATCGGACCAATATGGGAGTGTATTTGAGTAGGAAGACAATCTTACTCCCCGGGAACTTCTCCGGTCAAGTATTCAGGGACCTCCGACCGGTCCAAGAGTCCTTCCGGCAAGAAAATCCTTCTATCTGGGCCTGTCATCAGAATAATTTGAGGTGTGTTATTTAGGATTAAGTTTGTACTGTATTTTTAAATTAAGATGGAACTTGGAAGATTTGTTGCACCTACAGATATACACTTACCATACCACTTGGCAAGTTCGTCGTCAGCCGGAGCAACGGCGGCGGCCTTTTTAGGAGGAGCAGGCTTCTTCTTTTGGAAAAGAGCAACGGTTTTGAAAGTGGCGGGGCTTGATGATGCAGGAACAGCAGACCTGGTGGCGCCGCTGAAGTTGAGAGGATTTCCGAGCATTTCAGAAACTCCGAGGGAAGCAGCCGCCGTGGAAGCCGACAGGGAAGCCATATTTCCTCCTTCTTTGGTGTATGTATTTGGAATAGCTAGGAATAATGATTGATATGTAAATGAGGAGGAGGAAGATACTATAAGGTGAAGCTGGTGGATGTGGGCTTGCCACGTAGGATTCATTCTGAGAGGGATGTGTAATCTGAAGCTTCATTTTGATTGGTCTATTTCACCTACGTGGCAGATTATAGTGCTGACGTGGGATGTTGTTTCAGATAGTGGGTTGGATAATCTTAGATTCTTTCTATCCAAATTCTCATCACCACTAGTTTTCGTAGATGACATGACATATCATTTGTTTCCGGATGGATTAACGTTTTTTAAAGTTTAAAATTAATTTTAGAATAAAATTGAGTTTATTTTAATTTTATATTTTATTTTAAAGAATTATAATTTAATATAATTTTTTAAAAATTATTTTTATTACTGCTTCATATTTTATATTTTTTAACTTTATTTTAAAGTTATTTTAAAGAATTATAATCTTTGAAGATATATTATTTTTTTATAAGATTGGAGATCTTCTATTTATTATTTTATTTTAGACAACTCTTAAAAATGTATGAAATAAATGTTAAAGTAATTTTAGAGAGTCTAGCTTCAGAGAATTCAAATTCAATGATAAATGTAAAACTTTAGACTTTTATTTTGCAGGAATAAAGTCATCATACAATTTATTATGTGTTTATGTAAGTTACCATTACCGTACCATGCGTCAAACCGGTTAAAATACCGGTACAAAATATGGCTTGATGTTATTGTATCTAAAAAATGGTTCCACCAAATTAGTAATGTTTAATTTTTTTTAAAATTTAGATGTGAAAATATATTTATATTAATACATTTATTTATAATATAAGTATAAAATATGTATTCATGAAAAAAAATGTATTTATGCTATACGAAGTTGATTAAATCTTTGCTGCTTGTCCATGGCTCCAAGAAAAAACATCGTTAATTCAGCCTTATATAACTGTTGGCTTCAGCAAACGTAGCCTGGATTTCTATTCCGATAGAACACATTTATATGTAAACAAATCCGTTTTGACTCAGAATAATCAAAATAATACAAAATTAGAAGATGTACCAAACCTTAAATAAATACACAATTAAATCTTGATTGTTTGAAAGTGGGGTATATCGGGAATGGAAAAACTCCCAGGAAAATTTTTTCCCCATCCCTATTGGGAAATCTTCGATTTCCCACAAAACAAAAAATTATACAAATTTTCTTTTATCAAAGTAATATATAATAAAGAGTATTTCATATTGATACGTCGAAAAAATTAACAAAATATATAATTAGTAAAAATAATTAAATAAAATAAAAATAATATAATATAAATAATATCAATTTAATTGTAAAATCTATTTAATACTTAAATGATGTTGAACAATATTTTATAAATATAATATTACTTTTTAATACTAATATATAGAAATTAATGATAATAAGTATCATATTATTAAGTAATACAATAAACTGTTTATACATATTCACGAATTTTTATAGAGTTAAATATTAACACTTATTATAAATTAATAAATAATTTTTTTATCAGTTTCGAGGATTTTTCAAATTGAGGAATAATGTCCCTATTTTTAATAAGGATTCGGAAATAACAAAATCTCCGGCCCACATGTGGGGATTCTTGTCATAAATTCCCCTAACCCAATCCCTCCCCTCTTCCAACTCTAACAATTCACAAGGCTTCTGCCTCTTATACATTTTATGCTATACATATTTTTTTTGGTAATATAAGCCGTCCCAATCTATATCAGCTAGTTCCCTTGTTTCACTATGCATCCAACACATAATAGAGTCCATATAAACATTAGAAATAGAGCATAACTTAAGTCACAATTTGTACATATGAATTTTCTAGATTAAAATTCTTAAAAGTTTGGAATTGGTGAAGTCGTATATTTCAGTCAATATTAATCCTCTATTAAGTTTTAGTAGTTCAGATTGAGTTTTAGTGATTTGTGAAATCCGCAATAAAATTAAATCTGAACCATTAAAATTTAGTGTAGGGTTGAAATTAACTGAAATATATATAACTTTAACAATTCCAAAGAGAATCTAAATCCAAATTTTCTTATTTATTTCTGATCTTTAAGAAATACTTGGGACAGTTTTTCACATGAAGGTTAGGTGAAGTATTTACATATATATATATATATATATATATATATATATATATATATATATATATATATGATTGAGAAACTTCCTTAAAATAATAGAATCACCGTTAGAACTATTAACTACCAATAAAAAAAATCAAGCTGAGGGCAAGTTAAAATGGGGAATGAATATGAGGAATGATTGAGTACAATTATTTTTCATATAGTATTTTTAAAATGAGGGTTTTCTGTGTACGGGGAACGGATTTATTTTTTATTTTAAGGAATAGATTAAAATAATATTACTTTTTATATTTTTATTATTTTTAGTTTTTATTTTGTTGCTTTTTTGTTAGTTTAATAATAAAATATTAGTATTATTTTAAAGGAAATTTGAAATGGAGAATATAAAATAGGAAAGATGATTTAGAGTAAAAATGCTATAGATTTCCTAAAATGGGGTTTGGGGAATAGAAAATGAGGAATATGGTTAGACTTGCTTAGGGCTCTAAACGAGAATAACTACTCGTGAACTACTCGACGCTCGGCTCGGTGAAAGCTCGTTCGAGCTCGGTTCGTTAATAAATGAGCTTGTTCGTGAACAAAATTTTAGGCTCGTTATCATAAACGAACCAAGCTTGAACAAAGGGATACTTGGCTCAAAAGCTCGTGAACATGCTCGATAAGAGGCTCGAGAACTAGTTCGCCAACAGGCTCGTTATAAGGCTCGTTAACATAATTAAAAAGTTTAAACATTATATTTATGAAATAGATAGATTATGAAAAATATAAAATAGTATAAGTGTAAAAATTGATAGAAAAATGTATATAGAAAAATATAAAATATAAGATAAAGAGTGAAGGAAAATATGTAATATGTGATATATAAAATATAGATAAAAATAAGTAAAAAAGAAAAGAAAAGATGGATATAAACCCTAATAAAGGCAATTCAGATTCAATTCAATGCGTACTATATATATTTATCAATCTTTATATGCTCGGTAAAACCCTAATCTCATTTTTCTCTGAAAAAATACAGCCGCCAACACAACACCTTTCCTATTCCTTTTCTTAGTACAGTGAAAATCATTTGTGTTGCTTAGATCTTTCATCTTCGATTCTTCATCTTACGGATTTTATCTTTTTCATAGGCTGAGATCTCGATTTAAACAAAGCTCAAGTGAGGCTCATAGCTCGGCTCGGGCTTGATTTGACCAAACTCGAGCTCGGTTCGAATTCGTTAAAATTTAAATAAACAGAACTTGAACAGTCAGTGTTCGAGTTCGACTCAATTCGTTTACGGCCCTATAGACTGGCTATGAGGTTTACTAATATAGTGTCAAATAGCTTTTACAGCACCTGACTGGTGCAATATCAGTACATTATGTGATTCCTTAAGTTTCTAATCAATTAATTAAATTTATTGATTCATTAATTAAGAAACAAGATGAAGTAATAAGAAAGAAATTGTTACGAAGTAATAAACAGATTTGTATCTGTTTTCATTAAAAGAAAGATTTGTATATATACCCATGTTCTTGTATGTACACTCTCATTTCAATTCATTATATACATCTAAACACGTAGAAAGAAAACAATAATTATCAGAGTATATCTTTTGTATTAGAATTTAGGGTAAAATTTAATAATATGCAACATGGTTTAACTTATTTATATAAGAATGATCAAAGTTTTTTGTTTTAAAATAGGTTTTGTGGTTTTAGAAGTTATCAAATAAATGATAAAAAAGATCATTAATTTGAAATTATGTGACGATAAAGGTAACCTTATCCATTTTGAACTAAAATTTTACAGATTAATTAATAAAAATACAATACACCTCCATAATAATTTTTAAAATTTTTTGAGAAGTAGAAATATTTTTTTTAATTAATTAAAAGACGATGATAATTTTGAAAAATTATAATAAAATGAAAAATATTTGAAATTTATTCAAATCTTGATGCATAATTCATAAATAATATGGTTACAATATTTTAAAAAGCGCTAGGCGCTAGTCGGGCGGCTATAGCTTCAAACGCCCAGGCAGGACCTAAGCGGGGCCTAGGAGGATTTGTAAATTTTTTATTTTTTATAATTATTAATAGATAAAAGTATAAATTCAACTTAAAAAATAAATTATAATATAATAATATTGTACAAAAACATAGTTTAGTGTATGAAACCATAAGTGTTAGTTAATTCTTACATAAAAACACATCAACATTAAAATCAATTTCTTAAAAATATATATTTTCACTAACTTTTTGAGGTTTATAACATACTATTTCTCCATTTGAGATTAAAAAAAAATTATATGGTGAGAATATTTTGTTGTACATTAGTTTTACAAACTAGCTACCTTTTTTGAATTGAAAAAATGGAACTATAATTATTATAAGTATCAGTATATTAAAAATTGAGGAAAAAATCGAACTAGGCGGTGCCTAGGCAGTAATATGTCGGTTAAGCGCCTAATAGTGCCAAGGAATGAAAAGCCGGGTGACAAGCCCCAAAATAGCGCCTAGGCGGGGAGTTTTAAAACACTACAATTATAGGAATGTTGAATTGATTAAAATATCATTTGTAATAGTAGAATAAAGACATTTTGCAAATTTTTTTTCCTTTGTTTGATAATGTTTTAAACCCCAGTCCTCGCTTAAAAATAAAAATTTTATGATCCTCCTTTTGAAAATGGTCGAAACCACATGGTATAGTTTTGAAATTTACCTTACAATTTATTACGTATATATTTCCTATACTAGGTAAGATTCCTATATCATATGTATTCCCGTATTAGAATAGGAGTCTTCCTCTTTTATGTTTCTTATATAGGCAAAATCTCCCTCCGACCTCTATATAAATCTTATACACACATCACTAAAAGAGTTTTCGATAATATATGATAAAATTCTTTGTGATTATGCTTCCTCTTCTTATTCTTATGGTTTGGATAAACTATTGGTTATGTATTTCTTTTTGTTTTTTTTTTGTAAAAAAGACTTTCAAATTTATAAGAAACATGAGATTCGAATCAAGACCTTCTCCTTCTTGCTCCACTTTGGTCATGTATTTCTAATATTGAAAGATTGATCAAATATAGGGTTCCTTGAGCCAACCTTCATAGAAAGAGAGAGGGCCGCCTTCGCTGGAGATGGTGGCTGCAAGACAGAAAACAACGTCAAAGTGACTAGCCGTGTGAACGGCGTAGCCTCTTCGATGCTTAAGTTAGCGACGGTAAAAAAGAGTAGGCAAGTATGTAAAACGAGTTCTAGAGTTTAGAATGTGATACCTGAGATGTGGGGGTAACCCCATATTTATAGGAGCGTATTTCCTTTATTGGCGGTGAGGGATCCTTATCATGTCAGGATCGTACTTTGACGTGATTTCCTCTATAAGAGGTTTCTTCTCGTTTATCTGTTTAGGAAAGGATATTCTTTCTATTTATCTCCTTAAGAAGAAGAGTTATGGCGGGATTCTATCTCCTATTTAGGCCGATGATATCATAATCTTCACTCGGCTAATCGGATGGTGATCAAGCCGCGAGGCCGACTGGCAACGTGGCACTTCATGGAGCTTTCACGCGGTATTCATAAAATACCGAGTCAGCAGAAGTCCCCCAAGTGTCTTGTTAAATTCTTTAGGATTTGTTCTGACAGCTTAAGCACTCGGCCAGACTCTTTGTATTCTGTATGGGATCCACATGCCGAGTGACCATTCGACCCCAACTCTTCATCTTCGCTTATGGCCAGTTTGTGACAGCTAATTCATCATTAACTTCTTCTCGAGAAATGTGCAAATCGTGGATGAAGTGACACGTGGACGTAATCTACGGCTGAATTTGAAGAGTTGTCTTTTTATAACTGCTTTAAATAGCTCATTTTTGCCCACTTTGCAACTTTTACACTTCATTTTTTCTTCAATACTTTTGTTTCTTTCTCCGGCAATTTGAGGGTTTCTGACAACGTTTCCGAGCAAGTTCAAAGTAACCGTTCTTCTAACTTCGGTGAGTCTCTAATTTTGAATTTTTTAGCTTTATATTTTTGCGAAATGTGGTGTAATTTTTCCCTTGATTTTTGGAAATTTGGCTTGCTATGCGATTGTTTTGATCTGCTTCGTATGCTTTAGAATCTCCGGAGTGTTTTTCGCATTTTTGGTTTCATTTTCGCTGTGTATGCTACTTTTAAACTTGGCTTTGTCCCTCGCCTGATTCTCATTTTTGGTTTGCACATGCCATTACTGCTGTATTTTCCTGGGAATTGCATGTTTGTTCATCATCGTTCTTTGATTTAACTCTTTTAGATCTTTAAATTTACTAGAAATGAGGGAATGGTCTAATGAATCTTCATCCGGCAGTAGTTACGATAGCGAGAAATCCCGTAAATTACTCCCTAAAATGGCCGAACAGTTATCTAGGTTGTGCCCCCCTTTGTGAACTGATAAGTCTAATTATCATCCCACCCCTAGTGCTAAGCGCACCTCTAGAAGGAAGATGAGTGATTCAGATGCGTCCAACTGGGTCTGTTTGCCAAATGATGTAAGTGTTAAGCATATGAGCCAAGTAAGCCTCGTGTCGGATTCTTCCAAAGTTTTGGAGGATGTGGAGGACTATAGGGATGAAAAGGGCCTTCATCCGAAAAAAGTGGTGGGCATAAGTGGCCGAATGGAGGAGGAAGGTTCAGCTGAAGAAGAGGAAGATGAAGGGAGGAACATGACTCCCCGAGTCAATGACATGATTTCATGTATCAATGACGATCATATTGAGAAGGAGACCATGATGTATCCATGGCTAAAGGATTGTCACATCCTTCTTCCGAGTGTGGACCAATAAGTGAACGCCCCTACGGCTGGATACTTCAGCATGTATTTAGATGTCATTAGAGGCAGCTTTAGGTATCCTCTTCCAGCATCTATTGCCAACCTGCTAAAGATGTGGGGGTTATGTCCGACTGAGTTGCATCCAAATGCCTGGGTGGTGATGATGTGGTATTACCAGATGTGTCTTGACTTAGGCCTGGCTTTTGAAGCCGCCTTCTTTCGCAAGATTTGCTCTGTCAAATAGAATAATGATGATGACCATTATCAGTTCATGTAGAAGAATGGGATATACCATTTCTCCAACCGGGCTTCTTCTGTTCATCATTGCAAGGAGTTTTGGTTCTACATCCAAGTGAACGATGACTACCCTTCTTTTCCTACAACCTGGTCCATTGCGACTGGACTAAGGCCAATGATCTAAACCCCCGACTATAGATTTTGCTCCCTAGCGCAATATAAATAGAGTTTTAATTCGGCTGCTTGGGCCTCTATTTTTGGATACCACCTTCTTGCATGTGCACCGACTAGGATAATCTATCTACCCGGGGCGATTACAATAACTGGTATACTTCTTTTCTTACTTTTATTTTTTTGTATTTCAAGTAAACATGTCTGATCTTGAATCTGCTCATGCTCTTCTAGCGGCCAAGAAGTCACGGCGAAAGAACAACTGTACTTAAGGGGTTGCTGTAAGTGGACCTAAGAGGAAGCCTACTGAGTTCCAAGGATCTAACAGGCGAGTCGCCATGACCCTTCTGGATGCATCCTCCTGTTAAGATGCACATCTTCCCCACCCTGAGGTATATATATACATATATATTCTTTATTGTTGTTTAGATTTCTTTATATGGCACATGGCTTGACAATTTCTTGTTTGCAGGCTACTCCATCCGATCATAGAACGGATAGGGGCTCTGTCTCTCCTCGCCCTTCTCCCTAGTCGACACTGGCTCTGTCTCTCCTCGCCCTTCTCCCCAGTCGACACTGGCTGAGTTCATGGATCAATCCTTCCTAAATCTCCCTTGCACGAATGTTGCGGTGCAATGTGCTTTGAAAGGTGCTTTCCCCCTCCGTGTTTATGCAGAGGGCTACAAAGGGGAGCCTATCGCCTTGTTTTTGTCTCTTTTCTTCCAGAACCTGACTCGGGTATGTCTTATCATCTTTTGTGGGCTTTTTTGCTTATAGATTTATACTAAGTGTTTTTATCTCGTCCTTAGGCTATGTCTTGAGCCTCCAAGCTCATTCGAAGGGCTCATGATAAGATTGAGATGAAGCTAAAATTAAAGGAGAAGGAGCTTACTGATACTAAGCGAAAGCTCACATTGGCCCAGAAGAGTGCCCTCCAGCTCGAGGATGAGAGGGATGAGGCCCGGAGGCTCCAGGCAGAGAGTGACCGAGTAAAGGGCGAGGCAGAGGCCAGGGTAGCCGCCTTGGAGAAAGAGCTAGCAACCACTCGAGAGGAGGCTTCTAAGGCCAAGGGGACGGTTGCTATAATAACAGATCAACTTAGCGAGTGCGGCTTCCTTTACGGTGAGATGATCTTCTAGGCATGCTAATGTGTTCATCCGGACCTTTCTTGGTCTAATATCGATGAAGTGGACTTCCTGTCTTATAATGACCTGGCTGCCCATAAAGCTGCCAATGTGGAGGTGGAGAAGACTGCCGAAAACATCGCAGACCAGGAGGGTCCAGGAAGTGGTGAGGCTAAAGATGCGGATTCCCCGGCTGAGAATGTTAATGAGAAGGCTGTTGGCGAGGATCTTGACGCTGGATCCAAAGATATTCCTCCCCCAGCCGAATGAAACTATATTTTTGCTTATATTTTGTTTAGGCCTTTGGGTCTTAGTTTCGTAATATTAGTACAATCGCCCTTTGTGGCATTTATTTATACATGCTCAGAATTTTTTCTTCTTTCATATGCTTGCCGAATGATTTTGCTTACGTTTTTCTTTGAATATTCCTGCTTTGCTTGTTTGCTTCCCCGATCCATTAGGATGGATGAATATTTACATTTAACAGATTTTTTTCTTAATGCTTGATGCAGCTTCATTCGATCTTAGAGATGGATTCTTTGATGTTTTATCCATTCTCTGCAATGAATACTTTTGATTTGCAATTTTTTAACTGTACGGAACTCAATCTTGGAGACCAATGGTTCTACTTAAGGTTTTTTATAGTATTGTAAGCCTTATTGTTTGCTCAGATCCTTTGGGTGCCTGAGGGCTTATGAGTTGCCTAGGTCTTCGGATACGCCTGAGGACTCAAGTGTGGTCTAGGTCTTATTAAATATGCCTGTGGGCTTACGAATGGCCTAGGATTTTTATTCTCCTGATAGCTTCTGGGGCCTAGGACTTTTTGTTATGCCTGTGGTCTTATAAGTTTAACCTGGGACTTTTGATATGCATGAGAGTTCAAGTGTGGTATAGGACTTTTAGTCATGCTTGAGGGCTTAAGTAGCCTAGGATTTTTACAGAGCCGGGTGCTCGTAATCGGACCAATGCCGACTCTATGGTCGGGTAAAGTGCTAAGAGAGTTTGATCAGAACTTCTAAGATGCATAATTGTGTAAGAAAAATTGAATCTTTATTTATAAAAAAGTAGAAAGATTACAATGCCCGGGCTTATAGTGTGATACCGGGTAAAAGTCCGGTTGGGGAGTGTCGCCTCGTTAAAAACCTTACCCTAGAAAAAACCCAATGGGAAAAAATCTATTGTAAGGGAAAAATAGTGTAGACACTTGGTCCCTAAGGGTTTGTTGCTACATAGTACTTCCTAAGGCTAGCTATATTTCAGGTCCTGGGAAGTAACTTTTCCATCCATTCTACTGAGTCAATAGGTGGCGGGTCCTACGAACTGAGTGACTTTATAAGGTCCTTCCCAGTTGGCGCCTAGCTTGCCTTTGCCTTCTTTGCTCTGTGATGCTGCCGCGTTTCTGAGCACTAGATCACCTTCTTTGAGTCTCACCTCCTTAACCTTTTTGTTATGGTATTTGGCAATTCTGAATTTGAAGGCGGCCATTAGGATGTAAGCACTATCTCGGCGCTCTTCCAAACTGTCCATGTGATGCCTCAGGCTCATGTCATTTTCTTCTTCTGTATAGTAGACCACTCGGTCTGAGGGGGCTCCAATCTCTACAGGTACAACTGCTTCCACTCGTGGACTAAGGAAAATGGAGTTTCTCTAGTCGGTCGACATGGAATCATTCTATACGACCAGAGGACATTGTTTAACTCTTGTGGCCATGCACCTTTCTTTCCCTCCAGCTGCTTCCTCACTCCTTCTCCAAACGTCTTATTGGTTCTTTCTGTCTGCCCATTCGTCTGTGGGTACGCTACGGATGGAAATCAATCTTGAATCTTGAGACCTTCACAAAACTTACGGAACTTCTCAGAGATGAATTGCGACATGTTGTCTAAGACAATTTCATTTGGAACACCAAAATAGATGATTATGTGCTCCCAAATAAAGTCAATTACTTTCTTAGGAGTAATGGTGTTAATAGTCTCTGCTTTCACCCACTTTGAGAAGTGGTCGATTGCAACGATGATGAACTTCTTATGTATGACGGCTTCAGGCATTAGTCCAGCAATATCAATTCCCCAGATGGCGAATGACCACCCAGTCAGTAAAGGTTTCTGTATTGGATGCGGGACATGTGACTTTTTTGTATGAATCTAACATTGGTGACAAGACTGTACATAGTCGGTTGAATCTGCTTCCATGGTTGGCCAGTAATACCCCAGGAGTTTGGCCTTTCGTATGATGGTGGAGGCCTCTTGATGGGAGCCATAATTTCCTTCTTGTATCTCCTAGATCATGTACTTTACTTCTTCTAGAGTAATGCATTTAAGTAAAGCGTCCGAGTAGGACTGTTTGTACAGTGTCCTATTGATGACCAAGTACCTCGATGACTTTTTTACAACTTTGGATGCCTCGACCTTATCCTCTGAAAGGATGCCTATATCCAAGTAGTCAATCAATGGTTGCATACATTCGGGCTCTTTTTATTCTACTAACATCAGGTTTTGTTCTTCTATTATTGGGGCATGAATGACTTCGAATGGGCAGCTAAGATTCCTCCATCGGTCTGTGCTAGCTTCATCTTTAGCCAATTCATTTGCTTTCTCATTTTCTTCTCTGGGGATGTGTTTAAGTACCTACACAATTCCTTTTGACTCAAGTTCCCTCAATAAGGCCTCCACTTTGGCCAGGTATTTCATCATTCCTTGCTCTTTTGTTGTGTAATTCTTGTTGACTTGGTTGGAAATCAGCTTCGGATCATTTCTGATTCTTACTCTATCTAGAGCAATTTCTTTAGCCAATTCCAGGCCTTTAATCATCACCTTATATTCTGCAGCGTTATTGGTGACTGGAAAGGCTAGTTTTACTGTGTAGCTCATCCATATTTTCTCTGGCATTTTTATCCAGACTCTGACTCCGGCTTCTTTGTGGGAAGATGCCCCATCAATGTATATATGCCAGGACTCGGTCTAGAGGCCGGTTGAAGGTTCGAGCCCTACGAACTCGGTAATAAAATCTGCCAAGACTTAAACTTTAAATGCCTTCCTTCCTTCAAACCGTATATCAAACTTTCCTAGTCATATGGCCCATCCGGCTAGCCATCCAGAGGTCTCTGGTCTCTGCAACAATTTTTTCAAAGGAAAATTGGTTCTAACAATGATCGAATGGGCTTGGAAGTAAGGCCAAAGCCTTTTCGCTGCTGAGACTAAGGCTAAACCCAACTTCTCAATCTTTGGATATCTGAGTTCAACGTTCTTCAGTACTTTGCTTATATAGTAGACCGGGTGCTGGTCCCCGTCTACTTCTCTAATCAGCACTGATCCTACTGTTTCATTTGTGGCTACCAGATACATGATTAATTCTTCATCCTTCTCCGACCGACTCAAGAGATGTGGTGAACTTAAGAACTCTTTGATGTTCTCAAAGGCTTCCTAGCAGTGTTTGTCCTAACTAAATGCTTTATCTTTCTTGATAGCCCTGTAAAAGGGGAGACATCTCTTGGTTGAGAGTGATATGAAGTGGCTAAGTGTGTTCACCCTTCCATTCAGCTTTTGAACTTCATTCAGCATTTTGGGTGGCTCCATCTTTATGATAGCCTCTATCTTCTTTGGGTTTGCCTCAATTCCCCTTTGGGAAATTAGAAAACCGAGGAACTTGGCACCTCTTACTTTGAAAGTGCACTTTTCTGGATTTAATTTGAGCTAATATTGCTGTAGGGTTTTAAACACGGCTCTAATGTCTTCCGTGTGTTCCTCCAGGCTTCTGCTCTTGATGATCATATGATCAATGTAGACCTCCACGGTTTCTCCTATTTGGCCTTTAAACAAGTCATTTACCAGGTGTTGATACATAGCTCCAGGGTTATTCAGGCCGAATGGCATGACTCGATAGCAATACGTTCCTTCGTGTGTTATAAAGGATGTCTTTTCTTCATCAACCGGATCCATGAAAATCTGATGATACCCCACTTTTGCATCTAGTAGGGAGTATATGGCATAGTCGGCTGTCGAGTCTACCAACTGATCAATGCTTGGGAGCGGATAGCTGTCCTTTAGTGTGGCTTTATTGAGATCTATGAAGTCTACCCACATTCGCCAAGCTCCACTCGCCTTCTTCACCAAAACCACATTCGCAAGCCACTTAGGGTAGCGCACGACTCGGATATGATTGCCTTTTAGGAGCTTTAGGATTTCAGCTTTGATTTCCTTCTGCCTGCATGGCTTATGATTGCGTTTCTTTTGTCTTACCGGGAATGATTCTGGGTCAAGGTTTAAGCTATATTGAATTAATTCGGGTGGTACCCCATTTATATCTTCATTCATCCAGGAGAAGGTGTGTTGTTCTTCTATCAGCACTCGGCTGATGTCTGCTTTTATAGGTTTTGAGAGGTCAATAGCTATACGTACTTACCGATTAGGCCCTATAGTCAGTGTTTCTATGAGACCGATTGGCTTAGCATTTTCTATTTCTTCTGGCTCCATAACCGCTTCATCCATCTTTAATGATTCTAGGTAGGTTTCTTATATTACTAGAGGGTTGCCTGCAACTACCACAACTCCCTTTATGGTAGGAATCTATATGACCAGGTGCTTGATTGAGATCAGTGCATCTAACTTGGCTAGGAATGGTCTGCCCAAGATGACGTTATAGCTGATTGGTACATCAGTGATTATAAATTCCAATTTTTTCTCTCTATTTTATCTTGTGATCATCGAGCTCAACTTCCAGTGTGGTCTGGTCCAGTGCTAGGATCAAATGGCCACTAAGGCCGACAAGTGGTGAATGGGCTGGTAGCATCCGGTTGTGATGAACTTCTAGCTTGTCAACCACCTTGATCAGATTGATGGAGCTGCCGGTGTCAACGATGATCCATCTGATGGTGTACCCTTCTATCGAGGCTTCTAACACAAAGGGGTCTGCATGCGGGTTCTTCACTAAGCTCTACTTTCATAAAGGTCTGCTTAGTTCTGAGTTATCTTCAGTATTTGATCTCTTAGGCTCGAAACTCTTCCTTTTTGAGGAGGATCCTTCAAAGCCTAGTCCGCCTGTGATTACCATTACAAGCCCCTTTGATTTCTATAAGGACTTGTCTTCATCATCCTTCTTTGATCCAGATTTTCTTTCTTTAATGATCCCCTTCACGAATTGTGAAAGTTTCCCTTATTCTATTAGGGCATAGATTTCATCTGCTAGGACACGGCATTCGTCCGTGTCATGGCCTCTAGACTAATGGAATTCGCAGTACTTATTTGTGTCTTTCCTAATGAACTATTTAGGCGTCGCCCTTGGATATTTGATGGATTTCCTGTCATCGCCTTTTTACATGGCTAGCAAGATTTCTCGCAAAGGAGTGTTTAACTCTGGTCGGTATCTGCTTTAGGTGGAGGAATGCTCGTGGTAGTTCCCCCCTTTTTCTTAGTCCTCCGATCTTCAGGCCGAGTTCTTTCAGACGTCTTATATGGCCTATCGACCTCATATACTTCAATCAAGTTTTTTGCAATAGTGATCATCTGATCCAGCTTCTTTGGTTGCCTTTAAATGAGCTCTGCACGAAGCCTTTCATTTCTCGTGCCTTTAATCATAGCTTCCCTAGAGGTGCTATAATTTAGGTCTCATATTTGCAGGCAGGCTATATTGAACCGCTCTATGGAAGGGCAAAGTGATTCATCCGAGCTCTGAGTGATCTTGTTGAGGGTACGAGTAGTGGTTCCTGCTGGAATGGAGCCAATGGACTGCGTATAAAACTTCTACCTCAAGTTATCCCAAGAATCTATGGACTCGGCTGGCAATGAGTCAAACCAGTAGGCTGCCGGACCAATTAGTGTGTTGGGGAAGTTCCTGCAGGTGTGCGCTTCTGAGGCGTATGCTAAGTCCATCTTATTGTTTTAAGTTCGGACATGGGTCCGAACGTCTATGTCTCCGCTGTAGTTATCAACGAATGGTAGCTTAACCTGGGGGTTAAGCTATTTTGCAAGGATCTTTTTGTTGAATGGGGAGTCAAAAATTACCAGCAAGGGTTCTTATAGAGAAACAACATAGCCATTGAGGCCTTCTTTAAACATCTTCTAGAACTCTGGGTCATCCCAATATCTGAACTTCTTAGGCTTCGACTGTGAACCCAGTGGTAGTGGTGAAGGAAGATGAGTGGAGTGAGTTGGACCTTGATACGGACCGCCCGGGAGGAAGAAGCCCGATCCATTAGGTCCTCATGGGTAGTGCGCACCGTATGCAGGTTCATTCGCTGCAACCCATTCTGCTTATCTTGCCTTTGACACACCAATCAGATCCCTCCACGAGGAGACTTCCATGCTTCTGTCCGTAAAGGATGCATTAAGATTGGCTTTATGTTGAGTCGGTTGGGAGCCGCTTCCTATAATGTTAGGACTTGGATGAGCATTGTATGGCCCCGCCGAGTGAGTGTTGAGAGATCCATACTGCTAGGCATGGTGTGGCCCTTTAGGGAGAGCGTTGTGTGGCTCACCCTGATTGGTATTGAAGGATCCTCCCGGGTAAGCGTTATAAGGCCTGACCTAGTGAGCGATAGGGCGGATGAGATCTTCCGCATTATGAAACGGTCCGCTTGTTGTGTGCCTAGCCATTCCCTCCTTCATTACTCCAAATAGATTCCTTAGTAGTTGTTTTGGTCTTTGGGGGAAAATTGATAGCGTTGAGCGAAACTTTTGAAGAACGCCATTCCGGTTGAGAAGTTTGCCGGTGTTGTTATGGCAAAATCCATGGCTGGGACTGTGGAGGAGAGGGGTGTCGCTGCAGTTGATTGGGGGTTGATCGTCGTCCCTGAATCGTCAGCATTGTCATTGGTCGTTTGATCATGGTTTTGGCAGTCGTCCATCTAGTAGGATTTTGTGTTCGTTGGAAGATAAAATTTGCGCCAAAGCAACTAAGTTTGTCCACGCTCACGGCACCACTGAAAGATTGGTCAAATATAGGGTTGCTCGAGCCAACCTTCACAGAAAGAGAGAGGGTTTGCCTTCGCCGGAGATGGTGGCTGCAAGATAGAAAAGAGAGTCAAAGTGACTAACCGTGTGAACGGCGTAGCCTCCCGATGCTTAAGTTAGCGACGATAATAAAGAGGAGGCAAGTACGTAAAACGAGTTCTACGGTTTAGAATGTGATACTCGAGATGTGAGGGTAACCCCATATTTATTGGAGCGTATTTCCTCTATTGGCGGTGAGGGATCCTTATCAGGTCAGGATCCTACTTCGGCGTGATTTCCTCTATAAGAGGTTTCTTCTCGTTTATCTGTTTAGGAAATGATATTCTTTCTATTTATCTGTTTAGGAAGAAGAGTTATGGCAGGATTCTATCTCCTATTTAAATCGATGAGATCGTAACTTTTCACTCGACTAACCGAATGGTGATCAAGCCGCGAGACTGACTAGCGACGTGGCACTTCGTGGAACTTTCACGCTGTATTTTGTAAAATACCGAGTTAACAAATATTGGTATTAAAATGAACGTTTAAATTAAATAAGAGAAAAAATTAGACAAGAATGTATTTTGTAATATTTTGAAACTTAATAAAAAGAGTTTTGTGAAATGCGCTAGAAAATTGTAAGCGATAAAATAAAGACTTGCAACAAATGGAAATAAAGACATCAAAGGAGACAATTTATTATTCAACAAATGGAAATAAAGACATCAAGGGAGACAGATTATTATTCAGCAGATGGAAATAAAGAAACCAAAGGTGAAAGGAGATAAAATATTAGGAAATCAAACCGCTTACTTGTAAAAAAAATCTATTGCCTCTTTGAACTTTTGAATTGGCCTCGTAGCTTCCTCAACTTTAAAAAAGTGCATTACTTTTCTCTGAATGCCGCATGTCAGCTTCTGTTTGGAGAGAGAAAATTAGAAAAATGAAGTATTTGCAAAGTTAAACCAACCAGAAGCTGATACGTGGCGTTCAGGAGTAAAGTGGTGCACATTATGAAAGTTGTAAGAGCTATACGGGGTCACTTTAAAAATTAAGGGAGACAACAGATTTTTGGAAACAAGTGATGCCAACGAAATAAAGCATTTCCGTGCAGTTGTGAAAATAATCTTGTGTTACATAGGAATCGGATCCACCAACAGAGATGAAACAAAAGCCTTCATGGCACCTCCAACATTAGTATAGATATCATCATTCTCGTATATAACATGAATTCCTCTGTTAAAATTCAGAAATGTTGTAATGGCAGGCTTAGGAATGAAGGTGCGGAGCTTCAAAATCTGTCCATTAATATCTTTGTTGATATCTACAACTTTTTTTTTCAATTCTTCCACTGCTTCATCTTCCGTCCAATTATATTCTTTCATGTGAAAGTCTATGCTTGAGAGTACTAGCCCTTGCTTTCGATCATACTGCAATTAATTAATTAATTAATTAATTTATAATAGACTATATTTTTCAATAAAAAAACATGATATATATATCACACTATATGTAATTAACGTACTTACCTCGATGTCCACGACATGGTCCATGTATCTACTCCTTAGTGATGAGGCAATAAGAAGATTGTTTGGGTCATTAAATAACCAATCAAATGTGTGTTTAGTTACATTATCACCCAATCCTACTAGTGCTGGAGCTACTACCACTCGCCACCCTATGGGTGCTAATATCCTTCGCAAGTAATCATCCATTTTCGGTATTTGCTTTTGGTGTAGCCAACTCGCTTGATCGAAAGCTCCTCTCACAAATTCTTTCATCTGACCATTTCATTCATCAATTGTTATATATATGTGTATGTATAAGTCGAGAAATATAATTTTTTTTATAGTCGAGGATTTACTGCTTCTTTGGCATGATATGATCTGTATAATTTTCCCTGTTTCACCATATTTTCCTCAATGAATGAATATACGCCTATAATTGCTTTGTAAAGTTGTTTCATGTACTCTGGTAGTTTATCCACCTCGCTGATATCCCACCTGATGTATATATAACAAGCCAAAACAACAGACCATCATCATTACTTCTTTACCTATAAATAAAAAGGCTATTCGATAAATGAACATACAACGCGCGACCGCACATACATGCACATACCTCCCAATTGCTTCAGTGAAGAGTTTAAGGTCTTGAAGAGGAGGAAGTGAATCATAGAGATCATCAACAGAAGAGACGAGTTGAAAAACTCTCCCAACCATTTTTCTAGCCAGACTATACTCAGGCTCATAATACATTGCAATTGCCCACAAACAGCACTCCCCCGTTCTATCTCTTGCAAAACTTACCTTTTTTGGATAGTCTGATTCTTTCTTCCACCTAATGAACGGCCACCATTTAAACCAACTCGATCAGTTAATGTTCTTTATATATGATTAATTAGTATAAAACTATTAATAATCAGAATTTACCTGGCCATCTCGCTCGCTTCCTTCTGGTGCAGCTTTTGCAATAAATTGAAATCCAACTTAGCGAAAGATAATATACTTTTATTACACGAAGCATTTCCTTCATACAAGGGGATGTATTTCCTGCTCTCCAGCCTTGGTATTCCCGTATAATAAGGTTGTTCCAATGCACTTTTTATTTGATTCGAAAGAGAAGAGTCCGATTGGGTAGCCATGGACTGAAGATTTGCAATAGTAAAAGGAAGTGCTTCATCTAATATTTCTTCTCCGTGAGTTCTGAGCTGTGTAGCTTCATACAAGCTTAAGAGTCCCTTCACATCATTAACTATTGCATCCTTGAACTTGCTACTGCTATTTTTAAACTTGTCGAAAACATCTTTTTTTTCAATTAGCAACAGGTGTCAGTTATTGAGATTGAGCTAGTAATTAACTGTATGTATTTGAACAGAATGTGCAATAAATAGGATACGTACCACATGATATGTTATAGCCTTCTTGTCTGAGAAGTCTAAATTTTAGAGAAACCATGTGCAGATCATCATCGTCAAGACTTACTTTACTTTTGTCCATGATATTTGCTAAGATTTGATCGATCTCCATGTGGAAATGATAATCAACTCCCAGTCGTTGGATCGCATCAATCATTTCTAACGTGTCTGGAATATTAGGGCATCCAATCAGCATACGTCTTACTTCTTCCTTCAGTTTTTCATGGCTTATCATGTCATTTGGTGCCTATTGGTGTTTACAATATAAAGTAAAACATTAAATAGTAAGCACACAATAAGGGTCTCCCTTCTCTCTATCGAGAGAGGAGGGTCTTCCTTCTCCTTTGAAAACCCATACTATGGGTTAGAGTTTCAAGCTTGTTTTTCAAGCTTTTATGAATACGGGTTAGGGTATCAAGCTTGTTTTTCAAAGCTTTTATCAATATGAGTTTGTTTTTAAGCCTATTTTTTAAGCTCTCCTCCCCTCTTTCGCCGGGTTTTATGTAAATCTTCGAAGCAAGGGAGGGGTGAATATGCCAGGAGCAAGTTTCGGATGTCGCCGGATCTATCAGTGGCAACAACTTGCGCCAACAACACGGAGTCATATCGGTGAAAGGAACCAACTCAACCGTTTGTCGTCCGTGGTGATACCTACCGTTGACAAGGGGAAGCCAAATCTTAGGATCATCACCCAAAGCTTTTCCATTTCGCTTATTACAAGCATTTTCTTGTTGTAAGCTTCATATTAGAAGCATCCTTTTTCTTTTTCTTTCTTTTACACCTTTTCTTTTGAATTTTAATAATATTCGGGTTCAGAGATTACTGATCCCAACAAATACTAAGAAAAGCACATAATAAATGAGTTCATGTTCATATATATATATATATATGAAATTAGGATTTAGATTCTCTAAAGTTAGGGATGAAATTGAAGTTGGAAAAGATGAATAGTTAATTACCAAAACTGGATCAACAGAAGTGTAGGAGAGGAAATGGTCACCCCAAATGTTAGCAGTGTAGGACGTAGGGACTGCCTGTAATGGGGCTGCAGTTTTCATTACTCTGAAATTGACTTGAGTATGTGTCCTCCATATTTGAGAGCTGAACATTTGGTTTGAAGTTGTACAGAAAGAACCATTTTTTAGCAAATGCTGATGATTATAATTGACAGAGAGAGCCAATGAAGCTGACATTTTTCCTTAGTTTTTTGGTTGTGTTTTATGGATATATGAAGTTCCAAATTGCAATTGACTCAAAACTTTATGTACGCTATTTATTTATAGAAATAACAATCCTGAATTTTGCATCATTTACATTTATTAAATATTTACATACATTTAATTAATTAAGGTTCATCACTTTGCCTTTACATAACTTCAAATATTAGTTTTCTTAGCAAAAAGACCTTTTGGGGTTGTTTCCAATTTCATCTCTCTCTAGTATACACATTACACATTTGGTGTTGGTTTTTATGCTGTACAATTATTACTCATTTACCGTGCTATGTGTTACAGCATTTCTATTTTTTTAGGCCATTTGTAATAGCAACTTTGTTGACAATACAATACTATCAGTAATTCATGCTAAATGGAAAAAAAGTTTGTTTTTGAGTAATGTGGTCTTTTTGCTAAATTAGGCTATGATCAAATAGTCACCACCTTTTAAGGAAAAACCAATAAGTATGAGGTCATGGGTTTAACCCCACAGTCAACAAATTTGAAAAAAGGTTTTAGAACCGCACATTAAGATCAAATGAAAATAACATGTAAACACATGAATCAAATTAGCAATTAAACTATATAATAAAAAGTCCCAGAATATAGATGCTTTTCACCAGTTTTCTCAGACAAGTTTACGTATGGGTTACATGTGAAATTTACCTACATTGGCAACTGTACGATCCTCCTCAACTTCCCAAAACAACAGTATCAACCCACCATCAATTCACGTGACCAACCCACAATCAATTCACGTAGCGACAGAATTATTTTATTTGTATAACACCGGCATATACTTTTTTTTTTATTATTATTTTATTTAGATTGGGAAAAAGTAAGCGGAGGTTTTAAGATCCACCACCGTTAAAATACTCCCTTATGCTTGTATTATTGAAGAAAAGAAAAAAATACAAACATAAAAGAAAGTCAAACAATCATATTACTGAATAAAACAAAATCAACTACGGAGAAAACTTCTATGGAAGTTTGCGCTCCCGTTTAGCAAGCTCCCTACGTTCCCGTTTAGCAAGCTCCATGCACTCTCGTTTAGCATGTTCTTTACCAGCGTCCGTTACCCTTTGTTTCTTTGGGAATATATCGTCTCCCTCATCGATCTCAGAACCTTGCCTAACAGGTGTCAACTGCTTGACCTTGTTTTTCATTTTAGCCTCTTCTCGTTTCACAGAATCCGCCCAAGAGCCCGGGACACCTCTCTCAGGCTGTGAATAATTTGATTCAAAGTCCTCTTGTTTAACCTCATCCGAAGAAACTTCGGTAATATGGCCATCAATCGGCTTACAAACTTCAGATTCGTTATCTCCGAGATCCACAACCAAGTTAACTGCCTCGAAAGTATTAATTAGATCATTCCCCATCCTAGATGTTTCTAGATTAACTGTAACTGGTACCAAATTATTAGTAAGAGCATTCCCCAATTCAGTTTGAGGATTAACCAACTCTTGAACCGAATCCAAATTTCTCGACTCCTTTTCAAACACCTCATTAGCCTCATCCTCAATTACCACAATAGCTTCAGCCTCAATCGCCTCAGTAACCACTACTTCAAATTCAGCGCTGAAATCTACCCGCCTAGGAGCAGCCTGAACACCACTGTATTTACCCTCATTCGGCTTAGCCAGCGTGCCATCCGTCTTCTCTGTCTTATCACGCGGCTCAACATTACCCATTGGCAAAACTTGATATCCTGTTTTCTCAAGCACTTGATCAACATTAGTTTTTATTTTTCCTCGAATCTGATCTCCTGCTATCTTAAGCACTTGATCAGGCATAGCTTTAGGATTTTGCCGACAATTCTTCCAAGTATGTTCGATATTGGAGCATAGTTTGCAAAAATCCGGTATGTTTTCATATTCGACGTCAAGCCATAATTGCTTACCCTCTCTCTCCACTCCAACGTGCAAACCAAAGGATTTGCCAAATCTATATCAATAAAAACCCTAGCAAAGCGTTCGAAATATCCATCTAAAGTAGCTCTATCCACCCTAGAAATAACCAATTCCCTTTGCGATACAAGCAAGGATCGCAGCATCCCAGTACTCCCATGGAAGACCATGTAATCAAACTCAAGCTAGGGCTTTGGTTGGTTTATAATCCTCTGGCCAGAAATCAACTTGCCAAGGTTGTATTCTGAAGGTGCCAGGCTTCAAGCCTATAGTTCCCCTTGTCCAAATCCTTTGTTTTGTAGCCTGAGAGCCAAGAAAGAGGTGATAATAACCTTTTCCCAGTGAGATCAGCCTCCATGCTTCTTTAATCCCCCATATTGCTGTTAAAGAATCTTTTAATTCTGATAATCTGTAGGGTTTATCCCCTTTCTGAAGAATCAAGCGGCCTGTCAAGGAATTGGCACACATCGCCACCCTTTTTTCAAGCAGGCCTTGCAGAATCTTTACAGAAGTAAAACCACCCTTAGTGGAGACCTCGACCATAGCCATAGCCTCTGGAATACATGAATCACTCCCCTTAACGATATTCGCAAAAGAAGTCTGTACCTTTGAGTGGGATTCGGTATTGCGCAGATTAGGGTTTTCTGCTTCCTTCGAAATTGTTGATGCTTTAATGAAACTTTCCCAGCTAAAGAGACCGGCTATGTTTCCGTCGTAAAATTCCAGTGGTTTTGGACCACCAGAGTGACCAGCGGCCATCGTGACAGCTAGTGATCAACGGCGATAGAAGTCTCCCAAAACCCCTCTCTTCTTTCGTCGTTCTTTCCTCTATCAAATTAGTGTCCTAACACCGGCAGATACTTATTTTATTAAATATGAATTAGTTTCACCTCATACAAGGCATAAAAAATTGATCTTATCTAATAAGATATTATTTTAGTATAAACCCCAAGTATCTTATCAAGATAATCTTTTATCAAGATAATCTTGTTTCAAGCTTAAGTCGCAGTTAAAACTCTTTACTCATCTCTATAAATGCATTTTGATGCAGCAGAAGAAACGCACTATAGAACTAGAATTCGTAGACCATGCAGAATACCAAAAAGTAGCAATATGAAGTCTATTGATATTGTTCGTATATCGGAAAACCATGTTCTAAGACTTGTAAATTCCGTTGATCATACACGTGATTACGAAAAATAGTGTTATCAAAATCCATTAACATTGCAACATCAATAAAAAAATCGACCATTTTAAAACCATATAATTCGCAACCTATAAAAACATGTCATAGGACAATTCAAAAATGTATTTTAGCTATATAATCCATAATGAAGAAATAAAAAAATATAATAAATTATATAACACATAAATAGAATGGATAACGTATATAACACATGAACTATGTGGTCAATTAGACTTTACCATTGAACAGAAAAGTTAGTTTTGCCGAGGCAATAAAATCTATAGTTTCTAAACTGTGATTGCTTTTAAGTTTATCTCTTATGCAAATGCATCAAGTTTCAAAAACTAAATAGAAGACATAAATTTTGAGGAAAATAGATTTTTTTTTGCTACCAGTAAAAACCATTTTTTTTTATGAAATTGGAGAACTTTTTTACATGGGGAAAAACTTATTTTATTTATATTAGAAAATGATTCTCTATTTTTTTAAGGCTTAATACATACTTAATCATTTAAATGGGGTAATTTTTTATTACTTGACACCTTCAATTTAGAGATGTCCCTAAATTTCGTAAAAGTGTTCACTGTAGCTCCCTTAATGTCACGTGTCACCTTTGATTGGAGAGAGGAAAATAAAAAATTTGACATTTTTGAAAAGTCAAACTAATCACAAGGTGACACGCTTCAGTAAACACTTTTGCCAAGTTTATGGGGTTGTTAAAGACATATATAAGTTGGAGGCGTCAAGTGATAAAAGTTGCCAAGTTTAGAAGGCTAAGTATGCATTAAGCCTCTTTTTTAAAAAAAAATTTAAGCAATTTTGCTTATATTAAATTGAAAGAAAATCTCCACCCACCTAGATGTTGCTTAAAATAAGGCTTCTACAACTCGCACGTTCAATCTTAACCACTAGACTAAGATCTTCGCCGCAAAAGATTTTCTTTACTAAAGACATAGAATAGTTGAGGATTGAGAGCGTGAAACAAGACATTTAAAAAATAGTTTTATTCATCATCTTAGATAAATTTCAGCGAAATATTTTAAAATAGATGTTACACTCACATGAGCTCAACTTGCAATTCTAATACTGTCCTCATTTTAAACCAGTTCATCGAATAAGCATTAATTAAAAATATGAGAGTTTTATGTTACTTTTATATTACATTATAGATTGATTCTATCAAATAAAAATTAAAATATTAACACTAAAGTGTTATAATTTTAAGAAGAAAAATAATCTATTCTAATATTTATTTGTAAATGTTGAAAAACGGGTGACACATTTGTAACTTATATAAAAGTGCTACAAAAAATAATGAAATTGTCAAATTTGGGGGCGGGAAACTCAGAGCCAAAACATTTGGTAAAGTTATATAAACAAAATAAAATTTAATAATTAGACTCTCGGAAAAAAAACTATCTCACCTGCTTTTTCCTCCTTTCTCATATCTCAAACTCTCAAAGAAAATTAGTTAGTGTTTCTCAAGCTTATAAGTGGTTAAATTTAATTTATAAGTTTGTTTTAGCTTTTAAGCTTATAATATAAGTGTTTTTTAAAGCTTAAATTATGATTTTTAAGTGGCTTTTTAGTTAAAAAAAAGCTATACTTTAGAGCTTTATAAAAAATTACTTAAAAGCCTCCTTATTTGACTAAGTATATTATCATATTACCCCCACTTATAATTTATTTTAGGGTAAACTTCTAAAAAATGTCATGTAGTTTGATCGTTTTGTAAAAATGATGCTTGTGCAATTTTTTTTCAAAAGGTGTTTGTGGTTTTAAAAGTTTTTAAAAGTTTTTAAAAGGGTGTCTGTAGTTTAAAAATTTAGTGCTACACCAGTTATTTCAATAAATTCAATATTCCTATATTTTAACTATATTATTTAAGAATTATATATCAAGATTTGAGTAAGATTCGAAAAAATTTCATTTTATTTTGATTTTTTAAAGTTATAATCAAATTTTAATTAAAAAAATTAATACTTGTCAAAAAATTCTAAAATTTATCACAAAGGTATATTATATTTTTATTAACTAAGCTGCAAAATTTTACTTCAAAAGGACAAGATTAACCTTTAAAATGTGGTTTTAAAATTTTAGAAATCCTCTTTTTACAAACTTTTGAAACCACATGCACCATTTTAAAAAAATTTCCACAAGCATCTTTTTACAAAACGACCAAACTACATGGTATGTTTTTTAAGTTTACCCTTTATTTTACCAAATCTCATTCTCCCACTTAGGGGTGTTAACGAGCCGAACCGAGACTGAATAGTGCAGGGCTCGGCTCGGCTTGTGAACATATTTGCTCGAGCTCGGCTCGGCTCAAAGCTCGTCGAGCTTAGAAAAATGAAGTTAGACTCGGGTTCGTGAAAAGCTCGGCTCGAGTTTGCGAGCGTAAAAGAGCCCTAACATATATGCACTATTACAACACAAAATAAAAGTGTTGCCCTAAGTGTTTCAACTTTGATGATTAAAACTGATTTATGGCAACATGACATTTTGTTCCACTTTTTCAAAAAATAAAACAAATACTTTTCCAAAAAAATAATACAATTTATTCACATAAAGAAATACATAATTTTAAAAAATTTAAACTAACGTCATAATATTTTTATCATGATCCGTAATCACTCTCATCTCGTCTCTTTCTATGTTCTATCCTATGCAATTCCATATTCATCACCACTCTTGAAAGAAGTAGCAAGTTATTTTAAATCATCATTTTACGAATAATTATCGTAAATGAATAATTATTACTCATCAATCATATATAATTAATTTATTTTTTACTAATTTATTAACTACAAAAATTATAAGAACATGTTTGCGAGCTTTCGAGCTGAACGTTAGAAGGCTTGGTTTGACATGTTAATATCTTGAGCCGATCCCGAACTTGAGTCGACCTCTATCGAGTCGAACTCTGACCGAGCTTTGACCAACCCGAATCTTGACCTGTTTGCGAGTCACGGGCTTGTTAACACCCCTACTCCCACTTCTTCTAAAACTTTTAAATTATTTTTTACTAAACACTCAACTACTTGTAAGTTGTTTATAAGTAAGCTTTAAAAAATACTTCTATTACCTATTTTTAAGTTGCTTCTAAACTAAAAAATAAATAAGTTAAAAAGCACGAGCTACGAGAAACACCCTCAACCCTTTAGGGGCGTTTCTCTAAACATTTTTTAAGTTAAAAATTTCTTAAAAGAAAAAAAAATAATCATTAATTATTTTTTATTTTTCTTTTCATAAAAAGCTATTAAACTAAAAAAAAAACTCTAACAAATAAAAGTCATAAGTTTGCGAAACACCCCTCAATCTTTACCATTATTTGCAACAGATTTCACCATGAACCAATCTCACCTACGATTCTCGATTTCACCTGCCGTACGCCGTAAGAGAGACAGGAACAGGCGCTGTAAACCCTAGCTTCCCTTTTGTCCCACTCTTGTTCGTCTACTCTTCTGCTTTGTTTTGCTATATGCTCGTCTTCTGGTTCCCGTCGTTTCCCCTCCAAATCGTCTTCACTCTACTGTTTAATAAGATTAAAACTTGGCGAGGGGGAAAAATTCGAGCGGTGAATAGAGTAGCCGCTGCAATGGCGTCTTCGATTGTGAATTCCAACTAGTTCGATTCGTCGCTCAAGCTCTTATATACAAGGTATGCTTCTCTGCTCTTATTTTCTCCAACACCAATTTGCTTTTGATTGTCCACCAATTGTTATAACTTTTCCTATGACTTCCATTTCTGAATCTCTCAGATTTGTGTTTTTGGAATTAGGGATTTGATCTAGTCTGGTATTTAGTGTGTATTGGTATTTAGATCTCTAAATTGATGCCTTTTTAGACGCAATAGAATCTAATTTCTTTCCATTTCCGCTTATAGATTGAAATGGCAACGGCTTTCCGTAGAAAGAGCAAGCAGAGAGTGGTCTATGTTCAAGTATGAAATACTTTTACTTATTGTGGCTTTACTCATATTGAAATTGCTTATCTGGTTTTTATTTTTATTCAACAGAGAATTTGTGCTGCTTTTTTATTTTTTTAGTGTACCAGATGTTAAAACTAAAGCAAAAATAACCATAAGTTCGTTGGCATCCTTGTTGGACCAAGCACTGATGTTAATGTTTCTTTTGGTTTCGTATAGTTCCTGGGCATTTACTTCTTTGTGAGTCAGTGATTATAAGCTAGAACCTTTTAGGTTGTAAATACTAAATGTGTATGTTTCTTGAAACAGTTTTACAGCCTGATAATTCTACTGTAACAATTTCAAGTAAACAAAAATTCTTTTGCGAGTCAGATTGTTAGCTACAATTCAGAATGCACTGCTGTCAATAAGTTATTTAACTTTCTATTAAAGTTTGTGACACCTTGAGAACATGGCCAAACTGTAAAAACATGTAATGGAAATGCTGGATCTCCTTGAATGTGATTTGCCTCTTTCTAATTAGTATTGTTTTGTATAGCCACTTAATATAGAAACTAAAAGATTAAATACAATTCATTCTTGATTGATTATTCAATATAAACATTTTTTTTTCTTTCTTTAATTTCATTTGCTATGACTATGCTCAGCTCTTTACAAATTGTCTACATCCAAGGTTCCAATTTTTCTGTCAGAGTTTGCTGTTTGCTCACAGATAAATGAAGGTACAGTGCAAATTGTGATTATCTACCAGGATTAAGCATTTTCTCCATAACATATTTGAATTATATCTTTGTAATTATTTCCGTTCTTTCAAAATTAACACTCATTTTCTGAAAGAATCCTATCCACCATTCACCTATGTGTATTCATGTTGTGATATTGGGAATAAATGTGCAAAAAGGCATCAATAATGAACTCCATAATACTTTGCAGGCGGTGCATCATCTTCTCATGTTTCTGGACATAAAATAGTTGATATAGTGAAGGTTTGTGTCATATAATTCTCTAGTAGTGTCCAACTCAACTCTTCTTCCAATTTAATGTCATTACTTAATGATTTTCAGGATCCAGTATACTTCTTAGGATTGCTCTGCTGTCAATAAATTTAATTTCTTTTGTGTAGTTATGCATTGAATGAAAAAAATAGTATATAGACTTGTGACTTCTGCCTTGTGCTAAAACTACTGTCGAATGTGGTTTGTGAGAGAGACAGTTTTACTCTGAGACCACTCAGGAAACTTGTGCATAGGACGCAAAGGATAGAAACTAGCAAAAGATATAATATTAAAATAACACTTTGAACTAATTTGATAATATCTTTGGTTTGGAAATTCTGAGTATCTTCAAAAGCTATGTTGATAAATCATCGTTAGTAGATGACTTCGATTTCCATAAAAAGCAAGAGACAACTTTTCTTGCATAGAAGAATAAACTTGCAACTTTACGAATCGAAGAACTTACTGTAAGTTGCATTTCTTTGAACTTATTGTAAGTTGCATTTCTTTGAACTTACTGTAAACTTGCAATTGATTCTTCTTTTGAGTTGCTGATATTTTGCATCGAATTTTATTTGTGCAGAAAAACAAAGATGAAGAAGGGAATTATGAAGACGAAAACAACTCAACGACCAATACTATTTGACTAAGAATCTTTCGCTTAACGGGAAGAATCAGAAGAGTAACACTGTAAAGAAGGGAATAGAAAATTCAGTTGCTACTCCGGAATAGGTGATAAAGAGCTTAAAATTTCAGTTGTTTTTCAGTTTTTTTTCTTTGGTTTATTTATCAGTTGTTTTATTTGAAGCCAGTTAAAGAACTAAAGCTATTTATTCATTCATTAGATTAGAGTTGTATTTTTTGTTGGCAAATGCCCATTTTAGTTGATTTGGTAAATCTCTAAGTTATGTTCTAACATATTAGCTTATAATGAGTGAGGAAATTAGAATTGAGAAACATAAGAGTGACTTGCGTGAAATTAAGACTGAAATTAGAGTCCATTATATATGTATGTTTTATAGATGATCAAAATCTCAATCCAGTTGGAACAAGGATTAATTAATATTTGGCTTGCGTTGAAATTAATTAAGATTTTGAATCACATTCAGTGAGCTCAAATTGAAGAGTACAATATTTATTTTAGCTGTACATTTTTTACTTTCAATTAATTGAAAATGCTATTACTAATGTTTTTTTTTCCAATAAGTGAAATGCTACTACTATTGTTCAGCCGTAGAAATACTATGGGGATCACTATCTGAGAATTTAATCAGTTCACATTATGGTGACTCATCAAGGTTGTTTGTCACATCCTATTGTAGACCACTCAGGAAACTTGTGCACAGGGAAACTGCCTTTATAACTTTGTACTAATTTATTTATTTTTTTTGTAAGAAACTAGCAAAGCCCAATAGGGATGCACCATCGAAAGCAAAAATGTTTGTTGCTACGCGTAAACGGAAAGAGGAACGTGATTACAAGTCCCAAAATGAAGTGATGAAATATCGAATTGTAAGAAATTGCCAACTTTAAATCTTGCTATATGTTGGATTTTCTTATTGAACTGATATTGAACTATTCTTTATCTACCTAATTTAGTGCCTCATCATGGCATATGAAGCCATAGTTGACATAAGCGCTCGATGTTGCGCATGAATCCAGCGAAGCGCACCCTGAGCGCTGCTGTTCCACATAAGTGCATAGGGTGCGCCAAGCGCACAAAGCGAGCGCTTTTTAACATGTTTATAGCGAGCGCTTTTTAACATGTTTATCTCTTTCTTTCATCCTATTCGATATTTTTAAGTCCTCTATCCACTGTTTTGATTCTTTCTATATGGAGCTTTTGTAAGATAGTTTTAGTTTCCCTTTGATGTTTGATACTTGTTAATTGATATATGAAACATAATATTGACATAATTCTGCAGTTTTAGTTTTATTGACATAACCATTTTTAGTTTTACAGGTTAATACATAATATTGACTGTTAGTTTGGGTTAATTTTTCACGTTAATGTTCTGTAATTTACCTAGTGCGCTTTTATTCAATTAAGCGAGCGCTTTTTTTTTTTGCTTAAATGTAAGATTAAGTAGGTCTGTCAGATAATTGATTTCTGATTATATATGTTATTACTTTCATATATAGATATGTGATAAATGTTTCTTCTTTCATAGGGTAAAATTCAAGAAATGTGTGCATCTGGTGCACATAGTGAGAATGTGGAGCAAATTCTGAATGGTGAGTCATCGCATGGAGCTTCTTGGCTCGTTGGTAGGCATGCAGTATAAAAAAGCTAAGGGAAAATATGTGGCTAGCACTTCTAGGTTTGATGAGATGAAACAACAATTAAGGAGCCAAATGGAGGATGAGATGGAGGCGAAAATGAACAAAAAGTTGGCGCAGTTTGTTGAGAAGTTGCAACAAAAAAAATTCCAATTTAAACCTCAATTTGGATGACTTTGGTGAGTGCTTAAGTGGGAATGATAGTGCCTCCTCTAAAGAGACGCAAGAGTAATACTTAGCCAATGTTATTACATTACTTTTTGGATATAACTAGTACTTTGAACTAGTACTTTATAAGTGAAAAAGGCTTGGTCTAGTGGTTGAGGCTTGAAGCTGTGGTTTTAGAGGTCGCAGATTCAAGTCCACACTCGGGCGGGGTGGGATAAGATTATCCTTTATTATTATTGTAAGTCCATATGAGGCAAAATTTTTTTTTTATAAAAAACCGGTACTTTATGAATGTTATATTAATACTTTATGAATGTTATATTAGTACCTTATGGTTGTAACTAGTACTTTCAACCAGTACTTTATGAATGTTATATTAGTACCTTTTGGATTGAACATGATTGCAATCATATGACAATATGATAATATAGACAAATGTAGAATAAAAAAGTATTGGCTAATCAATAAAAATAAGCAGTTGTTAACGTCAAATGTAAAATTAGAGAGTTATCTAATGTGTTTAAAGTGTTGGTAAAATAAGAAAATGTGAAGTTTGAATATGTTGCCGTTTATATGATAAAATGTTGCCAAAAAAGAAAAATGTACAAATGAAAAGAGTTGGCTTTTCTAATCAAAGCGTCGCCATATCACATGGTAGTGTTATTTTCATATACATTTACCAACACTTGAAAAGTGTCGTCAAAAGACAATAAAACGTTACTAAATGATTATATTCCAACACTTTTTACTATACAACCATAAATGACCAAAAGTGTCGGTATAGGGGAATATGGTCACGTTGTAGGATGTAACACCTGTATTGTGATAAAAGTGTAGCCAATTCACTAAGATAACACATTTTTGACATTAGGCCTCACTTTTTAGGTGTTGGCAAAACCAATCGTGTAGTGTCAAGAGAATAGTATTATGATAACTGTTTTATTGAGAAAAATATGTTGGGAAAAAAAAATTTCAATAGTGATTGTTATTGTTTTTAATTCCTTCATATAAGTTTTAATGTGATTAATACTCAAACGGCTATATTTTGATTAAATGCTTGTAACTCTCTTCAATTACATTTTGAAGACATCCTACTTTTTGATTTACAATAGCTATATTTCCTAATCTATAGAAAGTACAACGAATTTTCATACTCTCTTACTGACTCTAAATTTTTCTGTATATGTATATTACATTTCTGATTCCTGTTGCAACTTTCATTTCGAGAATGAAAAAGTTATTTAGTTTTGGAAGGAATTACCAAATATCCTTTAAGAACATTGTTTTAGACATGACTCAACATTGTACTCGTTTGTTTCTCCATGTGTTAATTAGTGTTTTCAACACTTGTGTATTACTTCTGATAAATATTTTAGCTTATGATACTTGATACATCATGCTGAGGACATTTGATGGTGAGAAACATGATGCTGAGGGAAACTGGATGATGAGAAACATGATGACGAGGAAACTTGATGGTGAGGAACATGATGTTGAGGAAACTTGATGCTTAGAAACCTGATTCCGAGTTCTAGCTTTCGAGTTCCTAATTCTGAGAATCTGCTTCCAAAACTCAACATCCGAACTTCAGCTTTTAAACTTGAAAAACATGATTCTGAGAAATTATTGTGCAATCAATAAGAAAATCAGTGTTCTGCAACGGAAATAGCAACGAAATTTCTTTTGCCAAAGCTGTTTTGCAAAGGAATGGCAATGGTTTCAGTTCTATTATAATATTACTTCTTGCAGATCGTTTTGCAAGGGATTTCTTTTCTCTTGCAAAACCCTAACGAAAATGTTTTCCATTGCAGATCTGCAAGGATGTTTCACTTGCAATTTTCCCATGCAGATTTGCAAGCACAACATCACTTGCAAATACCTTCTTGTAGAATCGTAGTGTAGTGTTGGAGATGTCCCACATGGGAAACAAATAATGAAAAGGAGTGGTACATAAGTAGTGTAGTTTAGGCCTTAACACAAGCTGATTGGTTCTGTGTTAGATGGGCTCAACCGCACTTGTGTACTCATTTAGTGTATCAAGCCCAACACTTTCCAAACCCATAGAGTTTCTACATGGTATCAGAGCAGAAGAAGGCCTGACAGCTAAAAAGATCTTTGGTTCGTGTTTAAAGTCCTGGTGGAGTTGGGCTAGCGGAGAACACAAGACCCATTAATGACCTTGAACCTAAGAGGAGATAACAATGAATGTTTGACAAGTGGCAACTGGTCTAGGTCCATTTGCACTTGAGGGGGAGTGTTGGAGATGTCCCACATGGGAAACAAACAATGAAAATGAGTGACATATAGTGTAGATTGTGTCTTAACACAAGCCAATCGATTTTTTATTAGATGAGCTCAACCCCACTAGTGTACTCACTCAGTGTATCAAGCCCACATATTCTCTACAGTAAGAATAATTTTCCTTGCAGAATCCATTGTAGATTGTTAAATTGAAAGATTAAAAAATATATTATAATATTTGGATGGAAAGGAGCTACTATGAATTACATTAACCTAAAATTGTCAAAAGTTTCAATATCAATCTTAGCTAAGATATAATATTCATTCTCCAAACATAGAAGATATATAAAAAGAGAAATTAGAATACAAAAGGCGATATACATTTTTATATTTCTACATCTTAATAAAAGAGTGTAGAATTAAAATGTTGAAACACACTAACAAGATATAAATAGTTGACTGTAACACATATTAACGACTACAGACTAAGTAATTCAGGCAGAAGAAATACCAAACTTGCTTTAATACATATTTCATCATTATAAACATACAAGCATATATATGTTCATCACTACATACCTCAAAAGTTAAAAGCTAAGATAGTCTAGGTATGTGTTGGAAAAATTTTCCAAATGGTTTATGCCATCAAGATGCTATTCTAGCTTCACAAGTCAATGACAATCAACATTAGTAAGACTGTAACATAAAATAAATCAGACATGTTTTATGAAGCTTACAAAAGAAATGTGCTACTTCATGCACTGACAATGCAGTGAAGTTTACAGAAGAAAATGTGTTGAACTTTATGCATTAACAACCACTCATGTGACACACTTGATATATAGCACCACTAAGGCATTGCCATTAATGATGGGTACTCAATTCCGTTCAACTTCAAAAGTTGAAAAAAACATGACTTAAGTGAGTAATGTTATAATGCATTAAATAATTATTTCTGATATATAAAAGATGTTAATTAAAGATTTTCTTTAGTAAATAGTTAGTTTTAGATAACTGTAGGAGTATTTATATACTTTTTTATGAATTTATGAGAGAAAAGAACAAGGTGTTTTATTATTGAATTTTATAAATTTTTGAATTAATATTTGAAACGAAATAGATAAATGATGCAAATTTTGATGCAAATGTTTTCTCCAAACTTTCCTTCCAACATTTTGCAAGCGAAATAGCAAACCCTTGCAATATCCCATGCAATTACATTCATTATTTTATTTTTCATAATTCTGCAAGGGAATTCTATTTAGCTGATAATCTGTTGCAAGTTATGAAATTTGCAAGGGATTCTTTATCCCTTACAATCATTTCCTTACAGATTGAAAACTTTCCCTCCAACTTTTTGCAAGCAAAATAGTAAACCCTTGCAATATCCCATTCAATTACATTCATTATTTTATTTTTCATAATTCTGCAAGGGAATTCTATTTCGCTGAGAATCCGTTGCAAGTTATGAAATTTGCAAGGGATTCTTTATAACACTGTTATGAATTAACTGAAGCAGAACTAAAATAAAGTTTGAAAGAATAGAACCTAAGCATTTTGTGTGACATAGAACTATACACTTTATTCTGCAACCCGACACCACCAAAACGGGCTGATAATTCTCCTTTGAACTGTGCCTAAGTGATTTCAGGGAACAAATCTGTGAGAATTGTGAACCAATTGATGGCAGCTCCTTCCATACACATTTGTGCCATTGACAATTACATATGTGCAGGGGTTTGATTAGCCCTGAAAAATAGCTCAACTTAGTAAGCCAACCACGAGGATTTTGATCGAAAAAACCTGAAAGTTTAATCTTTTGAACTGAGAAAAGCGCAAGAAGAGTAGCATTATATTTAATACTTTTGACGTTGCAATTGTTACTGAAATTGCTAGTCAAAGGTAATTTTTGAATATCAAAGGTGATTTTGCTGTTATGTCAAAGATCTGAAGTTTATATACTATTATGTTAGTAAAGAGAAAGTTTGTATATCACTAACGATTTTAAGCCGAGAGAACTTCTTACAGAAATATCCATAAAGACCAAAATAATTTGGGTACGCCTATAGTTCCCCTTGTCCAAATCGTTTGTTTTGTAGCCTGAGAGCCAAGAAAGAGGTGATAATAACCTTTTCCCAGTGAGATCAGCCTCCATGCTTCTTTAATCCCCCATATTGCTGTTAAAGAATCTTTTAATTCTAATAATCTGTAGGGTTTATCCCCTCTCTGAAGAATCAAGCGGCCTGTCAAGGATTTGGCACACATCGCCACCCTTTTTTCAAGCAGGCCTTGCAGAATCTCTACAGAAGTAAAACCACCCTTAGTGGAGACCTCGACCATAGCCATAGCCTCTGGAATACATGAATCACTCCCCTTAACAATATTCGCAAAAGAAGTCTGTACCTTTGAGTGGGATTCGGTATTGCGCAGATTAGGGTTTTCTGCTTCCTTCGAAATTGTTGATGCTTTAATGAAACTTTCCCAGCTAAAGAGACCGGCTATGTTTCCGTCGTAAAATTCCAGTGGTTTTGGACCACCAGAGTGACCGGCGGCCATCGTGACAACTAGTGATCAACGGCGATAGAAGTCTCCCAAAACCCCTCTCTTCTTTCGTCGTTCTTTCCTCTATCAAATTAGTGTCGTAACACCGGCAGATACTTATTTTATTAAATATGAATTAGTTTCACCTCATACAAGGCATAAAAAATTGATCTTATCTAATAAGATGTTATTTTAGTATAAACCCCAAGTATCTTATCAAGATAATCTTGTTTCAAGCTTAAGTCGCAGTTAAAACTCTTTACTCTTCTCTATAAATGCATTTTGATGCAGCAGAAGAAACGCACTATAGAACTGGAATTCGTAGACCATGCAGAATACCAAAAAGTAGCAATATGAAGTCTATTGATATTGTTCGTATATCGGAAAACCATGTTCTAAGACTTGTAAATTCCGTTGATCATACACGTGATTACGAAAAATAGTGTTATCAAAATCCATTAACATTGCAACATCAATAAAAAAAATCGACCATTTTAAAACCGTATAATTCGCAAACCTATAAAAACATGTCATAGGACAATTCAAAAATGTATTTTAGCTATATAATCCATAATGAAGAGATAAAAAAATATAATAAATTATATAACACATAAATAGAATAGATAACATATATAACACATGAACTATGTGGTCAATTAGACTTTATCATTGGACACAAAAGTTAGTTTTGCCGAGGCAATAAAATCTACAGTTTCTAAACTGTGATTGCTTCTAAGTTTATCTCTCATGCAAATGCATCAAGTTTCAAAAACTAAATAGAAGACATAAATTTTGAGGAAAATAGATTTTTTTTGCTACCAGTAGATATGAGGGAAACTAGTTTATAACTAAAAAAAGAAGTGCATTACATGTAAAAACCATTTTTTTTTATGAAATTGGAGAACTTTTTTACATGGGGAAAAACTTATTTTATTTATATTAGAAAATGATTCTCTATTTTTTTTAAGGCTTAATACATACTTAATCATTTAAATAGGGTAATTTTTTATTATTTGATACCTTCAATTTAGAGATGTCCCTAAATTTAGTAAAAGTGTTCACTGTAGCTTCCTTAATGTCACGTGTCACCTTTGATTGGAGAGAGGAAAATAAAAAATTTCACATTATTAAAAAGTCAAAATAATCACAAGGTGACACGCTTCAGTGAACACTTTTGCCAAGTTCATGGGGCTGTTAAAGATAAATATAAGTTGAAGGCGTCAAGTGATAAAAGTTGCCAAGTTTAGAAGGCTAAGTATGCATTAAGCCTCTTGTTTAAAAAAAAATTTAAGCAATTTTACTTATATTAAATTGAAAGAAAATCTCCACCCACTTAGATGTTGTTTAAAATAAGGCTTCTACAACTCGCACGTTCAATCTTAAGCACTAGGCTAAGATATTCGCCGTAAAAGATTTTCTTTACTAAAGACAGAATAGTTAAAGATTGAGAACGTGAAACAAGACATTTAAAAAATATTTTTATTCATCATCTTGGATAAATTTCAGCGAAATATTTTAAAATAGATATTACACTCACATGAGCTCAACTTTTCTTCATATTACTTGACCAACAACTTACTTTATTCCACAACTTGTAGTTTGGGTTAAATACTGCGGATCTCAAAATATTTGTCTCCCGTTTAATTATTATTTTTTTATCAAGTTTAATTATTATTTTTTAGTGAATCCAATAAAAATTTATCACCCATAATTCGAAATCCGTGTGTTTCTATGTACAAGGAATAAAAAAAATGCCGGATCTGATCAACCTGTGATTTATTTTATTGAATGCAATTTGTTACGTTTTCCTATACATGTGTTACCAATTAAAAATTATTTTTATATTTTACTGACGGTCGTTTAAAAAAAATCGGAAATCTCTGAGTGAGAAAAATTTAGTATGTATAATATTTTCAACAACAATTTAATATTATGTTACTACACTATACATATATCGTTATTAAACTTTAAGGATATGCACTATTAACTTGGCAATTCTAATATTAACTTGCAATTCTAATACTGTCCTCATTTTAAACCATTTCATCGAATAAGCATTAATTAAAAATATGAGAGTTTTATGTTACTTATATATTACATTATAGATTGATTCTATCAAATAAAAATTAAAATATTGACACTAAAGTGTTATAATTTTAAGAAGAAAAATAATCTATTCTAATATTTATTTGTAAATGTTGAAAAATGGGTGACACATTTGTAACTTATATAAAAGTCCTACAAAAAATAATGAAATTGTCAAATTTGGGGGCGGGAAACTCAGAGCCAAAACATTTGGTAAAGTTAGATAAACAAAATAAAATTTAATAATTAGACTCTCGGAAAAAAAACTATCTCACCTGCTTTTTCCTCCTTTCTCATATCTCAAACTCTCAAAGAAAATTAGTTAGTGTTTCTCAAGCTTATAAGTGGTTAAATTTAATTTATAAGTTTGTTTTAGCTTTTAAGCTTATAATATAAGTGTTTTTTAAAGCTTAAATTATAATTTTTAAGTGGCTTTTTAGTTAAAAAAAAGCTATACTTTGGAGCTTTATAAAAAATTACTTAAAAGCCTCCTTATTTGACTAAGTATATTATCATATTACCCCCACTTATAATTTATTTTAGGGTAAACTTCTAAAACATGTCATGTGGTTTGATCGTTTTGTAAAAATGATGCTTGTGCAATTTTTTTTTCAAAAGGTGTTTGTGGTTTTAAAAGTTTTCAAAAGTTTTTAAAAGGGTGTCTGTGGTTTAAAAATTTAGTGCTACACCAGTTATTTCAATAAATTCAATATTCCTATATTTTAACTATATTATTTAAGAATTATATATCAAGATTTGAGTAAGATTCGAAAAAATTTCATTTTATTTTGATTTTTTAAAGTTATAATCAAATTTTAATTAAAAAAATATTAATACGTATTAAAAAATTCTAAAATTTATCACAAAGGTATATTATATTTTTATTAACTATGCTGCAAAATTTTACTTCAAAATGGACAAGATTAACCTTTAAAATGTGGTTTTAAAATTTTAGAAATCCTCTTTTTACAAACTTTTGAAACCACATGCACCATTTTAAAAAAATTTCCACAAGCATCTTTTTACAAAACGACCAAACTACAAGGTATTTTTTTAAGTTTACCCTTTATTTTACCAAATCTCATTCTCCCACTTAGGGGTGTTAACGAGCCGAACCGAGACTGAATAGTGCAGGGCTCGGCTCGGCTTGTGAACATATTTGCTCGGGCTCGGCTCGGCTCAAAGCTCGTCGAGCTTAGAAAAATGAAGTTAGACTCGGGTTCGTGAAAAGCTCGGCTCGAGTTTGCGAGCATAAAAGAGCCCTAACATATATGCACTATTACAACACAAAATAAAAGTGCTGCCCTAAGTGTTTCAACTTTGATGATTAAAACTGATTTATGGCAACACTAGTTAAAAAAAGATTGTATAACATGACATTTTGTTCCACTTTTTCAAAAAATAAAACAAATACATTTCTAAAAAAATAATACAATTTATTCACATAAAGAAATACATAATTTTAAAAAATTTAAACTAACGTCATAATATTTTTATGATGATCCGTAATCACTCTCATCTCGTCTCTTTCTATGTTCTATCCTATGCAATTCCATATTCATCACCACTCTTGAAAGAAGTAGCAAGTTATTTTAAATCATCATTTTACGAATAATTATCGTAAATGAATAATTATTACTCATCAATCATATATAATTAATTTATTTTTCACTAATTTATTAACTACAAAAATTATAAGAACATGTTTGCGAGCTTTCGAGCTGAACGTTAGAAGGTTTGGTTTGACATGTTAATATCTTGAGCCGATCCCGAACTTGAGTCGAGCTCTATCGAGTCGAACTCTGACCGAGCTTTGACCAACCCGAATCTTGACCTGTTTGCGAGCCACCGGACTTGTTAACACCCCTACTCCCACTTCTTTTTCTTCCTTTCCTTTTTTAGTCATTTAACCAATTCTAAAACTTTTAAGTTATTTTTTATTAAATATTCAACTACTTGTAAGTTGTTTATAAGTAAGCTTTAAAAAATACTTCTATTACCTATTTTTAAGTTGCTTCTAAACTAAAAAATAAATAAATTAAAAAGCACGAGCTACGAGAAACACCCTCAACCCTTTAAGGGTGTTTCTCCAAACATTTTTTAAATCAAAATTTCTTAAAAGAAAAAAAAATAATCATTAATTATTTTTTTTTCCTTCTTATAAAAAATTATTAAATTAAAAAAAAAACTCTAACAAATAAAAGTCATAAGTTTGCGAAACACCCCTCAATCTTTACCATTATTTGCAACAGATTTCACCATGAACCAATCTCACCTACGATTCTCGATTTCACCTGCCGTACGCCGTAAGAGAGACAGGAACAGGCGCTGTAAACCCTAGCTTCCCTTTTGTCCCACTCTTGTTCGTCTACTCTTCTGCTTTGTTTTGCTATATGCTCGTCTTCTGGTTCCCGTCGTTTCCCCTCCAAATCGTCTTCACTCTACTGTTTAATAAGATTAAAACTTGGCGAGGGGGAAAAATTCGAGCGGTGAATAGAGTAGCCGCTGCAATGGCGTCTTCGATTGTGAATTCCAACTAGTTCGATTCGTCGCTCAAGCTCTTATATACAAGGTATGCTTCTCTGCTCTTATTTTCTCCAACACCAATTTGCTTTTGATTGTCAACCAATTGTTATAACTTTTCCTATGACTTCCATTTATGAATCTCTCAGATTTGTGTTTTTGGAATTAGGGATTTGATCTAGTCTGGTATTAAGTGTGTATTGGTATTTAGATCTCTAAATTGATGCCTTTTTAGACGCAATAGAATCTAATTTCTTTCCATTTCCGCTTATAGATTGAAATGGCAACGGCTTTCCGTAGAAAGAGCAAGCAGAGAGTGGTCTATGTTCAAGTATGAAATACTTTTACTTATTGTGGCTTTACTCATATTGAAATTGCTTATCTGGTTTTTATTTTTATTCAACAGAGAATTTGTGCTGCTTTTTTATTTTTTTAGTGTACCAGATGTTAAAACTAAAGCAAAAATAACCACAAGTTCGTTAGCATCCTTGTTGGACCAAGCACTGATGTTAATGTTTCTTTTGGTTTTGTATAGTTCCTGGGCATTTACTTCTTTGTGGGTCAGTGATTATAAGCTAGAACCTTTTAGGTTGTAAATACTAAATGTGCATGTTTCTTGAAACAGTTTTACAGCCTGATAATTCTACTGTAACAATTTCAAGTAAACATAAGTTCTTTTGCGAGTCAGATTGTTAGCTACAATTCAGAATGCACTGCTGTCAATAAGTTATTTAACTTTCTATTAAAGTTTGTGACACCTTGAGAACATGGCCAAACTGTAAAAACATGTAATGGAAACGCTGGATCTCCTTGAATGTGATTTGCCTCTTTCTAATTAGTATTGTTTTGTATAGCCACTTAATATAGAAACTAAAAGATTAAATACAATTCATTCTTGATTGATTATTCAATATAAACATTTTTTTTTCTTTCTTTAATTTCATTTGCTATGACTATGCTCAGCTCTTTACAAATTGTCTACATCCAAGGTTCCAATTTTTCTGTCAGAGTTTGCTGTTTGCTCACAGATAAATGAAGGTACAGTGCAAATTGTGATTATCTACCAGGATTAAGCATTTTCTCCATAACATATTTGAATTATATCTTTGTAATTATTTCCGTTCTTTCAAAATTAACACACTCATTTTCTGAAAGAATCCTATCCACCATTCACCTATGTGTATTCATGTTGTTATATTGGGAATAAATGTGCAAAAATGCATCAATAATGAACTCCATAATACTTTGCAGGCGGTGCATCATCTTCTCATGTTTCTGGACATAAAATAGTTGATATAGTGAAGGTTTGTGTCATATAATTCTCTAGTAGTGTCCAACTCAACTCTTCTTCCAATTTAATGTCATTACTTAATGATTTTCAGGATCCAGTATACTTCTTAGGATTGCTCTGCTGTCAATAAATTTAATTTCTTTTGTGTAGTTATGCATTGAATGAAAAAAATAGTATATAGACTTGTGACTTCTGCCTTGTGCTAAAACTACTGTCGAATGTGGTTTGTGAGAGAGACAGTTTTACTCTAAGACCACTCAGGAAACTTGTGCATAGGACGCAAAGGATAGAAACTAGCAAAAGATATAATATTAAAATAACACTTTGAACTAATTTGATAATATCTTTGGTTTGGAAATTCTGAGTATCTTCAAAAGCTATGTTGATAAATCATCGTTAGTAGATGACTTCGATTTCCATAAAAAGCAAGAGACAACTTTTCTTGCATAGAAGAATAAACTTGCAACTTTACGAATCGAAGAACTTACTGTAAGTTGCATTTCTTTGAACTTATTGTAAGTTGCATTTCTTTGAACTTACTGTAAACTTGCAATTGATTCTTCTTTTGAGTTGCTGATATTTTGCATCGAATTTTATTTGTGCAGAAAAACAAAGATGAAGAAGGGAATTATGAAGACGAAAACAACTCAACGACCAATACTATTTGACTAAGAATCTTTCGCTTAACGGGAAGAATCAGAAGAGTAACACTGTAAAGAAGGGAATAGAAAATTCAGTTGCTACTCCGGAATAGGTGATAAAGAGCTTAAAATTTCAGTTGTTTTTCAGTTTTTTTTCTTTGGTTTATTTATCAGTTGTTTTATTTGAAGCCAGTTAAAGAACTAAAGCTATTTATTCATTCATTAGATTAGAGTTGTATTTTTTGTTGGCAAATGCCCATTTTAGTTGATTTGGTAAATCTCTAAGTTATGTTCTAACATATTAGCTTATAATGAGTGAGGAAATTAGAATTGAGAAACATAAGAGTGACTTGCGTGAAATTAAGACTGAAATTAGAGTCCATTATATATGTATGTTTTATAGATGATCAAAATCTCAATCCAGTTGGAACAAGGATTAATTAATATTTGGCTTGCGTTGAAATTAATTAAGATTTTGAATCACATTCAGTGAGCTCAAATTGAAGAGTACAATATTTATTTTAGCTGTACATTTTTTACTTTCAATTAATTGAAAATGCTATTACTAATGTTTTTTTTTCCAATAAGTGAAATGCTACTACTATTGTTCAGCCGTAGAAATACTATGGGGATCACTATCTGAGAATTTAATCAGTTCACATTATGGTGACTCATCAAGGTTGTTTGTCACATCCTATTGTAGACCACTCAGGAAACTTGTGCACAGGGAAACTGCCTTTATAACTTTGTACTAATTTATTTATTTTTTTTGTAAGAAACTAGCAAAGCCCAATAGGGATGCACCATCGAAAGCAAAAATGTTTGTTGCTACGCGTAAACGGAAAGAGGAACGTGATTACAAGTCCCAAAATGAAGTGATGAAATATCGAATTGTAAGAAATTGCCAACTTTAAATCTTGCTATATGTTGGATTTTCTTATTGAACTGATATTGAACTATTCTTTATCTACCTAATTTAGTGCCTCATCATGGCATATGAAGCCATAGTTGACATAAGCGCTCGATGTTGCGCATGAATCCAGCGAAGCGCACCCTGAGCGCTGCTGTTCCACATAAGTGCATAGGGTGCGCCAAGCGCACAAAGCGAGCGCTTTTTAACATGTTTATAGCGAGCGCTTTTTAACATGTTTATCTCTTTCTTTCATCCTATTCGATATTTTTAAGTCCTCTATCCACTGTTTTGATTCTTTCTATATGGAGCTTTTGTAAGATAGTTTTAGTTTCCCTTTGATGTTTGATACTTGTTAATTGATATATGAAACATAATATTGACATAATTCTGCAGTTTTAGTTTTATTGACATAACCATTTTTAGTTTTACAGGTTAATACATAATATTGACTGTTAGTTTGGGTTAATTTTTCACGTTAATGTTCTGTAATTTACCTAGTGCGCTTTTATTCAATTAAGCGAGCGCTTTTTTTTTTTGCTTAAATGTAAGATTAAGTAGGTCTGTCAGATAATTGATTTCTGATTATATATGTTATTACTTTCATATATAGATATGTGATAAATGTTTCTTCTTTCATAGGGTAAAATTCAAGAAATGTGTGCATCTGGTGCACATAGTGAGAATGTGGAGCAAATTCTGAATGGTGAGTCATCGCATGGAGCTTCTTGGCTCGTTGGTAGGCATGCAGTATAAAAAAGCTAAGGGAAAATATGTGGCTAGCACTTCTAGGTTTGATGAGATGAAACAACAATTAAGGAGCCAAATGGAGGATGAGATGGAGGCGAAAATGAACAAAAAGTTGGCGCAGTTTGTTGAGAAGTTGCAGCAAAAAAAATTCCACTTTAAACCTCAATTTGGATGACTTTGGTGAGTGCTTAAGTGGGAATGATACTGCCTCCTCCAAAGAGACACAAGAGTAATACTTAGCCAATGTTATTACATTACTTTTTGGATATAACTAGTACTTTGAACTAGTACTTTATAAGTGGAAAAGGCTTGGTCTAGTGGTTGAGGCTTGAAGCTGTGGTCCTAGAGGTCGCAGATTCAAGTCCACACTCGGGCGGGTGGGATAAGATTATCCTTTATTATTATTGTAAGTCCATATGAGACAAATTTTTTTTTTATAAAAAATTGGTACTTTATGAATGTTATGTTAGTACCTTTTGGATTGAACATGATTGCAATCATATGACAATATGATAATAATGACAAATGTAGAATAAAAAAGCATTGGCTAATCAATAAAAATAAGCAATTGTTAACGTCAAATGTAAAATTAGAGAGTTATCTAATGTGTTTAAAGTGTTGGTAAAATAAGAAAATGTGAAGTTTGAATATATTGCCGTTTACATGATAAAATGTTGCCAAAAAAGAAAAATGTATAAATGAAAAGAGTTGGCTTTTCTAATCAAAGTGTCGCCATATCACATGGTAGTGTTATTTTCATATACATTTACCAACACTTGAAAAGTGTCGTTAAAAGACAATAAAACGTTACTAAATGATTATATACCAACACTTTTTACTATACGACAACAAATGACCAAAAGTGTCGGTATAGGGGAATATGATCACGCTGCAGGATGTAACACCTGTATTGTGATAAAAGTGTAGCCAATTCACTAAGATAACACATTTTTGACATTAGGCCTCACTTTTTAGGTGTTGGCAAAACCAATCGTGTAGTGTCAAGAGAATAGTATTATGATAACTGTTTTATTGAGAAAAATATGTTTGGAAAAAAAAATTTCAATAGTGATTGTTATTGTTTTTAATTCCTTCATAAAAGTTTTAATGTGATTAATACTCAAACGGCTATATTTTGATTAAATGCTTGTAACTCTCTTCAATTACATTTTGAAGACATCCCACTTTTTGATTTACAATAGCTATATTTCCTAATCTATAAGAAGTACAACAAATTTTCATACTCTCTTACTGACTATAAATTTTTCTGTATATGTATATTACATTTCTGATTCCTGTTGCAACTTTCATTTCGAGAATGAAAAAGTTATTTAGTTTTGGAAGGAATTACCAAATATCCTTTAAGAACATTGTTTTAGACATGACTCAACATTATACTTGTTTGTTTCTCCATGTGTTAATTAGTGTTTTCAACACTTGTGTATTACTTCTGATACATATTTTAGCTTATGATACTTGATACATCATGCTGAGGACATTTGATGGTGAGAAACATGATGCTGAGGGAAACTGGATGATGAGAAACATGATGACGAGGAAACTTGATGGTGAGGAACATGATGTTGAGGAAACTTGATGCCTAGAAACCTGATTCCGAGTTCTAGCTTTCGAGTTCCTAATTCTGAGAATCTGCTTTCAAAACTCAACATCCGAACTTCAGCTTCTAAACTTGAAAAACATGATTCTGAGAAATTATTGTGCAATCAATAAGAAAATCAGTGTTCTGCAACGGAAATAGCAACGAAATTTCTTTTGCCAAAGCTGTTTTGCAAAGGAATGGCAATGGTTTCAGTTCTATTATAATATTACTTCTTGCAGATCGTTTTGCAAGGGATTTCTTTTCTCTTGCAAAACCCCAACGAAAATGTTTTCCATTGCAGATCTGCAAGGATGTTTCACTTGCAATTTTCCCATGCAGATTTGCAAGCACAACATCACTTGCAATATACCTTCTTGTAGAATCGTAGTGTAGTGTTGGAGATGTCCCACATGGGAAATAAATAATGAAAAGGAGTGGTACATAAGTAGTGTAGTTTAGGCCTTAACACAAGCTGATTGGTTCTGTGTTAGATGGACTCAACCGCACTTGTGTACTCATTTAGTGTATCAAGCCCAACACTTTCCAAACCCACAGAGTTTCTACATGGTATCAGAGTAGAAGAAGGCCTGACAGCTAAAAAGATCTTTGGTTCGTGTTTAAAGTCCTGGTGGAGTTGGGCTAGCGGAGAACACAAGACCCATTAATGACCTTGAGCCTAAGAGGAGATAACAATGAATGTTTGACAAGTGGCAACTGGTTTAGGTCCATTTGCACTTGAGGGGGAGTGTTGGAGATGTCCCACATGGGAAAAAAACAATGAAAATGAGTGACATATAGTGTAGATTGTGTCTTAACTCAAGCCAATCGATTTTGTGTTAGATGAGATCAACCCCACTAGTGTACTCACTCAGTGTATCAAGCCCACATATTCTCTACAGTAAGAATAATTTTCCTTGCAGAATCCATTGTAGATTGTTAAATTGAAAGATTAAAAAATATATTATAATATTTGGATGGAAAGGAGCTGCTATGAATTACATTAACCTAAAATTGTCAAACGTTTCAATATCAATCTTAGCTAAGATATAATATTCATTCTCCAAACATAGAAGATATATAAAAAGAGAAATTAGAATACAAAAGGTGATATAAATTTTTATATTTCTACATCTTAATAAAAGAGTGTAGAATTAAAATGTTGAAACACACTAACAAGATATAAATAGTGGACTGTAACACATATTAACGACTACAGACTAAGTAATTCAGGCAGAAGAAATACCAAACTTGCTTCAATACATATTTCATCATTATAAACATACAAGCATATATATGTTCATCACTACATACCTCAAAAGTTAAAAGCTAAGATAGTCTAGGTATGTGTTGGAAAAATTTTCCAAATGGTTTATGCCATCAAGATGCTATTCTAGCTTCACAAGTCAATGACAATCAACATTAGTAAGACTGTAACATAAAATAAATCATACATGTTTTGTGAAGCTTACAAAAGAAATGTGCTACTTCATGCACTGACAATGCAGTGAAGTTTACAAAAGAAAATGTGTTGAACTTTATGCATTAACAACCACTCATGTGACACACTTGATATATAGCACCACTAAGGCATTGTCATTAATGATGGGTACTCAATTCAGTTCAACTTCAAAAGTTGAAAAAAACATGACTTAAGTGAGTAATGTTATAATGCATTAAATAATTATTTCTTATATATAAAAGATGTTAATTAAAGATTTTCTTTAGTAAATAGTTAGTTTTAGATAACTGTAGGAGTATTTATATACTTTTTTTATGAATTTATGAGAGAAAAGAACAAGGTGTTTTATTATTGAATTTTATAAATTTTTGAATTAATATTTGCAACGAAATACATAAATGATGCAAATTTTGATGCAAATGTTTTGTCCAAACTTTCCTTCCAACATTTTGCAAGCGAAATAGTAAACCCTTGCAATATCCCATGCAATTACATTCATTATTTTATTTTTCATAATTCTGCGAGGGAATTCTATTTAGCTGATAATCTGTTGCAAGTTATGAAATTTGCAAGGGATTCTTTATCCCTTACAATAATTTCCTTGCAGATTGAAAACTTTCCCTCCAACTTTTTGCAAGCAAAATAGTAAACCCTTGCAATATCCCATTCAATTACATTCATTATTTTATTTTTCATAATTCTGCGAGGGAATTCTATTTCGCTGAGAATCCCTTTGAAGTTATGAAATTTGCAAGGGATTCTTTATAACACTGTTATGAATTAACTGAAGCAGAACTAAAATAAAGTTTGAAAGAATAGAACCTAAGCATTTTGTGTGACATAGAACTATACACTTTATTCTGCAATCCGACACCACCAAAACGGGCTGATAATTCTTCTTTGAACTGTGCCTAAGTGATTTCAGGGAACAAATCTGTGAGAATTGTGAAACAATTGAATGCAGCTCCTTCCATACACATTTGTGCCATTGACAATTACATATGTGCAGGGGTTTGATTAGCCCTGAAAAATAGCTCAACCTTAATAAGCCAACCACAAGGATTTTAACCGAAAAAACCTAAAAGTTTAATCTTTTGAACTGAGAAAAGCATAAGAAGAGTAGCATTATATTTAATACTTTTGACGTTGCAATTGTTACTGAAATTGCTAGTCATATCCTACGTACCTATATTATGGAGAAAAGAAAACATGCTATAAAAGTTTTAAATATGACGGGTACCTGTTACAACAATCATGTTACAACAATCAATAATACTCAAATCAATATTCCAACATGCAAGAATTTAACTCAAATCTTTTAGTGAATGTAACTTTTCACAAGTAAATAAAAAGCCAAATATATGTTCATATTGTGAAGTGAAACAAAATTTTGTTTTTATCAATAATGTAATTAATATGGTTAATTTTTAAATACTTCATTTCATGTTTTAAAAATCTCTACTTATTCCTTTAGTCCGACTTTTTGTTATTAAGTGCTTGACCGACTTATTACCGTTAAAGTACTACATAGTTCCATTTTTTTCCATTTAGTCGTTGCTAAACTCAATTTTTAAGATATGATATTTATAATATTTATAATTTTATTTTTTCTATATAAAAAGTAGCTTAATTGGTAAAATAAAAAATATATCAAAGTGTTATCTCATTTGCCATTTTGAGTTTCAAACCAATAAATAATGTGCTATATACCACAAATAAATGGGTCCCTACCATTCGACTATTGTCTAGTGTTTTATAAAATATTGTCTAAATTATATTTTTTAATATTTTATTATATTATAATTTACTTTTTAGTTGAATTGATATTTTCAAATATTAAACAATATTAATTATATAAAATAAATATAAATCCTTCTGCATTCCGCCTAAGATTTGAATGCTCCATCCGTCCAATTAGTACCCGACGCTTTTAAAACATTGATTACATATCATTGTTGATGAGAATAAATTGGTCAAATACATATGTTGTCGGTGGAACTTGGAATTAACAGCTTTTGACTATTTCAAATTTTCATATGATATTTTACTCTTAATAGTATTGTGACATATGATGTAGCTTATGCATGTTGACTGTTTGAGTGAGTGATTTCGTTATTTTTATATAGAAAATGAAATAAAAATTATTCCCCCTCTCTCTCCCCCTAGCTTTAAGTTTGCTAGTCTGAAATACTCCATTTCAAAGTTTTTTCTAATAAGTATAATTTTAAAAAAAATAAATTAAATATTTCACAATTAATTTAGTACGAAGGATTAAAATGTGTTATTAAAGTTAAAATATATAATTTTATTAAAAATTTATAAAAATAACTTATAAAAATAATAATTTAAAAAAATAATATCAAATGACTCTCAAAGGATAAAACCTATTTACCCAAAGAACATCAAATTACGTAACTTGTGTAAAATCCAAAGGAGTAAATCAAAAATTTTCAAATGAATAATTTTTAAGAAAATTAGGCTTACAATAATAAAATAAAAGACTCTATCCCATCCTATCGTATGTAGACTTGAACCTTAACTTAAAATTATAGATTTAAGGCACAATCACTCTAACAAGCATTTGCCACAATAAATTCAGATGAAATAAACAATAGGAAGAAGCTAAAGTTTATAAGTGCTTGTTAGATAAATACGTACAGAGAGTTTCATAAAGTCTCTTTTTGCACTTGCAAATTTCTTTTTTACGAGAAATCAAATTCGCCATTATCCAATCCCAGTTTTTACTTCTGGGTATGTTTTTTTGTTAATGAAATTCTGTGTAAGTAATTATCTAAAAAGTTTTCACTCAACCTCCCTTTCTCCGACGCGATGTTCATCGCCGACTGCGGCGTAGTAAAATGCCAAGCCTGTCGTCTGGTACTGAACTCGATCTAGATGAAGACTTCACATCTGTTCCTCACCTCAGTCTCGATCCGTGATACTAAACTCCAGTACACATATGGGCCAGAAATTAGGTAACAATATGGGGTTTTGGAATTGATGTTCTGGTCCATAGGGATTGAGAGCGCTTTGATTTATTATATAACACACTGGCGATTTGGTTGACACGACTCTTGTTGGGCTTGGGAAATTGTTGTGTAGTAAGGCCTGTGCTAAAGCCTACTAAGCTTGGCCCGAATTGAAGCCTTAACTAGATAAATGGATGCCACGTTTCCTGCGAGATTCCGGTATGAATGCTGTAGAGCAGAGCGGCAAGCCACTTTTGATCCAGTAGAGATAGACATGTATACAGCAAATGCTGCTGCTAATATCAATTTTTCTACCTTACATTTGATACCAATTAAACCTTCAATTTCCCCTACCAAATCGACTGCCTTCTTCTTCTTGTCCTCTAAACCCAAAATCACACACCTTAACCAGCGTTGGTCTCGCTTCAACCGTGTTCTTTCATCATTGAATACTGCTCATGTCTCTGTTGAGGACGATCTCCAATCATTTCTCGATGTATGTATATATTGCTTTACTTTATTACGGTTTTGATTGTATTTTTCGTTTCGTTCTTTTGATTGAGCTTAAGTGTTCCATGATTTGCTTATTGCAAATGGATTCATCGTTCTATCAGATTCTTCCTTTTGATTTGCATCACATTCTTGTCAATGATCCCAAAAGCTCTCAACTCTTAGAGGTTAGTGTTCCGAATTCCTGTAATTGAGGGTTTCTCTTTTTCCATTTCATTGCTGGTATTTTCATTAAGTGTTAATCCCTCGTACTTACCTCATGCACGAATCAATACCAACTTATTGATGATTTGTTGAGTAAACTTTTCTGCCTTGGTGCTTTGCACCTAAATAATTGTAGCTCAGTAAGTTGCATGAGTAAGTACCTATTTATGTAACTCTTAATAACTTTGCTATCAACCACCTGACATCAATGTTTTGATCCTGTTATGAAACTATCTAATCTTTAATTGTAAATTTGTAATCAAATGCATATAACACTTTGAAACAATCATATCATATGATGGTGAATAATGCTATTTTAAGCTTCAAACTAGTGTCTCATCAGAAATATATAAATAAAAAGACATAGTAAAACAAGACGAGATATAAATACCTTGTATGTTTCCCCTTTTATCTAATACAATTGGGAACACTTTTCTATGTTCTTGCTGATCACCTTATATGGAATAACCTAATAAACAATGTGTAACTACATAACAATCCTATTTCCTATAGTCCGATATAATGATCCATAGACGATTAGAATAATTGTGATTCGCATATAAGAAAATTAGAGTTGATTTAGCAAGTGATACTGGCTATTTTCTCACGTTCAAGCTAACTTGTTTGTTTTCTTACATTTTGCTAACTACTGTATATGAAAACTAAGAAAATCAGAGCTTTTATAATTTTAAGAATTTTTTGAGTAATATGGGGCATTTTTGCCAATTTTGTTAATTGTGGGGTTTGAACCAAGAGGTGGTGGCCATCAGACCAAAGCCTAGTGGTTATAATTTTAAGAATTTAAATTTTAAGAATTTAAGTACTGCTGCAGGCTACAATAGTCCTAAATGATATAATCAAAGGTTTCAAGAAAAAAGCAAAAGTAAAATGTTAATCCCAAAAGTCTGACATAGATTTCTGGAATTTCTTTTTAGTATCCTCTTTGGCTCAAAACAAACGCAACACATTAGATACTCAATAATTTTCTTGTAACACTTGCATTTGGGACTACAAATATGTGTTTCCATCTAATTAAATACACCTCTCTTTTTCCACATCATTTGGAGGGAAGTAGCTGAGCGACAAATTTGAGGTTCCTAACATCCTTAATGCATTGAAAGATAGTTTATACCTTTTTAGATAGTACTATTAATGAGATTCGGAAAATATATTGATCTCACTTGGTGAAAAAGTTTTTTGTGCCTACATGAAGGTTATATTGGATCTGGGTTGCTTGCCAGAGGCACGCTATCTAGGTGAACTTGGTGGCCAGTACTTGAGGAGTACTGAGGTAAATTTCTTTGAATCCTGATTTTCACTCTTTCTTGACATAAATCAAATACAGTTGCTTTTTGTACCCTCTTCCTTCATGCGTTTCCTACAGTTTCTATCACCTGCTATCTGATCATTCGTCTGACATAAAAAACTCAACTTGCCATTTATGTTTTTTTATCACTTATATCAATCAGGATATATATTGTATGGATCAAAGAACTAGAATGTGTGATGTGGTTAAGCATTTCTTCAATAAATTTTGATATATACTTGGTGGTAAATATTAGTTAGGTATCATTGGAAGAATTAGAGTGTGCTCAAAATGCTGTTGGAGAATTTGGAGGTGATAATAGGGCTGGCATTGAAGGAACTTTGCACAGAATATCTGCAATTCGGAGTAGGAAAGGCTTGGTAGTTGGTTTAACTTGCCGAGTTGGTAGGGCTGTTAATGGACATCTTGACATGGTTCATGATCTTCTTCATTATGGGAAGAGCATCTTGTTTGTTGGAAGGTAAATTTCTCGTAAAAGTGGGTAATTAGTAAGCAACTAAGCTTATAATAACATTGTTTATATGCCTATCACTGTTTCTAATTCAAGTTGGAGTATCCATGGCATATAGATTGTCTTTCTGATCTCATTGTTTTCTGAACAGCTCATAAATGAGTTTCTTTATTTACATATGCTAATATCCAAGTGGTTTCACATGTTATATATTAATATCTATATCTAACATTATATGGCCAATATTGATGTCATATTTCATAGTTTCTATCATAGTTGTCAAAAGCGCTCTCTTTTGCACTTGAAGAGCGAAGCGCACCCTGTGCGCATATGCTGAACGCAAAGCACAAGGGTGCGAAGAGCGCAAAAAAAGCGCGCGCTTTAGTACACAAAAGCGCATAGAAGCGCGCGCTTCACTACACAAAAGCGCACAACATCAATTTAAAGCCAATTTTTACTTGTTACTTGCTGGCCGGAAGATTGTGACTTAGAGTGGCAGGATGAGTTCTCACTATAAAGCTTCCTATGTATGTGAGATGAATGCCTCCAAAATGTTGCTCCATCTAATATTTCTAACCTAAATGCAAAGGCAACCACTGTGACATGTTATATTTTTAATATTTATTAGTTTCAAGTAGCTATATTTTATAAATTTTTCTGAACCTATAATATTTTGTGAAAAATTAAAATAATAAAATAGTGCGCTTTTTTTCCTGAAGGGAGCGCTTTTTTTGCGCTTTGCGTTGAAGCGAGAAGTGAGACCCTTGCGCTCCGAGTGCGCTTTGTGCTCTCGACAACTGTGGTTTCAAAATTATTTTCTTCTGTTTTCAGTTTTTTAATTTCATGGTATGTGTTCTTTTAATCTCTGATATATACATTTTCTTGATTTCTGGTAACTATTATAGGCCCGGGGTTGGAAAGACTACGGTTATGCGAGAGATTGCTCGTGTATTGTCAGATGAATTTAATAAAAGAGTGGTATGTTGAGTTTTTTTTACCATCACATGCCATTCTCTCACTTTCTCTCAAATTATTCTTGCTGCAGTCTTACTTGTTCATAGTTACCTATTGAAATAGGTGATTGTTGATACAAGCAATGAAATTGGAGGGGACGGAAATGTTCCGCATGCTGCAATAGGTGGTGCGAGAAGAATGCAGGTTCCAGAACCATCTCTGCAGCACAAGGTCATGATTGAGGCAGTAGAGAATCACATGCCTCAAGTAATCATAGTTGATGAGATAGGCACAGAAGCTGAAGCTCTTGCCTGTCGTTCAATTGCTGAGAGAGGAATTATGCTTATCGGTAGAGCTCATGGAGAGCGACTTGAAAACATAATAAAGAATCCAACTCTTTCTAATCTGGTTTGTTCTGTTCTTACATGCTAAGCTTTCTTTTGACCCTGCAACATTATATTTTGCAAAGTAGGACTGTAAGTTGTATTAAATAATCATGGGAAAGAATTTCGCTGTTTCAGATTGGGGGAGTAGAGACTGTAACCATAGGTGACGAGGAAGCCCGAGCAAGAAAAAGTCAGAAAAGCATTCTTGAAAGAAAAAGTCCTCCAACGTTTTATTTCTTGATTGAGATGAGGGAGAGGCATCATTGGGTTACTCATCGGGTATGCCTTTGAATTTGTTTCTGTTGGAATTTGGGGATTTCTTGGATGTTTCTGAAGTCGCGAATACGCTTTCAGATTGAAATTTATTTGGTCGGTTCACCAAACTTAATATCGGATAAAATCAGATATTGTATCTAGAACCAGGACCCCGCCAGGGGCTGCCGCCTCTTGGACCCCGCACCCGGGGGCGCTGCCCCGGACCCCCAAAATCGTAACAGAACCCAAACAAGTGTGCACTCCGCACTCTCCCGACTTGTTCGATGAAATGTCACGGTCGCATTGGTCAAATTAGTCGATCCAATTACACTAAAATATTAACAGTTTCTTGTCATTATAGTTCGAGAATTGATGACTTGATGAAAAGACTAGAAAATAATAATCTATGAAGTAGCTCTCGGTATCACAGAAAGCAGTCTTGGACTGAAACTAACTGTAACAGAGCACAATTGTGAGACTTCTTGACAATTATGATAACCATGTTTTTGCGAGTAAAATTCACAATTAATCGTTTTTAAAATGTGTAAGAGGGGGCTTTAGATAGTATGGATATTATCAACATGTTAATGGAAAATTCCTTTTTTCTTTATTGTTTTCTTATTTGGGTTTCCACGTGCAGACTGAGAAGAGTGTGGAAATGCTGCTTAGTGGACAGAAGCCATTTGTTGAGGTAATTCTTAAACTCGGTTAAAGAGAAGACATGATTTTACTATTCAATTCTGGCTTGCAAAACCAATAACTGAAGTGACAACTCATGGAATTTGCAGGTGAGGAAAAGGAATAACGAGTCAGAGGTTGTAATAGAAAGATGGAAGACATATGATGGAAATCCCTAATTTTGCCCCTTCCCCACTTTTTCATTAAATTATTGTATAACAAGCAAGGTGATGCATTTGAAAAATACAAATTTGTACTATACATGTAATTAATTTTGAGCAAGTTTGAGTTTGTTGTCACCAATTTACTATTTTTTAATGCTTTTCCAAAGGTATATGGAAGCATATTTTTTGAAAGAATGTGCGGAAATAAAAATTGTTCTTTTTGGAAAGAATATTGAAATTTAATTTATTCTAATAATGTCTGAGAATTATTAGAATCTTTTAAAGGATTTTCCAGAAAAAAAATGTTATTTAAATGATTTTTGGTGACATTAGCTGGGGGTTTCATCTTTGACTAATGGAATCTATATAAACCGTCACGACCAAAACATAGGAGCAATTGGCAACGATGGTGTCTGATTACACCACTTCGCACTCCACAGGAAGGCAGTATATGCGTATCCTGTCCGTAAACAACACTAGTAGTGTCAATACACCATCTTCCGTCAATTTACCGCTCAGAAAACCTCAGCTTCCGTCTCCACCACCAGTCGGACCAATTCAAATTACACCGATTCCAGCTCAAACCACCCGCAGAAGTAGAAAGAAGAACTCTAACTTAGACATCATTAGGTTGATGGAAACCCTAAACCATTCTATTCCATTAGATATGTACTCTTTCTTTCTCAGTGAATGCACCCGTAACTCTGACTCAATTGAAGCTCTCCAACTGCACAATCGCCTCATCCGCCACAGAGATCTCAGATTTGACTCACCTGTCGCCCACCGTCTTCTCTACATGCATGTATCTTGCGGTCAGCTGGACATTGCACGCAACCTGTTCGACAGAATGCCACTTAAGAAAGATGTCCTCTCTTGGGCTATTATCATTGCTGCTTATTTCGACGGTTCTCAACATGAAGAGGGCATCAATTTGTTCGCTAAAATGCTACTGCAGCACAATGTTAGCGATGTTGTATCGGAATTCCCCAAATGGACTATATTCGTACTCGGTATTCTAAAGGCATGCCTGCACAGTTCAAACTTGGAATTCGGAAAGCAGTTCCATTGTTTGTTGCTGAAATTAGGTGGCACAAATGATTTCTCTATTACCTTCTCATTGATGGATTTTTATGGTAAATTTGGTTGTCTAGAAGATGCTAACTCTGTCTTCAATCAGCTTCGGCATCATGATACTAAAATTTGGACAGTTAAGATTGTTAATAGTTTTAATCAAGGAAATTTCAATGAGGTTATTGAGGACTTCAAGAAAATGGGAGATACTGGAATAAGGACGAAAAGCCTCACTTTAACTACGGTACTGAGGGCGTGTAGTGGGATGAGCGAATATGGTGGAAACTGTGGGAAACAAGTCCATGCCATTGCAATAAAGTCTGGTTTGGACAAAGATGCTATTATGCGGTGTAGGTTGATTGAAATGTATGGGAAATGTGGGATGGTGAGGGATGCTGAAAGGGTATTTGAGTTGAATACTAACAAGAAGAATTCTGTATATTGGAATGCTTTGCTTATGGCTTATGTTCAGAGTGGTATGCATATGGATGCAGTAAAGTTTTTGTATCTAATGGAAGCATCTCACATAAAAATCAGCCAAAAACTAATTAATCGTGTTAGGATTGCCTGCAGTGAATACTCTGGTTATTGCAGCTGACTAGCTAACCCCATAAACTTGCACTGAAGGCTACTTATTTTGGTTCAGGGTGAAGACTGAATCTATAAAAATGTAATGAGCTGTGTTACAGTCTTCCTTGTACATTATATGATGAGCTTGCACAGATTATCGCCAGGTTTTGGCAGACCATCAATTTGGCGAGGTGGAATGTTTTGAATGTTCCTAAAGGAGAGAAGGAGATTCGGGTTTTTAATTTTTGAATCTTTCAACAAGGCTATGCAAGTGAAACAGGCTTGGAGGCCAATAAGGCCACAAGTAACCATCTTTGTTTTTATTATTATTTTTACTTTCCGATGCAAGCTTTGTGTCGTGTTGTTTGTTCAGGCTCAATTGAACTTCAATTTGATGGGTTCATGTGCAGTGCAGGATCAGATGGCGGGTGGCTTGATGAAGTTAGAGGTCAAGTGGTCAAGTATATACTATATTAGTGTATATGTAAGGTTAGTACCTATAATTTGTGGTTTCATATTGGAGTTAATTCTGCTTACCATGGTTTTCAGAATCGGACCGGTGAAGGCAGTGGTTCATGGATTTAAAGTTCAATCAGATTAAATCGGTGGTCGAACCGAATTTTCTTAAAACATGTAAAAATACTAAATATTTTATATAATTTGATATTAAACATGTAATATAAGTTATACTCATATAAAAATTAATACTATTAAATAAAGTATTCTATAATTTAAAGTTATATTTGAAATAAAAATAAAACATAAGATAATAACTAATATAATCTAATGAAAGAATGCAAACCGAATTCCATATTGTATAGTTTGGATAAAAATAGTTCATAAATTTAATTTATGATATATAAAATTACGTATTAAAAGAATTAAAATTTATACACAATATGTAAAATAAAAAAGTTATATATTCATTTAATATAAATTTAATCAAAAAACTTGGAGTAATGTTATTTAAAAAAATTATATATTATTTCGTTATGAAAAACATTTAAAGCTGTTATTGAAAGAAATATTTTAAATTTAATAAAATGTGTAGTCTATAAAATAAAAAAATATTTATTATGGTTTTTTATAATAAAATATTATTAAAATAATTTAAAAATTAACAATATATAATATAAAAGGTATATAAGGAGAAAATGTTATCATTTATGTGTGGTAGCTCAGTTGGTAGAGCATATATTGAAACATGTGTTAAAGGTTTTGTGTTCAATTCCCACCACCAACAATTTTTAAAAAATTATGATTTAAGAGAACCGAAACCAGTCACCGGCGGTTCAACCGGTCATTGACCGATTCTTAACTATGTCAAGAATCTAGTCAAATCGGATCAGACCAGACACCGATTTCGGTCGAACCCGATCCGATTAGCCGAGTCGGTCTGATTTTCAAAACTATACTGCTTACTGATATAATTGAAGCGTAAGCGAGCGTTGGGTTACTATTAATGGCGCAATAGAACTAGTATTTGTATGAAATGTATAAGAAAAAGTTACAATAATGACATTAGAGATGATTGATGCGATCAATTGCGCAAACCTTATACATACATCATGTGGAATGCATCTCTTTAATTTTTTTTTAGTTGTGCAGTTGCACTTACATTAAACAAAAGAAAAACTACTCATCCCGGATGCGGTTTTGAACATGAGACCTTTAAAAGTTATAAATTTACTGTTAACCACTAGACTAACACTGTCACCACGAAGGAGACCATGTGTTTCAAACTCTCTATCTCTTCACTTATATACTCACATGTTACATTTTTTTTTTATTATTCTCAATCTTAATAGCTGAAAAGTATGATTCATCAATATTTATCTTTATATCATTCTTTTTGCTCGATCATAATCACAAAATTGTTCGGAATTTATAACTTCGATACCACTTGTGAAGAGTGTGAAATCTAACAAAATAATTCATATTACTATATAAATATGAACGTAAATACTCTTAACTTAGTTGCAATTGATTTTATACGAGAAGCAATCATTGACTTTAATTACTCCTTTTATTTTTTTAAAATAGGCATTCTAGCCTAAAATTGGATTATCAAAATACTTGTCATTTACATTTCTTTAGGATCTTTTTTCATTTTTCTTCCAACTATATCCTTAGTACTAATTACACTTGAGTTGAAAAATTAAGGCATTGATTTGAGATAAAAGGATAAATAAGTATTTTTATACCATTAATAAATGAGTTTATTAAGAAACGTGAAATTTGTAGAAAGACAAGTTAAAAAATATAAAGGGAGTATAAAATACTTCACAACACAATTAACTCTTATCTTTTTAAAAAACAGAAAAGGTTGTAGAGAGCTAAATTACAAGCTTTAGTTATCATAAACACTTGCGATAGAAGATTTTATTTTCAAATATAATTTTTGAACAACCAATTTTGATTCATATAACTATGATACTATGGAGAATTAAACTAAACCGATTAAAACCGCTATAACATAGGAAATTATTTGTTACTACTTTCAATCATCCAATGATAACACTAACCACAAAAGACTAACGATATGTTTCATTGAAAATTGAAAATGTCATTGAAAAAATAAAATGAGAAAAAGGAAAGAAACGTGGATCAGATCAGTTAGAAAAATCATGTTTGCTGTTGAGATGTATTGGCTTAAAATCATCGATGGTATACGAACTTTCTCTTTACTGATATAGTAATATATGAACTTCAGATTTTGATATAATAATATACGAACTTATCGCTTTAATAGCATAATGGTCAAAATCACCTTTTACCCGTACCTTTTACCTCTTTAAGAACGTGTAAAATCCCACCCCAATTTTTCCTATTCCACTAATGCCCATGTCTTTTGAAACTTTTGCTGCGTCTCTACAACTACAGCAAATTTCTTTCGAAGAATAAGTAAATATTTGACGAACTCCAAATACTAATCTCTATTTCTCTTATATACATAGAAACTCTTCTTCAAATTTCATGATTTGATTCCCTTCCACTTTTATGCAATCTAATCTCCATTTTATCGAATCCCCATTTTTTCTTTCTAAATGTTGAATTAATTATTCACTCATGAAATCATAAATCGAACCACAATTAACCATTCCTTTTCCAGTTTATAGTTTCTCAATTGAATTAATTCAATCATTAGTGGGTGAACAAAAGCAACCATTGAAACTGAATCTTCACAAACCACCTGGATATAGAGACCCAGCAGTCCCACCGGAAAACCAATTCTAAGACGAAGTGAACAACTTCAACACTAACTGAAATCGGTACGATACCGCGTGTGGTAAGTTGCATGAAAAGATGAGAAACTGAATAAAAATATGTGCTCGTACATGAGCAGAAACAAGAAGAAAAAGGTTGAAGAAGACAAGGGCATGAGTCGAATTTGAAATATTAGGGCGGGATTTTACAAAATCTTAAAAGTTCAAAGGTAATTTTTGAATATCAAAGGTGATTTTGCTATTACCTCAAAGATCTGAAGTTTATATACTATTATGTTAGTAAAGAGAAAGTTTGTACATCACTAACGATTTTAAGCCGAGAGAACTTCTTACAGAAATATCCATAAAGACCAAAATAATTTGGGTACGTCATTAACTATTTATAAATTAATAAAAACAACACAAAATAATTATAAAAGTATCATGTAGTAGTTATCTGATAAACATCTAGCAGATCAGTCTTAGATATGTAGTATATATCTAGTAAACACCTAGTAGATATCTAATAAACATTTAATAGATCGGTATTAGATATATAGAATATATCTAATAGATCGATTATTAGATATTTACCATATAACTACTATATGATATTTATGTAATTATTTTCTTATATTTTTATTAATTTATAAATTATTTATATTTTTTTATAAATATATAATTAATTTAACTTAATAATAAATTTTATAAATATTTAAATGACACATATTTTTGATAATTTCCGCTGTATAAGATAAAACAATCCTGATTCTATTCTATTTATTTGGAAAGTAATCTCCTAATTAGAATCGAATAATGTATAATCATAATGTTGGTAATCAACCAAAAGAGAAAAGATAAAGGGTAAACTTTTAAAATATGTCTTCTGATTTGATCGTTTTATAAAAAAGTTTTTGTAGAATTTTTTTTCCCAAAAGGGTATCAGTGGTTTCAAAAGTTAGTAAAAATATGCATCTCAAAATTTTAAAATCACATTTGAAAGAGTAATCTTGTCCATTTTGAAGTGAAATTTTATAATTTTATTTATAAAAATACAATATAGATTAGTATTAAATTTTAGAATTTTTTGAGAAGTACAAATAATTAAAAATTGATGATAACTTTAAAAAATTATAATAAAATGAAAATTTTTCGAAATTTCCTCAAATCTTGATAAATAATTTACAAATAATATGGTTTAAATATAAGAATGTTGAATTTATTGAAATAACTGAGATCATCATTCCAAAAGTGGTTTCAAATTTTTGAGAAACATGTTTTTGCTAACTTTTAAAACCACAAGCACCCTTTTGAAAAAAAATTCCATAATGACCTTTTTGCAAAACAACGAAACTACAAGGCATGTTTTTGAAGTTTACCCAAAGATCAATGTTATCAATACCGTACCGTACCGGCCGGTTCAACCGATTTTACCGCAAACCGGCCATGGCTACAGTATGGTATACATAAAAACCGATTTTTGTGAAAAACTGGAGAAAACCGGGTTGAGCTTGGAAAAAACTAGTAAATCGACGTACCGGTTCAAACCCGATTTTCTCAAAATTCTTCTGGTAACAGGTAAAAAATGTTGCTAAAGACACAAAAAAACCGTTGCTAAAGACTTAAAAGTGTTGCTAAAGACATAAAAGCGTTGCAATAGCCATTAAAAATTCTAAATAACATATATTTCTTTCCAAAACCACTCTAGCAACACGCAGAAGCGTTGCTAAAGACTTTAAAAGCGATGCAATAGCCACCGGAAATCATAAATAATATATATTCTTTATAAAATGAAAAATCGGTAAAACTACTAATAATACAGATAAAACCGGTTATACCGCGTATCATTGACCTCGCCGGTATGAAGCACAGTCTAGTATTAATAACATTGAAAAAGATAAATAAAAAATATAGATTATTTCAAATTTAAAAGTCTTTATACTAAACTAGGAAACATAAACCTTTAATCTACTTTTACTTTAAAAACCCGAGAGATTGTGAGCTCAGCTCGAGATAGGTTAGTTTGAACTCCAAGTTAACTATTAATTTCATCAAAATAGTTATAAAGCATTTCAAACATCTTAATTTGTGCTCTTCAACACCGTCGCAACTCCTAAATAAGAATTCAGTAACCATTCAAACCAATAATTAAGATAACATTACAATGTTGTTATTTTTACAAGTTATCAACTGGGATTTATAGATCAGATATAGTGATACCACTTGTAAGAATTTACAATATGAAACAGAGGGAGTTGGACATGATGGTGTTTGGAGCGACATATAAAGCACATAAAAAAATAAAAACTATAACTTGTATGAGTCTTCAATGTTTGGCTAAAAAAATTTAGCGTATGTTCTTTTTAAATTGTAAGTATTGAACTAAAATTCAAATTAAACTGAAAATAATAATAATAATAATAATAATATTGTAAGAAATTAATATATATTAATATCTATAGTAATTTACATATATTTGTAATAATAGCTAAATACTTTGAAATATTAATATATACTAATGAACACATTTTAAAATCTTACTATATTTTATAATTATTTTTTAATTAGAATAATAGTTATAAGCATCTTTATAAATTGCTACAACTATATTTTTTATATTTGACACATTATTTTTTATCCATATTTAAAATCTTATGCATAAGAATAAAAAAATAATAAAAATTAATTAATAATTGAGCAAAACAGCGATTTCATATATAATTTAAAATTTGACCAAACTGAGTAATGATCATAATATTTACCAATTATGTATAATAATAATAATAATAATAATAATAATAATAATAATAATATTATTATTATTATTATTATTATTGTTGTTGTTGTTACTTATTTTTTATAATATTTACAAGTATCTTCATTGAGATATTGTTACTTATTAATATAAATTGAAAAATGTTACTTTTATTTATTCATTCTCATGAACAATAAATAATAAATTTCTGAAATATTATTATTATTATTAGGCCTAATGCATCAGGAATCCCCTCAACTTGTTCGTAGTCGCTCCTCGCCCCCCTGAACTTTTAAAAGTTCCTCTCGCCTTCCTGAATTTGTCCAAAGTGTACCTCATAACCCTTTTCGGCTGACGTGGCAGTCATTTGGTAATGTTGAAAAGTCAATGACACGTCAGCCTAAAGGGGTTATGTGGTGCAATTTAGACAAGTTCAAGGGGGTGAGCGGAAATTTAGACAAATTCAGGGGGGCGAGAGGAACTTTTGAAAGTTCAGGGGAGCGAGAGGCGATTAGAGACAAGTTTAGGGGGCTCGTGATGCATTTAGCCTTATTATTATTATTATTAAAAAATTAGTTATTTTTTAATTACTGATATTAAATTTTTGAATGCTCTTTAATATCCTTAAGTTGAGCCAAATTTCATTTCATACCTCTCAACTTTGAAGTGGACCTCCGAACAATCCCAACTTGTAAAAAGCGCACCTCCGTGTTGCCTCAGACCCATTTGCCCAGTCACAGGCAGGAGAGTGTATCCTACTTACTACAAAGGTGGCACATTTGGACTAGTCAAAACAATAACATAACGACAAGTAGCATAAACTAACAAAATCTCAAAAAACAAAATAAAAAAAAGGCCGAATGCTCTCTAATACCCCCAACTTGCTCACTTTTGCCTTAGAGATACCCAAACTTTGAAGTGGACATCCGAGGTACCTCAACTTGTCAAAAGTGGACCTCCGTGATACCTGAACTTATCAAAAGTGGACCTCCGTGCTTCCTTTGCTCAAGGGGGCGCGTGTTGACCTAAAAAAAATGGGTAAAAAAATTATATAAAATCAATAATTAATAAAAAAATCATTAAAAAAATCCCTAAATACTTTTCTAATTGCAAAATGACCCTCTTCCTCCGTTAGGGTGTGTTTGGAAAGCTCACTTTTTCTGAAAAATTCTCGCACCAAATTTATTTTCTTTCTTTTCCGGATATTTCATAATTAATCTTTGAAGTTTTCAATTTTTTACAAAACCAGGCCCGAAAACGTATTTTCACATTTCCAGGCCCTTCCATAAAATTTTTCTGAAAAATTCTTGCACCAAATTTATTTTCTTTATTTTTCGAATTATATTTTATAATTTTTTGGGATTTTTCGATTACTTACAAAACCGGGACCCGAAACTTATTTTCACATTTTCGGACCCTTTCAAAAATAATTGCTGAAAAATTCTTGCACCAAATTTATTTTCTGAATATTTCATAATTTTTTAGGGTTTTTTGATTTCTTACAAAGCCGGGCCCTGAAACGTATTCTAACATTTTTGGGCCATTCCAGAAAACATTTTCTGAAAAATTCTTGTGCCAAATTTATTTTCTATATTTTTCGGATATTTCATAATTTTTTGGGATTTTTTGATTTTTTACAAAATCAGGTCCTGAAACGTATTTTCATATTTTCGTGCCCTTCCGAAACATTTTTTGAAAAATTCTTGCACCAAATTTATTTTCTTTATTTTCCGAATATTTCATAATTTTTTGGGATTTTTCGATTTTTTATAAAATCGGACCCCGAAACATATTTTTACATTTTCGGGCCCTTCTGGAAACATTTTCTAAAAAATTATTACACCAAAATTATTTTCTTCATTTTCTGGAATTTTCATATTTATTTCAAATTTTTAAATTTTTTATTTTCCTATGAAATTCTTTATTTTCTGGATATTTTCAAAATTTTGGTATTTTTTGGTTAAATTAAAATTACAAGGACTTAAAAGAAGTTTTGTCAAGGGTTATTTTTATAATTTGGAAGCGAGTGTAATACACTCTCCAGGCTGCGACTAGGCGAGTGAAAATAGGTAGCACGGAGGTCCACTTTTGACAAGTTCAGGCACCTCAGAGGTCCACTTCAAAGTTTGGGTATGTCTTAGGCAAAAGTGCTCAAGTTGGGGGTATTAGAAAGCATTCGGCCCAAAAAAAAACTTGACAAAACTTCTTTTAAGTCTTTGTACTTTTAATTCAACAAAAAACACCATATTCGACAATGGATTTCAAATAACCTTGACAAAATTCATTTCAGTCCTTATAACTTTTATTATATAAAGAAAATAAATTTGGTGCAAGAAATTTTTAGAAAATATTTATGGAAGGGCCTGAAAATGTGAAAATACGTTTCGGGCCTTGTTTCGTAAAAAATAAAAAACTCCCCAAAAATTATGAAATATCCGTAAAATATAATAAATAAATTTGGTGCAAGAAATTTTCAGGAAATATTTCTGGAAGGGCATGAAAATGTGAAAATACGTTTTGAGACCCAGTTTCGTAAAACAACGAAAACTCCTAAAAAATTATGAAATATCCAAAAAATAAATAAAATAAATCTGGTACAAGAAATTAAATTTCAGAAAATGTTTCTGGAATGGCCCGAAAATGTGAAAATACGTTTCGGGGTCCAATTTCGGGAAAAATCAAAAACTCCCAATAAATTATGAAATATTCTAAAAATAAAGAAAGTAAATTTGGTGCAAGAAATTTTCAGAAAATATTTATGAAAGGGCCTGAAAATGTGAAATACGTTTCAGGGTCCAGTTTCGTAAAAAATTGAAAAATTCCAATAAATTATGAAATATTCAGAAAATAAAGAAAATAAATTTCGTGCGAGAATTTTTCAAAATACGTTTATGGAAGGGCCCAAAAAAGTGAAAATACGCATCAGAGCTCGATTTTGTAAAAAACCGAAAACTCCAAAAAATTGTGAAATATCCGGAAAATAAAGAAAATAAATTTGGTGCAATAAATTTTTAGAAAATATTTCTAAAAGGGTCTGAAAATGTGAAAATACATTTAGGGGTCCGGTTTCTTAAAAAATAAAAAAATCTTAATAAATTATTAAATATATGGAATATAAAGAAAATAAATTTGGTGCAAGAAATTTTTAGAAAATGTGAGCTTTCCAAATACACCCTAAAGGAGGAAGAGATTCACTTTACAATTAGAAAAGAATTTATGAATTTTTATGATTTTTTTACAAAATTTATTTAATTTTTTATTCATTTGAAAATCAAACACGCGCCCCTTTGATTAAACCTGAACACATCAGCTGCCACATCGGATTGACGTAACACAGAAATGCACTTTTTATAAGTTAGGCTAGTTTAAAATTCCACAAAATTAGAGGATAAGAAATGAAATTGACTCAATTTAGAGGGTATAAAAAAGCATTCAACGTAAATTTTTACTATTTATATTTTTTCAATCAATCAACCCAATCTCAAATCTCGTGATAAGTGAGATCGGCTCTTGGTTATTTTATTATTTAATTTAACTTAATTAATAACATATTATTATTATTATTAATATTATTGTTAAAATTCTTTATAATTTTTTACTGAAGGAACAATAAAATTCTTTATATATTATTTATATTATTGTGTACTATTATAAATTTATAATTAATATAATAATTATTTTTAATTAATAATCGTTATTTAAAATTATTATATATAATTACTAGTATAAGTAAATAAACTAATGCTAATATATGGACGTAAATTGAAACTAAAATAATACTAAAGTTATGTTCTTTTGGACTGTAATTTAGTGTATTTCAGTTTCATTCAGTCAAGTTTAATTCAATTCAGCTATGCGTAGTTATAAATTTGAGAAATACAAGGAAATACCATCTTTATAGGATATTTTTTTTATATATCTAACTTTCTTTTTCTTTCGCTGTCTACCACTTTTAAGCTTATTATTTTTCTCTTTATCACAACCTTCTCTCTCATATTTAATTTGATTTTCACAACTTAAAACGACTATATCTCATAAACCGTTAATTTTTCGACATAAGCCTTTAGAATATTTTATTCGTCTTAATTTTATCTTTAAAACGAAATTCATATTGAATATTTTTGGAGCAAAAAAAAATTTCGCAGTCTTATACCAGTTTTTTACTACCTTTATACCAGGTATAAGAGTTTTTTTGCTTTAAATGGAACAAAGTTGCTAGTATTTTATGTTATCTACCAGGAAATAAATGGAAAACTGGTGCTATAAAGACATTATACTACTCTTATACCATGTATAAGAATTTACAAAATATTGGTAAAATTGGTATAAGATGCGAAAAAATTTGTTTTCTCAAAAAATATTTAATATGGATTTTTTTAAAGATAAATATAAGAAGAACAAAATATTCTAAAGGCTCCTGCAGGAAAAATTAACGGTTTGTGAGCTATAGTCGTTTTTAAGTTGCAAAAATTAAATTAATTATGGAAAAGATAGTTGTTACAATGAGGGTTCTTGTATTTATGTAAAAATAAAATTCAAAAGTTAAAATATTGTAATTAAGAAAGAGTTTAGGTAATTAAGAGAAGTAAGTTTTTATGGTGAGATTTTAAAAATGTTGGGTTGATATTTACAAAATTGAAAGCTCAAAATCTTGTATTTATCTAAGTTGCCCTATAAAATTACACTGAAAGAAATTCAGTTCAGCTCAGCACACTTCAGTTCAGTTTAGTTCAACCAACTTCAGTTAAGTTCTGTTCAAAAAATTGCAGTCCAAAAGAACATGACCTAACTAATACCGAACTGAAGAGTAGTTAATGATGTCGCGTGCTTTATTCCGCCCGCATTTTGCTTCTTTCCCCCCGCATATACCCCCTGTTGACAATTTTGCCTCTCTCATAATTTCCACTCCTCTCTCTAGTTCTCAATTCTCTAAATTTTCCTTTTCCCTCTTTTACCAAATTGCGAGTTCTTTTCCCTCTCTTTTGAAATTCCACTTCCCCCTCTCTTCAGGCGGAAAATTTGCTTAAATTTATTAAATTTAACACACCCATATCAAGACTCATACTTTTTCTTATTCTAAATTCAAAAATCCTTTCTCTTCTTCTAAATTCAAAAGTAAGGTATATGTTCAAATGGCATCCATTGAAGACATCAATGGGGAACACTTAATTGGGGAACGTGTTCAAATGGTATCCAGGGAGGAAATAGATTGGGAAGACTTAATTGATTATAGCATCAGTCATGATGAATTGTTCAGTTACTTCAATTTGGATCATTACTCAAAGCCGGTGAAGGAGTACGCAGGATTAGAACCAGAAAAAGATCCTGAACCAATCGATCATGACTCAACTCCGATGGAAACAACTGATTATGATTCCACACTGATGGAATCAATAAGCCGTAACACATGTCCAATGGATTCAACTAATTATAACTCAACTCCAATGGAAAACACAGGCGAGGGAGGTCACGGTCCATCGGCAAGAAATAGGGTAAGAGTTTATTTCTCCGGTCATTAGTGTATGCCGCATTCAGTTAATGCGTCTTACCAATGGTAGAGACTCATAATAGATCGGGGATGTCCACTGGTATGCCATTTCCATTATGGGTGCAAAACCAGTGGATAGTCCTAAGTCTCGTGCGGCTCATTTTCCCACCTAAAATTACACCAAATTTCCCGCCATATAAATAGGCCACGGTCGCCTGAAAGTTTTAGGTGAGCGACCTAAATTAACATATTAAAATGAGAGCGACCTAATTCTACTAAATAATCCTAATATAAATAGGCCGCACTCGGTTGAAAATGTAAAAAGAGCGACCAAAATCAACAAATGAAAACCAGAGCGACTAAAAGCAACACATTAAAACGATGCTTTTACATTGCATTGAAGTAATTCTAGGAGACTAATATACATGATTTCACTTTGTTTATATACCACAAAATGTCGCTTAAAAATGAAGTACATCATAAAGATTAAAATAGTTGCTCTTATCTTATTAGCTAAGCTTATCATTTGAGTTGTACATATAGCAATATAAAGTGACTCTCTGAATACAAACCATACAACATGTCTAACATCTATGAGCTTCATGCATGTGTAACATATTGGATACAACCTCGGTGTAAAATACCATTACTCATACATTAACTCCTACAAAACATAATGATAAATACATTCAATATTGTGTTACCGCCCGCCATAATCATTAAATTACATAGGTCGCATTGGATTGAAGCTTTCTAGAGAGCCACCAGAACCACCAGTTGTAGTGGATTTTTTTTGACATCCAATTATTCTATTGTGAAAACTATAAATAATGTTCAATGAGTCATGCTAAAAAATGAGTGATGGTGCAGGTAAGAGTGGAAGAGGTTGAGGGAGATGGGATTGACTACAGTAGGAAATTTGACTCCAACACTGTTTTCAAGTCTGAAGAAGAGGCAGTTGGGTGGGCTAAAGAAATTGCAATAAAAAATGGATTCTAGTTATGTATTTCTTCATATAAGGGTGGATCCTATAAGAAGCTGCTCAAATGTACGTGTGGCAAAAGGGACAGAATGGCGGCTAAGAATCTAGCTGTGAGAAAGACGAACATGACTAAAATGACCAGGTGCAAATTCTCACTATTTGTGCAACAGGTACAAGGGTGTGACATTTAGGGTATCTGTCCATGCCGAGGGCACAAAGGGATGTACAACCATGTACTACGGGCGTATGTAAAGAGGGATAAACTTAGTCTCGAAGCCAAAGCAATTGTTCGTGACATGACGGAGGCCCAAGCAATGCCGCATTCTATTCGTGCGGCTATTGAGCCAAATTTAAAAGAGTTACACGATCTGAAATAGGTTTATAATTGCAGGGATAAGATGCGTAAGAAAAGTTTTGCGAACAACGATGTAGCGGGATAGTTGTTTCATTTATGTAAACAATAAAACTACGTAACCTGGAATCATTCTAACCTAGATTCAAACGTTCTAACCCATTTATTTTTTGCACACCCCGACTCTGTTCACTTACTTTAAAACTTCCCATGGTTCATTATTATAGACTCGACATACAAGACCAACAGGTATAAGATGCCCATGGTGGAGATGGTAGGAATGACTCCGTGCAAATCTAACTTCCTAATTGCTTATGCACTTGTGAAGGATGAGACTAAGGTGACCTACCATTACAATCGATAGGGAGTTAGGCCTGATGAATCCGATAAAGGTGATATTTCCACAAATAGCCCACTTGCTTTGCACTTGGCACATCAATAAGGATGTCGAAGATAAGGTTTATCATCTTTCTAGAAAGGACAGGATATATGCTGTACATGTCAAGGAAAAGGTATTTGGTAGAATTTTGGGAGCTATAAGCAAAGAAAAATTTGAACAGGCTGTAGAGTTTGCGAGAGATGCCCTATCGAACCATCCTAAGGTGATGCCGTACATTGAGTCCACCTGGTTAGTCCACAAGGAGAAATTGGTTAGAGCTTGGATGAACAAAGTGCCGCACTTCGGCAACACCACGACATGTAGAGTCGAGAGTCAACATGCTGCACTAAAGCAATGGCTTAACTCATCTAAGGGTGCACTAGATACAGTGTGGGAGAAAGCAAACAAAAAAATAGAATCATAGATATTTGAGTTCAGGTACATATTTTCTATTCTCGCATTTATAGTGGTCATTAAATTGTGAACCAACATGGTCAATTCGAATCAGATTATTGCTTAAATTAGGTGGGTTAATATGTTAATAACTACGTGTAAGACTCACAATGATGAAATGAAATATATGGGTTATGCTATATGCTTCCTGCCCCCCATAAATTGACTTTTTCTAGAATGTTAAAGTTGCTTCAATTCGTTAAATAAGTTCCTAATTCGATTTACTTCCTGTAACTATCATTAATTACCGTCAGGTCCAAGCTTAATAAATTGAAAAGCGGTAAATGTGCCTACTATAGTGGCTTTGCCTTTATGCTCCTTACCTACTAAGTCTCCCAACATTGTTTGAAAGAGCTTAATGAAGAGCTGACAAGGATGAGAGATTTGAGCTATTAAGTTAATTATCGTTGCAAATGTGTTTTGAGATACACCCTTCAAATTCCTTGTGCATGTGAACTAAAGAAAGTAGTTGTCTCAAACACTCCCATTGCATTCACCAAGTGCTTTCCTTTTAGAGGACACTTCTGATTAATGATAAAGGCAAACCTAACGTTCTGGTACATAAGGATATGTTGACAGAGGAGCACCGCTATCTCAACACCCTCATTGAGAAGGTGGAAGTAAGTGATCCTGAAAATGTGTGAAGAATATCCCTTTTATTACACAACGAAGTTAACCCCAGACAGATAAATGTGCATGAACCAGAGGTGAAGATGAATGTTAAAGGTCGATCGAAGGGTAGTAGATCCATAAAATGGGATCCCTGTGGTTTTGAGTATGGTAAGCATAGGCGTGGATGTGGTGGTGGGTGTGGGCAGTCACCAAGTACACCGTTTTCATGTGGCTCTACGTAGCCCCATACTCAGTCACTCAATCCTGCTGGTATGTGTAATTGGTGTCAGATTATTGTAATTATAAAATATATTTCTCGGGAAAACTGATTCAAAATATTTTACAGGCAAAGATATTGCCGACATCACTCGGGTGGGCAAAATAACTCTGGTGATCCTGCCATTTATTGAGGGTTACATGAACCCTAAATTTGATAGGAACTATAGGTTCTGCATAGTTGTGAGCTATATACACGGTAATCAAGATAGCTGGCGGTGCACAAGATAAACTATTGCACATGAAATATTTGCGAATAGTGATATGTACGCGGATTTGTATGATCGCAACATCAGAGAAGCAAATGATCGTATACTATGGGATGGAGGTGACTGCATAGAAAACCATTAGATGGCAATTGTGGAAGACTTGTTCCCAATCGCTACATTTTACAATACAACCATCTTTTGTTTCACACTCAACCCTGTGATGTGCCTAACTATCCTGCCATAAACAACACCCTCAACTTCAGTACGGCCGGAGGTTGATATAATGATTTATCACTTGGCAGAGTTAAAACACTATATACTTCTGAACTTGACTAAAGATTTTCCAGTGCCTCCTATAGCATATTACTGGCATAAAAATCACAAATCTAGTGTTGACGGTTGGGATAAATTATACGCTGCCAGAAGAAGAAATTGGGATTCATTCCAAAATATAGGGTGAGCCGTTAATTAAATTTTTGCCTCCTATGTAATCTGAATCATACATCCATATTGACATGCACATGTGTATTAGTGACAGGAACAACTCCAGCGTAGAACCAATATTGTTAGAAGATTGATTCATAGACATTGCCGCTGGAGTTGTCCATGGTATAAGTTTTGGCTTATCTATTTTGATTTAAAATGAATCCATAATCTTGACAATGTAAGACATATAATAATAAACATTTTAAACATGCATTGTATTAAATTATTGCCCACTATTCTTTTTTATTAAAGTTGTGCGTACATGTAACCGTCAGGGTCAGGAATCATTCTCAACTCCACCATGTCCTGGTAGCCATCCCTCCATGCTTGACATTCATTAGTTGTATATCCAATCTATCGATGATATAGGCATGCTTTACCAATATTCTACTGTAGAAAGGGATAGTGCCTGTAGTCTTGAGCAGTAGGCAGCACTTTGCCTCTGAGCTATAATTCTCTATACATGAAACTTAGCGCATGGCCTAGGTCTGAATATTTAAGTCCCTCCATTTCACCTGGAAGATAACAATGACCTATTCATTGTAGTCATTGAATGTCATGATTATATTCTAGATCATTCATGGCAACGCGGCGTTCTTCCTTATGTAGACATTCCTCAAGGTATTGCTTATGAGGAAGACGAATTATTACAGTAGGAAATGGACATGGGGAAGACATTATTTGTATTACTAATCTCAAACTTTTATTTTTTTTATGGATCATGTATTAGGGTCGGTTATATAGGGGGAAAGTTATGCAAACCACCAATAATATTAACCACGCCCATTTATTGCTAAGCAACTCTTCGTATCCCAACCAATAATCACGCTCGCCCCTGTTAAGCACCTCTTCGTATTCCAACCAGTCTTTTAAATATATACATTTAAACTGATGAAGTGTTGTAACATGTGACCTCACAAATGTGTTGGAACATGTTACAAGATGTTGTTTTTATGTAATAACAGATTTAGGTGTACTAATGAAGTGTAATATTATGAACTACTTATAAAGTATATTTTGCAAATACCGCACAAGTTGATAATTTCATACGAAGTTGTTCGGGAGTGTAGAAGCCTACGAACTTGTAGAAAACTAGCATACCAATATAGCTAATTCGACTTAACTCGACAGAAATTTATTACAAATTCGTCTCGGTTGCGATGGACTGCGGTTAATAGGTCCAATGCATTTGTTAATATGTGGGAGATCCAAGTCATCTCGGCGAGCCCAGTAGAATTAAAATCAACTTAACCTACAGGGCAGTACGGTTTCCTTAATTTGTTTCTAAACCTTGTCATCCCCCATAGATGGGCTATCATTCTTAAATCTATTAGAGTATGGAACGTGGCTGCTTAAAAATCAACCCAATGCCACTTATCATGACACAAAGCCTGCCACTGAAAAATCTTATCAGTTGGGTATGTATGCATTTTATTTGTCGTCCAAGTTGGTGAATGTGTTTTAAAAAAAGTCATCTCACAGAGTTGGCACATCTGGCTCGACTACATTAGGATTCAGAACAATTGCGAAAAAGAATCCACTTAGTACGATTAAATTGAGCAAATTTTTTTTTGAATCTTCTCAATTAGGCTGGAATGAGCCTGACTCAATTTGTCATATGTGTGTGTTAATATTTGTACACAACAAGTCATTTTAAAAAGTTTTGCTATCGGGCTCAAATCCAATAATGCTCTATGCCGCACATGAATTGATTCACGACGCCTACATGTACCCCCTATTGGGAATTTTGCCCCTCTTATAGTTTCCACTCACCTCCAGCAATACTCTCAAACGCTCTTGACTCCCACCATTAATGTGCTTTGGAACCCACTTGACTAACAATCAACTTAATGTAATATCACAATGCTTAAACTATATTTAAACTCTCCCATAACTGGGTTATAATGCGGTTAATATGGGGTTATATGGAATATGTTGCATAACAGAGTCAGCAAAGCCGAGCTATTGGGCTCAAGATTTTTGAACCCCATAGAATAAACCAAAGATGGGTAACATTGATTGGTTAGTCCTTACACGACCTAAGGGTTATGTGTTCGATTCTAGAAAAATGAAAATCAAATCTTTCCCAGACTACATTCCAAATGACGTCATTTTTACTTCTCCCACTCCCACATGTAAGTATATATAAACATCACCCTTACCACCTTCTAAATAAATCCCTAATTTCAAATTTCAAAATTCAAACGAGTGTTTGTGTGGTTTACTTGCCATTAAGTTCATTCAGCGATTATGAGTTTGAAATCATCAAGTTCCAAGTATATTATGCCTCTCAGACTGCAACTCAAGTGTGCGTGTCATTTACCAGCACCTACTAGGACTGCAGATACAAAAAAAACATTGGGAGATGATCTTATGACTGTAGGAAATTTGGTGCACTAGGGGAATGCAAATTCTTTAAATGGATTGACCGAGAACTTTGCCCAAGGGGAAGGGAGTACGCACTCGAACTTTCAGAGTAACTGAAGATGTATGAAAATGAACAAGTCCATAGCCTTATATTACAAGTGGAGGCAGAGATAAGGCTTGCCGTGTTTTCAATCCAGCAGATGAAAAAAAGTAATGAAGAATTATGTAAGGAATTAGAAGCTAACGGAAAAAATTGAAATTGATTGGTATATCGTTGAAGACCTGTGTTTTTCTTATTTTTGTTATTTGGATTATATGTAGCCCGTAGGTACAACAGTAATAGTATTGTTGACAATGGTACTGTCTTACTACAATCGGTGTGCTAATAGGCATCTCCAACCCACCCCAGCCAATTTTCACTTCAAACTCTATAATTTGAAGTTGCCACAGTGTTTATTTTCCACCCCTTCACTTTAAATTTTTACTTCAAACAAGAATATTATGTTTTTATTCAAATCTACCTACCTCAAAACAACAAACAACCTATTAGATAAGAAATCAAAAGAAAAAGCAAAGAGTTCAAAAAATAATTGAGTTATGCTTGAAGTTGTACTGTTCCTACTTCAAAATTTGAAGCTGGCAATGAAGTGAGGTTGTAACGGATAAAATGACATATATTATCGCTGAGAACTGACATTTCAGATTCAACTAAAAAATACATATCACTACTACTTATTACTTAAAAAAAAACTAACTTGGATACATTAACCTTTTCAATGTGACCGTTCAAGCAATGTCCCGGTCCTTAATCATTTTACCATTCACCAACCTCTGGTAGTGATCCTTCCATTCAACACAATCATCAGTGTCATCTCTAATTTGTTCATAAAAAACAAGCTTTACGCACACTCTCTTGATGAATGGGATGCAGTCTACAGTCTAGAGCAATTAGAGTAACACTTCTATAACTGCATAACAGATAGAACTCCCAACTCAATGCATTGCCAGGGTCACTATACTTGCGTGAACATGGGTACCCTGCAAGAGGTCTTTAGCTGCGAGTGCATTACCGTCGATCATCGCAAACTCTCGGGCACTATTGTATAACACGACGAACCTCGTCCATAAGACAAGCATTGACACAGTTAGGGTCTGGTTTCTGAACATATACAATCAGAATATCCAAATGTCGATCCACTAAAAATGCTTCACAGATGTCAGATTAAGTGGCTTTAGAGAAGGAAGACATCTTTATGTGTTCCAGCAATGATAGAGATGAAGCACTTTACATGGGCGGTGTTTTAGTGTGTTAAATAGGCAGTAACCTGAAGAGTCACACCCATTGATGTTAAAAACAACCGTTCATATCAACCAATTGAATTGAGCCTCTATTAATGTATTTCATTAGTGCATTTTGTGTCTACTAGTAAGTCAGAGTAACCTACACTAGTAGTGAGAGATTTTAAATATATTACTTTCTACTCAACTTGTTACTTGAAGAAAATGGCATTTCATCTTTGTGAGAATTACCATATAATCAGGGTTATGCTTTGTGCCACCACTGTAATTACAGTTTTAAAAATTATATGTAATGAAGTCAATGTAATAAAGATAAAGTGAAGCCACTCCAACATACAAAGAGAAATTCTAATTACCTACTAGTAATATATATCATGGGGTAGCGACTTGAACCCACAAACCTATTCAATTTATCACTAGTAATAATTTCAACTCGTATCAATGTTTGCCAGAACTCAGAGATTACTTTATTGCAAGACTAGTGACACCAGATCATCTAATTTAAACAACTCACAATTTAGATGGTGTTTCATGTGCATTGAATGATGGCCTGTTGCGTCCACTGCAGAATAGGGTAAAACAAACTTAAGAACAAACATAATACTGAGATCAAAATTCAAGAATTGGTACCTGCAATATGGCACAATCTATTTGAGCACAGACTTGAACTTTATCTTAAAAGTCATGGTTTGGTTCATGTAATATGGTACAATTAACATAAGCACGCACATAATTAAATATTTGGTTCATGGCATAGGGTAAAACCAACTGCAGCACAAACATAGGCTTGATATCAAAATTCAAGAGTTGGTTCCTACTTCCTGCAATATGGTACAATCCATTCTGATGTAAAAGTACACTTGTTATTAAAACTCAAGAGTTGGTCTACAGATCTTTGATCATGCTGCCCATAAACAGTTTCATGAATATTGATCATTCATTATCTAATTCATCCATACTGTAATAATTACCAGATCAATCAAGAGTAATAATAATCGATAAGATGAATTACCCTGTATTTCATAAATGCCCTAGACAGTCATCTATCAATCATCATTGAATCGTATGCATTCACAACCACATTAGACATAAGAACTGCTAAATTGAAAAAGACGTACTATTAAGTATTAAAATACCATCATAAATTTGAAAACGGACCAACAACATAAATATTATAGTAGCAAAATGAATATTCACTTATTAAATTATCCATACATGAAGTACCATGATAATAAAAAGAACGAAAGTACCAAAAGTCCATACTCTAACAAGCAGTTTACGATAGGTATAAAGAGCGGTAGGTTGTTTATTATGGCCTATTGGATGGTAATGGGAAGGACCGATAAAGCTGGTTTGTCATCGATTGCAATCCATCAACTGTCTTAATAAGATATTCAACTTGGCTTTAATTTGGTGCTGATTATCGTCCATCCATTCCTTTAAAGTCAAAATCCTTCCGTGCACTTCATCGGTTTACCTTTAAAGTTCAGATTGCTATAGCTGAAGACTGAACATGCATCTCTCCAGCTCTGCAATGGACTCTAGGAACACTTTATAAGTTTTACATGACAGGATATCATTAAGACATTGCAGAGCTTGTCCAAACTAGTATGTCAAATTTTGAAGGACACTACCACTTACTTCCATGAAACTCTGGGCAATATCGTTTAGATTGAGGGTTAGTATTCCATGTTGTGTTTGTCCTTCGTCATCCCTAAATAAGACACGAGGGAATCCGGACTCGTCGGTATGGCTGCTCATCCCCGAAATTGAGAGTCAAAGGGTTTGAGAGGTATGGAGAAAATTGTTTAAGGGAATGGTTTGAAGGAGATGAGCATTATCCACCACGGATTTTGATTATCTATAGTTTGGCAGTGGTAGAGTTGTACAATTAAGACAATCCAAGCCCTGCATTGAGTCCTAATTATTAAGTCTCAACCATTAGGACTCAATGAATGGATGGGATTGACTGAAATATACAACTTCACTATTTTAATACTTTAGGGAATCCAATCCAGATGTTGCATGTACCACAATTAGTTTGAGATGTGCGGTCATTTCGGATTCAGTAGTAGAGTCTACTTTCAGTCATAGAGGCCTATTTTGCCGCCACTTGCAAGGATATTTGAAAATTTCATGACGTAATCCCGCCAATTTTCAACGAATTATTCTTGCCCTTCACCTTCTTATTATTGCACATCTGCCCTTGAAAGCATGAACACATTTCGGATAATAGGATCAAAAAGTTTAGATTAATTCATTCTTATTTGTTTACAAAAAAAATGTTTCATTCTTAATTGCATTTGATTTCATTCACTTTAACTAATTTTGTTGACAGTGATTGCTAAATTTGATAATTTAGGCAAATAACAATAGATGAAGTATAAATAATAATTAAACTTGACATTTTAAAACATATATTGTGTATATCGATAGCATTAAACTAGAAACTTGGAATTACATGATTTAACAACATGTTTTAATTTAATTTATCACTTACTTTATAATGCAAAGAAAAAGTCTCTTAACTACCGATATTTTATTCTTGTGGGAACGAGTCAACATGAATTTATAGTCATTCTAATGTAGAGGGACTTGACGTGACTTTATCCGACCTAAGAATTAAAGTAAATAATTTACAATTGGAACCAATATGATTTCATTCTTAGATTAAGGGGAGATAAATGATTAACTCAGCGTGCTAGTTCCATTTTTTGGGACTCGGTGTAACTTAAGTTGACTCACAGATAAAACTAAATAATTCAGAACATGGATCCCAATTTTTTTTATTTTTTCTCTGAGGAGTGAGAGAATGAATAATTTTGGACGGTAGATCAATTGTTATGGTTGTGAGAATAGGACGAGTTGATTTCTATAGCCATTCTATTATGGAGCGGCTTGAAGTCACTTTTATCCAACTTAATGAACTGCATTAGATAATTTGCAATTTATGGGAATATCGATTAGAGAAATGAATTGAGCATCCTCGTCCCATTTTTTGGGCCCATGGGCAGAGTCGGGAGGATTTTGAAGGCAATTCACAGGTCGTGGGACTTGGTGTCATTTAGGTTGACTAATGCTTAAGACTAAATAATTAAAAACTTGGATCCTATTTCTTTTTATTATTTCTTTTAAGATTGAAAGAATGAATACGTCTAAACGGTATATCAATTATTGTGCTTGTTGGAACGGGTCCAATTGATTTCTATAGCCATTCTAATACGGAGCGACTTGAAGTAACTTTATCCGACTTGATGAATAAGATAATTTGCAATAGGTCAAAATATCATTTTATTCTCAGGTTAAGGAGAGAGAAATGATTAATTGAGAATCCTAGATTCAAATCTCTCGCTCGTGGTCAGGGTCGGGGTGAATTATAAAGCATTTCTATGGTAGCGGGACTTGGTGTCACTAAGGTAAACTTTCGGTTAAGACTAAATAAATCATAACTAGGATCCTAATCTATATCATTTTTATTTAAGGAGTAAAAGAATTTATAATTTTGAACGATAGATCAATTATCGTGCCTGTGGGAAAGGGCCGAGTGGTTCTATAACCATTCTATCACGAAGATTCTATCATCGGACTTCAACCATTACACTAGATAATTTGTGAGTGGTCAAACTATCATTTTATTAACAGATTAAGGGGAGAGGATTCATTAATTGAGCATGCTAGTCTCATTAGTCGGGCTCATGGGCAGAGTCAGGATGATTTTTATAGCAATTATATGAGCGTGAGACTCGGTGTCACTAAGGTTGACTTACGGTTAAGACTAAATAATCTATATCTAGGATCCTAATCCTTATTATTTTTTCTTTCAGGTATGAAAGAATGTATAACTCTGAATGGTAGATCCATTATTGTGCTTATGGGAACGAGCCTATAGCCATTCTATTACGAAATAACTTGAAGTCACTTCATCGGACTTCAACCATTACACTAGATAATTTTCAATTGGTCAAACTATCGTTTACTTCACAGGTTAAGAGGAGGGAATTCATTAATTGAGCATGCTAGTTACATTGTTTGGATCGTGGGACTTGGTGCCACTTAGGTCGACTACGCCTAACACTAAATGATTCATTTCTTGGATCGTAATTCTTTTTATTTTTTCTTTTAGTGGCAAGGAATGTATAATTCTGAACGGTGGATCCATTATTATGCTTGTTGGACCTTGTCCAGTCGGTTTCTATCCCCATTCCAATACGGTGTGACCCGAACTGACTTCATCCGACTTAGAGCATTAAACTATATATTTTGCAATTTTGTCGCAATATCGTTTAATTCACGGGTTAAGTGGAGGAAATTCATTAATTGAGAATGCTAGTTACATTGTTCAGCTCGTGGGCAGAGTCAGGATGATTTTAAAGCAATTCTATGGTCGTGGGACTTGGTACCACTTAGGTCGACCAATGCCTAACACTAAATGATTCATTTCTTGGATTGTAATCCTGAATATTTTTTCTTCTAGGGGCGAGGAATGAATAATTCTGAACGGTGGATCCATTATTTTGCATGTTGGACCATGTCGAGTCAATTTCTATCCCCATTCCAACACGGTGCGACCCTTACTGACTTCATCTGACTTAGAGCATTAAACTACATATTTTGAAATTGGTCCCAATATAGTTTATTTCATGGGTTAAGTAGAGCAAATTCATTAACTGAGCATGCTAGTCATATTGTTCGGCTCGTGGGCAGAGTCGGGATGATTTTTAAAGCAATTCTATGGTCGTAGGACTTGGTGCCAGTTGGGTTGACTAACGCCTAACACTAAATGATTCATTTCTTGGATCGTAATCCTTAATATTTTTTTCTTTTAGGGGCAAGGAATGCATAATTCTGAATGGTGGATTCATTATTGTGGTTGTTTGACCTGGTCCAGTCGATTTCTATCCCCATTTCAATGTGGTGCGACCCGAATTGACTTCATCCAACTTAGAGCATTAAATTAGATATTTTGCAATTGGTCCGAATATCGTTTATTTCTTAGGTTAAGCGGAGGAAATTCATTAACTGAGCATGCTAGTCATATTGTTTGGCTCATGGGCAGAGTCAGGATGATTTTTAAAGCAATTCTATAGTTGTGGGACTTGGTGCACTTAGGTCGGCTAACACCTAACACTAAATGATTCATTTCTTAGATCATAATCTTTAATATTTTTTTCTTTTAGGGGCGAGGAATGCATAATTCTGAATGGTGGATCCATTATTGTGCTTGTTAGACCTAGTTCAGCCGATTTCTATCCTCATTTTAATGCGGTGCGACCCGAACAGACTTCATCCAACTTAGAGCATTAAACTAGATATTTTACAATTGGTCCCAATACCGTTTTAAGCGGAGGAAATTCATTAATTGAGAAAGCTAGTCAAATTGTTCGGCTCGTAGGCAGAATTGGGATGATTTTTAAAGCAATTCTACGGTCGTGGGACTTGGTCCCACTTAGGTCGACTAACGCCTAACACTAAATGATTCATTTCTTGGATCGTAATCCTTAATATTTTTTTCTTCTAGGGGCAAGGAATGAATAATTCTGAACGGTGGATCCATTATTGTGCTTGTTAGACCTTGTCGAGTCGATTTCTATCCTAACTCCAATGCGGTGCGACCCAAACTAACTTCATCCAACTTAGAGCATTAAACTACATATTTTCCAATTGGTCCCAATATCATTCAATTCACAAGTTAGCTGGACGAAATTCAATAATTGAGCATGCGAGTTACATTATTCGGCTCGTGGTCAGAGTCGGGATAATTTTTAAAGAAATTCTACGGTCGTGGGACTTGGTGCCACTGAGGTCGACTAACGCCTAACACTAAATGATTCATTTCATGGATTGTAATTCTTTTAAATTTCTCTTTTAGGGGTGAGGAATGCATAATTCTTAACGATGGATCCATTATTGTGCTTGTTAGACCTTGTCTAGTCGATTTCTATCCCCATTCCAATACGGTGAGACCCAAGCTGACTTCATCTGACATACACCATTAAACTAAATATTTTGCAATTGGTCTCAATATCATTTTTTATGGGTTAAGCAGAGGAAATTCATTAACTGAGCATGCTAGTCACATTGTTCGGCTCATAGGTAAAGTCGGGGATGATTTTTAAAGCAATTCTATGGTCGTGGGACTTGGTGCCACTTAGGTCGACTAACACCTAACACTAAATGATTCATTTCTTGGATGGTAATCCTTAATTTTTTTGCTTCTAGTGGCGAGGAATGCATAATTCAGAACGGTGGATCCATTATTATGCTTACTGGACCTGGTCTAGTCGATTTCTATCCCCATTCCAATGTGGTGTGACCCGAACTGACTTCATCTGACTTAGAGCATTAAACTAGATATTTTGCAATTGGTCCAAATATCGTACTTTAACTGAGCATGCTAGTCACATTGTTCGGCTCGTGGGCAGAGTCAGGATGACTTTTAAAGCAATTCTATGGTTGTGGGAGTTGGTGCCACTTAGGTCGACTAAAGCCTAACACTAAATGATTGATTTCTTGGATCGTAATCCTTAATATTTTTTTCTTCAAGCGGCGAGGAATGCATAATTTTGAACGGTGGATCCAATATTGTGCTTGTTGGACCTGGATTAGTCGATTTCTATCCCCATTCTAATGCAGTGCGACCCGAATTGACTTCATCTAACGTAGAGCATTAAACTAGATATTTTGCAATTGGTCCCGATGTCATTTTTAAGAGGAGGAAATTCAATAATTGAGAATGCTAGTCATATTGTTCAGCTCATGGGCAGAGTCAGGATGATTTTTAAAGCAATTCTATGCTCGTGGGACTTGGTGCCACTTAGGCTGACTAACGCCTAACACTAAATGATTCATTTCTCTGATAGTAATCCTTAATTTTTTTTCTTCTAGGGCAAGGAATGAATAATTCTGAATGGTGGATCCATTATTGTGCTTGTTAGACCTTGTCTAGTCAGTTTCTATCCCAATTCCAATGCGGTGCGACCCGAGCTTACTTCATCTGACTTAGAGCATTAAACTACATATTTTCCAATTGGTCCTAATATCGTTCAATTCATAGGTTAACCAAAAATAATTCATTTATTGAGCATGCTAGTTATATTGTTCGGCTCGTGGTCAGAGTCGGGACGAATTTTAAAGCAATTCTATGGTCGTGGGACTTGGTGCCACTTGGGTCGACTATCGCCTAACGCTAAATGATTCATTTCATGGATCGTAATTCTTTTTAATTTTTCTTTTAGGGGCAAGGAATGCATAATTCTTAATGGTGGATCCATTATTGTGCTTGTTTGACCTTGTCCAGTCGAATTCTATCCATATTCCAATACGGTGCAACCCTAGCTGACTTCATCCGACTTAGAGCATTAAACTAGATATTTTGCAATTGGTTCGAATATCATTTATTTCATGGGTTAAGCAGAGGAAGTTCATTAACTAAGCATGCTAGTTATATTGTTCGGCTTGTGGGCAGATTCGGGATGATTTTTAAAGCAATTCTATGGTCGTGGGACTTGGTGCCACTTAGGTCGACTAACGCCTAACACTAAATGATTCATTTCTTCGATCATAATCCTTAATACTTTTTTCTTCTAGGGGCGAGGAATGCATAATTCTTAACGGTGGATCCATTATTGTGCTTGTTTGACCTGGTCTAGTCGATTTTTATCACCATTCCAATGCGTTGCGACTCGAACTGACTTCATCCGACTTAGAGCATTAAACTAGATATTTTGCAATTGGTCCAAATATCATTTATTTCATGGGTTAAGTGGAGGAAATTCATTAGCTGAGTATGCTAGTCATATTGTTTGGCTCGTGGGCAGAATCGGGATGATTTTTAAAGCAATTCTATGGTCGTGGGACCTAGTGCCACTTAGGTTGACTAACACCTAACACTAAATGATTCATTTCTTGGATCATAATCCTTAATATTTTTTTCTTCTGGGGGCGAGAAAAGCATAATCCTGAACGGTGGATCTATTATTGTGCTTGGTTGACCTGGTTCAGTCGGTTTTTATCCCTATTCCAATGCGGTGCGACCCGAACTGATTTCATTAGTCTCAATATCATTTTTAAGCGGAGGAAATTCATTAATTAAGAATGCTCGTCATATAGTTCGGCTCATGGCAGAGTTGGAGTGATTTTTAAAGCACTTCTACGGTCGTAGGACTTGGTCCCACTTAGGTCGACTAACGCCTAACACTAAATAATTCATTTCACGGATGGTAATCCTTAATAATTTTTTCTTCTACGGGCGAGGAATTAATAATTCTAAACGGTGGATCCATTATTGTTCTTATTGGACCTTGTCCAGTCGGTTTCTATCCCAATTCCAATGCGGTGCGACCCAAAATTACTTCATCCGACTTAGAGCATTAAACTTTATATTTTCCAATTGGTCCTAATATCATTCAATTCATAGGTTAACCAGACAAAGTTCATTAATTGAGCATGCTAGTTACATGGTTCGGCTCGTGGTCAGAGTCGGGATGATTTTTAAAGCAATTCTATGGTTGTGGGACTTGGTGCCACTTAGGTCGACTAACACCTAACACTAAATGATTCATTTTATGGATCATAATTCTTTTTAATTTTTCTTTTAGGGGTGAGGAATGAATAATTCTAAATGGTGGATCCATTATTGTGCTTGTTAGACCGTGTCCAGTCGATTTCTATCCCTATTCTAATACGGTGCGCCCTTAGCTGACTTCATCTAACTTAGAGCATTAAATTAGATATTTTGCAATTGGTCTCAATATCATTTATTTAACGGGTTAGGCAGAGGAAATTGATTGACTGATCATGCTAGTCATATTGTTCGGCTCGTGGGTAGAGTCGGGATGATTTTTAAAGCAATTCTATGGTCGTGGGACTTGGTGTCACTTAGGTCGACAAACGCCTAACACTAAATGTTTCATTTCCTGGATCGTAATCCTTAATATTTTTTTCTTCTATGGGCGAGGAATGCATAATTCTGAATGATAGATCCATTATTGTGGTTGTTATTGGACCTGGTCCAGGGTATTTCTATTCCCATTCCAATGCGGTGCTACCCGAACTGACTTCATCTGACTTAGAGCATTAAACTAGATATTTTGCAATTGGTCCGAATATTATTTATTTCACGGGTTAAGCGGATGAAATTTATATGCTAGTCACATTATTCGGCTTGTAGGCAGAGTCGGGATGATTTTTAATTCTATTCTATGGTCGTGGTACTTGGTGCCACTTAGGTCGACTAACGCCTAACACTAAATGATTCATTTCTTAGATCGTAATCCTTAATATTTTTTCTTCTAGGGGTGTAGGAATGCATAATTCTTAACCGTGGATCCATTATTGTGCTTGTTCGATCATGTCCAGTCGGTTTCTATCCCTATTCCAATGCAGTGCGACTCGAACTAACTTCATCCGACTTAGAGCATTAAACTAGATATTTTTCAATTGGTCTCAATATCGTTTAATTCATAGGTTAAGTGGATGAATTTCATTAATTAAGAATGATAGTTACATTTTTCAGCTCGTGGTCAGAGTCGGGATGATTTTTGAAGTAATTCTATGGTCGTAGGACTTGGCGCCACTTAGTTCAACTAACGACTAACACTAAATGATTCATTTCTTGGATCGTAATCCTTAATATTTTTTCTTTTAAGGTTTAAGGAATCCATAATTCTTAACGGTGGATCAATTATTGTTGTTGTTGGACCTTGTCCAGTCAGTTTCGATCCCAATTCCAATGCGGTGTGACCCGAACTGACTTCATCCGACTTAGAGCATTAAACTAGATATTTTGCAATTGGGGTCCTAATATCGTTCAATTCACGGGTTAACCGGACGAAATTCATTAATTAGGCATTCTAGTTACATTGTTCAGCTCGTGGGTGGTGTCGGGATTATTTTTAAAGCAATTCTATGGTTGTAGGACTTGGTGCCACATAGTTTGACTAACGCCCAACACTAAATGAATCATTACATGGATCATAATCCCTTTTGTTTTTTCTTTTAGGGGTGAAGGAATGCATAATTCTGAACGGTGGATCCGTTATTGTTCTTGTTCGACCCTGTTGAGTCAATTTCTATCCCCATTCCAATGCGGTGCGACCCTAACTGACTTCATCCGACTTAGAGCATTAATCTACATATTTTGCAATTAGTACCAATATTGTTTAATCTAAAAGTTAAGCGGAGAAAATTCATTAATTGAGCATGCTAGTTACATTGTTCGGCACGTGGGCAGAGTCGGGATGATTTTTAAAGCAATTCTATGGTCATGGGACTTGGTGCCACTTAGGTCGACTAACGCCCAACACTAAATGAATCATTTCTTGGATTATAATACTTAGTATTTTTTCTTTTAGTGGTGAAGGAATTTATAATTCTGAACGGTGGATCCATTATTGGGCTTGTTGGACCTTGTCCGTTCGATTTCTATCCCAATTCCAATCCGTTGCGACCCAAACTTACTTCATCCGACTTAGAGCATTAAAGTAGATATTTTGCAATTGGTCCCAACATCGTTTAATTCAAAGGTTAAGCAGAGGATATTCATTAAATTAGAATGCTAGTTACATTATTCGGCTCGTGTGCAGAGTAGGGATGATTTTTAAAGCAATTCTATGCTCGTGGGACTTGATTGAAACGGTAGCAAGTTTAAAAATGATCCACATTCAGCCGTTATCTCTCTGTGTTTACTGTAATGATAAATTTCAAGATAACCAATTGATCAATCTCACCGTTCATCTATGACCATCGTGTCGTACACGTAAGCTTTGCAGGTTGCAGGTAAAGAGTTTTTCCTATTTAACCCCTAATTCTCTAATTCTTCAAAGCTTTCAAATGGTGAGTTCATCAAGCAAATTAGTTGTTCAAGAGGAACTCTTTGTTGAAAATAAAGAGGAAAATTATTCGAAGACTACTGCAGACCATTTAGCCAAGTTGCTATTGGATTCAACAAGAAGGAAGAGCTGTTCATTCCCGTCGGAACCAAGTACTCTCCCACAGATTGGTGCACTAAGGAGAAATTAGAAGTTGAAGTTCTCACCACTGTAGATATGCTCAGTTTTATGAGTGATGATCGCTTTGGAAAGTGGACTCGTCAGCACCATCTGAGAGGATTTTTCAAAATACACAGTGGGTACTATGCACAGATATTAGAAATGTTTTATCGAGGAATCCACATGGTAGAGGGCAACAAAGATATGTTTGTTACTAATCTATTAGGGAAGAAGCTCTATGTGACTCCCAAATTGATTGCTAATCTCTTAGGTATGAGAGAGAGGGGACTGATGATACGAGTGGTGAAGGATGAAAAGCATGTGAATATTTTCATAGACTATGAAGTTCTCGCTGACTACAAGGCTGGAGAACTTATAGCCTCCATGTTCACTAAGCCAAGAGAGCAAGCACATGAGTTAGCTACAAAGGTGTTATTGCCAAAAACTAGATCTACTAGTAGCTGTACGAAGTTTGAAAGAGTATTTATCTATGCTTTGACTGAAGGTATATGCATAAACTGGACTATTGCGATCTTGCACAGATTTCTAAAAGTATCGAAGCACTGGTGTATGGTCACTTGGTAATAGAGATTTGCAGAGTTTATGAGCTGGATCTTGAGGGATGGGCACTAAAGAATGGAATCTCCTACAAGGTGATTGAGTCCAGAGTACTCAGTAATGCCCACTTCCATGGTTTAAAGTTTAATGAAAGACTTGCCAACACTAAGTATATTAAACTCAAGAAGGGAGAAGTGAGAGTAAAGGTTCCTAAGGCTCAACTGACCATGAAGAAGATAAGGCCTGAGGTAGAAGATCTGACCCTGGATTCATTTGTTGAAAAGGAACTGGAAAGAATTACTAAGCTCAGAGCTGAAAAAGGAGAAGATAAGGAAGATAAGAAGGGAAGTAAGAAGGAAGTAAAACAAAGACTCCAAGAAGGATGTGAATAAGGGGAGCTCAGGTAGCTCTAATCCTTTAGCTGCCCCAATTCCTAAAAATTCTAGATCTACTAAAGGAACTAAGGATGAGAAGGCTAGAGAACTAACTCTGAAGGAAATTGAGGAAGAAAAGAAGGCTGAAGAAGAGCTAAGAGAGGAGATAACTCTATCAAGGAAGAGAAAAAGTGATGATGCAAGACTTAAGGGGGAGATGACTATTGGAGGACAGAAAACTATGTTTATTCCTATGCCTAAGACTGGTTAGCCTAATAAGAATTTAATGGTGAAAAAGGGAACTGGAGTTGCCTAAGACCTTGAGGAGGCTGAGAGAGTAAAAGAAGATAAAGAAGCTGATCTAACAAATAAATCTATTCCAGAGATAGGAGGAGAGATGATTGGTGCACTTGATGGAATTGACAATATGGAAGAAGGAGAAGTGGAAGTGCAAGCTATGGAGTTTGATGCTAATAAAGACCAGCATTCTATTAACTTAACTACTGAGGAAGCAAAAGCAGAGGAGAGAGAGAGAGGAAAAGGAGGATTTTTCAGAGGACTAAAGTAGTGATAGATGAGGATGAAGGAGATCTTGAAGATAAGGAAGAGGAGGTAGTGGTAGTTGAGCAGGGAGCTCAGCTGACTGAGCAAACTTTAGCTCGGGTCAGTGAGTCCACTGTTGAAGGTGCTGTAGAGAAGGAGGCTGAGGAGCAGTAAGAAAATCTTGAAATTCTTCAACCACCTTTCTCTCCTACACCTATTTCTTCTCAACCATTACCTGAAACTCAAACACAATCCTCATCCAACACTGACCAAACCTCTAACCAAACAACCATTATCCCCATGCTATCCCTAGTTGGCTCTCCTGTTTATGAGCCACTGATGATTGAAGGACCAATTATTAGAGGTCCTCCAATTATTGAGGAAAGGGCAGATCAACAACAACCACAATAATAACTACAACCTCCACCTCAATTCAACCCCCAATCTGACCTGTTGGGAGATATAAGGAGACTTAGAAGAGAGAGATTCCCAACACTGAGGACAGATGAAGAACTAGATGCTAAAATTGCTAAATCTCTAATGTTTGAGGAAGTGTTGAGGAGAATTGCAAAGGCTAGGGAGCCAGTGCAAGGCTTTGTTGATGCTGTTGAAGAAATGAAGGCCCATTTCAAATCAGTCCCTACATAGTTCTTACTAGTCAAAGCAATTTTGTCCCACATATTGCCTTTGTTAAATATTGCAGATAGGAAAGATGGAAGTTACAGAGCTCAAGAAGCAGCTGGTAGAGATCTATGAGGTCAACTGTAAAGTGTTGAATGATGAGAGGGACTTCCGAAACTCTATGATTGATAGGTTCAATCCCTTAGTTAAGAGTATACAAGCTATGCTGGAAGGATACAACATTTTAGGCAAAGGAAATGAGTCAAACTCTGACAAGCTAGATGCTATTGTAGCTGGTTTGGATGCTGTCGCCAAAGTAGTCTCACATTAAGGCAATCCCAATATGCTTACACAACTGAGAAGAGACATTTCGAAGGAAGTTAAGGACTAAGAGGGAGTAGTGATTCAAGCCCTAAAGAGACTGAACATTTCTGATGCTTTAAATAGTGACATTGTTATGTTAGAAGCTGAACAAGAGCCATCTCTACACCAAAAGGTTGGTCACATTCGTGACCAAATCAAGGCTGCTCATACTGTTGTCATTAATGATGGTCAAGCACTTAATAAGATCCATGAAGAAATCAGTACTCTTATTAGAAGCACTCCCATGCTAGAGCGAATTCTGAGGGATAATAATCAAGCCAAGGCTCTGGCCTGTCTCACCTAGATATCCAAGGAAGGCCTAGATGCTCGGTACCAAGTCAATCTTTCCCAATCTTATGCTCTAGTGGGTCTCTTCGCATTTATAAGGGAATGGGATGATATATCTTATGAGATTTACAAGTTGATGGTGAAGAATTTTATTCTACCGTTTTTGGCAAACTTGACTATTTTGAAGTTGCCCTGAAATCGTTTGATCTTCAAACCTAGTCCATTTTAGATTCATTGGTAATGGGGGAGAAGGATCACAAGAAGTGTGAGCAAGAGGAGAAGGAGAGAGATCAGAGGGTAGCTAAAGCTTCGTACGAGATGTCCAAGGATCTGGAGCACATCAGGACAGAATATTTTGAGACAAGGAAAAGGAAAGGAAAGGAAATTGCGCTGCCCAATGAAAAGAAATCAAGATTAGATTAGCAGATATATGAAGGAAGATGGGATAATCTTGGAGGACCACCTTTACCTAAATAGATTAGAATCTTTGTAATCCTTAGTGCAAATTGTAAAACTTAGTATAGATTAACTCATTGTTGTCTGTACTCAGGTTATTTATCTATAAAAGGATTACTTCATCTGTTCTAAGTTAAGATCTTCTTAACTTCTTATATTTTCTGCTGTATGTATATGAATTGATCTTTTGCAGAAATATATGACAAGTGTTGAGGAATGTTGAACTCAGCTAAGTCAAGGATTTTGGGGGAGTTAGCATTCACTCTGAGCAAATGGAAGATGCTGAACAAAGTCATATCAAGCATAAGTATAAGGTAAATCTAATATGAATATCTTATTAATTTAATCTCTCGGTCAGTTAACTGCCAATGATCAAAATGGGGGAGATTGTTGAACCAAGCATGAGTTTGACTGATTCAGTGGATGACTCAGTAGTGCTTAAGTTTTTTATCATACCAATTAAGCTCAGTTTGAGATAATTAAATTAATAATGTTGTTATAATAAATAGTCTATGGTTATGAGGGAGTGGATTGAATTCAAGGGTAGAATTTCATATCTCCGCTGACCTAGCTATTTAGGTTTAACTCTAAGTTGTCCACTCAGTTTCTATCCCAATTCCAATGAAGTGCGACCCGAACTGACTTCATCTGACTTAGAGCTTTAAACTACATATTTGACAATTGGTCCTAATATAGTTAAATTCACAGGTTAACCGGAGGAAATTAATTAATTTAGCATGCTAGTTATATTGTTCCGATCGTGGGTAGAGTCGGGATAATTTTTAAAGCAATTCTATGGTAGTGGTACTTGGTGCCACTTAGGTCAACTAACGCCTAACACTAAATGATTAATTTCATGGATCATAATACTTTTTTATCTTTTATTTAAGAGCGAGGAATGAATAATTTTGAATGATGGATCCATTATTGTGCTTGTTGGACCTGGTCCAGTTGATTTCAATCCCAATTCCACTGTGGTGCGACCCGAACTGACTTCATCTGACTTAGAGCATTAAACTAGATATTTTGCAATTGGTCCTAATATCGTTCAATTCATAGGTTCACTTGAGTAAATTCATTAATTGAGCCTTCTAGTTACATTGCTCGGCTCGTGGGAAAAGTCGGGATGATTTTTAAAGCAATTCTATGGTCGTGGGACTTGGTCCCACTTAGTTCAACTACACTAAATGATTCATTTCTTGGATCATAATCCTTAATATTTTTTCTTCTAAGGGTGAAGTAATGCATAATTCTGAACGGTGGATTCATTAGTGTGCTTATTATACCTGGTCCAGTCGATTTCAATCCTAACTGCAATGCGGTGCGACCCGAACTGACTTCATCCGACTTAGAGAATTAAACTAGATATTTTGCAACTGGTCAATATTGCTAAATTCAGAGGTTAATTGGAGGAAATTCATTAATTGAGCATGCCAGTTACATTCTTACGCTCGTGGTCAAAGTCGGGATGATTTTTAAAGTAATTCTATAGTCGTGGGACTTGGTGCCACTTAGTTTGACTAATGCCCAACACTAAATGAATCATTTTTTGGATCGTAATCCTTTTTGTTTTTTCTTTTAGGGGTGAAGGAATGCATAATTCTGAACGGTGGATCCATTATTGTGCTTATTCGACCCTGTCCAGTCAGTTTCTATACCCATTTCAATGTGGTGCGACCCGAACTGACTTTATCCGACTTAGAGCATTAAACTATATATTTTGCCATTGGTCCTAATATCATTCAATTCACAGGTTAACCAGAGGAAATTCATTAATTGAGAATGCTAGTTACATTGTTCGTCTTGTGGGCAGAGTCGGGATGATTTTTAAAGCAATTCTATTATCGTGGGACTTGGTGCTACTTAGTTCGACTAAAGCCTAACACTAAATGATTCATTTCTTGGATTGTAATCCTTAATATTTTTTTCTTCTAGGGGCGAGGAATGCATAATTCTGAATGGTTGATCCATTATTGTGCTTGTTGGACCTAGTCTAGCCGATTTCAAACCCAACTCTAATGCGGTGCGACCTGAAGTGACTTCAACCAACTTAGAGAATTAAACTAGATATTTTGCAATTGGTCCCAATATCCTTCAATTCATAGGTTAACCGAACGAAATTCATTAATTGAGCATGCTAGTTAAATTGTTCGGCTCGTGGGCAGTGTCGGGATGATTTTTAATGCAATTCTATGGCCGTGGGACTGGTGCCACTTAGTTTGAGTAACGCCGAACACTAAAAGATTCATTTCTTGGATCATAATTTTTTTTTCTTTTAGGTGAGAAGGAATGCATAATTCCGAACGGTGTATCCATTATTTTACTTGTTGGACCCTGTCCAATCGGTCTACTAAGCAATTATCGTTTAATTCACTAAATGATTCATAATCTCTTCTCTCTTCTTCAACCTTTCCTCATGGGCTTGTAGAGAATCCGAGAGTTGATCTAACATCATAATCTCCAAGTCCTTTGATTCTTCGATTGCAGCCACCACATAATCAAATTTTGCCGTTAAGGAATGCAAAATTTTCTCAATCACTCGAACATCTTCCAGTGTCTCTCCACATCTCTTTATATGATTGATAATCATCTAAACTCTATTAAAGAATTCCTCAAACGATTCAAAATCTTTCATCTTTAGATTCTCATAATCACTCCTTAGAGTTTGCAAACAAACTTTAATCACCTTGTCTTTCCATTTAAAAGCATTCCCCAAGATCTCCCATACTTCTTTCACCTTAGAAGCAGTAGCAACTTTCATAAACATATTCTAATCCAAACACATATGAATGAGAGATAGTGCTTGCTGGTCTTTCTTCTTCGTCTTATTCACATACTCCATCTGTTAAGCATTCAATAACTCTTCATTGTCAGGCTATTCATAGCCTGTCTCGACCATATCCCAAACATCTTGGGAACCCAACAATGTCTTCACTCTGACTCACCAAGCATTATCATTATCTTTGGTAAGTTGGGGAAATTGAATTATGTTGTTCATCATGATTCTGATTTTTTTTGTTTGTCGCTCATTGACGCTCTTAGTCGCTCCCTGACGCTCTAATATGATACCACTTTGATGGGAGAGAATATGGAGATAGCGTATTTACAAGAGATATTAGCGGCTGAATAAGAGTTGTCTCTTATTAAACTCAATGACAGGTTACATATATATACTAAAGCAATGAGACTATTCAAACATCGGAATAAATACAAAATTAACTACAAAATTAAACGTCTCCCAATGACCATCAAAACTCTTGTAACCATTGTAACTCTTGGGACTTGTAACCATCGAATGCATTGAACCTGTTGTATTACACCTTACTGTAATTGTTGAATTTTTTTGAGAAGTTTATGTTACCTTTTCAATTAAAAGATGGTACTCCTAATAATTTTGGATGATCATTACAAAATGAAAAATCTATGTAAGTTATTCAAATATTTATATATGTAGTAATTCATAAATAATGATTTTTTTGGAGTATTCTTTCATGAAAACAACAATTAATGAATTGTTTTTGGAGTACAAAATTGATACACAAATCATACAAAATATCATACCAAAATCATAAAAAATGTAATATCATTAGAGATAGGAATAAACATTCCAAAAGAGCAAGAGGAAGACATACAGAAAATCGCATACAAAAGCTACTCCCTTAACCTATATTTTTTGTATCCTCAATCATACATAATGGAGAATCCACCACCATAAGAACACCGTCCTACTACATAAAACCAACCAATTTTACAGATCTGGAAAATCTAGTTTTTGCCTTCAACCAAACAAGAGATTCAGACTGGAGCTACGTCAATGCATGCGCTTAGCCTGGAGAAGAATACGAAGTTTATAAATTAAGAGAGGACGATGGATCAGGTGAGACCTCAATCTTTGGCAGACATCGGTCCGTTACATCCTCACTCGTATAGAGATCAGCTCATCATGTCCTCCATTGTCCAAATTTTGTTGGAGATGTTGGGTTTATATCACATGGGAAATAAACAAGGAATATGAGTGAAATACTTCGAGTCCTGTTCCTAAGTAGCAGACAAAGCATGTTCATTAAAGGTATATCGAGATGTTTGACCCGCAAAAGGAATCCGAAGGAGGGCATGTCACACCACAACCCAGCATGCCCCCCCGATCGCTAACCATTAATATCTCAGAACCGGAATTATTAATAAGAATGGAAACAGTAAGGGAATTAATGAAGGAAAATGAAGAATAAATGACCCAATAAACTTATTTTGCTGGAAAACGCTCATTGAAGTGCGGGGAAGATGATAATTGAAATGTGAAGAATTATCCCCATTTTATAGCACATCTCGAGTTAATGTTCTCAATCAGATTTGTATAGCTTGGAATTGGTGGGGTTAAATTACATTTTTAATTTCAGCCATCCACTAAATTTTAGTCGTTGCCATTTAAGTAGTTCTCTTCCATTGGTTGTCCATTTAGATTATTAATACCTTTTTTTTACCAAAATGCCACTTAACCTTATTTGCCCTTATATTGATACCATTGCGTAGGAGTGAAAGTTGTCACAAAAGACAGTAGCTCATTAGAGTTAATGATTGTTAGTATCCCAATAAAATACTAAAATGTATTCAGATCACAGAAGTTTTATTCAATTAAAAAATATTATTATAATCTGCTAGATCCTATTATCCGAAATCTGTTAATGTAACAAGGGGCAAATGTGCAATAATTAGATGTCTATGGGCTAGCAAGACACTTGACACTGGGAGCTCCATCCTTTGCCCAAAAAATACGGGAAGCAACTATGTTCATCCCCCAAATAATATTTTATAAATTATTTTTTCACTTTTTCTTTTATTTACTATATTATTTAGTTGAGTTTATGTTTGTACGAGTTAGGTAGAGAGGGATAAAATAATAATAAAATATTAGGTAGAGAGGAATAAAATAATAATATTTTTGTTTTGAAGTAAAAATTTAAAGTGTATCTACTTTAAATTATAGAGGTTTAGGGGAAAAAGTCATGGGGAGGGTTGGATATGCCCTAAGTCAGGATAATTTATAGGGTAAACACAAAAAAAAGAACCTTGTGGTTTCACTCATTTGCAAAAGGGGACCTGAAATTTATTTTTTTTGCAAAATGGGGTATGTGGTTTCAAAAAATTTGTAAAAAGGGGCCTATGAATTCAAAATAGTGGTGTTGCATTGAATATTTTTAACAATTCAACATTCTTATACTTTAACCTTATTATTTAAAAATTATACGTCATGATTTGAGTAATTTTTGGAATTTTTTTTATTTTTTAATGATTTTTTAAACTTTGTTATCGTAATTTAATTTAAAAAATAGTATTAAAAAAATTTCAAAATTTTTCACTGTTGTGTATTGTATATTTAATAACAACCCGCAAAATTTCAGATAAAAACGAACAAAATTACCCATTTTTGTGGCAGAATTTAATATTGAGGATCCTTTATTTGCAAATTTTTAAAACGACGGACCTCGTTTTGCAAAAAAAATTCCTTAGACTCCTTTTTGCAAATGAGTGAAATCACAAGGTACTTTTTTGAAGTTAACCCTAATTTATAATACCCATGCATGTGGTGGGAAAATAGACCCCTATGACTGAAAGGACACTTAATTACTGTAGCCGAAATGCCTGCTCTTCTCACACCGATTTCTACACACGAAACCTCTATATGGTAGCCCTCGTCTCCTTTCAAACCTGTCTCTCAAACACTTATTTCCTTACCAATGCAACCCTTTCGCGCTATCCAGGGATACACTCTACTACTGAAACCGATATGACTGCTCAAACTTTTTTTATATATATTTAAGGATTTTTAAGAGGCTAGGTATTAAACCGATATGTCACATTTGTTACAATTATAAAGAAAGTATCAATTTGAAAAAATTTTTTTTGGTGTAATGTATTAATTTAAAATGTGGGACAAAATTAATTAAGGGTTAGCTAGAAAAATTTTGGAATTATTTTTTATTACAATTTAAAATCGGGAAAAAATATTATTAGAACTATCATATTAAAAAATTTTCTGTGCATACTACTATATTAACTAGTATCATTTACACGAATAAATATTCTACTCATTTAAACCCGTGTATAAAGTACTTGTAATTTAAGTATACAACAAAGAGGATTGTTTTATAATGTAAAGATCTATTGTTTTAGAGTAATTCTAAATGCTTACTCCCTTCTCAATATTTACATCAATTACTGTAACTAGGATCCAAATCCATAATATCTTTTCTTTAAGGAGTGAAGGAATGTATAAATCTGAATGGTAGATCCATTATTGTGCTTGTGGGAACGGGCCTAGTGGTTCTATAGCCATTCTAATACGAAGCGACTTGAAGTCACTTCATCGGACTTCATCCGAATATCGTTTAATTCATAGGTTAAGCGACGAGATTTGATTAATTGAGCATTCTAGTTACATTATTCGGGCTCGTGGGCAGAGGCGGGATGATTTTTAAAGCAATTCTATGGTCGTGGGACATGGTGCGACTTAGGTGGACTAACGTATGACACTAAATAATTCAAAGCTTGGATCATAATTCTTTTTATTTTTTCTCTTAGGGGTGAAGGAATGCATAATTATTAATAGTGGATCCATTATTGTGCTTGTTGGAACTGGTCCAGTTGATTTCTATCCCCATTCCAATACCGTGCGACTTGAACTGACTTCTTCCAACTTAGAGCATTACACTAGATAATTTGCAATTGGTCCAAATATCATTTAATTCACCGGTTAAGTAGAGGGAATTCATTAACTGATCATGCTAGTTACATTATTCGGCTCGTGGGCAGAGTCAGGATGACTTTTAAATCAATTATATAGTTGGGGGACTTGATGCCACTTAGGTCGCCTAACTCCAAATACTAAATGATTCATTTCTTGGATCGTAATTTGTTTTATTTTTTCTTTTAGGGGCAAGGAATGCATAATTCTGAACGATGGATCCATTATTGTGCTTGTTGGACCTGGTCTAGTCGATTTCTATCCCAATTCCAATGCAATGCGACCTGAACTGACTTTATCTGACTTAGAGCATTAAACTAGATATTTTGCAATTGGTCCCAATATCTTTTACATCATGGGTTAAGCGGAGGAAATTCATTATCTAAGCATGGTAGTCACACTATTCGGCTTGTGGGCAGAGTCGGGATGATTATGGTCGTGGGACTTGGTGCCACTTAGGTCGACTAACGCCTAACACTAAATGATTTATTTCTTGGATCATAGTCCTTAATATTTTCTATTCTAGGGGTGAAGGAATGCATAATTCTGAACGGTGGATCCATTATTGTGCTTGTTGGACCTTGTCCAGTCGATTTCTATCCCCATTCTAATGCGGTGCGACCCGAATTGACTTTATCCGACTTAGAGCATTACACTGGATATTTTGCAATTGGTTGCAATATTATTTAATTCACAGGTTAAGTGGAGGAAATTCAATAATTGAGAATGCTAGTTATATTGTTCGGCTCGTGGTCAGAGTCAAGATGATTTTTAAAGCAATTCTATGGTCATAGGACTTGGTGCCACTTAGGTCGACTAACGCCTAACACTAGTGGGGTTAAATTACATTTAATCTCAGCCATCCACTAAATTTCAGTCGATGATATTGATGCACTCGACTCTTTTCGTTAGTTGTCTATTTAGATTATTAATACCCTTTTTACCAAAATGCCGCTTTACTTTATTTGCCCGTGTATTACTACCATTGTGTAGGAGTGAAAGTTGTCACAAAAGAAAGTAAATCATTAAAGTGAATGATTGGTAATATCCAAATGAAATATAATATAATTAGATCATAGAAGTATTATTGTATTAAAAAATATTATTATAACCTGCTCGATCTTATTATCCGAAATCTGTTAATGTAACAAGGGGTAAATGTGCAATAATAAGATGTCGATGGGCTAGCAAAATAACTTGCCAGTGGGCAGGAATAAGTCATGAAAATTTATAATACCCATGCATGTGGTGGGAAAATAGACCCCTAGGACTAAAAGGACACTCGATTACTATAACCGAAATGACTCACGCCGATGTCTACACTGTTGGGAGAGAATATGGATAGAGTGTATTTTAGAAGAGAGATAAGTGGCTGAATATTATTCTGGTAAATTATTAACCTTGAAAATGATTACATACTAATAGTCTTACAAGGTGACTATTTAAATAACAAAATAAATACAACAGTAAATACTAGTAATGAGACTTAAAGACTCATAACTATTCTAACCGTTGTGACTCTTAGGACTCCATAACTGCTGATTCATTGAATCTGGACAATAAGTTTATTCTTTCAACATACACACGAAACCTCTATAGGGTAGCTCATGAGCGGTGTCGGGTTGATTTTGAAAGCAATGTCATGGTCGTGGGACTTGGCGCCACTTAGGTGGACCAACCCCTAACACTAAATACTTTCATCACTTGGATCGTAATTCTTTTTATTTTTTCTTTAAGGGGTGAAGGAATGCATAATTCCGAACGTTGGATCACAATTGGTCCCACTATCGTTTAATTCACAGGTTAATCGGGGGGAATTTATAAATTGAGCATGCTAGTTACATTATTCGGGCTCGTTGGCAGATTCGGGATGAGTTTTTAAAGAAATTCTATGGTCGGGGGACTTGGTGCCCCTTAGGTCGACTAACAGCTAACACTAAATAATTCATAACTTGGAGTGTAATTGTTTTTATTTTTTCTTTTAGGGGTAAAGGAATGTATAATTCTGAACGGTAGATCCATTATTATGCTTATTGAAACGGGTCCAGTCGATTTCTATCCCCATTCGGATACAGTTAAACTAGAACTTACTTCATCCGACTTAGAGTATTACATAAGATAATTTACAGTTGGTCCCAATATCATTTAATTCACAAGCTAAGCGGAGGTAACTGAGTAATTGAGCATGTTAGTTACATTATTCATGCAAGGATTAGGGAGAACATTTGAGTTGTTCTGAACCATTAATTGGTCACAAAATGAATGGTTCATATGTTTCAATCATTTTAAAAAATTTTAATACTAGAAAATGAATTTTGTACTTTCTAGCTCGCTCTCGTTCCTACTTTACTCTACATTTAATGTATAGAATCCATTTCCTAGAGAGAGCATGGGAATTGGTACATTTTTGTCAATATCAACCTTCCATTGAAATATAAAACTAAATGGATGGTTGAAATTGACTAACATTTCTGTTTCCATTATGGGCACTAATTTCGGGGTCAGTTGCAATAAATGAAAATAAATTTTTATCTAGTTGAACAAAATTTATGAATTACTAGGAGAGATTTAGTCGTACATACTTCTTCAGTCCACGTTAGATGACTACCACGTACCCCATTCTCATGTAGTATCCAACGAGGAGATAATTAGGTACCCGGACTCACTTGGGGGAATTTACCGCAGTATTTAATGTCATTAATCACCCGCAAATTGTAGTTATACTCCCCAATTTTGAGTTATGAAATCAAATTTATTATTGATATTAAGATTAGTTGACGACATAAGATCGTTCAATTCTTATAATTAATTATGAGATATTGTTTGCTCAATTATACAACAAAGCGGTTAATTATCGAAGAGACATGAGGGATAGCAATATGACATGGAAGTTCAGAGTAAGTGAAAAAAATGGGTACTAAATTAAGACACCCCAATCTTAAAAATGAAGGGAAACTAACCTAATTGAAATTTATTCAATCCGTAATGTAACAATAAAACGATTAGGGTCCATTTTTTCATATTGTCTAGATGATTAAATAAGTGGGTCTAAGTCACAAAAAGTCCGTGTACAACAAAATGGTACTTTCATTCACACTTATTCGAGCAACTAAACGAAAAAAAGTAAAGAGATCACCTCTTCGTATTCAACCCTCAACAGTGAGTAAATACTCCACTAAAAAGAAAAAAAGAGTTATTATTTGCGCCCCCTCCCATGTCTTGGAAAATAGGATTGTCACATGCGCGCCAGCTAGTTAGTCTCGAAAAAAGAAGCACTAGTAAATGTTTGTGGTTGGACGCGACTGTTTGCATTTAAAACTCCTCAACTTTCGGGACTATAGAACAGTTTGGGTAATTATATTTCTCACTTCTTGCATGTCTTCAAACTATTTCTCATTTTTTTGTATTTTGTCATATCTGGAGAAACTCCTTCAAAAGTTGAATCCACCCCACTTAATTATCTTGCAAAATGATGGTGGCACCCCACTTATTTTGTCATATCTGGAGAAATAATTGACTAGTAAAAAACGTTGCTACAGAGATATTTTCAGTTATATATCCGTTTGTTTCTTATTAGCCATAAGGGGATAGTACGTGTCTAAATAAAATCTATAAAAAGACCAGATAAAATACTCAGACACTTTAGGTAAATACTATGTTTAAATGGCATACGAAAGGGCATACAACAAACACCAAACCCAGTTCATTCATCACATTCATTAATAACAAGCAAACATAAAAACACAACTACATAGATTCAGAAGTACAACGCACGAGATGAAGACGGAGCTGATCCAAAACACTGGTTAACTCCATTTTTGATTCGACTGACGATTTTGACCAGATCATCCTTTTTCAAACATAGTTGCTTAAGTTCGTCGGACATGAAAACCTGCATAGCAGTGATTTAACTCACCACCTCTTCCGTTGCAGCCAACATTTTAATTTGGAGCGTTTCAAGCCTATTCTGCTTGGCTTGTAGAGCAAGTTGCTCCCTTTGAATAACATCTACCTTCTTCTGCATATCCTGAAGGGCTTCTGGAACCACCGTGAAAGTTTTTTTTCCATGAGAGACTTTGATGTGGTTAATGCCTTCTCCAGCTGAAGATTGACATTATATTCATTTGAAGATTGGCCAGCCATTATTATACGATGTCTGATTAAATATGAATGCAGTGGAATGAGGGAAGAGGTGTGGTTTTGAGTAAAAATGGAAATGGTTTATATAGAAAAGTTAGTATGGTGGTTTACATGGGGATTTCAAGTAGAAGATCATTTCCCACAAGTGTTATCTTTTCCAATTCAGGCCTAGTCTGTATAGGATTTGTAGTTAGTGCGCATCGTGGCAAGCATTCCCCCAAAAAATAATACCGGCCATTACCTCGCGCCAAATTTGCCATGTTGGTAGGAGAATTAATGCGCCCAATTAAGACACCATCACAGTTATATTTTTTCTTGAATCGTAAGGAGTTTAATGGCAGTTTAAATGTATGATGGGTTTTATGAGACATATAATACCACTTCTGGAGCAATTTCCATTACTTGCAAAATGACTATAAAACAATATACGTTTATAGTATAAAGAATGAACAAACCTTATTTCGTAACATGAATTTAATTTTTGGGCATGCTGTCCAGAATAAAAATGAATTGACCACTAACTGGAATATAGAGGGACTTAGTGTAAGTTAATGCGACTTATTACATAAATTATATAAATTGAAAATGGACCTCGAGTCATTTTATTTTAACATTAGGGACTGAAATGGTACATTTTAAAAGTTTTGCATTACAGGACCGAATCTATTTAGATTTTTCAACTGTTCTAATATAGAGGGATATGGTGTCACTTAATCCCACTACACTTTAGCTTAAAACCATATTAAAATTCAAGATTTGTTTTCCGTAATATGGCACAATCCATTTAAGAACACAAGTGAAATTGATATCAACAATAAGTAGTTGGTTATAGGATGGTATAATCTTTAAAAGAACAAACATCTCCTCCATATCAAAATTCAACATTTGGTTCATGGCAAATGGTATAACTAACCGAAGCTCAAAGATATGGTAAAACCTACTTAATCTCAAACATATGCTTCCTATCAAAACTCAAGAGATGTTTCCTGCAATTCTTTGATCATGATGCCCATTAAAATTACCATGAATATTGTTACTTGATTAGAAAATTCATATGAAATGCAATAATTACAGGATCAATTACGCAACCACAAGTGATTGTTGCATAGGCAAGATGACTTAGCATCTATTTCGTAAATGCCCTGTACAACAACAACATTACCCCAATGCCTTACAAGGCTCTCACACAAGCGGGTTCAGGGTAGGCCCCTGTTAGTACATAGAGGTTGTTTCCAATTGAACCTTAAGTGGAATCCTACGTCAGTCATCATGGGATCGTATGCATTTTAAACCAAATTATACGTAAGGATGGCTAAATTGTAAAGAACATAATAAATATTAAAATAACAACTTATATATTAACGTACTACCAATAAAATGACAAATACATACTAGTAACATATTAAATGGTACAGAGTCTAATTACCAAAATATAAAATATTATATACTCCAATATACTGTTAATTGTTATAGGTAGAAAGAGTTGTAAAATGTTTACTCTGGCCTTCTGGATGATGATGGGAAGGACTGGCAAAACTGGTTTAACAATCCCTTGTAATCCATCCACTATCCGAATAAGGTGTTCCAGTTCCCCTATCATTTCATGCAGATCTTCTTCCATCCGTTCCCTTAAAAGCACAATCTTTCTGAGCACCTCACTAGTTTGCCTTTGTAGATCAACTTACTGTCATTGAATCATATGAATGGTCGCATATAGCTCTGTAATGGTAGTTGGCACCATATTGTAAGTTCTGGACGACATGAGAGCAGTCACAGATCGAAGTGCTTGTCCAAACTGGTATGTGGAATTTTGAAGGACACTAGCATTTGCGCTTATGAAACTCTATGCAATATTGTTTGGATAGAGACTTGGGGTTCCAATTTGTGTCTACTGTTTGTCATTCCCAGATAAGGCATGGTGGGATTCTCTGTTGTAGTTACTCATCACTCGAATTCAGGGATAGGGGTTCAGGGGTGTGGGAAAATATTGTTTGAGAGAATGATTTGAAGGGGATGAGGGTTATCCAATAGAGGTTGAGTGTATAGACTTCGGTTTAGAGAAGTGTAGTCATTTCGGTTTATGTGATTGAGTGTTATTTCAGTTGCGGGGGTCTATTTTCCCTCCACATGCAAGGGTAGTCATGGCTTATTACCGCCAAATGTCAAGTTATTCTTCTAGCCTAGTGGCATATTAATATTGCACAATTACCCCTTCTTACATGGATGAGTTTTTCCCTCCCCGACCTCCCCGTTGGAAATTCCAATAAAAAAGAAATGTTTTTCACACCTTCATTTTATTTTTCCATATATGATGTGGTTGTTTTTCTTTTTATCTGGTATCTACCATTAAAAGTCAATGGATGATTGATATTCTATGCAATGATCATAACGACGAATGTTTGTTCTAGGTGGCACTAAGTCTGTCTGCACTCAATATGTGAAATGCAAGTTACCATGGAAAAAAGTAGAAACCAAATACTAAAGGATTGAACCACCAAGATAGTGTATATGTATTTAATTGGAGAGGCCGAATGCTCTCTAATAACCCCCAACTTGCGCACTTTTGCCTTATACATACTCAAACTTTGAAGTGGACCTCCGAGGTACTTGAACTTGTCAAAAGTAGACCTCTGTGCTTCCTATTTTCACTCGCCCAGTCACAGCCTAGAGAGTGTATTACACCCGCTGCCAAATTTTAAAAAAACCCTTAACAAAACTCTTTCAAGTCCCTATAATTTTAATTTAACAAAAAAACACCAAAAATTTGGAAATATCCAAAAAATAAAGAATTTCATAGGAAAATAAAAGAATCAAAAAATTTGAAAAAATTATGAAAAATCCGGAAAATGAAGAAAATAAATTTGGTGCAAGAATTTTTTAGAAAATGTTTCCGGAAGGGCCCGAAAATGTAAAAATAATTTTTGGGGCCCGATTTCATAAAAAATCAAAAAATTCTAAAAATTATGAAATATTTGGAAAATAAAGAAAATAAATTTGGTGCGAGAATTTTTTAAAAAATGTTTCCGGAAGGGCACGAAAATGTGAAAATACGTTTCGGGGCCCAATTTTGTAAAAAATCGAAAAATCCCAAAAAATTATGAAATATTCAGAAAATATAGAAAATAAATTTGGCAAAATAATTGTTTAGAAAATGTTTCCGGAAGGGCCTAAAAATGTGAAAATATCCGAAAAATAAAGAAAATAAATTTGGTGCAAAATTTTTTAGAAATTGTTTTCGAAAGGGACCAAAAATGTGAAAATACGTTTCGAGGCCCGGTTTTGTAAGTAATCAAAAAATTCCAAAAAATTATTAAATATAATTCGAAAAATAAAGAAAATAAATTTAGCGCAAGAACTTTTCAGAAAATTTTTATGGAAGGGCCTGGAAATGTGAAAAGGCGTTTCGGGGCCCAATTTTGTGAAAAATTGAAACGTCCAAAAATTAATTATGAAATATCCAGAAAAGAAAGAAAATAAATTTGGTGCAAGAATTTTTCAGAAAATGTCAGCTTTCCAAACACACCCTAAAGGAGGAGATGGTCATTTTGCAATTAGAAAAGTATTTAGGGATTTTTTAATGATTTTTAATTATTGAATTTATATTATTTTTTTACCCATTTTTTAGGTCAACACGCGCCCCTTTGGTCAAAGGCAGCACGGAGGTCCACTTTTGATAAGTTCAAGTATCACGGAGGTCTACTTTTGACAAGTTTAGGTATCTCGGAGGTCCACTTCAAAGTTTGGGTATGTCTAACACAAAAGTGGGCAAGTTGGAGGGCATTAGAGAGCATTCAGCCAATTGGAAATCCAACCTACCGGGTATGCATGAGTATATTGCAATATTACATTAACTTGTATTCACTTTAATGAGCTATTTTCATTCCACATCTCCAATACCACACCTCATTTTTCACATCAAATTCAACGTCACTCCATAATTTGAAGTTGCTACAGTATCACATTATCCAACCCACTTCTAATTCACTATACAATTTAGCTCAATCTATAAAATTATAATTATATGAGATCCTTATAATTAAATCTTAAATTTTTTTTATGAAAGGGAACAGTATTACAATGGTCGATAAACATTTAAGGTGATGACTGGTGCCGCTTCAAATACGAAGTGACATTAGTCACTACATCAAAATTTTAACTGGAGTCTAAAGTTGGGTGGGAGAGAATTTCCCTTCCACACCCACACTTTGAAACGATGTTGGAGATGGGTCACTTATCATGTTGGGAAATTCCCGCAAACAGGCTATTTTTGTTGACACTTTCATTTGTTTTTTGTTTATGTATATGTGGTTGTTTATCATTTCTTTACCCATAAAAGTCAATGGGTGGATGAGAATGAGATTGTCTGGATTGAATATTACTAGTAATAAATTAGGTTAGTCATATGATTATCTTTAGTGGCAATAAGTATGTCTCCACTCAATATGTGATGTCCAAATAATCATAGTCATGTGGAGCACTACATGGGTCCATTGAACAATTATACTCCCTCCATCTCGATATCTACTATTAACGGACATTTTAGCCTACTGAGAAAATTAATAATTAATTGTCATTTTATGTTCTCTGTGTATAACATGAGTTTTATTCCCAACAATACCCTATTAATTATGAGCATATTTTTATGTAGGTAGCGGAAAAATTCAATTAAGTCAAATATTTGAATTTGAAATAGGAGTGATTAGTGGTAAAATAGTACTGAGTCATGATAACTAATGTTTTCTTCACTCTTATGGTGTAGTCTAAAATGTCTGTCATGGTTGTACTGGTGGAGTGCCAAATACTAGTGATTTGGACTTGAGCCAACCACCAAGATATCAAACAAGTGAAGCAACTACTATAGTACTAGAACTAGAGCAGTATTTAAGTGGAAATCCAACCTACCGGGTATGCATTTAATCATTTCCATTTAGGTGTATTTATATCGGTTTTAATTCCGGACATGACCTAAAATTATGATGTAGGATTTCACTCAACCACCAAGATGCTCAATAGATATAGATATACCCCTACTTAATCAAGCGGAAATCCAAACTACCAGATATGCATTTACATTCACATATTCCAAGACATGGGTTTTTAAAATTTACTGACATTGGGACTTATGGTGGAATATGAAGAGGTCAATACATGGTTGCGCTATTGGTATGCTAAAAAGGATTGATTTTCGTGTATATACTGACATAGTAATGGGTAATTTATATGATTTCTTGTGCAACAATCTTTACTATGTACTATACACAAGTATCCCATGACATATACTCCTGTATTTTCCCTTTTGATTGTCATTTGAGAATGTCAATGCATCAATTAACACTTTTTCCTAATTTACCACTGTATTAATAAGGAAAGAGATTAAGTAGTATAAATGAAGTTATAAGGTATAATAATTAAGAAGAAAGAGAATTTTATAAGGGATAAATGAGTCATTTTAATAGTGTAGGACAATTTTTATTGGTCTTAGTAAAAATCCTAAAATGACATACATTTGGAACTGGATGGAGTACACGTATCCCACAATATGTGATTTGTCGAACAACAATCTTTAATACAAACTTTTTAAAGCAATTCTAATCGTGAATTGGGGGACTTGGTGCGACTTAGGTCGACTAACGGCTGACGGCTAAATAATTGATAACTACACTCCTAATCCTTTTTATTTTTTCTTTTCGGGGTGAAGGAATGCATAATTCTAAATAGTAGATCCATTATTGTGCTTGTTGGAACGGGTCTATCCCCATTCTGATACGGTGTGACTCGAACTAACTTCCTTCAATTTTAGCAGTACACGAGATAATTTGTAATTGGTCTCAATATTGTTTAATTCACTGGTTTAGCAGAGGGAATTGATTAATTGAGCATGCTAGCTACATTATTCGGGCTCGTGGGCAGAGTCAGGATGATTTTTAAAGCAATTATCTGGTCGTGGGACTTGGAGCTACTTAGGTTGACTAACACCTAACACTAAATAATTCATTACTTGGATTGTAATTCTTTTTAGTTTTTCTTTTAGGGGCGAAGAAATGCATAATTCTAAACAGTGGATCCATTATTGTGCTTTTTGGAACGGGCCCAGTCGATTTTTATACCCATTCTAATACGGTGCGACTAGAATTAACTTCATCTGACTTAGATCATTACATAGGTTAATTTGCAATTGGTCCCATTATCATTTAATTGATAGGTTTAGTGTAGGGAATTGATTAATTGAGCATGCTAGCTACATTATTCGGGCTCGTGGGCAGAGTTGGGTTGATTTTTAAAGCAATCCTATAGACATGGGACTTGGTGCTACTTAGTTCGACTAACGCCTGACACTAAGTAATTCATAGCTGTGATCCTAATCCTTTTTATTTTTTATTTTTTCTTTTTGGGGTGAGGGAATGCGTAATTCTGAATGGTAGATCCATTACTGTGCTTGTTGGAACTGGAACAGTCGATTTCTATCCCCATTCTAATACGGTGCGACTTACAATGGCTTCACAGAGTAGTACACATGATAATTTACAATTGGTCCCAATATCGTTTAATTCACAGGTTAAGGGGGGAATTGATTAAATGAGAATGCTAGTTACATTATTCGGGCTCGTGGGCAGAGTAGGGATGATTTTTAAAGGAATTACATGGTCGGGGGACTTCGTGCCCCTTAGGTCTGTTCTTCGTCATTAAATCTAAAATTTTCTTTATCCAAGATATCATACAAGTGAACCAACTACTATAGTACTAGAATTAGAGCAGTATTTTAGTGGAAATCCAACCTACCGGGTATGCATTTAATCATTTCCATTTAGGTGTATTTAAATCGGTTTTAATTTCGGATATGACTTGAAGTTATAATGTAGGATTTCACTCAACTACCAAGATACTCAATAGATATAGATATATACCCCTTCTAATGAAGCAGAAATCTAAACTATCGAATATGCATTTTAAATGTACTGACATTGGGACTTACATTGGAATACGAAGAGGTAAATACAGTATATGGATGCGCTGTTGGTATAATAAAAAGGATTGATTTTCGTGCATATACTGACATAGTAATGGGTAATTTAAATGATTTCTCTTACAACAATCTCTAGTATATAGTAGGAGTATATAATAGGAGTATATACTTGTATCATATAAAATTACATAAGGCTGCAGTTTGATATACTGTATTCAAAACCATTTATTTATGTTATTATTCAGCAACAAAGGGAGACTAGCAGTCGTGAGGAAAGCAATGCACATGGGCAAAAGTAATAAGAAACTTAAACATTTAAGTAGTACAAGTAATAGACTTATATCTTTGAAAAGTGTACAAAAAGACATATTCAAACGCCACACCCCATTCATAAACATCAGTTACCAACAACAATATGAAAGCATAGGGGAACATTAGATCACACTTAGGTGGGCCTCTAAGTTGAAGATGGAGATGATCCGGAGAGTTGACTAACCTAATTTTGAATTCGGGGGACTGTTTCCAACATATCATCCATATCCAAAGACATGGAGGTCAGATAACCAGTTAGGGATACCTGTATGTCAGTAATTTGGTCCAACACCTCATCTGTGAGGCCTATCATTTTAGTTTGGCGAGCTTTGATCTCCATCTGTGGCTTTTGTAAGTCGGTTTGCTCTTCCTGAATAGCCTCCACCTTCAGTCGTAGTTCTTCTAGGGCCTTTAGAAAAACATTGTAACTCTCACTGTAAATTAGAGAAATAGCATTGGACAATGCATGTTCTAGTTTAACACATACATTATATTCATTTATCGGTTGTTGTTGTGATGTTTGGCCAGCCATTTTACCAAAAGAGTTTAATAACAAGAATTCAGAACACACGAGGGATGAGGGGGGTTTCGGTTTATATAGAAACATTATGGTGGTTTAAATGGGGATTTTCAAGTACAAGATGGTTTCCCACTTGTGATGCCTTTTCCAATTCAGGCCTAATTAATGGGCGTTATTTACCATATAGTCCTGCATAAATCTTGGCCGACAATTTTGGCCGCCAATTTTGGCCTATTATTAACATAGTATTGTTGTTGTCACATTTATTTACTTAGTAGATTGTGGGTTCTAGAGCAAATCCAACCATTCAAATTGATGACGGGGTAAAATATGCAAGACCTTTTTTACTTTAAAAGGTTTCTATACTCATTTAACCCTTTAATATATTCTACTATACTACATTTGTCAGAATAAAAAACTAAAAAAAAATAACTAAATAGTTCGATTGAGCAAGCTTGTATTTGATTGGCAACATGTAGAGGATCAAATAGATATTTTAAGCAGAAATTATCTCAACATTCTCATAGTTCTCATTATACGTCAGATACGAGTAAGTTTCTTAGATTTCCACGTTTTTTCGTATATTTTTATAGTGTTTATCATCATTTTCAATTAAAAAAATTTCCAATATTAAAAAATTGAAAAAATTATCACGTGATAATTTAAATATCGACCAGGATTCGTTTGTATGTAATATTAATCAATGATAAATTTTATATTATAGCATGCTATCTATAATATGTTTTTTTATGCTTAATTCAAAGTGAGTAAACACACATTTGAATTTAGACTGACCTTTTGGTGCGTAAAGCAACCTGTGGGTTTAGGTATATAAAAATATAGAATATAATCTTATTCGTATCATTTACAAGTTAGGTGTGCGATTAATTTATAGTTTCCCATGCTCTTTTTTTTTTATTTCAGGTATTTTAAATGAATCAACGTAAATTTTTAAGTACTGTTGTATATATGAATAACATGATACCAAAACTTTGATCGTTCCCCTTAGTATTCATAGCAAGCAAACTAATGGAGTATATTACCAACTTGGGACTTAGGAGCATGTAATTCCATCAATAGACAACACTGAAAAAATAAAGAATAGGAATGTATTGTATTACACAAAATAAGAGACAGTACTTACACAATACAAACCCATGCGCGACATACGCACAATGGTTGACGGCCATTGAGGGCTATCAAAAATCAAGGATTTTTTTAAGGCAAACAGTCGCGTCCAACCACAAATATTTACTAGCACTCCTTTTCGAGAATCACACGATGTCGTGCATGTGACAATCCCAAGTTCCGACTACCTGATACACGTCTACTCAATTCCATATTCCAAGACATGGGTGGGAGCGCAAATCAGAACTCCTTTTTTCTGTACAGTATTTACTTAATGTAGGGGTTTGGGTGGAGTATGAAGAGGTGATATCTTTACTTTTTTTGTTTGGGTGCCCCAATCAGAGTGAATTAAAGTCCCATTTCGGTATAGACAGACTTTTTGTGACTTAGACCCACTTATTTATTTATCTTGATAATATGAAAAAATATGGACAATGATCGTCTGACTGTTAAATTACGGATTGAATAAATTTTAAATATGTTAGTTACTATTCATTTTTTGGCTTACGGTGTATCAATTTAATACTATTTTTTTAATTACTCCGAGCATGCATGCCATATTTCTGTCACTCACATATCGTCAAGTATTAACTGCACAAACAATATCTCCTAATTAGATGAATTGAACGATCTGCATCAATTAATTTTTAGTAATTCAGTAATTAATTTAATTTCGTAACTCACAATTGGGTAGTATAATAAAAAGTGGGGACTGATTAGTGACATTAAGGACTGCATTATATTCAAGCCAGTGGGACCAGGTATTTAAGTGTGTGGATTATTAACATGTAGTCACTTTATACATTATTATATGAGAATGAGGCATGTGGCAATCATCCAATGGGACTGATGAAGTTTGTACGACTAAATATCTTCTATAATTTATTCATCCCATCGATCAAAAGGATTAAATTTATTTTCAGTTATTGCTGATGAAACCGGAATTACTCCTGTATTGGAAGTGGACAAGTTATTCAGTCAATATCAACAATCCATTTAGATTCAATGAATGATATTGTGTTTCAATAAAAGGTTAAGATTGACTGAATTGTACAAAAACGCTGGATTTGGAGCCGTCATTTTATTTTCTCCGCTTACAAAAGGCTGGCTTTTCCTAATCTGGAATCGCATTTCTTTCTACCACTTTTTTTTTTATATTTCAACATTTTAACCTTTTTGAACAAGTGATGTTAAATAATTGACTGGTTTATCACAAGAATCCAATTTCCTTCATGCCTTCCTCAAACCACCTGTGATAGGGTTTGTAGTTGCGTTCAATGCTTCATATTTGACAAGATTAATACGGATAAGAGATATTGTGCAGTAGATCAATGTTTTGTTAGTCAATTGACCCAAATCTGGGACCTCTGAATACCTAGAGGTGGATGTAATGTACAGGGCTTCATCTATGGGGGCTCAATGTTCTTGTCTGTGCCTCAGTTGTGGTGTCCATTTCATATATACTTCCTACAATGCTATATGGCTATTAGGCTTTTTATTGAATGACTTCTCCCAGTATAACTTTTTGTTATAGACATTTCTTGGTGTTTAGTACAACGGTATGTCCGTCTTAGGTGTTCGTATATTCGATAGAACTACTCATGAAATCGAATATCCATTTAATGAAAAAGATAAGAAACAAAATGGGAACAAAAGGTCATTTTGTTTCTTATCTTTTTCATGAAATGGATATTCGATTTCACGAGTAGTTTTGTCAAATATACGAACACCTAAGACAGACATACCGTTGTACTACACACCAGGAAATGTCCATAAGAAAAAGTAATACTTGGAGAAGTCATCGATGCAAAAAACATAATAACCATATAGCATTGTAGGAAGTTTATATGAAATGAACGCCATAAATGAGGCACAGACAAGAACATTACGTATCCCCTGACGAAGCCCCATACATTACTTCCACCTTCAGGCGAAGAGAGTACCAATATCAGGTCAATTGACCAACAAAATTTAGATCACTAGCATAATCTCTGATGTAGAGTACAAATACGCATGATGCAGACCTCAACTCAACCGGTGCACCAATTAAATTTGGAAACAATTGCTCGTTATGGATAGAAATAATTAAAGTTATTGTGTTTGATATTTTATTTTGATTAGGTTGATTTTAAAGTTGGAATGTATTTATTTTCATAATAAGGTTTTGTATCTAGAATTATATATGGTCTAGGAAACTTGATATATTTAGGATTTTTATTATTTATGAGTTTTTTTCCTTTTAATAATTTGCCTATATAAAGACGTTGATGTAATAGGGGATTTGGATTCTCTAAAGTTCAAACTCTCTAAAGTTGTACATTTCAGTCAATCTTAGCCATCCATTGAGTTTTAATGGTCCAGATTTTATTGAACTGTGGACCCCACATACCACTAAAACTTAATCTGGACCATTAAAACTCAATGAATGGTTGAGATTGACTGTAATAGGAATGATAGTTTTTGATATTATGATTATTTTTATTTAGTAAGATGAGAATTATTATTTTTCTAAAATGCTCTTAGAGGTTGCCATTTCTAGAGTTTTTGGAAGCCTACTATCTTGGAGGTTGCGATTTCTAAGGTTGTTAGAAGTGTCGATATTCGTTGAGGTTGCGATTTCAATGGGCTTTGAATGTTTATCCTTTTATTTTGTTTGTGTTCCTTGCGCTGCATCAATCTCTCTTATCTGTAGTAATATTGTCAAATAAGAAGCATTGATGACATCATAATTTTTTACTTTCTGACTAACTCTAATTAGGCTAAATTATATTCCCTTGTATGTATATGTATATATTCACATAACCATTTTAATATTCACATATCCATGACAATAAAAAATTGAATGAATTAGTATACAAGTTCGAATGATTTTAGTTTATCAACAAGTGACATTAAGTCCCTCAACATTAGAATGGCTTTAAATTTCATCTCGCTCGTGCCCACAATCTTGAAACAGGAAATAGCATGCTCGATTATTCATGTAATATAAGAATCAAATGAAATTGGGTACAAACAAGAAAGATCTAATTTAATTTCTGTGTAGGATTAAATGGCGTCCGTTCACTCTATATTACTAAAGCTATGGGATTCCCTCGGCCCGTCCACAGTAGCACAAAAATTGAATTACCATGCATAATCAACTATTATTTCGATCCTCAATGAAAAAATTGAAAAAATTAGAATACAAGAACAAACTATTGAAGTTTGTCAACAAGTCGCTTTAAGTGATATGAAGTCCCCCAACATTAGTCTAATGTCATTAGAATGACTTGAAAATTCAGCTCGAATCATGCCCACAATCCGGAAAACTGATACTAGCATGCTCAATAAACCATTTTTTTCTCCTTAATATAAGACTCAAATGATATTGGGTCCAAGTGTAAATTATCCAATTTATTTCAACCCTTTGGTCAGATTAAGTGACGTTGGGTTGCTCTATAATACAATGTCTATAGAACTCAACTCGAGTCGTCCCCACAAGCACACAAATTAAACTACCGTGCATAATAAATGATTATGTCACTCCTAGGTGAAAAAATTTGAACAATTAAGTATCCAAGTTCAAATTATTTAAGTTATCCATGAGTCGACTTATGTAACATTAGGTCCCTATATACATTAGAATGGATTTAAAATTCATATTTTTTTGGTATAACGAGGTGAGCGATAAATTAAATTAAATTAAATACATGTTAGGAGTAATAATTTTTAGTTTTGATAAATCAAGTAATTCCATGTTTATGGTTCATGTTTTTCATATATATTTACTATATCCATTATTGTCTGCATAAATTCTCAAAAGAGAATAAAAAAAGGTCAACTAAAGTGAATGAAATTAAATGCATCCTACAATCAATTGTATGAGAGAAGTACTGAATTCTAAAGTAATGGATTGATCTAAGCTTTAATCCGAAACGCGTTCATGTTTTCAGGGGCATATGTGAAATAATAAGAAGGTGAACGGTAGTAGTAATTACTGTAGTCGACAGTTGGCGGGATTATGTATTGATATTTCATATTTTCAAATACCCATGCATGTGGTGGCAAAGTAGACCTCTATGAATGAAAGTAGACTTAGTGAAAGCGAGCTGATGGCACATCTCAAATTGAAGGCTATACACGCAACCTATGGGGGTCAAGACTCCATAGGTAAAATTTTACCTTCTACAAATGTACAGGTTAGTCAACATCAACTTCTCAATGAGTATTAACGGTTGAGATAGTGTTTTGGTGGTTTATGGGGCTGCATGGCAATTAAATCTCAGCCTTTAGAGAATCAAAATAAGGGTTAAAAAATACTAAAATAGTACTCCGAGTTCCACGACCCTATAAATGCTTTAGAGGTCACCCCGAGTCTACTTAAGTCACACCAAGTTCCATGACCCTATAACTGCTTTAGAGGTCACCCCGAGTCCCTGGCTCTGCCCCGGGGTCAAATTATTTTTCAACTTTAGAGAATCCTAATCCAATAAAATGACACTAGCTTGAATAGTTATCATTTTTCTACCCTTCTTCTAATAGCAAAATGATATTGGGTCCAATTGCAAATTATCTAGTGTAGTCGATTAAGAAAGATAAAGTGAATTCAAGTAACTCCATAATATGATGCATATAGAAATCAACTCGATATGTTCCCACAAGCACAATAATAGATATACCATTCAAACTTAATCATTCTGTCACTCATCGAAGAAAAAATAAAAAGAATTAGGATCCAAGTTATAATTATTTAGTTATAACCGTGAGTCGACATAAGTGACACCAAGTCCCACGACCATAGAATTGCTACACAATTTATTCGAACTCTAACCAACAGCCCAAAAAGTGAAACTAGCAATCTCAAGTAATCAATTTCCTCTCCATAAACTGAGAATATTATTAAGTTGGGACCAACAAAAAATTATCGAATGTAGTGCATTAAGTCTAAAAAAGTGAATTCATGTCGCTCCGTATATAATGGCTATAGAAATAAACTCGGGCCGTTCTCATAAGAACAAAACTGGATCTACCATTCAGACTTATTCATTCTCTCACTCCTAAAAGAAAAAATAAAATGAATTAGGATCTAAGTTATGAATTATTCAATTTTAACCAGGAGTCAACCTAAGTGACACCAAGTCCCACGACTATATAAGTTCTTTATAACTCATCCGTACACTACCCACGAGGCCAAGAAAATAAACTAGCAAGACATTATTCTAAACATAAACGTAAATAAAAGGTATACTTTTATAATAATTTACACAAAAAAACGCATACTACACTTACAAGCAATACAATATAGACTAAACAAACTCTAACTAAAAGAAATTTAGAATAAAAAAAATAGTAATTAACACATTTAAATGAATTTAGATAATCAAACGTGATCCGGGTTAGGGATCATTCTCATATCAATTAGATCCTGGTATCGATCCCTCTAGGCATCACATTCATCCGTAGTGTGTCCAATCATTTCATGATATAAACACGCCTTATTTGCATAACGAGGTTGAATGGGATGGAGTAAATAGTTTGCAGTGATTGGCATGATTTGATGAGTACGGTAGTGAAGATGATAGAATTCAAACCCCAATGCATGACCAGGATTAGTGTAAGCACGTCCCCATGGTCGATTAGTAAGCGGACGATGACCTTGGAACCGAAGCTTTTTATTTTCATTAAACTGAGGATCCGAATCACGAACATGATTATACTCAAACTGAAGCTGTTGATGGACAAACCATGCTGCTGGGAGGTGAATGGTTACTGTAGGGTAAGGCTGAGGATCTTCAACTTCTGATTCTGATGAAGACATTCTTCTGCAATGCAAAAAAGAAGGGTTTATGTTTGCGGTGTGCAGAATGGATTTATGCAGGGAGAACTCACTAAATATACGTTTAATAGTGTGAGGGGATCCAAATAAATACAACATTTCACAAATAAGTACATAACGCCTCTTCATATACCCACCAATCGACATAAAGCATCCCACCTATGCAATTTAATGGATTGGGATTCTCTGCAGGTGGGGTTCCCAGCGGCAGATATAAATTCCTGAAATCGGACCATTCAAATTTTAAAATGGATGGCTTTGAATTAATGAAAAATTTGTGGCACTATGTCAATGTATTTATTTCCCATTTTATGGTAGATTTCAAAGTATTTCCAATTTTATGGTTGTTGTGTAAGAGTCCGCTAGTGTAAAGAGCTGACCATGCAATTCAAATTTTCAAACCAAAAACACTTGTGTCCACTAGTCAACATGATGGACACATTACAGTGAGCTTTTCATAGAGGCAGGCTTGGAATTTATGTATACTAGTTATGGAATTTCACAAGCCATATCTATGTACACAAAAATTAACCATATGGAAAAATGAATTTATTTCAAAGCAATAAACAATTAAAGAAAAAAAATACTTCTAAACTATGAAGATTACCTGAAAATGTTGAGAACCAAAATATAAGGAAATTTGGTTTAGAAGATTAAAAGGATAAAAAAGTATTTTGATGTTGATAATATAATGCTTGAAAGTGATGAGATTGCAGATTTCTTGAGCAAAGAAAGTTTAAGGGAACAAAATTTTTTTTGTTGAAATTTTCCTCATCAACCCTCCCTAGCCTTTACTTTGCATGTATGCCACCTTTGTTATACCTAAAATAAAAAACAAAAAGAGACATATAATTATAAATGAAGTTGTTGGGATATAGTGTATACACTTCAAACTTCATTTTTTGAAGCAAAAATGCCCCAACCCCACTTCAAACTCCACTTCAAATTTTGAAGTGGTGAATAGTGCCACTTCAAAATTGAATTTGCACATTTCATCACTTTAAATTTTTTTTACTTTTTTTATTTTTTTAATTTCTTTTATTTGAAATATATATTTTAGATTGTAATATTATTTATCCATATAATATTTTTTTAAAATTTTATTTTTATGAATTATTATATTTTTTATAATTATAATTTTAAAGTTTGAAGTAAATTTAAAAGTGAATTTGAAGTGGGGGTTGGAGAATTCGACACTATAGCAACTTCAAATTATGAAGTAAAGTAGAATTTGAAATGAAAAATGGGGTGTAGGGTTGGAGATGCTCTAACGGTGGAAGTTGGCTGGATAGTGGAGAGTAAATATATATAATAAATTTATTTTGTTTTGAAAGAATGATTGATATAAAACTTAAGCAACTTTAAATACAGCTGAATTTATGGCAGGGCAGTCCTTTGATAATATAATATAAGAATGAGAGAAAATCTTCTCACTCTTCTTGCCTTTATTTTCTATAAAAAAAAGAATGAGAGAAAATAGATTATCGACATTTCTTGATTGTGATAAAAAAAAAAAGGTTACATTATATAAGTTTACACTAATACGAAATCGAAACAATAATACGAAATCGAAACAATACTTAGTTAGAATATTGATATTACAATATTACTTACAAAACAATAAAGTAGTATAAATTTAATGTTTATGTCAGTTATACTTAATTTGAAAGTCTTGAGAGATAATAATTTTAAAAGTATAATGTTTCTACTTAAAAATATTGTAATACCATTGATCATAATAATTAACTTACAAAGTTAATTGCTTAACTTCAGTGACAACTATTTGATATTAACCGCATTTAAGTACAAATTTTACATCGATTAACAAATTCTTGAATGTTAGTATAATTTTTAATGTAAATACATATAATTAAAATATATAAACTGTTATGAAAGAGAGAAATAGAAGAGTTGAGTATGCGAAAAACATAGGCAGTGGGATGTGCTCCCTGAACCTTCAGTAATAAAAAGCACGCCTCCACCACCATGCCACAGCCAAATTTATGCTCATATAATACACGTTAGTATAGTATATTTAATTTTTTTCCTAAACTCATTATACTATACCTGACCTAAAATTTGAGGCCCCTAAAAACTCGGGGACCTGAGCGGTCGTTCCACTCACTCCTCCTAATGGCCGGCCTAGTCCCTTGTTCAGTCAAACAAAAATACGTGTTCAAAACTAATTATATGAGATCATTTAATTGTATGTATCACAGTGCGACTTAATTAATTGTTACTACAATTAATAACTACAATATTTGATTGTGGTTCAACGAATATAACAAAACCATATCAAAATATATAATACCAAATGAAACAATGACTGAAAACGGGTCAAAGAAAGGGGAAATTATATAATGGATCGGATCCTTTGGTTCCTCCTCCCTGAATGATTGCCAAGTACCTCATAAATGAATAAAATGGCATATTAAATGGTTACTTTATTTAACCAGTACTTTGCCTTTTTTCACCATCAAATTAAAATAATCACCACTCATCATTTGGTTGAAAAGTGCTAAGTAATGGGCACTTTGAAAAAAACAAAGTAAGCATAAAGTAGTTTTTATGACATTTATCATTCATGCAGTGAGAAGGCACCTAAGGATCAGGACCCTTATATAAAAACCCTGAAAAAACTGTATATGGGTATATTGAAGTTTTTTCTTTTCCGATAAATCTACACAGTCATAACTTTTTACCTTTCCTGCCTATAGTAATGTGTGTACATCGGTTAACCTAGATTTTTTTTATCTTAGACACACTTTGAATTCTCCTCTTCTTGAATGAAAAACACCCAAAAAATGAATCCCAATGATGATGGAACTGGTGTTTTTGATAATAAATACCCCATTGAGCCAGTAACGCGGCCATCGGAACGATATGTGCTCGAATGGATATATGCTAAGAGAGACCGAAACCCAAGACGTTGCATCCCAGGGCGTAATCCACTCCTTGGTTACCCAAAGTGGTCGTTATTCTCAGACCCTGGCCATGCATTAAGTTGGGAGTTCATGATTTTATCTTGGAATGTGAAAGTGAAGCCATCAGGATTATGATACATATCCCGTAGAGCCCGGAAAAAAGAAGGTTGCATGCCTCTATCATGAGCAGATAGGACATAACACCGACGAGTGTAGGACATGGAGGTATTTATATCAAACTATGGTGGATGCTGGCATGATTCCTGATCCAGCTGGTGTGTCATAAATGTTTGCTTTAATTTCTTTTTTATATGTAATTTTACGCGTGCTAAAGATATTGGCTATAATAATTCTAAACCATTAGTTGTGATATACTTTTAACTGCTTGCACAAATTAGTTATGGATTAATAGACACCATAAATCGATTTAGTTTCACAATAAGGAGATTAAAATATTAAACTAAGACTGCCACAATTCATTTTATTGGTACTTTTTGCCCCAATCAAAATTATTTAGGCCTTCGGGCTCGAAACAATACGTATCTGCTATCCGTTTTAATGTACAACGATAATGTGGGACTTAAGCATACATATGGATTTATTTAGGTTTTTTCCAATGGGCCCTCATCAGTTATATTTTCACATTAGGGAGTGGAAAATGTCTGAGTAATCATGATAGCAATAATTATTTAGGCCTTTCGAGCTCGAAACAGTATAAATCTTTGATCCGTTTTAATGTACAGCGATGAAATACGACTTAAACATACAGTTGGATTATCTAGATCCTTTTCCAATAGGACCTTAGCAGTTGTATTTTTTACATTAGGATGCAAAAAATGTCTGATTGATTGTTCTAGCACTAATTATTTAGGCCTTCGGGCTCAAAACAAAACGAATCTTACATCCGTTTGAACTTACAGCGATAAAATGCGACTTAATCATACATATGGGGTTTATTTAGGTGTTTTTCCAATGGGCCCTGATCAGTTATATTTTCACATTAGGGAGTGGAAAATGTCTGCTTAATCATGGTAGCACTAATTATTTTGGCCATCGGGCTCGAAACAGTACGAGTCTTCTATCACATTTAATGTACAGCGACAAAATATGACTTAACCATACATTTGGAATTATCTAGGTACTTTTCCAGTGGGCCCTGAGTAGTTGTATTTTTACACTAGGGTGTGAAAAGTGTCTGATTGTTTGTGCTAGCACTAATTTTTTAGGCCTTTGGGCTCGATACAAAAAGAATCTTACAATCGTTTGAATTTACGGCGAAAAAATGTGACTTAAGCATGCACATGGATTTATGTAGGTGTGTTTCCAATGGGCCCTGACTAGTTATATTTTCACATTAGGGCGTAGAAAATGTCAGATAAATCATGGTAGCCCTAATTATTGAGGCCTTCGGGGATCAAAAACGAAAGGAATCTTATGCTTGTTTGAATTTACTACGATAAAAGGGGACTTATGCATACATATGGAAGTATATTGGTTATTTTCCAATGGACCTCGATTAGTTTTATTTTTACATTAGGGAGTGGAAAATGTATGTACGATTAATCGTTCTAAAACCAATTTTATAGGTCTTTGGGCTTGGAACAAATCGAATCTTACATCCGTTTGAATTTACAGAGACAAAATGATACTTAAACATACATATGGATTTATATTTGTTCCTTTCCAATGGACCTTAATTAGTTTTATTTTCACATTGGGGAAGGGAAATTTTCTGATTAATTGTGGTAGCACTAAATTTTTAGGCCTTTCGGCTGTAAACAAAGCGAATCTGAACTGTATGAATTTACTACGGCAGAATGGTTAGTGTTTTAAAACTCCTAGCGTAGCTCTGCCTAGGCCCCGCCTATGCGCTATTTTGGGGCTTGGCGCCAGACTTTTCAATCCTCAGGCGCTATTAGGCGTTGGACCGACATATAGCCACCTAGGCAACGCCTATTCCGATACCTACAATAATTGTAGTAAAACTAATGTAGAACAAAATATTCTCACCACACAATTTTCGTTTTCAATCTCAAACCGAGACTTAGTACGCTATAAACCACAATAAATTAGTGAGGATATTTGTTTTCAAGGAATTGATTTTAATGTTAATGTGTTCTTAAATGCAGCATATGCATTAATAATAGTGGTTTTACATTGAATATTTTTAACAGTTCAATATTTGAATAATTTAATCTTAATGTTAAAAATTATACGTCATGATTTGAGTAATTTTCAGGGCTTTTTCTTCTATATTTTTTTATATTTTAAAGTTTGTTATCATAATTTAATTAATAAAAACATTTGCACTATTAAAAAAATTTCCAAAAGTTTCAACAATGTGTATTATATTTTTAATAACCATCCCGTAAAAATTTAGATAAAAAACGAACAAGTATTTAATACAGTAAAACTTCGATTAAGTAAAATTCCTTAAAATAATATTCTCACTAAATAAAGATTTTTCTCTAGTACCGACATGGGCCAGTTATATTAAAGTATTATTCTTGTTAAATGCATTAGATAACAGTTAAATCAAGTATTAAAGGGCCTAAAAAAATGTAAAGTGCAATTACTAGAATTAATTAAGAATTTATATATATTTATAGACCAACAATACAAGACCAATGCTTATTTCTTTTTAAAATATGGATCTATATATGATTTTTATATGCTTGTCAAATTATGAGAAGACACTATCTTGGATTATGATTTTTAAACATGTAGCATTTGACTTTTACGATTAACATAAAACCTATTCATATTTCTGTATACATGAATATAATTACATAGAAACATTAAACTTCATTAATTCTTTTACCTTTCCTAGATTTGAATAATAAGTAAGCAAAGACTACACCTTTTATTTTCTATGTATATGCATGAACTCATTAATTTTAATTAAAACTTTTAAAATTCGTAATTTAAGTAGTATTTTTTTCTTTATTATGGCACATACTACAAAATACTCTCTAAAATACTAAATATTTATTTATTGATAAATGAATATATTATGCATTTATTGATATATTAATAATCTCGTTAAATAAATATTTTTTTCCGGCCCCAAGCATATGCATTTGTAGAGGTTTTACTGTACTGTGAATCCTCCATTTGCAACTATTTTGAAATCGCAGGCCTTGTATTGAAAAAAAAAATTCCTTGCACCCCATTTTGCAAAAGAGAATAACCGCACGACACTTTTTTGAAGCTTACCCTATTACTTTACAGTGGGGCCTGAGTAGTTTATTTTAACATTAGGGAGTTAATGCAGATGACACCAGAAATAGTACTCCTCTGGGAAATCGTAAAGTGTTAATTCATATGAAATTTCAACCATCTAAATAGATGTTTCAATCGGTTAATCTTCTTCAAGTCAATAGGTCATTGATAAGGATTTTGATTATCTAGAGTTGGGAGCCGGGAAAGACGTACAGTGGTAAATAATTCACATAAATCTCAACCATTAAAATGCAGTGGGTGGTTGAGATTGACTGAGAATTTATTGTGGTGCCCTATCATAGACAGGAATATGAAAAGACACCACAATTGGAATACTGTCATTGCCTTTAAACTCATACGACTATATATACTCTCTCTCAAATACAACTCTCACCTCTAATCATCTTTACCTCTCAAACTCATTCTTTCGTATTTTTTGGCTAATCATCCAAATTACAATATGCTTGCAATCCTTGAATACTTAGTTGCATGATAGGCGCACTAGAACCCTTCATACATGTTCATACATTTCGACCTGAATGACTCAGCCAATATCTTGTTCATAACAATGTTGCTGAGGTTTAGATTGAGCTTTTGAAGTGTCATGATAATTTTTGAATCCATACCACCCCTCGAATTTAATATCTATAGTTCATGCGATTATCTTGAATCTCCATCTTGAGATCAGCTTGCATTTGCAGTTCCGGTATAATCATCGAGAAGGATATGTTACTGTTCATTTTATATATGCTACAACTGAAATTTGATATTTAGAAGGACATTCATGATATTCCAGGAAAGGCATAATACATCAAAACCCACCTGAACTTGTCCTTAACCAATGATTTAACCCCTGAACTTCAAAAAGTTCCAAAGAACAGTTTGAGCTAGCAAAAGAGTTCCAAACAACCACCTAAACTTGTAAAAAGTGAACTCATTTGCCCACACAATGCCACGTGTCTTATTCTGAGTGAAGAGAGGAAAAGGGAAAATGAGTTCACTTTTTTCAAATTCAGGTGGTTGTTTGGAACTTTTTTGCCAGCTCAAGCACTTCTTTAGAACTTTTTGAAGTCCAGGGATTAAATTGATGGTTACGGACAAGTTCAGGTGGGTTTTAATGTATTATGCCTTTCCTGTGAATATCATGAATGTCCTTCTAAAGGTCAGATTTTAGTTGCAGTACATACAAAATGAACAGTAACATATCCTTCTCAATGATTATGCCGGAACTGCAAATGCAAGCTGATCTCGAGAAGGAGATTCAAGATAATTGAATGAACTATAGATATTAAATTCGGGGGGGGGGGGTGTGGTAAGTATTCGAAAATTATCAAGACACTTCAAAAGCTTGATATAAACCTCAGCAATGTTGTTATGAATGAGATATTGGCTGAGTCATTTAGGTCCAAATGCATGTATATGAAGTAGTTATTGTGCCTCTGTCTTGTAGAAAAGCTTTTAATGTTTGGAAAATACTATTCAGGCCTCATTTGTTAGCAAGTTCATATACTCCTACTTTTGTAAAGTTATATCATGTTTTTTATTTTATTATTGAAGATTTATGTTATATGGTTATATGTTGTAGAAATTATTAGGCCCACTTAAGTTGATGTCAAAATAAGCTACTCTCACAAACTTTTAATAGAACTACGTATTTTAAGTTTTAACAACATATTTTGAACTTTCATACTGATTAATTAGGAACTGTTGGATTTATTTTTTTAAAAATCAAATATGTTTTGTTTAATATTTTTTGTCTGTTTAAACATGTTTAAATTTACTTACTTGTTATTATTTTCACCTATGTTGATAGATATTGTGTTGATTTGAATTTAAGTTATGAATTTTTTTGTTTCCACCATTAGTCGACCTAAGTTACACCAAGTCCTATGTTCAAGGAATCGCTTGAAAAACCATTCCGACTCTGCTCACGAGAACGAAATATGACACTAGCATGCTCGAATAATCAATTTTACCTAATTGCAAACTATCTTGTGTAATTCTTTATGTCGGATAGAGTTACTTCAAGTCGCTCTGTAATTGAATTGCTATTGAAAGCTATAGGACCCGTGCCAACAAGCACGATCATGGATCTACCCTTCAGACTGTTTTATTCTTTCACTCCTAAAGGAAAAAAAAATGAATTAAGATCCAAGCTATGAAGTAAGAGATTTAACTGTTAGTGGACCTTAGTGGCACTAAGCCCCATAGCCAAAAAATGGATCTACCGATAAAACTTATTCATTCTCACACTCACTCGAGAAAGATTAAATGAATTAGGGCCCAAGTTATTAATTATTTTATTCCAACCATTAGACGACCTTAGTGACCCCAAGTCCCACAGCCATAGAATTGCTTTAAACACCTTCTTGGCTCTACCCATGAGCTAGAAAAAATTAACTTTCATGCTCCAATAATCCTTTTCCGCCCTCTAACCTGAGAGTAAAATGGAATAGGGACCAATCACATATTATCTAATGTAATGCATTAAGTTGGATGGAGTGACTTCAAGTCGCTCCCCTAATAGAATGGCTATAGAAATCAACTCGGTCGTTCCCGCAAACCCAGTAATGGATATAACGCTCAAACTTATTCGTTCTTTCCATACGTATTGAAAAAATTAAAATAATTAGGATCCAAGCTATGAATTTCTTAGTTTCCACTGTTAGTCGACCTAAGTCACACCAAGTCCCACTACCATAGAATTGCATGAAAAACCACCCCGACTCTGCCCATGAGTCTGAAAGATGACACTAGCATGCTTAATGAATCACTGTCCTCTTTTAACCTGAGAATGAAACGAAATTGGGACTAATCGCAAGTTATCTTATGTAATTCATTAAGTCAGATAGGGTTACTTCAAGTCGCTCCCTAATAGAATGTCTATAGAAATCAACTCGGCCAGGTCTAAGAAGCACCGTATTGGATCTACCGTCCAAGCTTATTCACTCTCTCCCTCTCCTCAGAGAAAAAATATATAGAATTAGGATCAAAGCCATTAATTACTTTGTTTTATCAGTTAGTCCACCTAAGTGACACCAAGTCCCCCAACCACAAAATTGCTATAAAAATAATCCCAACTCTGCCCACTACCCTTGTAATTCTTCGGGAACTTAAATGTATTTGTCTGCAGGGAAAAAAAGTTAGAGCGGGCAAAAATGCTTACAATATATTTGCATTTTGATTGTGTTTTATTATGCACCAGTTTGGTTTATGGTATGTTAGGAATAAGCATTATCCAATTAGAAAATGTAATTATGTTAGAGTTTTACTAGGATTATTATCTATGGCGTACAAAGGGCATTTCATGTAATAGGTTTTTGCAGTTATTAGTGTAATGGAAGTTTGGGATTGATTTCTTTTTACATTGCATGTAAAAAAATCCCACATTGACAACTAAAGAAGTTAGTGTTGGGGTTATATCCAAAATGTGGTATCTCACGAATATACCATTACATGGAAAAGCTGCCACGAGCTCAAATGGGATGGCTTTTCCATGTAACGGTGTTTTTACTTTTTACATGACTGGGCTTAGTCGCAGTTATTGTAAAGGCTCCTCAACCCTTTTAACAAGTATGTTATTGTGGCATTCGAACCTTTTTCTCATCCAACTTAATCAGACTGCGGTTTGTTACTAGCAAAAACGTGGTTTGTTACTTATTCTTCTAGTTATTGTCAGTTGTAGAATTACTAGGTGTCTAAATTTCAGTCCTTTAGCCCGCATGCGCAATGTCAGTTTGTACTTGTAACACATTTGAATTTGGACATAAATTGTGTCACCTAATCACGAGGTGTTATTTACATTGTTTGCGCAGGCCATTTTGCGTACTTTTCTCATTAAACAAGGCAACATGCTTGATTAATAATGCTATGTCCCGAATTATGGTATGCGATACTGAATCAAAATGTATTCACCCCTAATTTTGGTTTTATTTATTTAAATGGAAATGGTCCTATAATCGATGTTGTTTCTAGTTAAGGAGCAAATTTTTTCCATAATTACGAATACCGAGCATAGTCAAAAAAAGTTATATTTTAATTGTTGGTGAAAAGGATAGGTTGAATTGATCAAAAACTAATTTGAGGCATCAAAGTATATTAACTTTGTTTGAGAGTTAAATTTGAACGAAGAGTGTTTACGAATTTCAGTCTGATAAAAAGTACAATATTGATTCACCAAATTCATGCACTTAATTGCCATCCTAGTTAAAGATAGAAGCAACTTACAAACTATATTGATGTTGTCGTCCACCATCCTCCTGTCTACACAATTGTTTAATTTGTGGACGTTAGCAATTAAGGTTTAGTAGAATTACTTTAACAAAAATAAGTTTGGAACCAGCATTGAAGATTGCAAAATGATTATTACACACTAAAAATTTTGGGGCAGCATCGGTCCTCCATTCATACACCTTTGAGACTCTAAGTAGGAATTGAACTTGTGGAGAATGAGGTTAATATGTTCTCTGTCCTTCTTCCTTTCATCGTTCAGAACATTTACCAAATCTTTAAGCATATTCAGCTTTAGAGAGAACTTGGGGTACATTCTCGCTATCCTCCATCTCAATATCAGGATTAGCAACCTTCATCCTGTTCATAGCCTCCACTAATTGAGCCTTTGAAGATACAACTTCTGAAATGATTGCAACCTTTGTGCAGCCATGTGCTAAGTCATTCTCCTCTTCCATTTCCCGGACCAATTGCTTCTTATCTTCATTTATAGAAATTAGGATTGAGTCCAGCGTGTCGAAATTTACATCTACTTTCCTTGAGATTGAATCCAGCAAAGTCGCAAATTTCTTCATCTCTTCCAACTAACCATCAAACTTTTTTACAAGCCCTTTTTGAGTCTAGCCTATTCAGCACCAAAGTTGAAGAAAAGTCTGTGAAGGTCTCTGATGCTTTCGTCCATGGAGCTAGCTTTCCCTGCTGCTTGATCCACATATAGCCTGAGATCTTCCAAGATAGCATTCTTCAGAGATGTTACTGTTAGTAGTCCAAGCATAATGATGTTTGTGAGCACGGATTTTGCAGTCCCTCTCGCGAGACGATGATGACGTGTACCCGATTTTAATACCTCAAAATAAAAGTTCTCTTCAGAATTTTTATTACTAAAATAATATTCCTTGTGAATTGTATAATGGTAGAATTCAGTTCGGCGTGGCCGATAAACGCGTTCGGTAGGAGCTTGAACCGATGATTTACACCCAAATAATAAATACCCTTTAAAATATTGTTAAAAGTCATAAAGATGCCTTTTTTCCACTATTAAGCCACTTTTCCCGACTTTTTGGCTTTTTTTGACCCACTAACTGAAGGCATGTGAAGGCTAATGCCGCCAAAACCATCACCCATGTTGCCAGCGATATCACCATACCGCCGGCGACATCGATCATACCGCCGGCGACATTATCATGTCACCGGCGATATGACTCGAAGCGGGTCCTCTTACAGACAGCCTTTCCGACCACTTTCGGTGGAATTATTAAAAAATGCCCCAAAAAGCACCCCATTTCACCTATAAAAAGGCACCTTGGGCTGCACTAACAAAAAGAGGAAGAAAAAAGAAAGAAAAAAAAGAGAAAAGGGATTTTTAAGGTGGAAATAGATGATAATGAGATAAGAATTAGATAAAACAGAAAAAAAGGGATTCTGACCCATTTTTCCTGGTTTTTCTTCTTTGAACTCTCTAATTACGAGTTGAAACCGACAAACCTTTAAGCCAAAATCATCTTAGTAGAACTTAGAAACCAAAAGACACTAAAAATCATTATTAAATCATCGTAACAAGCTCCCCGGAGGTGTTTCATTCGGATCACGAAGAAGTGGATTCACAACCCCGAGGTGAAAATCCTGAGTCTCATAGCTCTTTGGCATTATTATTACTGTTTTGCAAGAATTTTTGTTCATTTACGTTCTTTTGAGTTTTTGGTCATTTTGACCACAAACCGCTGCTGTAGCAAGGAATTGGAGTCGCCGGAGACATGCAATGTTGCCGGCTGTATCACCCATATCGTGAGAGACATCGTTGGTACCGCCGTTAGCATCACATTCCCCGGAGACCTCGCTTTCTCGCGGAACCCTTTCTTTACGGTATTCAGAAAGCCCTGTGCCCATCTGCATGCTGATGTCGCCCGTAACATAGTTTATGTCGCCGGCGGCATCATCCATGCCGCCAGCGACATCAACTATGTCGTCGGCGGCATCAGATGCCATCGGCAGTATGGCCTTCTGGATAGCAGTATTGTTTTCGCTTGTTTCCAAATTAATTCATTTTCTAAAGCTAGGACCTATAGCGTAACGAGGGAATCTCGAAACCTCCTGAAAACAGACCCGCCCCACAACGAGTGGTATATTCATTTGTAATCTGATTAAAGCAACGATCAAATCTGAAATTTGAGTAAAAAATGGAATTTCCCCTCAAACGCCATTCGAATCTCATTTTAGCTATTCAATCGGGCTTCATGATATTGTGAATAAAATATGCCATATTCGTGTCAACCATCCTTTGCAGGTAGGTATATATCAGACGTTCGGGTATTTTATTTGTTACGTAGAAAATATATAGGACTTGAAAACCTTGTAATAATTCTACTTTCCGCACTTATTTTTTTTTTACGGTTGTAAATATTTTATTTATCGCTTCAATTGCTTGATAAACGCGAAAACCATAAAATAACTGAAAATACGAATAAATAGGGTGGATTAAACCGATTAAGAAAGAATGAAGTATCCTAACTTGGCCTAATGAAAAGTAGATAACATCATCCGAACTCGGAATCTCTACTTAAGGTATGGTCCAACCACCCGGTGGGAAAATCATACCGAAAATTTCCCGATTGAGCTGAACCGGGGTGGCGACTCTATTCTAAGTACGGGGTTTCGATCTCGTATCTTTTAAACATTACAATACGCAAAAATCATTTTCTTTTCAACCACATCACACTCATCTCCCCGACACAGAAAAAACGGGCCGCCCGACCCGGTCCGGCCCCGCGCCGAAACAGCCGCGCAAACTGTCGTCCGCTTACAGTGGCGACTCTGCTCGGGAACGTTCTTTAAACTTGAACTTTCTTTCATAGTTTAAAAGATTTTGATAATGTATTGAAATCATTGGCCAAATTAAAACTTCATTCTTTTCTTGTGACGTCTTGTCCTCACGCGTGTAGATAGTTTGGTAATTTTAGGTACCCTATTTTACCCGAGAAGCTCACAAAGTATCACTCATGCCCTGTTGGAATTGAGGATGCCTAGTGGGTGGATCACTCGTTTTAACCAACACGTAAACTCCTATGACCACGCCCATTCGGGTAGTGATTGAGTAAACGTGGAATCAAGGTAAACGGGAACCTTCTACATCAACAACCCTATACCAAAGCCGCGTTAGAAAAAAGCCTTAGCACATCATTCCCCTTAGGATTACCCAAAATGAATAAAATAATTGGGACACGCTACTTTCGCCATTACCGGTGAAGCAGCCAAACTCCATCCTACCAAAGAGGCGTTACGCGGGAGTCAAAAGGTTGGAACAAGGCCGATTCGCATGCTAAGTGCTCTATGATCATGCACCCCCATACATCGGCTTTAAGGGCCGAAAATGAATCAACTTGCCCTTACCACTTCCACCCGTGGAAGAGGTTTAGCAACATGTGTAGGACTTCTCTTGTACCTCCGTTGCGTCACCACATATCGCTATGTATGACGTGAAGTACACACGTCTCGTATATGTTGGAGGGTTAAGCCATCACATCATCTCTAACCACATCTACGTGCAGCCATGCGCACTACACGTCACTCCCAGGGCACGAAAAGCATGCATAACACGCATATCATTCACCCATCCACGTATAGCCTGATCCGCTACCTACCATTTCAGCTAGGAGGAGGCGCACTGACCGTCGCACCCCGGCCTGGAGAAGGACAGAACATCGCCTGATACGTCATCCTCCGACCCCGGTTGCCACCACGGAAGCTGAAGGAATCCCCCATACCGATTCCAACGAGGAATCAGATTCAGAGCAAGTTCAGTTAAGCCAAAATTCCCTTCGACCGACCATGTCTTTCCCAAGGAACGAAGGGACCCCCCTCCAGAAGAGCCCTTTGGTCCCACTTCCAGCTCGGGAACAGGATCCCAACCACCTCTTGGCTTTGACTTGACCAGTGCTATGATGCAGTTCTTAAACTCGGATGCTTTCCAAGCCTCTATCCAAACTACGGTTGAGGCAGCAGTTAAGCGAGCTCTGGAAAACAGGAATTCCGATCGAGTATCGGCATCCGACATCCAAGCCCCGGATGGTATAACACGGATACTGACCAGTTTAGTAGAGGCGGGACCTGTCGCACCTGTACTTCAATCAATCCTTGACGAGTCCATTCCAGTTTGGACAGCCTTCGGCTCTCTTGTCAGCTTCAACCACTCCACCAGCTATACCTTTCAACCCAAGACCTTTCACCCAAACCTCAACTCCTCTGACATTCAATCACCAAAGCCCATCATCTCGGCCTCTACCCTCATTCACACCTCCACAGTTTGTCGTAACTCCTAAAGGCACCACTTACCCCCAGAATCCATTTGCTAGCCATCTGACTATCCATCCTGCGCTACCTCCAACATTCAACGACCAGGTCACACGACCTCCGGGTGTGACACCTGAGGTAGCCACTTTCATTTGACAAATGATAGTTTCTCAAACCGTCAGCGACCAGGTCGTGCATTCTCCGGGCACGACACCCCAAGCCCCGACCATCTCTCGCAAACCGGTCAGCGACCAGGTCACGCAACCTCCGGGCGTGACACCAGAAATCCAAGCTTACATCAACCGCCTCATCATTAATAAAAAACCTGAAAGGGATGAGGATTGGGTCCCCGACAATTTTACTATGCCAAACATGGCTCATTATGATGGCTCGGGAGCACCCGCCTCTCACATCATAATGTACGAAAGGGTGATGCGCGTAAAGAAACTAAGTGACAAAGTGCTGGCTGAGATGTTTCCTTGTTCTCTTCGGGGACCGGCACTCGAGTGGTACCACACTTTGCCACAGCATATTATCGCCGACTGGACGCTCTTATCTGAGGCTTTGAAAGTACACTATAGGTTCAATACTATGATGAAGACGACCCTCCAACATCTTGAGAGGATCCGTCAAATGCCCAACGAAACCTTTAAGCAGTACTTCAATAGGTGGATGTCGACCCAGGTCTTGATGAAGTCTAAGCTTAGCCTTGAGGAAATGATTGTCAAACTCCTCAAAGGATCTCTCCCCTTGTTCCGCAAGGAAATGGCTACGGATTCTTTCCTTTCTTACAAAGCTGTGTTTGAGAAAGCAGAAAAGATTGAGCGTGAGGCAGAACGCGAGAAGGCCGAGAGAGCAGGAAAATCGTGGTTCAGGAAAAATGAAGCGCAACCCTCGACCCTAGCGTCGGTTAAGCCAAAGACACTGGCTGCTATCCAAACCATTTCTCATACCCCTGCTACGCCACTTACAACCAATCTGACTCCATCAACGATTGCCACGGTCCAGCCTCCTCGGCCCCCTTTTGTTTTGACCAACCCCTATAAATTGCCCCTGCGGGTCATCTTCCAACGGTTGAGGGAAGCGGGTTTTATACAGTCCCTTCAAGAATACAAGCCACCCAAACCTGAAGATAAGAATAACTTCTGTAATTATCACGTTCAGGTAGGGCACCAAACCAACAACTGCAAGGCCCTACTCTCAGCTATTCAGCGATTGGTTAGCGAGGCAAAGATTGCTGAACCAGAAAAAGCCCCGAGCACTATGAATTTACCAAGCTTCGAAAGTAAGGTCGGAATGGTCCAATCTGGTTTACTTGAAGCCACGGTCTTCGACCTCCTTGCCCAGGGGCCGGGCAGTAGTAATTTCGTCCTGGTCATCGGTTCAGAACTTCCATCTTGCTCAGTTTTTGAACTTATCAATCGGGCTAACCCAGGAGTTAACTCCATTCAAGGAATGGAAAGGGATCCAAGCCAACCAAAACAAGAGGGTCATAGGTCTAAACCATTTATGGCAAAGAGAAGGAAAGCTGAGGGAAAGGCACTATTCAGTGTAGATTCCTTTGTTTCAAAGGAGAACTATTCTGATGAGGAGGGGGAAATGGCTCGGGAATCCAAGGCCGTAAGTACCAACTTGTTCAAGGTCGACCACCATGACCTTTTTAGTATGGATAAATATGAACTACGAGACCCAGATTCGGACTCTGAAGAGCAGCAGTACCTATTTGAGACGCGAGCCACTAAGAGCGTCTTACTCGACAATGTCCTCAATATCACCCGGAGTGGTCGTGTATATCAGCCGAAAGACCGGTATCTCCGTCTAAACAAAGACCCGATTCCTAGCAGGGTTGGAACTACAGCGAGGCCCCCTTCTCCACCTCCACCTGTCCCTACTAGTCTTGAGGTTGACCCCCTCATTACCCAGTTAAAAAACACCCAAGCCCGATACAGCATCTGGCAACTGGTAATTGACTCAGAAAGGCATCGTAAGGGTTTGATCAAACGGCTCCTTGACCTGGAGGCTAGTCCGACCACTTCGGTCGTTGAGATGTGCGCCACGATAGGAGAAGGCATTCCCCTAAGAAAAGGGCCTCAGATCGTGTTTGATAGTTTCGATCTTACACTTGAAGGAAGGGATCACAATAGGGCCTTGTTCATCCGGGTTCAAATTCTTGATAAGGTCATCCCGTGCATCATGGTAGATGATGGCTCCGCCCTAAACCTATGCCCTTTAAAGATCCTTCCTCATCTGGGACTGTCAGAGGACATGCTCGAAAGGTCCAACACTGTTATTAGAGCTTACGACGATTCAAAGCGCAATGTAATTGGGGTCTTTGAGGCAGGGGTTACTGTCGAAGGTATCACAAACAATGTACGTTTCACCGTCCTTGACATTCCTGTTACCTATTCTATGCTGCTTGGCTAGCCATGGCTCCATGCATTGGGCGTAGTACCCTCCACACTACACCAAAAGATCAAGCTAATCCATGGTGATAGAATGATAACTATAGAGGCCGATCCTGCTTCTGTCATGGCCGTTATGGAAGCCGAAGCAAACCTAGAAAAGAGCCTCCAGATTGCCGTGATTAGTAAGGCTCAAAAACCCCCTCCCCTTTGGCACAGCTACCTCCACGCGGGTATGGGCAAGCTAATGAAGAAGTCTGGTTACAGGCCTGGCAAGGGTGGAGGAATACATGAACAGGGGATTATTGAGGCATTGGAACCAAAGATCCTCATTCGTGGAGTTGGACTGGGGTATAAGCCTAGAAAAGCCTATCGTCGCGTCCCTTACTGTTATTGCCGCATGGTCACTACTTGTGAAATCCAGGGAAAGAGGCTTTATAAAGGGGAGCCCGAACCAATCGAGCATGACGGGAAAATGTGGCCCGGCTTTGAAATCTTTAAAGACGTCTACGACTTTGAGGCCGGTCACATGTTAGTTTCAGCTGAACCTGAACCTACAGAGTCTGACGTGCCTGTCAACGTGATTTTCGAAAAGGATAAGGGGAAAGATAAGATGTATCCCAAAGAAGAGTCTGTCGATCTAGAAATTGAGGATGCCGTGGCAACCGTGATAAGAGCTATGGCACTACCGATGAAGAAAGGCTGGAAGGGTAATGGGAAAGAAGATGCCACGACGGCTATAGTAGAAGAGCTCGCCAGGACTTTAACCGAAAAGGCTAACCTGTCTGAGGAACCGTCGCTCACCACTACCTAAAAGACCACTTGGGAGCACAATCTAAGCACCACCCCGACAGATGATACAGAGAACACACCTCCCATCGACGCGACCGCTGAAGTCCCTCCGCATGTGGAGGAAGATATGGATGATGTAATTTTCAATATTTCTGATGTTTTTGATACGAACAATGCCGCTTATGAGGCTTTTTACGCAATGAATAACTCCCGTTCAGCTTACTTGTTTGATGTCTTTCCGAATGGATCCATGCATTCACGTAACAATATGCATAACGTTTTTGGCATTAGTGAAACTCTATTAAGTGAAATAAACCTAAGTACGGATGACAATCCTAAAATGGTAACCATTTCCAAAGACTTAACTCCCGAGGAAAAAAGTGAGATCATAAAAGTGCTTAAGAATCATGTTAATGCTTTCGCCTGGTCATACGAAGACATGCCTGGGGTTGATCGACGAATCGCCGAACACAGGATCCCAACTGATCCTAAATTCTGACCTGTCAAACAGAAGCTCCGCCGGTTGAGACCTGAATGGGCAGAACAAGTTAAGATAGAGGTTTCAAGATTGATCGAAGCTCGATTCATAGAAGTAGTAGAATACCCGACTTGGTTGTCCAACATCGTCCCGGTACCAAAGAAGGATGGTAGAGTTCGAGTCTGCGTAGACTTTCGAGATCTCAATAAAGCCTCACCGAAGGACGACTTCCCTCTCCCGCACATCGATGTCCTAATTGACAGTGCCGCCAGGGCGGCTATGTATTCGTTCATGGATGGATTCTTAGGATACAATCAAATCCTGGTTAATGTTACCGATAAAGTCAAAACAGCATTCATTACTGAGTGGGGGGTTTATTGCTACAAGGTAATGCCATTCGGGTTGATAAATGCCGGAGCCACTTATCAACGAGCTGTAACTGCCCTACTACACGACATGATCCATAAAGAAGTGGAAGTGTACGTGGACGACATGATTGTGAAATATGCCACTCGAGAGGAACACCCTGTTGTTCATGATAAGTTCATGACTCGCATTGAAAAATACAATCTTCGTCTAAATCCAAAGAAATGCGTGTGTGGAGTTACCTCCGGCAAGCTGTTAGGACACGTGGTTAGCCAAAAAGGAATTGAAATGGACCCAGACAAAGCCAAAGCCATCAGGGATATGCCTTCCCCTAAGACGGAAAAAGAGGTCCGATCGTTTTTAGGGTCCTTACAGTATGTTAGTCGATTCATTGCCCGCCTCACTACCGTCTGCGAACCCATCTTTAAGTTGTTGAAGAAACAGCAACCCGTGATATGGAACAATCATTGCCAGGTAGCATTCGACAGAATCAAGGCATACCTTGTCAATCCACCGGTCTTGACGCCTCCCATCCCAGGGAAACCGCTCATACTTTATCTGGCCATTGAAGAAACGTCTGTCGGAGCCATGATTGTCCAAGAACATGATGATAAGCGCGAGCATGCCATCTACTACCTAAGTAAGAAGCTATTAGATTATAAAACCCGATATTCAATTGTAGAGAAGACTTGTGCTACCATGGTTTGGCTCACTAAGAAGTTGCGACATTATTTACAATCCTATCGAGTCCAGGCCGTAGCCAAAATTGATCCAATGAAGTTTCTTTGTCAATCCCCTACTCTAGCCGGCAAATTGTCACGATGGCTACTTCTCCTATCTGAGTTTGACATTGAATATGTAACCCGAAAGGTCATTAAAGGGAGGGCTGTAGCCGAATTCTTGGCTAATCAACCCCTCAGCTCCGGTTATAGGGAAAATTTGGAATTCCCTGACGAACAGCTAGCCTCTGCTACAACCCTTGTTGACAGCTGGACAATGTACTTTGATGGCGCTGTGAACCGTCGGGGAGCAGGTCTCAGAGTCATCATCGTCACACCAGATAATGAGATAATTCCGTTGTCCAAACGTTTAGAATTCACTGTCACCAACAACGGCGCTGAATACGAAGCTTGCTTGTTTGGCCTCAAGGCTCTTCTTCAGGTTCAAGCACACCATGTATCCATCATCGGAGATTCGGCTCTAGTCGTTCGTCAGGTTGTTGGAGATTGGGAAGTTAAAGAAGAATCCCTTCGCCCTTATGTTGAGGCCGTCCGCGAATTGTCTGAAAAATTTACCTCGTGCTTGTACCGCCATGTCCCTCGAGATGAGAACCAAATGGCTGATGCTCTCGCCACTCTCGCGTCCTTATGGGAAGGACCCCAACAGCAACCTATCCGACCGTTGGTTTTGCTATCCACCAAGACCCCATATCGTATTCAATCAACTCCTCCAATTCTCGCCATTTCATCCGAACCTTGTTGGTATTCTGACAAAGTCTTATTTCTTCAAACCGGCCAATACCCCACAGATTCTTTCGACTCGGACCGTACCACCCTACGGCGGCTTGCTACCCAATTTCGTATTATAGATAATGACCTATTCAAGCGCACCAATGACGGCCTACTCCTCCGTTGCCTCACTGATTCCGAGGCTCAGAACGTAATGATCCAGGTCCATGTTGGCGACTGTGGCCCTCATATGAATGGTCTTGCCCTTGCAAAGAAGGTCCAGCGACTAGGGTATTTTTGGCTTACTCTCACAGCCGATTGTATCGCCCAAGTCAAACGATGCCACCAATGCCAGATTTACGGGGATATGCGGCATTTGCCACCGACCGAGCTCCATCACTTATCCACCCCTTGGCCATTCTCGGCATGGGGTATAGATATAATTGGTGAAATCCGTCCTTCCTCAACGAATGGCCACAAATTCATTGTGGTAGCAGTAGATTACTTTTCAAAATGGGTTGAAGCCGAATCCTTCACCAATGTCACTGCCAGACAGATGGCTAAGTTCATAGAGAAGCATATCTTTGCGCGGTATGGGCTCCCACATCATATAGTCTCAGATAACGGGGTACAGTTTCAAGGAGCGACCGCTTCATTAATCGAGAAGTATGGGATCGAACACCACAGGTCTTCTCCATATAGACCACAAGCCAATGGAGCTGTTGAGGCAGCCAATAAATCGGTAAAGAAGATTCTTTCTAAGATGATAGCCGGTTATAGAGATTGGGCGGATAAGTTGCACTTTGCTATTTGGGGATATCGCACCAGCATACGTACTCCGACAGGCCAAACTCCATTTTCTTTGGTCTACAGAATGGAAGCGGTCTTGCCAGTTAAAACTCAGGTGACCTTATTAAGAGTTGCCCTGGAAGCTAAGTTAGAAGAATCTGAATGGACTCGGACAAGGTTCGAACAGTTGAACATGATGGATGAACAAAGGTTGAAGGCCCTTGACAACCTCCAGATGTACCAACAACGTGTGGCTCGGGCATGTAACAGTCGGGTAAAACATCAAAAGTTCCCCCTAAAGGTCGGCGATCTGGTACTCAAGCAGTTGAAACACTCTACCACTAATGTGAGGGGAAAATTCAGGCCAAACTGGGAAGGACCATATGTGATAAAGAAACTGCTTAGCAAAGGGGCAGCTAAACTTATGGACATGGATGGGAACGAGTTCGTAAATCCAGTAAACCAGGACAGGCTTAAGCATTATCATGTTTAAAAGAAACAAACCAGAAAAGTAGCACACGAAAAAACACATACATAATAATCTCCCGCCTTTCAGTCTTTCATTGATCGGGCAAAAATTAGGGCGATACCCGACGATTGGTATTCTGCGAACCAACCGTGCAAAAATTAGGGGATAAGACAAACCCGCTGGATCGAAAACCCGAACAGGGCGATCTAGGCAAAAGTTAGGGTATGTAAGCACAGAGCGAGTGCCTTCTAGAAAACCAAACTCGGCTAGTCGGCTCCGGGAGTTAAGTCGATGGAAATGACAACCAAACATCATGTACTTTGTTTTATTTCGATTAATAAAAAGTTTTGTTTTGTTAAAATCTAAATGCTTATGCTTAAGTGAATCCTGTATTCATAAATTCAAGACAACTTCAACAAGCTTTGAATAGGGTTCATTTTGTTCCATTTTACAGTAAAAAAAAACCTGATGATTCCGACAATGACAAGACTCAAAATGAACTTCCCGCATCATCATCTTGGTACCTAGAGATCCACCTCGATGTACTAGTAGAGAGGGGATCTTCCCCTCGCTCCGCACATTCCCCCTCCAAACGGGCCCATGACCGCTTTCGACGGGTCGGCAAACCTCTTATCTCGGCAAGCCATCCCCTGTAGTATGTGTCAGTTTTAGTGGTTTCTAGTTGATCGTAATCCAGAATCTCGAACACAGCCTGACTGGACCACTTCTCCTGAATATGGTTGACCCACCTAACTTTGTAAACTCCGATCTGGTTGTGGGGCAATTTGATCGGGTCCCTCTACCTTTTACCATACTGACGACATAGCCGGTAGGGGGTATAAAATGAAGATTTCTCCAAGCCTATCAGTTGAACACATGCTCCCCAAGATTCTACGACCACATCCTGAATTCTCCACCATGGACTAACCCACTGAACCTGCGTGTCAGTATACCCCCTCAAGATAGCCACCCAATCATCATATGTCAGCTCATCGAAATCAGCCCGCATAAGCCCTCTCTCCCTCAGATGGACGGGTAGATACTATTTTGGATTCCCTCGGGGTGCCTCCCTCAGCTTTAGCTTCTCCATCAGCCAAACCTATAAATGCAAAACTCGGGTAAGGATAGGAGAAAGAAATGCTGGGATCAAAAAGAACAAGAGATACCTGTAATAAAGTGAATTGATCCCCAATGAGTGATGAGTCAACAGAAGCAGCATCCACGTTTAACAAAACATCGGCCAATCCCACGGCCACGGGGGAAGCCCCTGTCGACATAGGACTAATGAGGGAAATTAACCTAAGCGGAGCAACCAGGCTCACTCCACACATAAACTCCGCCATGAGTAACAAGGCCATCATAAATGGCCAAGCAGGATGGGATCGGGACACTCCACGACACCACTCCAAGACTGCTTCGAGCTGAAAACCAGGTCTATCAGGCAACTGAGATAGAAATGGGTCGATAGAATCTAAATTCCATAGCCCTCGTGGAATTCCATTTATGCCAAAATGAAGGTCCGGTAATGCCAGCGAAACGCATTTAGGACACGGTGTCCCTAAAATAGCATGGAATTCTTCGAGCAAGGGGCAAAGCTCGAACGTTGAAAAGCGGAAAACATGGTCTATTGGATCCCAAAAGGACAGTGCCGCTCGAAGAAATTCGCGGCTCACAGGCCACGCCGCGACATATCAAAGACCCCAAAGCCTGAATTTTTCGAGCCTCTTCCAGTCGACATTCCCCAAACTCTGCAGAAAACCCCGTAGTTTTTGATTATGGGTTGCCATGACAAGTAGTGGACAGAATGGTTGAAATCAGATTGCTGGAAAGTTGATGCCGCAGGCGATGTGGATGAAGCCGCTGACGGTATGAGTGAAGTCGCCGGGGATGTGGTTGATGCCGCCGGCGATATAAAGTCCAAGTAGGGCGATATCAGATGATGTCGCCGGCGATATGGACTTCAGACAGCCCTGTATATATTATTTAGCTCGATCCATTTGGGCGATATGGGTCATGCCGCCGGCGACATAGAGTGAATTTTCCGGCGACATCAGAAACATTTCTGCCATCTCAGACCTGTACAAAAGCCTATAAATAATCCTATGTTATATTTCCAGTGGCTTATCAAACAGTAATTCATTTTCAAAATAAAAGCCCGAAGGCACAAATTGCTCAAATTGTATCAAATCATCTGGCCCATGACAAAGTCAAATTATCGAAACCCCAATGTATCGGAGGTACAAACAAGAACTCAAAGGCTAAACGAAAACGAAAAGTAAAACTAAGCATGCCCGCCACTACCGGTTGGACGGGATGAAACATCATCAGGACTTGCGAGCCAATCGTCAACATCGTCTTCCTCTCTTCCCTCCGTCATAGGAACACTACTAGACTCCTCAGATGCGGTAAACGCACGTCGGTCGGCAGACTTCTTGACCCCCCTACGACTGGTACCCCCAGGATGCGCACGGTCCAGATTTCGTTTACTTCTCTGTTCTTGAGCGGTGGCCGCCAGCTAACCCTCGAGATTGCTCACGCGGCGCTGTAAAGCTGCAGTCTCCTCCTCATACCGCCTCGGGCTGCGTCAGCATTAGACAAAGAAAGGGCTAAAAAATCCTGCAAATCGGAGAAAATATCAGCCTTGCATGTCATGCATAACATCCATACATATATCCCATCTTAACATGTGCATAAAATACCTGAACGAGAAGCGATTGCCCAATAAGGGTATCCCGGAGAACGAAATTATTCTCCGCGAGTTGCTCCACATGACTCCACGCCACCTAGCAAATCCAAAAAGCAAAATCCTCAGACACCCGCATCTAAAGACTTAATAAGAAAATAATTATTAAGTCTTACGTAGGTTGTATTTTCGGGCATAAAAATCGGGGCTTGCCGGCTCGAGCCAACATTCCTATGAGAGAATTCGCCTCGGGAGTTCATCAACAGGAAAGTGGTTTCCAACGGATTGACCAATCTCCCCTCCACGAAGGTCATGCCCTCTGGCGCGCCATAATGTCGGGTCCCACTTTGGTTATCCCGGCCCCTCTTTCTCGCAGGTTCCTGCAAAATGTGAAAGTCACACGTCAACAACATCCCTAAATGACTTCAAAATCATACACACGAGCATAATCATACCTCGAAAGAACGTTGCTCCCCCTGGGACGTCGGCACACTCCCGCCAGCTACACCCGCACCTACCTCATCCTCCCCCTCAGGATCGACCGCAACATCCCCTTCCAGCGCTTCATCCTCATCATCATCCTCCTCATCAACATCCATGACGCCTTTGAGGCGCCTCTTTTCGTCCTCCAATCGATGCTCGTTATGATACTCAATTGTATCGTTGTCGTGGATGCGAGGACACACAGGAAGTAGGCGCTGAAAAAGCTGCTCGTAGAGGCCAGGAACGCTAGGGATCACTCGGCCATTCCCTTCAATATAATCAGCTTTGTCGGCCTCGGCAGAAATCACCAAGTGAGGCCACCACAAACCCCGCGGAGGATCGGCAGGCACCGGTCTAGCTGCAACCGGAAGGGACCTCCAACCCCGGACGCACTCGCCCAGATACCACTGCTGGGACAGTGGGCACTCAATAACAAATCGACGGTCATCCACCTCCCTCCGGACCCGTGCAACCTCAGCCAAGTTCTCCACCCCATCGAACGGGTCCAAGACGAGCTACATCCAAACAACCAACATAAGTCCATAGACCAAATAAATAAATAAATAAAAAAATAAAAAAAAAAAAATTTTACGTACCGAACTCAACCGCACGCTCCTGAGGACCTCCCTATACTGCGTAGGGTACTTTGCCTTCCCACCGATACCCCCGCACCAGCGAGCAAGGAAATGAGAGCCCGACGGCACGACCTTCTTAAACTCCACCGGTGGGAGGATCTGATGCTCAAAGGCCCAGGCCTGCACAAATGACGACCGATCGATCAATCCAAAAAAAATGTCATGAAATAAACGAGAACACACGCTATCAAGGAGAACATCTACAAAAAGTGATACCTGGAGTAGCAGATGGTAAAGGCGTAGGGCTTTCTCCTTCTTTCGGGCTCCCACGTCCAGATTGTGGTACAACTGGGCCAAGATAGCCCTCGACCAATTCTTCCTCCTGATTCCCGGCACATCTTCCACCGCGGTTATAAGCATGTAGTTGATCTTACTCCCCGAGATTGGGAAGAACAGCACGGTGAGTAGTGAGATCACAAAGGAACAGACACAGGCCTCCCTCTCCTCCTCGGGTACCACATTCACCCGGGTCCAATGATGGTACAACTCACCATAGGACAGCCGCCCAGAGACGGACTTCAAACCGAACAACTCCTTTACCCGCCTCACCACGGGCCTCTCAACATGGTACTTGTCCATGTAGACGTCAAAATGTATAACCTCATCCGTCCAAGGAAGGCCGGTCATGGCTACCACATCAGAAGGAGTAATTGAAACTTCCCCAATGGAGAAATGGAAGGTATGGGTGGTCTCAGACCACCTTTCAGTCAGGGCCGTTACCGAAGAATGAGGAAGCTTAGGCATGAGCATGGGCATGATCCGCGCCAAATCTCCAAACCCCGTCTCGTTAATTGCAAGCGCGAGCTCAGGATCGTTCTCTGAGATGTGGTGCCACCACTCACCAATGGTACCCAACCCCCCTGTGTAAGTCAATTCGTATGGCTGTAAAATCGAAAATAAAAGAGATCAATTCTGTGCATTTCTGTCAAAAACGCTGCTGATGTCGCCTCTGTGAGGAGCGATATCGCCGGCGGCATCACCCCATACCGCCAGCGGCATGGCTCATATCGCCGGCAACATCAGCTTCAACAGAAGCGACATCAGACTCCCATAAAGCCTTTGGCAAAGACTGATGTCGCCAACAACAACACTGATGTCGCCAGCGGCATCACTCATGCCGCCAGCGGCATCACTCTATGCGGGCAGAACCTGTTTTCTCCCTAAATCGCACCCATCGTGCCAAAAATCGCAATCAATTGAACAACAAGGCAAAAACCGATCCTAAAGCATGCAATATGACTGAGATATTCCACGTTTTAAACCCCTATCATAGCATGTTTTCAAATCTAAAGCAAAATCAAATCGAATTCAAAAAGAAGTAATTCAGGTTTTTGTGGGATTACCTGGATATATGAGAGATGTTTCTCCTTCTCCGGAGTCAGATTGGTGATAGGAGAGTTAATGCCATAGCCATACATTTTGGCCGTCTCCTTCAGGCCGTATGCGGTGGGAACAGAAAGGATTTTCAATCCCTCGACGGAAGAATTGGGCAGGCTCTCCCTAGCCTTGGATTTGCCCCTGAAAGCATTACTAATCCTCTTCATAATTTGAAAAAAGACAAAGTTAGAAATCAAAGAACTTTGGGAGAAAAGAGAGAGGTGAAACGGTTTTGTGAGAAAGAAAAGAGTTCCAATCTCCTTTTAAACCGCCGCACGGAATTCGAGGAGTTTTAATTTATCTGAAATCGTTCACTCATGCCGTCGGCAGTATCACTCATGTCGCCGGCGATATCATTGATGCCGCCGGCGGCATCGCCTCATTTAATTCAAATTTTGAAATTATTTGACTAGTCAAAGCTGCCACGTGGCATCCATACCGCCGGCGACATGAACTCATACCGCCGGCGATATCAATCATGCCGCCGGTGATGTTTCACCTCCAAATCAGATTTTCAAAAGCGAGCCCGACCGAAGGGCAATCTCCTCATTCAAAATAAGCCCAACCGAAGGGCAATCTCTTCAAACGAGCCTGACCAAAGGGCGATCTCTTCATAGTGAGCCCGACCAAAGGGCGATCTCTTCAAAATAAAAGTCCGACCAAAGGACAATCTCTGTACCAAACAAAAGCCCGACCGAAGGGCGATCTCATCAAAATGAGCCCTAACGAAGGGCAATCTCTTCAGAACGAAAGCCCGACCGAAGGGCAATCTCTTCGAAATGAGCCCGATCAAAGGGCGATCTCTTTAAAATGGAAAGTCCGACCAAAGGACAATCACTATTCAAAACAAAAGCCCAACCGAAGGGCAATCTCTCCAAAATGAGCCCGATCAACGGGCGATCTCTTTAAAATGAGCCCGACCGAAGGGCGATCTCTTCAAAATGAAAGTCCGACCAAAGGACAATCACTATACCAAACGAGAGCCCGACCAAGGGGTAATCCTCTCTATTCAAAGCAGAAGCCCGACCAAGGGGCAAACCTCTCAAACGATAAAGCGTAAGTCCGACCAAGGGACAAACAAACGACAAAGCGTAAGTCCGACCAAGGGACGAACAATCGACAAAGCATAAGTCCGACCAAGGGACGAACAGTCGACAAAGCATAAGTCCGACCAAGGGATGAATAGTCGACAAAGCGTAAGTCCGTCCAATGGGACGAACAAACGATAAAGCGTAAGTCCGACCAAGGGACGAACGATCAACAAAACGTAAGTCCGACCAAGGGACGAACAGTCGACAAAGCGTAAGTCCGACCAAGGGACGAACATTCGACAAAGCGTAAGTCCGACCAAGGGACGAACAAACGACAAAGCGTAAGTCCGACCAAGGGACGAACAAACGACACAGCATATGTCCGACCAAGGGGCAAACAATCGACAGGGCATAAATCCAACCACGGGATAAACCAGTCATTCTTCAGGTATTATTCATATCCCTTGCTCTTTCGTGTGATCATACTGACCTATGGCAGCAGTGATCCCCCGAGGGGCAGCCTGTGAGCACGGGATTTTACAGTCCCTCTCGCGAGACGATGATGACGTGTACCCGATTTTAATACCTCAAAATAAAAGTTCTCTTCAGAATTTTTATTACTAAAATAATATTCCTTGTGAATTTTATAATGGTAGAATTCAGTTCGGCGTGGCCGATAAACGCGTTCGATAGGAGCTTGAACCGATGATTTACACCCAAATAATAAATACCCTTTAAAATATTGTTAAAAGTCATAAAGATGCCTTTTTTCCACTATTAAGCCACTTTTCCCGACTTTTTGGCTTTTTTTGACCCACTAACTGAAGGCATGTGAAGGCTGATGCCGCCAAAACCATCACCCATGTCGCCAGCGATATCACTATACCGCCGGCGACATCGATCATACCGCCGGCGACATTATCATGTCGCCGGCGATATGACTCGAAGCGGGTCCTCTTACAGACAGCCTTTCCGACCACTTTCGGTGGAATTATTAAAAAATGCCCCAAAAAGCACCCCATTTCACCTATAAAAAGGCACCTTGGGCTGCACTAACAAAAAGAGGAAGAAAAAAGAAAGAAAAAAAAGAGAAAAGGGATTTTTAAGGTGGAAATAGATGATAGTGAGATAAGAATTAGATAAAACAGAAAAAAAGGGGATTCTGACCCATTTTCCTGGTTTTTCTTCTTTGAACTCTCTAATTACGAGTTGAAACCGATAAACCTTTAAGCCAAAATCATCTTAGTAGAACTTAGAAACCAAAAGACACTAAAAATCATTATTAAATCATCGTAACAAGCTCCCTGGAGGTGTTTCATTCGGATCACGAAGAAGTGGATTCACAACCCCGAGGTGAAAATCCTGAGTCTCATAGCTCTTTGGCATTATTATTACTGTTTTGCAAGAATTTTTGTTCATTTACGTTCTTTTGAGTTTTCGGTCATTTTGACCACAAACCGCTGCTGTAGCAAGGAATTGGAGTCGCCGGAGACATGCAATATTGCCGGCTGTATCACCCATGTCGTGAGAGACATCGTTGGTACTGCCGTTAGCATCACATTCCCCGGAGACCTCGCTTTCTCGCGGAACCCTTTCTTTACGATATTCAGAAAACCCTGTGCCCATATGTATGCTGATGTCGCCCGTAACATAGTTTATGTCGCCGGCGGCATCATCCATGCCGCCAGCGACATCAACTATGTCGTCAGCGGCATCAGATGCCATCGGCAGTATGGCCTTCTAGATAGCAGTATTGTTTTCGCTTGTTTCCAAATTAATTCATTTTCTAAAGCTAGGACCTATAGCGTAACGAGGGAATCTCGAAACCTCCTGAAAACAGACCCACCCCACAATGAGTGGTATATTCATTTGTAATCCGATTAAAGCAACGATCAAATCTGAAATTTGAGTAAAAAATGGAATTTCCCCTCAAACGCCATTCGAATCTCATTTTAGCTATTCAATCGGGCTTCATGATATTGTGAATAAAATATGCCATATTCGTGTCAACCATCCTTTGCAGGTAGGTATATATCGGACGTTCGGGTATTTTATTTGTTACGTAGAAAATATATAGGACTTGAAAACCTTGTAATAATTCTACTTTCCGCACTTATTTTTTTTTTACGGTTGTAAATATTTTATTTATCGCTTCAATTGCTTGATAAACGCGAAAACCACAAAATAACTGAAAATACGAATAAATAGGGTGGATTAAACCGATTAAGAAAGAATGAAGTATCCTAACTTGGCCTAATGAAAAGTAGATAACATCATCCGAACTCGGAATCTCTACTTAAGGTATGGTCCAACCACCCGGTGGGAAAATCGTACCGAAAATTTCCCGGTTGAGCTGAACCGGGTGGCGACTCTATTCTAAGTACGGGGTTTCGATCTCATATCTTTTAAGCATTACAATACGCAAAAATCATTTTCTTTTCAACCATATCACACTCATCTCCCCGACACAGAAAAAACGGGCCGCCCGACCCGGTCCGGCCCCGCGCCGAAACAGCCGCGCAAACCGTCGTCCGCTCATAATGTTAAGTTGTGCAATGGTGTCAAATAAACCTGTCTGAGTGAGATCAATCTTTTGCATAAGGCTATTTAGAGATTTTAAAGGTGGTGGCACGGTCTCTGTGCTGCTTCCTACTCCCCTCCACATATCCTCTAACAGCAATGCGCTAGCCAAAGCAGTGTCAATTTCACTATCTTTCTTCAGACCTGGAAACCTTATTCTATCAATATGTCTGACCTTCCACATTATAGTGCCATCATCGATCTCAGATTCTTTATCTTCATCCTCTGAAATGTCCATAATTAAGGGTCCTTCCTTTGTAGGGATTGATTTACCAGAATCCATTCTCTTCCTTTTCTTGAACTTCTCCGCCAGAGGGTTATTATCATCTTCATCTTCATCATTCTAATTCATATCTGCTCTGGCCTTCTGGGTCCATCTTCAACAAATAGAATCTTTCTTGTTTTATGGGTATTTGCAGATGAACTTGCCAATAACGAAAGTAGTCAAAAATTAGAGAGTATTTGAGGGTTAGGGTTCTTCAGAAAATGATTGCAATTCTTAAAGCTTAACTTCTATCTTCTCATACTCCACTTAATAAAGTGGTAGATTTTGAATTTGATTTATTAGTATGTTCAATTTCTCTCTCCAGATTATCACTTAAAAGTGCTCTCTCTCTTGGGTCAATTGGAAGGTCATGTAATTTTAACGAAAGGATATTTCGGTCCATGTTACCAAATTTTTAGTTTTCAAGCTGACGTGACTGGGGTATACTGGTATCCTCATTTTCTCGCTATTTGAAGCCAAAAGTATCCCATACTATGCATTTCAACTTCTTTCTCTTCGTAGTTATCAGGACTCTGTCTTCTTTGACATAACTGAGCCAGAAATCCAACCTAAAGCAAAAGCTTAATAAGGTAATCACCAAACTCTCATTAATCTCTCCACAAACTTATGTCGTCACTGTACTTGTTCGAAAGCGTTGTCATTATTTTGTTCATTTCCTGATTCGAACAAAATTCAAACAAATTCAGCTGTTTTCATACCATTTATGGTAAAGTAAAGAATTTGACGGTCAATGTAAGTGATTTCATGGTCGTTAGATGCTCTCGGCATTTGTACTCAATCTAGGGTTTTTTTATCCCTGTATGTGATGACATTCTCATTTAAATTTGTTTCTATTTCAAATGATTTGTGAGCCTGTGTCTGAATTTTAAATATTTTTTTGGTCTTTGATATTATTTGTAAGTTTATTTCTTTTTGTTTATTTTGCTCATTAGTGTGGGCATGGGTGATCTTATGTTAATGATACACCACGGTGCTCGATGGTCTGCTGAATGGGGTAACGATAAAGATGAAGTAGAATATGTAGGGGGTGAAGTGACCGTGTTCAAACCGGATCTAGATGAATTTGGTTATTATTATTTACAATATGGAGCTACAAAATTAGGATATGGGAGGGGATGTCAAATATGGTATAAATTAGGGTGATTTCTGGATGTTATGGGTATGACGAAGTAAATGTTGACAATAATTTAATGAAGATGAGGTATTTCAATAACGGTGAAACTGTCAATGAGATATTTTTTGTTGAAAATCCCCCTCCCCTTAAAGTGAGATACCCCAATAATACTTTTGAGGATGAAGTTGAGTAGGAGGAAGCAGGCCCAAAAGGTATGTGCTATGCTTAATGCTTATGTTTGAAGTTTTTGCTTCCATAGTTCAACACATGTTTGGTGTTTATGTATTAGTTATATATTTATAGGGCTTGGTGATGGTAATGTGCCTACATCTACTGTATACGAATATGTTATGAACTGTAATATATGAGAAGACTCAATAGGTGATTGTCCAGAAGAAGATGAAAATTGTGAAGATATTTTATTTGCTGATGGGGAGGCAGTAACGGGAAGAAGTAATGAAATTTATAGGAATGATGTGGTACAAACTATTCTATTAAATTTCACAAGACTTATAGTTTCTGTATATTGACATTCTGTACAGGCTGTCAATGCAAAATCAGATAGGGGAATATCTAAAGAAACTTTAGTGCATTATGAGGTATCAATAGCAAGGGCCTCAAGTAGAGATGCTTTAATGCATGATAAGGTCTGAACTCAGACCTCTGTGAGATGAGTATTTTTCTTTATGATCCTTTTAACTGTAATGTCAAATACCATTCTTAGCTTTCGTTTATCATCATGTGTTATAGCCTACTATTATACCTCAGACTCAGCAACAAGATGTTGATTGTTTAAGAACGAGAAGCAGAATATACTCAAACTCAGCAACTTTGGCAAATGCTCGTAGAGACATTTCCATTTGATTGGTAAATAATATAATCCGAAATTATATCACCAACTTACGTCAATGTAATTATTTAGGAGTCAATGTGATAGAAATGGGAAGCTCGTTAATCGTGGAACAATTCAAAGCAACATAATTAGGGGCTTAGAACGAGGAGCAACATATACTGACTAAAATCGACCAGAGTAATTCAAAACACAAATTTGCACAGTGATAAAGTATGGGCAAATCAGTATTCTACTTCAGCCTTATAGATATCTGTAACAACTGTACGATCTAGTTACTCAAAAAGAAAATATAAATCCTTTTCTCCTATCTGTAGTTGCTTATACTGATATGTATGTACTAGACAACTACAATGATTTCATATACGAGACAACTGCAGCATTCATCAAACCTAGTTTTTAGACCAATATATCTAAAAGTGGATACTTTATCCGTAATTTATCCAGGTACAAGAGATTGGTGAGGATGAATGCCATAAGGTATACTGAGCGTACAACACACGGAGCTGGGAATAACGATGATGCCTCACCCAGGCAGTCGAAACAAAAGGCATGCCATTCTATCCATGATATTCTAAACAGTCTAATATGACAAGTGTGTCATCGTATCATTTTACAATCTATGAGAGCATATTAATGGGAAACATTCAAAGCTGGACCATTTGTTTCTAAATTTTTAATAGATTGATATAGATGTCGATGAAGAAAAGAAACGTATGCAATCAAAGGCTGAAACAAATGGGATAGATGTGAATATCTAGGGTACTCAAACAAATAAGAGGGGAGTTATTGAAGAGGTTAAGGAATGGTGCAGTGCACAGTTGAGCAGGCTTATCTCAGCTCAACTGAAACTAATTTTAGAGCTAATCATAGGAATAGAAGGAGAAGTTTCAAAATTACGGATGCTACATCCAATAATGGGTGAAAATGATGGTTTTGGTGAACTTACAGTACAAAAAGAGCAGCAATAGGAAGACCCATTGCACTATAAAAAAACTTGTGTGTGTTGAGGTAATGTAAAATCCCAGATATGTCACTTATTATGTGTTTCGTTGATATTTTTTTACCCTTAAAATGTTGCAAAATACGGTGGTAGAAATTAGAGAATCAGTATTACATGCAGATGTTGATACCTTATGCTACCACCATACATTAGGATGCTTCGGGCGATTTATGTTGGTTTTAGTCTGTTTAATTTATTTCAGTTATTTTGCCCTCATTCTACACGACTTAACAGAGTATCAGAAGCATCAATAACAAAAAACTAGAGGAGGAGGAAATATATGAAAAGCTTGATCAGGAATATGTGGAGTGGATGAAAAACACGAAACCTAGTATCCGACAGCTGTATGGTGTCCTACAGCAGGTAGGTAGGGGATGGTTTGAAATAGTTGAAACCATTAGGCAAGGTCTGAATTTAACCATAAGTATGCTATAAGTACACTGTCTTTCAAAATTTTGTCCTTGTTCGATATATATATTGTGTTTGACAATATTATAACTTAACAGCACATTTCTACATGGCTCAATCTACTAAGAGCATACTACATTAAGAATGAACCCAATCTGGAATGGACAGCAGTCGGTGCTGAATTTTGTGCCCATATATTGATTAAAGGAGTTTCGGAGAATGGTATGGTTACATGTACACCCTTTCGGCATATATTTATAGATCTTGTTAGAGGAATCGGAGTCCACAATCGTCCATGGTGGGAGGTCAGGAGAGTACTCATTCCCATGCACTACAATGGAGAACATTGGATACTTGACGTTGTGGACCTGCGGGAAATGCAAGTGTATATGTACAACAGCATTGAGAAACTTGTATCTGACCATAGTGTGGAGGTTTGGATACAAGCTCGTCTGTCCATGACTAGTAATGTCATGGACAATTTAGGATATTTTAACCATCAAACCTCTGTAAATAAAAAGCTTACCTGGTCAAGGATTGTTGGTGTTTCGCAGGCACAAGCAGGATCATATGACAGTGGAGTTCATACTTGCTTATTTGTAGAATGTTTAGCTGAACATAAAAATGTTAATAACATGGTGGTGCACCACAGGTATCCTTTGTCGGGGGGGAAGGTAAAAAGTTCAAGCATAAAATGGTAGTGGGAATGTTTCATCGATGCTATATAAACTTGCTAATCTAAGTAGGAACTGCATACTTAATTTGCGCTATAATGTCGAGAAATGAATTATTCGCCATTTTTTATTGTTATTAATGGGTTGTATAACTTGTATGAAACAACTATTAAAGTGTAAGTCAAACTTAATTTGATGAAAAAGATGATAGAAAAGGGACTTGAGTTAAAAGAATAAGAGAAAGAGGTGAGTTGTGTAGTCTCCTAACACCCATATTGAGCTGTGAGGAGGAGAGGGAAAAATTAAAATTAAAAGAGTGAATATGTAAGTGTATTTGTATGTGTATGGATGTTGTGTTACTCTTTAATAGAATTCTTATAATCGTGATTTGATGTTATTTATGTTTCGTTTAAGAATTAGTGAAAGTGTATTCCATTTACGATTGTCTAACAACAAAGCACTAAAGTAATTGCAAATTTTAAATGTTGAATGTAATGTCAAGCCAAAAGTGGCACCAACATGAAGCAAGCAACTGTTGAATACTGAATAGGGTATAGGATCATGAAGCAAAGAAATCGATATAAGGCTACCATATAATATGGTTGGGAAGATGTGCACAATAAAAATGATGTCGTTTGGATAAAGGACGGATAATGCTACTTAAGTTGACTGCAGTTGAATGATACAACGAAGTGCATGTTTCCCTCCATTACACTAGATTGGAATTTCTACGCTTATTCCAGCTCTCGCATAACCCTCGTCCCTTACACAATCTTTCTTCATCGACTGTAATGGCTAGATTCAAGAAGAACCCACCAGTGAAATTTAGATCGGGAGAAGAAGCCACGGAGGAATGCAAATGCAAGGTACAATTAGCTCTCAATTTGTTCCATTCATCAATTTATCCTAACAGCCGATTTTTTTTCAACCCTAGGCTAAGGATTCAAGAGGTCGAGATTCAAAAATGTATGGGAGGAAGGACCAGCAACCAAGAGAAGACGGGTACATTCATGAATGCAATGTATAGGACCAAGAAGTAACCCATTTTTGCATCTTTGTATTGAGGGGGTTCTCCAAACTTTCTTTTAACTCAAAAGGTCCTTCTAAGGAGAAAAGTAAAAAGTAGTTATGGGCTACTTTTTACTTTTCTCCTTATAAGGGGCTTTTAAATTAAAAAATTTGAGAAACACTTCTACTTATAAGTTAAAATATTCTTATAAGTATATTTTAAGTAATAAGTAATAAGTAATAAGTTGTAAATTGCAATACCTTATTTTCTTGTACCAAGTAAGCTGCAAAGTGAGATTTATCTTGAAATTGAAAGCACTTTCATGGCGTTTGGTTCGCGGAATGCTTATTCCATGCAATGGGAGAAAAATGAATTGGGAGACATGTGAAGACTTGGACTTTGTTGTATGAAACATAGAATTTGTATTTTACAAAGACTAAAGCACTATATAGCATCGTTAAATGCCATGAAGTTAGTTTATTGATATGCCTATAAAAGGCAATTGTAATATACTGGATAAGTGTGTAATCGAAAAATGTAAGAGGTTAGGAGGAATAATAGAGTACAAGAGCGAGAAATAATAGGAGTATATGAGTGAATTGTTAGTTTATGCCTGCTCTTGTTTAATTTAAGGTATAATTGAGTTTATATATTTTGGTGTGTTTTTACATTTTGATAGCATACCAGTGCAGCAACAATCGGAATGGGAGGAAATAAGGAATCTTCAGTACGTGATGAGGCCGCTACTTATGGCAGGGCCTCAACTATCGAAAAGTCAATGCATGATGAGGTATGAAGTCAATCCTATGTGAGATTGTTATCAATTGTCAGAACTTACAATTTTCGTAAGCTGCAAAGTGAGATTTTATCTTGAAATTGACATCTCCTTGTGGCATTTGGTTCGCGGAATTTTTATTCCATGCAATATGGAAAACATGAATGACACATTTTTTGTGTGTTTTTTCATTTTGACAGCTTGCCAGTGCAGCGGCAACAGGAAGGGGAAGAACTAAGGAATCTTCAATGCGTGATGAGGCTGCTACTTGTGCCAGGGCCTCAACTGTAGAAAAGTCATTGCATAGTAAGGTATTAACTCAATCATATGTAAGATTGTTATCAGTTGTCTGAACTTACAGTTTTCGGGATGGGTCGCAGCAATTAGAAGGCCCTGGAGGAAGATGCACAGAGCTGAATAACCCTACTTTCAAGTACCCTAGGGCTATAGGTGGAGAGCCACCGCAAGTGTCTGTGCGATCCAATAATAAATTCCACGTGTTGATAGAGCATAGTTTGTCTGCAAAGCAGAGGAAACTTTTCAAAGAATCGTGCTTCGGACAATTCTTGGATGTTAGTTTCTCCACATTTTCAAGCCACATTTCCCACTCCGTACTCGTATGAGAAATTGAGAAGGACAACGACAACCGAAGGGAGCTTTAGTTCAATTTCGGAGGAGTAGAGGTCAAGATTGGAGATTAGGAGTTTGGCCTACTTACTGGGTTACGGTTTGGAGATAAGGAATTGTTTATTAAAAAGTTTTCCAAGCTACCGAAGAAGGATACGTTTAAAAAAAGGTATTTTCCCGGGCTGAAACACATCTCCCATGGAGACGTAGAGAGAGTTTTTATTGAACGGATGTGGGGTCCTCGTGATGACGAAGATGCCGTATTGATGGCTAAGTTATTGTTCATTAAAAAAGCAACACACGCATCGTCAAGGAATGGATTATGGTCCTTACATAATATCCAAAGCTTTTTGAGGAGTTTCCTTAGGGTTTGGCAGCTTGGGAGTAGACTTAGAGGAGGTTGAGTGGTGCTATGAATGGGCGAGGAGAGAAGGTCGAGGACTTTGCCTCAGGTAAGAAGGTAAAAGGTAAGCGTGTGGCTACTAATTATATGGACTTGCAATAGTATTTCAGGTATGTTATCAGTTATACATGGCAATTGGTTACGTGATCTGTTTTCATCTCTCTAACTCAGAAATGGACACAGGCATGGATAGTGGAGATCTGGCCTGCAGTTCGCACATTTTTCACCCATTCTAGAAACCATATACAGCCGCACATGTGTAGATAGAATTGTACGGGAAAGCGTGTCTCAACCAAATTGTTAGAATTTATGCCCCAGGTAAGTGCATTATCCTCCGGTTTAAACATATGTATATTATTCTAATTCCAATGTGTTATGTTTTCCACATCGGGCTTCACCTCGATCTATAATTACTCTTTAAGCCGAGAATTATGTGAAGGAGTGTGATTGGTATATCCATCTTCAAAACCATGTGGAGGGGATACATGAAGATCTGGATGCTTTATTCCAAGTTTATGAAAGGGTAGGAGCCGGACAACAAGAAGAGGTAAATTGCAGACAAGAACGAAATGAGAGTATTTTACATAGCTCTCATGGTTTGGATAGTAATGTCGAGGGAGGGCATGGTTCTGACATGCACTATGGGAAGACGCTTATGAGGTCGGACATGGTTGACGAGATAAATAAATTGTACAACGAAGAATTCAATACGCTTTTCTTGCCTCATTTGTCTACAATTAACCAAAGAATATTAGTATTGGAGGACGAAGTCAGAAAAATTCGTACATTAGTATCTCTTTACATGAAGAGCAGTCGTGTTAGAGTTGATGAAGATGGAGGAAATGATGTTGGAGAAGAAGATGCAAATCATGGACGAGTAGATTTTAAATCAATATCTAATTACTAACGGGACAGGAGATGTTAAAGTATGTCGTGGTTCTGTTGCATTTATAGTACGGCTTCTTACAATTTACAATTCATAAAATGTAATATAACTTTATTAATTTCGTGTTTGGTGGTCTTATAACAGCCCAAGGATCAGGAGCACATGGATGAAGTATATTACAAAGCAGCTGGATCTATTGAAATGAGAACGGATTGTGAAGAGCCTATTCTGGATACTGAACCTGTTGAAGTAGATGCTGCTCAGTTTAAGGTATTTTTTCTAAATCTTTTGCTATGGACCTCAAAAAGGAAGTCACATAATGTATCTGTCTCATAATGTTTAAATCTCTGTAGATAAGAACCGAGGAAGTAGATGTCAATGTAGTAAACATTGGATTAGAAGCTGTTGCTTTGACAGATGGCATTAATGATAATGAGGTACCAGTAATGTTAATTATGACTGCTGCCAATGTGTATGTCCCTTGGTTGTCCAAAGATTGCTGATTGAATATATCATGACATGCTACAAATGAAGAACCAGCGAATGTTGATGTAGGTGGTGGTGGGTCAACGAATTTGGGAAATAAAGTAATGTTTCAATGAATTCTATTTACATAAGTTTGTTAACTGATGTCTTAATATGTCATTGGTCACCGCATTAATATGGTCTAATTCTTGTTGCTTCATTATGTGAACTAGATAAGGAGGTGCATAGTAATGCCTAGAACTGTATTTCACTAAGTTTTAGGTGAATTTTGTGCAAGCTTAGACAGTCTCAATTAAACACCATCGGGAGAGAAGTCACAAGACCATTCCAGCATGGCCAAAGATGAAGACAGGTAGAAGCAAGTACAAAAGGTCTCCTTAGACAGAGCAAGGGAAAAGAAACCAGCGCGCACGGAAGCAAAAGGCCAAAGGAATGCCTTTTAAGCAATACATGGGTTTGCAAAGCGCGTTCAACAAATGGAAGAATACGTCTGACCCTGGATCCTACATGTCCGTGTATGGTTCTATGTAAGAAGTCAGTGTGGGTTGGTTTGAAGATATTGAAAAATTTGGCGAATATTTTGAAAACAACGTAAGTCAACATGTTTTACATTTTTACATTTTTACATTTCTGTCTGATATTGCTTTCATTTTGCATGATGCTTTCAACCATGTTCTTTGAATAGCATATCACATCCTGGTTCGATCTTATGAGGAAGTATTTCATTGAAATGACACCTACTATTGATTGGACAACCACAGACGCAGAGTTCATGGGCCTCCTTAATTTTGAAAGTTATCTGAATGACAGAAGACAACCTGAATAGGAAGCACAAATGTTTTTACGAAATGAATTGAGGGCAACCTAGACCACATGCGACCGTGGTGGGAAGTCTCAAGAGTGTTGATTCCTATGAATATATGCAAGGAGCAACACTGGGTGCTCGGTGTTCTCGAGCTCGAAGAGATGCAATTATATCTATATGATAGCCTCACCAAAAATATGTCCAAGCAGAAACTTGGAAGTTAGATACAGCCCCATCTTGAATGCATTAGTAGAGCAATAGAATCAGCCTGATACTTCAAGGCTACGAAAGACGAAGGCTGAGAAGAGAGTAATAACTTGGTCCAGGGTTGCTGGTGTCCCCCGATTGGAGGTTAGTTCAGGTGATTGTGGAGAACTTATATGTTTATTCGCATATTCTTTCGCACACCGAACACACATGGATCATCGCGATCCCTCCTAGTTTGGGCTAGAAAAATGCAGCAGTAGTTGGTTCCGTCGAAGAGTTGCATGTAAGTTGTTTCATAGCCACTATTTTGGTGAAATAATGCAGTGATGTAGTGTGTGTGTGTGTGTGTGTGTGTGTGTGTGTGTGTGTGTGTGTGTGTGTGTGTGTGTGTGTGTGTGTGTGTGTGTGTGTTTGTGTGTGTGTGAGTGTGTGTGTGTGTGTGTTGAAAGAATAAACTTAATCATTGAATATGTCTACTATATAGAGTTCAATGTTTTAGGACTTACAAGCAACTAAACGGTCTCGAGTTACATAATCGTGTTTCTTTAAGTAGCATTTAGTTTTTTAGTAAGTTTGGTATTTACTTTTGTATTTGCTGTGGTAACTGAAGAGTCTTTGTAATGCTATAAGTATTCAATAAGAGTGCCACTGAGCGACTTAAGACACTAGTGAGCGACAGAGAGGGACAAATGAATAAATTCTAAATATATTCACTAAGAGTGCCAGTGAGCGATTCAAAGTGACTCAGAGCAAAAAATGAAATAATATTGAATCATGATGAACAACATGATTAAGTTTTCCGAACAATGTGGTATCGGAGCGGCAAGCAGTGATTAAGAGCACCAGTGAGTGACAGAGTGCAATAAATGAAAAAATTTTGAATCATGATGAACAACATGATTAAATTTTCCCAACAGAGTGGTATCAGTGAGGCATGGAGCGACTAAGACCACCAAGGAGCGACCCATCAATTAAATTTTCCCAACAAAGTCTATATTCATAATGAAATTGCGCTCATATGTGCCACATGCATATGTGTTCCAGGATACTGCATCCGCAGTATTGCTTTGCCATAACCTATATTCATATCATCATTATAACTATATCTATATTCCTAAATACAATTTCACAACTTCAAAGTCAAGGAGGAGTGTTATAATTTGACTATTGAAATTGATGGATAATGATAAGTTAGGATTTTATATTATTGTTTGATATCAGATGTGAGTATCCTATCGTGTATTGTCTGTATATAGAGGGTTCTCAAAAAAATTATAAATCACATTATACTCTAAGTTTCTTTTCTACTCTTATGCTCTATATATTCCAACATCTCTCTACTAAAATACACTCTCTCCATATTCTATCCCAACAGTGTAGAATAATTTCTTGTGTATCTTATATCTAATATCATACCTAAGCTAATAAAGAGCGACTCTTCAAATTACGACTTAATGACCTGACCTTTAAAGCCTACATAGATATTGTAAGTTGTGAGTCATGACTCTTCAAAACTATAACTGCAGGAACACTGAATCCCTTGTATCAACTCACCGTAATTATGTGTGTTTGGATGTAATAATTAAAATTCAACATCAAACAATTGTATTATTCTAATAAATAAACGAATAGATGTTACAATTCATTCTTAAGCGAACATTCATAAAATACATCAATTGGTCGAATGCCAATCCTTCATGAACTCTGCAATCGCCGCTGCATGTTATGCTGCCTTATCCTGACTCAAATCCTTGAGCATGTTTTGGCAATGTTAGCCAAGTGACTCACCCACTATAAAAAATGCGATAACAAAGTATGTTCAAGTACGTATTAAGAACATGAATTAGGCCATTTAGGGCGAATGATCATTTATAATAACCGTAGAACTTACATATTCACTATTGGATCAAGGTGGCATAGCTGATTCAACCACATCATCATTTAGGAGCCGAGGATGCGAATATGTTATGTACCATTCGGCATACTTCTCATCACATACAGCTGGATCTTCATGAGTAGATCGATGACAACTAACAGGCAGGATATATGCATCGGGAAACTATGCCCAGGCATTGACTGCAACAACTGCAGCATGCTCTACCTTATAATTGTTTGATTTCCAGCACCTATAGCATTCAACGGTCTGTGCACATTGGGTGGAATACACCGCATAAAGCCCAGCTGACGTGACACACGTCCGGGCATGTATGGCTTGATCACATCCCGGTAACATACCCAACCTGTGAAGATGGTCCTTGGCACAAAAGAAGCTGGTTCACAATTGTAGGGCAACCATCTCAACTGCACCATAAATGAGAAATGCATTATATCCACCATCGTGAACCTAAGAACCGCATACACTTTCAATTCATAGTTGTTAATGTAACTACATGGATACCTCAGATGCAGTTAGTTTATCGAGGAGGCAAGGAATTGAGTGTAGCCGGGTGATGGATTTATCTATCGGTCTATTAGCCTAAATACAAGCTCGACTTAACTCGCCTTCTACCACATTACATTCTCGTTGAGGCCGGAATGCTGGAAAATACTCGTACATCCATACTTCCAATAGGGTTAGGCAACCAGCAACACCATGACAATCTCCTCTGCTAGCAATACTTAGCTGGCGGTAGAGATAAGCTAAAGTAGACGCGCCCCAAGAATATGTTTTAACTCCATCTAATCCCTCCTTCAATTCATGCAGCAAGGATGGGTTGACCCGATTACCGCTTTTGTCGATAAACAAAGTCGAACCTAGTAGAATCCATAGCCATGTGGTTACCTGGGCCTCAGTAATCCTGCCCTTCTTAAATGATTTAAAGATCGAAGCAGTCATGACCCCACTATGACCCCAGTGTTTATCTGCAAGCTCCTTCCGATTGACCTGTATTAGCTCCATACAATAATTTTGCATTTCATTGTACTAGGATCATTGCAGATCACCGGCCCTTCAACTGAAATATGCAGAATATGCCACACGTCGTGCATCATAATTGTCATCGCACCAAACGGTATGTGAAAACTGTTTGTATCCTGCTGCCAACGCTCTATAAATGCATTAAATAATGAGGCATCCACATGACCGAACATTGTATAACTGAGATGTGATAACCCAGTCTGGTCAATAAGTGTTCGCGCATCCGACAGATTCTCCGACATTCTTTTGTACCATGCTCTCATCCTCTTGCAAATAGCTCATCTGTTCTGACACCTTAGGACCCCTCTCTTCTCCCCATCCCACATTTTAGAGGCTATATGCCCTAGATAGCTTGGAATCAGGCTGCCATCCATCGGACCACCGGGCAACGACCCCCTAACTATCCAATTAACATCTACAACTATCCCGGCTTATTTTCTATTCCCCTCAATAACATTTAACTGCAGAATATCAATAACACTAATTTACGAAGAGACCAAACATCAAGATATATATTACTCGTTGTACCTGACGGGGATAGAGGACTAACGAAATGACCACCTGCGCCCTTCTTAACCCGACATAGGATTACGGAGTTAGATTCATCTGAATCAGAGTCAGATTGCTCTGAGCAAGCCTCACCACTATCAGGTGTCTATTTAAGCCTAGAATATATTGAGTACTGATCCTTCTCCTTGCCCGCAGACGTCTTATGTTGTTCTGGGGTCATTCCCATGTTCAAGTATCTAGCAGCAACAAGAGGTTGACTTCCCATGTCCTCCACCTTTCTGCATTTATTACATAAACCCAAATCTTTATTCCACACCTAAGAGCGTCTTTAGTAGTTTGTCTATTCCCATAATAGTCTTGACAAATATGCAATAATAGACAATTATGTAAAAAAATAACTCTACACTAGCTCCTGTATTTTCTGTTTCCTATATGATGTGGCACCATAAATGTTGCAGATTGTCTATTTCATCTTATACATGCAGAAAATCAAATAGAAAGTCAAGTCATCAAATTTATTAATATTTTAATGGTTAATTTAAAATTTAAATGTTGGTTAGTTGTTCAAGATATAATTTAGTAACCAATTACTTCTTTTTCTAATGCAATCCAGTATAAAATAGACAATCTATTGTAACTAGTTCATTGAAATATATTGCTTATTTTTTAAATTATTGACATGCCATCGATGTGGGTGTACATTCCACATGCCACATAATCCTGAAATTCAGACTATCTACTAAATTCTAAAGATGCTCTAAATATATGCAATAGTCTACCAAACTTCTTCTATAAAATCAACTCAACTTGATTATAATATGCCAATGAGGTTGTAGTTTATATTAAGAAGCAAAAGATACAAACTAAGTTAAGTTGATCTAAGTCGTATTTACAAGCCGGGTGTAAAACATGACTATCCATTGGAAGTACCGTATACAGCTGCATCATCACCAGTGGAGGGCCGCATGATTATATAACGGCTTCCCTCCGGGGAGGAATCAATTTGCATATGGCATCCTGGATTTTACAGAATGTCGCCAAATCACATTTTTTCATCTCTATATATCACCAATAAACACATTTTTCTTCGAATTGATAATCGATAACATACCTGGACACTATTCGCTATCGTTTGCATCTCCCTTTGTCACTCTGCCATGCTATTCTGTGAATTAATCGTAACACCTCGCAATATTAGGTTTTCGAGTATATATAAGGTTCCGTTGCAACTCGCAAGATTAGGGTAGAAGGGTGAAAGTTGCAGTTTCAAGGCTAAGTTTTCGTTGTTGCTAACAAGATTAGGGTAAAGGGAGGAATATTGCAGTTTCAAAGCTAAAAATTACGCGATAGAGTAAAGTTTACAGATGGTGAGTTAATAGAAGAAGAATATGAGAGGACACTAATTATGGGAGTTGAGAGCGTTTAATATTATTAGTGATAGTGGTGAAAATTATGAGAGGGATAAAATTATTCATAAAAAAAAAAGTATATACTGACGAAAAAAAGAAAATTAGTAGGCCATAACTTTTAATGATTTTAGTATTGGGTAGGATTATACCATCCACAGGCGGATTGCAGCCTTATCTTTTTGTAGGCTATGTCTATTAAAAATGCCAATCTAGGTCATTGACAAACCCAAGCCTATGGTGGTCAACCTATATAAATGCTACATTAGTCAATAAAGAAAATGCATTCCCAACACACAATAACAACATTTTGCTTCACAACTATTCATGGAGGATCATAAACGGATACGGGAGAGACGGTGAGGTATGTTAGAGCATCTCTAACCCCATTTTAAAAGTAGGGTTTAGAGTTAGAAATTACTTTAATCTTATTTTATTTTCAACTTTAAATTTTAAAATACAAACAGTATATTAAAAAAATTAATTTATTTTATTATAAAAGAAATTTATTATTACAAATCTCTATTTAAGTAATTATATTCAAATTTGAAACAGCCATATATATTAGCTGTTATATATGTATGGTCAAAATTAACTGCTTTTCGTTTGTGCAATTAAAGGTTTTTTTTAATGCCTTTGTTTTTATCATACGTTAATAACAATTATTTTTAACTTTATGATTACGAGGTTACAGCCATATTATTTTCCTATATAATAGGACATAAGTTCTGAGCTTTTGAGGCACAATTTTATTCTCCACTTTACTTCTTTCTCACTAATTTTGAATATAATATGGTATTTTTATTTTTATCCAATCAATCGATTGAATAAGTTATTTAATTTTAAAAGAAATTATAAATATCTTTTAAGGACAGTACTTTATAAGACTCAGCTTATCGGTGTTTATATTTCTTTAACTTGTTTATAGATTTCTACAATATTATTTCTGTTGATTATATTTATTTGTTTAGAGTAAGGTGGGGACCAGAAACTTTATAAGGTGATCATATAAACTAAACGGAGTTAAAATAACTTCATAAAGCAAACATTCTGACGAGATTAATACTCCCAAATTTAAAAAAAGAAAATTGAGATCGAAGATATATTTATTCATTTATCTATTTTGTAATTGTTATCTAACAGAGTAATCACAATTTCATATTCACATTCTTCAAATATTTTTTAACATTATTTTTTATACTTTTAGCTTTTTCTTTTCTTTTCTTTTAATTTGATTGATTATTTGTTGTTTTGAGTTAGATAAATTTAAATAAAATAATAAATATTTTTGTTTTAGAGTAGAAATTTAAAATAAAGGGTTAGAGAATAAACACTGTAGCAACTTCAAATTATAAAGTTTAAAGTGAAAATTCATAATGTAGGGTTGGGGATGTCGTATACATCCTTTTTAGAAGAATTTAATTGGTTCTAAATTTTTTTTCTTAATACATCATTACCCCCTTAACTTAGCTTCGTAAGCCAGATGTCACCCTCAACTTATAAAAGGTCTAATTAACCCCCTTAATTTGACAAAAATGAACTATTTAACCCCCTCAAGTCAACTACACCAATCACTCTCTAGAGAGTGTGATACACTCTCCGCCACATCATCAAGTTTGAAAAGTCAAATCCGTAAGGCTTTGACACATGACATATGCCTAAAAATTTCTAAAATAACCCTAAAATTATTTTATTAAAATCCCTAAACTTCTAATTTTTTCATCTATACCATCTTCTTCCTCACATTCAAATCCATAAAATCTCAATAAAAAAACATAAGTTACACATCCAATCACTTCTTTTCTTCACTGTCAATTTAGAGCACCAAATTAAAAGCAAAACCCCAAATTTCTCCATGGAAAACCCCATTATTGTTTTCCACTTCAAAATCACTCAATTAAGAGATATCTGCTAAATTCTCCATCACAAAACACAAAATCTAATTAACTCAACAGATTAAAAAAAAACCCCAATTTCGTATCCAATCCATACCCAAATCATAGACCGACCAAAATGAATGAAATTCTTGTTAGATATTCTGTATGCCCTAAGGCAATTAGGGCGATATATCTTAGTTAGTTTTATTTGTACGAACAAAGTTATATTAATAAAGGGATTCTTTTGTTATATCAATGACTGTGAAAATATATTATGACTGGTTTATAATATATTCATTGATGTGTTTGCAAAAGTCCATGACATATTCATAGCACGTATTGCAAGGGCATTGTGAGACTATGTTGGTGAGAACTGGTTCGTGTGCAATTATGATTTGTCTAAATATCCCTAGTCATAATATCATCAAGACTGGAGATTGATGAATATGGATAGACTAGCATGTGTCGTCATACCTCTTGAATTTGATTCAAAGTAGCATATCTCCAGTGCTAGAGGATGGTACCTTGGGTTGACACATGCATGTATTCAGAGAGATACATTGGAGACCGCTAAGAGACACCACTCGGTAATCTATATTATGTGTTGGTGTTTAATCGTCTCATTGTGATATCAATACGAATATCCTTGGACCTGAGATACTAGTTACCTTGTTCAGATGTTGCTATACTTTGAATCATACCTATACATTCTATAGACTGGATGATATGGATGATTACGGGTATAGTTGATATCTGTCCGTTGGTAAGCTGAGTAGTCAAGATGGAATCTATCACTCCATTATAGCAATATAAGGGAGATGTACCTTGGCCACTTGTTAGAAGTGACACACTAGTAAACCTCTTATTAGAGTATGAGTTGATAAGATGACATCCTGATCAACACATTAAATGGTTGAGTGGTGTACTTTGGCAGCAAGACTAAACTACTAAGGTAGCTATTATAGCTACTAGTGGACTAACACTTAAACTGAGTCCTAGAAACCAGATGGTACTTAACAGTTGATAGGAGTGAATTGTATTGACACTATTGCAGAACCGGCATTGAGTCACAATGCACGTGACGTCCCGAATATTGAGGGGTCGCATGCCTTTGCTAGAGAGCCACTATGACCGATTAAAGTAATTGGAGTCTATAACGGTATGGAGCTCCGAGCCGGTCAATTCCTAAAAGGGATTGAGCCAGGTTAAACTTTTGACGACTCGATATTACATGATCCTATAAGGTCACACACTTTGAGCTACAACCGAGCTAAAGAACCGGTTAGACTAGGTCTAATCTAGAAGAGCAAGGAGGTATAGTGAGACCATAATATTGGTTAGACCAATACTCATTGGTTGGTCCAATGAAACTATTAAATAATGAGGATAAAATAAATAAAGGGAAGACTGGATTGGAACTTAGCGGGATTTATTAATATTGGATGTTGAATAAATCTGTGCAAGTGGGTTTGTAAATGTACTGTAGGATAGTACATAAAAGACATGCGCATGGGCCACAAGGCAGCACCGTTTGGAACGGTGTTGGGGCTAGCCCATGGGGCGTGCGCAAGCAGGCTGTAAAGTGCAACCCGCATTGCGCATGCCCAAGCCCAAATGGGCTGCTCAGCGTGGAGCGCAGCCCACAAGGGGCTACGCACCACACGGGCCAGCGCAGCATGCACAGGCCCATGCGCAAAGCTACGCATGAGCACAGCCTTATGGGCTTGCGCTCTTGCGCAAGCCCACAAGGGGACTGCTGGCCAAATGGTCAGCAGTCTCCCAGTAGTAGAGTTGTTCTCCAACTCTATTAGGGTTAATTAAATACCTAATTGTCCCTTTTATTTTATTTCTGATTGGTTGAGGCTAGAGACTTTATTGTCCTTTGAATATTTCCTAACCACTATAAATAGAAGCCTCCTCCTCCATTATTTTTAGTCCTGAATTTTATAATGCCTCTCTTGCTCTCTTATTCTCTTAGTTGTTCTGAGTCCTAAAAGTAATCCGTCGAAAGACGTATTTACTTAGAATAGAAAACTAAGGGAATTTCTTCTAGAATAAATTAGTAGGGAAGATCAAGCTATCTTCCACTTATTTATCGGTACTCCCTTTCTGAAAGGTTTTGGTCGGTGATGCTCATGTGGACTATTTATAGAGGGCTTCTACTTTGGAGATTGTGCACGCAGCTGAGGGGTCTTTCAACTGACTACGAGATTCACGCTTCAACTAGTAAGTGGTTAAATTATTATTAGGTCATTTTAATAAGTGTTTATGACCTAGAATAATTTAAGACTAGTACTATTATCAATCATGCCATGTTTAGGAGATCCATAAATCTAGATTAAATTTTTTATTTTCCTCTGCGCATATTTTACTTGCTATAACCCTTAATCCAGACCAACAATTCTAACCATCTTTCATAAGAATCACATCTTGGTACAAATTATTTTGAGCTTTTGAAGATTCTTTAAACGGCAAAATCCTCAAAGGAAAAGGGAAGTTAATGGGACTAAGCTGCTGACCATAAAAATTGATGAAGAGGATGAAAGAATTAAAAAAAGGAATTTGAAGAATAATGGCAATGTGTTGAAGAAAGGGTGGCCATCTATGCAAGCTAGAAGTAAGCTAAGAGATTGAAGTGGTAAAACTTTAAAAGAAAAAGGGCGTGCAAACGACAGAGTATGGAAGCGATGTAAGGAGCCAGAAGGTCAGGGGCCATGGAAGGACTAGAATAGCAGTGCACCGAAGAGAGGATGGGGAGAGAGAGAGAGAAAAAATAGACCTTTTTTCAACTTTTTTTTTGTTAAGGGGGTTTAGTAGTTCATTTTTATGAAATTAAGAGGGTTAGTTGGACCTTTTATAAGTTTAGGGTAATATCTAGCTTTTCAAGCCAACTTAAGGAGGGTTACCATGCGTTAGCCCTTATTTTATATATAAAAATTTTAAATTTGACATATTTAAATGATTTCAAATAAACTAGATTCATTGAAAAAAAATGTATTCAAATGCGAAGTATAACTGTATTGTTGAACTTAAATTTAATTCGAAGTTCAGTTGAAATTTACATAACCATTAATATATACTGACATAGTTGAAGAAAGCGAGATGTGTCCCATACACATCCAACAAGATTTTGTAAGGATAATAATAGGAAAAAGACTCCTTAAGTTTCTCTGAAATCTCACACGCTCCATGCTATAGCAGGTCACCAAATCAAGGGACTAGGTATTATCTATTTATTTAACAAACTATAACCATCATTTAAAAGCTATTGAAATCAAAGAGATAACATGCACATTAGGGGTTTTTATATAGAGAACTAGAATTTTTGTATCATTTTTTTAAGATGATTGATATGTAGAAATTTTTTATTATAATAATATAAATAATGACTACATGTCAATTATTAACATAAAAGGTATAAAATATTCAATTTGTGATTTCCCATAAAGTAAACGGATAACCTTGTAAATCAATTATAGTATTTTATTAAGAAAAGTATTACCTTTTATTATCTCTTAAACGCAAAAGATTTAACAAGAGCCTTGGTATTATTTTACTTTTAGCTGGCGACAATTTAGAATTAACTTTTATTTGGTAGATTAACTTAGGGATATATATGGTTTGGTAGATTTGATAACCATACTAATTTTTCTAGTTATGTAAAAACAAATTTCGAATTTGATTTTTCTTCTACTTTTTTTGTATTATAATTGCAAGTGAAAACTGGTAAAATTTAATAGGTTGCATCTCAAAAAAACAACAAATATGAGTAATCATTAACTAATTAACATTTGCATTAATATTTTTTTTTCTTAGATTCAATTATTAGCTAGACCAGCCATGCTTTTTGGAAAAACTTTTTAAAGAGCATTTGGTTAGGCATTAATGTAGAAGGTTGCTACTAATTGGACTTGGTACAATTAGTCGATTCATGTGAGTCGAAATAATCAGGGTTCAATTCTTAGCTGCCGTAAAAATTTTAATTATTTCAAAAAAAGAAATGTAGAAGGTCTAGGATATTATTTTAGAAACTAAGAGCATCTCTAGGGTATCTGATGGTCTATTCTATTATTTTTTTTGACACAAAAGCATAAATAGACATTTTATTGAAAAATAGCTCTACACTAGCTTGTCTATTTATTCGTTCAAGTATGATGTGTTATCATTAATTATGTACATTGTCTATTTAATCTTCTACAAATAGACAATCAAATAAAATATTGAATCATTAATCATATAATATTTTAATGATGAAAAAGAATTATTTAATAGTTAATACAATATTTTTGCTATTATTACATTTTGAAAAAATACAATTCACACTCAAATAGACATTTCATTGTGCCTCATTTTTAAAAAAATTGTCTATTTTACCACCTCATCAATATGGATGTCTATTCCACATACCACATCATTGAGGAATCCATAATCTACTATGATCTATTCTATTATTCTCTTTGACACATAAACATAGATATACATTTTATTGAAAAATAGTTCTACAATAGTGTTGCTACCTAAAGGTATCACATAGCAAGTGCACTAGGGTCGGTGTAGTGTGGTAAGCACAAGGTCGTATCTACAGGGAGCAATCTTAAACAGTTTGAGATCTCTCTAGCAAATGGGCTCAGAAGGTTTTCATATTTTAAGGGTGGTTGGTTAACTAAAATGACAATAAAATAAATGCGTACAGTAAAAATTACATATTTATAATGATAAAAGGCACAAGTTTTTCCTACCCACGGACAGTGTAAGGTCTTCCCCCAAACAGGTTGCATTACTACTTGTTAAGCTCATAGATCCAAGGTCTCTTAACCATACTTCCCCAAGCACCCCTAGGCATCACTTGGTTTCTAAGACTACCAATTTAAGTCTCCCCTAGGTTCTTGTTAAATTAACAATCTTGCATTATGTTTAGTTAAGCATTTAATAATGTTAAAATCCTCAGCATGCACCTTATCTCCTCTCGGAAGAAAGGTGTTCACCCTCTCAATTTCAAGGTATGCATGTGTGTGTTTGTAATTCTCACTATATCAAGTCTCCCCTAGGTACTTGTTGACGTAGCAAAATATAAGTTTGGCCACAACCCAATAAAAATATTTACTCAAACACACAATCAACAAATAATATCAAGTAATGAATACATACATTATAGTGGGATAGATCTCACACAACCTGCTGGGCAAGCTCAACTTGCTGGAAATTTAGTCATCCATTAAAGAAAAAAAATAAAAACGTCAATAATAAAAAAGAGAACAAATACAAAGAAGCAAGAAAATGGTGGCATCCCCCAAAAGAGAGCACCCCTTTCAAATGAAAAGAAGTGGGTATTTATAGAATCCAAAAGATGAAAGATAAGACAATAAAATATTACAAAAGAAATAAAAATAAAACCTAAAATATAATGACCATAAAATAATACTAATAAAGTAATGCAACTTGCCAAGTTGCATCAATCCAAGAGAAGTTAAGGGTAGTCTCGTAAATAAGGAAATGGCAACTTCTTTACTTTTACACTCTTCTTTCCCATGCACGTCACATCACCATCATGAGAAATATTTAGCAAGATTTTTCCTCTAATTTGTTCCCATTTTCCCACCAAAATGCTTGTTTCTGTTTTCTGCTGTCGAGATCTCCTCGAATTTGGTAAAAACCTGAAAACAAGAAAATCTCCTTGAAATATTTTTACATAAATTAAGCACAATAAACCATGATTTAATATGACAAATCTTTCCTCGTCAAATAGTTTGTCCATTCATTCTTTCCAATATAATGTGTTATCATTAATTACAAACATTATCGATTTAATATTCTAGAAATAGACAATTAAATACAAGGTTGAATCACTAATTATATAATATTTTAATAATGAGAGAGAATTATTTATTAATTAATATAATAGTTTATTACTATTATATTTTGAAAAAAAATTACAATTCACAATTTATTGTGGCTTATTTTCTAAATGTCTTGTCTTATATACCACCTCATCAATGCAAATATCTATTTCACATGTCACATCATTGTACAATTTACTATCTATTAAAAATGCTCTAAAACCAACAAGATGTCGGATGTTGATTATTTCAAAGAAAAAAAAGAATCAAACACCAAAAAAGGCAAAAAGAAAATGAGATAATTGAGATTAATATAGAAATACTCCCCTAGAAAATAAGGATAAAGTAAACCTGTTTTAGCAATGCTAGAATTAAATTAACAAACGAAGTAGTTAAATATAAAAGATTCTAATACTCAGTCATAACTAGATCATAAACAAAGGTACCGTATAGTAATCCAAAACTATATATATAAAGGCTTTCTAAAATAAAGCAAAATACACCAACTTTTTTCTCCACCGAAAAAGTGAAAGTAATAAATTAAATGTGATGCCAAATTCAGGATTGTTATTGCTATAAATAACGTACATAGTACTATTGAGTCATTTGCAATTTGCAACTTCAAATTTCCATAAAACACAAGAAAGAATGTGAGCAAAAATGTCAGCATCAATTCTTTCAGTCAATTCTCAGTTGCTCAAAAACGGGTCTATTTGTTCAACTTCAAACCAAGTTTTCAGCTCTCAAATATGGAGGAAACGCATCCAAGTTAATTTCAAGGATAAAATTACACAACCAACACATGTTGTATGTGAATGTGATTTGAAGTTGTCAATTATAAATTGTATTTTTCATATGCAATTTTGGACTTTGAAAAACTTGTATGGTTGGCAAAATACAACATGTATTTGGCCTACTATTTTGGACTTTGAAAAACTTGTATGGTTGACAAAATATAAGACGTATTTGGCCTCCTTTGTTCGCATTATTTTTGTCTTTCATTTCCCATTACTTTATAGTCCTATATATACCCTTCCAAGTTCATTTTGCAAATTCATTCCAACAAAAATCATTTGAGAGTTTAGTGTAATATATATACTTATTGTATATATATTTGTATGTGAGGTTTGGGTGTATTTGGGTTAAGGGTTTGAGTGTTTTATTTTTCATTTCTTTTGTACCACTTTTTGTATTATTAGTGGATTATTTGTTTTCTCCTTTCGCTAATCATTTTCTCCTATTTTGTTGTTGCCATATTCACCCAAAATAAATATTTCGTTCCGCTGCGGGTCCTAATTCCCTAACAAATTGATACCAGAGCAAATTAATATTTATTTTGGAATTTTGAAATTTACTATAGAGACAACAAAATTTGATATTGAGAAATTTGATCGCAATATGAGCTTTGCCTTATTGCAAGTTAAGATGAAAGCGATTTTGACACAAAACGGATTGTACAAGGCGATGATGGAAGAGTTACCTGAAACGGTGACAAAGGAGAAGAAACAAGATTTGGAGGACAAAGCTCTAGCTGCCATTCAGTTATGCTTGTCAAACGAGGTCCTGCGAGAACTCATCCACGAGAACACTGCCAAAGGCTTATGGCAGAAATTGGAGTCTCTCTATATGTCTAAAAACCTTACCAGCAAGCTTGTGGTGAAGCATCGTCTTCATATGCTTCATATGGCTGAAGGCACATCCCTTAAGGCTCACTACAAGAAATTTGGCATTTTATGACGCACCAAAATTGTCATTAAAACATGTTTTTTCGTCACTATAGATAAAAGGTGACAAAAAATTGTCGTAGCAGCCTTCGTCGTAGCATGTCCGTCGTATTTTGTCAATGTGACAATTTACTAATTCGTCATTAAAATTTTGTGTTTATATGACAAAACATTACATATGTCACTATAATTTTTTGTTTTTGTGACGCATATTTTATCATTTTATTAATATTTTTTTGTCACTTTAAATTACATATCGTCACTAAAATTTATTATATAAATGACAAAATATGCATTTCGTCATTTAAAATTTCAGTTATTGTGACAAATTCCAAGTGAATAGTGTATATTAAAAATTTTAATGACATTGTGATTGTCATAAATAATGCACACATTTGTCATAATATCAAGTAAATTGTCACTATAAACTAATAACTTGTGACAAAATGAGAATATTTGTTGCAACGCTTTTAAACATCATGAAATGTGCAATATTATCGTTGTAGGTATATAATAGTTGACAATTTTTTTCGTCATGTGAGATTAGCTTTATTGACAAATTATATATTGTCATCAAATTAAAAATATGACTAATTTATGTGTCATATGAAAGATAAAATAGTGCAATTTTAAACATTATTTATCATCGAATTATTATTGGAATATCATAAAATTTTGTGACAAGTATGAATTCACTATCTTTACAAATTAAGATAAAATAATATTGGCATAAAAGAATATTTACCTAAACACTAAGCTCATAAAACTTTCTCATATGAAAGTGGATATTAAGAAAGATATCTATTCTTTGTCTTACAGATTACAACACAATTATAATGTCATATACAATCGTCATACAAATTTGGAATTGTAAACCTTTCGAAAATAGAGAGCGACAATTAAGCAAAAATTAGAGTTCTTTCTTATTCCTCGTTTTCTTCAACCAAATGCCTTCAAGATTTGTTCTCTGCAATCCAAAACATATATGTTAGTATTAGCAAACATATATTATCTTTTCCAATAGTTCAAAACTTAGCTACAAGTGTCCCAACTTTGAAGAATAACTTGAAATTACAAACTATCACAAGAATGTCTTAAAGATATACATATTACATATGATAGTAAAGCAAGATCATCCTTTTGAATAGTTCAAAACTCATATTCACCTCAAAAAAAGATAAAACTGCATCAAAAATCCAAAAGCATTAAACTAGGGGGAAGAATCAAAAACTTCGAAAATCTAATTATATGTATACAAGGAATGAGTTTAGATACAAAATATAAAAGTGAGAAAGAAAACATTATGAAAAAATAAAGTCATAATTATTTTAAAAAAACAAATAATGAATCAACGTGAAAGTATTCAAATAGAGAGGAGAGGCAAAAAGAAAAATACGAAAATTTACTAAAGACGATACACAAAATACCAAATCTTTGAAATGGTGCTCGTATCTCATATCACTACTTTCCATCTTCCTTTTTGATCTTCAAATGATTTCTCTCCGCTTAATTCTCTCTATATCTGCTCTTTTCTGCTCAATGTCATTGGCCAAAGAAGCATTATTTGTGTAATTACCTCAAAACAACTAGTGGCCAAAGAGGAATTTTATGAAATTGATTCCATTTTAATAACTAAAACTAATTTCAGTCAATAATGTGGAAAGAATAAACTATTCATGATTTTGTAGAGTATTTTGATAACCTCCACCCACTAATCACGTTTCATCCTTATCAAGCTAAGCATTTTTATTAACTAATTAAATATAATTAATTCATACCTATTTTTTCTTTATTATCATGATCTTATATATTTTATTTCCATATACTAAATGAGCTTTGTACTCTGTGACAAAGTAAAATATTTATGGAAAAGTTTTCAATTTTATTATTTTCATGTCATCCTTTCTATTATACAGGCAACATCCTTAATTTTGCACCATTTAATTTTCAAAATTTTTGCAACAGAAAATCTTAGTATGAGTTGTTTTGTACAATTTAGTTATAAAATATTCTCAAATAATATATTGGTAAGCAGTTTTGTTATTTTTAAAACCTTACTTTAGCAAGTGAAGAATATCTTTTTATTGCTTTCCAAAATGAAAACCATTATTAACATATTAACTCCCCCTTTTAGTTTTTATTTAATTGTACCACATAAAACTATATAATAAAAAGATATTATCACATTATTACTCTTTTATCATTTTGAATTTTTTTTACAGTTTATAATAATAAAATAGGCAATTGATTATTTTCTTCTAAGAAATGCTAACCAACTATTCAAATGATCTTCATATATAATTTGCTCCTATAATTTCATGATGAGATAATAAATTGTCTTTTTATTCCTTATAATTATGTCACCATTTGAATTACAAGTTTATATATGGTTACTTTATTTTTTACAAAGAAACTATTACTTTACATGTTTTCAATTTTTGAGTTTAATTTGGAAAATAGACCACTAAAACACTAGGAAAAAGAAAATAGAAAATAGAAACTAGAAAATATTTTCTAGAAATTAATTAACGGCATGTATGCATCATCACACAAAAAATATAATAAATATTAATACATAATCATTTCTATTATCACTAGAGTGACATATATCAATAAGGGTTGGTCTAAGTGGTAAGAGGTTTTGTACCACTTAAGCAAGGTCTCAAGTTCGAACCTTGTTAATGTAAATAATCCTCATTGGAAGACTCACCATCATAACTGGGTGTGTGACTCGGGTTGGATCTGAATATAGTTAGAGCAAAGCTCTAGTGCGCCAGATGAGCAATCGAAAAAAAAGAGTGACATATGTTGTGAATCGTCACAATATATATATATATATATATATATATATATATATATATATATATATATATGTTTTTTTATTAAATTGCGACAAACAATCATCATGAAAGATAATATACACAGAAACAAATAAAATCCTCTTTAGTTAATATAATTGTGACGATTTTCTTATATATCGTCATAATAACGCACTAAAATATATGACAAAAATTTAATAGTATCACTAAAATATAAATTGCATAGCAAATTTTTATTTGTCATTTTATTGTTATCAAGTAATGACGAAGCTAAAATGTCATAACAATTTACATTTGTTGTGACGATTAAGTTGTCACTAGATAGTGTTTTCTTGTCATAATAAACTTTTGCCTCCAAAATTTTTTGCCTCTAAATTAATAAGTGACGATATTTACTTTATCGTCACAAAAAATACACATGTAGTGACAAAGTTTTATATTAAATGTAACACAAATTAAATTTGTCATAAAAAAATAAAAATAATGACAAAACATTAATTTTGTCACAATAAAGTTACTAATTATGATGAAATCAAGCGCGTAACGAAAAAAACCGTCATAAAATGCTAAATTTCTTGTAGTGGCTCACCTTGATGATTTCAGTTCCATTGTTTTGGATCTAGAAAATTTGGATATCAAATACGAAGAAGAAGATAAAGCTCTTATGTTGTTGCGGTCTCTTCCTCCTTCGTTCAAAAATTTCCGCGAGACCCTGATCTATAGTAAAATCACTTTAACCGTGGAGGAGGTTAAATAACGTTTTTTCTCTAAAGATCTTATTGATAAAGATCTTTCTGGTGACAGAAATAGTCCTGGAGAAGGTCTGATCGTTCGACGGAGATCTAGTACAAGAGATCCTAGTAGCAGCAGCAGCAACAACCGATCCAGATCTAAATCAAGATCCCGTTACAGTAATTTGACGTGCAATTACTGTAAAAAGAAAGGGTACGTTAAAGCTAAATGTTACAAGCTTCAGCAAAAGAATAAAGAAAAGAGTCACAGAGATAATGGTCCCGCCGAAGCCAGTGTTGCAGAAGATAAGGAAGACTGTGAAGTTTATGCCGTGTCCGACGATGGTGCAAAGATCAGGACAAGGGTGGATCTTGGACTCTGCTTGCTCATTCTATATTTGTCTCCACAAAGATTGGTTCTCCTCTTATGAACCAGTAGAAAAAGGAGTTGTATTGATGGGCAACAATCATCCTTGTAAAGTTGTTGAAATCGGTACTATCAAAATCAAGATGCATGATGGTATTTTCAGAACACTGACCAATGTGCGGCATGTTCCAGACATGAAGAAGAACCTGATCTCATTATCTGCTTTAGACGATAACAATTGCAGATTTTCTGGTGAAGGTGGAGTTTTGAAATGTGCCCTCGTTGTGATAAAAGCTATAAAAGTTGGGAGATTATACGTGTTGCAAGGATCAACTGCAACAGGTGTTGCTGCAGTTTCGTCTTCCATGTCAGAATCCGACGTTACAAAATTATGGCATATGATGCTTGGCCACATGAGTGAAAAAGGCTTGGCTATGCTTAGTAAAAGGGGTCTACTCTGTGGACAGAGTGTTTCCAAGTTAGAGTTTTGTGAGCACTGCATTTTCGGCAAGCACAAAAGAGTCAGCTTTAGCGGTGGTGTTCACGGAACAAAAGGTACTTTGGATTATATCCATTCTGACCTTTGGGGCCCTGCTCGTGTTCCTTCAAAAGGTGGTGCTCGTTACATGCTCACCTTTATTGACGACTACTCAAGGAAGGTCTGGACTTATTTTTTGAAAAACAAGAATGATGTCTTTGTTACTTTCAAGCAGTGGAAAGCCTTGGTGGAAAATCAAACTAGTAGGAAGATCAAACGTCTCCGAAGAGATAATGGTTTGGAGTTTTGTAATGCAGAATTTGACACATTCTGTAAAGATATTGGCATCTCGAGACATCTCACAGTTTCGGGTACACCACAACAGAATGGTGTAGCTGAGAGGATGAACAGAACTCTATTGGAGAAAGTTCGATGCATGTTGTCAAATTCTGGTTTATCTCAAGCATTTTGGGCAGAAGCAGCTGTAACTGCTGCTCATTTGGTGAATCGTTCCCCTTGTGCTTCCATTAACTGCAAGACACCTGAAGAGTTGTGGTCTGGGAAACTTGCTAATTATTCTAATCTGTGGATTTTTGGGTGTCCTGTTTATGTCTATGTGAATGATGGAAAATTGGAGCCTAGAGCTAAAAAGGGCATTTTTCTTGGCTATCCAGATGGTGTAAAGGGATACAAAGTTTGGCTTCTTGATCCCAAGTCACCGAAGTCTATAATAAGCAGAAATGTTGTGTTCGATGAGTCTGCTATACTTCATCCAAGAAAAGAGTCCCCAGTTGTAGTTGACACCAAAATACAGAATTTTGATAAGCAGGTGGAGGTTCCATTCGAGGTAGAGGAATCATTTGCTCCTTCCGAAGCTACAGAGGAGCAAATTTCAGAACAGTTATCCGAGCCAATAGAAGTTGAAGAAACTACTACCGTAGAACAGGTGGAGCAGCCTGTTGTTGAAAGTAGGCCAGATAGAGAAAGAAGAATGCTTGTAAAGTTTGTAGCTTATGTTACTTATGCCTTTGTAGCTGCACAAGAAACAGAAGGAGTTGGCGAACCTTCCACATATTCAGAGGCCATTTCTCGTAATGATTCAGCGAAATGGCTTATCTCTATACAAGAAGAGATTGAATCTCTACACAAGAACCACACGTGGGAGTTGGTGAAACCGCCTAAGGACAAGAAGATTGTTGGTTGTAAATGGGTTTTTAAAAGGAAAGATGGCATTCCGGGCGTAGAGGATGCCAGATACAAAGCACGATTGGTCGCTAAAGGCTATAGTCAGGTACAAGGAGTTGATTTCAACGATGTGTTTTCTCCTATTGTTAAACATAGTTCTATTCGTGTTTTGCTCACCTTGGTTGCTATACATGATTTGGAGTTAAAGCAACTTGATGTCAAGACTGCTTTCTTGCATGGAGAATTAAAGGGGCAGATCTTTATGAAACAACCAGATGGTTTTGAAGTTGAAGGCAAAGAGGACTATGTTTGCTTGTTGCGAAAATCACTGTACGGATTAAAGCAGTCGCCTCGATAGTGGTATTAGCGGTTTGATTCCTTTATGGTTGGACATGGCTATTCAAGGAGCCTATATGATAGCTGTGTGTATTTTAGAAAACTTGCAAATGGCTCATTTGTATATTTGTTGCTTTATATTGATGATATGCTTATTGCTGCCAAGGATATGTCTGATATCAACAGATTGAAAGCAGAGCTTAGCAGTGAATTTGAGATGAAAGATTTGGGAGTTGCTAAAAAGATTCTCGACATGGAGATCCAAAGGGATAGAGCTGCAAGAAAGCTTTATTTGACTCAGAGAAGTGTTGGAGCGTTTTGGCATGAAAAATGCCAAACCTGTAAGTACTCCACTCGCTGCTCATTTTTGACTTTCTGCTGCTCTATGTCCTCAATCTGAAAAGGATATTGAGTATATATCACATGTTCCTTACTCTAGTGTTGTTGGTAGCATCATGTATGCTATAGTTTGCACTCGTCCTAACATTTCTCATGCAGTCAGTGTTGTTAGTAGATATATGTCTAATCCAGGCAAAGAACATTGGCATGCTGTGAAATGGATTTTGAGATACTTAAGGGGTACTACTAATGCTTGTTTGGAATTTGGAAAAAGTAAGAACATGGTGGTTGGCTATGTCGATTCAAATTATGCAGGTGATATTGACAAGCGAAGATCGATCACAGGTTATGTGTTTACTCTTGGTAGTAGCGCTATCAGTTGGAAAGCTACTTTACAGCACAAAGTTGCATTATCCACTACCGAAGCAGAATACATGGCGGTAGTCGAAGCTGTAAAAGAAGCTATTTGGCTAAGAGGCTTAGTCGGTGAACTCAGTTCAAATTTACAGAAAATTATTATTCATTATGATAGTCAAAGTGCGATTTGTCTAACTAAAGATCAGATGTTTCATGAAAGAACGAAGCACATTGACGTGAAATACCATTTTATTCGAGATATTATTTCCGAGGGAAATATTGGTATTACTAAAATTGGTACAGCGGACAATCCAGCCGACATGATGACGAATCCTCTTCCAACCAGTAAGTTTAAGCATTGCTTAAACTTGATTGGTGTTTGCGACAATTGAATTAAATCAACATTCAAATCAAGGTGGAGATTTGTGAATGTGATTTGAAGTTGTCAATAACAAATTGCATTTTTCATATGCAATTTTGGACTTTGAAAAACTTGTATGGTTGGCAAAATACAACATGTATTTGGCCTACTATTTTGGACTTTGAAAAACTTGTATGGTTGGCAAAATACAAGATGTATTTGGCCTCCTTTGTTCACATTATTTTTGTCTTTCATTTCCCATTACTATATAGGCTTATATATACCCTTCCAAGTTCATTTTGCAAATTCATTCCAACAAAAATCATTTGAGAGTTTAGTGTAATATATATACTTATTGTATGTATATTTGTATGTGAGGTTTGGGTGTATTTGGGTCAAGGGTTTGAGTGTTTTATTTTTCATTTCTTTTGTACCACTTTTCATATTATTAGTGGATTATTTGTTTTCTCCTTTCGCTAATTATTTTCTCCTATTTTGTTGTTGCCATATTCACCCAAAATAAATAGTTTATTCCGCTGCGGATCCTAATTCCTTAACACTGTACTTACGCCCTATACTACTATTTGGGGTGACTATTTCCTCTCCTTCAATTCTGTTGATCTTCTTCTGGTAAATATCTATCTTTCCTAACTTCAATTAATTTAACATATATATGATGGATACGAACTTATTTAATGGATTATTATTTTTTATGTTTTATTTCCGTATCCTAAAACTAATAGGAAACAGATGACATGATAAGCCATGAAAAGCTGAAGGAAGAAATGAGAAGCATGCTAATTGGATGCCCTGATATTTCAGAAACATTAGAAATGATTGATGCAATTCAACGATTAGGAATCGATTATCATTTCGGAAATGAGATTGAACAAATCTTAACAAATACCATGGACAAAAGTAAAGCAAGCCGTTATGATGATAATGATCTGCATGTCGTTTCTCTAAAATTTAGACTTCTTAGACAACAAGGTTTTAACATATCATGTGTTACGTGTCATATTTATGCTCGATTCTTCAATTATTTATTCGCGCGCTCCTATATATATATACATATTCTCTAAAGTTGCGAGCCTAATTTTTAATTATTACTATCTGATAGCATTATGCTGGTTATGTAAGTAATACTATATTTATTATTTTCCTTTTATGTATTTTCCTATATTGTAAAGTTGTATCATACACAAACTCTTCCTATTTTGTAATTGCTATTATTAATATAGAACTCTACACACATTTGTGCGTGTGAATTTCCTCAACATTATTCTAGGTTTACATGGTATTCAGAGCTTGATAAGGCAAAACTGCCGTCGGCTGAGTTACAGTCACTGCCGATTATTTTCCTGTCCTTCATTGTTCGTTTTTTTTTCCCGATCGGACCTGATATTATGGCCACATCAGGTGCTGCTCTTTCATCGTCAACAGGAGCCTTGGTTTCATCTGCCACTTCTGAAAGTAGTGCTGCGATTACCCCCATCCATCTCACATCAATTACCGTTAAAATTGGATTCCGGTAATTATGTCCTTTGGAAAACTTTGATTATTTCGATGCTTACGGGATGCGATCTCGTCAAATATATAGACGGCACAGCTCCAATTCCAGCTGAAGTTTTGGCAGACAATAATCCTAATCCTACATTTTTATTATGGAGGCGTCAGGATCAACAAGTTCTCAGCTGGGTGTTGAATTCTATTTCTCCGTCAGTATTACCACAAGTCGTTGGTGTACAATCAGCCCGTGAAGCCTGGGTCAAACTTGAACGTGCATATCAGGTTCCCGTGCTCAAGCTCGTGACCTTAAACAATAACTTCATCACCTCAAGAAAGGTAACGAAACAATTTCAGCCTATATGCAACGTGCTAAATTGATTTTTGATAGACTGGGTTCACTTAATCATGTTGTTTCGAATGAGGATTTAGTTGATGCTATTTTGGATGGGTTGAGTAGTACAAATAGCCCTTATCATGATTTTTGTAGATCGTTAGAAGCGCGTATGACCACTGTTTCTTATGATGATTTGTTTGGTTTATTATTGATCGAGGAACGTCAATTAAGTAAGGATAAAAGCCCCGTTGAGGATCTTAATCATGTGTCAGCACACTACACTCGTCCTCAAAATCCAAGTGGGCAAGGTCGAGGCCGTGTTAGGCATCAATTTTAGCCTCATCGCCGTCAACAAGGACAATTTGATAGCCCCGCTCAGTTTTCTTCTTACGGCCAGCAGGGTCAGAATTTTCAGAACTACGGGCAGCAATCTTACGGCCACCAACCTTCCAGTCCGGGCCTTCTTCCTTCACCACCAGCCCATACTTCGATCACACAACAGGCACCTATAGATGCTTTAACTTTGGTCTGTCATAACTGCAAGGGAATGGGCCACTACTTGAGACAATGTCCCTCACCTTGACTAAATACCCATCACCGTCCTCCTTCATCAAACTTTACCACCGTAAATCCTACTAACCAGTCCTGGATCATGGATAGCGGCGCTATACATCACCTTACTTCCGATTTGGGAAATCTCCATCTTCATTCTGAGTATTCCGGTCCCGAAGAAGTCCTTTTAGGTAATGGTTCTAAACTTCCTATACATCATGTTGGTTCTTCCTATGTTCCTAATAAGTCATTAAAATTGCACCAATTTTTACATGTTCCTCATTCTAATTCAAATTTAATTTCTTTTGGTGCACTCACTAAAGCTAACGATGTTTCAGTTGAATTTTTAAATGACTGTTTTGTTGCGAAGGACCTTCTTTCCAAACAGGTGATACTTCGAGGCCAGAATAAGGATGGTCTTTATCAGTTGGCGTCTTCGTCCCGTGCTCCAGTTTGCTCGCATGCTACTTTATTGACTATGTGGCATGAACGACTTGGGCATCCTTCCTTTCCAGTTGTCAGCCGGGTTCTTCGTGAAAATAATATCCAATTTTTAGATAAGTCATCTAGGTGTCAGTTGTGTCCGGATTGTTCAGTTAGTAAGAGTCATCGTTTGCCTTTTTCTATTTCAGAGTCTATTATTTCTGGACCTTTGGATTTAATTTATTCTGATGTATGGGGACCAGCCCCAATTCAATCACATGATGGTTTTTCATATTACATTTTATTTTATAATCATTTCAGCAAATACTGTTGGATTTACTTTATGGAACATGAGTCTGATGCACTATCTATTTTTATTCAATTTTGCACTACAGTTGGAAAGTTTTTTAACCAATCTATTAAATGCTTCCAATTTGATGGGGGAGGGGAATTTAAACCAATTCAAAAATACCTTCAACGGCATGGCATTCAATCTCGTATGTCGTGCCCATATACCCCTGAACAAAATGGTAATGCTGAAAGGAAACATCGCTATGTGGTTAAAACTAGTCTTGCATTACTACATCGTGCTGAGTTACCTATGCAATTTCATTCCTATGCATTTGATACTGCTGTTTTTCTGATTAATCGAATGCCTTCCAGTGTCATTAATTTTGATAGTCCTTTTCATCGCCTATTTCAAGAGTCTCCTGATTATTCATTTCTGTGAGTATTTGGTTGTTTGTGTTACCCGTGGTTGCGTCCTTATGCTTCAAATAAACTTAATTATCGTTCACGTCGTTGTGTTTTTGTTGGCTATAGTCGTGTTCATAAAGGTTATCGGTGTTTTGATCCTTTTTTAAATAAATTTTTTGTCTTACGTCATGTCTTGTTTGATGAGCAGGTTTTCCCATATTCGAACCTTGTGAAGCCTGCTTTGCATGATCCAATGATCCAAAACTCGCTACCAACCATTACCATACACACCAGGACACCACCTATTTCACCCGTAGCTTCTCCTCAACCTGAACTGCCACAATCACCATAACCTGATTCCTCACCCTCTCCACCTCGAAAAACCAAGACTATTTCACAACTTTATGCCCAAACTGAACCTTCCACCCCGGGTCTTTCCCTTGTAGTGGACATACATAAGTCTGCGGCGTCTCACTCGGCACGTCGTCTCTCGCGTGCTGAGGTCAGAAAATATGGACCACGAGCTCTGTATACAAGCACTACTCCTGTTGATCCCACGTGTCACACGGAGGCTATAAAAATTTCACATTGGTGGGCTACCATGTCTGATGAATTTTCAGCACTTATTTATAATGGCACTTAGGAGCTTGTACCACCTCATGAAGCTACAAATGTTATTGGGTGCAAATGGGTTTTTAAAACAAAACCTGGTATGGACTTCTCCGAAACTTTCAATCCTGTTATTAAACCAGTCACTATTCGGCTACTTTTATTATTAGCTGTAGTCACTCGTGGTTTATCAATCATTTTGATGTTTCAAATGCTTTTTTGCATAGTGATCTTGATACACCAGTCTATATGGTACAACCACCTGGTTTCATCGACCCTCGTTGCCCTACTCATGTCTGTAAATTAAGGAAATCACTTTATGGTCTCAAACAATCACCACGTATGTGGCATCATAAACTTACTCAGTCCCTTCAGGAGTATGGTTTTCACAGCTCACGAGCTGCTGTTTCTCTTTACTTTTATCGTCGGGGTTCATGTGTTTTGTTTTGCTTGATTTATGTTGATGATCTTCTTATGCTTGGGAATGATTCAAAACAGTCCTCACATTTATTTTCTTTCTTGCAATCTCGATTTGCAATTAAGAATTTGGAACCGGTTAATTATTTTTTGGGTATTGAATTCTCGCGAAAAAATGGCCAATTATTTTTATCTCAACGTAAGTACACGCAAGATCTTTTAACTCGAGCAAATATGTCCTTGGCTAAATCGATTTCTACTCCAGCCACTCATGTGAAGCCTGCGGATATTGACTCTAGTGAATACATTGATGTTACCCATTATCGTAGTTTGGTGGGTGGTCTTCAGTATCTCACAATTACTCGTCCTGATGTGGCATTCTCATTTACAAAGGTGGCACAATCTATGAACTCACCCACTGTTTCTAGTTGGCAAGCTTTAAAACGAATTTTGCGTTACCTACAAGGCACCATTGATTTTGGCTTGCATTATTGTCAACAATCGGGCATTCACTTACATGGTTTTTCTGATTCCGATTGGGGTGGTGATGCTATAGATCTTCGTTCAATGACAGGTTATGGTATTTATCATGGTACTAATTTGATCTCATGGACATCGAAAAAGCAACGTACAGTTTCTAGGTCCTCCACAGAGGTTGAGTATCGGGCAGTTGCTAACACTACCTCTGAGTTGGCATGGATAGAGCTTCTTTTGCGAGAGATTGGGTTTCCGGCTAATGGCCCCCTGACACTTTGGTGCGATAATTTGAGTACGACTTATCTCACAGCAAACCCCATCTTTCATTCCCGGACTAAACATTTAGAGTTAGATTTTCATTTTGTGCGTAAAAGGGTAGCCTCGAAGGCCCTTCTTGTTCGACACATCTCGACTGAAGACCAAGCTGCGAATATATTCACCAAGCCATTGTCTCGTCATCGGTTCATACTGTTACGTAACAAGTTGGCTGTGGTTCACAACCCCACCCAACTTGCGGGGGGGTGATAGCATTATGCTGGTTATGCAAATAATATTATGTTTATTATTTTCCTTTTATGTATTTTCCTATATTGTAAAGTTGTACCATACACAAACTCTTTCTATTTTGTAATTGCTATTATTAATATAGAACTCTACACACATTTGTGTGTGTGAATTTCCTCAACAATATTCTAGGTTTACACTTCCTCAACAATATTCTAGGTTTACACTATCCACATGAAAAAAGATGTTTTCAACAAGCTTAAAGATGGCGGGAGCAAGTTCAAGGACGCAATTGTTAACGATGCTAGAGGAATGTTAAGCTTGTATGAAGCTGCACATCTAAGAACTCACAGAGAAGAAATTTTAGATGAAGCACTTCCTTTTATTACGGCACATCTTCAATCCATAGCAATCCTATTGGATTATCCTCTTTCAAATCAAATCAACAATGCTTTGGATCAACCATATTATATGGGCATACCAAGGTTGGAGACCAGGAAATACTTCCCTTTGTATGATGGAGTTGCTTCATGTAATAAAACCATATTATCTTTCGCTAAGTTGGATTTCAATTTATTGCAAAAGCTACACCAAAAGGAGCTGAGCGAGATAACCGGGTAAATTCTAATTATATAATTAATAGTACTACTTACTAATTACACGTTATGAGTAAAAATTAAGTGAGTTGGTTAAAATAAATGGTGATTAGGTGGTGGAAAGAGTTAGACTTTAAAAACAAGGTACCGTCTGCAAGGGATAGAATAGTAGAGTGCTATTTTTGGGCACTGGGATTCTATTATAGTTTGGCTAGAAAGATACTAACCAAAGTCACTGCAATCACCTCTGTTATTGATGATATGTATGATTCATTTGCTCCTTTTCAAGAACTCCAAATATTTACTGCTGCAACTGAGAGGTATTTCTGTCATTCTTTATGCTCATCAATGTGAATATCACTTTATGTATTATTAATGCTTAATGCATCATTAGCTACCTGAACTTGTCCCCAAAAACCCGTTGTCTTCCTAAACTTTCGAAGTGACCTGGTAGTTCTCTCAACTTTCAAAAAGTGCACCACTTTGCTCCAGAACGCGGCGTGTCGGCTTGTTATTGGAGAGAGAAAATTTTAAAAATGACATCTTTGAAAAGTCAAACCAACTAAAAGCTGACACGTGGCATTCATGAAGCAAAGTGGTGCACTTTTTGATAGTTGAGGGAGCGACGGGTTCACTTTAAAAGTTCAGGGAGGCAAAGGGTTTTCGGGGACAAGTTCAGGTTGCTAATGATGCATTAGGCCTATTATTAAACATAGTCTATGAAAAATTCATACATTAGGTGGGACCTCAGCGAGACGAATCAACCGCCAGAGTACATAAAAGAAGTATACAAAGTAGTAATAGATGCATACTCAGAAATTGAGGAAATTATGGGGAAGCAAGGAAAATCATGCAGAACATATTATGCGAAAGAAGCAGTAAATAAATCCTCTATTAATTGCAAAATTAAAAGTCCTTTAGTAATAATTTAAAATTGCATGATATCTAACGAAAGTGTTCCTTTTTAAGAATGAAATGATCAGATGAAAGAATTTGTGAGAGGAAGTTTAACTCAAGCGAGTTGGCTACACCGAAAACAAATCCCAAAAATGGATGAATACTCGCGTATGGTAATACCTTCCATTGGGTGGCAAGTCTTGACAGTTACATCGCTAATAGGAATGGATGATATTGTAACTAAGAACACTTTCGATTGGTTATTTAGTGACCCGTACATAGTTATAGCCTCATCATTAAGGGGTAGATACATGGATGATATCGTGGACCTCAAGGTACGTACGTACGTGTATTATACATGTACGAGATGATATTTTTTTATTCTTTTGCTAATAAATAAATACGGTAAATTGATGCAGCTTGATCATAAGACAGACCTTGTATTCTCAAGTATAGATTGTTATATGAATCAGTATAACTCTACGAGAGCCGAAGCAGTAGAAGAATTGAAAAAACGAGTTATAAAATTCAACAAAGATATTAATGGAGAACAGTCATGCCCTAGGGCATGTAGTCTTGCGGCGGCGACTGATTATTGATCCCCGGCGTCTGCATGGTCTGTTTGTTTGTTCTTTGATCGTTTTGTTGTTCTAACCCATTTCTCTATGCCCTAATTACTCCCCTTCCTGTTTTCTTTGAGCCTATCCTTTCATTTTCAATTTCATAAACCCTAAGTTATCATCCTTTATGAACCCTATTCCTCAAAGCGTAGATGAAAAAGTGAGGTGGCACTATGATGTTTTGAACCGTGATGACGATGATGAAGATCTGATGGGGGTACCGCCGAATCTAGCCCCTTTGACAATGAAACTCCCTAGTACAAATGAAATAAGGCAGTGGTTGGAGCTACAATTGCTAGAGATGGTGAGTAAGGGGAACAATAAGGATGATGAGACTATTGTTTCATATCAGAAACACAAACGTACAAAAGTGGGGAACTCTTCTATGATGGCTATTGATCCAATCCTTGTTGGAGACTCTCAAAGTAAAGCGAGCTCGAAGGTGAGAGCTCATATTGAACCATGAAAATCTTGAGTTGGAACTGTCGGGGATTGGGCATGGATCCGACAGTTCAGGAAATAGAAGACCTAGTGTCTTCTTGGATGCCTGAGGTGGTCTTTATTATGGAAGTAAAGGTAGGAAGAGCTGCAGTTGAGGCAGTGCAAAGACGTATTCGATTCGAGGGGTTATTTTTTGTTCACAATAATAACCATGGTGGTGGTTTAGCGATGTTTTGGAAGAAGAGGGATATGGTCCAGTTGAATAGATATGCAAAAAATTTCATTGACATTAATATTAATAACGGCGATGATCATTGGCGGTTAACAGGTCTCTATGGTTTTCCCGAGAATAATTGGCGAAGAAGAAAGGAGTCGTGGGATTGTTTGAGGAGCCTTCATAATTTAAATAATTTGCCTTGGTGTGTAATCGGAGATTTTAATGATATGTTGTCATTGGAAAAGAAAATTGGGGGTAGGCCTCGGCCGATGGTGTGGCTCAATGGTTTTTGGGAGACTTTATCGGATTGTGGCCTTTCGGATGTTGGCATGTCAGGGTATCAATTCACGTGGGAACGTAGTAGAGTATCGGCCAACTGGATCGCTGAAAAGTTAGATAGGGCAGTGGCGAGCTTAGATTGGCTCGAAAACTATAGTGATGCGAGGGTTCAAAATGTTAGTACTTCTGAGTCTGACCATTCAGCCATTGTTTTGCACTGCTCATCGCATCAAATTAGAAAGTTGCAGTCGTTTAGATTTGAAAAAAGTTGGTTGGAGCAGGCTGGTTGTAAAGAGCAGGTGGCGAGGTCATGGAATGCTCGACGACCTACAGACTCTGTTGATGATAAATTGAAGCGTTGTGCAGCTGACTTGACATCTTGGGGGAGAGAGCAGCACGGAAATTTTAAGGCTAAGCTTAAGGCTTGCCGCAAGGAACTTAACGATCTTAAACAACAGCACGGCTGGTCCATTTTTGATGAATTCGTGAGTGAAAAAGCTGAATTAGGCACATTATTAAGGCAACAAGCCGCCTACTGGCAGCAGCGTGCCAAATTGAATTGGTTACGACAAGGCGACCAAAACACCACTTTTTTCCATCGTTCAGCTTCGGGTAGACATCGAAAAAATTCATCCCAAAGACTCCAAAATGAGGCGGGCAGTTGGGTGACCTGGGAGGGAGGCTTGGAGGATGAAATTCAACGATTTTATACAGACTTATTTGTTTCTAGAGGAGCTGATTTTGAATGCATTACCAGTCTGATACAGAGCAGAATTCCTCCTAATCTTACCACAGATTTGCAACGACCTTTCTCGCAAGATGAAATCAAGGCAGCCTTGTTCAGTATGTACCCTGATAAGTCCCCAGGCCCTGATGGTTTTAATCCTGATTTTTTTCAACACTTCTGGGGTTAATTGGCGATGAGGTAACCCAATTTTGTATTGATTGTCTGCATAATAGATCTTTCCCTATTGGCCTCAATGCTACTAATATCGTATTGATCCCTAAGAAAAGAGTTCCTGAGAAAGTCACTAATCTCAGACCTATTTCTCTCTGCAATGTTCTTTTTAGAGTTATATCAAAAATGATTGCTAACATGATTCAACATATTATGAACCTGATTATTTTAGAAACCCAGAGTGCTTTTATTTCTGGGAGGTACATAACTGATAATATTTTGATAGACTTTGAAATTGGACATTATATGCATAGAAAGAGATCGGGGGTTAAGGGAATGAGTTCTTTAAAAGTTGATATGTCTAAGGCTTATGATAGAGTGGAATGGCCTTTTATTAATGCTATGCTGTTGAAATTGGGCTTCCCTACGAGTCTCACCGAGTTGATTATAGCCTCTATCTCTTCTGTTACCTATACCATTAAGCATTGGGATGAAATTTTTCAGTAGTTTACACCTCAAAGAGGACTTAGGCAGGAAGGTCCACTATCTCCATACCTTTTCCTCATTTGTGCCGAGGGTCTCTCTTCTCTTATTCAACATAATATTTAGTTGGGTTTCCTACATCTTCTCTTTGCAGATGATAGTCTGTTTTTCTTCAACGCGAATATCTCTGAGGCTCTTGTACTGAAAAACATTTTCTCTACTTACAACCTTGATTCAGGTCAACAAATTAATTTCAACAAGTCCTCCATTGTTTTTAGCCCTAATGTGAATGATCGGACGAGACAAGATGTTTTATCTTGTTTGCAAGTTAAGGAGATAGCTAACCATGGAACCTATTTGATTTTACCCTCTTTCATTGGAAGGTCAAAGAAAGTTGTTTTTTATTACATCATCGCAGGAGCCCACAAAAAAGTTCTAGGATGGAAGTGGAAGGCAATTTTTCAAGGGGGAAATGAGGTACTACTTAAATTCGTTGCTCAAGCTCTTTCAACCTATGCTATGTAAATATTTAAGTTACAGTCTCACATTTTGGCTACACTTGAGAAAAAATTTTGTGACTTTTGGTGGGGTTCATCTATTCATTGGATGAGGTGGGAGAGGTTATGTCAATCGAAAGAAAAGGCAGGGCTAAATTTTTGTAGCTTGCGGGAATTTAATCTTGCACTTTTAGCCAAGCAAGCGTAAGCGTGGAGAATCATTTCCGAACCTAATTCCCTAGTGAGTAGAATATTTAAGCTCAAATGTTTCCTCAATTGTTCTTTTTTTGAAGCTCAAGTTAAAACCAATTCTAGCCTCGTTTGGCGGGGAATTTTAAGAACTAAAAATATTATTCACCAAGCCTTGAGATGGAGGATTAGGAATGGTTCAAATATATCTATTTGGCGTGACTATTGGCTTCTTTCGACTTCAAGGCCATGTATACGTCAGCCCCTTTCCCCGGGCTAGAGGAAGGGACGGTGAATCTGCTTTTGAACCACGATGGGCTACCGTGGGATGAGGAGCTGCTAGAGTGGCTATTCTCGGCTGAGGAACGTCAATTAATTAAAAAAATTCCAAGGCAGTGGCATAATGCAAATGATAGAATTTATTGGGCCTTTGAATGGTCTGCTATGTTTTCCGTAAAATCATGCTATCATCTCATTCTAAATCAGTCCCATATTTCTACTCCACCATCTAATTTCCTAAGTCCAATTTGGAATAACATATGGGGGCTCTATGTCCCTTCGAGAATTCATTCTTTCCTATGAAATCTTGCCACCAATTCCCTTCCGATAATGAACAGGTTGAGACAGAGATATGTGGAAGTTGATCTTTATTGTATATGCAATGACAGTCCCGAAGACCCTTTCCATGCTCTAATCGGGTGTAGTTCGGTCCTATCTATTTGGGATGAGTTATGTAGCGAGGGTTGGCCTATTTCGATCACATGCATTACAAGTTGGTGGGCTTGGCTTTCGTCTAAAGATAGGGACTTCGTTGAAAAGGCAGCTTGTGTATGTTGGGCGATATGGTCTAGGAGAAATAACTAGGTTTGGAACCATAAACTCAGAGTGGCTTCTCAGGTATTACGTCACGGACTTGGCTTCTTGTCAGAATAGAGATCGACAAACCCTCGGCAGGTGTCAGCCTCTCAGCCGTCAGTTATAGCAAAATGGAGAAGACCCCGCGTGACTACTTGGGTCAAATGCAACATTAATGCAAGCATATTTAATAACGGCAATTATCTTGGCCACGGGTGTATGGTGAGGAACTCAGGAGGAGATGTTTTAGCTGCGAGATCTATGCTCTTACCTGGAGGTGGTAATCCTTTTCTTGCTGAATTGATGAGCTGCAGAGAGGCGTATCATTTTAGAGCTTGATGCTATTAACGTTGTTCATGCTTTGAATAACGGTTTTGTTTTTGTTTCTCCTATTGGTCTTATTTTCGAGGATTGTAGGCAACTTTTGGAACACTTTTCTTTTATTCGCGTGGTGTTTGTTAGTAGGTCTGCGAATCAGACTGCACATTTGCTAGCTAGAGCAGCTAATTCCTCGACAGGTAGGGGGTCGTGGTTTAACTCCTGTCCACCTTTAATTAGGGCTGTTATATGACTCTAATTCCGAACATATCGACTATCATCTTTAGTAAAAAAAAACATATTAATGGAGAACTTGTGAAGCTGCAAAGCTACATTCCTAAGTGTGTACTTATAAGATTGCTCAATCTTAACAGATTAATTAATTTTATGTATAACAATGAAGATCGCTATACTAATGCCGGAGGTGTCATGAAAGATTATGTTTCATCATTGTTGGTTGATCCCATTCCGATGTAATATTTTGTATAAAAGAGCATTTGATTATTGTGTACTATATTGACTAGTGTGTATATTGTATTATTGATGATCTTTGAACCCTCCAAAACTTGAACCATGATTCTTTTTCTTTATCTTGTCATGGATTTTCATGTATATTGATCAAATCTTGCTTATTAGATAAGTGGATGATATTTTGATGAAATGGCAGGAGGGCAAAGTGATATTTACTTTGTAAAATCAAAATAATCATAGCCTCCGTATGTGGCAAAGTAGTACTTTTTTATTTGGCAATTGGCACAATTTGATAACCTTTTGGGCCCAATGCATGTACTACCCAAGTATAACCGTGACATTAATGACCCTAAAATAGTACCTGGAGTAAGAATTTTAAGCCCACAACAAGATATAATTATATTCTCGCTTTAGTTATAATAAAAAAAAATAACCCTTCTTAATAAAGAAAGAAACACAAGAAATACACAATTGTATGTTTATTTTTATAAATATTTACACTTTCATGTTTAATGGAGTTTTTTTTAAGGAATATAGATCATTTTTTTACCAATTTTATAGATTATGGGAATTAAACCCATAATCTCAAGCCGCCACCAAACCATTGGCTTGGTGGCTATGTTTAATATAGTTTTATATCGAATTAAAATATCAATAAGTGTTGGTCTAAGTGGGAAGTGACTTAGCATTGCTTAATCAAGGTCTCGAGTTCGAGCCCTAGTGAATACAGAAAATTTTTATTGAAAGACTCACCAATATAGCTAGGTGCGCAACCCGGATTGGATCTAGAGATAGTCGGTGCAAAAATCTGATGAACCTAATGGGCAACCCAAAAATATTGAATTAAAATGTTTTTTAAAACAATAGCTTTTCATTTACACAATTATTTTTATTTTACTTGAGCAACATATTTTATATTTGTCTTATAATAAAATATGGGCATGAGTTGGGTTTGAGCTGCTGGACCCAATTAAATTTAATTTAAAAATTAATAAGTCAAGTTCGCTTCAACCTATAAAAAAATAAAAGTCGGTTTAACTTTGCTTAAGTAGGTGCGTATAAGTATACTTTTTAAAAATATCAAATTAAAATTTTTTTTAAACAGTAGCTTTTCATTTACACAACTATTTTTATTTTATTTAAGCAACATATTTTATATTTATCTTATAATAAAATACGGGCATGAGTTGGGTTTGAATTGGACCCAATTAAATCTAATATAATTAATAAGTCAAATTTACTCCAACCTATAAAAAATAAAAGTCTGTCTAACTTTGGGTAAGTAGGTGTGTATAAGTATATTTTTAAAAATATCAAATTAAAATGTTTTTTAAAACAGTAGCTTTTCATTTACAAGATTATTTTTATTTTACTTCAACATATTTTATAGTTATCTTATAATAAAATATGGGCATGAGTTGGGTTTCAGCTGTTGGACCCAATCAAATTTAATTTAAAATTTATTAAGCTAAATTTGCTCCGACCTATAAAAAAAAGTCGGTCTAACTTTACTTGAGTAGGTGTGTATAAGTATACTTTTTAAAAATATTGAATTAAAATGTTTTTTAAAATAATAGCTTTTCATTTACACGAATATTTTTATTTTACTTAAGCAACATATTTTATATTTATCTTATAATAAAATATGGGCATGAGCTGGGTTTGAGTTGGTCCAATTAAATCTAGTTTAAATATTAATAAGTCAAGCTCGCTCCAACCTATAAAAAATAAAATTCGGTCTAGCTTTGCTTAAGTAGGTGCATATAAGTGTACTTTTTAAAAAATCTACGCATTTACACTTACATTAAAATAGAAAGAAAAATTCTCATGTTCTTTAAACCTGGAACATTTAAATGCCACAAGTTCTAGGTTAAAGACATTCACCACAATTAGGTATAAATCCAACAGATTTGCAATGGAATTTCCAGCTTATGATTAATTAGCTCCTTAATGTATCATCCCGACTGTCTTAAACATTTCAAGCATTCACGCATAAAATGTCTAATGCATCATTAGTTATCTAAATTTATTTTTAAAAATTTGTTGTCTCTCTGAACTTTTAAAGTGACCCTATAATTCCTTTAATTATCAAAAAGCGCACCACTTTGAATGTTATGTGTCAGCTTCTGATTGATTGACTTTTCAAAGATGTCATTTTTTAGATTTTCTCTCTACAATTAGAAGCTGACATGTGATATTCCGAAAGTAAAATGATATACTTTTTTAAAGTTGAAAGACCTATAAATTTCTCTAAAATTCAGAAAAATAATAAATTTTTGGGGTTAAGTTCAATTAATTAACGATGCATTAAGCCATATAAAATGCAGATTACTAACTCCTAAAACTCCCAGCTATATTTGCATTTTTATTTTCCTCCACTTTGTCTCATTATAATAATTGATGATAAATATATAATTGATAATGTAGGCTTTCACGCTTGCATAAATATATTAAAAGAAAAGCTTAGTTAAAATTAAAAAATGATATTATACTGTAGCTACTTGAATTTATTTAAAAAAATTTATTGTCCCTCAATTTTTAAAATAACCTTAAAAGAGCTATAAGGTCACTTTAAAAATTCAGGGACAATAAATTTTTTAAAATAAATTCTAATAGTTGAATATGTATTAGGCCTTGCCTTTCTCAAATTATAAACATACCCATGAAACTATGAAATTGATGGCGAAAATTGCATCAGCTAAGCTCAGTATATATATGAATAGTCCCCACAATTCTATTTTACAAAGGGAAAACCCATCACCATGATTGGGGTTCTGTTTTTGGGTTAATATTAAAGGACAAGATTCGCAACTTAAAATAAATAATCCAATGATTTAGAAATTTAAAAAATGAATCTTAGCTAATTATTTTAAAAATAAATTCTAGCCGCAATTGAAATATTAAAAGAAAATATCAAAGCTAATTAGTATTTTCTAAAAGAAACACTAGCCGCCATAAGTTTTTTTTTATCATTTTATTTGTTTTTAGTTTTCATGTGAAATAATATGTACATGATGTTTTTATTATCCAGCATGACCGTGATGAAAATATTATATCTGAATACCGATATTTTAAAATTGATCTTATATAAATTAATTAAATTTTTTATCGTATTTCGGTAAAATAAATACGAACTTGGGGCGATTGGGGTTGCTTCTGAGAAACACTCCAATACTTAAGTCAATAAAGGATTTGAAGGAATATTGAAGAAGTTTTTAATGTGATACTTTGATCTAACCTAGGTGGAAGATGCCCTGCTTCTAGTGAAAGAGGGAGTCCTAGTTGTAATAGGTTATAACTTCTTTAATGCATGCCTGATAGTTGAACTCTAAGTAGATTAGAATAAAATCGGAGGAGAGAATACAGGAAATAGAATCCTATCTGGATTCTCCCTACTTATGCGGCACGAAAGTTACTGGAAACTGACAGTCAAATTGAATATGCATAACAGGCGTGACAGAAATTCAAAATTTTGTCCATGTCTCCAGGAACTCCTATTAAATGTATATAAATTAAATAAAGCCTTTAACTAAATAATTTTCTACCTAGGTTAACATGCAAAGGGCTAGGCATACCATAATCCTAAATTATATCTAAGGATATATATTTTATATTAAGCATGTTATAACTCTAAGCTATAACCTTAGCATTAAATAAATTGAGCATGCAAAACAACCTAAGCATAATTATTAAGTCTTGAAACGCTTAAAGAAAAAGATCTAATAATTAAAATAAAACATACTAGTTGAAGCGTGCTATAGCAGAACCTCCTTACACAAGCCTCCAAGAATAAGATAGCCTCTATGAGTATCCACACGAACCCCACCAACCGAAACCTCCCAATAAGGAAGAACCGAAGAACCTTGAGTAGCTGCTAGGCCACTCTAAAATCCCACCCTAAAATATATTATTCAATTTACCTTACATGTAGGATTTACTATTGAACTGGTGCCATTTCAAATGGAGAAAATGGGCTCAATTTATAGGGGAAGCAAGGGCTCCCACATTTAATGCGGGATGGGGAAAAAACCCCATCTCGCCCTTGGCAAACACGCGGATCCTATAGGATTCACGTGATGCCCACGCTGACCCGACTTGCTCCTTTGCCATACAAGGCAGGCTCTCGCGAGCCTGCCTTGTCCCCTGGGCTGGGCCTCGCGGGCGGCAAAGGCTGCACAAGAGCCTGCCTTGTCCCACAGGCAGGGCCTCGCGAGACTTCCTGCGAGCCCAGCTCGCGGGTGGCCGAGTGCTTTGGCACTCGTGCGGGCTCGCGTAGGTTCGCAAAGCCTTTGGGGCTTACGGGTCCTATTTGTGAAGAGTCCAACCCTCGATTTTTGCAGTTCTAGCCCTTTCTCCAATTTAATCAAATATTTATTTTATAACCCTAATAAATTAGTTTTCGGTCAAAAATAAAATTCCTTGGCTTAAAAAATGATCCAATCTTCTTTTAAATAAATAATAATCCAATTATTAATATGTTATATTTTCGTAATAGAATAAATCTATTAATTCTTTACTCAGTCCGATGAAGGTTCAATGTGTGCAACCTTATAGGATCCTGAAGTATTGAGCCGTTAAGGCTTCACCAACACTCGTTCTAATGGAACCATTAGCTGGAGGTTCTAAACCGTGAATAGAACCTGATTACCTTAAACGACTGTAGTACGCTTCTAGCAAGGGTCTACCATCCCCCATTACTCGAAACGTCATTTGTGCTTATGACTTTAATCCCGGTTAGTGCAATAGTTATCCAATGCGATGAACTCCTTCCATTCTTTAATATTAGTACCATCCGGTTTATATGGTTCAGTTAAAGTATTAACCCACTAATAGTAAGGTTGCTCCAAGCTATCCTAATTATTAACTTGTTACCGAAGTATATTGTCTTTTACCATAGTCACTACAAGAAATTTAGCATATTATGACAATTTTTTTTGCCACGCACATGATTTCGTCATATTTAATAGTTTTTTGTGACAAAATTAAACAATTCGTCGTTATTTCTTATTTCTCATGACAAATTTAATCTGTGTCTCTATTAATATACATTTTCGTTACTATTTATGTAAATTTTGTAACAATAAAAGAAATATCGTCACTTTTAAATTTGAAGGCAAAAAATTTTAGAGGGAAAAACTTATCATGACAATGTGAAATAAATTAGTGACAATATAATCGTCATGGTAAAAACAAAGTTTTATGGCGTTTCATATTTGTCATTATTTCATAAACAATAATATGACAAATAAAATTTTTGTCGTGTAATTTCTTTGATAGTGACATTTTTAAGTTTTGTCATATTATTTAGCACCATATTATGACGAAATATAATATTTGTCGTAATTGAAATTTTAAATGACTATTTCATTTGTCAACGTATATAATATTTTTATGACGATTTTTGTATGTCACAATTCGATTAAAAATGTGATGAATTTTGATTTTGTCGTATATTTTTAAATTTTAAAGTGAAGATACTTAGATATTATCATGTAATTTTAGCGTATATCGTGATGATATATTACATAATGTTACGGTAATGTTAATATATGACGACAATATATCGTCATTATTTATAAATCTTTGTGATAATATATATACGTCATGATTTAATAAAAGAAATGACAACTTTTATTTGTCCTAGATTCTTATATTAATTAATTTCTTACCCATCCATGAAAAAAAATATATTTTATAGGTCCACTAATTTGAGATTTGACATATGTGAGTTAACAAAAACAATCTTTATCGTAGTATTTTTTTAATGTTCATCAGAAAATTTAGAATAATAAGTATTTTTTAAAAAATAAAATAAATTATAAGTATGGAAACACAGACGGAGAATCTTCCAACATTTGTGAAAATATTCAGCATTATGAACTAAGTATTGAAATTATAAATAATGGGAAATATTATTTTTTTGAATGGAGTTTGAAGTTAAAATTTATGATTCACACTGATATTTATACTCTCTATCATTATTATGAACTAAGTATTGAAATTATAAATAATGGAAAATATTATTTTTTTAATGGAGTTTGAAGTTAAAATTTATGATTCACACTGATATTTATATTCTCTATCATTACAATAAGTTTTTTTTTTAATTTTTACAAACAACGCAATTGCACTTAAGATAAAAATTATTGAGAGTAAATTTTTTTAAAATATTTGTCTCTTATTAGATTACAATGCATTTATCTTTTTTACCTTTTGCCTTTATTTACTCATATTCATCGTAAAAAATGAATAGTCTATTTATGTATTAAAAAGAATAATAGTTTTAAGGTTATATTAATATTTTTACTGCTCTATTTGATGTAGTCTTAGTATTAGTAAATTTGGCAAAAACGACACTTATTTAAACATGGAGGGAATATAAATTTACTATATATATCGTTTCTTGCACGCACTTAAAAAATTATACAATTTCCTTAAAAGAAGTACTTACTAAAATGAACACATTAAACTAGAAATTATTGCATCAATTTTAATTAAAAGAGCTTTTATTACCACCGGTAAATTGTTGGAATAGCAATTTAATTTTTAATTATTTGAATGAAATTTAATATTCCATCAAAAAAAGAAATTCAATATTAATAAAGTGAATATTTCTCTAAATCCAGCCCAATAAACATATTTAACCCTAAGATGCACGTCCGTATAAAACGTGCATACTGCCTGCCACCCCTCTCTAACCGTTCATCTCCTCTCTCCCTTTGTATATTGATCGTCTATGTTCTGGCGGTTTTTCTTCCCCTCCCCACTTCGAGATTAAGCTCCTCCGAGGCTTTGCTTGTGATGTTATATGAGAGTTTTCGAAACATGGCCTGAGTTTTATCTCCTCAAACAACATGCTCTCTTTAAGTTGATTCGTTGATCAGATATGGGCTGAGTTTCTGGGTAGCGTCCTATTCATGTACGTTCCCTTTCCTTTTTCTAATAATGTAATTTGTGATTTCGATTTTGTTTTAGTTGGGTTTAGGGTTTCATTGTTTTTGTATGTTTTAGGGGAAAAGTAATAATTTGACGTTTCTACTTACTATTTACAGATTTTAAGTTATTTCTTCACAAAAGAAATTCGATTAACTAAATTTAAGGCTGCAGTCAAATTTGATATACTTTGGGAGTGTATAGAAAGAATAAGAAATAGGTGTAGTAATTGTCACAAGTAATTTTGTTTTTTTGTTCACTCTCAATTGAAAATAGTGGAGGATTTTCTTTTGTCCAGGCATGATGTGGGTGTTGTTAGTGATTTTCTCCAATCATAGTTCTTTGGATGTTTCGTTGAATTCAACAAATAGAGACAAGTCTAATATGGCCTTATAAGGTATGTTTAATTTTCGGTTCTCTTAAATGAAGATACATGTATCAGTAGCATTTCTAGTAATCATATTTTAAAAGATCATAAGAATTTTTATAAAAGCAATAATAATGATTCATTTTACTTTAATGAGATACTATATATAACGGACCAAAAGCCCTGCGCTTTCTACATCTAGAGGATTTGCGAATCCCTCCTTATACTTAAACTTTCCAAGAGCCACCTCATGGTAACCAAGTTGAACGAAATAAATTGAACAGGTACTCATTCTATATCTAATCTCTTACAAGATCAATTGGGACTTGCCCTAATTCGTTTAAAAAATGTGGTTAGGGGGTTGGACAAATGTGTCCCATCGTCTAGTGGTCCAGGACACCTCTCTTTCAAGGAGGCGGCGGGGATTCGACTTCCCCTAGGGGAAGGGTATTATGAACGGAAGTGGATCGTGGATTCTTTTTTTTAATGGAATACCTTCCTGGCCAACGCAACTACGCTTCTTCAAGTATCATTGTTGGTTTTGAATCTAAGCATTCAATGGTTGGTGCAAGATGCTGCTCTTCCATACCCGAAATCCGGACTCCTGATTCGTATCTCCCACCTCAGGTACATATACACATTTTCTTCGGTCTTAGTTTTAGTTTTATGAACTTTAGAGTTATAATTCTAGTGGGTTCATTGTAGTCATATATGCCATTATAAATTTTAGAGTTATAATTCTAGTGGTTTCATTGTAGTCATATATTATGCCATTATAAATTTTAGAGTTATAATTCTAGTGGGTTCATTAGGGTTATAATTCCAGTAGGTTCATTGTAGTCATATTATGCCATTATAAATTTAGAGTTATAATTCCAGTGGGTTCATCGTAGTTATTTGGTTTTATTTGAATTTAATTTTTTTTATTTCCTCCATTTAAGGTGTGATTGAATAAAGAGCTATTTTTTTTTTGTTTTCTAATTCATTCCTTTATATAATTATTGTATTTCATTTTGCACGCCTGTGTCTTGATGGTAAGAGGGATTGAAATTTCACTAGTAACTTTTGAAATGGTATACTGAATGTGATTTTAGTAGAAAGTGTGAATATGCAAGTTGAGAAAGATTAATAGAATATGAATAGAAAACTTTGTAATATGCTAAAGATCTGTGGGGTCAAAGGGTCATTTTCTCCTTGAAATTATATATGCATTCGGGTTTTATTTGCATATTTATGGAATTTTAGTTCCTATTTTCCATAGCAGAAAGTATAAGGAAATAAAATGTAAAAGGTATATAGTTATAAGAAGTAAACTTGTTTTGATTTAAGATTTTTATTGGAGAACTAAACCATTATTAATTTTCATGCAGGTCATTTGACTCAAAAGGTGCACGTTGATGACATTCGATGAAGCGTAATGAAGATTGTTTTATTATATTAATTGATATTTTGCTGTCTCTTTGTTTTTTAGGAATTTTTTCATGACTATTATATTGAACCTTTTATTTGGAGGACGTGATTTTGTAATACTTATTAATATATTTTCCTATTAACTTTTTAAATACTAAGAAATATGTTTATTGTTTTGTTAAAAGAAATTTATTAACTATTATTGACAATTTTATCCTTGTCGGAAATACTATTCAATACTGTTAATACACTATCTTTTAGAAGACAAAACACATTGTCACATTGTTAATTGATGACAATGCATATTTTGTCATTAAAGTTAATTTCTTATGATGAAAAAGTGTCACAGTTTATATACCTATCTTGACGATATTGTAGATTTGATAATGAAACAAAACGTCTTAAAAAACGTTTGTATAATGACAATTTAAATTTGTCACGACAAATTTTAATATTTCAGTGACAAAGTAGTGCATCATTGATGACAACTCCAATGTCACTAAATTTTTATATTTTAATAATCACTTGGAATTTGTCACCATTGCTAAAATATTATATGACAAAAAACAAAATCTGTCATTTAAATATTCAATTTTAGTGACGACAAGTAATATAAAGTGACAACATTAATAATTTAGTAAATACCACCTATTTACTTTAAAAAAATGGAATCTGTACATGTGTTATAATTTTACTAATATATACTTTTTTCGAAAATATAAACTTTATAGAAGTATGAATCTAACAAAAAAAAAAAAGTATTCATATCGAGAAATTGGATACTTAAAAAGCAGTAGCACCAATTTTTTTATATTAATCATTAGACAATGAATATGTGGGGGAATTAAATGAAATCAATAGCAAATTAATGTCATCATTTAAATTTTGTAAGGTCCGATTTTTTAATATAACAACAACAACACATCTTGTGGTGATCATAAATCGACAGCTGTGGTTTTAGCTTTTTTTACTTATGTTTGTAAGAATATAGAAAGACAGTATCATTTTATTATTATATGTATAACTATAGCATAACTATGAATCATCATAGGTGCTTAGCTTTTTTTCTCCATTTTTGTGCTTCTTTCTTATTTAGGCTATGTTTTTTTTACTGTAATTTAATTCAGTTTAATTCAATTCAGTTCACTTTTATTCAGCTCTGCGTAGTTATAATTTTATACTGAAATAAATTCAGTTCAGTTCAATTTAGCTCACTTCAGTTCTGTTCAAAATCAGTTCAGTTCAATTTTTAAAAGTTGAAAAAAATATGACCTTAATAGTTATCAATGTTAAGCAATGAAACTAAGGGCAGTTTGGGGCCGAGTTTTTTCAGCAGCTTTTCTAAAAAGTTCTATTTTCAATCGGACAATTTTTAAATAATTAGTATAAAAGATTAAAATATATTATTTAAAGTCAAAATATACCGTTCTATTAAAAATTTATAAAAATAATTTATTTTAAAAATAATCCAAACAACAATATTAAATTGACCCTAAATAATGTTTTACTCTCCTCAATTGTTTCATTGTAATGACTAAAAATGTAAATATACTGAATAAGAAAAACACATGTGAGACTAACTTTATTTTAATTTTTATGTTAATTAATGCCCTGGATATTGAAACCAGAAACCTATATGCATTGTAATTTGTAAAATTTACTCACACCACTCATTCAGATATTCTTTCTATAATATCTTTCATTTCTCATCTGTTGTCCACATTATCCATTAATCTTTTCATACATAATATAGTACTATAAGGTTGCTATATTCTGAAAATTTTAGAGCAAAACTGAACTCTAATAATATCAAAGAAGAAAGAGAAAAAGTGTACTAAGTAAAAATAAAAGCGGTGTTAAGGCTTTTTATTTTGAACTATAATTTAATATAGTTCAGTTCAGTTTAATTTAGTTCAGTTCAATACAGTTATGCGTAGTTATAAATTTATATTGAAATAAGTTTAGTTCAGTTCAATTTAATTTTTAGAAAGTTGAAAAAAACATTGCCTAATTGAACCCATACATGTCTCAAATCATTTATATCATACAAAAATATTTTTCAGGCTCTTTCTTTCAATGTAATAAGTGTATTTTCTTTTTTCAGTAATATGGGTAATAAGTGTAATATATTTCATTCATATTGAAAATTTCCGCTCAAATAAATAAAATTAAAGAATAAGATATAAATTATTAGGAATGAATCCATCAACGTTTTCGGAGGATTTACTGAACTTGTATATAAATAAGGCTCTAAAAACTTTAACTTTAATAATATATTTTAAAGCCATAAAATTAATAGTAAATAATATCAAGATTAAAACTGTTTATAACCTAAATGATATTTTTTTATAAATTTCAATATATCTTAATGTTATATCTGGATGGATGACAACACGTCTGGTTTGTACACAGAAGTCAATGTATTATGTCACATATTCACCATAGAAACGAAAACAACATATGCATTTATTACTCTTTGTGAGATATTTTTATATTTTTCGTGGCTAGTTTCTATATTTGCCTAAACCTAATTAATAATTGAAAACGATAGCTTCTTATTTGTAGATATATACATTTTGAGGATGTTTTACAAAACAAAACAAAAAAATACATTTTGAGGATGTAATTTAAACTTCTTTTTATTTCCCTCTCTTATTATTGCCGATGCATGAAGATTTTTTATTTAAAATTTTCTTAAAATGTTATTCAGATTCCAAATCTTCAAATACCACATGTAATATCCAAGATTTTTTTATACAACACAAATATTAATTTGTTGAGAATTATCTAAAGTTAAGGATTAATCTCTTATCAAATAATTTCGTTAAAATTTGATTAACTGAACTTATGGATATGACCGGATTGAGGTCGAATGTAATCAAGATGGCTAAATAACTAGTAGCCTGAGTTTAGTTCAACTAGTAAATACAATAATTGGGATCGGGCGGACTATTATAAAATAACAACTCTTCTGTTTTGATGTGGCCAACCCATTATATAAAAATATTGTTTTATAAAATTTAAAACTTTTAGTCATAATTATTAGTCCTAATAATTTATTTCACTAGGATGATCAACCGTCCACACATGTCACTTGTTAATTATTAATCACATTTTAACCAGCCAAAAAAATCAGTATCCTACCTATTAGTAGTTGATAATTTTGTGAATTATATCTTTGTTCATTCCAACTACACTTCATTAATTAGCCTTTTATTTTCAAAGAATTAATCTTATGCCTTCAATAACAAGCAAGTGTACAACACTATCTTTATGCCATTATTTACGCATATTTCCATAGTCGACGATACAAATGTATGTACGTATTTAGTGGCGGAGCCAGGACACAGATATTGGGGGTGTGAAATTTCACACAGAAAATAGGTGGCGGTATCGGCAATGACAATGTTATAATATTTTGGACAAATAAGGAAATTGCATAGGTTTGTAACAATTATTAATATGGTAAATAAAAATGAAATAAAGCTTAATCAATTAAAAAAATTAATTTTGTGAATAAAATTTAAGTGATTGAAGAAATAAATTGAAAATAATTCACAACCTCTAAATCTGAACATATTATTGAATAATTAACAAAGAAAACGTAGAAGACTATATATTGTATAATGTTTATATTGTTAAAAAATAATTAATGATTAGGCATAAATGAATTAAAAATCATAAATGAATTTTAAATTTTGTACAACCTTAATCAAATGAAGGTTTATTTTAAAAGTGGACAGTGAAATGTAAAAATAAAAAATAAAAAATTAATAATTTAATATTTAATTACAATAGACAAGTTTTAATTTTTCTATCGGACTTTACATTTTTTACAATATGATTGTAATGTTGGAATTATGCTTTTCATTTTCATAAAAAGTTCTAGATAAATTTGTTAGTGAATTAAAATAAATAAATAAAAAAAGTAGAAAGAGATATATATAAAATGGGAGAAATATATGCAGTTAATTTTTATCAAATAATTATTTAAAAAAATAAAATAAGAAGGGAAAAAAATTGAAAAGAAAGATGAATGTGGGTTGGGGGATGGCGTGCACACAGGGTTATATGAGAGAAGGGGACTAAAGTGAATAGATATTAAATTATATTCATTCACCAATCAGTGTATCAGTCTAAGGAATTTTTACTTTTTAAAATGAAAAATAACACCATTTTATTCTAAAAAATATAAAATAGATGGGTTTTAAACAGTTTAGCATTTCATCTTCAACTAGTGCAGGAGCAGTCATAACAGCTCTGTCGAGGCAAAATCACGTCGAAAATCTCATATTTATGGGGTTTTCCGGCCGCTGGGTGGGCGGCTGCTGCCTCTAGTGGCCGCCCCCTAGCGCCGCCACTGTATGTATTTGTTATAAACAACTTATAACGATATTGTTCGCTTTGACGTCATTTACGGTCAATCTTACGGCTTTATAATGCATTATCTAAATTAAGGTCTTTAGGTTGCTTTTTATATACAAGCTTAGTGGATTCCCCGAGAGTGATGTGAGGTTCATTCCGAACACACCCCCTTATCGCGATCGTGTTGATAACGTGTTATAAATAGGTTGAATGATATTGTCCGCTTTGACGCCGTATACGGCCAACCTCATAGCTTTAAAATGCGTCACTTAGGTTAAGGCCTTCAAGATCATGTTTATATACAAGTTCAGTGGATCCTCTGAAAGCGATGTGAGATTCATTCCTAATTGTTCGCTTTGGCACCGTTTACAGCCAACCTCAAGACTTTAAAACGCGTCATTTAAGTTAAGGCCGTCAGAATACCTATATATATACAAGCTCAGTAAATTCTTCAAATGCAATGTGGGATTCATTCAGGATTCATTTGTTTTTAATTATTGTACATTGAGTTGGACACTATAAAATTTGGGTTTTTGTACTATAATCGAGTCCATCCTAGACAATGACTGAGCTCCTATAATTTAAGTCGGATCGTGTGTGTATATAATTTATTTATCCAAACCCATGGCACAGAGAAAGTTAGAATTTGAGGTAGTCCCTTTGAGCATGACCATTGATCGGATTGAACTTTTACCTTAATGAAATATAAAGTTGAAGCCTATTTCACAACCCCAACTGTTCTTTTTTGGTTTATGGACGTCCTCTTTGACCCTCTATCGAAATAGACATGTGTTTTACATGGGAAAAAAAATCTGTTTCAATCAATTATAAAATACAATGATTTTTTTTTTTCAATTTCTATTACTAGTTATCGATATTTTAAAAAATACTAGGCGCTAGTCAAACGATTGAGGCTTTAAAATGTTTGGATAGGGTCTGGGTGGAACCTAGGCTGGAGTTAGGCAGATTTATATTTATATTTTTTAAATATTTTTTAATAAATAAAAATAATAGTATAAAATATAAAAAGTATAATTTAAATTATATTTTAAAAATAATATTCTGAAAAATTCCGCTGGACGCCGCCTAGACAGCCTGTTTAGGCCGATTTTTAAAATAAAAAACCCCGCCTTAACCCGCCTAAGACCGCCTAGCCCCCCTAAATCGATCAACCGTCTAGAACCGCTCGATTACCTAAAATTGCGATAGTATTATAAAAATCCTATTTAGATACCGTCTAGCCCAATTTTTAAAACACTGGGTAGGGGAAAATTAACAAAGTGATTAACATTAGTGGGAATAATGGGGAACTTTTTTTAACAAACTGGTAAGAAGTATCATTGCATAGAGAGATTAGAGGGTGTAGTAGATAATGGCAATTCATGTTACAACTTTTTCCTTAACGACAAGAGCAAAATGATCGATGCTGGAAAGCACCCAATTACGTGTTCTTATATTTTACTCCATTAGAGTATATTGTCTCTTACACTACACATAACTAGGCTTTGTTTGGTATCTGGATTTTTAATAGAATTTTTTTTTTCATCACGAAGTAATTTTAGATGGGTCTCAACTGTACGCAGCACCTTTAAGTATTGTTCACATTCAAACTAATCCTTAAAGGCCAATCTGCGGGTGCCTCAAAGGGCAGGATAGTTTGGCCCAAGATTTAAGGTTGCTCCATACACATCAAGACTAATCCTCGATCACCAATTTGCGGGTGCCTCAAAAGGCAGGATGGCCGGCCCTAAGATTTAAGGTTTCTCCATGTTAAAAATGAAATGAACCGAAAAATATGAACAAAATGAAGAATGGAATAATTGATATTGTATTATTGAGTTGTTAATAATCAACTATATGTACATGTATTTATAGTATACAAAATCACCTATAAGAAAAGGAAATAAATAAATCAACATAAATATAATTAATTATAAATAATCTTTCTAATCAACATTAATCCTAATTATTGATATTATTCCTAATTTAGACTGATTAGAAATAATCTCATACAAGAAAATATTAATATAGGATTCTTAATACTCCCCCTCAAGTTGGCGAGTGAATATTCTGAACTCCCAACTTGTGTCGCAGTGTTAGGACTGATCCTTCCCCTGTGGCTTTGTAAAAATGTCTGCAAGTTGGTGACGAGTTTGTACATATAAAGGACTGATTATTCCTGCCTGCAGCTTCTCTCGCACAATATGGCAATCGATCTCAATGTGCTTTGTACGCTCATGAAACACGGGGTTTGCTGTAATGTGTAGTGCTGCCTGATTATCGCAAAATTATGGTGTAGGAACATCACACAAGACTTTCAAATCTTGCAATATATAACATAGCCATATAAGCTCTAAACATGCATTAGCCATTGCACGATATTCTACTTCTACTGATGACCTTGATACATTAGTCAGTTTCTTTGACTTCCACGAAATAAGAGAAGAACCGAGGAAGATGCAGTAACCTGAAACTGATCTTCTAGTTGTTCGACATCCTGCCCAATCTGAATCACAATATGCCTTAAGTGTGAGATTATTTTTGGATGGCAGTAACAAGCTTTGTCCTGGAGATCCTTTGATGTATTTAAGGACACAAATTGCAGCAGCCCAATGTGGTTGACGTGGAGATTGTATGAATTGACTTAATGTTCGAACTGCAAACACTATGTTAGGTCTAGTGACTGTGAGGTATATTAACCTTCCTACAAGCCGTTTGTGCTTGGATGGATCTTTCAGTAGTTCTCCATCATCTGCAGTTAACTTTGAATGTTTCTCCATTGGAAATTTTTCTGGACAAGCACCTGTAAGCCTTATATCTTGCAAAATATCAAGTGCATATTTTCTTTGGGACATGTAAATTCCATATTTAGAATAAGAAAACTCAATTCCTAAGAAATATTTTAAATCACCAAGATCTTTAATGCGAAAATGTCGAAGTATTTATTCTTTGAGGTGCTGCATTTCTTTGAGGTCATTCCCAGTCAAAATGATTTCATCTACATAGATTAGAATGGTAGTAAATGAGGACCCTTGATGCTTTATGAATAAAGAATAGTCTGCTTTGGACTATTGGCAACCTGCTATTTGAATCACATCAGAAAATGTACAGAACCAATTATGAGAGGCTTCTTTGAGGCCATATAATAATTTGTTGAGTCGACATACAACATTCTCTCCCTTCGACGATGTTCAGGTGGTAAGTCCATGTAGACAACTTCATGTAAGCTGCCATATAAGAATGCATTTTGTACATCCAATTGATGAATAAACCAGTCTCTCGCGGCTGCTATAGTGAGAAGGTATCTGAGAGTTGTAAGTTTCACTGTGGGTGAAAAGGTCTCTCCATAATCAATCCCTTCAACTTGTGTGTACCCTTTTGCTACAAGGCGTGCTTTATATCGTTCAATGGTGCCATCAGATCGATATTTGATTTTATAGACCCATTTGCTACCGATGGGTTTGTAACCTATTGGGAGTGGTGTTATTGTCCATGTTTTGTTGAGTTGTAAGGTCATTAACTCCTCTTACATTGCTTGCTTCCATTTTGGATCAAGGATAGCTTGAGCATATGAGGTGGGTTCTTTAGTGCCAGTGATGTTAGCTAGAAATGTACGATATGTAGGAGTAAAACGAGAATAAGAAAGATAGTTTTAAAGGGGATACCTGGGTGATTTTGACAGTTGTTGACTAGAGTCAGAAAGAATAGCTTGAGATCCCATCACATAGTCTTAATGCCAGGTAGGGGCTTGTCTGGTGCGATCGGAGCGACGAACGGAAGGAGATTCTAGTGTTGCAAGTGTGTTTAAGGGTGGATTTTCTGGTATGGACGGAGGAGGAGAATTCACGATATCTGAATTTTTTAATATGCAATGACTGATTGGTGGAGCTGAATATGGTAAATCAAAAGCTAAATTTGGTAAGACAGTGTGTGAATCAGGTGAGGATGTTGTTGTGGACTTATTAAGAAAGGAAAAGATATTTTCATGAAATGTAACATCTCGACTAACAAGGAATGTGCCATTTTCCATATCAAACAATTTATACCCTTTTTTATTATTTGGATATCCAAGAAAGATGCACTGCCGAGCTCGAGAATCAAATTTTTGTTTGGGTGAAACAACAATTGTATAACATAAACAGCCAAATACCTTCACATGAGAGAGAGATGGGGGTCGATTATATAGGAGTTCAAATAGAGATTTATTTTTCAATAGAGGTAAAGGTAAACAATTAATTATGTATGTTGCGGTCAAAACACATTCACCCCAAAATTTTAATGGCAAATGTGATTGGAACAATAATGCTCGTGCAGTGTTAAAAATGTGTATGTGTTTGCGTTCTGCTACCCCATTTTGTTGTGGTGTGTAGATACAAGTATGTTGACATTCGATGCCATTCTTGTGAGAAAAGGCTTGCATGGAAAGAAATTATGAGCCATTGTCAACTCGAATTGTTTTGATTAAGGCATAAAATTGAGTTTTTTCAAAAGTGATGAATGACTCTAACAAGTGTTGTATTTCAGATTTTTTATTTATGAGACCATGTGCACCTAGTAAAATCATCTACTATAGTGAGAAAAAAATGTGCCCCTGAATGTGTTGAAATTTTGTGTGGACCCCAAATATCACAATGTAGCAAGTCAAAAGGAGAATGAGATTGTATTGTGCTTAATGGAAAAGACAATCTTGTTTGTTTTGCTATAGGATATACATGAAAATTATTATGATCGTAAAAAGAATTTTTGTTTAAAGGTAGTAATGATGAGATAAGCTTAAGAACCTTATGAGATGGGTGTCCGAGACGCATATGCCATAAATCAGGGATGTGCGATGCTTGGAATGATTTTGGCGGGTATTTTAATGGAGACATGTAATATAGACCATCGCGTTGTTCACCCGAGCCAATCATCCTTCCCGTAGTCAAGTCCTGCAAAATACAACCATTTGGGAAAAAAACAACATAATAATTTAATTAATTAGTCAATTTAATAGCAGAAATGAAGTTTAAATTGAAAGATGGAACACAAAGAATATTTTTTAGTGTGATATTATTATTAAAATTGATTATACCCGTGGAAGTGATAGGTGCAGTTGAGCCTGTGGGTATATTAACGAGCGGAATCGGGGATGGTGATGTGTTATAAAATAGATATGAATCAGTTGATATATGATCGGTGGTTCCGCTATCCAAGAACTAAGGTTTTGTGAAAACAGAATTGATTGAGGCATTAAGAGTCAACATACCTGATGCACTTGCAAATGATTTACCTTTACCGGAATTATTTGCCATGGTATTATATGCAATAAATTGGACTTTTGAAACACCAAGTCTACTACTCTGATACCATGTTAAAAATGAAATAAAAAAAAATATGAATAAAATGATAAATGAAATAATTGATATTGTACATGTATTTATTGTATACAAAATAACCTATGAGAAAAGGAAACAAATAAATCAACATCAATACAATTAATTATAAATAGTCTTCCTAATCAACATTAATCCTAATTATTGATATTATTCCTAATTTAGACTGATTCGGAATAATCTTATATAGAAAAATATTAATATAGGATTCTTAATACTCCATGCACATCTCAAAATTCAATCTCTAATAGATATTTAAAATGAACTAGTTACTATCTCTATACCACACCCTTGCGATTTCAACAAAATGAAATTTAAATGAAGGGAGATATAAAGCAATTATTCTAAAAAATGGAATGGATTTGAGGGAAAGCTATTTCATTCATCTCCATCCTATTCCACCATTTTCGTGAAATTGGGCAAGTGGTAGCTTAATTTGTTGTGTTGTGTCTCGATTTGTTTATTTATTCATAAACAATTTTTTTATTGAAGGGTATTTTGTGATTTTATATCTACTTTATAAAGTCATTTATTTCTCTCAAATATATTATTATTCAATTTTTTTCTCGCGTTTCCATCAAATATTATCCAATCACATAACTATCTGCGTCTATTTTTTTCTAAAATCTATATCTTACATAGTAAAAAAATACATATAAAAACAAATGACAGCAGCTTCAAACTCAATCCTTTCTTAACTCATTTTATTTTTAAAGTAGTTTTTTTTAAAAAAAATTGTAAATAAATACTTAAAAGTATTGTTTAATGTTAAAAAATTTGTTACAACAAATTATAAATAACAACTCAATCCTGCCTAAATTCCAAATATTTGACATATCCACAATTTTTTTGGGTTGAATTTCGGCACATGTAATTTCATTTTCTATTAAATTACTTGAAAAAATTCTTTAAAATAACTTCAGAATAAAGTTAGAGAGGTTGAGAGGAAATAAGTGAGAAAAAAGTTTTATTGAGAGTTCTATAATCAATCTTAACTATTTAAAATGGATATTATTCTCCGTAGTTTGTTCTCTAAAGTTTGTTTTCAAATTTGTGTGGAAAAGGCTTAATCTAATGGTTGAGCCTTGAAGATGTGATCTTAGAAGTCGGATGCTATATTCCACACTCGAATGAAGTGAAATAAAATTTTTCTTTACTATTATTACTGTAACTCTAGATATTATTACTCCAAGTCAATATCAACTTGGCATAGCAACATGTGGCAAGATGTAACTGGATGAGTGAATTAGGACTATTTAACTTCAAGATTTAGTAAAACGAAAAGGTTTAATTAAACTCAGTATTTTAAAACTTTCATATAATTTAGATTGCATGAATTGGTACTCTGTAAACAACTAAATATAGATTTCTATTCTCAATTATATCATCAATGTAATTTTTTATTAAGGTGAATGGCCACATTTGTTCATAGGATCTTATAGTATACATACATGTTATCAATTTGGGCAATGTATTGTACCCTGTAGTGCCTATTTTTTTTTATGAAAATTTATTAAGATTGATCACTTTCTCTAAAATAATTATATTTTTATTATGACAGCTAAACATTTTTCAATTGAATTTTCTTTATCAAAAATATTACAGCTTTATGTGTATATAGTATATACTGATGAAAACCTTAGGCTTTCTTCTCTCATTTCTCACTTAGCCTCTCAAATTCACGCGTTGGATTTTTGTCTTATCTAGCTTCTTTCAAGTTTCAACAATTAGGAGTCAACTCCTACCTGCGATGAATTTAATGCTCATTTAGTTTCACTTCCGTAATTTCTTCTTCTGAATCTTCTCTTTATTTCTTTATCGGCAACTAGAGTGCTTTGAGCTTTCTTTTGTTCTCATTATTACCATTTGGGTGTCTGCCTCTTTGGAAGGATAAGGTAATGTTTTAAAATGGACTGATTTATCGATTGATTGGTTTATATTGCAATTGAAGTTTCATCTTGTTGGGAAATTCCTGAAAATAACTTGGATAATCTTTGAAGTTGTGATATCACTTTCAGATTGAAACTAATTTGGTGATTCTCTCAATTTTTTCAATCAGATCAGAGTAAAATCAAGAACTTAGAATGGATTATTGTTGTGAAGAAAAAATGAACCAGCCCGTAAGCGTTGCACAAAAATCAGCCTATAAGTGTTTCCAATGTCAGGTTTTTATAGACCTGATACGAGCAGTCGCAACGGTTCATAGCAGAAGCGTTGCAAAAAGTCGTGTCCCTACAGAAGCGTTGCTAAAGTTTGTGTCCACTTCAGCAGTCGCGATAGTTCTAAACAGAAGCATTGCAAAAGGTAGCTCCCGGACCCTCGTAAGCTTAGTATCGTAAGAAAACTCGAACAAGCGTGCACTCCACACTCTCCTTACTTGTTCGATGAAATATTATGATCACATTGGTCAACTAGTTGATCCAATTACACTAAAATACCAACAATTCTCCCACATTTTAGTGTAATCCATGATTAACTAAAAAAAATACAATAAATAACAAACTTATGCATAAATGAATTATCATAACGATTGAATCTCATCTTAGTATATTACACATTGCAAATATTCAAATACCAAAGGTGTCACTATGGATTGAACCTTTGTTATCCATCTTGAACACTCGAAGATAATATACACATAAGTCAACATTCTAACATGTTCTTACTTGACACTATCTTTTACTAGCCTTGTGTACTTGTCCTTCATAAGCATGTTAAAGTCAAGTCCAAAACTTCTTGAAGCGGCTAAACTTCATGCTTATCTAGGTAGCTCTTTTACTCTTGCACCTGCATATGCAATTTTTTAAAAGAACTATTAAGAAGTTAAACTTCAACCTCCTTTATCTTGCAGGTCGGAGCACACACCTTGGGATGTTTTGATCATGTGTTCCAATCTCTAGATGTTAAGATTTTCACATTGAATTTAGTATCTAACGTCATATTAGGTGGGAATTGGGTATCTTAACATGAAAGATTTTAGGCGGACTTTAATTCCATCCCCATAGCCGACTTGTGCACAAGATCTCTTCTTAACCCTTTGGTTAAATGATCGGCTAAATTACACTCATTTTTACAAACTCAAAATCCATTATCGAATCAACCATACATGTATATTTCTTTGACGCCCAACAGATAGCACCTCCCCCAAGATGAAATACCCATCCACTTGTGGAAGAACTATCTTCTTCATAAGAAATATAACTTGTATCCGAATAACCTTTTAAAAACGGAAGGAATCCATTGGAGTGCTAACTAGAGAACAATCCTTGAAGTTAACTTTATTCAAAATCTTCTCATTGTAATGAAATTGAGAAATTGAAGTAACATTGTTCTTCCGTTTGATTCTTATACCAACAATCACTTCAACCTCCCCCAAATCCTTCGTCCCAAAACTAGATGACAAAAATTTCTTGGTTTTATCAACTTGATTTTGATCAGTACCAAAAATTAACATGTCATCCACATATAAACAAATCATAACTCCTTTTCCAGAAGCTCAAACTTGTTATATATACATTTGTCTACTTGGTTAATAACAAAACCACATCATCGAACTTTTGATGCCACACTTTTAGTGCTTATTTTAGTCCATATAAGGATCTTCAACTTGCAAACCTTATGATAACTTACTAAATATGTCTCGCCCGTCTAGACTTAGAGATCGGGTTGACAAAGAGCCTAGTGGCTCGCGCTGTTAGCTAAGTTAGGAAAACCCGACTCATGAAACTGGCTGCTCTCTCATCCCAGCTGGAGGATATACAAAACCTGAGACCACGAGTAGCCTTGAACAATCATAACCTCGAGACGGTTCATGACTGGCTCAAAGGCATCTCCATGCCCTACAAGAAAGGAGAATCTAGCTCTGACTCTGGTCCCTATATTCTCTCCTCTATCCTTATCCCAATCTACATGGGGAACAAGGATCAGATATGTACATAGAGTTCTATACTCGTCACAATTAGGACTCCTTATTCCACTAAGAGTAGGGCAGCTCCTACGCCTATAAATAGGCCCCTGGTCAGTTCAACTGGTATCTCAACATTCTCATACTCACTTTCATTATATTCCTCAGAACCCTTTAGTGACTTAGGCATCGGAAGGTCCCCCACGGGGTAACACCGATCGCCCCCAAGTTGTGTGTTATTTGTAGGAATTCATTCATAGATTCAAGCAAGTTCGTAATAATTCAATTTTGAAATATCAGATCCATGTACAATATTTTCAGTGGTGCGGTGAGCGTGGACTTCGTTTACTTGCTCAGGCAAGAATCGAAGTTCATCAGAAGAAACACATCAATTCAGGTTTTTAGGAGCTCTCGTTGTGATTATATTGCACAAAAAATCTGATCCCATCATCAATTCTGGTATAGAAAACACCCAAGGAGGTGCTAGAAACGCTAAGTCAATTGGAAAAGCACTAACTACGGCAGATCCCACGGCCAAGATGCCATTAGCAACGGGAAGTTCAGGAGCTAAAAAGGTGGAGGAACGCTCCTCCCATCCTCCGAAAGAGCTGGACCCATTTATAGAGATTGCTTGACAGGTAGCACTTACGCCAGAGCAACAAGAACTAATGATTTGATCGGCTTACAACCACTTTATATCGGTAGGCCGTTTAGGAGAAGAGCTACATGAAGACATGGTGGTTCTGCTAGAAATAGCCGTCAACCGGAACCTCCTCTCTTAATTTAACTCGGTCACTAGCGCATTAACGCCCGTGTCCCAGGTAACTGAAGGATTAAATCAAATGATAATATCCCAGTCAGTAACGGTCTAGCCGGTTATACCAACAGCTAGAGGATTGATTCTGACTCAAACACCTCCAAGTGGTTTTACAGAGTCAGATCTAGCAACATTACAAGGAATTCTCATGATGGCACAAGAAGGAAGAGAAATCCCAGTTGGAATATCCTTATAGCACGAGATTCCCAAACTCAAAGGAGTAGCTACAGACTCGACGGCTGTAACCACGGAATAAGATGGAGTAGACAAGACCGGGGTCCCGGCGTAAGTCGATAGGGAAGAAAGGAAAAGGGGAAAGCGTAGATCCCCCACTACCTCTCTTTCTGAATCTTCCTCACCTTCCTCCCAATCAGAGTCGGGAAGTTCTGAAGATTTTGACACCAAATTGAAGAGACGGCTGAAAAAGTATGCTATTTCGTTCTAAGAGCCAATTAGCAAGGAGACTCTCTCCCCATTCAAGAAGAACATTCTGAATCAAAAGCTGCCTGAATATGTCTTCCCTCCTATCTTGGATAAATATAGTGGGAAGGACGACCCAAAATTATACATGATAGATTATATCAACCGGATGGATTTGATAAACGCTCCAGAGGCTTTCCAGTATAGGTATTTCCCCACTACTTTAACCGGGGCAGCAAAGCACTGGTTCCTTCGCCTGGCACCTAACTCGATAAAAGATTTTGAGACACTAAGAGGAAAATTCCAGAAGCACTTTTTGGGATCGGCTTAACTAGATAATGTTAGCCGAGACCTTCACAACGTAGTATAAAGATTGGATGAATCCTTGCGGGATTATCTAAATAGGTTTAACGAAGCTTGTGTAGGCATTGCTGATTTAGATTTTGGGATGGCCAAAGAGGCCTTGATAAAAGGAACCTGTAACAACCGCCTCAAGTAAGAGATCATTACTAGAAAATCAACCCACTTCCCCCAGATGATTGGCATGGCCCAAAACTTGGTAGAAGTAAACAAGGTGAGTCACTCTAGCAAATGGAACTTCGATAACAATGACCATCCTAGGCGAGATGATAAGGGGAAGAGAAAGAGGGATCAAATTCAAGGCGGTAGCTGTGGGTCCAATTGGTATGACCGAGAGGAAGACAAGCCAAAACTAAAGACATTACTGAGCAGAATTTTTGTAGCTATAAAAAACGGGCCGGAAAGAAAGAGCGTCCGGTTCCCAAACATCCCAGAAGGTAAAACCTTGGGCAGAGATTATGATAAGTATTGTGAATTTTACAAGGCTAGAGGACATCATACAGACGACTGTAGAGTCCTAGCTGAGGAAGTACACATCTCATTAGGGTAGGGAAGTTCAGCCAATTCGTTAAAAGAGTGACAAAAAGGGCAGATAGGCGTGATGACTCAAATGATTAGAAGGAAAAGTCCAAAGAACAAAGAAGATTGGTGATGACAAGGGAATCAAGGTTATAGTGATACACGGCGGTGGAGATAGAGAGCCGCCTTCTAAGAAAGCAAGACATTCTTCTGGCCATCCGCTTACGCTAAGCGAGGGTTCGAAAATAAATAAATCATATAGGAGCGCAACCATGGTAACCAAGTCCCACTCAGACCCACTTATCATTGAAGCTATGGTAGAAAATTGCACAGTATACTGGGTATTTATTGACACAGAAAGTTCTGTCAATTTGATTACTAGATCGTTGTTTGAACAGTTAAAAGTAAATAGTCGCAAGGCCTAGCCTGGCTACGCCATAATGTCTAATTTAAGCAGACACACCACCGTTTCTATAGGAGAAATTAGGTTAAATGTGGAAATAGGGGATAAAGAGCATGTATACCAAGCGGAGGTAGACTTTACCATTGCTGAAATTTTAGTCGGATTTAACATCATACTAGGACTTCCCTTCTTGTGCAAATCGTTTACTTCAATATCTCCCGCTTACTTGGTCTTGCAAATACCAACTTAACAAGGGATGACAGTGGCAATAGGAAACCCACGGTGGCTCACAAAACATATATAGCATCATTGAAAGGAGACAAACAGCCGCCTCAACATGAAAAATCAGAGGAAGACCAAGAAGATGCTAGCTCTAATGGTAACAGTTCCATAGCCGAGCGGTGGGGGAATAAGAAGTACTAATGGTAGGACCAGGGAGAGCGTTAAAAGTAGCTAAAGACTTGAAGATAGACATAAAAGCTAGCATTAATGCAGTTTTGGTTGGACAATAACACTCATTTTCATGGAGTCACGATGACTTGTTGGGAGTCTAGCCGAAAATAATACAGCAAAGCCTCAACCTCGACCCGGAGGTGACCCCAGTGGCACAGAAGAAAAGAAAGCATACCCCCGAAAGATAAAAAGCCATAGAAGAAGAGATAGATAAATTGCTTAAAGCTAAGCATATTAGAGAAGTAAATTCCCTAGATGGCTAGCAAATGTTTTGTTGGTTAAGAAACTAAATGGAAATTATCGTATGTGTGTAGATTTCATGGACTTGAACTAGGCAACCCTAAAAGACAGTTATCCTCTACCAAGTATTGACAATTTGGTAGATTCCACAGTCGGTTATGCCATCTACTTCTTTTTAGACAGAAAGGTCGGATCCCACCAAATTCCCATAGACCCAAAACGTCCTTTGTTACTCATAAAGGGACATACTATTACACTGTCATACCGTTTGGATTAAAAAATGATGGAGCAACTTACCAAAGGATGGTAAATAAAATGTTTAAGGACATGATCGGTGGGACGGTCCAGGTCTATGTGGATGATATAATAGTGAAGAGCAAAAATGAAGAATCACATGCAGACGACTTAGAGAAAGTTTTCAAAACATTGCAAGCCTACCGACTGAAGCTCAACCCGGAGAAATGTGTCTTAGGGGTTAAGAGTGGAAAGTTTTTAGGCTTTATAATTTCAAAGAGAGGCATCGAGGCGAACCCTGAAAAAATAGACTCCATTATCCAGATGGAGCCGCCTCGAATAGTAAATGAAGTTTAGCGTCTCAACGGGGAGGATCAACGCCTTAGGACAGTTCATCTCTTTCTCAGCAAAGAGGTGCATGCCTTTTTAAAAAGTAATCAAGAAGGATCGGGATTTCAGGTGGGATAAATATTGTCAAGAAGCCTTCGATAGACTGAAAAATTTCTTAGCTAAACCTCTTCTCATAAGCTGCCCTAACGTTGGGGATATACTTTATCTCTACTTAGCAGCATTAGATGAGGCGGTAGGAACCGTCCTGATTCGAGAAGATTAAGAGGAATAGTAACCTATCTATTACACCAGCAAAGTGTTAAGAAACGCGGAATTAAGATACCTGAAGATAAAAAAGCTAATTTTAGCCCTCATTCACTCGGCTGAGAGGCTCAGACCTTATTTTCAGGCGCACACCATCATAGTAAGGACCAGTGTTCCTCTCAAAAAAGTGTTACAGCGGCCAGATACTTCTAGCCTCCTGACCGAGTAGGCCATCAAGCTTGGAGAATATGACATATGATTTGAGGCAAAAAAAGGCTTTAAAGGCTCAAGCGTTAGCCGACTTCGTGGTGGAATTCACAGGCATTGAGCCAGAACGAACAATCCCCTCTAAAACTTAGACAATCTTTATGGATGGTTCCTCCAGTGTAGAAGGGGCCGGCATCGGAGTTTATATCCAGGGTCCTAAAAGGATCTGGTTGTCATACGCCGCCAAGTTGGCTTTCCCTTCTACCAACAACGTGGCTGAATACGAAGCAGTGATTAAAGGACTGGAGCTAGCCAATGAGATTGCGCCCGATGTAGTTGTGGTTAAAAGTGACTCCAGGCTAGTAGCAAATCAGATCAATCGGAGGTATGGAACTAAACAAGCCGAAATGGTTAAATACCTAACTAAAGTTGGAAAGTTATTGGAAAAACTCGAGGCCAAGGGAACCGAGTAGAAGATTGAGTATATTTCTTGGACTCAAAATGAGAAAGCAGATGAACTAGCAAAAAAGCAGATGAACTAGCAAAAGCGACCACAGGAAAAGACTCATGGAAAAAGCTAAGTTGCCCTTATGAGGCCTTGACCCGACCCGGCCAACTTGTAAAGAGCAGGATGAAAATCTATGATCCAAAAGAAGTCACTCGGGTTGATGTAACCTGTATACGACTACTTAGCTTGTGATAAGTTGCCCAAAGACAAAATTGAGGTAGAGAAAATAACCCGAAAGTCTATGCGGTTTGCTTTGGTGCGCGATGAATTATACAAGAAATCCTACTCGGACGTATGGCTCAAATGCATCACCCCCGAGCTAGGAAAGCTCATTATAGAAGAAATCCATGAAGGAAGCTATAGATCCCACCAGGCGATGGAGACACTATTTAGAAGAATCACCCTAGCTGGATATTATTGGGAAACTATCAAAGCCGACACGAAAGAATACGTGAGGACTTGCCACCAGTGCCAAATACACACAAGGAAATCATACATCCCAAAAGCCAAGAAAAAGCCAATAACTGCAGGCTGGCCATTTACATCCTAGGGTATTGATATTGCAAGACCATTACCAGAAGCATCCGGCTAAAAGAAGTGGATACTAGTGGCAATTGACCATTTTTCTAAGTGGGTTGAGGCGAAAGCACTTAGCTTGATCACAGCCGAGAGGATCATTAACTTCGTCTGGAAGCACATAATTACTCAGTTTGGAGTACCAAAGAGAATAATAGCAGACAACGGCTCGTAGTGTATCTCAGAAAAATTCAAAGATTTCTGCAAGCAATGGAAGATAAACAATCACTTCTCCTCCGTTGCACACCTGCAGACGAATGGTCTGACGAAGGTCATCAATAGAACTCTAGGAGAAGGATTGAAGAAGAGAGTGCTAGATCACACTGGAAGATGGCCGGATGAATTGATCAAAGTCATGTGGTCCTACAGAACCACTCCTTGTGGAACAATCGGCCAAACCCCTTACTCTTTAGTATACGGAGTCGAAGCGGTTATTATAGTTGAGATTGGAGCCCCATCAGACCGGGTGGCATATTACACTGAAGAAGAGAACAACATTAAAATAAAGTATCTCCTGGACAACTTAGACGAAAGAAGAGAGCGAGCCTGGATTCTCATGGCGGCTTATAAAGCAAAAATCGCTAGATACCATGATAGGCGTGTACGAGAATTCCGCCTCAAAGAAGGAGATCTAGTTCTCAAAGACTCGGCCGCCTCACAGGCCCGAGAAGGTGAAGGAAAAATGGACACTAACTGGGAAGGCCCCTACAAGATCACTAAAGTCATTGGGTCGGCCACCTACAAACTAGAGACTGTGAAAGGCAAAGAGCTTCCTCGCACCTAGAACATTGCTAATCTCATACCCTACTACACAGCAAGTACTTAGGGAGTCTAGCAGTTGAACACTTTTTCCTTCCTTAAGGATTTTTTCCCACTGGGTTTTCCCATAAGGAAGTTTTTAATAAGGCAGCTCCCTTCAAGTAGATATCTGGATGCGTAGAATTCCCGGACTTGTACTCAAATTATTAATAAAAGCGTTCTTTTATTTATACATTCACCTCAATAAATACTGATCACACTTTATGGTATATCCCCAGCATGACATAAGACCAGCTTCAATATCTTGCCCACATAAGACCTAGTTAAAACTACGGCAAACAATTTTTAGGTGGTCACGCCCCTAGAGCATAATTAAAACCGACATCAAATAAAATACTTGATGGAAAAGGTTATAAGGCCTAAGCAATCATCTAATCGGTAGTAAAATATAAGATCGATTCAGATTAAAAATTAAGGCAAAGAAATAAGACCTTAAATAAACGTCTCAAGAATGGGCTTAAATTAAACTAAATTGTACTTACAAAAGTAAAAATAAAGCTAAGTTACAAATAAGCTAAGATATAGGATTCGAGTCTTTAACTATTCCTCCCTACTCAATCTGTGTATCTTCAGCCAACACTCTCGGGTCCTTTTCAACTGCCTCCTGCTTATCAGATCTTGGATATTTAAGCATTTACAGGAGAGTCTTGAGAATGTCCGGATGAAGGAGCTGGCAAGCATCCAAAACCATCTTGCCGAACTAATAGCCATCATCCACCATGCCTTCGATGTATCGAATGAATTCGGCTTCATCCTTCTCCTTAGAAGCTTGAATGGGCTGACACTCCAGATGGCTAGAGGTAAGGTCCGCTTGGGCTCTAACAAGGTCGTTGGAGGTAGCTTTATAGGCCGATTGGAGCTGCTCGTACTCTCCCTTTAACTTCATAAGTTTGCCCTCTATCCTCTTATTGGCCTCGTCCGACTCCTTCAGCCGGATCTTTAGGCTCTTACATATGTCAATTACCTCAGAAAGTTTCTTGGCAGTCGTCTCCTCAGCCTCTACTCGGCGGTAAAGCTCAGCTCCTCGAGATAAAGACTAATGAAGCATTGGTCAACATACCGGCTAATACAAATATGAGTGCTAACAAAAAAATTTAAAGCATACCTGGCTGATGGACTGGAAAAGCAAACCCAAAAGGGTAAGAAAATCCTCTTTCTCGTACCTTTGAGCCTCCCGCTCCAAAGGAAAGGCCTCATGAAGAGACTCTTGAACTCTGGGAAGAGTGATAGCCGGCCTATCCCCCACCACCTTTTTCAAAGCCTTCCTCACAATTAGGACGAAGGGGGGAGCAGTCGGATCAGCATTAGTATCCGGTCCTGGGGTAACGACCGAATCAAGAACAGCCTGATAAATGATAATTAAAACCTACTAGCAAAAAAAAAATTTACACCAAATATAAAGCTCAAAAAGATAAGTATTACCTCACTAGCCCCCTTGGCTTTCTTCTGCTTCTTGTTGGCCGGCTCCGGATCCTGGGCGCTAGCACGCTTCCCTCTTACAGATTCCGAGGCAATGCCCTTGCCTAGCAAAACTAGATCAACAACTTTGTTAGATTGAGCTACCAACTCAACTGGAGCCGAACGAGTATTCTCTTGCTATAAGTTTTTGACCCGCTTGGCTACAGCACCAGAAATTTTAGCTCTAACTCTAGACATGGCTGAAAACATGAAACAAGAAAAGAAAGTAAGATAACTCAACGGGTAGCTGAGGACCAGGATAATACTTAAAGCCATCATCCGACTTCAGTGCGCAGTTTATCACCCTATGCCTATGAACTAGGGCATAGGAAATATTGCCCAAGGACCAAACCCCTCTCTTTAACAGCTCGAATAGCCCAACCCAGATGTCCAGATAATTTTTAGGGATGTTAAAGGTAGGCGGTACGTTGAACGACCATTAGGTCGGGAAGGCGAGGAACCCCTCTTACAACTTGATGTACATATAAAACTATTTAAAGTTCTTCACCGAGTAGGGTTTCTCGGAGAAAGAGTAGAATCCCTTCTTGTGGGAGAAGTGCAAGTGGTCCTCACCCTTGTTCAGCTTGCAGGATGCCTTCCACTTGAAGAAATTAGCATCAAAGTTAAGCCTTAGGTCTATACAAATTTTATAGTGACCGGCGAGGTCGCCCTTAGCATTTGGGTGTATTTAAATCGGGTATATGTTCCAAGGATTCAGCAGGTCGCATATCCCTGGGGGTAGCAGGTTGAGGAAACCCGACCAAATCTGCTCCAAATAGATGCTGAACCACCTGGGAGGCGGCTTATAAACACGTTGATCGGGTGACAGGAGCATGACTCTACACCTTCTCATCTAAGGGAAGCTCACTTTTCAAACTCAACATCCACCAAGTGGACAATAGAAATCATATCCTCTATCCTATGTGTCATTTTTCTCGGCTTGGGAGGTCCCTTCTTAGTCGATTCTCTACTAACGACTTTTGCCTTCCCCTTATTGGCTGCCCTCTTGACCCTAAAACCTCTAGGAATAAAAGCGGTAGTATCTTATTGGACAGCTGTTGAATCTCTTACTCATCATCCCCAACCCAAGCTAAGTTAGACAAATGTATTTGCGAGCTGGAAGACGCCTCGTGAGATGCCCTCCTCTCATCGTCAGCACTCTCTCCTACCCGGTCCATCCTTCTAGTTATTCTTTTAACCCTAATGTTAGAATGAATGTTAGTTGGGTCGATACTAACGTAGCACCTTAACACCGAGTCAGGAAACTCGGCACAATACTCATCAAATAACCTATCGGCTGACCCGGGTACTTATAGAGGCAGTAGAAGATATGGTCGCCTAGAAAATAAAGCCGCCTAGAACAAGTTAGATTCACGGTAAATCTACCCCAAGGGATCTAAACACATTTTTCTTTTAGCTGGGAGGAGAAACATCAAAATCTAAACAGTCCTATATTCATTAAAACTCATTCACAAACCCAGATTTCGGCTAAAAGAAACCTAGATTCTGGCAATACTAAGTTATAGTTAAAGTCATTTCCCCAATCAAAGGCATTCAAAATACAAACATACCTAGCCTAAAGGCTCCAGATAAACCACGACATAATAATCAGATTAGCATAAAAGATAGTGTTGGCTAGGAACAGTTAAATAGAGAGTTCTAGCATGGAATATAAACTATGGTGGCATAAAGTCAAAAACATAACAAGGCACAGGCAGGAATTCACGAAAAGAAGGAGTATAGTGAAGATTGCTTACTTATTAAGAGATGAGAGAAGTTGCCGAAAAAATCAACCTTGAAAGCTTGAGGACAGAGATCACCGGAGTCTACTAGAAGAAGTCAAGCAAACAAAAGTAGCGAAATAAGGGGAGAAATTGTTTAAATAGGAAGAATGATAAAGGCCAAAGGTCACATTCATTAAAAAATAGAAGCATAATGCCACATGCCAATCGAGGCAAGGGTGGTTTCAAATTTTTAAAAACCCCTCTGCTGCCAAAGGATATGAAAGGGCTTGGACTTCCCAAAGATGCTTCGAGAATACTTGGGCCGAAGTTGGCCACGTAGCCCTAAATATTAGGCCGCTCAAATTCGAGCCAATTCACGCTGCCAGAAGCCCTAAATAACTTCTCACACTTGTGGGGGGGGGGGGGGGGCTTCTGATAACTTACTAAATATGTCTCGTCAATCTCAATCTAGAGACCTGATCGACAAAGAGCCGAGTGGCTCACGCTGTCAGCTAAGTTAGGAAAACCCGACTCATGAAATTAGATGCTCTCTTATCCTAGCCGGAGGACATACAAAACATGAGACCACGAGCAGCCTTGGACGGTCATAACCTCGAGACGGTTCATGACCGGCTCAAAGGCATCGCCGTGCCCCACAAGAAAAGAGAATCCAGGTCTGACTCTAGTCCCTATATTCTCTCCTCTATCCTTATCCCAATCAACTTGGGGAACAAGGATCAGATATGTACAAAGAGTTCTATACTCATCACAATTGGGACTCCTTATTCCACTGAGAGTAGGGCAGCTCCAACGCCTATAAATAGGCCCCTAGGTCAGTTCAACAGGTATCTCAACATTCTCATACTCACTTTCATTATATTCGTTAGAACCCTTTACTGACTTAGGCATTAGAGGGTCCCCCATGAGGTAACACCGATCGCCCCTAAGTTGTGTGTTGTTTTGCAGTAATTCATTCATAGATTCAAGCAAGTTCGTAATAATTCAATTCTAAAATATCGGATCCAAGTACGATATTTTCACCTTGTTTTCACAATCTAATCCAACAAACCCTTCTGGTTGTTTCATATAAATTTCCTCATTCAAATCCCCATTCAGGAATGCAGAGTTTACATCCATTTGATGAATTATAAGGTTTTTCACATTAATCAACAAATGAAAAATTTTGTAAAAATAATTTCTAATAAATCAAATACTCACTTTTCTGAAGTTCAAAAAATTCTGAAAAAATAACCATCAAATCCAAAAAATATGAGAATGGTGGAATAGGAAAATTTTGGAGCAAAAAGATGTTGCTTAAGGCCTCAAATCGCAAAAACACATATGGAGGAATTAGGAACGCGCCACATGGCATTCTGTTGACCAATCAACTTTGACTCTTGTCTGACACATGGCAGGCAACCATTGACCAGTCAACCCCAAAGGTTAAACCAATGCCACATCATATGCCACATAGCGTTGACCATAGTCAACTCCAGAATTGCCATGTAATATAAGTTATTGTGAATAAGGACCAAAAACTATTCTAACAACGCTCCAAAAAGTGTTACCATGTCCAACAGTCTCATTCTTTTTGTGGAAACATTTACTTTTTAATTTAATTATCACAACAGATCGTTGTCCCCACATAAAAACTGTCACATTCAAAAACCATCGTGAAAACAGTTGTCGTAAATAAACCACGCAACTTTTCATTTTCTAATGAATTCTGCAACAGATTTAGTATCCCTTGCAAACGCAGAAAATTGAATTCCTATCATCATAAAAAAATGGTTGTCATAAACAAATCGTGGCAATTTTTCATTCTGTAAAGACTTCTGAAACAGATTCAGAATCCCTTGCAAAACGCAGAAAAACGAATTCTGATTTTACATTGTTTTGAAAATGATTCTAGCCTCTGACTAAACCCCTCTTAAGGTTTTTCAACGTCATAAGTCCAATGGATTCATTATTTTTACCAAAAAAATGAACAGAAACTCATTATTTACCCAAAATAATGCAAATAACGCAACCTTTTTCGGTGAAAACAATGTGAAAATGCCCGAAATCGAATATAATCGATTCAAATGCGACTTTGAACATAAAAAAATACAAAATTTCATTTAATTATTGACCAGATTACATAATCATTGCCAAAACGCTCTAAAAACACAATTTTTTCATCATTTTACATACTTTAACCGTAAATTCGACAAAAAAATTCCGAAAAATCATTTTTTGAACAAAAATTTTAGAATTTCTAGAACAAGAAGAAATATAATTTACATAAAAAACACAGAAAAACACAGTAAAAATCTTCACTTTGATATCGATGAAGGAAGTTGAATAAGGAACAGATCAAATTGTGTACCTTTTCGGTGCCCGAGATAGAAGAATGCCATTATAACAACGTTTGTATGCAAAAAATTAGATTGAATCACCTGTATTTCGGAAATGAATAGATTCCCACGACTTCTTCAAAAGATTCTCCGCTCGTCATTTTTAAAAAATTAAGTTTCAATCTTTGAAACTTACTAATCGTGAAAAATGCAACCTTAAAAAACGAAATTAGTGTTAATCTTTATTGGGGAAAGTCTTGGAAATAACTTGGATAATCTCTGAAGTTATGATATCACTTTCAGATTGAAACTAATTTGGTGGTTCTCCTAAATTTTTCAATCTAATTATATCAGAGTAAAATCAAGAACTTAGAATGGATTATCGTTGTGAAGAAAAAATGAATCATCCCGTAAGTGTTGCAAAAAAATAGCCTATAACTGTTGCCAAATATAGGTTTTTATAGACCTAATACGAGCAGTCGTAACGATTCATAACATAAGTGTTGGAAATAGTCATGTCCCTTCGAGCAGTCACAACGGTTCAAAATAGAAGCATTGCTAAAGGATGTGTCCACTCCAGTAGTCGTGACTGTTCTAAATAGAAGCGTTGCAAAAGGTAACTCCCAGACCCTCGTAAGGTTAGTATTGTAATAAAACTCAAACAAGCGTGCACTCTGCACTCTCCTGACTTGTTCGATGAAATATTATGATCACATTGGTCAACTAGTTGGTCCAATTACATTAAAATACCAACACATCTTTTCCGCCTTTTTTCCAGAATTTTAATTGGTAGCTTGTTCTTTGAGTGATGGATGATTCACTGGATCAGCGAAGTCATCAAATGGGTAATTTTCACTTCTATTATAAACTTGTTTGAATTTCATGATTGGGTTTACTTTAGCGATGATCAACATGAGCATGGATTTTAAGTTTGTCTTTTAGGGCCTGCTTGGGAGGGGGATTTCTAGAGGATTGTAAGGGAAGGGAACGTTCATCCCGTGCTTGGTAGCAAAGTGTGGACAATTTTTGAAGGAATTGGAAGGAACACATTCCTCCCACTTCCAATTGTTTTTACACTATTCACTCCCACCAATTTGGCCGGATTGGGAGGGAAGGTGTGGATGTTTACAAGTTTAACCGTCCAATCTTAATCATAAATATATTCATATAATAGGATATTTAAGTAATTTCCACCCTACTTTACTTTATAAACCAATCCCTTCCTCCCAAACACAATATTACTCCATACTTTACGTTTCTATCCTTTACTTTACCATCCTTTCATTTCATTTACTTTATGATTCAAGCTTCCCTTGCTCCCAAGTAAAGCCTTAGCAGTTAATGGAATGTAATTAGATACTTCAATCTCAATATGATAATTTGAATTGGACTCTGCAGTGGTTTAAGTACATATGGAGGAAAATAGTCTGATTGATTTAGATGATTTGAGGCATTTTAGGGTGCTTAAATAATATAGGCTTAAAATATAGCTTTTATTCAAACATCCATATAGGCTTATTGTTCATAATTAGTTCTTGCAAGAGATGAATTCAATGGAATTTTCTTCTTGTATCAGCCTATTTGGGGGTTGCATATTACAATCATGCCAAATTACAAGCACTGAAATATAAAGAGACACAAAAGAAGGCTCAATAAGGTGACGAAGAGGTAGTTGTTTTGGCTATGGCCCTAATTCTATTTGTTGAAATTGATGTGCACACCATGTGTTTGATAAAATGCTAAAGTAGTTGTTTTGTTATTAATGGCCAATTTAATTAGCCTGCTAGTAGATCAAGTAATTTTGTGATGAAATGTGTGCTTGTATTCCAAATTAAGGCTGAGATCGTTGTTGGTTAGTGACCTAAATTATCATCAGGTGTGGTCTGGAGTCTATTAGACATCGGATAGATATCCAATATACATTTGTTAGATATCCAATAGATATCTAATATATCTTAGTTCTGGCAATTTTTTTATGAAATCGTTTTGTTGAAATTGAAGTGCACATCACGTGTTTGACTAAATGCTAAGCTGGTTGCTTTATTATTGGACATCTATTGAATATCTATCGGATATTATTGGACTTTAGTCTAATTTTGGTTTTAAGCGAAGAATCTCTTAATCATTGCTTGTTAATGGTATGTTTTTGACTTAAATGGAAGAATGCTAAGTCTCAGCAGGATATGACATTCAATTAGATCACAAATAGTTTTGGTTATTGATTGCAAAGATTGGTTATCTGTTTTAGTGTTTATCCCCTTAGTGAATTAGTTGCTACTTTTTCAATTAGGCTTGTATCTTAGAAATCAACAACGTAATCTGTAATTCATTCATTTTTGCTGATATATGGTTTGGTTCAATTTTATTTGCAGCAATTTTTACGTCACTAGCAGCAACACCTGTTGATGGTGTTCTAAGATGGGCTTTTCAGGCAGTGGTTAACAACATCAGTTTAGCTCAAACGAAATTTTTGGAGTGTCTGTTGGACATCTATCAGACATCTACTAGAATTCTTTTAGAAAATCTATTTTGAAATTGATAATAGACATATGTATAAAATATATTTTAATTTTCAGTTTACCACTTGTTTTGAAGTTGATATTAGACATTTGTACAAGTATGTGTAATTGACTTGTGTGTTTTCAATTGGCGTTTCAATTTATTTCTAATAGATTATTATATGATATTTTGTATATTGAATATTGATCCTTTGTAGTTACTATTTCTTTTTTTGTTGGAATAAGCAATATGCATTGATTATCTATTGGAAAACACAATATCATTACTATTAAAATTCAATTATGTTCAAATAGACATCAGTTCCAACATCCCTAATTACACAAGATTTCCAGAATTCAAACATAATTGATCATCAATTCTATCTCTATTGAATGTCTATTGTGTCGATATATTGTTCATGGATCTCAAGTTTGTTTTTTAGATATTCCCTTCCATGCTTGTATAAGCTCAAAGCTAGCCAACCTTGTTCTGTCGATTTGGCCTTTAAACTGGTCTAGGATTGGTTTCTGCTCAATCATATACTCTAAAAAGCTCAGCATAAAGATACTGGAATCGCTGCAATTTATTTTGAAACAGAACATCAGTATTATAATAGGATTTTTTTATAAGGAAGATGGAATAAATCTATCCAAATATTGCTTTAATTATAATTATAAAAGACTTAAGAACAAGTTACACCGTACTTCTAAATAATTACTCATTAATCAAACAAATTAAACAAATTCTATCCCTGACAATGCAATTTATATGTTCTCACATTCCTATTCAATAAAAAGAACAATACAATTCGTACTTCCCTCAACTACAGAACCTGACAAGGAATTATGTAAGAACCAATAGAAATCCAACAGACATCCAATATAAATCAAATACACATTAATCAAACTTCAATTTTACATAAAGGATCTTAATAGTTAAGGTCATTTAAGATTGAATGGATGAAATATTGACATTTGATGGCAGGTATAACGTAGTTGTTACCAGCTTTGTGCGCCTTGGATGCGCCTTTTGCGCATTGTGCTCGTTAATGCAAAAATGAAGGTTTGTTTATTGTAGCAACTAATATTTATTGCACTTTTTTCTATATGCTCCTCAAGTCCCTCGGGTGCGTGCCTCGCGCGTCGGTATGCCTAACCCTCGGGCGCCTCAGTGCGCCTTGCGCCTATAAAAACTATGAGGTATATTGATATAATTCACATTCCCTCAACTGTAGAACCTGATAAGGAATCAATAATATGTAAGAACCTATAGAAATCCAACAAACATCCAATATAAATCAAATACTCATTAATCAAACTTCATTCAGACATTTCTACAAACACTTCATCTACATAATTGCAAGAGATAATTCAGAACATGATTGGGGGGAACAATAACTCCTCTCAACAACAGCTCTATGTAAACAATGAAACCAATAGAAAACGAATCATCTGCTTGAAACGGAAAATCCACTAGTCATTCAATTTAATTCTCTAAAAAAATTATTGCGAGGTGATGAATTTTATTAAGAAGACGCCGACTGAAGTAGCTATTTGATAGAAATTGCTATAGATAAATAAAATCGACGAACAATTCGAAAAACTAAAATTTCAAGCTCAGTTTCGAACTATAGTTCTTTTCCTTTTCTATAGAGAAAATAGAAATATACTTAAAAGAGTAGTCCTGGCTTCTCCTCTTTAGTTAACTACTTCTACAGCGAAATTCAATTTTGGCTTGGAATTTTAACTTATGAACAGAAAATTCTTAGAAACGCAAAGAGAAGCCTCATAATTGAAAGACAGGAATGCAGCTCGAAATCATGAAATCACATAAAGAAAGTTATACCTAAGCCTATAACAGAATCAAAATTCCGGTTAGAAATCAAGCCGCCAATAGCCATTAAAAATAGAAAGATGAGCTCTAAATATTTTTATGAGACAACGTATGAATATAAATATTTTATCTTATTTTCTCCTTTTTATTATTTATTTTTTTTACCAAATACTTTTATTTTTTCTATCAATTTATATAAAAAGCCCTTTTATTATTCCGTTAGTAATATTACTTGTAGGGCCACGAAACAGATATTCTATAACACAAGCTCCATTATAACAGATTGCATAACAGATTGCATAGCAATAATCATAATGTATCAAAAGGGTAATAAATTACCTACCACATGATAAATTTTTTTTTTTTGAAGTTACCACATGGTAAAATTAACATCACATATACTAGAGAATCGAGATAAGGAGATGACTAAAATGAACATTTTGCTCATTATTTTAGCAAGCATGCACTGATGTAATATTATACTAACACTTAAGAGTTGACACTTATTAATACTCAAATTATTTCTATTTTTTACCTCCTTTTCATTTAATTAAATGAATAATAAAAATTAATTGATGACATAGAATATTAATACTTAAGTATAAATATACTATTATCCAATAATTTAAGCATAAAGTGTATTATTTAAAACAAAAATTCATTTTAAAATAATTTTGACGCATACATTGATTTCAATCATACGTGGAGTTGACTAATCACGAAATGTAAGCATAAAAAAAATATTTTACCTTCTATTCTTTTCAATTTATAAATAATAATATTAAATTAAATTAAATTAAATTAAATTTATTTTAGTTTAAATTTATATATATGTAGTACTGAATTAAATTAGACTGAATATAAGTTAAAAGGAACAGAGCCTTAGATTTGTAATTGGGGTTTTATATCATGCTCTCGGTGAATTATTTTATACTCTCTGTATGAATGACAAATGTCAAAGAAATTATTTTATGCTATTACTTTTTACTCCCTCCATCTTTTTAAAATAGGCATTCTAGCCTAAAATTGATTTGTCAAAATGGATTAGGATTCTCTAAAGTTAAAAAATAACTCTAGAGTAAAGTTGAGCAATATCCAACCATTGATCTGATTTTGAATGATTAAGATTGATTGCACAACTCCCAAAAAAATTCTCCACTTGCTTCTTTTATCTCTAACTCGCTCTTACTTTACTCTAAAGTTACTTTAGAAAATCCTTTCCCTACCAAAATACCTATCATTTATATTTTTTAAGGTATTTTTTCCATTATTCTTTTAACTCTATACTATGAATTACATCTGGTTCAAACACTAAAGCATTAATTAAACTAGAACCGAAAACTAATATTTTCACACCCTTAATTAATTAGTTTATTAAGAAGCTTGGAAGAAGATAATTATTCCCTCCATCTTTTTAAAATAGGCATTCTAGTCACTTTTTTAAATTTTTTTACTTGTCATTCTCAAATATCTAGGCACGTTTTGGATCATTTTTTTAATTATACTCTCATTTGTCTCATTATTATTAATTGTAATAAAGTAGGAAACTAAACATTAATTAGAGGGTAAAATAGTACTCCCTCTATATTTTTTTACTTGTCTTCCCATAAGTTTTACACTTTTTAATAAACTCATTTATTAATAATATGAAAATAATAATTTATCCTTATGTCTACAATCAATATCTTAATTTTTCAATCCAAGTATAATTAATGCTAAGGATATAGATGGAAGAATAAAAAAAAAATTCCTAGAAAAAAATAAATGATAAGTATTTTAGTAATCTAATTTTAGGCTAGAATGTATATTTTAAAAAGATGAAGGAAGTATTTTTCTGTCTTAATTAATTAATTCTTTAAAAAGTGTGAAATGTGTTAGAAGATAAAAAGATAAGTAAAAAAAATAAAAAAAGTATTTAAAAAGTTGGAGAGGATATTATTTTATTTATTTTTAAAAATCTTACCGTTAATACATGGAATAGGAACCAATCAGCGCGAGTATAATCTCTCCAGTAATTTACACATTCATTATTAGTTTCTGCTCTAAAAAAAATAAAAAATAAAAATCAGGATCATAGTTTCCAGCTTACAAGCAAAACTCTAATAAGTATGAGGTGGTGACCCCATTATTGCATAGAAAAGAAAGTAAACAACAATGGATACTCTTTCTTCTTCTTTTCTTTCTTCCATATCTCCTCCTAAGCTTTTTCTAACCCCTTCCCCTGTAAAACCCCTTTCCCAATTCCCTCTTTTCACCGTTAAATCTGTTCAAATCGAAGAAAAACCCACAACATCTCCAAATCCCACTCCTAGGCCTACTCTTCCATCTTCATCTTCCACTAATGTTGCCACAGCAAGAAGAAACTATGTATCAAAAAAACCAGTGGATCCAACGCTACCAACAATGGTGTTCAACACGGTCGACCACATTATCAACAACTTCATCGATCCTCCTGTCCGAGCATCCGTTGATCCTAGAAATGTCCTGTCTGAAAACTTTGCTCCGGTCGACGAGATGCCGCCCACTGAATGCGAAGTAATCCACGGATCAATTCCGCCGTGTCTTGACGGTGCTTACATTCGCAACGGTCCAAATCCGCAGTTTCTCCCCCGAGGGCCGTACCATTTGTTCGACGGCGATGGTATGCTTCATTCCATTAAAATCTGTAACGGCAAACCCATTTTCTGCAGCCGGTATGTCAAGACTTATAAGTATACCATGGAGAGGGACGCCGGAGCTCCTCTTCTTCCCAATGTTTTCTCCGGCTTTAACGGTCTTGCTGCCTCCGCCGCTCGCGGTGCTCTTTCAGCTGCTCGGATCCTCTCCGGTCAGTTCAATCCTGTGAACGGAATTGGCCAGGCGAATACTAGTTTGGCTTTTTTCGGTAATCGCCTCTTCGCTCTTGGCGAGTCTGATCTTCCTTATTCGATTCGATTGACTGCAAACGGCGATATTGAAACAATCGGCCGCCATGATTTTGATGGAAAATTGTTCATGAGCATGACTGCTCATCCCAAAATCGATTCCGATACAGGTGAAGCTTTTGCTTTCCGGTATGGCCCTGTGCCGCCGTTTTTAACTTACTTCCGTTTCGATTCAAATGGAAACAAACAGCAGGATGTTCCGATTTTTTCCATGATTCGTCCTTCTTTTCTCCATGATTTTGGAATCAGTAAGAAGTACGCTATTTTCGCTGATATTCAGATCGGGATGAACCCCATGGAAATGATCTTCGGAGGCGGGTCTCCGGTCGGATCCGATCCGGCGAAAGTTCCGAGAATCGGAATCCTTCCTCGCTATGCAAACGATGAATCGGAAATCAGATGGTTTGATGTGCCAGGATTCAACATAATCCATGCGATTAACGCTTGGGACGAAGAAGATGCAGTTGTGATTTTAGCCCCAAATATTCTATCAGTCGAACACACTCTTGAACGAATGGAGCTTGTTCATGCTTTGATTGAAAAAGTGAGAATCGATTTAAAAACAGGAATAGTAACCAGAGATCCAGTCTCGGCCAGGAATCTCGATTTTGCGGTTATAAATCCGGCTTATGTTGGGAAAAAGAATAGATTTGTGTATGCAGCGATTGGCGACCCGATGCCGAAAATTTCAGGCGTGGTTAAGTTGGATGTATCTAACGGTGTCCGGCGAGAGTGCACGGTGGCTTGCCGGATTTTTGGGGAAAGGTGCTACGGAGGAGAGCCTTTCTTTGTGGGGAGGGAGCCGGATAATCCAGATGCAGATGAAGACGATGGATATGTGGTAACGTATGTTCATGATGAGATCGCCGGAGAATCGAAGTTCCTGGTGATGGATGCAAAGTCGCCGGATCTTGAAATTGTGGCCGCCGTGAAGCTGCCCCGGCGGGTTCCTTACGGATTCCATGGACTTTTTGTGAGGGAACGTGACCTTAACCTCTGTTAAATTTGTTTGCTTGTTTTATACCAGTAATATTAGTGTACTGTAGTATAGAGACTATAGATTATACTAAACAAGATTATCTAATATTGCGATAATTACTTAGAGGTGATTATGAAAATCACATGTACAACTTAAGACAAGTGTGATATTTTTTTCTTTTTTTGATCAAACAAGTGTGATATTGTAATGTGATTGCATGTACAGATTTCTTATGTAATTATTACACTTCAACCAATTAATACGATGCTTATGATTAGTAACATATTCCACTCCAATAGTTACATTTTGTTTAGATTTTTTCAGATAATGACTTCAAATTGTACCCATTGGCCAAATATAGAACTGAAATTTGTGTTTTGCCCATGTTGTACACATTGGCTGTCTTGTGTTTTTCAATATTTTACAAGATCCTTTCTATAAAAGGCAAATAAATTAGTTCTCCAGACATCATTTCCAAGATCTCTAAATTGACCATACAGTGTATTAATTATATCCAAAAATAACAGTGCCTACAAAAAAATTACCTACACTGCTAAAGTTAACTAAGACCGTTGGCAAAAATACTTGCCGATGGAATTTTATTTTTATCTTTTTTTTTTCACCATTTGCAGGAGGTCCTAGAAGAGAAAGAAGTAACTGTACCATAATCTCACCTCAGAACTCCCTAGCTCTTCACCAAATCTAATGAAGAACTAAGGTCCTCTCGAGATTGTGATCTCCTACTTTGAAGGCGCATCTGGCTTCTGTGAGGAGACCAGCACGAACCCATGCTATTGCTGTCCATTATCTGTCCTAAGCTACTTGCCGAATAAATATGTGATACACCACTAGTTGACGGGTATAAGGATGACTCCATCAGCTGGATGCCACCGCTGCCTAGACCATGAGCCAAGCTAAATGGTCCCGGTTGGCTACCAGCAACCGTGGGACTCAGTGACAGCTTGCCTCTTCCATCCCCTGAATCCAAAGCACAATATTACTTCAACTACTCAACCAGCCATACCAAATAAGGACGGTAAACACCAAGTAAAAGAAGTACAACTAAGCATTTCATTGTATCAAGAAAAAGAAATACAAAAAGATTGAATCTTTGTGTAGCCGAAAACAAAAAGATTGAATCTTTGTGTAACCAAAAACAAAAAGATTGAATCATGTTCCAAATATTGAGTAATATCCAAAAATTACTGCAATGAGCTTACCAGAACTGATAGGACTCCAACGTTGGAACCTAAAAGGAGATGGAATACTAAGAACTGACGCAGTAGATACACTGTTATGCCTGAAGAGTGGAATATACGGTCTCCGGAAAAATCTAGCCATCCAATTTCCAGGACACGATAATGCAAAAACCAGCAAAATCAACGAAGTTATCAAAACAACAACGAGAATCACAGGATTTATCCTCGTTTGAAGATATTGATAACTAGGTAGCCTCAATCTAGGCGAAAATGCTTTTCCAGCTTCATAAAGAGCAACTCCAAGGGTCCAAGTAATACTTCCAGAGCCAATGAGGATTTGGTTATCAGTTATATGTAAACCCTCTCTCAACAAAGAAACAATATAAGGTGCCCTAAAGCAGTATTGTTCAATAAAAGGCTGTGGAGGAACACTGCTTTTTGCAATATCCCATTTCTGCGCACAGAATTCGCGGCCCTTATCCAGAACATCATCAAGTGAAGATTCTGAACTGAGGTTAAAAAACCGAAAAACCACGAAAAAACCAGACATGCCATAGAACTGGCCATAAGGGCGGGGAAAATTTAAAGGTAAAGCGCAAGGCTGCATATCACAGTCAAGCGGTGTACTTTGATTAGACCACTCGGATAAATTAACAGCAACTTTAGCCAGAGCACTACATTCTTTCCAATTTGAAGAACCAATAAGCTGCACAGGAACCCCTGATTTGATTCCTTTACCTGAATTTTTCCCTACAGCAACAGGGCTAACATCGTTTTGTTGATTGGGAGCACACTGAGAACAGATGTATTGTTCCTTGAAGCCAGTTTGAAGGCAAGGGTGCTTAATTTCTATTTTTCCGGATTTTACAAGATTAGGGCTTAGCCCCTTCAAAATATGAACAACAGACTTGTCAAAAGCATCATTTAAACCATAGCCTGCAAGAGAGTAGGCAGTCAGGTGATGATTCTCAGCTCCAATTCTAAGGTTTAATTCGGTCTTGTTACGCCCGTGATTCTTACTCTCAAATGTCACCTGCAAAGAAGAGCCACCCATATCAAGTGCACCAAATGTCGCCTTTTTGGGACTGTTTCCCAACACACCGGTCCGATAGTTAAGAGCAATCCATCCATAATAAGCTTCGTCCATTCCACTTATGACCTTGATCCATGATTTATGGCATGAGAAAGGCGATTTCTTTAATATGGACCATGAATTGTCTAGAAGCCATTTTGAATCAGAACTCGGCAGCCTTCGAACCCCAGCAGTGGCGTAAAGGAAAAGAGAAGTAGCTTTATGTGAATTCCTTGGGATTTGCTTCTCAGCCCACCGTACAAGTGGATTTATAGCAGCTTCTAAGCCAGACCTATTATGTACTAACATATGAAGACCAGGCTCGGTTTCCATTCTATCGTATGCACGTCCACTAGACTTTCTAGAAAGACCTTCGGTTAATGACTTCAAAACCATCGGAAGACTGTCACTATTCTCATGATCAATGGTTGCTTGATATACATGAACTCGAGTTCCAGTGCTTCCACAATCAAGAACAACATAGAATTTTGAAGATCCTTGAGACCAATATGAAACAATGTATGTAAATATCACATAACTTAGAAAACCAAGTAGTAAAAGGCACAAAAGAATTACAACGAATCGGATCCATTTCCTCCGCATCAATGCGGTTCCACCAGAAAATGGTTTCTCTTTTGAGAAACTCGTGCCACCATTTTGTCTCTGCAGGAAATGAGAATCGTAATTAACTCCATTGCCTTCTTCAACATCAAACCGATGAAACGATGATAAGTCTTGGAGAGATGCAGAAAGTCGCAAATTGTTCTTGGATCGAGGAATGGAGAAAGTATAGCCGTGACCAATGGTTTCCCTTTCTCCTGAACATAATGGTGATCCAATTGGCAAATACGGACCACCAGCAGAAGTCTTTGAGGCTGAAAACTTACTTTTTGCAGTTGAAATTGTGTCTGTTATTTTATCGAACACCATGTTTGCAGAAGTAACTTATTATTCGAGGAATTAGTTTCATGGCAAGTCTAGCATTATTATCATCCTCTTAACAGCATAGTTGTATATGCCAACTATTTCACACAGCCGAAAATAAAGTCCATGTAGGCTTCATTGTTCTATGAATAAGAATACCATTGGCTATTGCATTTTTACTAATGTTGGCAATATACTGTAATAAACATTTAACACCCACAAACCTGGTCAATCACATTTGATGAACCTGAACCTGAAATTTGCATCATGTTGCTGAGTAAGATTAAAGAACAAACAAGAAGCATAAAGGAAATTGAAGTCATATCTACTGAAATATTTCTGATAAGTAAGCAAACAAAAAAGAGTTCATAAGCCAGAACTCTGAATATGATCATTGGTCTAATTCCACCAATCCAAGTTTTGCTGATGAGAAAATAGAAGAAACAAACAAGTTAAATGGTGCAATGGTATCTTCACAAGTTCCTTTTTTATGTTTTGCAATCTTCTTGACATTTTAACCATCTAATCCAAATGTTAAATTGCAAAATAGGGACGGAAACAATGAAATTGGAACCAGAAACAATCATATGTAAAGGGACAGCAAGATCTCAAAACACAAGCACATGAGTACGAATAAGCAATTACCATAGTATAATCAATATACAAAACCTAAACAATATGAAAACATTCAATCTTCAAATATTTGGTAGTTGAAGTAAAGAGAATTCAGAAAGCAATTGAATGGAGAAGAAGGGGAAGTTACCCGGAGCAGAGAATGGAATCGCGCGATTAGTGAAGATGATCTGTTGGATTGGATAAGTAGAAGAGAGAAACAATGGAATCAAAACTGAATTTTGGATTTCAGTTCGGATTGCTGAGATCCAATGAAAGAGGGTGGCAGTGGGTGTCGTCTCCTGAAAGAGAAACCCACTTTCTTTTTTTTCTTTTCTTCCCTTTTTTTATGTTTTTCAACTCTTTTCCTTTTCTTCTTTTATGTTTTTTTTCTAGCTCCCTCTTCAAATCTTTACTATTCATGTATTTACTAAATTTTATATCAAGTTTAATTAAACGGAGTCAAGATCCAAAAAAGTAAAATGAAACGTTCTTAAGAAATTATTAAAATTAATTACTCCATTACTGTTAAAATATGATATAAAATTGATGTGAATTATTATTAAATTTTTACTTTGTTATCATTTAAATAGTTACTTAGTCACTATTTAAATAGTTACTTAACCACCATTTAAATAGTATTCTAACCTTATGTGATAATTTATCCCCCAATTTTTACTATAAATATGTAACCCTTTCTCTTCTTTCATATACCAACAAAAGTAATAAGAAAATTTCTCCTCTTCAATTCTCTCTATTCTTATTACAATTCCTTTGTATTAATAGTTGACTTTCAACACGTTATCAACGCAAGCTTGCTCTATCAGTCAAAGAAAAAGGTATCAATTTTATTTATTATAAGTTTAGTTATATATTTGTTCTAATTAATCTTAATATTATAGATATATCAAAACTTACAAATATCGAGTTTGTAGCACTTGATGTCACTGAAAAAAATTACTTTTCCTGGGTGCTGGATGCCGAGATTCAGTTAGCATCAATGGGTCTTAGAAAAACGATAAATGAAAAGAGTGATGCCACAGTGCAGGAAAAGGCTAAGGCCTTGATATTTCTTAGACGACATTTTGATGAAGGTTTGAAATCTGAATATTTAACTGTCAAAGATCCTGCAGATCTTTGGAAGCAACTGAAAGACAGGTATGAACATTTAAAATTGATATCGTTACCAAAAGCTCGATCTGATTGGATTCAAATACGGCTACAAGATTTTAAATCTGTAACTGAATATAATTCTGTTGTGTTCAAAATTACATCCACTTTAAAATTATGTGGAGTTGAAGTTACTGATGAGGATATTATGGACAAAATATTATCAACTTTTCATCCATCTAACATGGTCCTGCAGACCCAATATAGAGAAAAAGGCTTTAAGAAATACAGTGAATTAATTTCTTGCATTCTTTTAGCATAACAGAATAATGAGCTTTTATTGAAAAATCATGAATCACGTCCCACTGGATCAGTGGCATTCCCTGAAGTGAATGCAACATCTTATGATAATAATAATTTTAATGGTAATGGACGTGGTCATGAACGTGGTCGTCGCTATGAAAATGGTCGTGGCCGTGGCCGTAAATATGAGCGCGGTAACAACTTCCACCCGAAGTGAAAAAATAATAAAAACCACCAGAAGTGGAAAAATCAAAATGATAATTTTGATAAAAATATTCAAAATGATGAGAACAATGTCACCGTTGTGGCATGACTCGGCCTTAGTCACGTACATGTCGAACCGCAAAATATTTAGTGCCCTTTATCAAGTATCATTAAAGAAACCCGTTGCTATGGAAATGAATTGCATTATTAATGATGTGCTCATTAATATTACTCATTTGGATATGGCGGATCTCTTTTTACCCAGCACTAGTGGAATGGACAAATATGAATAATGGTTGAATATTTATATATATATTTATTTATTTATTACTTTTAATATGTGTGTTTATTTTCTTTTATGTTTTATATTTTCTTATCAATGTCTTATGTATTTTCTTTTCAATGTTTTATGTAATATTTAATCATGAATAAATAATAATTTAGTTTATTTTCTTTAAATGAAGAGAATGAATTCTTTCCCGATATTAATTGACATCAAGGCTAATGAAGAAAATATATGCATTGTGGATAGTGCTACCACCCATACTATTCTTAAAGATTTAAAATATTTTTCCACATTGAAAAAGGGTGAGACAAACGTTACTACAATAACGGAAAACTCAAAAATTGTAAAAGGTTCCAGAAGAGCTCATATTACTTTAACAAGGGGAAAGATAGTTACAATAAACAATGCATTATTTTCCCCAAATTCTCAAAGAAATTTATTAAGTTTTAAGGATATTCGCAGAAATGGATATCATATTGAAACTGTGAATGAAGACGGTAAAGAATGTCTTTATGTTACAAGCATAACTTTTGGGAAGAAGTGTTTACTTAAAAAATTTTATATTCTTCCATCTGGCTTGTACTACACATTTATAAATGAAATTGAAGCCAATTTAACTATAAACCAAAAGTTTATAAATTCAGATACATATAAAATTTGGCATGATAGACTGGGTCATCCTGGTTCAATAATGATGAGAAAAGTTATAGACAATGCATATGGGCATCCGTTGAAAAATCAGAAGTTTCTTCAACATAATGACTTTTTCTGTGCTGCTTGTTCGCAAGGAAAATTAATCATAAAATCTTCAAAACTTAAGGTTGGAATTGAATCACCAGCATTTTTAGAACGCATACAGTGTGATATATGTGGACCGATTCATCCACCATGTGGACCATTTAGATATTTTATGGTTCTAATTGAAGCTTCAACTAGATGGTCACATGTATGCTTATTGTCATCGCGCAATATGGCATTTGCGAGATTACTTGCTCAAATTATAAGATTACGAGCACAATTTCCCGATTACACAATCAAATCGATTCGTCTTGATAATGCTGAAGAATTTACTTCCCAAATTTTTAATAATTATTGTATGTCAATTGGGATAAAAGTGGAACATCCTGTGGCACATGTTCACACTCAAAATGGTCTGGCAGAATTATTTATTAAAAGACTGCAATTAATTGCACGACCATTGATTATGCGAACAAACCTTCCTACATCAATATGGGGATATGCAACATTACATGCAGCAGCTCTTATATGTTTAAGACCTACAAGCTATCATGATTATTCCCCTTGCAATTAGCTTTTGGTCATGAGCCCGATATTTCTCATTTAAGAGTTTTTGGTTGTGTAGTATATGTACCAATTGCTCCACCACAACGAACTAAAATGGGTCCTCAAAGAAGATTAGGAATTTATGTTGGCTATAAGTCTCCTTTAATTATAAAATACCTTGAACCATTAACTGGAGACATGTTTACTGCACGTTTTGCAGACTGTCACTTTTGATGAAAACACTTTTCCAAAATTAGGGGGAGAATGCAAAAATGTTGGGTCCCGTATATCAATTCGGTAGCAATGTGATATGTATTAACTAAAGTAGATGTTGCAACAACGAGTATAAAAATAAATAGAGCAATAAAGAAACACAAAGATTTACGTGGAAACCCTTTAAAAGGGAAAAACCACGGGGCGGCAAAAATAACTCCACTAATAAATAATGGGAATACAACAATAAAGCCTCTCTCAAGTATACCCAAACTTGAGGTATAAAATAATTTTAGGAGAAAGTTGGAATGCCCATAAAAAAAAGATTAACCCTTATACCCAAATAGTGTAGTATTTCCCAAACTACTCAACTCACCCCCCTAATTTCTCTCAAACTCTTTTTGTAGGAAATGCTCTACAAAAGAAAACTCAATTTTTGATTGGATGAATTTAGATTATGGGAATGCCTATTTATAGGCACAAAAAGTTGCATCAACTTTTCAATTGGCAATTAATGTGCCAATTACTAACTACCATCTTCCCACCTTATTTGTTAGCAATTAATTAGCCTCCAAATTGGTTGAATTAATTAGCCTCCAAATTTGGTTTGAACTTAACAGTTCTCCCCCTCCAAACCAATGGGGTACGAAATAAGCTCTTACTTGGAGCTCATGCCGATCAGTTGATTGCACAACTCAAACTTATCCCGAGGAATAATTTTTGTCAATATATCTAAGGGGTTCTCTTTTGTTGGAATTTTCTCAAGATGAAAATCCCCTTTTCCAGTTGCTCGCGTATCCAATGATAGCGGATATCAATGTGCTTTATCCGAGAATGATACATAGTATTCTTGCTTAAGTCTATAGCACTTTGACTATCGCAATATACTATGCAGTTAGCTTGTTTTTGACCCAACTCTTCAAAGAATCTCTTCAACCAAATCATCTCTTTTCCTGCTTCAACAGCTAAAATGTACTCCGCTTTAGTCGTAGAAAGTGCAACACATTTCTGTAATTTAGATTACCAAGAAATTGCTCCCCCGGCAAATGTAAATACGTATCCTAAAGTTAACTTTCTATGATCATGATCTCCTGCCATGTCAGCATCAACGAAGCCTTTTAAGATTGGTTTAGATCCTCCATAGCATAAGCACTTCTTTGAACTTCCCTTCAAATATCTGAGAATCCACTTTACAGCTTCCCAGTGTTGTCTTCCCGGATTATCTAAGAACCTACTTACAACTCTAACAGCATGTGCAATATCTGGTCTTGTGCAAACCATTGCGTACATCAGACTCCCCACAGCGGAGGAATATAGAATCTTTCTCATGTCTTCCTTCTCTTCTTTGGTTGTAGGATAAGATTCCCTACTCAGCTTCAGATGAGCAGTAAGAGGAACGCTGATTGATTTAGCATTTAACATGTTGAAAAGTTGTAGCACACGTTCAACATATTTTTCTTGTGACAGCCATAACTTGTTGTTCCTTCGATCATGAATAATCCGCATGCCTAAAATCTGTTGTGCTGGACCCAAGTCCTTCATGTCAAAGGACTTCGCTAATTTCTCTTTCAATTTACGAATTGAAGAAACATCTTGTCCCACGATCAACATGTCATCAATGTATAATAACAATATGATGATGTTAGTATTAGAGAACCTCTTAGAGTAGACACATGGATTTGCTTGGGTCTTCTTGTACCCATGACTACTCATAAAAGAGTCAAACTTCTTGTACCATTGCCTGGGTGCTTGCTTCAACCCATACAGACTCTTTTGCAGCTTATAAACCATGTGCTCTTTCCCTTTTACTTTGAAGCCTTCTGGTTGCACCATGTAGATTTCTTCCTCTAGGTCATCATGAAGGAAGGCAGTTTTCACATCTAACTGCTCAAGCTCAAGATTCAAACTTGCTACCAAACTTAGAACTGCTCGAATAGAAGTCATTTTAACCATCGGAGAAAAGATTTCCTCAAAATCAATTCCTTTCTGTTGTTGGAATCCTTTCACTACTAGACGAGCTTTATACTTCATTAGCTTTCCATTGTCATCTCTTTTGAGCTTGAAAACCCATTTGCTCTTCAAGGCTTTTCTTCCCGTAGGAAGTTCGACTAACTCATATGTGTTATTTTCCTGCAAGGAATTCATCTCATCTTGCATTACCTCCAGCCAAGATTCTTTATCTGTATGAGTTAGAACTTTCTGAAAATTCTCTGGATCCCCCTCATTAGTAAGGAGAATATACTTAGAACTAGGATACTTTGATGTTGGTTGGCGATCCCTGGTGGATCTTCTAAGCTATTGTTCAGCCTCAGCTTACTGGGTGGGTTGCTCCCCCTACTCATCAACAACTTCTTACTCATGATCCTCCATTAGCTCTGGAATTTCATCATTGTTCTGAACTTGTTCCTCATCTCCACCAATAGTACTATTTGGCAATGAAGGAATATGGCTAGGAATGACGTCATTTATAAGTCCTGACTTGCCATTCTTCTTCAAGCTTTCGATGGTCTCGTTTTCTCGAAAGACTACATCTCTGCTTCTAATGGTCTTCTTCTTCTCTGGGTCCCACAGTTTATACCCGAACTCTTCATCTCCATATCCAAGGAAGATACATGGACTTGCTTTGTCATCAAGCTTTGACTGTTGCTCCTTAGGCACATGCGCAAATGCCTTACAACTGAACACTTTCAGATGAGAGTATTGAACATCTTTTCCAGTCCATACTCTTTCTGAAATATCAAAATCTAGAGCAGCAGATGGTGACCTATTGATGACATAGCAGGCTATGCATGCTGCTTCTCCCTAAAATGACTTTGGCAAGTTAGCCATTATGAGCATACATCTGACCTTCTCTACAATAGTGCGATATATCCTTTCTGCTACACCATTATGCTGTGGGGTTCTAGGTACAGTCATTTCATGTCGAATTCTATGTCTAGAATAATAGTTCTCAAACTCATGTGATGTGTATTCACCTCCATTGTCGGATCGGAGACATTTTAATTTCTTATTTGTCTCTCTTTCCACCATAACATGGAATTTCTGGAATGACTGAAATACTTGATCTTTTGTTCTCAGGAAATACATACACAGCTTCCATGATGCATCATCGATGAAAGTAACAAAATACTTGTTACCTCCCAAGGTCTCATATTCAAAGGGGCCACATACATCTGAGTGCACCAAGTCAAGAACACTGGACTTTCTACTTGATGACTTGCTGAATGACACTCTATGTTGCTTGCCAAATAGGCAGTAGTCACATGGAGATAGTGGTGTGCCATTAGCCGAAGGTACAAGCGCCTTCTTTGCTAGAATCTGCAACCCTTTCTCACTGATGTGAGCCAATCTTCTATGCCATAAATCTGGTGAAGACTCTTCTTCAATAGCATGCAATCCATCTTTACAAATAACTGCATTTATTTTGTACAGTGTATAACACATGGCACCTTTTACAATCACTAAGGAATTTCTGGTAAGCTTCCATTTCCTATTCCCGAAGAAATTCTCGAAGCCTTCACAATCTAGGACACCACAAGATATTAAGTTAAGCCTTAAATCAGGAACATGTCTAACTTCTTTGAGGATGAGTGTGCAGCCAGTGTTTGTCTTAATATGAATGTCACCAATTCCAATGATTTTGTAATGGCCATTATTGCCCATCTTTACCACACCAAAATTTCCTGCTCTGTATGTGGTGAAGAACTCCTTGTTAGGAGTGGCGTGATAAGATGCTGCAGTGTCAATCACCCATTCCGTATCATCTTGACTTGAGACTTGCAGACTTTGTTCTTCATGACTGAAAGAAAGAACAATAATCTCCTCATTTGCTACAGTGGTGTTCTTGTTTTCCTCCTGGTTATTACCATCCTTCTATTCTCTCTTCAGCTTTCGACAGTTCCTCTTCAGATGTCCTTCTAGTCCACAATGGTAGCATTTGACTCTACCCCTAAACTTAGATCTGCCTCTGAACTTGTCTCCTCCTTTGGATTTGTCAGGATTGTTGGGACCTCAATTTTTGCTCTGACCTCTGTGTTCTGTGATAAGAGTTTGACTACTTTAAACAATCGTAACTTTCCTCCTTGTCTCCTCGTTGAGCAAAGTGCTAACAACGTGGTTTAAGGATAATTTTCCATCTGGAGTCGAATTGGTCACAGACACCACCAAGGTATCCCAACTTTTCGGTAGAGAGCTGAGCAATAATAAGGATTGGACTTTATCTTCAAGTGTTATTTGCGTAGAAGATAATTGATCAATAGCACTTCAAAATTCATTCAAAAATTCAGCAATAGGAGTTCCCTCCTTATATTTCATGTTGACAAGCTTCCTTATCAGGAATAACTTGTTTCCAGCAGTTTTCTAATCATAAAGATCTTGCAGCTTCTTCCATAGTTCATGGGCAGACGTTTCTTCTGAGACATGGCTGAACACGCTGAAATCTAGCCACTGGCGAATGGTACCGGTGGCCTTTCTATTCAACTTGCTTTAATCTGAATCTTTCATGTCTTTCGGCTTTGCGGTGTCTTCTTCGATTGCTTCATGCATATCTTTACAGTACAATATATCCTCCATTATGGGTTTCCAAATTGACCAGTTTGAACCGTTCAATTTGATCATGGATGTTGAAGAACCTTCCATTTTAATTAATACAACCACCTTTGTGGAACCAATAGCTCTGATACCACTTATTGGGTCTCGTATATCAATTCGGTAGCAAGGTGATATGTATTAACTAAAGTAGATATTACAACAACGAGTATAAAAATAAATAGAGCAATAAAGAAATACAAAGATTTACGTGAAAACCCTTTAAAAGGGAAAAACCACGGGGCGGCAAAAATAACTCTACTAATAAATAATGGGAATACCACAATAAAGCCTCTCTCAAGTATACCCAAACTTGAGGTATAAAATAATTTTAGGAGAAAGTTGGAATGCCCAGAAAAAAAAAAGATTAACCCTTACACCCAAATAGTGTAGTATTTCCCAAACTACTCAACTCACTCCCCTAATTTCTCTCAAACTCTTTTTGTAGGAAATGCTCTACAAAAGAAAACTCAATTTTTGCTTGAATGAATTTGAATTATGGGAATGCCTATTTATAGGCACAAAAAGTTGCATCAACTTTCTAATTGACAATTAATGTGCTAATTACTAACTACTATTTTCCCACCTTATTTATTGGCAATTAATTAGCCTCCAAATTGGTTGAATTAATTAGCCTCCAAATTTGGTTTGGATGGCAATTTTGGAAAAGTCAATTTTATGGAATGCTTCATTACTTTCGCATATGGATCCTAAAATAAAAGATTCTGAACTAGAAGTTCAGAAGATAATCCATCTTCAAAATTTAGCAAATCAGTTGCCTAATGCACTTGCTGACCCAAAACGAGTAACCAAGTCGTATATACCAGCTGAAAATGCACCTATACGTATTGATATTCCTGAAGAACAACCAAATAATAATACGATAACATGCCTGAAGCGTGGACGACCTATCGGTTCAAAGGATAAAATCCTAGAAAGAGGAGAGTTAATGATAATAAGGACACTCTCGTTGAAAATTCAAATACTAGTATAAGTACACTTCTAGAAGAAGTATAAGCACCTGAAGTGCAATCACCTAAAGTGCAAACACCTGAAGTTATTGAAAATGAAGAAATTCAAATAAATTATATTAGTAATGAAAGAAGATAGAGTCAGGATAAAATGGTTATAGATCCTATTTTTGCATATAATGTTGCAGTAAATATTGAAAATGATAATTTGGACTATGAACCAAAATCTCTTGAAGAATGCGAAAATAGAAATGATTGGCCTAAATGGAAAGATGCAATTCAAGAAGAGTTAAATTCTCTTGAAAAACGAAATGTTTTCGGACCTATAGTTCGAACGCCTTAGGACATAAAACCTGTGGGATACAAATGGGTTTTTGTAAGAAAGAGAAATGAGAAAAATGAAGTAGTAAGATATAAAGCTAGACTTGTTGCGCAAGGTTTTTCTCAAAGACCTGGAATTGATCATCAGGAGACATATTCACCTGTAGTGGATGCAATAACTTTTAGATATCTTAATAGTTTGGTAGCGCGAGAAAATTTGCAAATGCACTTAATGAATGTTGTTACAGCTTATCTATATGGTTCGCTAGACAATGATATTTATATGAAAATCCCTAAAGGATTAGAACTGCCAGAAAAATATGGTCAGCGAGAACTTTACTCGATAAAATTACAAAGGTCTCTATATGGATTAAAACAATCTGGACGCATGTGGTATAACCGTCTTAGTGAACATTTATTAAAGCAAGGTCATAAAAATGATCACATTTCTCCCTGCGTTTTCATAAGAAAATCGGGACCTAAATTTATTATCATCTCTATTTATGTTGATGATTTGAATATCATCGAAACTCCAGAAGAGATTCCAAATGTAGTAAATTCTTTAAAGAAAGAATTTGAGATGAAGGATCTTGGAAAGACAAAACTATGTATTGGTTTACAAATTGATCACCTAGAAAAGGGAATATTGGTGCACCAATCAAATTATACAGAGAAGATCCTAAAATGATTTAATATAGATAAAGCACATCCATTGAGTAATCCAATGGTTGTACGATCACTTGATGTGAAAAAGGATATATTTCGTCCTAGAGAAAATAATGAGGAAGTTCTTGGTCCGGAAGTACCATATCTTAGCGCAATAGGTGCATTAATGTATCTTGCCAACAATACAAGGCCGGATATTGCCTTCTCTGTTAATTTACTATCAAGATACAGTTCAGCACCAACACGTAGACATTGGAGTGGAATTAAACATATAATGCGCTATCTTCGAGGAACTACTGTTTTAGGCTTATTTTATCCATATGAATCTAAGTCTAAATTAGTTGGATATGTGGATGCGGGTTATTTATCCGACCCACACAAAGCTCGATCTCAAACGGGCTACTTATTTACATATGGGGGAACAACTATTTCTTGGCGATCCACAAAGCAGACTATCATAGCTACTTCCTCAAATCATACTGAATTAATTGCGATTCATGAAGCCAGTCATGAATGTGTATGGTTGAGATCATTAACTAAGCATATCCAAGAATCATGTGGCAAAGTAAAGACTAAAGAAGACCCGACGGTAATATATGAAGATAATGTTGCTTGCATTGCTCAATTAAAGGAAGGATACATTAAAGGAGATAGAATAAAGTATATTTCACCAAAATTCTTCTTCACTCATGATCTAGAAAAGAATGGTGAAATCAGTATTCAACAAATCTGCTCTTGTAATAATTTAGCAAATTTGTTCTCCAAGTCCTTACCTTCCTCAACTTTCAAGAAATTGGTCTACGGCATTGGAATGCGTCGTCTTAAAGACATTCAGTCAACTTGCGAACAGGGGAGTAAACAATGTAATCTTTTTCCCTTAACTATAGTTTTTGTCCCACAGGGTTTTTCCATAGTAAGGTTTTTAATGAGGCAGTGCCCCATTCGCAATAATCCACATCAAAGGGGGAGTGTTAAAATTTGATGTAAAACTGATGTGAATTATTGTTGAACTTTTACTTAGCCACCATTTGTGTAACGACCCGGTCCTAAAAGGGGTGGCGCCGGGGTAGAAGACCTGAGCAAAGAGCGGCCATAAAGGATGTCGATGGGGACAGGAATGAACCGAATCCACACCCGAAAGAGAGAGTTTTGAGATTGTGCTGGTATGGGACTGCAGAATTGAGAACGGTTAAGGATTTCGAGATTGTAATGGTATGGGACATTATAATTGAGCTTAAGAGATTTGATTGGTACTACCTATACCAACAAGGTGCACCTTCTTTTCGGGAGCCTACTCGAGAGAACTCTAAAGTTGAACGTGCTTGACTTGGAGCAATCTCGGGATGGGTGACCTCCTGGGAAGTAATTTCCAGGAAGTGGGCGAGTGAGGACAATGCTCACTGGAAAGACTCGTGTTGGTTTGTGGGGCCAGTCGGTCAAACTTGGGGTGTATCAGAATGGTATTAGAGCCAGCTCTCTCCCAGTACGGTGTGGTTCGAGGATGAACCAGGCGGAAGCTGGTGGGCCTGTAGCGACCTGGTCCTAAGAGGGGTGGCGCCGGGGTAGAAGACCTGAGCAAAGAGCGGCCATGAAGGATGTTGATGGGGATAGGAATGAACCGAATCTACACCCGAAAGAGAGAGTTTCGAGATTGTGCTAGTATGGGACAACAGAATTGAGAACGGTTAAGGATTTTGAGATTGTAATGGTATGGGACATTGCAACTGAGAGAGACTTAAGAGATTTGATTGGTACTACCTATACCAACAAGGTGCACCTTCTTTTCGGGAGCCTACTCGGGAGAACTCTAAACATGCTTGACTTGGAGCAATCTAGGGATGGGTGACCTCCTGGCTTTCCAGGAAGTGGACGAGTGAGGACAAAGCTCACTGGAAAGACTCGTGTTGGTTTGTGGGGCCAGTCGGTCAAACTCGGGGTGTATCAGAAACAAATGTAACACCCCCTTTATTGAGAGTGCCACGGTAACTATATCACCCAATAAACAACTCTACTTCATTATATAAGAGTTCAATACTTATAGATTTAATATGTACAAATACAAATATAGCGTTCCAAGCTCCAAATTATTCTCCAAATAATTCTCAATACCACTTTATATTTCTCACATTATCTAGTACATGCCATTATTCTACAAACCATAATATTACATTAAATTACAAATCCACCTCGAGTCTTTCCTTATTTGCTCTTCAAGCTGATCCACTTATTCCACTTTGGTCCAAGCTATCTACAAGTTCTCCACTTACATGTAGAAAAAAAACTACACGCTAAGCAATTTACTTAGTGGTATCCATAAAAGAAATATAACAACTTTGAACATTTTTAAAATAGAAACAAAGTATATTTATAAGTCAAAAACAAATTAACCAACTTTGTGGAACCAAATCACAAAACTTATATAGTAATCCTTTCAAAGTACAATCAAATTTGTATCCAATTTTTCCAAACACTTTAACCACATATTGCCCAAAGTAAACAAGTCCTGAATAACGGTAAAATGGATATGGGAGCGGACAAGCCCGAAGCCGAAGCTTCAAAATCAATATATCGGTCAAGCCCGAAGTCGAAGCTTCAAAATCAATATATCGGTCAAGCCCGAAGCCAAAGCTTCAATATCAATATATATATATATATATATATATATATATATATATATATATATATATATATATATATATATATATATATATATCATAATATCGGCCAAAGCCCGAAGCCAAAGCTTCAATTGTTTGTACAGTACTGTACCCCCCTTTATTGGCACAAATCTACCCTGATCCGTATTCTACTCATTTAATAAGGGCAATAAATCAAAGTAATATCTTAAAAATTCCAGTATAAACCATCAATCATAATTCAATATAACTTCAGAAATTAGGAATTCAAATCCTAAATTTTTAAGCATCAAACTTCAATTAAAACTCAATAAAATCAATATTCATACTTTTCAGAAATTTCCAGATTCTATGACCTGACTTACCTTGCATTTTTCACTATCAAAACAATATCCAATCAAATAACTTTCTTCTAAACATAATTAGCCACATGTCTCAGCTTTCCAAAGCCACCAAAATCACAGAAATCCAAATTGTATAACCAAAGTTATAATCAAAATACTAAACAGTGTACAAAGCTAAGATTTTCTGAAAACAGATTTCATTACTCAACTTCAAACGAAAATTTCACATTGAAAACAAAAGCAATTCAATAAGATTTCTTCTGAACATATATTCCTTAGTTTCTGTAGATATCAATAGAATCAAGAATCATTCAAATTGGATTTATATAACAAGATAAAACATTAAAACAAAATAGGGATACAATCTGGAAAATTTTCGGAAAAACCGATAAATCAAAATTTGAGACACAAACCTTTTTCTATGCTCTTTCTAGTTCTCTTCTACCTCTTTTGCCTTTGATTTGCTTGTACTAGCTCCCTCTACAACAACCATATATAATTCTATCAAGATATTGTATAAATGAACTTCCTAATACCATAAATATACTTAATCTACCATGAATTCTACGAATTAAGCTTTAATTTCACCAAAAATCACTCACCTCAAATTCGGGTTACTATTCATCCGAATCTTAACATCTGAAATCCTCCTCTTATAGTCTTGATTGACTGAAATTGATGATGATAGAGGGCTTAAGGATTGAATTCTAATAAGAATTTGAAGTTGAATCGAAGAAATCGGAAGTTTTTGGATTAGGAAAAATTTTGGTTAAATGACATGTAATGTGTAGAAGAAGAAGCAGATGAAAGTGAAGAAGAGAAGGTGCTGGATGGTTTGTATGTATTTTATTTTTTTTTTCAATTTTTAATAATGCCCTTTAACAATTAATTAAATACCCAATTCATTCCTCTTACTTAATTAACTCTTATTTCCTCATGTCTTATATCCAATAACAATAATAATAACTACAAAAATAATTTCTATGATATTTTAATACCATAGTAATTTATTATAAGCAAATTTTGAAAATTTCGGTTCGTTACAATTTGAATAGTTACTTAGCCACCATTTAAATAGTTATTTAGCCACCGTTTAAATAGTATTCTAACCTTACGTGATAATTTGTCCCCCAATTTTTATTATAAATATGTAACCCTTTCTCTTCTTTCATACACCAATAAAAGTAATAAAAAAATTTATCTTTTTTAATTCTCTTTATTCTTATTACAATTCCTTTATATTAATAGCTGATTTTCAACGATTATAAATATTTTAGTATTGGTTTCTTTATTTTTCTTTTAAATAAATCCTGATGGAGTGGTGATTAGCTGGTGTAACCATCCACCTAATTGCACAAAAGGAATATAAATAGAATAATACAAAAATTACTTAAAAATAAATCAACATCATCAACAACCACGTATTCTTAAGTATTCATGGATTGAAATCAATAAATAAATCAACAAGAAGACACATGTTAATACAAATTAGTTATTTCTTAAATGTATAATAATTTTAGTCTAAAACTGGATCTTCAAATTCGGGAACTAAGTGGCAAGCAACTAATCTACAATCAGCTTTGCCCACGAGACAAAAATCTGATAAATTCTCTTCCTCTTAGTTGAAATTTTGTTGGTTTTAACTACGCTTTTTGCAGTCCTGTTCTTACCTTTTTTAGAGTCTACGAGCGAGATAAAAATCAGGGTCTTATTAATGAGTAAACTTTTAAAAATGAAATATATGATATTACTTGTATTACAACATATAATGAGAGATCAAATAAAAACATATTACAAAGTAGAAAATAACATTATAACTAAAAAAATTATTATTATGATCAAATAAAATGATGTCTAGATCATTCCTAACTGCAAAATTACTAACATCAGTTGAAAAAACCAGAAACAAAGACGTTTTTTGATAGGGATGAAAGAAGATATGAAGAATTATTTATAGGTATTAAAGGGATTGAATGAGTATGGAATTTGGAGAATAATAGCAACGGTAAGGTAGATTAATACCCTTAATTTTCTATTTTCAAGTTTAGGAGTTAAACATATTAAAGAAAATTTGAGGAGAACAGGAACATTAAGAGAGAATGACGGTGATAATGGATATAAGAGAAATTATTGAGATAGAGTTTAATTCAATAATTAATACTTATATTTTTATTTAATAATCAAACAAAGCCAACCCAACTAACTAAAAACTCTAGATTTAATAGTTTTTATTTAGAATGTTTTGTTCCAAAAGAAGGATTTATCTAACTTAAACTTTAATTAAGTAAAAATAGCTTACTAATCATTAAAAATAGACCCCTTTTTTCAATGGGCCTCTGGCCGTCACCCCTATTACCCCGACCCAGGCCCTGGCTTCTTGCAAACATTTAAGTTTTCCTTTCGTTTTATCTTTTCCTTTATTTTTATTTTATTTTCTTATTTTCCTATTTTTTTATTTATAAATTCGAGCCTGGATTCCCAACTTTAACTTCATTAAAAAAATGTTTAATATTTTTAGATGTATGTTTATAATTAGTTGTTCAAATTAATTTATGCCTACAGTGGAAGAGTTGTTGGTTCATCCACTATTTTTGTCGGTGGTGTGTGAAAAAGAATTTAATGGCCTTATAAACAAAGTTTTATTAAGGGTGCGTTTGTTTACCACCCTATCTACAGTAGTTAGTAGATAGAGTTCTATGTGGTGTTGTTGTTTTTGGTTAGAACTCTTTAACCACAAACTGCAGCAGATAAAACTCCTAAACAGCATCAGTTTGAAAAGCAGCAAATCCCAGCTTTTCAGCATGAATCTGCAGCAGTTAGGATATTAAAAACAAACCTGACTCTATTATCCCTCTTATAAATCATTAAACGTATCATTATCAAGCAAGCGAGCAGAGCAAACAAAGGAGCTAAAGAGAAGAAATACTCACATCAGAGATAAAAAAAAAAGTTTTTCCTTGACAGGTAAGTATTATTTGTGTTTAGTACTTGTGAATATAGGCATCTTTAATTGAATTAAACAATAAGCAAATTAAAAAATAAGAGTGTTCTTAGGTCAGGGATGTTATTTGTAGATTGATTCAGCACATCCTTCTAAAATAGGTTCATTGAATTACATTCAGTGTTTACTTTATATTATGCATGATTTTAACTGAGAATTTTTAGATGTTTATCTGTTATATATAGCATATTAAGTAAAAGACAAGTAATACACAAATCAATTAAAGAATAAGCATCTTTAATTGAATATAGTAGTAGTGTAGCTGCATAATCAGTGATTGAAATTTTTTTTTTTGAAAAAATCGATCAAGAAAGGAATTGAGGAAAAATTAGAAGATCCTTTGCATTTCAGAGCTTTGGGGTCTTTCTTTTTTGTTTTTTTCCATTGTTTGCTTCTTTTTTTTTCCTCTACAAAGTTAAGAAACCACTCCCTCAATTAGCTAGAAATATGACCTATAATAAACACATTACAACATATTTCATAAGGAACAAAACTAATACTATCAAGTGGAATTAAAAGAATAATTGAACGATATGTCAATGTTGGCACAAGTTAGTATTGTTGTAGATACAAATTAATCTTTACTGACTATTGAATTAGATTACTCCTTTGAACAATCAACAAAACAATGATACAATTGTTTCATACGGAATATTATAGATGGCATAAACATAGTTTTAACTAGGCATTATTGAGGGAACTAGAATAGTTTACTTTTTTTTTTACTGATGTAGTAGAGTACAATGTCCAAATTTAAATACTACCATGTGTGTTTTGACTACCCAGACACAATTTGAGATTATTAATATAATTTTATGAAATTATATATGAAGATAAGTAGTAACTAGTTTCAAATTTGAGAGGAATAATTTTTTTAGTTTCCCGTTTTTCAATTTGCTTTTAAAAAAAAATTAATAGGTACAGATTGTTTAGTAATCATTAGAAATTGACTATAAATGAAAGGAAATTATAACAATAATAAAGAATGTAGAGAGAAATTGAGAGAAATTTTTATTTCTTATTTCTGAGATATATGTCAAATGGAGAATTAGATTCCTATTTATAGAGAAATCTAACGGTAAAAACGGTAAATAAGTAAGATACATATTACATCAAATATTAATGACAGGTAGAAAAGTAGAAAATATATTATATCAAATATTAATGACGTAGACCCCGCATCAATTATATAACAACCGCCTATATAGTAATAGGCGGCTGATACATCAATTATTCAACACTCCCCCTTTGATGTATCATCTGCCTCGAATGAGACACTGCCTCGTTAAAAACCTTACTAAGGAAAAATCCTATGGGATAAAAACCTCAGTTAAAGGAAAAAAAAGAGTACAGGGTTTACCCCCTATTCGCGAGTTAATTAGAGATCCTTAAGACGACGCATTCCAATGCTGTAAATTAATTTCTTGAAAGTTGAGGAAAGTAGAGCCTTGATAAATAAATCTGCTAAATTGTTACAAGAGCGGATTTGTTGAATACTGATTTCACCATTCTTTTCTAGATCATGAGTGAAGAAAAATTTTGGTGAAATATGCTATGTTCTGCCTCCTTTAATATAGCCTTCCTTCAATTGAGTAATACAAGCAGCATTATCTTCATATATTATCGTCGGATCTTTCTTGACCGTAACTTTTTCACATGCTTCTTGGATATGTTTGATTAATGATCTCAACCACACACATTCACGACTTACCTCGTGAATCGCTATTAACTCCGCATGATTTGAGGAAGTAGATGTAATTGTTTGTTTTATCTATCGCCAAGATATAACTGTTCCTCTATATGTGAATAAATAGCCCGTCTGAGATCGAGCTTTGTGTGGATCGAATAAATAACCCGCATTCGCATATCCAACTAATTTAAGCTTAGACTCATATGAATAAAATAAGCCTAAATCAGTAGTTTCTCGAAGGTAGCACATTATATGTTTAATTCCATTCCAATGTCTTCTTGTAGGTGCAACACTATATCTTGATAATAAATTAACAGAGAATGCAATGTCCGGTCTTGTGTTATTAGAAAGATACATCAAAGCACCTATTGCGCTTAGATATGATACTTCAGGACCAAGAACTTTTTCATTATTTTCTCTAGGATGAAAAATATCCTTTTTCACATCGAGTGATCATACAACCATTAGGTTACTTAATGGATGTGCTTTATCCATATTAAATCGTTTCAGGATCTTTTTTGTGTAGTTTGATGATGCACTAAAATTCCTTTTTCAAAGCACTCAATTTACAAACCAAGACACAATTTTGTCTTTCCAAGATCTTTCATCTTAAATTCTTTCTTTAAAGAATCAACTGCTTTTAGAATCTCTTCTGGAGTTCCAATAATATTCAAATTATCAACATAAATTGAGATGATAATAAAATTAGATCCTAATTTTCTTATAAAAACACATGGACAAATTGGATCATTTTTATATATTTCTTTCAATAAATATTCACTGAAACGGTTATACCACATGCGCTCAGATTGTTTTAATCCATATAAGGATCTTTGTAACTTTATCGAGTAAAGTTCTCGTTTGCCATATTTTTTGGCAGCTTTAATCCTTCAGAGATTTTCATATAAATATCATTATCAAGCGAACCATAAAGGTAAGCTGTGACAACATTCATCAAGTGCATTTGTAAATTTTCTTGCACTGCAAAACTAATAAGATATCTAAAAGTTATTGCGTCCACCATCGGAGAATATTTCTCCTCATAGTCTATCCCAGGTCTTTGAAAAAAACCTTGTGCAACTAATCTGGCTTTATATCTTATTATTTCATTTTTCTCATTTCTCTTTATAATAAAAACCCATTTATTACCAACAGGTTTTACGTCCTGTGATGTTCGAACTACTGGTCCGAATACTTTACGTTTTTCAAGAGAATTCAGTTCTGCTTAAATTGCTTCTTTCCATTGTTGCCAATCATTTCTACTTTGGCATTCTTCAATAGATGTTGGCTCATGATCCACATTTTCATTTTCAATATTGATTGCAATATTATATGAAAAAATATGGTCTATAACTATTTTATTGCGATTCCATCTTCTTTCAGTATTGATATAACTCATTTGAATTTCTTCATTTTCAATAGCTTCGGGTATTTACACTTCAGGTGCTTGCACTTCTTCCGGAAGTGTATTTATATTTATATCCTCAATGGGAATATCTTCGTTATCAGTAACTCTCCTCCTTTTAGAATTTTTATTCTGTGAACCGATAGGTCGTCCACGCTTCAGGCGTGTTAGAGTATTATCTGTAGGTTGTTCTATAGGAATCTCAGTATGAATTGACACATTTATTGCTGGTATATGCGATTTCGTTACTCTTTTAGGATTAGCGAGTGCATCAGGCAATCAATTTACTAAATGTTGAAAATGGATTATTTTCTAAACTTCTAGTTCACTGCGCCATAGATGACCTGTTGCAACAAAAAAGCCTAAAGTTGCAAGGAAAGGGTGGCAATTTTAACGAACAAAGAGACCTTTTGCAAGGGAATTACGAAATCATAAAAAAAAAAGTTGCAAAAAGTATAGAAGTCAAGAGAATCCGGTTCAAGTGCAACAGTATTTGTAGAATGGTTGCAAGAAAGTAAAATGAACAATAACTTTGACGGAGCGGGAAAAAAATTTCACCTGCCGCCTAACACTCCCGTCAAAAAGTTAAAAAAATTAGAAAGAAAATAAGAAAATATAATATTGAAAAGAAAAGTAAAAATACGCTACTTAATTTCTCTACTCTTAGGTTTTACAATCAGATCAAAATCAAACTGGCACTTCCCTCTCTCGCCTTCTTCGCTTCCTCTCTCGTTCTTCTTCCCTTCAGATCTCGCCAAAACCGACATTCGTTTGTGCTATTTTTCTTTTCTTCAGTTTTCGTTTGTTTCCCTCTCTCATCAGTGGCTTGTTTAGAAGATCTGAGGTTTGTGCTCAGCTTTCTTTAGTTTTCTTGTTAATTTTTCATTTACGTTTGGATATTTGTTGTTGCAAATCCTCTAGAAATAATCAGATGCATGTTGTTAAATGAGCTATTCATGAATAAGAATTTTGAGCTCGAAAGTGTCAGTCAATTTTGGATACTTTGTACTTCTTTTCAGCCTGCAGAATTTTGTTTGTTCTCTTTGAGAATGATAAGCTTCTTTAGACGAATTGGTATGATTTTTTGTTTGTTTAGACCTATGTCTTGTTATTTGTTCTGAGAGGTCTCCCATTGACAATTTTTGTGAAAGTACTCATTTTGCTGTCTGTTTAATCTGATTTTCGTCCATCCTACAAGTTCTTTTGGAATTTACATTATTTGTGAAAATTTTTACTTACAAGAACCTATAATTAAACTTGGCTTAGTAGTGGCTTTTTCTCTTTGATTGGTCCTAAGCTTTTTACCAGAACTAAACCTTCAAATACCTCACACATTAGTCTTTTTTTTATTAAATGGGACATTTCTAGATGCTCAAGCTCAACCAATTTGTACTCTCTATGCATAGAAAACATGTGGAAATGCACAGCAAAGGATTCACTCTAGTTTAAACAATTCAGTTCCGAACATAATAATCGGGTTCAATAGAAGTGACAACCTCCTACACTTTGTTTTATAAAGTGTAGTTTCAACATATAAACCTCCCTAAATAGTGTTAGCCGGTTCATTTGTTACTCATTCTATGGTTAGCTTCCAATTTCTCTATTTATAGATTTAGATAGTTCATTAGTTGTTACTTCAGTATCGTAAGAGATGTGGCCCTAATTTGTATCTGTTGAAATGGGTAGAGTGATTTACGATAAAACTAATCATGTTATAACTAGTTTTGTTTGCCTGGTCATATTTGGATGTTGGGTAGTATTACTGTCATAAAGAGTCCATTCAAGTGAATATAGTTTAGTTGATATTGATATGTGTCTATGTTGGATTAACCTTTCTTTTATAGAATGTTGCTTCGTTTCCTTGCAACTTGCACAATGAATTCTATGAACTATTTAGGTTTATAGAATATACAAACAATATTAAAACATGAACTATATAGGTTACATCCCCTCTTGGCTAGTCTCCTTTTTGCTTCAACGTGGCTACTCCGTTCAGGCCTCTGTTCGTCATCCATGTCAGTTACTCTATTCTTCCTTTTATCTTCTCATTGTTTCCTTCTTTTACTTTGAGTTATCTCTGCTTGTGACGAATTACTTCCAAGTCATTTCGATATTGTCTAATAGTCTGAAAATGATGGGGCCAAAGAGTCACCATTCTTTGGCTTTAGATTATAATGGACTAAAGCAAAATGGTTCATTAAACTGTCTGAGCTTCTTAATTGTGAAGTCACGGATAGCCGTCACAACTCCACTTTAGCGTCAATTGGAAACAACCTCTCTGTAATTACAGAGGTAAGGTTGCGTACACCCGACCCCCCCTTACCCCACTTGTGTGGGAGCCCTGTTAGGCATTGGGGTAATGTTGATGTTGATGAATAGTCATGAAAGATCTGCAAACGAATTTTATTGTCTAATAGTCTTACCTAGCGAATTGAATTGAAGATTTTCATATTTCTGTAGTTCTAGCTAGTTAATTCGTTACTTCATTCATATGGTGATATTATTTAATTAGGTTTTTTTGAATTTATTCAAAATTGGACCTATTTATTAGTCTTCCGAGCTACTTAGAGGATGTTAGGTTAGATTTTCTTATGTATCCATTATTAAGGGATTTTTTACTGCTGTATATTCATTTCTATATTATACTGAATTTCTCTTGGTATATTGTTCAGATGATGCTAAGAAGATTAATCACTTGTTTGAACTGGATGGTGCTAAAGAGAGACTGCACTTGTTCAAAGCAGATTTTCTTGATGAAGGATCTTTTGACTTTGTGGTTGAGGGATGCGAATGTGTTTTCCATACAGCTTCTCCTTTTTATTTTGATGCTATTGATCCACAGGTACATCATTCCTTCTCTTTCTATTACAAAAATACAGTGCCAATACATTTTTATTTGACCATGAGAAAAGTACAGAATTTACAATAAGAACCATATTGACAAACTTATATGTGCTTAGCTAATTCTCTTGATTGATCACTGATGGACATATTCTCCGAACTTTTCAAGATGGCATGTTCTTTATAGTTTATAGGAACTGTCAGTTAATAAGGGCGATTCTACTTGTTTTAATTCTTCTTAAATCTCGAGTTACTAATAGGTTGTGTTTGATTTTTCAGGCTGAACTTATAAACATTTGATTTTCTTTAATATGCTATATTAGGTCTATGAGATATTTCTTGGTATAGTTGATGTCTTTATGCTAGTTTTGTTTAGAGGAATAGTTTATATGGTTTTTTTCAGTCTTAAAAGATCAAATTTTTATTGTACTGTTTTGTTGTTTCATTGGATGTTGTTTGGTGTTAAGACGATTGAAAGTTCCTAAGTTATGAATGCTTGGCTAGAGAATTATGTAAATGGCATTATTTATGTATAGTATTACTATTAGTCTATCTAAATCCTCAATGATCTACTCTATTTTCTAGTTATACAGGGAAACATCAGATAATGTAATCACACTATATTACCGTTTTAGTGGTTATTGTTTTACATTGAATTTTTCCTAGTAAATGAACAAGCAACCTTTAAAAATTAATTGACTCTCCTTGATTGCCTTGTCTTGTCTGTATAGTGTATACCATACTCAGGCGCATACAGAGTCTTGAATTAGGCGTTAATACTCCTTTTGCTCAATTTCTTACACATTATATTGCTTTAGAAGAGGCTTCTACTTACTAATCTTCAAAATCTTGTTTTTCATATTGAAATTCTTTCAAGGTCCCGTACTTGACTGATAAATTTGTCTTATATTCAACATTTTATTGGAGAAAGTAATGTAATTTTTCATTTTTGCTCCTATTTATACTAGTCTCTCTTGTTTGCCGATGTCTATAGTCAAAGAACACATTTATCAGGGAAATGATGGCCTACAGTACAGTGGAGGTTCAGTTTTACAATAACCTGGAAATGTGAAAGAAAAGTGCAAATAATTTTTTTTGGTAATTTTGGAAATTAAATAACAAACGAAAGCACTAGAGCAAATGCCTAGGCGTAGAAAAGAAACAAAAAGCACAAAGAAGAGCTATCCTGGAACAATAGCAGGACACTCCCTTCCAATAGCTACACCCAAATGGTCATCTAGAAGTAAACTATGCATTCCTGTTGGAGGGTTATCAAGACACTTCAACCCAATGTCAGTAGTCAGCGATAGTTTGGCAATCTGCACAGCCGTTTGATTCCCTGTAGCAATGGATTAGCTTTGTGCTAGGCATCGAGTTAAGAAGATGCTTGATATCCGTAATGATGTTGTGTAGTGATTTCCCCAACAGTTGGGTCTGTGAGTTGTTTATCAGGTCAACCAGTTCGAGTGAGTCAGATTCAATTATAACATTGGTAAAGCCCCTTTCTGATGCAATTTGAACTGCTGAGAAAACAGCCTATGCCTTTGCAAGAATGTCATTGCCAATTCCAATATTATTTGTGAAACCAACAATCCAATTACCAGTGTGATCTCGAAAGACTCCACCCGCACCTATTGCTCTTGTTTCTTGGTTACAAGTCCCGTCCACATTAGCTTTTAACCATCCTCCAGGAGGATTATGCCATCTTACCATATTTTCAACAGTATAGGGGATACTGCAAAGAAGTTTGGGTGACCAGCTTTGCTTGCAGTCTTCTACAAAGTTCTTTACCACAACGCACTTGTCGAATGGGATTCTTTGATGCTCCTCAAAGATTTGGCAGTTCCTCCACTTCCAAATCGACCAGTTTGTTACGCAAAAGGCTAGATACCAGTAGTAATCCCAAATATATCGTTTGTTGCTGCTCAGATTTATTCGCCACCACCTGTGTTCTGCAACATTAAAAAACTCAGGCATCCAATTTTGGATTCCTATATTCCTCCATAAGTCGCGATTACCAGGGCAATCCCGTAACACATGTGAAGTTGTTCAAGGCTCAAGGTGGCAGATTCCGCACTTATCATGCTCAACCAGATGCCTTCTTCTTCATTCCGTGTTAGTGAGAATTCTGTTTTGGAATGCAAGCCAAATGAAGTATTGAATTTTGTCGGGTATTTTCAATTTCCTTATATGCATAATCATAGGGTCAGGTGGTTGGTAAGGTTGGTGGTTAATCATTTTGAAAGCCGATTTAGAGGTGAACATTCTTGAGGGTGTTTTGCTCCTTGTAATGTCGCCAGCTTCCATGTTTTCACTGCTGATCCTAAAGGCAGCAAGGTGTAAGAGGATTTCTGAAGGCAGAATTTTCTCAAGGTTCACCCAGTCCCATGTTCTAGCATCAGTCATATACTCATTAACCCTTTTATTGATATGATCACTCGGTATATTGCTCATGATTTCTGATAGAGGTTGTTCTATCAGCCACGGATCCAGCCAGAAGTGCACCTGGGATCCTTCTCTCGGGATCCAAGCTATCCCTTTCTGAAATTCCGGTAGGATCTTAAGCAAGCTTCTCCACAAGTGTGACTTCCTTCCCTTGCTAGTTGAAAGCGAGAAGATATCTGACTTATTAAAATATTTCCCTTTCAACAGCTTCACCCACAAGGTATGTGGCTCTCTTATTATTCTCCATAGAACTTTCATTAACAAAGCCATGTTATGCAATTTACTAGTTCTAATACCAATTCCACCATTCTTACGAGTTTGGCATACTTGTTCCTATGGAATTAAATGCATTTTCCTGTTACCTTCACTACTTCCTCAAAGGAAACTTTGGTTAGCTTTGTCCAAAGCCTCCCAATTAGAGGTAGGAGGTTAGATTGCATTAGGTGATTTGGAATACCATTTATTACTGCTTTGATTAGTGTAGCCCGTCCCACCAAAGATAGGCATGAGGCTTGGACATTGTCCATCACAGAACTAAAAGTGCTTTTCTTGACCCGCTCTTGTAGAAGTGGCACTCCTAGATATTTGCCCAAGCTTTTTGTAAGAGGGATACCACATTTTTGGCTTATAGCTCGGGTCATTGATGGCTTAATATTATTTGAAAAGCAAAGGCGGGACTTGTTTAGGCTAACTTGTTGTCTAAATAGATCACAAAATTCAGCTAAGCAGGATTCCATAGCTTCAATCTGATCCATAGTAGCTTCATCAAACAGTAATAAATCATCCGCGAAAAATAAATGAGTAATAGGCGGGCAATTTTTTGCAAAATTGATTCCTTTCCAAAGGCCTGCTTCAATTTTGGATTGAATAATATGCCCCAGTCTTTCTAGACATAGGACAAACATGTATGGTGAGAGGGGGTCACCTTGTCGAATACCACGGGTAGGGAAAAGTTTATCTGTCATGCTTCCATTGAATAGAATGCGCATCGATGGCGTTGAAATACATTTGTGAATCAGTTCAGTCCACTGTTGTGGTATCCCAATCCTCTTCAAAGTGTCAATCACAAATTCCCATCTAAGCCTATCATAGGCTTTTTCCAGGTCAATTTTAATTGCGACAAACTTCTTGCCCTTCTTAACCCTCATCGAATGCGTAACTTCTTGGGCAATTATGATGCTATCATTAATCTGGCGATCCGGAATGAAGCTGCACTGATTAGGTCCCACCAGCAATGGGAGGAGGGGTTTGATTTTGTTGGCTATGATTTTGGTTATGGTTTTGTATATAACTGTGCATAGACTAATAGGCCGGTACTGAGATGCTTGTTGGGTTGTCTAAATTCGGGATAAGAACTAGAAGGGTCTCATTAATCCCTGTAATATCAGTTTTACCATCAAAAGAATCCAACACATACTGTATCAGGCCTTGGCTTACTACATTCCAATGCTTTTGGAAGAAACCCATTGGGAGGCCATCGATTCCCGGAGCTTTGAGCGGGCCCATACCAAAGACTGCTGTTCTGATATCTAGTGCCGAGATCGGTCCAAAGGCAGATAGTATCAAGTTGGAGTCCAGAGTAGGAAAACCTCTTCTCGAGCAAGCCCCCATCATAATTTGTCCTTCCTCGCAGAAGAGCTGCTCAAAATATTGAATTGCCATAGATTTTAACTGCAATTGGTCCTCTACCCAGGCCCCTGACTCATCCTGCAAACGATCAATCTTGTTTCTCTTCCTGCGTACCATTGTCGAGATGTGAAAATAGCAAGTGTTCCGATCACCATCCTTAATCCAGGTTTTGCGAGGTTTCTGGTTCCAAAACAATTCCTCTTGTGAGAGCGTGTCAAGAAGTTCCTTACCTCCGATTCTAAAGTAAAAAGGGAATGAGTCCAATTGTCCTCTAGTTCCCTGTTGATTCCCGCAAGGCGAGCTAGTAACCTTTTCTTTCTTTGAGTTATGTGCCCAAAAACTGTTCGATTCCAAATGCCCACCTCTTTTTTAAAATTACTAGCTGCTAAAAATATATTCGCTTTTGGAAACCGCTTTTCTTCAGCTAGCTTCTTAAAGAGTGGATGAGTTTCCCATGCCACCTTGAATCTGAATGGTCTATTTTTTGTCTCATAATCTGGCCCTAACGATCTAAATAAAATTGGGCAGTGATCGGAGTGTCGAAATGGGAGATTCATCACTGTTGCATTTGGAAAAACAACCCTGCCAGTAGTGTTCGTGTATATCCTGTCCAATCTGACCTGGAGCCTATTCCTCCTCCATGTGAATTTATTCCCTGAGGCCCCTAAATCAATTAAATTACACGCATTTAACTGCCTCTGATGATTGTAAGATCCGTTGATGTAATGAATAGATCCCCCTTGTTGATCATCCACCTTCGCTATGTCATTAAAATCTCCAAGGATAAGCCAGCCCGTATTGCTGTCCAATCCCAAGTTTTTGATATCTTCCCACATATGATTCCTTGCCGAGGCAACCGTACTTGCATAGACCAGAGTCATCACAATGGAGAAGGCATAGTTTTCACTTGAAAATGGAGGAAATATCTATCCGTTTTGATAACTTCAATCTGAGCATAATTCGGTTTCCAGAACAGCCAAAAGCCTCCTGAATATCCTATGGCAGCTATACAGACAAATTTCCAACCTCTCAATTTAGCACCAATTTCTTGGGCTCTTGAGTTTCCAACTTTGGTCTCAACCAAGCCAAACAAGTTCAATTTGTGTGTCCTAACAAGATCCTTCAAATGAAGATAACTTTTATGGCTAACACAGCCTCTTATATTCCAAAATAAACAATTCATTAAAACAGATGGAATGGAAAAGAAAAGGTCTTACATCATAGAGAGCACTCACTGGGATTTCCCAAGATCAATTCAATTCTCAGCTGCATACAGCTTGCTTTTCTCTATTTTCTTAGTTTTTTTTCCTGCCTTTGCCCGAGAACGTGTCTGGAGGGATGGGTGGGGGGATATTCTCATGACCAGCAATATTAGACTTGCCTTCCATGCCTTCAAGGTTCTGTACTTGGTCTGTGATTTCCATTGGTGGATTGGAGTTCTCGTCAACACGCCTAAAAGATGAGCTTAAATCACGAGGTTTCAGCGTGTTGATCTGAGTCGTAGTCGGGGGATTGCCTCTTTGCTTCACGGTTGGTTCTTGGTTACCTTCGATGTGATTAAAGGGGATGGCTGAGGGCGGTGGTCGAGCTTGATCAACTGCATTGTCAAATTTCTTGTCCATTTGAGCGTTATGGGTTGGGGTGATTTTAAGGCCCTCAATGCTTATAATCTTAGATTGGTTCTTTATTTGTGGCTTCAAGGCAGATGACATAGGCCCACTTAAGGCCTGTCTTCGGGCTTCGTATACTTGTGGTCCATTTTCAAGGGCTACACCTGTGTTAGATGTTTCCCCTTTTTCAACATCACTATACATTGATTCCATCTCCAAACAGTCTACAGACCTAAGGATGCTGTATCTGCCGCCTACTATATCCTTCCCCTTCCACTAATCTTTTTTACCTGCCACTAGGGCACGATGCTCGAGAGATAAGTCAACTGATTTTGGTGTCCTCTCATTGCCAGTTTTCCTCTGGTTGGTTGGACTAGTAGCTGTTTGTTGCTTCCCGGATTCGTGTGTCGCCGCTGGGTTGCTTTTCTTCCTTTTATTTTTCTTCACCAGCATCCATGGTCCAAATTCGTTCAATACCTCTGGTCTAGTGATCTTATTAAGGTTCGGTAGTCCACCATTGCCTTCTTTGTATTCTGATCCTGGACTGTCTTCAGAGGCATTACTGGAGCAGGAGTCCTTATTGTGGCTATAGTTGCCGCAAGAGAAGCAAATGTTATGTAGCCCCTCGTACTCAATCCTATGAATTCTGTTCTTCAGTCAAAATTTTGCTAAAAGTGGTTTGCTAAGCAAGCTCAACGCAGGCCCTGGCGAATTTTCCCCTGCTAGCACTTAGTGTGGTATTATCAACAAAAAGGGCTTTACCTACCAAATTCCCCAATCTCAGAAAAGTGCAAATAATAAATATAAAGAGTAGAAAAAAATTTAGAAGTTACAATGCAAACTTCTTTTATGTATACTATGGTAAGAGTTCAAGGGTAGCAATTAGGGGTGAGCAAATGTCGGTTTGGTCCAAAAACCAAACCGAACCGAAATCCGAATTAGTAAAAATATAAGAACCAAAACCGAACCGAATATAGTTCGGTTCGGTGTAAACCAAACCGAATATAATTCAGTTCGGATTCGATTCGGTTCGGTTATAACCGAATTTCTCAAACTCTATAATTTATAAAATAATTTGTAATTTAATTTTTCGTTTTAGGGTTATATGAGAGAGACTTAAAGTAATTTTTCTTGATATGTGTTAAATTTGATAGTATTTAGACTTTAAAATCTATATTTACAACAATAAATATAAATATTGATACATAAAAAATATTAATTCAAGTAGTATGACATGCATCTAATGAATTATTGAATGAGTTATATTCCTAAAGTTATAAAGTACCACAATTCTTTACAAATTAGGATTACTTAAGTTAAAATCTCATATTTGTTATTATTATTTACTAATTAGTGTGTTGTATATCGTCAATATTGATTAGGATATTAGATATAATATGAATATATATTAATTTATTTTATTTCAGTTTCTGTGGCGAGAACCGAAACCCGAATTTTGAGAATTTAAAAAACCGAAACTGAACCGAAATAAATTTGGTTCAGTTCAGTTCGGTTATTTTTATTCGATCTCGGTTTGGATTTAGGTTCCGGTTCGTTTCTGCACACCCCTAGTAGCAATCTCGTTTGTATGTTTATCTTTTGGTCTTTAGATAATGTTAGGAAACTAAGAGTGCATGAGTTTATTTGGTTAAATATATGCCTTAGTTTCAATTCATGTAGTTAATTTACAGATATAAAATATGTGTTTAATAATTTATTAGTTAGAATTTTGTTGAGTGTATATACGCGACCAATGTTTTTTTTGTCTTTTTTTCACTCATTTCTTGTTGTTTCTGAATCTTCCCCATTATTTGAGTATTGTAAGTAATTCAAAACAAAAATCAGAATTAAGACAACCAGGTGACACATTTGACCTGATTTAGAGACGAGTGTATACAAATGCAAATAATTAGATCTTGATATATGCTTTAAATAGTTATAAGTAGGTGGCAGCTTGTTAAGTAGGCGCGCCTTTTGGTGTGGGCCTAGGTGCGCCTCGTGCGCGCCTTAGAGCCACTTTCATTTTTCAAGGTTTTGACTTACTTTAATATGTGTTGTCCATCTATTTTTAAGAGTTTTAACAGTAATTCAAGGTTAGATATTCCTAATTCAATTTTTATTAAGGCTAGATTAACTCAAGTCTAGATATTATTAATGTAATATGTAAATTTTACATACATATGTACATCTAACAATTCTCTTAGTTCCTTTTCCAGTGTTATTGCATTTAACTTCACTTTTCAAGAAAATGTTTTTGGCAATTTTTTTGCTTAGCGTACCTCAGGTGCGTGCCTTGCCTTGAGGTGCGCTTGGACTGCGCCTAGCGCCTTGACAACTATGATTAATTGTTCTTTATTTTGTTTGGAGTACTTCCTGATGTTGTCACTTATAATTTACTGATTGATGCCTACTCTTGCTTAATTGATTGAGTTCTTTATTTCTATTCTCAAGTAGAGGCAAGCTCAAATAAAATGTTCAATTTGCTCGCGATTCACATCAAGTGTTTTGTCACTTGCTTGTAGAACCACAAATATGTATGCAATCAAAATGAAGGATTATTTCATTATAAGTACTTATTATCTGCATTGCTTGGTTTTTTTTGTAGGTAACAACTCCAGAGTGTGCAATGGTGTACAATAGTTGATGATATGACGATGTATATTCTAGATAGATAGATTAGGGCATTTTAGTTTATATCTTGTACTTTTTTACTTTATCTTATTCGAATTAAGATACAATTGATTATTATGTATTATGAATTATTGAAATTAGAAAAATTTGAATGTATATTGAATTTTATATTATATAAAAATTTTGCTGTTTAAAAATTTTGGAATAAAAAGGGTTGTAAAAATACGAAAATAGGTTGCAATTGACTGAATTATTAGGGTAAAATGGTTGCAAATGCTAAAAAAGTGTAGTAAAAAGTGGTTGCAAATGTGGAAAATCGGCTGCCATAGGATATTTAGGTGTTATCGAGAAAGCGTTGCAAAAATTGTTGTCATTTCGTCGTTAACGGGGCCGTTAACAGATGTTTGCAGTGACGTCAGACTATGACAACTGAGTGAATTGGTTGCCTTTGGGTCAGAAACCGTTGCAATATTGCAACGGTTGTAAATCGGGTTACAAAAAGTGAAAATATAGTTGCAATAAGCACTTTAGGCAACGGTCAAAAAATCAACCAATTTTTTTAAAAAAAATGTTGCGAAAGTTCCTATTGCAATCTTTTGACCCCTTTTTGCAAGCTTTTTTATGTTGTTGCAACAGGCCACCTATAGTGTAGTGGTTCAAAATTATTTGATTTAGGATCCATATGAGAAAGCGATGAAACATTCCATATTATTTTCTTTTTAAAAAATGGGCTCTTATTCTCTTTCCCTAATTTTGGGAAAGTGCTTTCATTAAAATGACAATCTGCAAATCGTGCAGTAAACACATCGCCAGTTAATGGCTCAAAATATTTAATTATTGAAGGGGATTCATAGCCAACATAAATTCCTAATCTCTTTTGAGGACCCATTTTAGTCCTTTATGGTGGAGCAATAGGCACACATATCGCGCAACTAAAAACTCTAAGATGAGAAATACTAGGCTCATGGCCAGAAGCTAATTGTAATGGAGAATAATCATGATAACTTACTGGTCTTAAATGTATAAGAGATGCTGCATGTAATATTGCATAACCCCAAACTGTAGTAGGGAGATTTGTTCGCAAAATTAGCAGTTGTGCAATTAATTGCAGACGTTTAATAAATGATTCTGCTAAACCATTTTGTGTATGAACATATGCTACAGGATGTTCAACTTTTATTCCAATCGACAAACAATAATCATTAAATGTTTTGGATGTGAATTCTCCAGCATTATCAAGACGAGTTGATTTAATAGGATAATCGGAAAACTGTGTCCGTAATCTTATAATTTGAGCAAGCAACCTTGCAAATGCCATATTTCGTGAAGATAATAAGCATACATGTGACCACCTAGTTGAAGCGTCAATTAGAACCATAAAATATCTAAATGGTCCACATGGTAGATGAATTGGTCTACATATATCACATTGTATGCGCTCTAAAAATACTGACGATTCTATTCCAACCTTATTTCTGGAAGGTTTTATAATTAATTTTCCTTGCGAACAAGCAGCACAAAATAATTCATTATTTTGAAGAAACTTCCGGTTCTTCAATGGATGTCCATGTGAATTTTCAATAATTTTTCTCATCATTACCGAACCAGGATGACCCAATCGATCATGCTAAATTTTATAAGTATCTGAATCTATAATCTTCTGGTTTATAGTTAAATTGGCCTCAATCATATCAATATATGTGTAGTATAAGCCACAAGAAAGAGCATAAAAATTTTCATGTATGCATTTCTTACTTGAAATTATTTTTGGAACATAAAAACATTCTTTATTATCTTCGCTCACAGTTTCAATATGATATTTATTTCTGAGAATAGCTTTAAAACTTAATAAATTTCTATGAGAATTTAGGGAAAATAATGCATTATTTATAATAAGTTTTGTTCCCCTTTGTAATATAATACTAGCTCTTCCGGAGCCTTCAACCATTTTTGTTTAGCTCTTCCGGAGCCTTCAACCATTTTTGTTTGTCAATATATTGTGGTAACAACAGTTTCACCCCTTTTAAGAGAATTAAAATATCTTGCATCTTTGAGAATAGTATGTGTGGTGGTACTATCTACAATACATAAATTTGCTTCATTTTCCTTGAAGTCATATAATACCAGAAAAGAATTCATTTTCTTCATTGAAGAAACAAAAGATGAATTATTATTTATAAATAAAGATCACATAAAAAGTACATTAAATAACAATAACAAAAGCAAACCAATAATAATATAAAAATTATAATATATTAATTAAGCAAAATATATGAAGCAAAATATTTAAATTTTTTTCGTTTCACTGGTGCTGAGTAACAGAAAATCATCCAACTTCTTATTGGGGATATCAATAGGGTCATTAGTGGGGTTATTATCATCCAATATAAAATTGGTTTCTGGTTCCGCACATTTCTTGAGGGATGCTTGGTATAAGTTTACCAAATGTTTAGCGGTTCTACAAGTTCTTGACCAATGACCAGTCATACCGCATCTATGACATTTATTTTCATCATCTTGACTATTATTTCTTTTATCAAAATTTTCAATTTGATTAATCCACTTCTAGTGGTTATTTGTATTTTTCTACTTCAGGTGGAAATTATTATTATTATTATTATTATTATTACCATGTTTCCACTTCTGATGAAAATTGTTATTATTATATCATCTACCATGCCCATTACCATGACCTCTACCTCGACCACAACCACGACTGTTTCTGCGGCCGCGCCCATTAAAATTATTATGAATTATCACATTCGCTTCAGAAAATGGATTTGTTCCGGTAGGGTATAATTCATGGTTTTTCAACAGGAGTTGATTTCTCTATTCTGCTAGGAGAAGAGCAGTAAATAGTTCACTATATTTCTTGTAATCTTTTGCTCTATATTGTTCCTATAATACCATATTATTCAAATGAAAAGTAGATATGTCTTTTCGAGTAAATCCTCATCAGTTATTTCCTTTCCACATAATCTTAATGTGGATGTAATTTGAAAAAGTGTAGAATTATATGCAGTAACAAATTCAAAATCTTGACGCCTTAAGTTTATCCATTCATACTGGGCATTTGGTAGAGATATTTTCTTAAGGTGTTCAAACCTCTCCTTTAATTGTCTCCAAAGATTTGCAGGATCTTTGACAGTCAAATATTCTGATTGAAGTGCTTCATCAAGATGACGACGGAGAAAAATTAGAGCTATTGCCTTATACTGAGGTGTAATATTATTATTTTCAATAATAGTATTATTAAGACCCATTGACTCTAGACGCATTTCTGCATCCAGCACCCAAGTAAGATAATTTTTTTCCGATACATCAAAAGGAGTAAAGTCCAAACTTTTGATATTAGACATATTAAGAATTATAGGTATAATATATATTTATAGAATATAAAATAATTATGTTTTACTTTGGATTTATTTGATGATATCCTTGATCGATAGAGCAAGCTTGTGCTGATAATGTGTTGGAATTGACTATAAATGCAAGAAAATTATAACAACAACAAAGAAGGCAGAGAGAAATTGAGAGAAACTTTTATTTCTTATTTCTGAGATACATATCAAATGGAGAATTGAACTCCGATTTACAGATAAATCTAACGGTAAAAACGGTAAATAAGTAAGAAACATATTATATCAAATATTAATGACAGGTAGAAAAGTAGAAAACATATTATATCAAATATTAATGATGTGGACCTCGAATCAATTATATAACAACCTCCTGCATAGTAATTAACGGCTGATACATGAATTATTCAATAGGAACAAAATTTTAGGAAAATGCTTACGGTATACAATTTTTATCGTATGATTTCGTATTATGTTTTAAATTTTAAATTTTCTTAATCAAACCTTCACTCAATAGTTGTCAACATGAGCCAACAAAAAAACACTCGTAGAAACATGAGCCAACAAGGAAACACTCGTAGAAACATGAGCCAACACTACAAGAAATCTCACTATTTGTGACAAGTGAAATTGTCACAAAAAATTAAAAAGTTGTCACGGAAAGTATATACGTGACAATAAATTGTTGTAAGGTAAAACTCAGTCACAGAAAGTTTTGGCTGTCACGTATATTAAAATGTAACAATAAAATCACCTATCACTGAAAGTGTCATTGTTTGTGACAAAACAAAATTCTTGTCACATTTTTTACATTTGTTACAACATATGTTGTAACGAAAAATAAAATTACTTGTCAAGAATAAATTAAATTGTCACGTATTATGTGTCAAATTTAGTTGAAACCATATGACAACTTTAATTTGTCGTCACAAAACGAACTGTTTGTGACACTTTTGTTGTCACATAATACGCAATTGGGTAACAATATTTTTGTTGTAACATATGTTTATATGTTACAATTTTTGTCATCTCACAATTTATTTATGGTTACAATACTTGCTTGTCACCATAGTAAATATGTAACAATTTTAATTATAAGAAATTTATAGGTGACAGTCATTTTCATCACACGTTATATAATTTGTGACATTTAAATTCTATCGATTGCATGACATATTGTGTCACATATGCAAATTTAGAAAAAGAAATATGGTAATAAATATGTAAAAGTGACAATAAATATATAATTGTATTTAAATATTAATGGTTTACACTATATTTCTTAAATTAAATAACATAAATATAAAACACTAAAAAGTAATGTATTAAAATTAATTCAAAACAAAAATAAGATATAATTTTCATTTACGTAAAGCTTTATTTCACATATCCATTGTAGATCAATTGGGGAGTACAACTGTAATTCAGAGCAAAACTATCCATCAAGGCAACAAATTCTTCATATCATAACCATAACATTGCACCATTAGCAAGCCTTAACTCCTACAAGACCATTATCCATGCATTATTATTATTATGAAAGCCAACAATATTAATTTACTAAAATTAAGGACATCAACGTGCCAACATGTATCGGAACTAGGGCTGTATATGAGCCGAGCCGAGCTCAAACACTAGCTGTTCGAGCTCGGCTCGATTCATTTTTTTCGAGCTCGAGCTCGAGCTCAAGCTTAATTCGAACCTAGATTCTATGTTCAAGCTCGGCTTGAAGGACAAATTTTGTGTTCAATTAAAGCTCGAGCTCGGCTCAGGAATGAGGCTCGTCTCATCGTTCACGAGCCGAGCTCAAGCTTAGCTCGTTTCTACATTCATATTATCATATAAGCTTGAGTTGAGCCTGACTCGTTTATCAGTTTAGATTTTTGTTTCTTATTTTATTCTTAATATAACATTCACGAGGAAATATTAATTGACAACTTTTTCCAATCAACGAATTCCTAAAAATTGACATCATATGAGAAACAAAAAGTGTTTACAGTTTGGCTGTTCCAAGTTCACAAATAGACACAACCATTGCAAAACTACACTGAACAAAATAATGAAACCAAAACATTGTGTGGACAAGTCTTCACAAAAAAGATGTGCATCTTTTGTGTATGAGATGGACACATTAAGTATTCCACACAAAGTCTTCACAAAAAAGTGTTCCAAGAGTGAATTCTACTTCAAACAAATGGACACATTAAAGCAAAAAATCATGATATGGATTGTTTCCAAATAAAAAAATCAGTCTGCTCCTTTGATCTGCAACAAACAAGAAAAATAATTTAATTAGGTTTAAAATATTCACGAATATCAAACATTCAAATGAATATAAATAGAAAATTTGTTAGCTTACCATACCCTGATCAATCAAAGGAATATTCAATAAGATCAGTTTCAAACATGGTTGAAGGAACAACCTGCAACAAGAATATCAAACTAAATCAAAACATTCACTCAGACAAGTTAAAAAAGTAGAATATTCAATTCTATATTTTACCTTTTGTTTCTTCTTAATTCCCAGATTAGCTCTTACCCAATCTGCACCACATGTCAAGAACTGAACCGTTTCAGGATTCAAAGAACAACGATGTGTGTCGATAATCCTACCTCCAGCACTGAAGGCAGATTCAGAAGCCACTGAAGTGATAGGAATTGCAAGAACATCACATGCCATAATTGATAAAATTCGATATTTATTACGATTGTCCCTCCACCATTTCAATACATCAAAAGGAGGATCAATTTCTTCATTGTGAAATACTACCCCATCCTCCAAATAAACATCCAACTCGGACTTTGTAGTTTCAAAATTATCAACACTTCTTAATTGCTTACTCATCATTGAAAATCCCCGACCTTGACCTTTTCCTAATGGTGGCTTAGAACTGCCTACATTTACTGTTTTTGTAGCACTACCTTGCACTATCTTAATAGTTTTTGCCTTACACATCTCAACATATTCATCAAACAAAGCATGCAAACAGTCCGTAACCTCATTCTCAAATTTCATTCTCTCCGATGGTAAACAACGCTCGTAAGCAAACAAAAAAACTTTCAGCTTTAACCTAGGATCCAAAATAGACGCAACAACAAGCAACACATTATTCTGACCCCAATATTTATCAAATTTTTCTTTCATTTTATTAACCATCCCTTTCAACAAATTATCAGAACTATCAGAAGCACTATCCAACAAATTTTTCAAATAAACAAGTTCTGGAAGAAACAAATTAGATGTTGGATATTCTGTACCTGATATCAGATTTGTGATCGCATGGAATTCCTCTAGAAAAGAGCATACAATAGAAGCCTTTTTCCAATCCTCCTCAGAAGGTAAGAACCCATAGGTCGACTCTCTTTGTTTGAACCGTGGAAAAACATCTTTAAATACTAAAGCATTTGCCAACATTTGATACGTAGCATTCCACCTAGTACCACAATCTAAAAGAAGCTTCTTATGAGGCAATTTCATTTGATTCGCAATTTCACTGAATGTATGCAAACGGGTAGTTGTTTTTCCAATATATTTGACACTTTCCCTAACATTATATATTACATCACTAATCTCAGTCAAACCATATTGCACCAAAATATTCAATATATGAGCCCAACATCTAACATGAAAAAACTTTCCATCTAAAGGAAGTTTATTAAACACCCCCAAATCACTTTGCAAATTCGAGACACAAACATCATTGTAAGAAGCATTATCCACTGTGACAGTCCATACTTTCTTTTCAATTTCCCATTCATTAAAACAAATTTTCAAAGCATCACAAACAGCAAGGCCTGTGTGTGGAGGTGGCACTTTTACAAAACTCAGTGTACGCTTTTGTAAATTCATATTCACATCGACAAAGTGAGCAGTTACAACCATATACTGAAGATTCTGCTCAGATTTCCACAAATCAGTTGTTACACTAACTCTAGTTGCTTTCTTAAGCATTAATTTCAATGTTTTTCTCTCAAGTTCATAAGCAGTTTCACAGTCTTTTCTAGACGTAGCTCTGCTGATTTTTTCCCAATTAGGACAACAAATTTGCATAAAACGATTGAAAGCTTCATACTCAACAAAATTAAAAGGTAATTCATGAACTAAAATCATATGAGCTAAAGCTTCTCTAACCTTAGCAGGATCCCATTTCCAATTTTCAAGTTTGACAACATCTGATTCCTTTTTAAAAGTGAGCTGTTGTTGTCCCCTCATATAAAGAGCTCGTGAATTACAGCTCTCTAAATGTCGAGTTAACTGTGTTGTCGATCCACTCTTAATAAGAAGTTTGTTTCCACAGTGGCTACACACAGCTTTTTTAAGACCATCATCAGGATCAATAATGGTACTAAACTCATTCCATACCTTTGAAGTACGTTTCCTCTTCTTTTTTGCAAATGGATTTTGTTCTATTTCAACAACTTCAGCTACTGCAGATGTTGGATTTTCTATTGCAACTTGAGTCTCCTGTGCACTTTGGGGTTGGGTTGTAGAATCCATATCTGCAAGCACTAGTATATATCATTATTGATTACCAAAACCAGAAAAAAAATAAGATTTATATGAGAACTCATATACTGTCTCAATATGGAAAAACAAATAGAGAGCATATTAAAACTCTAACAACAGCCAAATATTATGTGTATATATGTATAAAACAAACAATAAGGCGAAATATATGAAAAGAACATATAACTATGGACAGATCCAACGCATAGTGAAAAATAAGAGAGAGAAACGCAAGGATTAGTCAAGTTAACGAAAGAAGAAAGTTACCTTGAGCAAGGTTTAGAGAAGGCGTTCTCCTTGAGAAATTTAAATGCTGAAAATAACAGAGAAGCAAGGCTTAGTAAAGTTAACAAAAATGAAAAAAATGGCTACTGAAAATGATTAATAGCTGTAGAGATAAGTACCTATAGATGAGGTTGAATTGGTGAGATGAGAGATCTAAGTGAGCATGGATTAAGATGATGGCTGCTAATTAGAATGAAGGAGAATGAGTTAGGGTTAAGAATATATAATACTACCTAGGGTTGGATCTGGGTCAAGTTAGAGATTTGGATCATGTTTAATTTAATTGTACCCATTAAGCCCACACTATATTTACTTTTTTAATGTATGTTTAAGTAAAAAAAATTGTAGAATAGAACGTTTAATATTGAAGTATATATTAAATATTTAGACTTTATGGTAAATACAATTATGTATATATATATATATATATATTTTTATTTATGGAATATTTATTTTTTTCGAGTATGTTAACGAGCTTACTCTCGAGCCTCTTTGCGAGCTAGTTCACGAGTATGTTCACGAGCCTCTTATCGAGCATGTTCACGAGTTTTTGAGCTGAATATCCCCTTGTTCAAGCTTGGCTCGTTTATGTAGATGAGCTTAAAAAAGTTGTTCATGAACAATCTCAATTATTAACGAACCGAGCTCGAACGAGCTTTATTGAGCCAAGCTCCGAATAGCTCGTGAGTAGCTTGGTTCGTTTACAGCCCTAATCGGAACCAAAAAAAACCACTATCATTAGGCTTGAACTTCTTTTGATAGCTGATACAACAGACTTAAAAAGGCTTTTTGACACATACTTAGACATCAACACACTTACACTGAGAAGACAATTCAAATATTTAAGCAATAGCTTTGCCAATAATATTGGTTATTAAAAAAAGTTAAAGTGCAATTACCTTTAGGTTTTTAATCTCTAAAATATCAATAACATGGGTGCCACAGAAAGAACTGCTGGGAAAGTTTCCTAACTTTGCAGTACGGGGAGTGCTTTCCTGAGATAGATGCATACAAAGGCTAAAAAAACTACATACTTGTAGACATACAAAGCTAAACATAGAGACAACTGTGAGATCAGATCATGGCTCATTATGTTTACACTTGTGTTTAATTCATTTTTAAAGTAGATGAAAGCTTTGAATTAGGACTTTGATAATGAAAGACGATATTTATTTATGGGGAAATCTCTACTCAATTTGCAGAGATAGAGATAATTGATATTGAATTAGGTTTGTATACATTAATTACAATTCAACCGTAAATAGGTAACTACATAAATACATTAATATAGATATTTACAATGTATAATATGAGAATACACATTAATTACAATTTAACCATAAATAGGTAATCACACAAATTCATAAATGCAATATTTGCTGATTGAGACCAAAAGCATAATGAAAGCAAGCAAATCTAAAGCATGGAATGAGACAAAAAAAACCTTCAAATAAAATTACTGTCCAAATAATGAAATCTCGATTTCAGTAATAGGATACTCAATAATGAGAACCTAAATGAACCAATAGATTCAACAAATTGCTCCTCAATTAAAAAAAGGGTAAAGAATAACATGGCTAAAGATAGCAATTAGATAAATCAAATGGACTAATTTGACTTTTTTAAAAATAAGTACTTGAAAAAACTTTAAAGCAAAAAAAATTGGATACAAACCTTCCAATAATGTTGACGCAGTAAAGAAACTATTGTAAACAAAGCAAGGAAATAGTAAGCCATATAGAGGGAAATTAAGATAGAAAAATTGTGTAAAAAGGAGGGAAAATAAGGAGGAAAAATAAAAGGAGGAAAACTGTGAGTGCATGTAAGGATTACGTGTGATGTGTAGTATGGGGTGAAAAATAACGGGCGCTGTGAAGCGTATCGATGGATTGATCCTTATTTTAGCGTAATAAAAAAGATGGATTGATATTGATGTTGACGTTGAATTTAAGTCAAATTTGCATGTTAAGAGATACGGGACTTGAAATCCCGTATTTTAAAATAGAGTCGCCACCCGGTTAAGCTCCACCGGGAATATGGGTACGATATTCGCACCGGGTGATTAGACCGTACTATAAAACAGAGATTCCAAGTTCAGATGATGTTATCTATTTTTCATTAGGCCAAGTTAAAGGATTTCATTCTTTCTAAATCGGTTTTAATCCACCCTATTTATTATGTTTTCGATTTTTGTACTATTATCGCGTTACCAAGCATGCACAGCGGTAAATAAATAAATTATTACAGTCATTCAACAAATAAAATGCGGAAAATAAATTAATAATTACATGACTTTCCAAATCCTATACATTTATCTATGCAATAAATAAAATACCCGAAGGCCTAGCATACATCTAACCTAAATTTACATGCACAAAACGGTTAGCACTATCAAGGCACATATAAAGGGTATATCACACAAAAACGGCGCCCCCGGCAGCAGGGTCGGGGGGCAGCAGCCCCTCGCAGGGTTTCGGGGCAGCGCCCATGCCAGGGTCCGGGGGCAAAGACCCCCGTTAGCTCAAAATTTTTTGATTTTTGAATATAAGTTCCATTTGAAAAATTCATTTTTCGGACGAATTTTAGGGAAAAAGTCCATTTTGGACACGTTCGTTATTTTAACCAAATCATTAGTGAAAATGCCACATGTTATGGGGTTTGTACCATTTTCAGGGAATTCTAGTTTCTTGTCGTGATACTGTACATCCTAGCTTCAAAAATTAAACTAGGTCAAAAATAAAACGAAAACTAAACTGCTGTCCAAAAGGCCATGCCGCCTGCGACATGATTGAGGCTGCCGGCGGCATCAATGTTGTTGCTGGCGATATTAGTTGCACAGGCAGGCTACATGACTTTCTAGATACTATAAAGAAAGGGTCCTGCAAGAAAATGGGCCCACTGGGGGCAAGTGAGGTCATTGGCAGTATCAACAATGCCGCTGGCGGCATGGTTGATACCGCCGGTGGCTTCAAATCCTAATTTTGGTGATTTCTAAACTTTAAATACACCTAGATATCAGAGAGTACAGTAGAGAAAAATCAAGAAAAGATGAATTGAATCCTCTTTTCTTACCTTATCTAAACTTTATCCCACTAAAACTAGCTAGAATACTCAAAATTTGCTTGAAACCTTGAGTTGGGAGGGAGTGAAACCCTTGAAATGGTTGAGAAATGGCCTTTATACAGGCTAAAATCCGTTGGAAATTGCCTTTGGTCCATTTATCCGGCGGATATCAGCAAAAAAGGGAGACAACTGTTCTGCAGACGGAAGTGATATCACCGGCGGCATGGATTATACCGCCGGCGGTATGGGTGATGCCGCAGATGGCCTCACCTTCCTGACAGGTCTGAAAAGCTAGCACGATTCGTGCCCGAAATCAGGGAAAAGGAGAGGAAATCCGGTAAAAGGTGATTTTGAATGAAAAACTCAAATATTGGGGTTTATTTTTGACTTTTTATGGGTATTTTGGACTAAATTATTTTTTGGGTGTAAATCATCGGTTTGAGCTACCACCGGACGCGTTACTGGACACGCCGAATTGAATTTTTCCGAAAATAAAATTCGTAGAGAATTTTATATCAGTAATAAAAATCCCAAAAAAGAATTTTTATTATGAGAAATAAAATCAGACATACGTCATTATCATTTCGCGAGATGGACTGTAAAATCTCTTGCTCACAGAAACTGATATAAAATACTAATCAGGAAAAGAGTTGAAAAAATAACAATAAGGCTAAATAGGAATTAGAAGAAAATGCAAATAAAATTAGTTTAAAAATAGAAATATAATATCCTACAGTTAAATTTAAAGTGATGAGCTTTAATATTAACATATTTATATTATTTCGCAGTTTTATTGTATTGGAACCAATATAATATTGGCAAGAAATTTTTTCATATTCTCCAAATATTTTTTGAAACCATAATTTATAAATTTTAAGCTACAATAAATTATGTTGTGACATAAAGAAAAACAATTACTCCAATTATATTTATTGTCACAACAAATAAATCAAATGCAATAATTTTTTTTATATTCTCACATAAATAATTTTTTGTGATTATCAAAGGTTTATTATAACATATTCTAAATTTTATGTTACGACGTGAGTTATAACATAAAAAGATTAGTTACAAGTTAAAAATTATCACAAAAAATTTTGTTTCTAGTTAAATTTACTGTCACAACACGGTTAAATAATTTGGAACAAAATAAAAATTCATTGTAACATATTCCAAATTTTAGATTAACTTAAGTTGTTACTAAAAAGGATATGTGACACATGTTAGAATCGTCATAAAATTATTTGTTTCAAGCCAATTTTTTTTGTCACAATTCTAAGTAAATTATATGCACCAAGATTTAATATTGTTACACAAATAGTTTTTTTTAGGACAAAAAATTGCTTGTTACATATTATAAATCTTAGGTTAAAACTTAAACTGTGTCAAAAACAATCAGTTACAAGTATATAAAAATTATGGCAATAACAACTATTCTTTGTGATAATATTATCAATAATTTTCCAAATACTAATTATAGTGACAATAAAAATTTTATTGTATCGTGATAGTTAAATACTTATCACATATAGCGTGATTTCTGGTAGTGCAACCAAAAAAAAACCGGTGGAAGACATATGTGGGATGATAAAGAATTTAATGATTTTCTTGTTATTAGTATTCAAGTACTTCTATTGGTAAAAGATGTGGAGGGGGATGGGGTTCTAAAGGCTGGGCATGGGTAGAAATTGAGATGAATAGTTTAGGTCATAAATTTGTTCACTCACAATTGAAATTAAAATGGGATTGGGTGAAGAGCTAATGAAAATTATGGATATAATTAAAAGGAAAAGAGATTGAACTAGGATGAAATCCTATTAAAGGTACAATTGATGCTACTGAAGGAAGGAAAAAATACAAGTAAGTTAACTATAATAATTATTTCAATTGAAAATTAAGCATAACTAGTCAATGCATTATTAATTTTATTCTAACTTGTAATTTTAAGGAAAAATCAGACTATATAATATTACGTGAAAATGGAATTTTAGTGTGAACTGTATGATAAATTTTGTTTCTTATTTATGGGCAGTGTGGCTACTGGTGAATATGCATATGCACCATCTTCTGGAGTTGTGTCTAGGGATGAGACTAAATCTTGAACCCGGCCCGGATCCGTATCCATTTTGTAGGGTCTGGTAGAGATCCGGATCTATTTATGTATATGTAATTATTTGTTTCTATTTATATTTATATATATGACAATGACCTATAATTACTCTAACTATAACCTAGTATGTATGTCTGTATGTATTCACTCTCACTCAACTTTGTACCGATTATCACCGACGCTATATTTGAACTTGGACGGATGTTAACTTGCTTTATATTTATTTCAAGTTTTGAACCTTGAAATTACACGGTGAACTCTTTCTTTTTTTTATTATAAACTAAGATAGTGATTTTAAGAACAAATCTTCAGTCGGTTGTTGATATTTTGATGTGTTTTGTTTATTTTATTTTATTTTTTATAGATCTGTTTTAGACCTGGATCCGTGAGATCCATTGGATATGGATATGGGGTCTAATTTTATAGATCCATTGGATCTGAATCGGATATGGATCTTATATATGAAAAGTGATATGGATCTGAATCTCTATAGATTCGGTTCAGATCCGGCCCACACCCTTCCTAGTTGTGCCAGACAACAATGAAGAAGAACCTTTTTATAAAAATGTGATAAACGTAGTTAACAATAATGATTTGGAAGATGATTTTGAAGAATAATTAGAAAGGGTGCTAAAAAAAGAGCATGATTTACCGGATTCAACCACTCAGATTGGTGATGAAAGTATTGATACTAATGATGTAAGAAAACGAAAAGGAACAAGGTCATGTGAAGATGGTGCAACAAAGAAGAAGAATGGTGGAAAATACAAAAAGAAATCTAGTACAATACAAGTTACTGACATGATGAGAGAACTGAAAGATACTATTAACATATCTGTTGAAAGTAAAATGGCTTCTTTGCGTGAAATGTTAGGAGATCGACCAGGTTGTTCTACTGAAGAGGTTATGAGAGATGTTTTATCTATACCACAAATAGTTAGGGGCTCTGATATCCTTTTTTTTTTTTTTGCACACATTTACTTCTTAACAAGTCAAAGAGGGAAATGTATAATACACTTGGAGATGGTGATGAGAAGCTTAACTTGATTAACTTTTATTTTGAATCATATAAAAATGGTATATTCAAGCCTGGCCTAGTTTTCAGATTCCTTTAGTTGGATTTTATCTTATGTAGGAGTAGTTTGACAATTTTTAGCCTTTTGAATAAATTTTAATTTAACTTTTCCATATTAGTTTACATTTTTTAAGTGGTTTATGAAATTATTTTCATTTTGTTTTAGTATATATAACATTTTCCATATAATATGCACGTGCTTTCTTTTGCTAATACTTATTTGTATAGATATGGATATTGTTCGCAAAGTCATTATTGATGATGACAGCGATGATGATCAAATTTAGAGAATAATAATATGTGATGTTGAAACTTTATCTCAACATTATTTGAGATGTATGAAAAAAGAATCATGTATGAATTAATTTCAAACAGGTATGGTATGGTTAATAAAAATAATGAGAGGTAACGAACGAAGATGTACTAATATGTTTAGAATGGACAAAACAATATTAATAAATCTTTGTCATGATCTTGAAGAAATGCATGGACTAGTTCGGTCAAGCAGAATGTCAATTTTAGAAAAAAGTAGGTATATTTATATGTTTTAGCTCATGGAGCTTCAAATCGTGATGTTCAAGAACTCTTTCAACACTCTCGTGAGACAATTAGTAGGATTTTTCATGAAGTATTAAAGCCAATGATGCGATTCTTGATTGACTTAATACAGCCCGAAGATCCAACATTTTCAACAATACCTACAAATATACTTGAGAGTAAAAGATATATGCCACATTTCAAGGTAACACATGCTATATATTATTTTTATCGTTTGTTAGCCTTAAATTTTTAATATTCAAATTTATTGCATAATGAAATTTCAAATACGACTGGATTGGAGCAGTTGATGGAACTCATGTGGTGGCATGTGTGAAAGAAACAGAATTGATTAAATTTATTGGTAGAAAAGGAATGCCTACACAAAATATTATGGCTACATGTAGTTTTGACATGTTATTCACATTTGTAATGGCCGGTTAGGAAGGAACTGCTCATGATGCAAGACTTTTTCAATATGCTATCAATAAAAAGGAAATACATTTTCCTAATCCACCTCTAGGTAGTCACTTTTTTTTATCTAGTCGTTTGTATATTAGTTTGACATTTATGTCACAGTATCTTTATGATTTTTAATGTTATATGTAGGAAAATATTATTTAGTGGATGTTGGATATCCACAAGTTAAAGGATATCTTGCACCATACAAGGGAACAAGATATCATCTATCCAACTGTGAACAAGGTGGCCGACCAAGAGGGCGTAAAAGAGTGTTTTAATCGTTGGCACTCATCTCTTAGATCTTGCATTGAACGAACTTTTGGGTTTGGAAGGCTAGGTGGAAAATTCTACGACGTATGCCTTCCTATCCATTTCATACACAAAGAGATATAGTCATTGCATCAATGGCAGTTTACAATTATATTCGAAGACAAGCATCAACAGATCAGCATTTTCACGTTTGGACGAAGATTCTAATTTGGTGCCATATGACTCACTTCATAATTCAACTTATATTGATGCTGATGATGAAAATTATGAAATTGCTGATTCAACTCAAATGAATGTTTTAAAGGACAAAATTCCTTATAGTTTATGGGAACAAAAAATGACCATTAAGTTGAAAAAGAAATGTTTTTATTTACAAAACATTCGTTAATTTGAATAATAATTCGTATGCTAGTTCTTCATATTATTAATTAATTTATATTATGTCTATATGTGTCATTTTACCTTTTATCGGGTAAAGCACATAATAGTTTTATCAAGCACTAAAATATCAAAACAACAATACTAATCAGTTAATAGCAACAACTACAGCTATCAGCTAACAGCTATATTAAACAGGGCCTAAATCTCTAGCCCATTGGACTTAAAAAATGAAATACGAATAAAACAAATTATGGGAACAAAAAAAATCTCACTGAACAAATTAATTTCAGCCGCATGACATAAACAGAGTAAATAATTTACATATATACCATAACTTCAAATTAATTCCTAACTAGGTCATGTTTTTTTTATCTTATTTTATATCTATCTCTTAAACCCTTCATTTTTTCGACATGCCGCTGTAGAATAATTAGTTTGTCTCTTTTTTATCTTCGAAACGACATCCAGTGTGATATTTTCAAACTTTTTGAATCAGCAGACATGTGATAGAAGTCTGGTAGATGTCTAGAATCTATATTTTTTTCATTTAGCAATTATTTGATTTCCAAATTGAAATTTTTATTGTTGTTTAATAATGGAAGAGATTAATATATTGCTTCATTATAATTGAATTTGGGCTCTTGAACATGATTTTATTGCTTTTAGTATAGCTGGTGGTTTGATTCCAAGATTTACACAAACTAATATAACGATTTCATAAAAAAACTATCAAAAACTCACATATACCAGATGTCTATTGGATATTTAACATATGTCTACCAGTTGAAAAAGTTCGAAAAAGTCACAGTGAATATCATTTCAAAGATAAAAATAAGACGAACAAAAAAACTCTGAAGAGACGTATTGAAATGATAAACAGTTTGAGAGATAAATGAAAAATAAGAAAGAAAATCAAAAGAAAAAGGGGAGAAATAAGTGGACGACATATTTGTAGATAGAATTGAAGGAATATATATTTAAGATTAGTTTGACTTGATGGTAAATTTATAAATACTTTATCAACTATAACTAGTTTTATTAATTATCCACATGCAATTTTATTGTTGACACCTTGTCTATCATGTTAGTAATAAGAGGTTACTAGTGATTCTGTGCTCTATTCAAAAGATGATTATGGATTCATAATTTTATAAACATCTAAGCTTATAAGAATGTAACGGGTGGTTGTTTTCTAATAGGTATTAAAGGCCAAATGTGCCGCAACCGGACAAAAAACGCAAGAAGTTGGGCTCGATTTGCTTGCAATTCATGACCATTTTGATTTAGTTGTACAAGTAAATCATGCATATTCGTGGATAGTGGTTTCATTGTTTGTTACTGAGGGTTTTTAGGTATGCATTTTTTATGCATAGTGTGGTTCATTGTGGATATTGAAATTTATATTAGTCTGAATTTCTTTTTCTGACTATGCTGAACTGAAGCATGGGCAAAAGTGTTATCTTACAATCACAATGTCAATATGGAGACAAATATTTTCTTTGTGACAATTGTGAATTCGCCCATCAATTTCTGAGATAATGTCTAAAAAGCACCCTAATATAAGTTCTTGACTGTGATGTATAGTAGATAGATGTTGGCGCTATGTTTGGAAGATCCAACCCATTCTGACCGTGTAAAAGCTATTTTGTTAGAAAAGCAGTCCTCAAATGATTTTTTTCTCAACAGCATTAGTATATAATAAATCTCTCTAAAGTCACATTATTAAACCTATAGTTGTTATGTTAGTAACTCACCAATTATATTTTAATAACTAGGGATTGATGTAATCTACAACACAAGCAAAATAATGATGCAAATGGATCTAAGGCGTGCAAACAATTGAATCACGCCTGAATCATTATTAAAAAAGACTTTCAATCTAAAGATATGAAATGCTGCTTATATATATACGGGGTTTGTTGTTTGATGATAGAACCACTATCTCTTACAAGACCAACATTTGTAGGGTATATATCCACATCTTATTTGTTTATTTGCTTGTCCAATTCCTAAAATTTTATTTTTTTTAAAAAAAATTATAAGAATGATATTGGCAATGATATGTGCACTATGTAACACAAAAGTCATAGGTGGCAATGATATAGAGGTGTGTCAAGTGTTGTTTGCAGGAGAGTAATCCACTAGAGCTAGCAACTAGGCTTTGGCCTGTAATTCCCACTCTTAAACTAGGTGGGGTTTTGTTTCCTGATTTTCTTGGATTTCCACTCATTATTTCTATTTCTCTATCTCTTCATTTCTCACCTTTCCCACTACTTCTTATTGTATTCTCTTTTTCTTGTCTATATCATTTCTAAACCAATTTTAAGAACTCAATATTTTCATTTTCTACTTGCTCATCTTTTTTATTAATACAATCCTATTTTCTTAAAAAAATATATGAAACTTCTGTTATAGTAATATTATCCTAGATTTAACACTTTCATCTTATATAGACTGCACAAATTTTTTTAGAAAAGCATATAAACATGTTTAAACTATATTTCCTATTCATATAAAGTGTTCCGTAACACGTGAACTATAAGTGTTCTCTAATACTTTATTGATGGTGTATCAAACTGCTTCTAAGTTTTCTTGTTTAGGTATTTGTGATTTTTTTATATAAACAAAGCTTCATTTCAGCATCTCTGATATGATCATTATAAATCAATAATAACAAAGAATGAAACTACAACAACTTTTGACAATAAAAAATATACTAATAAATATTTTATTCCAATTATATATGAGTTTGAAGAAGGTGAAAACTCTTCAAACTATGTTTAATCCTTCCTTCAAACAGTAAAAACATACAATTACTCTCCTAGTTAACCTTTATTACCTCAACTGAACTCTACGCAGGGCTAAATAAGCAACCAGCCTATAACCAACCAACATCAATGCCATAACGCAAACATCCATCCACAAATTATTCAAACCCATCGATTTCACCGCAGGAAAATCCCCAACTCGACATAAAACTCCCTTCGAACACTCGTAGTACTCCTCCTCCTTGTACTGAACTCCTAGAAGTAGCTTATAACAGTAATAACTGTAACTCAAGTACTTGAGCCATACTATGAATGCCGGGATTTGTTGCACGTAATATCCACCCGCAACTAGGAACACAAGAGTTGTGACCGAAGCCAAAGTTGTTGCTTGTTTTATGTCCATAAGGATTGCTCCAATGGCGAGTCCGAGACTTTGGGAGACGAGAACATTGTAGAGAACAACTAGAAGTGAAAGTATGAAAGTGATGGGGTCCGGTTTAAGTCCTCCCATCCAGTAGATTATGAAGACAAAAGCAGTTGGAAGTGCGAGTTCTAATGGGAGATCGCCGAATGTTCTTGCGAGAAAATAGGATGAGAGGTGATACATTCCTGATGCTCTTTCTTTTATTAACATCCTTCTTTCTTGTGGAAATGTGAACACTGCATTGTACAATGGGTAGAATCCCCAAAAAACCGAGAAGAAGAAGAGCAATGCGATCTGCATTCAAAAATAATCGATCCACCTTTAGAATAAAGAATAAGTACGTTATATTTGAGAACTATTTAACCACTACACCATAGATAGATTGGCTGCTTTGACAAAAAAAAAAAAGCAAAATGTTACCTAATAAGTGTTGCAATTTTTGTGAAATTTTGGCCTATAGCAACTCTTGATTTTAGATGTTATCATAGTAATATAAAACCAATTAAAGCTTACCTATTGTGAGTCGTGACACTCTAAAAAGTGCATAGAAAAAAGTGATAAAAGGAAGACATAGGAGGGGGTATAATTCGCAATTGTATTGAAGTGTCGCTACACATTCAAATAGCGTTGCTTTCATATGAAAAGTTGTTGTTCATAACACGTTAAATATAAAAGGGTTGCTTATTCTATGCGAAAGGGTTGATGTTAAATTAAAAAAAGTTATGTAATGTATGAAAAGAATTGCTAAAACTAAAAAATGTGAAATTTAAATATGTCGCTGTTATCTAATGAAAGCGTTGCATATGCCCGTCTATGGTGTAGTTTACTGAAAAGTACTTGTTTAGACTGTATTCCTATAAACAAATTGTATTGGATCGATACATTAACAAAATTTAAGTTGATAGATGAAGTTGGAGAAAAGAATACGGACCCGATCCTGAATATGAGAAGAAGGGGTATTCCACCAAAGGAGTCCACCAAGAACAGCAACACTAATGACTTGGAAAATTCTTAACCTATTGAAGGATTCAAATCTCCTTTCCCTTAATCCACGTTGAAATAACACTTTGAATTGATGCCACCAGCTTGTACACCACTGTTCTGACTTGGTATCAATTCCTGTCCCCCATTTAATCATGATTAGTAATCATTAAATCCTAATTAAGCAATTAATTAAAGAGTATGTGATTAGAATAGAACAATGTCCCTACTTGAAGAGGCATCTTTATTGATTTCCACGTTAAAAAGCTCAGCTTTTAATGGTGTGGAGATATTCTTTTCATAAGCACAAAGCAAAGCTTCCTTCACTGATTTCTGTTCTTGTTCCATATTCTCACCTTGCTCTGTTGTTGTTGACTTTGATTCTGGGGCTATTCCTGCAATTTTCCCACCCCACTTGTAACTAATTAGCTCATTATTGTAATATCAATATCACAATTATAACGGACCTTTACTTTTTTTTTTATTTCCAATAATTGGGATAATCATTAATAAAGAATCAAAAAACTTATCATCGAAGTATTATTTTTTTTTATTTTGTTATTTTTGTTGGGTTTGCTAATATACACTCCATTTCTTGATAGTTACAAGTTTAAGCATCAGTGTGAAAATTATACAATGGATCGACTCCTTCAACGCGTAAAAATGACTCTTTTTCAAAGTAAAATGATATGGTTATTTGTATAAAAGTTTATTCCTCCACTCTACTTGATCTTTGATATTAACGAATCCATATCTAAAGGTACAGTATTGTTCTATCCAACCAAAAATAAATTGACTACTTTTATTATTTTATTTTAGCAATGCACTAATGCCTTAATTTGAAAATGAAATAAAGGAAGTGATAATTTGACCCAAACCTAACTCATAGCTCTCTCAGTAACTTTGTTAAAAATAAAAATTATCTATCAATTTGAGTTATTGATCGAGGTTCAATCCATTTAATAACAAACTCTAATACATTTTTTAATGGATCATCTAATGAAAATTTAACACAACAATGCACATTTATTTACAATATTCTAAGAAATTAGAAAACATATATATCGTCTAGAATAGGTTAGGATCATGAATGAATTAGACGTCAGTATCATTTAGTTATTCTGGATAGTACGGTCCGGGACCAATGAATGAATGAATGAAAGAAATTAAGAAGTGGAACAAGAGGTTACCATTGGCAAGATCAAGCAAGAGATCAGCAGGATTAATAGTGATAGTAGAAGAGAAACCAATCGAAGAAAAGTAATCCAAAGCAGTAGAAGAAGGTCCATAATAAATAGGCCTACCCTCCGAAAGCAACACAACCTTATCAAACATATGGTACAGCCTACTCGACGGCTGATGAATGGTGGTCACCACCGTCCGGCCACCACTCGCCAGCCTCTTCACCGTCGTTATTATCCTCTGAGCCGTCGTTGAGTCCAAACCGGATGTAGGCTCATCCAAAAGCAACAAACTCGGATTTATCAACATTTCTTGACCAATACTAACCCTCTTCTTTTCTCCACCCGAAATCCCCCTAAACAGGGGCCCACCGATCATGCTGTGCTGGCACCTCCCTAGGCCTAACTCGGCGATGACTCGGTCAACGTGGTTTTGCTTCTCGTCCCGAGTCAAGGTCTCCGGTAGCCTGAGGAGGGCAGTGAACATGAGAGTTTCGGAAACGGTTAGATGAGGGTAGAGAATATCGTCTTGAGGGACGAACCCTATTCGCCTTTTAATGGCGCCAGTAAATGGGTGGTTGTTGTATGTGACTTTTCCGGAGAGTTTGCCGTTGAGACGGCCGCCAAGGGCGGTTAATAGGGTGGTTTTGCCGCTGCCGGAAGGGCCTAACATTGCTAGGATTTCCCCGGGGGAAACTATGCCGGTTATTCCGTTTAAAATTGTCTTCTCTTTCGTACCCCATTGGCCTCCACAGCATGATGAGCCTTTTTGCTCCAAGTTTACTTTATACACAATTTCCTCAAACTGAAACAATAAAAATTACAGCAATTACTTAATCACAATATCCCTAATGTAACTAAATAGAGTAGTTAGAGAAGGAAACGGACCTTTAAAGTTATAGGGAAAACGTTGTTGAGTTTGATGAGAATATTATTAGGCGGAGACGACATTTGTGGGATACTAGTGCTACTGAAATTTGCTACTTATAGCTATATGAGTGTTTATATTTGGAGATGAAAGTGTTGAGTTGTGTTGTGTGTAGGATAATAGGTGATGGGATATATGTGAAGAGAACTTTGAAAGGGTTTGTTTGCTATCCAAAGTGAACTCTGAAGCACATACTTCTGATCATGTTGTTTATTTATATAGATTTTTTTATGCATCAATAATCAACTAACTCAGATTCTCTCCCATAACAATAATTTTATTATTATTATTATTATTATTATTATTATTATTATTAATTTACTCTCCTTTGTGGAAACCCACCTTTTGCTTTGATATGAAATTTTTTATTCATCTATTTATATGCCGTTATTTTTTAATTACGACGAGAAAATAATTTTGATTAATTCAGTTCAGCTCGGTGTAATTATAAATTTAAATTTAAATAAATTTAATTAGTTATATATATATATATATATAATTATATTAAGATAAATTTATTTTAAATGAGTTTAATTTAGCTTGCAAAAGTTAAAAGAACATGTCTTAATATTAATTAGTTCCGTAGTGAATTTTCCGGTAACAAATTGTCATTTACATGATGTGAATAAGGAATAGTTGTAGGGTAGATGAGATACAGTAAAACCTCTATAAATTATTAATATTGGGATCGAGATATTTTATTAATTCAGCGAGATATTATTACATACATAAATTAATAATTTTTTAATTTAAAGAGGTTTTATGTTATGTGGTACAATCTGGTGAAAATAATGAATGTTAAGAGGTTCAAAGCATTGAAGAAATTGTGACGATACCATTCAAAATCCGGTCGATGACAATGTTGAGGATGATTCAATAGCTTTGGAACCGATCACTCGGAAAGAAGCATTGCAAGCGGCAACAACTCTTCACAACTTTTTGTTGCAATACGAGAAGATAATGCCCCAACTCTTAAGTTCAATGAGGAGATTTAAAGATGAACTCAATATAGATTTAAAGTGCAAGTGACTATAGATTCATTTTTAGACAATCTTAGAATTTAGAATCTTTTAGTAATTATTAATTTATAATTTCATTGGGACCAATATATATACACTAAGATTTCAAAAAAGTTATTATCTTATTATTTTATCGATTGAGGTCCAATTTTATTCTGATTCCAAGTTGAAACTGATGAAATTATTAATTTTATCAAAATTATTAATTTATCGAATATTAATTTATAGAAATTTTACTCTATATATATAAACCAGTGACTATCTTTCATACATGCATGTAATCAATTTTTTCAGTGACTATCTCTCATACTTTCCTCTATTATTACTGCAGAAAATTTGAATCACTAAATAAAAATAACTTGACCATTTAAATAAAGAGGTATAATTAACTTTATTTACCAAATTTTATGAAAGTGCATAACAAACACGAGCATAATTAATAGCAAGGCTATGATCTAGAGATAGGGACTAGTTTATTCTATAGTACTTACTTGAGATCGAATTTTTGGATATGTATGAAGTAACCTTAAATTTTGGGGTCAGCCATCCTGCCCTTCAAGGCACCCGCAAATTGGCAATCAGGGATTAGTCTGAATGAACATAGCTTAAAGGTGCCAACCATAATTAGAGCCCATTCAAAACCACGTTGCGGTGAAAACAAAAAAATACACTAGCGTAATAGATTTACATTTGGATTACACCCGTTTCATGTTTAAAATGTATTTATACTTATGGGTTTTTAGGTTCACACTAGTCATTGTACTTGTAAAAACAAAGGATCAAGAGCCTGAAGTTCTAACTAATTAAAACTAGTCAAAGTGAAGCTCATCAAACATGTTAAAATTTTAATATACTTTTTAGTGTATAATTAATACCAATGTTTTTTATGATTATTTTTTTTTCAAAGTATTATTACTTTGTTTCCATCACTGTTACAAACTTTATATCAATGATTCAGTGGTTACAAGAGATATAAAAATTTAGTTAATTTATAAAAAAACAAAATAATAATAGAAAAGTTCTATAATAAAATTTGTCATTTCACCGTCAAGCTAATAAAATATATATTGTAGTAGTTAATTTAGTATATAAACACAAAATTAAAGTCTTACAACATATTTATAACATTAAGTTACTGAATTAAGAATCATAACAAAGCTTCACGTGGCCGGCGTTGAACTGTTGGAATTGGGAAATGATAAATTACAATTATATGATTTTCGTATTGCACTAATTAAATAAATTCCTCTCGATTCAACCAAACGTACAATTCTCCCCCACATTCAGAGTTGTTTGAACAGTCAGTTCGTTTTCTTGATCATTTGATAGTTACTACCTTTTAGGCCGTATTTTCTTCGTTTACACTTCAATATAGTTCAGTTCAGTTATTCATAAATTCACATTTAAATAAGTTTAGTTCAACTCAGCTCATTTCAGTTCAGTTCAGTCAACTTCAATTCAATTCAGTCCAATTTAGCTTTTTTAAGTTGAAAAAAATATGACCTTAATTATGATTATTCCTTTCACACATTAGGAAAAAATTATGCAGGAAAAATAATATGTTGATCATGTTCATGTGGACAGTCAATTAAAACAATAATACACTAATAATATGTATATTGTGACACAAAATTATGTCAGAAAACTAAAAATCACTCAAGTATATATAGTATCTTTTTTATGTTTTCTTCATTACTTGTCTTAGCTATATGGGGCATGATATATTAATAAATGGACCATGATCAGAAAGTGAACATTTATACATGTACCAATAGACTTTAAACTGAAAAGTGAATTATGGTTTTATATACAGCAAAAAATAAAAGCAACAGTTTACCCATAAAATTAATTATATTCGTAAAATTACCCATGCATTATTTCATTTAATTGATACAAGTAACCCATGCAAACAACAATATTGTTATTTACAAAATGGAGCCCGTGCTATTTATTTTTTAACAAAAAAAATATTAGCAATTAATTAACTTGGCGGTGCAAAAAATCAACATTTGAAACGAATTATATTTAATTGAATGCATTTTATGTTGAAGATTTATAAATTTTCTTCAAAATTTGGATTCCATGCATACCTTATAAATTCCCCTTTAGAGATTTTAATGATCGCAATATAAGCTTAGAAGTAAAAACTAATCAGTACTTGTGTTTAGTTTGTCAATGGTTGTATATTTAGAGGAAATTGTATTGCATGTGTTGTTGCACACTGGAGCACAAGTACTTGGACACGACACATCCCCATACATGGTATAGTATTATTTACTTTGGGCTTAAGCTCGGGCTTTAATTCCAGAAGGCTTCATCCATTATTGTCCACACTAATAAACTAATGCGGGACATTGTTCGCATCCCAACAATCCTTCCCTCGAACAAAGTACTATCGAGCCCCCACTCGACCAATCAACCATCCGCCTACAACACATTTTTTCTACTCTAATGTCATAGAGGATGCGCGCCTTACATAGAGCACAAACAGTTTCACGGATATCTAGTGATTAAACTAGCGCTGTCACTTTTTGTCCGATTCTAAGGATCCATCCACACGTACTTTGTTTGCATTGAGTTGTGTAGTATAATTGTATAAGGATACTTCAAATTTCTTTTGAAAGAGATATCTAGAAAGCCCAACCCTCTTATAAGGAAGATTCAGAAGGGACTTCGATCGAGTAGGAAGTTTAAAATAAGCTCCGAGTATTGAAGTCCCTAGAGTTTTGAGTATGTATCATCAGAGTGAAGGCACATATCAATTCAGATTTTTCAAGAGCTCAGAGCCTCCAAATCTGATCACGACTCCAAAAGTCCAGGATGAATAGAGAACCTCAGAAGATGAGAAGGTTTGAACTATTTAAGGTGAATCTTCTTTGAAATCTTTTTGAATATGAAGGATAGTCTTGCGGTTTACTATATGTATACATGTATGTGTGTTCCATCTCCTAATATATTAATTGTGGCGATTCTTTGCAACAAAATCAATAAGCTAGAAAACATCGGCCGTCATGAAAGTATTGCGGTAATTGGATTAGGGATACAATATTCAAACTTCAAACTTTTAACCTCGAGTCAAAAGGTAATTATTGAATTTTGATGGCAATTTGTTGTGTTGTTAAAGGAGGTAATTTGAGTAGTACGTGTGCTAACCATCCATTCAAAGTATAGAAGCATGTGAGATAGAAAAGATGATATTATTCTTTGTTAGGTAGTATCGGGTAGACAAACGATAGTGCTCCCCACCTCTTTTACACACCTCATTGATCATCTATCAAAGTGGATTCTTTTTAGGCCTAATTTTCATTTTCTGTACATTTCAGTATATATACTAAATATTGCGAGAAAGATGCAGTGTACTGCAGTGCAAGAGTGTTCCACCTCATTTAGCATTCTAGTACTGCAGCCAATTCCTATAACATCGAAACATCCAAGGATATCAGGTGGATAGACTCTATTGTCATCATATTCCCTTTTGCTAGCTTTTCACCGATAACTTCCGAAAATGTTGCCTAAAATTTAGCCAACTTAGCTTTAGATTTTAGACTTTCACTTAATATCCTTATGGAAAATGCTCTCTATATCATCTGTGTGGCTTGTATGATTTTGGATTCTTCTGCTTAATTTTTTTTATAAAAATATTTGCTTCGTTGGCTTACAATAACAATAAAGGAAAACCTCATCCGACCACATTCGAATGTGGACTCGAACCTATGACCTATAAAATCACAGCTTCTTCAGACTCAACTACTATACCAAGCCTTTGCCAAAAAAGATAATTTATTTTAGATAAAATAGCCACCAACATAACTCAAATCTGATATCTCTAGAATTATGTTTCATCTCAACCGCTATATTACATAAGGTTTTGTGATTCTTCTGCTTTGAATTTAGCATTTACCAAAAAAAATAAAAATAAACCATACAAATTTCAAAATACCAAAAATACTCTATTATTCAAATAACCAACCACTACTAATGGTGTTCTACACTACAAACACCACTTGCAAATCTTATTGCATTGCAAGTTTTAGACCATATATACATTCCACTTCAGATAGGGAAAGAATTTCAAAGTATATATGCTAAAAAGATGACAAGCTGGGTTACTTTCACATGCTTTTAATGACAGTGAAATGACAAGTCTATGGTTCTTTTAACATAATAATTAGGAACTAGGTAGCTAGGATTAATTCTCTCTTTAAATTTCTTTTTTCTTTTCTGTGTGGCTATGAATAAATTGTCGGCGAATTACACTTTAGTCATTTTTGTAGGTTAAAATATAATATTTAGTTTAGGATTTTCGTCCCCATCAATATTCTCTTTCCTTATTTCTAAGAAAATCTTTCTCTAATTAATTTTTAAAATGTATTTTCTGATTTTAATCATTTATAAAATAAGGTCTAGAATTTTTTTTATAAAATAGAGTTTATAATTTTAAAAAATTTATAAATAAAGGATCTTTAATATTAAATTACGTTATAATAATGGATAGTCTTATTATTTTTTATCTCAATTTTTGCGGGATGGTTATTAGATATACAATACACATCAGTGAAAAATTTTAAAATTTTTTTTAATTAAACTATGATAATAAACTTTAAAAAATTATAAAAAAATATCACCGAAAATTACTTAAATCATGACGTATAATTTTTAAATAATAAGGTTAAATTATTAGAATGTTGAATTATTTAAAATATTTAATGTAACACCACTATTTTGAATCTACAGGCCCCCTTTCTGTATATTTTTTAAAACCACAAATCCCATTTTGTAAAAAAAAATTTCTCAAACCCCCTTTTATAAATAAGTGAAATCACAAACTACTTTTTTTTAAGTTTATCCAGATTATTATATCACTATGGTAGTCAAAATGCTGAATATAATTCCCCAAAATGAACATGGCTTATGCCACTTGGCATCAATTTTCGTGCCTTTGATGTATCAAACCATCTTGTTTCTGTGCGTCAAGAAATGGTGTTATGTATAGTTTATTTTATCCAACTTGAGAATCTAATAGATATGGATGGAAATTGAAAGAAAAAAGAAACATATGTGTAACTTTTTTGGTATCAATAATAGTAAAATCGCATAAAACAGATGCACATTAAGATTGAATCACGATATAATAAATATCAATCAATTTTTCACAACTTCTACTGAATTTCAATGAAGATTGATCAAGAACTGGATTTGGAGATAATACGAGAAGAAAATAATAATGAAAAATATACTTAATTTTTCTTACTACTACTACTACGCATGTTTATAGATGAAGGAAATGGAAAAGAGATAGACTAGTTCTTATAGAAAAATTAATTATACTTTAAGTCATTATAATTGCAATTCAGTTCTTAAACATAATAATTTTCCAATTAAGTAAAGTTAACTAAATTGGATTGAATTCTTTAACTTAATTGATTTGGTTTTGGGTAGACCGGTTATTTCCAACAAACATTTTAGAGAAATTTAAATAAAAGTTCAGTTGTTGATCCGAACTAATATAATAAAAATAACATAATAAGAGTTGTAAGTATCCATATATAATTCAAAAAATACCCATTAAGGCCCTGTTCTTTCCAACTTATTTTTAGTTCAATTCAGTTCAGTTCAGTATCAATCAGTTTAGTTCAGTATAGTCAATTCAGTTTAGTTCAGTTCAGTTTCAGTATTTAGTATTCAGTTTCAGTATTTAGTATTCAGTATTCAGTTTTAGTATTCAGAATTCAGTATTCAGCATTCAGCATTCATCATTTAGTATTCAGAATTCAATATTAAGTTTCAGTTTATGCATTATATCAATATTATTAATGTATATTATTATTTATAAATATTAAAAGTAATGAATATTAATGATAATATCAATTCAATTTTAATTTTAATTCATTTCTATTTATGCATTATATAAATATTATTAATTAATATCAGTAATCACAAATAATAATAAATAAAAAGAAATCAATAATAATATTTTTAATATTATTAATTATTATTTTTACTATAAATAATTTTGTAGCAAAAATAAATAAATAAAAGTAATAATGTTTTATAAATATTGATAATAATTAAAATAATAAGGTAATATTCATAACAATAATTACAATAAATAATAATAATAATAATTTATAATGATATATTTAATTATTATTATATGTAATAATTAATAAATTTTATTAGAATGTATAGTATTATTAAAAAGTGTTATTAATTATTATGTATTTTAATATTTTTAAAATATTATTTATATTATTAATTATAATTCAGTTTCAGAATTTTCAGTTTCAGTATTTTCAGTTTTATTATCATTCAGTTTAGTTTCAGTACAGTACAGTTCAGTTCAGTACCATTCAGTTCAGTTCAGTACCAATCAGTTCAGTTCAGTTCAGTACACCTACTTATCAGTTGAAAAGAACGGGCCTAAAGTTACTATTATTTCAGCAATATAATGAGCATTTCTTGCTTATAGCCAAATAATGTGAGACTCTAACACACTCTGCACGCCCAAATCTCATGGAGCGTGAATTATCATCAGGCGTCCCCGTTATTAGGTTGGCCCAGCAATATTGCTCATGAGTCTGATTCCATGTAAGCATCCACATATGACCCCAAAAGGTACACATTGAGGTTTAAATTGTTTCATCAATATAAAGGTTATTTCTTGCTCATAATTAAGGTGGGATTCTAACAAGAGCAAATGTATTTTGAATTTTGGAAATGGATTGTAAAGTTAGAGACAAATGAGAGCAAATTCAACCATTCCTTATTTTATGGATTTTAGGGTAATCCCTAAAATAGGGAATGGATACTATTCCCTATATCGTATATTCCTAAAATATGATTCCCTATATATCGAGAACCTTATTTTAAGGAATAAATATTATATTTTTTTTTTACTTTTTATTTTTTAATTATTTTGTTAGTTAAATAGAAATTATGTAAAAGAATTAATATAATAATAATAATAGAATATTATTATTTTTTTGGGAATGTAATATAAGGAATGAAAATATAGAAGATGGTTGGAGCAAAAACACTAGAACTTTAAATTAGAGTTTAGGGAATGAAAAATAGAGAATATGGTTGGATTTGCTATGACAAGTGAGAGAAAATTTTTTTTGAAAAATGTGTATTAAATCTTAATCTTCCAAAACATGGTGAATTTTACTAAAGGCCTAACTACCTTTTTGGACCATGTGCTGTGATATGTTTATCCTTTTGATCTATCTGCTATACACGTTACCCTTTAAATTTCTGTGGTATTAATTCTGTTACCCACATAGTCCCTTTTTTAACGGAGTTGAAATTCCCACGCCACATCGGATCTACGTGGCAAAAAAAGTCATTAAATGGAGCCACAAATCTAAAATATAAACAAAATTAAGAATAAATTAATAATAAACATATTTACATGATTTGAGAGAACGTATATCAATTCTGCACTTTGCGACATTTCTTTCTTCATCGACTTGTACGAACAAAGACTTGAATTGCTTTTGGAGAATCCAGTTCAATTTACATTTCAATTCATTTGCTATGTGTAAACTCCTTTATATGAAAGAAATCAAATAGTAATTGATGAATTCATTCCATTTGCAGTATTGTCCTTATTCAATGATTTTGTTCAATGATTTTGAAGAATTGTCGTTTGGTTTGATCAGTGAGGGACAAGAGTGTACAGAGATGAGATTTACTTATTTTATATGAATGCGTTTATTAAAAAAATAATTTCTTTTTCTATTTTAATATGATGTGGCTCCACTAACATGTGGATTTAATGTGGTGTTAAAATTTTAACTCCGTTAAAAAAATGACTATTTGGATAATGAAATTAATATCACAGGATTTAAAGCGTAACGTGTATAGTAGGGGGATTCAAAGAATAGATTGATTATACCACAGGGATAAAAAAAGGTGTTTAGACCTTTTACTAAATGTTCTCTAAAATTAAAAAATTAATTTTAGAGATTCTTAATTTATCCTTACATTTTATTTTTGATTAAGAATATGATCGGAATTTCATTTGTTATTGTTGGAAATATCCGATTCGTCTGTGAGTGGATCAATTGAATTAGAGGATCGAATCCAATTTAGGTAATTGAATTTAATTAAAGAATTAAATAAATTTAGGGACTTAATAAAAAAAATATTAAATTTCAAGAATTTAATTATAAATAATTAAGAGATTAAGGAATTATTGTAATTAATCTATTTTTATATCCTATATGTATATGGATCACGTGTACAGGAGAAATAATAAGAATGAAAAATTAGTTTTTCATTTTGATTCCATTCATATGTACATATACATTCTCTCTCCCGAAAACTCTAAAATCCCGAATTTGTTATCGATTCTTTACCAAATCCTGAAAAAGTTGTGAATAACGACTTAATCCCGATATACTTTAGATTAATCAATAACTTAACATTTAAACAATTTACAATACAGCGTTCTTTATCCTCAAGACATAAAAAAAATAAGTATTTAAATCCATTTTCATATGATTTTCGTCATAGTTATATTAAATTAATAAGTGTAAAAAACCCAAGTTGTCAATGTACCAATTCTTTTTCATCATTTTCTGTTTTGATAGATATGAATACAGGTGGTCGGCATGGCCGGTCCTAACCTTTTACAGTTGGCGAAATTATAAAAATGATCTCTATATTAAAAAGTTTCTGACATAAAATTAAAATATATTTTAATAAATATTAAATAAAAATTATTTTATAAGTTTCTTAAAGTTCACATATATACAATATGTTGAATAAAAAATTATTAACCCTTTTAATTATAGGTCATAGATCTCTCTGACCTATGCCTAGAGCCAATCCTAATAATCTTCCACCATTTTTTTTCTGATACAGTTCAATGTTTTTAGTTCCTTGTATAAAATAATTTACATATTATATTAAGTTTCAGCTATATTAATTAAAAAAACTACAAAATTGTCATTACATGCAACTGGTGGCATCACATATCCATAGGGAAAAAAATGGGTTTGCCGATGCATTTGTCAATCATGGACAGACTTGCCCAACATTGCAGACACGGGATGTCACTCCCACATTTTGTTTAGATTTTTTTTATTCATGACTATTGCGGCCGATAAATGTATCCATTCATTTGACTTTAATGGCTGAAGATTAATGTTTTGATTCCATTGACTTTTTTTTCTTTGTTTCTTTCTTTACTTTTTCATTTACATCTTAATAAAAATGGAAGGAGGTTTTTGGCGGTGTCATTATGTGTGATTCTGCCCCCCCTCCTGTAGGGTTTGTTGGTGGAGTTAACGAGTATGGTAAAGTTAATTTTTTCCACTCACCATATATTACTTTAAAAAAATTGTTAGTTTATCCTACACAACACGACTTGATAATGATTTGTTTGTTTCTAGTCATATATGTATGTCGATCTTTATACATTAGGTACCAAAGTTGGAAACAATGATTCGAAACAATTAATAATTCGGATCAGGTTTGAAGTAAACAAAACACTTAAAAAAAGACCTAAGTCATCCTAATCCGGACATATAACTATGACATCCAAAGTCCAAGACAAGTGAAGAAATTACCTAAGGATAAATGGAAGCATTCGATTAAAGTTTGGAAAGGAAACAAACTTTGAACCGCCCAAAATAACATCCAGAAGAACTGAATGCACTAGCATCCGGAACAAGACAGATCCGGAGATATTAAGTCTGAAAACATCATAAAGACTTAATATATCAAGACAGAGGGAATAATTAAAAAATTACATTCCCTCCAAAGGAATTGGTTTGCAAGTCAAAGATCATTTTTTCAAAAGTGAGACAAAAAAAGACAGCTAACACTTTTCAGAGAAAGGACAAAGGACTGACACAGGAAAGAGAAAAAGGTAACAACCTTTTCACCAAAACGATGAGAAATGCGCATGGAACTCACACCAAAAAGGTACTGCGTAAAAGTTGGTGAGGCACTAAAATACAAGGAAAACGATCACTAACAACTTTTCAGCCCCAATCCCAAGGATTCAAATGGGTCAAAATCTTTGTCTAACGGATTGATCAACGGTTCCGAAAGCGCTACATATTACCTGATCAATAGTGAAGATTTGATTACAACTCAACAACCCACAACAGCTACATTTATGATGGAAGCCTATAAAAGGGAAGCTTCACAAGTTGAGAAGGTGCTGGTTGTTGGATATGATGTATGTCCTTAAGGCAAATAGGGCGATATATCTTAATTATGTAATAGTACGAATAATTTGTTTAATCAATAAAGGTATTTAATCTTTTGTTTATATCAATATGCTTATATATATATATATATATATATATATATATATATATATATATATATATATATATATATATATATTAAAGCTGGTTAAATATATATTCATTGATGTATGCAAAAGTCCTTGACATATCATAGCATGAAGCCAGAGAAATTATAGTTGGACTATATTTAGTGGAACCTACTTCATGTGCAATTATGATTATGTCTAAATTATCCCTAGTCATAGTTTCATCTAGAAAGGATATTGATGAAACGGAAACACTAGCATGTGGTCAACTTTCTTGGAAATGGTCCAAGCAGTTAATCTCCTAAAGACTGAAGATGGTGCCTTAAGTTTGACACATGAATATATCTTGGAGATATATTGGAGACCGCAGCAACATAAACACTTGGTATATATATATATATCAATGTGTTAGTGTTTATCTTCATGCAATAAGCTTTGCGAATGTCCTCATACTTGATATGCTAGCTACCTTGTGTGGTACTATTGCTATACTTTGGGTCATTACTATGCACTCATTAATTTATGATGCTACGGGTGATTACGGGTATAGTGATGACAGCACGTTGGTAGGCTGAGTAGTCGGAAAGAATCCATCGCTCCGGATATATTAAGGAGTTGTACCTAGCCACTTGTTGAAGTGATGATTGCCATAAACCTTTTATCAGAGTATGTGTTTGATAGAAATAATTTCTAGTCAAACACACTATAGTAAAAGGCAATATACTTCGGTAACAAGTAAATAACTGGGATAGCTTGGAGCAACCTCGCTATTAGTGGGTTAACACTTTAACCGAACCCAATAAATCAGATGGTACTAATATTAAAGAATGGAAAGAATTTATCGCACTGGATTCATTAACTGGGATTAAGTCATAAGCATAAATGACGTTCTGAGTAATGGGGGATGATTGACCCTTGCTAGAGGCGTACTACAGTCGTTTAAGGTAATCGAGTTCTATTCACGGTCTAGAGCATCGAGCCAATGGTTCCATTAGAACAAGGGTTGGTTAAGCCTTAACAGCTCAATACTTCGGGATCCTATAAGGTCACACACATTGGATCTTCATCGGACTAAGTAAAGAACTAATAGATTTATTCTATTACGAAAATATAACATAAATAATAATTGAATTATTATTTGATTGGTTAAAATTGATTAAATCAATTTTCGATAGACCAAGGAATTTATTTTGACTGATAACTAATTTATTAGAGTAAAAAATAAATATTTATTTGAAAGGATTTAAAGGGGATTTTGCATTGGCGAGTTAAAACCGAAAAGTATGAAATATTTTGTACAAAGTTTGGTTGCGCGGAATACACCAAAAGATGCGCAAACACTGCTGGACAGTGTTCGCGGCGGCCCATATTCATGGACACCTACCACATGCAGCGTGCTGCATGTGGTAGGTGTGTGGGATGGGAGTTTTACTCCCATCCCACATCGCTAATGGGGAGCAAATTTTTGCTCCCCAATCCTATATATAGGTTGTCCCTTTTCCTTTCAAAATATACCAAACTCAAAGCATAAATCCTAAGCGAGATAATTAATCTCTCGGGTACTTGAGCAAGTTATTTTTGTGGAGCCTGAATTTATTCGGGCATCACTAGTTTATATTTTTGGGTAAGGCTTCTAGAGTGGTCTATCAACTACTCGAGGCTTCTTAGTTCTTCCTCCTGGGGAGGTTTTGGTTGGTGGGGTTCGTGTGGATACTCATAGAGGCTATCATACTATTGGAGGCTTGTGCAAGAAAGTTATGCAAAAGCACGTTTCATCTGGTAAGTTCTTTTTCTTTCTCTTTAATTATTAAGTCTTTTTCTTTAAGTGTTTTTAGACTTAATAATTATGCTTAGGTTATTTTTGCATGCTTAGTTTATTTTATGATTAGGTTATAATTTAGAGTTATAACATGCTTAGTATAAAATAAATATGTTAGGATATAATTTGGAATTATGGTATGCCTAGTCTTTTAGCATGCTAACCTAGGTGGAGAATTATTTAGTTAAGGCTTTATTTAATTTATATGCAACTAATAGGAGTTCCTGGGGACAGGGACAAAATTTTAAATTTCCGCCATGCCTCTTATGCATGTTCAATTTGACTGTCAGTTCCCAACACTGATTGATTTCAAGAAAGCATATACAAGATAATTCGCTAGAAAGCAATCAATTTACAAATCCTTCCAAGAACCAAACCATTCAAAAATCTGTTTGTAAGGATTCCCAAGTGAAGTTATAAACTTGAGGAAGTCCAATACCAAAACCTTTGAGAAAATAAAGTATAAAGATCTCCTACTTGGGTGGGTAGTGAGATTGGGATATAGCTTGAAGTAGGTGCTTTGAGTGATATCTCCCTGTAGGACTCAACTTAGGTTTGGATAAAAAATTCAAGTGGTATATCCTGCTAAAGACTAAAGGACTCAGCTAGAAGTTGGTGCTTCTAGTGGTATATCCTACATCCGGAATGGGTTAACATCCGGAGACAAATTATAAGGCTTGATTCCTGGAAAGGAATCCACTAATGGAAAAGCTCGGAGGAAGAAAACTCCGGGGACTAGAGTAGGCAGGGCCGAACTAGGATAAAATCCTTGTGTGTAATTTTGTAACTCTTTACTTTTTGCACTATATTACTTATTTTCATCGTCCGGATCCATCAATTCGGAACATAATCAAACACGTTACACTAAGACTTTTTTAAAGTCTATTTATTCCACAAAAAGGGTCATTCACCCTCCTTAACTTTGATTAGACCCTCACAGGAACCAACACCAAACTCTATTTCTAAGCGAAATTGATATGGATCTGAAAAATAGTTTTATGCAATACAATAAATTAGAGTTCTTATGGTCATGTATCTCTAATATTATCAGCTGAATTATTAAAATATAATGTGCAAATTTGTTATTGGTTTTTACTGTTTTTATGGTTTCGTCCAACTATGGTGAAGTTTTCTAATCTAATAATTTGGTGAAATTATGATATTTTCTTATATATATTACTAATGTACTCCATATTTCAAAATATGTGAAATTATCTATTTTGTAAAGAAATATGTGTATGTGTATTGTGGCATTCATTTTATAAGTCGTATTTGTTAGAAGCGGTATTATAAAAATAATAATATTATATTTTAATAAAGATAATTATAAATTATAATGGAAATAATATATAAACAAACTATTACATATGAATAAATATATGTAAATATCCAAACCTCTAACCGAAAAAATGTTGTTATGGGGGCCTGTAACATCAATTTTCTTAAGACAATTATTCGTCCGCTATCGGTGAATTTATCTTCTAGGATACAACCGCAATCGTAGGCGAACTCTAACCAGGTGAAGAGCAATAGACCAAAACCTAAAGCTAGTAGCCTTGCTCGAAAAGGAATGAATCGAACTGCTAGGAATTTTTTTTATGAAAATAGAAATAAAACTAAAAAGCTTATGACACAAATTAGCACAAAGGCCAAGACATTTCCAAACTCGTATATTTTTTACAAGGTTATATGAGTGAGGATTATATAGAATATAATATGACATTAACATGGTTTTAATATGTTTAATAGAGACTAAACACATGTAACTACAAATATAATGGTGATTAAACATGTAAGTTATGAAATTGAGAAATATTTATGTTTATTAAGGAGTTAAAAACTCATTAATCATAAAACATATCATGGTGAGAAAGTGAAGAGACAAAATTGTCTTAATACTGAAACACCGACGTGACACGTCTAAGTCTAACAAATATTCAATCTTTGAACTTTCAATTTCTTATTTACTATTAAATCTGTTTTAGACGTATAATATACCGTTGAAAAACTCTCAATATATAGAATATAATGACACATTTCATGTTATTCATATAATAATTTTTTTATATTATACTTTAGCTTAAAGTTGATAATGTGTATTATTATCAAATATATCATATTTTTCAAAAGTATTTAGTTTGAATAGGAGATAGGAGGAATTTGCTTTACTATCTTTAGAAGAATGATCTCTTAAAAGAAGGGCTTCACAAAATGTTAACAAGTGAGGAATTATTGAATTCAATTAAATTCTTAAATGAAATATGTATATTTCTTTTTCTACAAGGAAATAGTATTTATATTTCTAGAAGAAGAGGAAGATGTAATTCTGTTGCTTTTCTTTATTAGTTAATTAGTGTAATAGTTGTGAAATCTATGGATAGGTTATTCGTAATATGTATATTAATGATAAATAAGTTTAAATTTTAAAAAAAATTATTTTATATTATATATTTTATTTCGTTAAAGTATATACTAATTGTATTATTTAACATATCAAGTAGTGATATTATACATCTATTCCTACAAAACTAAAATAACGCATAAAAATTTAAAATCTACGTATATATAACTTAAAAGTTTAATTATATTTTATAATTTTTGTGTTGATTCTTTTCAACTTTTAAAAATGTAAAATAGATATTTTGTATTAAGTTAAAAAAAGACTAACTTGTATGAATCCATAACGACAAATATTAAAGTATAAACTTTTATCTCGATAGCTTCCGTGCTTATCAAACTCATGTAGTCTTTCATTTTTACTATATGTGCTTTGATACAAATGTTTATATTGATTGCAAAAATTGACCATAATTTATAAGTGTATAACAATAATTATAATTCACCCTAATTAATTATTTCCTTATAAAAAATAGTTATTGCTATTAATTACTATCATTTTTCTAAATCAAACCTATTCGGGAAATATATTAAAATCAATTGCCTAAAATTTCAATTGAAGAAGCATTAATTTAATATTGATTTAAATTTATGAAAAAATATCCAATTTAATAATTATTGTAGACGGCAATAAAATTTGCTCGTATATAGTGTAAAATCAATTAAAGTAAAGAAAGCTTTCATATGTCAACAAATAATTGAAAATGTTAGCAATAATATATCAAATATTCACATTGGTAAAAAAAGTAAGAATTAACTTGTAAAAAATTTCAAACAATTGGACAATATGAACAACAAATTAAAATTTTAAAAATATGACTCTATTGATTATAATCCTACTTAATAATTAATGTGACTCTTTTATCCTCATTAAATATTTTATTATTATTATTATTATTATTATTATTGTTGTTGTTGTTGTTATTGTTATTGTTGTTATTTTAATTTTATTTCAATTTTATATTTTGGTATTGTTATGATTATTATGAATATAACTGAAATATAATTTTTATTGTTTTTATATATAGATTTGTTATTTTGATTTTATTCATTAAAAAAATTAATAATTTATCTGTTATTAATACTGTTTATAGTTAGTTTCATCAATTATTATTCATGGTAAGTAACATTAATTAGTAATCTATATATGTAAAAGACATAAGCATATTTTTTTAAAAGGTATAAGGGTAAAAGAGTCTTTTAAGACTTGAGTTTCATCATTTATTATCATGATAAGTAACATTAATTAGTAATCTATATATATACAATGTATAAAGATAATTTTTTTAAAAGATATAAGGGTAAAAGAATTTTTTACAACTTCTTTACTTATATATATATATATATATATATATATATATATATATATATATATATATATATAGAAGGAGATTTTTTCATTGTTCACTTCAGTTTGTCAACATTGGCACCAATGAGTTTTCATATCACCGTATATTTATCATGTTATCATTAATCATAATTTGAAGCTTTTATGAAATATTGTGTGTATAGAATAAAACAATATATTTTTTTTATTTTAATATATATATATATATATATGTATACTAAAATTTTACTACTTACTTATTTAATGGGTAAATTTAAAAAAAGTAGTTTGTGGTTTTACTTATTTGAAAAATGGGGTATGAGAAATTTTTTTTGTAAAATGGGGTCTGTGGTTTCAAAAAAATTGTAAAAGGGGCCTATAATTTCAAAATAGTGGTGTTATATTAAATATTTTAAATAATTCAACATTCTAATAATTTGACCTTATTGTTAAGAATTATATGTCCGAATTTGAGTAATTTTTGGAAACTTTTTTTTATATTTTTATGATTTTTTAAAGTTTGTTATCATAATTTAATTAAAAAAATATTTATACTATTAAAAAAATTTTAAAATTTTACACTGATGTGTACTATATTTTTTATAACCATCCCGCAAAAATTCAGATAAAAACGAACTAGATTACCCATTTTCGTGACATGATTTAATATAGAGGATCCTTTAATTGCCAATTTTTTGAAACAACAGGCCCCATTTTACAAAAAAAATTCCTCCGACCCCATTTTATAAATGAGTAAAACCATATGATACTTTTTTTAAGTTTACCATTATTTAATCATGAAACATTGCTTGCACACAAAATGACTTTTATATATTTTTCTTTTCACATATAGTCAATAATAAAAAATTATGTGATGGAAAGTTACCAAGTTCAATAGATATTTAAAAATCAGATGAGCAGAAGGTGATTAATGACAAGTTGGATGGGTCAATATGGATTCTAACTAAGCTGGATAAAAGAAAAAAGTGTTAGGAAACCGCCAATCGGATTCAAATTTATGCAAACACTATTCCACACATTTTTATATAAGTTTTCTTGGAGCTTCTTCTAATTTGTTAATGTTTGGATATGTGGGTAGGCAATTAGGCATCATTCATTATTTGAGTGGGTGTTTTTTAGCCCTCAAGTCGAGGGCCTCAACTTGTTTTAGTTTATGTCTTGATACAAATGCTGTTTTAGCACTTTCTCATATTTAATTGATAACGTTATTGCCCTTTAATTTTCAGTTATATTAATTTATTATTTTGTTACTCCCTCCGATTTCGAAAACTAGTCGCTTTAGAAAAATTCATAAATTTTAAGAAGTAATTAATGGAGGGTATAAAATTATTTATTTACCCTTAAATTAGCATTAATTGAGTAATATGTGTACTGAGATTGAGCTATAATTAATAAGGGTATAATAGGAAAAAAAGGAGTAAAAGCTTACATTAAAAATAGAGAATAACAAATAAAAGGAGCAAAAAAAAGTGTGTAGAGTGACTAATTTTTAAATCCTAAAAGAATATTATTATTATTATTATTATTATTATTATTATTTATTCCAACATATTGTTCTTTCGAATTATCAGTAGCTCCATTTTTCCTAGATTCTTAAATTCCTTTTTTCGGTAATATATTCTTAAATTCCTTTCATATGGTATAATAAGCCCAAGTAAACATTATGATTCCCTATGTCCAAATTTGTCAAATCAATTTGACTAATTAAATGTTATCCACATTATTAAATTGAAGCTTTTGTTATCTCAACGAACGGTTAGAAATCCAATCCAAGAGTGGAATTAATAAATTATAGTCATATATTTTAAATGGTTAATTTGAATTTTTAAAATAAATATTAATTAATAAAAAATTAAGCTATTCATTTGAAAATGAATGATCCTCGTTATAAATTGAATTAGTGAAATCTATTTTTTAATTATTAATTTATAATTTTAAATATACTTGATATTTATTTAAATTAATATAATAATAAATTATAAAAATAATTATAAAAATATATTGATGTTTTAAATTAATAAATAAAAATAAATTGACAATAAAAAAGGAATGGAGGAGTAATAATTTCCTAAATGACTGATCCAGACTGAAATAAATTAATGTGTAAGTACTTAGTGGAGCATATAAATATCTAGCTTTAGTTGAAAGTGAAATGGAATTATTAAACCATAATTGTTGCTAGTATATTTCTGAATGACTGATGTGTAAAGCTAATTAATTGGGAATGCAAATAATAAAAGACATTTTACTGATCATTGGGATTGAATAAACTAACTAACTAATTAAAATAATTGATACGCAATATGCCTCCTGAATTGACAGATTAGATTTTTAATTATTAATTAACCTTTAGTTTATTGCTTTGTGGATTTGATGGAACTGTATATTGCTAACTTAAAACTACATACAGGAAGAAAAATAAGCTAACTTGTTAAAGCCCAATCAAAAAAGAATGAAAAACAATTTCATTATAAGCAAAAGCACCTATTTGGAAACTGAAATTAATTTCTAAAATATTTTAATAATATCATATTAATTATTTTTAATTTAATTAATTTAAATCGTGGTTAATTTAATTTTTATGAAAATTATTTTTATTTAGTAGTTAAATTAGTGGATTATTATTTTATTATAATGTGATAAGTGGAGTTTTGTAATATGTTACTGGTCTTTTTAGTTAATGTTCAATGCCTATATAGAGACTAAACATTATATGAGTACAGTAAAATGATATCATCAATGAAAGCTTATTAATTTTCCAAATCATTTCCATTCTTTCATTTTAATTTTCTCCTCCAAATTTTCAATACCATATATCATGTTTATCGATTTGATTGAGGCAGAATACATGATACCAAGTTGGTCTATGTGCTATGTAATTTATTACTTTGGCGTCTTTAGTCTATATTATGCATATTAATATCGATAAAAATCCAAACACACAGAGGTGATATATCACACATTCACTGTTTCAAAAATCCCCGCCTAATCCCACCTAAACCCCGTCTAGGCGCTATTTTGGTTTGTCGCCGGACTTTTCATTTCTATGGCGCTATAAGGCGCTCGGCTGATTTATCGCCGCCTAGGTACCGCCTAGTCCGATTTTTTCGGCTTATGCGGCGCTTAATTTGATTTTTTATGATACATAGTTTACCAACAAAAAGTAGTTTAGTTGGTAAAACTAAAGTACATTACAGTGTTATCACAGTAAAATTGTCATTTTGTGTCTCAAATCGAGAAAATGTATGCTCTATGCTACTAATAAGGAGGTCCCTACCGTTCAATTAGCACTTAGTGATTTTTAAAATATGGTTTAAATTATTTTTTTTTATATTTTATATTATTATAATTTACTTTTTAGCTGAATTCATATTTTTATATATATAATAAATATTTAAAAATAAAAAATTAAAATCAGCCTAGGTCCCATCTAGGTTCCGCTTAAGCCCAGTCCAATCCCCACCTAGGTATTTTGAAGCTCATACCGTCCGACTAGTAGCTAGCACTTAAAAGACATTGTACACAACACAATAACCAAGTAGATAATGTTTTATAGTACAAAGACCAAATAGGTGACAGCTTGCATATCACAAGATCGGATGGCTAACAGATGCATGGATTATATGCATATAACAGAGGCAAATGGATAAACAAACAGTCACATAATACTCCACTCGCTTATGTACGTTTATTTTTCTAATCTCGTCTCTTTTGTAATAATCTTCTTTGTTCAAATAAATATATTTTACTTATATACAACTAGCTGTTTTGATATAATATGTAAATCTATTACGCCCATGAAGACGATATTGTCAATTTTATTATGATACCTCTTGGAAATTTGTTGCAAGTAAGGATATAGGATAAAATGAATATCATTGGGCCAAAAGTAATGCATACAGATTCTAAAATATGCCATATGGTACGAAAAATGTTCAGTTATTTATTATTGATTAATTTAGTTACGAGTCATGACATATCACAAGAAAAATGTTCAAATGATAAGATATTTTAATCATAAATGGCATTCCATCGTGTACAATTTCCCAATGCCATAAGCTATACTCTATGAAATGGGCTTCAAAATATACATCTTGCATCCATGCGAGTTCACAGTAGCAGTCAAGTTCCCCACAAATTGCGCCTTCAAAGTCTTATGCTGCGCTTAATATCCCACGGGGATCAGGTGCTTAATTAAGCCCATAAAATTTAAGAAATAAAAAGCAACTTATTAAAGCATGAATATTTTATACCTCCCAAACATCTCTTGCTTGAACAACACTACTTGGCGGAATTCCAACATCATCCCACTCGGCCGTGATTGAATTACGAAAAGGCCCTCGGTTCAGTAATAGCACTACTACTCTGTACCCCGTCAATGGCCCTGCCCAAATCTGCACTTCACAAAATATATCAATCAATGGCACCCACGACCAGCCCTCGGCCTAGGGCCCACGATCAAAAGGACCCCACATTTTTTTATTTCTATTTGTACAACAAGCTTTAAGAATTTTATACAGATATGTACCTCAAGGTCGCCTTCCATCCTAACTTTCTTAGCTTGAACACCTAGTGGATCTGCCATAATACATAAAATGGTCAATACCAAAGTATAGCTAATCTCTGTTTCCCCCCATAGATATAAACATGAGTACATATTATGACCTTGATTTATAGCAATAACTTCCTTGTTGGTAATTATCTCGATGGTATCTTTCGTAAGATTTCTCAGATCGCACCCAAGAATGAGGGGAGCCTGAACAACAACTTTGGATCAAAATGATGGTATCAAAATTTTAGTCAAGAAGATAATGACAGCATTTACAGTACAATACTTTGGACATTGCCCAAATGTTGAAGTGGACTATATATTCATCTTTTGTCATTCCTCCATTACCCACCTCAAGCATGTCAGGATCTATTCAGACCAAAAATAAATTATTTATAAACAGTTGAGGCATTATTATATTTTTGTTTTATCTAATTCTGCTGCCATTAACCAACCATTCCAACCACCAGGTCTTGCAAGGTCAGCGTAAACCTCATTCATGTCTGCTATAGATATCATACTGCCAACAAGAAAAAAAAACACAAGTTATGAATCAAATGTTTTTTGTTAATTTTGATTTCTCATTATCAACATTTTGATAAGCGTTATTAATTATAATTTATAATACCTTCCCCAGTTATCAGAAATATCGTTGGTCGTTCTCCAGCTATTTCCTACCTTAGCACCCCAAAGCGCAGGATGCATATCTCCCCTAAATGAATTGAATAAACAAGTGAACAAGGCGGCATGAAGGTTATATATATCTTTTAAGTCAAAATGTTATAGTTGACTAACTTGAATTACCATTCACAAAGAGAGAAAAATACAGTTCGGCCTGCCTTCATTAAAGCGCGAGTCATCACAGGGTATCTGCAAGAAGAAGCCGATTCTAGAATATTCCGAACAGATCTAATCGGATATAACAAAGTTCAAAAACTGGAATTACCTAACAGTTGGCTTTGTGCCACCATTGTTACAATTATCATACTTCAAATAGTCAATACCCTGTAAACATTGATGAGCACTGATTTGAAATAACGCGCCGAGACATATCATGATTTTACATCTTTAACATTTTACCAAAATTTTTAAACAAGCAACTGCAAAAATTCAGTACCCAGGAAGCAAATGTCTTAGCATCTTGTTCTTCATGACCAAGTGAACCTGGCATAGTTTTGCTACAAGTAAGGTACCTGTAATATACATTTGGATGCACAAGATAAGCAGAATAAATAAATATTAAAAAGTCAAGTTCACAGTATCTTTGTTCATAACATATAGTAGACTAATATTACCCTGCATCTGAGTAGATTCCTAGTTTAAGACCTTTGCTGTGAACATAGTCAGCCAGAGCTTTGATACCAGATGGAAAGGTTGACTTCTTTGGCACCAAATTACCCTGAATTTTGAATTAATAAGTACCGTATACAGTTGGTGCTTTTTATAAACAGTGAACCGATTTGAAATAGGCAGAAGAATTCAAACCTTTTTGTCACGAGCTAATTCTGCCCAGCAATCATCTACAATTTCCAGAATATCCAATCCATTTCTCTTAGCAAATTTGTATAATTAATGCAATGAAAGGGAGGAAATCAACAAGTAACAGTGTCAGAAAATCATGATTTACTACCTATGTTTACGTATCTGTAACCAAGTTTGTGAAGACCAGTTGCAACAAGAGCATCGGCTGTGACAAAAACAAAATTCTAGTACCATCAGCTATCTTCATCAATCATATGAAACAATTATATTGATGCATAATCATTTAATTTATTTTCAATGAAATAATTTGACCTTTTATTATGAAATTAATTAATGTGAGACTCTGCTTTATGTTTAGCTTTACCTGTCTCTTTGATGATTTTCTCGTCTATTTGGCAACCAAAGTGATTCCAACTGTTCCACCTAACAAAAGATAAAGAAAGTAATCTATAATTTGTAGTCCTATAGTTAAAAATGCAAAGACTATTCTCAACTTGCCATGGTGATTCCCAAATTCGAACATACAATTACTTAATTTGAAAATCTTAATGTTAAAAAAAGATAAAGCTAATACATCAGCAGAAGGAAATATGCTTAAAGTGATAATAATTAGGGCAAATCGAAGCATACATACCCCATCTGAGGAGTGGAGGCGAGGCCGTTGGCGAGGAGGCTCCGTTTGACAATGTGTTGAGAGAAAGAAGAAGATCCATTGACAGTAGAAATAATTGGTAGCATAAACAGCAAAAGTAACCACACTGCCATCTTTGATTGCTCTGCTCGGATGTAGCCCTAACAGTAGCAGAGAAGAAGGATATGCGAAATGCGAAATCAAATCAAATACTAAGCCAAAATTGAGCCGATAAAAGATACTATTACATTTCCGAATTAATCAGTAATTGAATGAAGAAGAAGAAGAAGAAGAAGAAGTAGAAGAAAAATCCAGTGTTCTTACCTCTCTTGCGTTGTAGACAAGTGGTGCAGAAGGCTGTAGAGCTATTTTACTGACTACTTGACTAGAGTAGAGATAGTAACAAAATTAGAAGCTACTCCATTTTCGAATAGAACAAAAACTTGTTCAATTTTCGAGTCAACAATTTACAGCTATTTTCGTGTCCTATAGTAGTATGTTCATATGTTATTTAATTCGCAACGCAAACTTTAGTATATAGGACGAGATTTAGCCTTTATTTCATTGATAGTTTTTTTTTTTATGACATGATAGTGTACTAAATCAAAATATATTTGTGGGAACAAAATGAGAAGCTTAAAATATGATGTTGGTGGAATTTGAACAAAATTATTTCAATTTAAATAAACTAATAGTGAGTTTTTTTAACGAGTTGAAAACATTTTCTTACTAAATTTAATTTGTTAGATTACTTTTTATTCATATTTGTAGTATATTTCATATCTCCAATGGTAGAAATAATACTTGTAAACATGAAGTGGGGTGAAGTTTTTTGCATGATAAATTTATGAAGACATGATTATACAATCAACAATGTATAGTAATTTTACCAAATTGATCCTAGAAGAGCCATAAGCCCATAATGGAAATTAGTAAATTACATTAAATCAGTAAGGTTTTCAAATTCTGAAAATATTAATCTTATGATATGTAATCACTCCCTTAACCTTTTCTATCTCTTAACACTTTCTAATAAAAAAAAGTACTATAATTAATTGTGATACACCTAATACATTAGGAATTCAAGTATGAATAATTGAATAAGAACTATCAAATTAATTAGGTTGGATTGAGCCCAACAGCTTAAATTGCATTTGACCAGCCCATAATTTTATGGACTTACAAAATTATCCTGTGTTAGCATTGATCAAGAAGAATTGGAGACAATTTGGAAATGGAGGGGCTTCACTGTAGATGATTTGGGAGGTTAAGAGTTAAATAATAAATTATGACAGTTTAGATCCCAATTGATTTCTCGACTTCGTTTTGGGTTACTAGGCATTGTTATTTTCAATTTTTTTAAATTAAATTTAATTAAAGTTGGTCAAATTAAATTGAATTAAAGTGAGTTAAACTTATTTTTGTATAAATTTATAACTACACATAATTGAATTGAACTAAACTAAACTGTAATAGACTGAATTGAAGTAAACTAAATTAAATTAAAATACCTTAAACTAATCTAAATTAAATTATAGTCCAAGTGAACATAACGGTAATCCAATTGCAAATCGTCATTTCAAGTTTGGAGAAGTACACAGAAATATATATTTCAATATAAAATTTACAAACTTAAGTCGAGTAGACATCTTGCCAAATTTCCAATTCTTTATTTATTTAAAAAGCCTTTCATTCAAATGTATTATATATTGGTTCATGTTTCTCTCTTGTTGATGTATTTTTGCATTTATTTTACATTTATCTTACTAGTTGTTAATATTTTGACATGCATTTTTTTGTTTTTTTTTTCTATTTATAACTAGATTTATATTTATATAATTTTTAAATTTTTAATAATAAATTTCAAAAGAAACTTTGTTTTATTGAAGAGTGATAATAATTTAAAAGTTTCGGTTAATGTGGCACAGTTAATGTTTTCGATAATAGTGTTCCTCTTATTCAAGTTCAGCATTGGATTAGGGAGGATTTGGGAAAAGACAAGGCTCCGGAACAAGCCTTTGAGGAAAGTCGAAAACAACATGGTCATGTTTCGGTAATTCAGGATGAAACCGTTGCGGTTACTGCAGTTGTGACTAATCTGATTAAAGTAGATTCTGCTAGTCCACCTATTAAAGAGGCAGTTCTGAGCAAGTTCAGGTTGACAAAGATACCAAGATGGACGGGCAATTGAGTGATGTTAGTGAGTCAAGTGATTCGGGTTCTAAGAATGTGCAGTCGGGGTCTAGGAGTAATTATTCTACTCATGCGGGGAGTCAGTTGGCTAATCAAGGAAAGAAATTTTGGAGCCGATTCAGATTCTAAGGATGAATAAGATTCGATTTCAGCATCTAGGAAGGTTTCGACTTCTACACCAATTGTCTATGAAGAATCATAGCAGGTTCAGAGTGGTAAAAGAGGTGCTAAAATGCGAGGTGGAGTTAATAGAGGGAGGGAGCAGCCTAATAGAGGGGCGGAACGTCAAAATCGCCCGAAAATCGAGAATGCAAACACCTGCTAAAGTTTTCTCCTTAGTTGATAGTACCTTTTTATTGCTTTAATAGTTGTTTGACAGTTATTATTTTTTTTATTTAATAAAATGAGTCCGATTTTCCGACCTCCTCTTTATAAAATAAATAATTTAAAGTTATGTCTTACTTATATTGCATCTTATTGTTATATTACATCTGTATTATAGTTATATTACACTTGTGTTGTTTTTATACTATAGTTATATCATAGTGTTATAGTTATGTAACAATAATGTTACAGTTGTGTTATACTAATTTCATAATAACGCCTATGTTTATAGTACGAATGTTATGATTTATGTTTTTGTAAGAAATAAGGTTTGTTTATAAAAAAAGGTAAATTTAAAAAAAATATTACCAAATTTCATTTATTTACAAAATAAATTTTAAAAAATTTATTTTATAAAATGAGGCTTGTGATTTAAAAAAATTTGATAAAAAGAGGATAGAAAGTATTTTATTTATTTAAAATATTAATATTACATAAAATATTTTAATTAATTTAATTTTATTATGTCCTAATTAAGTATATTTTAAATATATTTTAATTTATTTATAATTTTTCAAAATTTATCACTAAATTAATTAAAATTATTTATAATATTAAAAATATTTTAAAAATTATGTGTATCGCAATTTATAAGATAAAATTTTGAATAAAAGTAAATAAAATTATTCATAATTCGTGTCATTTTGCCAATTTTTAAAAATTACATGTTTCATTTTGCAAACTTTTTTTTCCTCAGTATTGCAAATGAGTGAAAGCTGAATCAGTCTCCCATCGTATAGGACGAGCTCTTCTGCTCCTGTGATCTTCTTCTTCTCCAAAATCTAACACACAGTAGGATCCAAAACCTCTCCTATTGACTGCGCGAATTTGAGCTAACACTGATTCTCCGTTTCTTCAAAATTTCGGATCTCTCTTCTCTAGGAAATGGCGACTCTTGGATTGGCCCCAGGGTTGTCACGGAAGCTCAAGAAGGTATTGGAATGTCGCACCGACACTCCAGATATGGTGTCATCGTTGGATGCTCTCTCAACATTTTACTCCGAAAACACTCCTCAAGCCCGCCGCAATCTCAGATCCACCATCGAGAAACGCTCTCTACATATCAACAATCAGTTTCTTCAAGCCTCAAGTGCCGCCCAACAGGTAATTCTTCTTGTCTTCGTAAATATTTCTAGACATACATTACATTTTTGCTTAATTCGATTTTCCATCAAAATATTTGTGCAGGCTTTAGATCGAGTCGAGGAGGAGGTAGATGCCCTTGCTGAATGCTGTGACAAGTATGTTTTTCATTGTTTCTTCATACTCATCTCTCCTTTTTTAATTACTTCAACTTCAAAATGGAATTGTTAGAAGCGTGTTTATTGAATTCATGTTTTTATTGTTTGTTCATTCATCTGTAATGTAGAATCTTAGGTCTTTGAATCGCTCTTTTATTATAATATTCAGTTTGCTGTCTCGATCATGTTCTGATGCATCACAAGTTAGCTCTACACTAGTTTTTCTTGATGTGGATTGCCTTGGCATGTGGAATGGAAATGGGATATAATGATTTCTTCTTGGCTCTTAACTGTTTGAACTGGTGGTAGGATTCTTTGGATCACTTCAGACGATCAAATTTCATCATCTACTGTGCACAACGCTTCACAGCAATAAAATTAAATGAGAGAAAATGAAAAATATTTTTGAATATTTAAGAACATTTACTAATAAATATCAATTGGTTATTATGTGTTTATTTCTTCGATGTTTCTAAAAGTTTTCCAAACCCTTAATTTGGCGCCATAATTATGATGAAATAGCCTCACATCTGTGTTGTTGAGTCTGTTTGATTCTACAGTCAAGTTGTGCCCCCTTGAGAATACTAATCTGGCGTCTAGTCACGGATGATCCTTCATCCTAGACCAAGTAGTCCATCAATATAATTACATTGGTTTCTATCATCATTGTCAGTGATGGGGAATATCATCTTTGCTGATTAGTTGTTTCTATGCTACATATGTTCATGGTATTTTCAATAATAAAAATTAATTAATGAAGCATATTATCATAGCTGTTACTTTTGCTAATAAACATAGTCTGTCTCTTATGAATCAGTTACATTATGTAGTAGGCATAGGTAGAGAGTGGTGTGAGTGCGTTTATATTTATATGTATATCAGAGTCCAAAAGTAATAGCCTATGGAAAATGCAGGGCTTTTTATTGAAAACTACTCTAATGCTAGAAATTTTCCATGCATAGGAAAATGCACACTGTTGTTTGAAACATGATGGTTTTCTACCTTCTTAGGATTGCAAAGGCTTTGAACAGTTGTAGTGCAAGCACAGGTGATATAATTGGCACGACAGAGAGGCTTAAGCAGGAACTTGAGATTACCACACAGAGACAAGAGATTGTATCATGCTTTCTTCGTGATTATCAACTCTCTAATGAAGAGGTTTGGAATTAATGCATCTTTATATGTTCTGTAGTATATCCAATTGAACTTAACACTTATTTTTACATAATTATTATTTACTTTCTTTTGTGTATCTCATATATACTAGATAAGTGCACTGAGGGATGAGGACTTGAATGAAAATTTCTTCAAGGCACTTTCACATGTTCAAGAAATTCATGCTAATTGCAAAGTACTTCTAAGGACACATCACCAGGTAAACTGAAGGCTTTTTCAGATGAAATCTTGTGATTTTATTTTTTACATTTTACGTGTTGTCAAGTTGTCCCATCATTAAAAAGAGGGCAAGAACCAAATCTTGTTTTATTTGAAGAGAAAGAGGCTTGTATTGTTATGAGGCCCAATTAAAACAACCAGATAAAATAAACCCAAAACAAGTAAACCTCAAACTATTTGTCATGTAATATGATTTTTTTTTCATTTTCTTTTTTCGAGGCAAGTGGCATATATGATGATAGGTATACTTCTCATTTTTCTTATGTGCATTATGTTTTTAACAAAACTTCGAATAAGCATGCGAAAACCCACTTAACGCTGAAGGCATTCGATGAAGCTGAATTATTGTTATCTACATCTTCTGCTAGGCACATGTACGATGTAACTGCAGTGCCACAAGTTTGCAACTTTTACATGGTGGTACAGCATAACTTTTCGTATTTGAATGACATTGGAACTTGCATATGAACTAGTGAGTATGAGTTTATGAGGTTCCTTTGTGAAAATCATTTCAGATCTAGTCTAGTTAGTACAGAAATGGAAACATGGAAACGGACACCGGAAAACACAATTTCTAAAAAATATGGGTCTGGAAGCTGTGAGGAAACATGTAAATAATAAAAATATAGGAGTATAAATATAAAAATAAAATTTTTTGTGCATATAATATTTTACTTAGATAGAAAGTAAAATAACACATTACTATATTAGTTTTCTTCATGTAAGTGTAATAGGCTGATGTTTAAACATCAATAGGATTATTGAAGACAAGAAGGCTACATTTGTTTTGCTTGATAACAATATGAAATTATGGCTTTATGATATAGGATAGGAATGTTTAATTGTTATTATTTAATGATGATGAAAAAAGGGTTTTAGACGTTAAGTTTGAATATAATAGGAAGTTTAGGGGAATGAAACCGAATTGAGTCCCCCAGTTAGAGAAAGTTGCCAGGAAACGGGTTTCCATCTTTCCCTAATTGCGGACACTACCCCAAAACATCTTGTAGGAGTTTTTTTAGATTTTTGTTTCTGAAACGGGTGCGATAAGCCGAAACGGTATGTCCCCGGAGTTTCCTTGCTACCTGAGATCTAATTTCTGTGTCATGGAGTGTCAAATCAAAGTAAGAAGCTAGTAGCAGGGGTTCTTTAAGGATTTGTATCCTGTCTGCATGTTTGTGCAAATTTAAAAGGGTTCTTAGGAAGATCAAAGAGTATAGGGAATAATTACTGCTTTGCTGTTTCCATTTTTGAAGTACAGGTTTTATTTGGTTATCTAAAGTGTTTATATACTTCTCCTTTTCCTTTATTTATCACCTTTACAGCGTGCTGGTTTAGAGCTCATGGACATGATGGCAGTGTACCAAGAAGGAGCATATGAGCGCCTATGCAGGTGAATTTTCTATTATTCAACCGTGAAATAGCTCCCTTCTCTCTATCTTGCTCTTGCTTTCTTTTAAGTGTTGTTTCGTGTATCATTTTTCTATTACAAAAAGAAAATATTCAACCGATTATGGTGTTGATGATACACTGGCTGTATGATAATTACTGAGTGCCTTGCCATGTAACTCTTCTTTGGTCTACCATTTTCATGTATTTGTAATTTGCTCCCTTTTTGAACCATTGGCAGCTTAGTAATCCTAATCCATTAAAGGTCCAGATATGGAATCAATGTTAGGGCTGTCTTAATAATTGAATTTTTTTCTTTATGAAACAGCGACAGTAGGTACATGAGCGGTTAAGTTAAACACAAATATGTTGAGTGTGGGGTAATGTGATGCTTGGTTGAATTACTAGAAATATGTTTCATTGAATTACTTGAAGTTTTCTACAGTTGTACCTTTTAATAATAATTAACTAATAACATCGTACTGTGAAGGCGCCCAAGGTATATAAGTCTGATGTTCTATTATATCTCAAGAATGTACAAATTCATGTTATAGACAATTAGTTTTTCATAAAAATAATGCTTACCTCACTTAAGCCTAAATCTAAACTAGTTCCTAGTTTGTTGCATGGAAATTTTGATTCTAGAACTTGTGTTGTACGTTTGAGGTTCTCAACTTTGTTCTGAATTTCTGGTATGATCACCTGTTTTGTCGTGTTATGTTTCGTTATGTAATATATTGTCGTACCTGGTTAATTGTTGATTGTAGTTGTATAACTTAGATGGTCTTAATTCACTTGGTATCCAGGTGGGTTCAGGAACAGTGTAGAAAATTAGGTGATGCTGATAATCCTGAAGTTGGTGAGCTCTTAAAAACAGCAGTTCTCTGTCTCAGAGAAAGGCCTGTCCTTTTCAAGTATTGTGCTGAAGAGGTGGTTCTCGTGTGACCGAGTTAAATGTTGATAATGCATTTGTTCCATGTCAGATAACCCCTTTGAACTAATCATACAGGTGGCTAATATGCGACATAATGCATTGTTTAGACGATTCATAAGTGCTCTTACACGTGGAGGTCCGGGTGGTTTGCCAAGGCCAATAGAAGTTCATGCACATGATCCATTGCGATATGTGGGTGACATGCTTGGATGGTTACACCAGGTTTGCTTGGAACTATTATATTACTTAGGTTTATTTCTTCAGTTCTGATATATTTTTGCTCTTTTTTATATCAATCCATATTATAATCTTTCTTGTCATTAATCAACTAGTACTTTTTCTTTCCATATACAGGCTGTGGCATCAGAGCGAGAACTTGTGCTTATGTTATTTGATCCTGATGCTGTGCTAGATTCTGGATCCACAGCAAATCGACTATCTAAGAATGTAGAGAATGGCTCCAGCAAGACAGAATCTGATCTAACTTTTGTTCTAGATAGAATTTTTGAAGGAGTTTGCCGACCTTTTAAAATCAGAGTGGAACAAGTGTTGCAGTCGCAGCCTAGTCTTATAATTGCCTATAAACTCAGCAATACCCTTGAATTTTACAGCTACACTGTAAGTTTATCTCTGACCTGTTCATGTTCTCTTACCTTACCTCCTATCCTTTCCTCTTTAGCATAATGACAACAGAATACTTGAGCTTAGATATGATGTCTATTTGGGGGCTTCGTGTTTTGTATTATTTTATTTGGTTAATTAAGTGCTTGCACACTCTAATAATTTCTGATGAAATGCATTTGGCTAATTTCTCTCACCAGCATAGCTTGCTGGAGTTTCTGAAATGAAAAAAAAAGTTTTAAGGAAGGGAGAGGGATGAAGTGATAACAAGAAAAGAGAAAGAAGAGAGACGTGGGAGAAAATGGAAAAAAATCTGTTGTCCCCATTTCGGTGTCTCCCATTCAAAATGTGACACGTTATTTTTTTTTATTTTCTCTTTCCCATGTTTCACTTTCTCCTTCAATATAGCCAAATATCAAAATGTGAGTGGGAGACACAGAAGGGGACATTCAAATGGGGACACCAGATTTGAATCCCAAGAAATCATGCATACTGAAAAACATTGTCGACATTCTTTTCCCCAATTTAGTATTTGAACTAATAGAAGTAGGGCCATGATGCACAAGACCAGATATTATACCTAATTGTAAAGAGCGAAACTCAAGCACACACGTAAATTTGAATCAAACCTTGAGCATTTAACTGATGCTCTTATTTTCTTAATTGAATAAAAAAATTTCACCTTTTCTTATTGTATTGTTTTAGATGTCAGATTTGCTTGGTAGAAATACAGCTCTCTGCAACACACTTTGGATGCTAAAGGAGGCTACTCAGAAAACATTTTTTGACATTCTGAAAAGTCGTGGAGAGAAGCTTTTGCGTTACCCTCCCCTTGTCGCAGTTGATCTATCCCCACCTGAAGCAGTGAGGGAAGGAGTCTCCATTCTACTTGAAATAATCGAAATACATAACAGTATGATGATTCCTGCTTCAGAGAAAAAGCTTGATTTTGATCCAGTTATATCTGCTATACTTGATCCCATCATTCAGGTATTTTTTTCCTTTTTACCCTTTTAGCAGTCAATAATAGTATGTACTTCTAAATCACGATTGACTAGAAGTTCAAGGATACTTTTCATATGCCAAAAAAGTTTGGACCAAAATGACAATTATCTTTTTTTTTTTTATTATTATAAAAGTTATTTATCTTGTGAAGATTTCTGGACATCTGTATAATCTGTGCTTCAGATACTATGTTGGCCCGAAAAAAGGATAGGAAAAAACCGCTAACCAGTAGGCATGCGAAATGAATTAGAAGGAAATGGCTTGCGATAGTTGTTGTGGACCTGGACTGCTAGGTTGCACGGACACACCCGAGTGTCGGACACGGACACGGACACACCCCGAGTGTCCGACATGGACACGGTTTGGAAAAAATATGCATTTGGACACGGCTGGGACACGACAACTAAAATAAATTGTCAAACATAAATATTCATGTATTATAAAATCCTTATCATTCATAGTCATTTGATCAATTAAAAACAAAAAAAAAAACTCCAAAATAGTTGCTATGTCATGTCTTCTGACTTTATTGCACATGCTAATACCTTTACCAACTATGTGCAACAAATGTGCTTTAACTCTAGTGTATGCCCCTTACTTTTCCTGCCCACATTGTTGCATTTAAATGCTGTATTACCCCACCCCCACCACTTTTTCCTACTTTTGTCACATATTTCCATAAAGGAGATTCATTAACTTTTGTGGAGTGTCCAAGGTGTGTCCGCGGAGTGTCCGGGAAGTGTCCATCCTACATGGAGTGTCCGTTTGAAATTTGAAGTGTCGGACACGTGTCGGACGAGTGTCCTGAGAGTGTCGGTGTCCGATACGTGTCAGGGACACTCTAGGTTTTGGAGTGTCCATACGAGTTCTTGCTGAAATGAATCAAATAAATAGCAAACATGAAGAAAAAACAACACATAAAAACAGGATATGTTCAGGTTTCTCATTAGTCATCATCTAATGATGAAGTAGAGAAATTGGAATGTTTAGAAATGGGAACTAGAAGAACAGTTGGGGAGAAGAAAAGTAATTGATAGTCTTTTGGCATGGTGAATAAGATCTATTTTTTTTTTCTGGAAAACAATCTTGTTTATGTTGTTAGTTAAGTATTTAGAACTGTTTTAACTGTGTATTGAAGCTTGTATGCACAAAATGATTGAAATCTAAAATCTTATTCTACTCTTAAATAAGTGAACCAGAAAGGGTAGACAAGACCATTAGCATGCTGTATACCGTGCTTTATTGATAGCATAATACTGACATCAGAAGGAAGAATAACTTTTGATTCTTACCTTCCTTTTCTTGGTTGCTCGAAGTCTGCCTCTCAATTGTCCTAGATTTTTTCCATCCTTTTCTCTTTTGCTTTAAAATCAGTAAATGCTGTTGTTTATAAATGTGGCAAAAGTCATAGGTAGTTCCGAGTTCTGTACCCTTTCGAAGTGGGCCTTGATGCTATTCAGTCTTTGTTTATAAGATACCGGAGTTTATAGCATGTACAGTATTCTTGCTGTGGAAATTTGATTTTTAAATTGTCTTCATTGAAAATCATAGCTGCTATTTTTTTAAATTTTACTCTTATTTTTCGACAAAATTCAACATAAAGCTTCGGGGATGTGAAGGAAGGCCATACAACTCTTTATGTATATCTAGAAAACCAGAAATTGTGTGATACTTTCCTTGCAAGAAAAAGCTAAATTCCAGAAGTAGCACTTTTTTGTTGTCTCAAATTACATGCCCTCAACTTTGATTGTGTTTTAGCGATCAAATGAGTTTAAACTTTGTACAGTTATTTTACTATATCTTTTAAGTCATCTCTTAAACATCATAGGTACAAACTAGGTTTATATCCCAGGTTCAATTAGTGAAGGCTCTATACGACAGAAGTCAATTTGTGTAAATTCTCTTATTATGTTCTGGTTTTTTTCGAATCAAATATATTTCAACATTACCTAGATTTTCTCAAAACCAAATTATTTCGGAGGAACTGCTCCTTGCATGGCTGCTGAGATTCAATAATCACGTGATGTTTATGTTAAATGTGAATAAGATCAGGTGCATATGAGGTGCCCGCTTGTAATCATCATTTTAATGGGAGTTCCTTAGAGAAATTATTGCTTTGTTTAATCTATAGAAATTAATTATCGTAGAAGGGGGATTATCATAAAATGTCACTGAAATTAGGACTTGTTAGGGAAGATTGATCTCATACAGTGCAAATCTTTCACAAACTGCTCCTTGGTTAATCTGTTGTGAGTTGTGACTAGTTTATTGGTGTATAGTTTTGAATATCTGTATGACCGCTTTTGCTCCATGCAGTGCTCAATATGAATTTGGTAACTTTTCTGGTGATTGTAGATGTGTGAGCGAGCGGCTGAGGCACACAAGTCCAAGGGTATTAGCCATTTGTCTAAACGAAGAATGAGCTCAGACTCTAGCCAACTTAATAGGTCTTCAGTTGATGCACTTTTGACGAGTAGCAGTTCTGCTCCAGCTGCTCAGGTTCGTACTTCATTTCTATGTTCCTTCTTGATATGCTGATATACCTATTTTGGTAACGGTTTGGAACTTAAGTTGGTTACATTATAAGCGAACCTGGAGATTATGATTTGGTTTAGAAGAACAGAAAACAAGGTTAATTAAGGAGTTAACCATTGAGTATGCTAGGAAGCAAAACAATGTGGCACTGATTATACTTTGATATTGAACTGTTTGGTTCCCATCAAGCATTTAAAACTAATTTTAAGAATCTTAACTAGGGACTCAAGTTAGCAGAAAAAGGAAATGACTAACGCCTTTCTGAAATATCAATGATAGAAAAATAACGGCCTGAAAATAAATCCAAGATAGAGCAAGTCTGTTAGGAAAATGGTTCCACTTCCAAAAAATGAGCTTTGGGTAAATTTCTTGCTTACAAGTTATAAGATGATTCTATTATTACTCCATCCAGTTCCAAAAACTAGTGGCTTTGAGCTTTTTATCTTGGTTCCTTTTATTTGTCATTTTAGAATGCAACTTTCAAATTTTTTTCTCTAATTTCCCCTTGTATTAACTAGGAAAGAGATTAGGTGTTGATGAGATTATATATTGGTAATTAAGAAGAGAATTTTAATACATTGGTCATTTTAATGGTTTATTAAATTTTGATTGGTTTTGATGATAAGCCTAAAAATGACTAGTTTTTGGAACCAGTACTTGCCAAGCTATCAACTAAGCTTGTTAATGTCCAAAAAGTATCCTTTAAATGCCAGCGCAGACTTCTCTAAACATGTAGACTGGAATCTTTACAAGTAGGATCTTGTATTAGAATTTTATGGTATGGTTCATTTGAATTTCGCGATTCATTCCCCGTTCAGGCGAAAATCGGATTTACTATTTTATGTATTTTCTTGTATTCAAAACAAATTGTTAATGACCTTGCATTTCTGAGTCCTTAATGCTTCTTTTTTGACTAATATATTGGCTAATTCCATGAATAAATGCAGAATAGTGAAACACCTTCAAAGATTTTCCTCCTCAACTGCTTATGTGCCATTCAACAACCGCTGCACAGCCATGAGGTTGCCGCTGAATATGCAAAGAAACTCAGAGCAATGATAGAGAATCATATGAATGCTCTCGTAGCTAAAGAAGTCGAAGCCATTCTTGGAAGATGCGGTTTGTCAGACAAGATGACATACTTCCATAATTCAGTGACCAGTGAAGCTGGGACAATGACTCCACTGGCCGAAAACGAAGACACTAGTGCATCGGCTCTTTCAGAATCTCTCAGGGCGTTCTTTGGGCTAGTATTAGGAAGTGAAAGTTCCATCCCTGAATTCGAGCAGTTACAGGTTCCCAAGTTGCGGTCTGAAGCATGTGTCCTGGTTGCTAGATCACTTGCTGAAGCTTATGAGCTTATTTACTCAGCAATAATGGATCCGAAAAACGGTTATGCCGAACCCAAGTCATTGGCTAGGCATCCTCCAGATCAGATCAGGACCATTTTAGGAATTTGAAAATCTGTAACTGAAAAATATCTGTTGTTTACATAACATACAGCAAGTTGGTTTCAGCATGCTATTTTTGCTGAAAGCAGTTTTGGGCCGTAGAAAGAAACACAATTACCACCAATTGCAACTGCTATTGGATTTGTAATTTTAGTATCTTTCTTCTATATTTAACTCTCTTTTTTGTCTGTTGGCATGTACTAGAATTTAAAAATATCTGGTTGAACTTACCAATCGAGTTAAATTAGTTGGCCTTAATTGTATATATTTTATTACCCCTATGTATTTTATTTCAACTTGTCATATATCACTAACATCAACTCCTCAGGAAAAGCCTCCCTGAGATAATATGCCAATTTTGAAAAGTGAAAATTCCTGTAATTCAGTTTAGACCCATTTATATCTTTTTAATTTTGCGCCAATGGAAAATCTCATCATGTTTTTTTAATGCAAGTACCATTTCAAGCAATTTTAGTCCAAAATAACACTAAAAATGGATATATTTACCTTTCTGAATCAATAAAGCTTACTAAAAGCAACTTGTAATTTAAACGGATAAGCTCCCCACCAAAAAGGCACTCAACAATCATGTTCTACCTGCCTTTTCTTTTCAGTTCTTTTTTTCATTTTCAATAAATGACTCAAATTTACCAATTCTACCTACATCGGACAATAAAATAATTTCAAAATTATCATTAATGAAATTGTTACAATTTAAGAAAAAAATTCAAACAAAATGATTAAGGGATTTAGGCATCAAAGTTTAAATAATTGGGGAGGAGGTGGTGAGTATTATATTCAAAATCTTTTAACTTTCTCAGAAAGTCCATTAATTCATTAATAAAAAAATCACAGCAACTGTGAATGGAAAAAGAGAAGAAGGTTCTAAACTTGTTAATTAATCAGCACCACTAATACATTATTCCATAAGCTTATCTATCAATCTCTATTCAAGCCAATATCAAACAAGTTAGATTAGGCAAAAAAATTCTCAAAAGTTCAAAAAAACAGAAAGAAATGGAATATTGTCTCCATCAAAGAAAAACTAGAACAGAAGAAAGGTTCAACAACCCACAAAAACCATGATAATTCACAACACCTAATAATATTTCTCTTCAATCTATTCCTTGAGTAAACCTGAAGATTCCTCCATCTTAATTCTCTTACATTAAATTCCTCATCTTTACTTTTGTTCCACACCTCAGACATCTCAAAATGGCCAAAAACCAATGTGGTTTATGGCTTATGTTAATGGTCATACTTTCACTTGGCCTTGTCTCCTTCACATCTTGTCTCCTTGCAGAGTTCAACAAAGCTAAGGTAAAAATTAAAAAAATCACAATCTTTACAATGTTTCATTATTTTCAATTCAAATTACAAATCTTTTTAATTGGGTTAATTTGTTTGGATTAATAGAAGGAAGATGTGAGGTTGGATAATAAAGAGTGTTATGTGGGTGAAAGTAAGGCATTTTGGTATGGAGTTGGGGCTATTATATGCCTAGTTGTGGCACAAATTATTGGGAACTTGGTGATTTGCTGCAATTTTTGGAGAAAGTCTCAGAAGAGACCAAGGTTTGCCATGGCGTTCTGGGTATTGTCTTGGTAGGTATTATTCATCTTTTTCATCTCTTCTTTGTTTTGTTTTTTTTCGTCTTTTCTTTGGTTATCATATCCACATCCTTACCTTATAACAAAATTCAATGACGCAACTCCTTTTTCTTATTTACTACTACTACTGTACACTGGTTGCAAATTCTCTTTATGTCTTAATTAGTTGAGATATACTAATAGTTATTGCAGTTTTTGACATGGCGTTTCTTAAAAATAAAATTTAATATAATACGTGTTAGTGCATAATTGATTTTTGAAGAAATGTTAGTACATAATTATAAAATACATAAATGGAAACATCAGTTTTTTATATAGGATTAGGTATTTAAAATTTTTTTCGTTGGATGCTTGACATATATTCACTTTTTATTATTATAAAATACAAATTGGATATGTGTTAAGCATCCAACGGGAGAGGTATTAAAACCTGATCAGCATAAAATTTCCGTGGAAACATATTGTAGGAAATTGGATTTAGAAAAAAAATATTGGTCAGCAAATTGCAAAAAAATTGTGTAAATAATGAAAATATAGTAAAAATTATATTGTGTATTCATATATACAAAATAGTGTTAGGTCCAATAATAGATTACGAGAAAAGATAATATCAGCAGAATAAAAGACATGCAGATTTTTAGGTGGAAACCCTAAATGAATTAGGGAAAAAACCACGGGACCAACTCCGAATAATTCTTCCACTATGAAAATAATAGTAGGTACACCCAAGAGATTACAAAATAGTGGCACACAAGTGTTTCCCAAAACCTCACTATTTTCTCTCTTACCCAGCTCTTAGGAACCCTTTTCCTAAGGCTCTCTACACAGATTACATTTTATCTGTGTTTCTTCTCTATTGCTCTCTATTTTGTTCTACTCTTAAAATGAGCAAAACCTCCCCTATTTATAGGAGATTCAAAACGTGTATGGCTGAATTGTGTACAGTAATTTTACTGTACACTTTTTGAAAAATACCCCTGCCGACATACCTGCTCTTTTTTTTAAATTTTTTTTAATTAATTAATTTAGTGGGTCCCACCACAGGGGGACACTACTCAACAAATCTCCCCCTCCCGACTACATTGTGGGACTCTCCATCCCGGTTGCTTTGACACACTGATCGAACTTTTCTTTTGGAATGACATTCGACAGCATATCAGCAACATTTTTATTTGTATGAATCTTCTGCAACTTGAACTCATTTTCTTCAATGGCAAGTCAGAGCCAATGATATCTTACATCAATATGTTTCGTCCGTGCATGATACATAGTAGTTTTACTCAGGTCTAGTGCACTTTGACTATCACAATAAACTATATAGTCTTCTTGTTGCACACCCAATTCTTCAAAGAATCGCTTTAACCAAAGCATTTCCTTTCCTGCTTATGTTGCTGCAACGTACTCTGCTTCAGTTGTTGATAATGAAGCACACTTTTATAACCGTGACTGCCATAAAAAAGCTTCCCCTGATAATGTAAATAAGTAATCTGATGTAGATTTTCTTTCATCAAGGTCACCAGCCATATTGCATCTGTGTAACCAACAAGTGTTGGCTTTCCACCTCCAAAGGTTAAACATAACTTTGAAGTTCCTCTCAGGTATCTAAAGATCCATTTAACTACTTCCCAATGTGACTTCTGGGGATTTGACAGAAATTGACTCATAACTCCAACTGCATGAGCGATGTCTGGTCTCGTACACACCATTGCATACATCAAACTTCCGACTGCTGAAGAATATGGAACATTTGACATATCTTCTCTATTTTTCTCTGTTGAAGGGTAGGATTCCTTACTCAACTTGAAATGAGTGGCAAGTGGAGTGCTAACTGGTTTAGCATTCTTCATATTGAACTTTTCTAGTACTCGTTCTATATATTTTTCTTGCAATAACCATAGCCTGCAAGACCTTCGATCTCGGGTAATCTCCATTCCAAGAATTCGCCTTGCCGGTCCCAAATCCTTCATGTCAAACGCCTTAGACAAATCACCCTTCAACTTACTAATCATTTTGGCATCTGGCCCAACGATTAGCATATCATCAACATATAAAAGAAGAATGATAAATTTTCCATCAGGGAATTTCTGGACATATACACATGGATTAACTTCTGTCCTCTTGTATCCTTGATTCACCATGAAGGAATCAAACTTTTTATACCATTGCCGCGGGGCTTGTTTTAACCCATACAAACTTTTCTTCAAGCGAAAAACCATGTCCTCCTTTCCCTTGACCTTGAAACCTTCTGGTTGTTCCATATAAATTTCTTCTTCTAAATCCCCATGCAAGAACGCGGTCTTTACATCAAGCTGTTCTAACTCAAGGTTCAAGTTGGCTACAAGACCTAGAACAACTCGAATGGAACTCATTTTCACAACTGGTGAAAAATCTCGTCAAAGTCGATACCTTTCTTTTGAGTAAAGCCTTTGACAACCAATCGAGCTTTGAATCTCACTAGGTTTCCATCATCTTTCTTCAGCTTGTACACCCATTTGTTCTTGAGTTTTCTCTTCCCTTTTGGAAGTTTCATGAGCTCGTACGTGTCATTCTTCTTCAAAGAATTCATCTCCTCCTGCATGGCCTTCATCCAACAATCTTTATCTTTACAAGATTGCACATCTTGGAAGCTTTCAGGCTCCCCCTCATCAATGATTAAAATATAATCAGAACTGGAGTATTTTATAGATGGATGGCGTTCTCTGATTGACCTCCTTAATTGAGGTTCTTCGTCTGGTAGAATGGGGTTCTCTGGCTCCCCCTGCTCAATACCCTCTTCATTCATATCTTCATCTACAATCGTATCTTGATCCTTTACAACTGGCTCTTCTTGTCCATCTTGTTCTGATTGATGCATTCTTCTATCTGTGGCATCATCTGATAGAATGCTCTCTGGTGTAATATCGATAACACCATCACTTGTAGATCTTTCGCCGATGATATCATTCTCATAAAATACAACATCTTGGCTCCGTACAATTTTCTTTTTCACTGGATCCCATAATCTGTAGTCGAACTCTTCATCTCCATAACCGATAAAAGTGCAAGGAACTGATTTATCATCAAGCTTTAGCCTTTGCTCTTTAGGAACATGCATAAATGCCTTACAGCCAAATACCCTCAAGTGATAGTATGAGATATTTCTACCTGTCCAGACCCTCTCTGGAATATCAAAATCTAAAGGTGCTGAAGGTAATCGGTTGATAAGATAGACAACAGTATTGACAGCTTCTCCCCAAAATGACTTAGGTAAGGTAGCCATTTTAAGCATGGATCTAACTCTTTCGACAATGGTACGATTCATTTGTTCAGCAACGCCATTGTGTTGAGGTGTACCAGGAACTGTCTTTTCATGCCTGATACCATGTTGACTACAGTAATTCTTGAACTCCTTGGAGATATACTCACCACCATAATCTGTGCGTAAACACTTCAATGGCACTCCAGTCTCCCTTTCCACCATTGCATGGAATTGCTGAAAGTGCTTGAATACTTCATCCTTTGTGCGCAGCAAATAAATCCATGTCTTCCTTGAGAAATCATCTATGTAGGTAAGAAAGTATATTCTTCCTCCAATGGATTCTGTATCCATGGGACCACAAACGTCAAAGTGTACCAGCTCTAACTTATTATTTCTCCTTCTAGAGCTTTTCTGAAATGAAACTCGATGTTGCTTCCCAAATAAACAGTTATCACACGGGTTAGTTTTTCCTTTGGCTAATGGGATAAGGGACTTTTTAGCTAGTATATTCAACCCTTTCTCACTAACATGCGCCAGTTGCCTATGCCACAAATTAGGTGAAGCATCATCTCCAACTGTATTCAGTTGACTCGCACATATTATTGCGTACATTTTGTATAGCGAGCAACACAATCTTCCTTTCGCCGCCACCAACGATCCTTTGGTGAGTTTCCAATTTCCATTGCCTGTATGATTGTGATAACCTTCGTTGTCTAATACACTAACAGATAACAGGTTCAACCGAAGATCTGGAATGTGTCACACATTTTTAAGTGTTAATGTGCATTCGACACTTGTCTTCACGCAGATATCACTGATTCCCACCATTTGCGAGACACTATTATTTCCCATTTTAATAGTACCAAAATCACTGGCTTTATATGTTGAGAAGTATTCCCTTTTTGGAACACAGTGGTATGAGGCACCATAATCTACAATCCACTCGGTATCTGCATCTCTAACATGACAACAATTTGCATCATGAGATACTAAAGCCACCTCTCCATCTTCTATTGTGACTGTAGCAGATGTGTTTTTGTCATTATATTGACTTTAGTTTGCATTCTCTTGTTTAAAGAAATGGCAGTTCCTTTTGAGATGACCCTGCTTTCCACAGTGGTAGCATGACCTCTTCTCCCGGGACTTGGATCTATCTTTCGATTTTGCATTCCCAAGACCTCTACTCTTGCTTCGGCCCCTATTCTCTGTGACAAAGGCTTGTGAACTGGTACTGGCAACGTCCCTTCTACGAAGTTCTTCATTAAGTAGACTATTCTTTACCATAGACATTGTTACCACACCATTTGGAGCTGAGTTACTCAATGATACGACAAGAGTATCATAGCTATCTGGTAGAGTTCCCATCAAAAGACATGCTTGCATCTCATCATCCAAGGACATACCTGTGACTGCTAACTCACTTATGAATCCTTCAAAGTCGTTCAGGTGTTGTGTGATTGATCGTCCCTCTGTCAGTTTCAAGTTCATGACTTTGCGAATCATGAGCACTTTTCCTTGAGCAGTTTTAGCCTCGTACATATCCTCTAGCTTCTTCCAGAGAACTTTGGGATCTGTTTCATTCCTTACGTGGTTGTACAGGCTAGCATCTATCCATTGGCGTACTATACCCAATGTCTGCTTCTTCAACTTTATCCACTGCTGATCTTTCATATCCTTCGGCTTTGCGTCGTCACCCTCAATTGGATCATACAAATCTTTGTAATTGAGGTAGTCCTCCATTCTGGATTTTCACATTGAATAATTTGTATTCGTCAATTTGATCATTACACCGTCATTCGCCATGTCGAAAATTTAAGAATGGCAAAATTTTACTATTCATGAATTACACTATTCACATAAATAGTGACTGTATATGTGAATAGTACCATATATCCAAATAATACTTGTATATTGGAATAGTAATAGTATACCTCCCGTATACTTAAATAATACTATTCATAAAAGATGATCGAATATAAATAGTATTATATATGAATACTATTATTCAAGTTATTATTTACTATTCACTCAAATTGAGTATCTGCGACGGTTTTTCGAACGGATTGTGCCACCGGATTTATCGTAATTTTCTCGTCGTCGTGGTATATTTATTTTTGAAAAATATATCCACGGATTTTACTGATAAAATAACCTTCGGCTCTGGTACCACTTGTTAGGCCCAATAATAGATTACGAGAAAAGATAATATCAGCAGAATAAAAGACACGCAGATTTTTAGGTGGAAACCCTAAATGAATTAGGGAAAAAACCACGGGACCAACTCCGAATAATTCTTCCACTATGAAAATAATAGTAGGTACACCCAAGAGATTACAAAATAGTGGCACACAAGTGTTTCCCAAAACCTCACTATTTTCTCTCTTACCCAGCTCTTAGGAACCCTTTTCCTAAGGCTCTCTACACAGATTACATTTTATCTGTGTTTCTTCTCTATTGCTCTCTATTTTGTTCTACTCTTAAAATGAGCAAAACCTCCCCTATTTATAGGAGATTCAAAACGTGTATGGCTGAATTGTGTACAGTAATTTTACTGTACACTTTTTGAAAAATATCCCTACCGACATACCTGCTCTTTTTTTTAATTTTTTTTAATTAATTAATTTAATGGATCCCACCATAGGAAACGCCACCACTCGATAAATAAAATAATAACTCAATAGTTAAAAGAAATATGGTTACAGTCTATAAGAAAACATGAAAATTGTAAATTACTGATTGAGAATACTAATTAAAAAACAAATTTTAGTTTGAAAGAGTGGTAGTAAAATACTAATTGGAGGATAATTTTTGTTTATGAACTATAGACGCAGTGAGGATGTAGTATGCTAAGTAGTACATTGTTGCTAGAATCATAACTTTTATATTAATTTCACTTTAAACTAAGGAATGATTATAATTAATTACTATTTTATTGGAAATTTGAAAGCACTTAATAGGTTGAGTATAAAATAAAAGAGTTTAGTGGGGACTGTGTGATTGTACAAACAGGTTGTCAGCCCTTGATTTTTAATTTAAAAAGAGATGGTAAACTAAAGATCATGGACAGCCTGTTTATGCAAGCAGGCTCTCCTTTAATCTATACACATTCAATCCCAAGAACAAAATGAAAAACACAAAAACCATCACGTATTCCGATTTAACTAATTGAATTATCGATCAGTTATACTAATGTGTCAACATGTCATTAATTTAATTATATTTTATCGAGCAACGAAAATTTATTGACTCAAAAAAAATAGAGTACAGGATGAGCTTTGAATTATCGATCAAATATACTAATGTGTCTATAAGTCATTAATATAATCGAGCAACGAAAATTTATTGAGTCGGATGATTAAAGTACAGGATGAGCTTTGGAGTAGGGGTGATGTTGTTAAGTGGAGCAACAAGCATGAGCAGAAAGCAAGAGTATGGAAATGGATGGGTAGATGGAGATTGTTATTTAGTTAAAGATGGCATTTTTATTGCTTCTTCCATTTTGGTTCTTATTACTCTTTCTTCTACTTTTGCCCCTGCTTTTCTCTTTCTTTATAAATCTAACCCAACAAAATTACAACCTCAACCTGATTTCTAATTTACATTATTCTTAATTTTACATTTTCTTTTTCCTTTTTTTTTGTACAAAAGATTCATGAAATTAACCTCAATTACAGGAAAATTATACTAGCACAGTTTTGTTGTTGGTGACAATGTAAAAGCACGACACAACTATTGATAGATTTTTAATTTATGTCAATATTGTATATAATAAAGTGTGCCCTATCAAAATGTATTTGCAATATTCATTCTCGCCTCATGTTTTTTCTTTTAAATAAACCCAACAATTGGTGTCAGGACGAGCTACCAAAATAAATATTTGGAAGATTAAAATCAATATTGAAGTATAGATGTAAAATTTACCAAATTAAAGTTGATGAGCCAACTTATATAAAAAAAACTTATCAAACAAATTAAGTTGATGAGCCCAATATAATGTGGTAGAATTGAACACGGAATGGAATTCTCGTTTTGTTTTTATGAATTTGATGTGTCCATTGCAGAGTGATAATATTTTTCAGTAATCAAATAATAAAGATAATTTTTGTCCAAAATGAAATATAATAAACCATTCGAAGCAATTAATATAATTATTAAAATCATTGTGCATCATAGTATCCTGATTAAAAAGTTATTCATTCCAATTCTCAATGACAAATATATAAAAATTGCAGAATGTAAATATGTTCCAACCACCTAAAATACGTGTGCAAAGCAACTCAATATCAAATAAAAAATAATTATTGATTGTTACTTGTTAATAAATTTTTCTTAGATTGGGGTTAAAATTGATATATAATATAACTCTAAGATTGGTCCTCGAGAAGTTGAGCAAAACCATAAAAAATTTTCCACTCACAAGCTTTCTTTAACAACAATATCATAAATTTCGAAACTATATATATATATATATATATATATATATATATATATATATATATATATATATATAGATGGGACTACTTATAAATGGTCTTATTCTTAGCTATTATAGAGCGGACCTGGGCTTCACTCTATCATATTCACTTAACCCAACCCATTAATGAAATAGATTTTTTTTTATTTTTTTTAATTAAGCAATTGCATCTATATTAAATATAAATTTCATTATTTTTTAGTCACAAAAACAATCTTAACTAAAACCTTTTCTACAAATAGATATTTTTATTTAAAAATGTTCACTAAATAAATATATATTCATAGTAGCACGTGAAATACGACTTCAATATATTTTTTAAAATATTATGAAGATGCTAGGTATTAAACTTAGGATCTCCCACCACTACATTGAGTGGTGTATCAATTTAGCTACGTTCAATTAGTGGCATCAATATATAAATATTGTTAACAATTCACTACATATTTGATACCAATCAATTATCAGAGATTCAGAGCAGGTCAACTTTTATTTTGAATTGGTTTAATTCTGGAGATGGTGATGTTTGAATCCAAATGCCCTGAAAGCATAAAAAGCTTATTTTCTTATCCACGTACAAATGAAATGATTAACATTTACATAATTGTTGATGGTGTCACAAGGTGTTAGCTTTGATTCCTACCAACACACATGTCGAAATGTATAGTGAAAATTCTTCTTTCGTGACAAAGTACCTAGAGCTTGTAACTGAAATTTTATGCCCTAAGGATATGGGGCTAATAGAATGAAAGTATGTAAAAAAACTTTGGAAAGCAAATGTGCTTACATTAGATATAAAGAAAAACCCCAATCACTTTCGGTGTGACTCGAACATGTGACCTATAGAGGCCATAACTTCAGTATAATAATACAATGATTACAGAACTTGTTCGATGAAATGTCTTAATTTAATTAAGATAAAATATCATCTTAACCTCTAAATTATATATTAAAACAATTAAACTAGTATTTATTATTTTTTGAATTACAAAATAATCTATCAAATTCTTGTAATCAATATGTCACAATAATCTTTGCATTAGAAATTGTAATTGATAAAAGAGGAACAAAAATTGTAAACTAAAACTGTGAAATAAAATGTGGTATATTCAGAAAATCACCTGTTAGATTTTAGACTCAATCCTCCCGTACCAATGTACGGTCTAATGGGTCAACCCATATGAGTTTGGGTCGAATTCAATAAATATATAAGTTGAGGATTAAAGGAGATATTATACATTTCATAAAGTATCATATCAGTTTACACTTTAGAGATTTAATTCACTGCGTTAGATAATTGTCAGTTACAGGTCTTAATTAAAGTGTTATATGCATAAATGTATGCATGTATGTTAAGAATGAATTAATGATGATGTTACTTCTTTTCATGATATATATATATATATATATAATTCCCGGACCAAAAATCTGCCACCATTGGTATAACCAATTGGGAAAATCCTGATACCATCACAAGCAGGACCGGACCATACCTAATAGGATATTTAATTTAGTTTTACATACTTAACCTAATAAGACATTTATTAGAACAAAATTTTTTAACACAAATAAATATATTAGGCATATAAATACAACTTTAAGCATTGGATAAATTTTACAAACTTATTAGAACTGTCAATAAACTTTAGTTTCAGCATAGTCAACACAAAATGCCTAAACGCCCTTCCGACTAAACGGCTGGATGCGACAAGAGCTTAATAGTAAAGTTCTGACTGTCCTAATAATTTTAACCTAACCCATTATTGCATTTATTTCCTAGTATAAATTCATCTTACCAAATTTTGTCCTAATAAATTCTTATTATATTAAGTATATAGAACAAATTAAATATACCATTAAGTATATTCAGTCTTACAAATCAATAATATAAAAACATACTATTTTTCAGAGGTATTCATGGCATTATTTAACACAATAGATTAGCCTACCATATTATGGTGGCACAATCACAAAATATTATTAATATAAAAATTTACAATAACGAAGGAATTATACCTTCGGAGCACACTGTGGAGTTGATCAGAGACCTCCTCCTTAATTGTTACAAGCTACGTACACACCTATCATTACAATTTTTATTCGCTATCCTAAATCGCAAACTGCTTAAACAGAGAAAACAATCCGTTTATATAGAATACGGATTTGAAAAAAAATTACAATACAGAAAATAAAATAAAAGAAAGAGGCGGACAGCTGGTGATGAGCAGGAGACAGCTGGATGGACGACCGCCGAAAGAGGAAAGAGACAGGGAGGTGGCAGACAGGAGAGGATGGCCACCGAAAGAAGAAAGGGATAGGAGGGACAGGTGGCCGGCAACTATGAGTGCTCTGTCAAGAAAAAGAAAAAGAGAAATATTCTCTGTCGGCCAAAACCCGAAAAATCCAAAAAATACTATTCACCTTTATAAAAGGTAATAGTAACTGGTAATTATTTTTCTTTGCCTTTGGCTTTGCTTGTAGAATCTTGCTTGGTATTACCAAGTAGTAAATCTAAAGGCAGTTCATTCTCAAAAGGATCTTGAGAATCTTGAAGCATGGCTTCATTTGTAGCAATTGCGGCTTCCATAACAATATCCTCTCCAACAGAAGAGGCTGTTAAAGAAATATCCGGTTGTTGAATTTCAATCCCGAAATTTTTCTTTAAATCTGTCTTCATTGCTTCCATATAGGCAGTAATCATTTGTTCCTTTGAAACTTGTCCTTTCATTTTTAATTTTCGAGAAATTGGTTCAAAAGGACTAGGTATCTCAATTTGAGATACTCTTGATCTATATGTATCAAGAGTTGACTTTATAGAGTCAATTGTATCCTGAGCTTCAATATTTCCTTGCTCATTTTTCCTCATCATTTTCTTCCAGAATTTGGATGAAAAATTCCTATATATGCAAGGAATGTGTTGTTTAGTATAACCAAACTCTATATCCCATTTAAATATGTAAGGGATTCCAAATTCTATAAAGAAATTAGGAATTGGCATGCCTTCAATCCAATTATTGGTATGTTGGGCTTCAATAAGTTTGGGAGATATTTCTACCCAGTCAGAATAAAAATCTCTGAAAATTCCGGGCAAAATTTCAATTCCCGGACCAAAAATCTGCCACCATTGGTATAACCAATTGGGAAAATCCTTTTTGTATATGTTCTGGCAGAATTTTAAAAACCAAGTATGCTTGTGGGATGGGTTTTGGTATAACGAAACCTTCTGGAATGCTTCAACATAATCCCAGTAATTAAATCTGACAGTAGTTTTATTGTCAGCAAGCAAGTACTCTCTATCTTTAAAAGTACTTAGACCCCATTCTTCAGCGGATATAACACGCTTAATGATTGCCTTGCTAAAAGTATATATTCTTCCAGCTTTAAAATGGGTTATTTCCCACGAATCTGTAGTTTTGAGGATTTGCTCAAAATGATTTCTGCCTTTATATGATCCGGCAGTAAAGGAGATTCCTGATTCAATATCCAAATATTTTTGGAATAATCTCCAGACATCATCTTTTCTTTTGATGTCATTGTCTTCAAGAAGAAGTATAACTTCTTTTTCGTTATGCTTAAAATAAGGAAAGTCATCAGACTCTTCTTCCATTATTTGAGCATATGATGGGTTTGTAGCCTGTTCAGTCTGGCTACTGGATGCAACCTGAGTATTACTATGGTCTTGTTTAGATGCTTTGAAAGCAAGAAATTCCTTATAAAGAGAATCTCTTTCTGTTGATGCAATATTCTGGGCTATGAGCCTAGAATTTCCATGTTGAGCCAATAAATTTTCTCTATTAGAGGAATATTGGCCTCTGCCTTGGGAAGTATTTCCTCTATGAGAGGAATTTCCCTTGCTTCGGTTGCCTTTGGTGCTCATCCTGCAACATTTAAATGGAAACTATTAATTTCAGATAAATATTCTCTAGTTAGAAAATCTGGCAGGCTATTATCTGTCCCTTTTTTGTATTCAATAATAAAATCAAAAGGGGCTAATTGAGCTTGCCATCTTGCAAACATTTGTTTGCTGACATCATGTTTAAAGTCTTTGTCAAACATATATTTGGCTGCTTGACAATCAGTTTTTATTAAAAACTTTTGATTATATAAATCATCTTGGAATTTTAGTACACATTTTAGTATAGCTAAAATTTCCTTTGCTATTGTAGCATAGTTTTTCTGGCTATCATTCCATTTACCAGAATAAAATCTAACAAGATATTCTTGTTTGTCAATTGGTGATATTTGTTTTAAAATTCCCCCATATCCTATGTCTGAGGCATCTGTTTCGATGATTTTATCCCATTTGGGATTAGCTAACATAAGACAGGGTAAGTTATTAACTTTCTGTTTAATTAACCTAACCGCTTCTGTGTGACTATTAGTCCAAGGTTTAGGTTCCTTTTTAAGTCTATCATATAAGATAGCAGTATGTTTAGATAAATCTTTTAGGTAGGGTGAAATATAATTTAGACTACCTAAAAACCTTTGGAGTTGAGTTTTGTCTTTAATTTCATCAGGAAATTTAGAAGCAAACTCAATACTTCTGTCTATGGGAATTATTTTTCCCTTGTCAATATTATGACCTAAAAATCTTATATTAGATTTAAATAATTGCATTTTGGGTTTAGATATTACTAACCCATTTTGAATGACAACTCTTTTAAAAATTTCGAGATGTCTAAAATTCATTTCAATATTCTTTGAGAATACTAAAATGTCATCAATATAGACTATTATAAAGTCTGAGTAAGGGTTAAAAATATCATTCATGATATTTTGAAACTCTGAAGGGGCATTTTTTAGCCCAAAAGGCATAACCTTCCACTCATATTGACCGAAAGGTACATTAAAAGCAGTTTTATATACATCGCTTTCATTAATTTGAATTTGCCAGTAACCCGATTTTAAATCGAATTTAGAAAATATTAAGGCATTATGAAGCCTGTCAAGAAGATCTTTCTTATTAGGAATAGGATACCTAATCCATTTTAACACTTTATTTAGTGGTTTATAATTAATAACTAATCGTGGTATACCTCTTTCCTTTTCAGCATGTTTATTAACATAGAAAGCGGTACAAGACCAAGGTGATTTAGAAGGTCTTATTAAGCCCTTACTTTGGAGATTATTAATCTCTTCTTTGCATAAATTCAGATATTCTGAATTCATTTGACAAGGTCTTGCCTTAGTGGGAATTAATTTTTCATTAAATTCCTCTTCGTATGGCAAAGACACAATATGCTTTTTTCTATTCCAGAAAGCATTTGGGTGATCACTACATATTTCAGAAGTGAATTGATTATTAATCAATTTAATTTTATCCTGTAACTTAGGATTTTCTAACATATTATCAATGTTAATAAAATTAATTTCTTCTTTTAAAAAATTAATTTGGTTTTGTTTACTCTTTATTAAAGAGTCTTTAATTTGATTTACAAACCTAGTAACCGGTTTTGTTTCAAATTGGAAGTAGATATTACTACCTTAAAAAGTTCCTGTAAAACCATTAGAGTCAATGTTTTTTAAAGGAAACAAACTTCTCATAAAAGGAGTGCCAAGTATAACTTGGTTAGTTATGTCTTTAACTAAAATAAAATTGGTAGGAATACAAATTTTATTCTTGCATATATATGCAGTAGGGATTTTAAAACTTATATTAAGTTTTTGTCCATTAGCAGACCTTAAGGATTGTGAGGTCTTATGGAAATAATTGGTGGGTATTATTCCCTCCTGTATACAGTTTAGATCTGCACCACTGTCAACTAGTGCAATAAGATCTTTAAAGATTTTGCCTTCTATAAGAAGTGAAATCTTTATATACCATTTTTGTGAAGTCATTACTTCTATGGTTGATAGGAAATCATCATGATCTGAATTATTTTCAGATAACGTTGATGAGGAATAAACAACAGGAGTTTTTCCTTTTAGTTTCTCTAATTTAGAGACCCTATTACTTAGACTTTCATTGTTTAATTTTAAGTCTTTTATTTCTTTTTTAAGGTTATTAACCTCAATAAATAAATCACTAGTGTTAGTAATTTCACTAGTTTGTTTTTGTTTAAGCATCCTTTTGACTTCAGCCATAGAATATGGGTCAGAAGTCTTAAGAGTAAATTGTTCTTCTTTAGATGCTTGGTTTTGCTTATTATTATTAGCAAATTCTTCTAAGATTTTTAATCTTAGATCTGGATCCTTAATCCATTGTAATATATCTAGGATATTATCACTAGTTATTACATTTATTTTCATGTTCTGAAATTGTGACATAATTTGATAAATATTATCATTTTCACTATCACTAGAATTTCTAGCTACTTGTTTACATTTACAGTCTGTTTCAGATGAAATGATTTTTTCATCTTTTAATTTAGTCAGATTATTTTCTGACTCAGTGGAAGAAGAACTGTATTCAGTATCAGAATTATTTTCTGATTCTGAAGAATTAATCATAACTTTACACAAAGCAGTCTTTAATTCTTCACTAATACTAAGATTATTAATCTTTTTCTTTAATTTGCATTTATTAGCAAAATGACCTTTTCTACCACATTTATAACAGGTTATGGTAGATTTGTCTGGAGGCGGATTATTTTCCAGTCTCCTTTTCTTTCTAAGTTCCCTTTTAGCTTTCCGCTTAGTGAACTTATTACTAGTATAATAATTTTCCTTTTTGGGATGCCTATGAGGCTTGTGAGGTTTACTAGTAGAGGGATTATCAATTCCAAATTGACCACAAAATTGGCCAAGTTGCATCTTTTCATTTAAATGATGCTTTTTAATTTGTTGGTTTAACTTTATTTCATTACATAAAGCTAAACCTTCCTGAATACATGTACCAATTAATTTGCCGTAAGTATAACTTGCGTAGTTAATTTGTACATTGCCTTTTCTAAGGTTTTTTCTAACCCTTTCAGCAAATAACTGAGGTAATCCATCTATAAATTTGGATTTCCAGTGGTCACTATTTGACTCAGGTAATTCCATGACTCTACTTAAAAAGGTGTCTTTATACCACCTAAAAGAGGTCAGGGTAGGACATCTAAGATTTTGTAATAGAGTCCTAATATTTTCACTATTATCAGACCATCGGCCTGTAAAGTGTTCAATAATATTTAAAATGAGTGTATAAACTGCATTTTCAGTTGTGACATTGTTTTCAACTTTTACTGTGGACAAAATTTTTGTCCTATCGTCTTGTGATAAATAATTATCCCACCAGCCTTTAAGTTGGCCAGTAAATCCTGCTACTATCATATTAGCAATTACTTTGTCAGTATTACTGTTATTTTTACATATTGTAGAATACATTAACATCCTATGGACAGCACTATAAATCTGTCTTTCAGTGAAACCATCTATGTTCCATTCATAGATTTGTTTTCCACTGTATGAATTATTCATAATTAAATCTTGTTCTTCAAAAAGAACATCTTGTGGTGTAGGCCTAGGATAATAAAACAAATTTTGTTTTGGCCTGTCTGCATATTTATGCAATTTATTAATTTCGTCTATGAGAACGTTTTTATAATATTTAGTGTTACTTATTGTATCACTAAATTCCTCCTCTAGAGTATTGATTCGAAGAGTTTCAAATTTCTCAGTTAAGAATTTCTCCAAATCAGTTAAAGATTTTAATTTAAAACCTTTTATTTCCGGAGGGGGCTGTATACTAGGGGTAGCACTACTGCTAGCTTCTGTCCTAGTAACATTAGTATTATTGTTATTAACAATATTTGTCAATTCATGGATTTGGGAATAAATTCTTTCTACCCTATTATGAATATCCACAAGTTTTTCTCCTAATATTATTAGGTAAATATTTGTGAAATTTTTCTGTTTAACCAGAGCATTAATGTGCTGTGTGGTTGACTGAATAATTTCATTTTCAAATATTTTTTGGAAAGCATTATAATGCCTGATTTCATTATCTCTTTCTATTGAGAAGGGATAATTTGGGGGAAATACTTGTTTAATAGTTTCCCCATTAGGATTTTTGAAATCTCTTTCAATTGCAGAAATAAATTTTTCTACATGGTTGGCTATAAACCAATACTCAAAAGATACTTTGATATTTTTATGAGATAATTCTTCATAAAATTCCTTCTGAAAGTTATTTCTTTCGTCCTTAGAAAAATTATTAAAAAACCATGTCCTAAATGGCTTCCAATGATCTTTCTAAAAATCCATTTGGATTTCTTTTCTGGCTTGTGAGCCAGGACTAAAATCAATTTTGGTTTTATCTATCATAGGGTAAAATTCATTTCGCTGGCAGTCATATCTGCCGGAACTTCATAAATTCCAGATGCTATGTTGTTTTTATCAACATGAATCCTATTAACCCTATCATGGTTAAGTTCTGATTCTCTATCTGACTTATTTGATGAGTTATCAAAATTATTATTTTCATTTTTAGAATTATTAATTCTATTTATGTCTGACATTGAATGTCTTAGATTCTTGTTTGCAGTATTATGAATACTATTATTGAAATTATTGGAGTTATTAATTCCTTCAATATTTGATATTGAATTGCGTGGAATATCAGTATTATGAATACTGTTTGTATTGCTAGAGTTATGAACTGGAGATATATGAAAACGATTAAAACTAGATCTTGAAGATCTGGACCTAGGAATATTTTCCAGGAATTTTTGTTTTTCAAAATTTATTAGGATATTTCCTTCTTGAGTTTGAATAATCCTAGTAGGATTATTTTGAGTAATTGGTCGGCTGGAACAGCTTTTTCTATGATCCAATTTTCAGGAAATATAATTTCCTCCCATTTAATAGGTCTACGTGTTGTAATTTCTGACCTATGATAATTTGACTCTATTAGAATCGTTTCATTTAAAGGTTTGTCCATGATTTGACAATGTGGATTTAAAGTCATTAAAGGCTTAAAATATATCCTATAGCATACACAAATGACTTCTGATCCAGGGGCATAATTATACCCATTAGTTTTAACATTTAATGTTAAAGCATCTAATATATTAATATTTGACAATGATAATTGCAGATTCGGGTATACATTAAAGTATACTGGGCCTTGGGCCAAACTGGACTGTATTAAGCCCATTAGTGACTGTTTCCAATCTAAATTCCTAGCGTCTCTTAAAGCTGCTACAAAGCTTTCAGGTAAGCCTTCTAAAGTTAAAGGCTTAAACGCAACCTACACTAATCCTATATGTAGGAATTTATAAGTTCTACGATAATTATTAATATCGGAATTATTTAATAATCTAATTGTCATTTCGTCCTTATTAAGGGAAATGGTCTCTTCAGTAGTTTTAACTACCTGTCTTAATCCAATTTTTTCAAATGTACCATATTTATAAATGATCTTAGGATTAATTTTAGGAATAGTCCACTTATTAAGTAGATCTAAATTTTGAGGAATATCAAATTCCTCTGCCATGCTGTTTTTAACAGCATCTCTATTGGTCCTAATCATATCCGTTAGGAAAAATGTGTTAAATAATACCAGAATGCATAAAAAATACCAGGCTCTGATACCATCACAAGCAGGACCGGACCATACCTAATAGGATATTTAATTTAGTTCTATAAACTTAATATAATAAGAATTTATTAGGATAAAATTTGGTAAGATGAATTTATACTAGGAAATAAATGCAACAATGGGTTAGGTTAAAATTATTAGGACAGTCAGAACTTTACTATTAAGCTCTTGTCGCATCCAGCCGTTTAGCCGGAAGGGCGTTTAGGCATTTTGTGTTGACTATGCTGAAACTAAAGTTTATTGACAGTTCTAATAAGTTTGTAAAATTTATCCAATGCTTAAAGTTGTATTTATATGCCTAATATATTTATTTGTGTTAAAAAATTTTGTTCTAATAAATGTCTTATTAGGTTAAGTATGTAAAACTAAATTAAATATCCTATTAGGTATGGTCCGGTCCTGCTTGTGATGGATTGGGCTGGGGTCCTGAATTATCGCTTCAATTAAAAATGTATTTTAAAATTATCAGATTCTGATATAATAATTGAAGTTAATTCAAGATTATAAAATTTTATCTCAGATTCTAACCTTTCTTTAGCAATTCTAAGATGAATTATTTGACTGGTGTATTCTTTTATATGCTTTCTATAGTAATTATACAAATCAAAACATCCTTTATAATTTATAAGGTTGTTATTAACAAAATCTAAGCTGTTTTGATAAAAGGCAAGGTTATAATCTATTCTTATTAATCTTTCTGAAATTATTTCTAACTTATTTTTAAGTTCTAAGATTCTATTCATTTAAATTCTAAAGGAAGTATCTGAACTTTCTGACAGAACTAAAGAGGTTAACTCTAAATTTAGTTCTCGTATTTCCTTTTCTAAGTCTGATAATTCTCTAGTATAACGATCTAGTTCTTCAGTATATCTAGTTACAAGCCGAGCTTTCCATCCTAATAAGGTATAAATGTGTCTATGAAGTCCAGCTATTCGTAAACTAGTAGTTTCTGTTCTTAATTCTTCAGTATATGAGTTTACTCCATCAGTATAAAAGCGTATTAAAACCCTTCTTCTATTTAATTCTATTTCTTTTCTTTCTAATTTATTTTTAATTTCTAAAATTCTATTCATAATAAAACAAATTTCTCGTCACTTATCTGGAAAGATCACACAAGGTGCAGTCCAGGAAGGAGAGGATACTTATATGATTATATGAACAGATTGTTATAATATATAAACAAAGTATGAACAAAGTATATAAATTATACCTCTTCAGCTTATATTCCTCTATGATGGATTACCTCTGCTTATAGAAATATTGAGGAGTTTGAAAGTGTTTGTGAGTATAATGCAGAGAGATCATCCTTATTTATAGCTGAGAAAAGGTGTTGTATACTGGTTACTTGTTAGTGACCGGACCTTTCTATGACGTCACTGCTTATGTCTTAGGTAGGTATTAGTGCAGGTATGACTCAGCGTTAATAATTATGTCGGTTAGGACGTCATTGCTTACGTATTTGGTGTATTATTATCTTTTGTCTTCTTATGATTATTTCTCATAAGTATTATCTTTTATATTTTAGATTATTTCTTAAATATAAATTCGACTTGATTATTATCATTCTGTAGATTAAAACAAAGACCTTTCTTAATTTTAAATGCTTTATGGATTGATCAAAGAAGATTTTTTATTGAAAACACCTAACCTGGATTTGCCAGATAATCCGCTAAGAGATTTTTAAATAAGGAAATTTACTTTTCAATCTCAAAATTTTCTTTTGCTGAATCCGAAAATCATTTAAAATTAACTGTTATTTTTACTTTTAAATTCCTTTTAAAACTTAAATTTTTTTTTATTATTAGCTCATCCAACTGGTACTCTTTGAAAGAAGGGACTTACATCTTTTGCCCAAAAAATTTCCCAAGGCCTATTGCTATTCTGTATTTAAATTTTATCAAGTTTTAAAGCAATTTATCAAGTAATTGGAATTGAAGAATAGAGTCCACAGAAAATATAAAACTTTATTACAAAAGTATAGTCGAGTTAAAAAAAAATTAAACAGAACTAAACAAAAACTATGGTTAAATTATAAAACCAAGCAAAAATAATTATAATAATTAAAGAGTATATCTAATTTCTTAGTCTAACTGAGTTATAGTATTTCTTGAGTATTGAAATCTCAACTCAGCTTAAGGTTTAGCCTTCTTCTGGAGAAAAGATCTGCCTTCTTCTTTGCAAATATCAAATTTATATTCTTCTAACGGTGGGGACATTTTCCCACTACATTATTATTTCTATTTCTATCCTTTACAGCTGTCCTCTTATCTCTATCAGTCTTTACAGCTGTCTTCTTTCTTGTCTAATCTGGAATCCTCTAGAGAGGAATATTCCCTTTCTTGGCAGTAGAGGCTGAACTTTCTTCTTTCTGGGCCTCCTTTTGGGCTTCTCTATCTGTTGAAGTTTCTACAGTTTCATTCCTCTGCCCAAAGTCTAAGTCCATATTCTGACTGTTATGAAAATTTATAATGGGCCTTTGTAATTTTAGTTGACTGGGCAAATTGAATATCTTACAGAACCAGTTAGCCCATCCTTCTGAGGGTTGAGTGTCTATGTCTTCTAAGCCTTTTATTACATCATTCTGTATTTTTTGTATCTCTTCGGTGGTTTCCTTTATTTCTAATGATATTTCTTTGTTAATTTCTGAGTTTTCGTATATCATGTCTAATTTTTCTAATATCAGGTCTTCTTTAGTCTTTCCTTTGTCGCTTACGACTCCTGAGTATGATGTTTGATTCTTGCTATGTTCTAACCGTGTTTCTAAGTCTTGTATTTTCTTCTTTAGAAGATTTTCTTCTTCTTCTTTATCAATTAATTTTCCTTCTAAATCATGTATTATTTTCTTCATCCTTATCATCTCTTGGGGTATGTCTTTTGGTATTTCAACTTGCATGGTCAGTAAATCTGACTCGTCTGTTGTCTGTTCTAGTATTTCTGGACTTATATAAAAAGTAGTCAGGTATTTCTTGGCTTCTGTCTGTGTTTCTTTTATAGACAAGTATTTTTTATACTTGGGGTCTTTATGTTTTGTATTCTGTATTACTTGTTCCCAAGTTTTATAAATTCCCGGTTGAGGGCCTGTATATACTACGTATGCAATGTTATTATTGTTTCTCTGGGTAAAGTATAAGCTGAAACCGTTTATGGCCGCTATAGCATGTTTATCATCTTTTCTTTTTACGGCTACCCAAAGATTGTCTAAAAGAATTCTTTCCGTATCATTGAGCAGGGTTCCTTTAGGGTAATTGAAGGCCCATGAAGTCTCCCCGAAGTCTGAAAAGTTTAATTTCTCTGAAAAAACCAACGCTTTTGGCTTTGGCTGGTTTCTGTTTATCATAGTTATATCTTCTGGTAGTATTCTATCTCCTGAAGTATTTGGAGTATTTATCAGGCTGTCTATCGTTGGTCTAGAGGAGGTATTTCCTTGGTATTTTATTAACTTTCCTCTTCCTCGGTCTGATGCTCTCATAGTTCTTGGCTCTTCTCTTTCAGTTATGTATTTCCTGCAAATTATTAAATTGTAAGAGTCTGGATAGTATATCAGCAATTTTATTTTGATCACCTTGTATATGTTCTAACAATGGTTTATATCCTTTTTGTAATAAGAGTGATGTAAGTTTATACCATCTTTTATAAGAAGATCTTTTCTTTTCTTTCTTTAAATTATTATAGTATTTAACGATAGCAATACAGTCTGTTCTAATTGTGAATTCTATTTTACCAATTATAAAGAATTCAAAAGATTCTAAGGCATAGTTTATTGCTAACAATTCTGAGTCTATAGTACTAATTTCTCCCTTTTCCTTAAAGGATCCACTAGTGTATCTACATATTCTTTCTTCAGTTTTATTAGAAGTCTTATGGGGTTTGCTTATTAAAACAGCTCCCCACCCAGATGCCGATCCATCTGTTTCTATTATTAAATAATCTGTATCTAATGGTATTTCTAGCTTCGGTAAATTCTTTACTCTTTCTTTTAGATTTCTAATTATTTCATGGTCTTTATAACTTAATTTCTCAAAAATTTCTTTACCAGTCTTTAAATATAATGGTTTTAAGTATTTAGATAAGTCTTTTATAAAAGGTCTAGCGTAATTCAACAATCCTAAAAATTGCTGAAGTTGCTTCTTTTCTTTTATGTTTTCTGGAAAGTCTAGTATCTTAGTAGTTATATGAGATTGTAATTCTATTTGTCCTTCTCCAATTACAACCCCTAAAAAGTTTATTTTTGTTCTTCCCAATTCTATCTTTTTCTTAGATATTATTAATCCATTCTCTTCAAATTTCTTAAAAACTTCTTTAAGATGTCTATTAAGATCTTTAGCTGTTTTACTAAAGACTAGTATATCATCTATGTATACTGCAGTAAAGTCTGTAAGTTTCTCAAAGATCTTATCCATTCTTTTCTGAAAAACTGCAGGAGCGTTCTTAAGACCTAATGGCATTACTGTCCATTCCCAATGTCCTATAGGGTTTGGGCAAATAAATGCAGTCCATTCTATCGAGTCTTTGTGCATTCTTATTTGATAGTATCCTGACTTTAGATCAATTTTACTCATAAATTTTGATCCTTGTATTTTATTTATAAGCATTTCTTTGTTGGGTATATCGTATCCATTATTCTCAGTATTATCATTAAGTTGTTTATAATTTATAACCATTCTGGGTTTTCCTCGTTTCTTTTCTGCATTATTATTAACAAAGAAACTAGGTGACCTATGTCTAGATTCTGATCGTCTAATAAATTTATTTTTTATGAGTTCTTCTAATGCTTCTTTATACCATTCTAACTCCTGATTATTAGCTGGTATTGCTTTCGCTCGTATAGTGATATCAGGGTTTATAATTTCTAGTTTATATTCAGTAGGGTTTCTATTCCAGTGTTTCTGAGGATTTTCTCCTATTATTTCTAGCTTCTCAAGTCTAGATTGGTATTGTAATATTTCATTGTCTAAAATTATATTATTCAATTGGTTTGAATATATATAGTCTGATTCTATTTCGTGGAATTCTAAATATTCTTCATCAATATAAGTTTGTTTATTTGTATTATGTATAGGTATCTTGTCTTCTAATCCTTTATCCCTGCCGAAAAAAGTTTTAGGAGTAAAGGGTATAGAAAAGTTATTAAAGCTAAAACTTATATAGTCTTTCGTTATTACTGCCATTCTATTGTCATGTATAAGATAGTCTAGTCCTAAAATGGCTAAATATCCTAGTTGGTATAAGTTTCTTATTGGAATATTTGTTATAGTAGTTATTAATTTATCTTGGTTTATATCTATCATTTCTACTAGTATCTCTGGTATATATTGTGAACATGTAGTTATACTACCGTCCATCTGTCTTCCAATAGTAGGTTTGTCTAAGTTATGTTTATATTTTGAAGGAATTAGTTTATCATCTATTTTTGATGTCGAACATCCAGAGTCTATTAACGCTAATCCTTGTATTTTAAAGTCTTGTATAATACATGTTATTTTAATAGTATAACTCGTATATGGTGCTTCATAAGGCTGTTTATTAATTCGATGGTAGTGAAATCTTTTTTCATATAAGTCTAATAAGATTTCATCGGTTATGTCTAATTCTAATAATTCTAAAATATTCTGTTGACTATTATTTTGTATATACTGGTCTAATCCTTCTTCCTCTAATTGACTAACTCTATTTTCTAAGTTAGCAATTCTATCTTCCATTAGTCTAAATCTTTCTCTCCAAGTTCTTTGTTCTAAATTATCTGCAAAAGTATAAGAGTTTCTAGTTTCTGTTGTTAATGTTGGCCATTCTGAATTATTATATTCTTCCCAACAGAATTTATAAATTTCAGTATAACAGTTATTACATTGAGCTCTTAGTTCTATAATCGGGTATAAATGACATTTATAACATTCCTTATCATCATTTCCTTTTCTGAAATTCCAAGTATGTTCTACACATTCTGTTCTATCCATAAATTCTATTTTTATATTTTTATATCTTTCCATTACTTCTAATAAGTCTGTTGGTTCATTATCATCTTCTTCTTCAGAACTATATTCTTCCTTATCGCTTACTATTGAGTATATTGTTTCAGTATCACTGACTTCTTCGGTTATTGCTAGTAAGTCTAAATTAATATTTTCTACTAACCTTGATTCTCTAGTATGTATATTATGTTTATTAGGACATTTGGTTGATAAATGACCTATTTCTCCACATGCATAGCATGTAATTGTATCTCTGTATTGTCTTTTATCATTAAATATTCTAACATGTCTTTTAGGATTTAAAAATGGTTTCTTAGCATTAGTCTTAGATTTTTTAATATAGTACGCTTTTCTTATTCTATTATAAGGTCTTCCTCTTTTATTATACTGAGTATTTTTGCTTCTAGATTTTCTATTACAAGAAGTACAAGCTTCTTGTCCGTATTGTTGCGGTGTATAAATATTATTACAAAATCCGTAATTGTCTTTCATCTGTCTTTGTATACTTATTTCTGTACATTTCTTTTCTAAATGCTTCATTATTTGATATACTAAAGTATTTATATTTAGAGTATAGTTATTTTCCTTTTCTAAGAATTTATTTCCTTCCTCCTGTATTTCTTGTCCTAACGGTCCAGGTAACTTGAGGAGTAATTTCTTCATAAATTCTTTATTATAAGTATTTTGGCTTTTAGCTGTAAAATGTATGTAATCGTTTAAAAACGGTACAACATATTTCCAGTCATTAAGCTTTAATTGTTCTAAATTTCTTACTGCTTCTTTCTGTTGTATAATTGATCCTATATTAGGGTCTGTAGCAGTCAAAAGATTGCTTATAGTATTACAAAAATTCCATGGGTTATTTCCTACATTTATTAATCTAGTATATTCTTGAGGATAGTTGATTTTAAAATCATCCCATGCTCTCTTTGCAGTATTTCCTAATGTAGTTTCAAGGAAACTATACATTTGTTCTAGAGTATGATTGAAATTCTTTTCTAAGTAATTCTTAACAGTTAAGCTTTTCCATTGCTGTATAACCTCAGGCCATACTTGAGGCGAGTATTTTTCTAATTGCAATAGACTTTCTTCTTTGTATATTCCTATTGGAAATCTATTTCCTCTAGATTTATATTTTCCATTATCAGATTGGTATTCAGAGTATTGTCTTGGTGGTATATTTCCTCTATTATAATTTATAAAAGTAGGTCTATTTCTTGGAGGTTCTAAAGGTGTCTCTGTCTTAGTTCCTGAAATTCCTTCCATTAATTCTTTAGGTAGATTATTAAGGAATTCCTCCATTTCTTCTACATCCATTAAGTTTCTAGTATAATTACTTTGAGTCTCTTCTTCTTCTAATATTCTTATAGTTTCTTCTAAGTATATTCTCTTCTCAAAAATATCTATTATTTCTTGAGGTCTTCTATTTTCGTATGCTTGCTTAATCCATTCTATTCTTTCTTCTAATGTCTGATTTATAAATTGTATAACAATATTATTATAATTTTCTCTAGTCTTAAAATATCCTTCATTATATAAATCAAAGAATATTGTTTCTAAAGGGTCTAATTTTATATCTACTAAGTCTATATTTTGATTATATAATAACAATAATACTAATGTTACTAGGATAGAAGCTAGCAGTAGTGCTACCCCTAGTATACAGCCCCCTCCGGAAATAAAAGGTTTTAAATTAAAATCTTTAACTGATTTGGAGAAATTCTTAACTGAGAAATTTGAAACTCTTCGAATCAATACTCTAGAGGAGGAATTTAGTGATACAATAAGTAACACTAAAAATTATAAAAACGTTCTCATAGACAAAATTAATAAATTGCATAAATATGCAGACAGGCCAAAACAAAATTTGTTTTATTATCCTAGGCCTACACCACAAGATGTTCTTTTTGAAGAACAAGATTTAATTATGAATAATTCATACAGTGGAAAACAAATCTATGAATGGAACATAGATGGTTTCACTGAAAGACAGATTTATAGTGCTGTCCATAGGATGTTAATGTATTCTACAATATGTAAAAATAACAGTAATACTGACAAAGTAATTGCTAATATGATAGTAGCAGGATTTACTGGCCAACTTAAAGGCTGGTGGGATAATTATTTATCACAAGACGATAGGACAAAAATTTTGTCCACAGTAAAAGTTGAAAACAATGTCACAACTGAAAATGCAGTTTATACACTCATTTTAAATATTATTGAACACTTTACAGGCCAATGGTCTAATAATAGTGAAAATATTAGGACTCTATTACAAAATCTTAGATGTCCTACCCTGACCTCTTTTAGGTGGTATAAAGACACCTTTTTAAGTAGAGTCATGGAATTACCTGAGTCAAATAGTGACCACTGGAAATCCAAATTTATAGATGGATTACCTCAGTTATTTGCTGAAAGGGTTAGAAAAAACCTTAGAAAAGGCAATGTACAAATTAACTACGCAAGTTATACTTACGGCAAATTAATTGGTACATGTATTCAGGAAGGTTTAGCTTTATGTAATGAAATAAAGTTAAACCAACAAATTAAAAAGCATCATTTAAATGAAAAGATGCAACTTGGCCAATTTTGTGGTCAATTTGGAATTGATAATCCCTCTACTAGTAAACCTCACAAGCCTCATAGGCATCCCAAAAAGGAAAATTATTATACTAGTAATAAGTTCACTAAGCGGAAAGCTAAAAGGGAACTTAGAAAGAAAAGGAGACTGGAAAATAATCCGCCTCCAGACAAATCTACCATAACCTATTATAAATGTGGTAGAAAAGGTCATTTTGCTAATAAATGCAAATTAAAGAAAAAGATTAATAATCTTAGTATTAGTGAAGAATTAAAGACTGCTTTGTGTAAAGTTATGATTAATTCTTCAGAATCAGAAAATAATTCTGATACTGAATACAGTTCTTCTTCCACTGAGTCAGAAAATAATCTGACTAAATTAAAAGATGAAAAAATCATTTCATCTGAAACAGACTGTAAATGTAAACAAGTAGCTAGAAATTCTAGTGATAGTGAAAATGATAATATTTATCAAATTATGTCACAATTTCAGGACATGAAAATAAATGTAATAACTAGTGATAATATCCTAGATATATTACAATGGATTAAGGATCCAGATCTAAGATTAAAAATCTTAGAAGAATTTGCTAATAATAATAAGCAAAACCAAGCATCTAAAGAAGAGCAATTTACTCTTAAGACTTCTGACCCATATTCTATGGCTGAAGTCAAAAGGATGCTTAAACAAAAACAAACTAGTGAAATTACTAACACTAGTGATTTATTTATTGAGGTTAATAACCTTAAAAAAGAAATAAAAGACTTAAAATTAAACAATGAAAGTCTAAGTAATAGGGTCTCTAAATTAGAGAAACTAAAAGGAAAAACTCCTGTTGTTTATTCCTCATCAACGTTATCTGAAAATAATTCAGATCATGATGATTTCCTATCAACCATAGAAGTAATAACTTCACAAAAATGGTATATAAAGATTTCACTTCTTATAGAAGGCAAAATCTTTAAAGATCTTATTGCACTAGTTGACAGTGGTGCAGATCTAAACTGTATACAGGAGGGAATAATACCCACCAATTATTTCCATAAGACCTCACAATCCTTAAGGTCTGCTAATGGACAAAAACTTAATATAAGTTTTAAAATCCCTACTGCATATATATGCAAGAATAAAATTTGTATTCCTACCAATTTTATTTTAGTTAAAGACATAACTAACCAAGTTATACTTGGCACTCCTTTTATGAGAAGTTTGTTTCCTTTAAAAAACATTGACTCTAATGGTTTTACATGAACTTTTCAAGGTAGTAATATCTACTTCCAATTTGAAACAAAACCGGTTACTAGGTTTTTAAATCAAATTAAAGACTCTTTAATAAAGAGTAAACAAAACCAAATTAATTTTTTAAAAGAAGAAATTAATTTTATTAACATTGATAATATGTTAGAAAATCCTAAATTACAGGATAAAATTAAATTGATTAATAATCAATTCACTTCTGAAATATGTAGTGATCACCCAAATGCTTTCTGGAATAGAAAAAAGCATATTGTGTCTTTGCCATACGAAGAGGAATTTAATGAAAAATTAATTCCCACTAAGGCAAGACCTTATCAAATGAATTCAGAATATCTGAATTTATGCAAAGAAGAGATTAATAATCTCCAAAGTAAGGGCTTAATAAGACCTTCTAAATCACCTTGGTCTTGTACCGCTTTCTATGTTAATAAACATGCTGAAAAGGAAAGAGGTATACCACGATTAGTTATTAATTATAAACCACTAAATAAAGTGTTAAAATGGATTAGGTATCCTATTCCTAATAAGAAAGATCTTCTTGACAGGCTTCACAATGCCTTAATATTTTCTAAATTCGATTTAAAATCGGGTTACTGGCAAATTCAAATTAATGAAAGCGAATTATATAAAACTGCTTTTAATGTACCTTTCGGTCAATATGAGTGGAAGGTTATGCCTTTTGGGCTAAAAAATGCCCCTTCAGAGTTTCAAAATATCATGAATGATATTTTTAACCCTTACTCAGACTTTATAATAGTCTATATTGATGACATTTTAGTATTCTCAAAGAATATTGAAATGCATTTTAGACATCTCAAAATTTTTAAAAGAGTTGTCATTCAAAATGGGTTAGTAATATCTAAACCCAAAATGCAATTATTTAAATCTAATATAAGATTTTTAGGTCATAATATTGACAAGGGAAAAATAATTCCCATAGACAGAAGTATTGAGTTTGCTTCTAAATTTCCTGATGAAATTTAAGACAAAACTCAACTCCAAAGGTTTTTAGGTAGTCTAAATTATATTTCACCCTACCTAAAAGATTTGTCTAAACATACTGCTATCTTATATGATAGACTTAAAAAGGAACCTAAACCTTGGACTAATAGTCACACAGAAGCGGTTAGGTTAATTAAACAGAAAGTTAATAACTTACCCTGTCTTATGTTAGCTAATCCCAAATGGGATAAAATCATCGAAACAGATGCCTCAGACATAGGATATGGTGGAATTTTAAAACAAATATCACCAATTGACAAACAAGAATATCTTGTTAGATTTTATTCTGGTAAATGGAATGATAGCCAGAAAAACTATGCTACAATAGCAAAGGAAATTTTAGCTATACTAAAATGTGTACTAAAATTCCAAGATGATTTATATAATCAAAAGTTTTTAATAAAAACTGATTGTCAAGCAGCCAAATATATGTTTGATAAAGACTTTAAACATGATGTCAGCAAACAAATGTTTGCAAGATGGCAAGCTCAATTAGCCCCTTTTGATTTTATTATTGAATACAAAAAAGGGACAGATAATAGCCTGCCAGATTTTCTAACTAGAGAATATTTATCTGAAACTAATAGTTTCCATTTAAATGTTGCAGGATGAGCACCAAAGGCAACCGAAGCAAGGGAAATTCCTCTCATAGAGGAAATACTTCCCAAGGCAGAGGCCAATATTCCTCTAATAGAGAAAATTTATTGGCTCAACATGGAAATTCTAGGCTCATAGCCCAGAATATTGCATCAACAGAAAGAGATTCTCTTTATAAGGAATTTCTTGCTTTCAAAGCATCTAAACAAGACCAGAGTAATACTCAGGTTGCATCCAGTAGCCAGACTGAACAGGCTACAAACCCATCATATGCTCAAATAATGGAAGAAGAGTCTGATGACTTTCCTTATTTTAAGCATAACGAAAAAGAAGTTATACTTCTTCTTGAAGACAATGACATCAAAAGAAAAGATGATGTCTGGGGATTATTCCAAAAATATTTGGATATTGAATCAGGAATCTCCTTTACTGCCGAATCATATAAAGGCAGAAATCATTTTGAGCAAATCCTCAAAACTACAGATTCGTGGGAAATAACCCATTTTAAAGCTGGAAGAATATATACTTTTAGCAAGGCAATCATTAAGCGTGTTATATCCGCTGAAGAATGGGGTCTAAGTACTTTTAAAGATAGAGAGTACTTGCTTGCTGACAATAAAACTACTGTCAGATTTAATTACTGGGATTATGTTGAAGCATTCCAGAAGGTTTTGTTATACCAAAACCCATCCCACAAGCATACTTGGTTTTTAAAATTCTGTCAGAACATATACAAAAAGGATTTTCCCAATTGGTTATACTAATGGTGGCAGATTTTTGGTCCGGGAATTGAAATTTTGCCCGGAATTTTCAGAGATTTTTATTCTGACTGGGTAGAAATATCTCCCAAACTTATTGAAGCCCAACATACCAATAATTGGATTGAAGGCATGCCAATTCCTAATTTCTTTATAGAATTTGGAATCCCTTACATATTTAAATGGGATATAGAGTTTGGTTATACTAAACAACACATTCCTTGCATATATAGGAATTTTTCATCCAAATTCTGGAAGAAAATGATGAGGAAAAATGAGCAAGGAAATATTGAAGCTCAGGATACAATTGACTCTATAAAGTCAACTCTTGATACATATAGATCAAGAGTATCTCAAATTGAGATACCTAGTCCTTTTGAACCAATTTCTCGAAAATTAAAAATGAAAGGACAAGTTTCAAAGGAACAAATGATTACTGCCTATATGGAAGCAATGAAGACAGATTTAAAGAAAAATTTCGGGATTGAAATTCAACAACCGGATATTTCTTTAACAGCCTCTTCTGTTGGAGAGGATATTGTTATGGAAGCAGCAATTGCTACAAATGAAGCCATGCTTCAAGATTCTCAAGATCCTTTTGAGAATGAACTGCCTTTAGATTTACTACTTGGTAATACCAAGCAAGATTCTACAAGCAAAGCCAAAGGCAAAGAAAAATAATTACCAGTTACTATTACCTTTTATAAAGGTGAATAGTATTTTTTGAATTTTTCGGGTTTTGGCCGACAGAGAATATTTCTCTTTTTCTTTTTCTTGACAGAGCACTCATAGTTGCCAGCCACCTGTCCCTCCTATCCCTTTCTTCTTTCGGTGGCCATCCTCTCCTGTCTGCCACCTCCCTGTCTGTTTCCTCTTTCGGCGGTCGTCCATCCAGCTGTCTCCTGCTCATCACCAGCTGTCCGCCTCTTTCTTTTATTTTATTTTCTGTATTGTAATTTTTTTCAAATCTGTATTCTATATAAACGGATTGTTTTCTCTGTTTAAATAGATTGCGATTTAGGATAGCGAATAAAAATTGTAATGATAGGTGTGTACGTAGCTTGTAACAATTAAGGAGGAGGTCTCTGATCAACTCCACGGTGTGCTCCGAAGGTATAATTCCTTCGTTATTGTAAATTTTTATATTAATAATATTTTGTGTTTGTGCCACCATAATATGGTAGGCTAATCTATTGTGTTAAATAATGCCATGAATACCTCTGAAAAATAGTATGTTTTTATATTATTGATTTGTAAGACTGAATATGCTTAATGGTATATTTAATTTGTTCTATATACTTAATATAATAAGAATTTATTAGGACAAAATTTGGTAAGATGAATTTATACTAGGAAATAAATGCAATAATGGGTTAGGTTAAAATTATTAGGACAGTCAGAACTTTACTATTAAGCTCTTGTCGCATCCAGCCGTTTAGCTGGAAGGGCGTTTAGGCATTTTGTGTTGACTATGCTGAAACTAAAGTTTATTGACAGTTCTAATAAGTTTGTAAAATTTATCCAATGCTTAAAGTTGTATTTATATGCCTAATATATTTATTTGTGTTAAAAAATTTTGTTCTAATAAATGTCTTATTAGGTTAAGTATGTAAAACTAAATTAAATATCCTATTAGGTATGGTCCGGTCCTGCTTGTGACTTGTATAATACATGTTATTTTAATAGTATAACTCGTATATGGTGCTTCATAAGGCTGTCTATTAATTCGATGGTAGTGAAATCTTTTTTCATATAAGTCTAATAATATTTCATCGGTTATGTCTAATTCTAATAATTCTAAAATATTCTGTTGACTATTATTTTGTATATACTGGTCTAATCCTTCTTCCTCTAATTGACTAACTCTATTTTCTAAGTTAGCAATTCTATCTTCCATTAGTCTAAATCTTTCTCTCCAAGTTCTTTGTTCTAAATTATCTGCAAAAGTATAAGAGTTTCTAGTTTCCGTTATTAATGTTGGCCATTCTGAATTATTATATTCTTCCCAACAGAATTTACAAATTTCAGTATAACATTTATTACATTGAGCTCTTAGTTCTATAATCGGGTATAAATGACATTTATAACATTCCTTATCATCATTTCCTTTTCTGAAATTCCAAGTATGTTCTACACATTCTGTTCTATCCATAAATTCTATTTTTATATTTTTATATCTTTCCATTACATCTAATAAGTCTGTTGGTTCATTATCATCTTCTTCTTCAGAACTATATTCTTCCTTATCGCTTACTATTGAGTATATTGTTTCAGTATCACTGACTTCTTCGGTTATTGCTAGTAAGTCTAAATTAATATTTTCTACTAACCTTGATTCTCTAGTATGTATATTATGTTTATTAGGACATTTGGTTGATAAATGACCTATTTCTCTACATGCATAGCATGTAATTGTATCTCTGTATTGTCTTTTATCATTAAATCTTCTAACATGTCTTTTAGGATTTAAAAATGGTTTCCTAGCATTAGTCTTAGATTTTCTAATATAGTACGCTTTTCTTATTCTATTATAGGGTCTTCCTCTTTTATTATACTGAGTATTTTTGCTTCTAGGTTTTCTATTACAAGAAGTACAAGCTTCTTGTCCGTATTGTTGCGGTGTATAAATATTATTACAAAATCCGTAATTGTCTTTCATCTGTCTTTGTATACTTACTTCTGTACATTTCTTTTCTAAATGCTTCATTATTTGATATACTAAAGTATTTATATTTAGAGTATAGTTATTTTCCTTTTCTAAGAATTTATTTCCTTCCTGTATTTCTTGTCCTAACGGTCCAGGTAACTTGAGGAGTAATTTCTTCATAAATTCTTTATTATAAGTATTTTGGCTTTTAGCTGTAAAATGTATGTAATCGTTTAAAAACGGTACAACATATTTCCAGTCATTAAGCTTTAATTGTTCTAAATTTCTTACTGCTTCTTTCTGTTGTATAATTGATCCTATATTAGGGTCTGTAGCAGTCAAAAGATTGCTTATAGTATTACAAAAATTCCATGGGTTATTTCCTACATTTATTAATCTAGTATATTCTTGAGGATAGTTGATTTTAAAATCATCCCATGCTCTCTTTGCAGTATTTCCTAATGTAGTTTCAAGGAAACTATACATTTGTTCTGGAGTATGATTGAAATTCTTTTCTAAGTAATTCTTAACAGTTAAGCTTTTCCATTGCTGTATAACCTCAGGCCATACTTGAGGCGAGTATTTTTCTAATTGCAATAGACTTTCTTCTTTGTATATTCCTATTGGAAATCTATTTCCTCTAGATTTATATTTTCCATTATCAGATTGGTATTCAGAGTATTGTCTTGGTGGTATATTTCCTCTATTATAATTTATAAAAGTAGGTCTATTTCTTGGAGGTTCTAAAGGTGTCTCTGTCTTAGTTCCTGAAATTCCTTCCATTAATTCTTTAGGTAGATTATTAAGGAATTCCTCCATTTCTTCTACATCCATTAAGTTTCTAGTATAATTACTTTGAGTCTCTTCTTCTTCTAATATTCTTATAGTTTCTTCTAAGTATATTCTCTTCTCAAAAATATCTATTATTTCTTGAGGTCTTCTATTTTCGTATGCTTGCTTAATCCATTCTATTCTTTCTTCTAATGTCTGATTTATAAATTGTATAACAATATTATTATAATTTTCTCTAGTCTTAAAATATCCTTCATTATATAAATCAAAGAATATTGTTTCTAAAGGGTCTAATTTTATATCTACTAAGTCTATATTTTGATTATTAAGAATCTGGTCATTAATAGCCCAAGAGCTATTAGATTGTGTATCAGCTTCTAAATTTTCTGTATAATTTTTATAATTATCAAATCTTATACTAATTCTTCCTCTGTTATCTTCAAAGATTTGACTTTGGTCTGGTATTAGCTTTGTCTTACTTTCTTCGAATAGTCTGGTTATTTTCCATTCTATTCCAGCATAAGTTTCTGCTGAAAATTTTGGTGGTTTTATAAATCTAACACCCTTTGATACTAGGGCTTGTATTATATCTTCCACTTTACATTTATATTTTATATTAGTTGAATTGATGGATTTACCGATTAATCCAACCGTTATAACAAGATTATTTCTATTTATTAAACCATAACCTTTAGTCATGGTTCCTATTTTTATTTGATGTAAGTCTTTTGATTCTAAGAAAAATTCTGGAACACAATAGAATAATCCTCTATTGTCATTCATGTCTATATCCATTATGCTTATAAGTTTCTTACTTTCTTCTTGTATAGAGTCATCGTATATAGTTATTATAGTATGAGCTCCTAAATCTTGTCTAGTCATGCCTTTTATTCCTATTATAATAAGGCCTAAGTGAGTATATTTATATCCATCTTTAGCTATTTGCTTAGCTACTGATTTCTCTAGAAGGGGTATTCTAACTATGTCTTCATCCCCACATTTTATAGATTTTTCTTCTGTTTTTCTAAGAAGTCTATATTTTTATGTCCAATTTTCCTTTTGATAAAGTATTTTTGGGTTTAATAGTCTCTTTTCATTCTGCTTATAATTTTCTAAGTCTTTCTCAATGTCTATTACTTCTGTTAAATTTATTTCTTCATTATGTTCTTTTGGTTTTATCCCAAAAATTCTCTTTATTTTATTCTCACTTTGTATTTCTGTACTGGTAGAGTTACTACTACTACCTCTTAATGTATAACTTCTTCCAAAGAATTTGTTATTCATTATTTGGAGGATTGTATGTTATAAAAGTATCTGTTATGATTGGGTTTAGTCTAAATCCTTGATCTCCTAAACCTTTTATTATATTGTTCTGATTATTTATTATTATATTTGACAGGTTATCTAAACCTTCGTTCTTATTCTTTGCGTCGTTATATATGTTTTCTAATAGATTTTCTAAAGTCTTTAACTGTGGTTCTAAGTTATCAGATATCTGTGAGTCTTTAGGTATCAATTCGAGTTTAGTATTTATTTCTTCTAACTTTATTAAATTTTCTCTAAAAAGATTATTAGTGTCTAAAATTAATTTTTGTATTTCGTCTATCTTTTTATTTAATTCTATTAATAGTATAGAATTATTAGGCTGTATTTCTTGATTATGAATAGTTCTATCTACCTTAGTATTAATTGATTCTAATGCTCTTTGTATTATTTGCTTTTCTGCTTTAGCTTCTAAGTGTAATTCTTTAATAGTATGAGTCAGTATTTGTATTTGATCGTCTAGTTCTGAGAATCCTATAGTTCCGAGTGCTATAAGATTATTAAGTTGACTAGTCTGTATTCTGTCTTGTTTAGTAGCAAATTGACTACTATTTATCAATCCGTCTGGGTTCTCTTGATTATATTCTAAAGTAGCTTGCTTAGCCTTGTTATATAGTATTATTTGTTTATTATTCATTCACCAATATAAGTATTCTTAAATTCTAAGATTTGTTTTTGTATCTGATCTATTTTTTCTTTTATTTCTTTCCTTATTTCTTCTAAGATCTTCTCAGTTTGTATTTCTAATTGTTCTGGTAGTATAAGTAATTCTCTTATTTCTTTCTTATTAGGAAATTTATCAGCTTTATTCAGAGTTTTTTCAACTCTATTTCTAAGAGTTTCTATCTGATTCTTAAGATATTCTTGATTATCTATATTCTGATTCTTAGTAAGAGAGGTTAATAATCCTATTATTACTTTATCAGTTCTGCGTAGATTTTCTGACAAATTTATAATTATGTCTACGACAGTATTTAATTGGTATGCTAAGGTATTTTCCTCAGTATTGTGATATATATGTCTATATGAGTTATTAAAGTTGCAAGTATTTGAAGTATTAGATTTATATGGTATTTCTAAATTTAAGTATTCTAATTTTCTGTATTTTTCCAGCGTATCTACTTCCGTTGCTCTGATATCAGGATTGGGCTGGGGTCCTGAATTATCGCTTCAATTAAAAACGTATTTTAAAATTATCAGATTCTGATATAATAATTGAAGTTAATTCAAGATTATAAAATTTTATCTCAGATTCTAACCTTTCTTTAGCAATTCTAAGATGAATTATATGACTGGTGTATTCTTTTATATGCTTTCTATAGTAATTATACAAATCAAAACATCCTTTATAATTTATAAGGTCGTTATTAACAAAATCTAAGCTGTTTTGATAAAAGGCAAGGTTATAATCTATTCTTATTAATCTTTCTGAACTTATTTCTAACTTATTTTTAAGTTCTAAGATTCTATTCATTTAAATTCTAAAGGAAGTATCTGAACTTTCTGACAGAACTAAAGAGGTTAACTCTAAATTTAGTTCTCGTATTTCCTTTTCTAAGTCTGATAATTCTCTAGTATAACGATCTAGTTCTTCAGTATATCTAGTTACAAGCCGAGCTTTCCATCCTAATAAGGTATAAATGTGTCTATGAAGTCCAGCTATTCGTAAACTAGTAGTTTCTGTTCTTAATTCTTCAGTATATGAGTTTACTCCATCAGTATAAAAGCGTATTAAAACCCTTCTTCTATTTAATTCTATTTCTTTTCTTTCTAATTTATTTTTAATTTCTAAAATTCTATTCATAATAAAACAAATTTCTCGTCACTTATCTGGAAAGATCACACAAGGTGCAGTCCAGGAAGGAGAGGATACTTATATGATTATATGAACAGATTGTTATAATATATAAATAAAGTATGAACAAAGTATATAAATTATACCTCTTCAGCTTATATGCCTCTATGATGGATTACCTCTGCTTATAGAAATATTGAGGAGTTTGAAAGTGTTTGTGAGTATAATGCAGAGAGATCATCCTTATTTATAGCTGAGAAAAGGTGTTGTATACCGGTTACTTGTTAGTGACCGGACCTTTCTATGACGTCACTGCTTATGTCTTAGGTAGGTATTAGTGCAGGTATGACTCAGCGTTAATAATTATGTCGGTTAGGACGTCATTGCTTACGTATTTGGTGTATTATTATCTTTTGTCTTCTTATGATTATTTCTCGTAAGTATTATCTTTTATATTTTAGATTATTTCTTAAATATAAATTCGACTTGATTATTATCATTCTGTAGATTAAAACAAAGACCTTTCTTAATTTTAAATGCTTTATGGATTGATCAAAGAAGATTTTTTATTGAAAACACCTAACCTGGATTTGCCAGATAATCCGCTAAGAGATTTTTAAATAAGGAAATTTACTTTTCAATCTCAAAATTTTCTTTTGCTGAATCCGAAAATCATTTAAAATTAACTGTTATTTTTACTTTTAAATTCCTTTTAAAACTTAAAATTTTTTTTATTATTAGCTCATCCAACTGGTACTCTTTGAAAGAAGGGACTTACATCTTTTGCCCAGAAAATTTCCCAAGGCCTATTGCTATTCTGTATTTAAATTTTATCAAGTTTTAAAGCAATTTATCAAGTAATTGGAATTGAAGAACAGAGTCCACAGAAAATATAAAACTTTATTACAAAAGTATAGTCGAGTTAAAAAAAAAAATTAAACAGAACTAAACAAAAACTATGGTTAAATTATAAAACCAAGCAAAAATAATTACAATAATTAAAGAGTATATCTAATTTCTTAGTCTAACTGAGTTATAGTATTTCTTGAGTATTGAAATCTCAACTCAGCTTAAGGTTTAGCCTTCTTCTGGAGAAAAGATCTGCCTTCTTCTTTGCAAATATCAAATTTATATTCTTCTAACGGTGGGGACATTTTCCCACTACATTATTATTTCTATTTCTATCCTTTACAGATGTCCTCTTATCTCTATCAGTCTTTACAGCTATCTTCTTTCTTGTCTAATCTGGAATCCTCTAGAGAGGAATATTCCCTTTCTTGGCAGTAGAGGCTGAACTTTCTTCTTTCTGGGCCTCCTTTTGGGCTTCTCTATCTGTTGAAGTTTCTACAGTTTCATTCCTCTGCCCAAAGTCTAAGTCCATATTCTGACTGTTATGAAAATTTATAATGGGCCTTTGCAATTTTAGTTGACTGGGCAAATTGAATATCTTACAGAACCAGTCAGCCCATCCTTCTGAGGGTTGAGTGTCTATGTCTTCTAAGCCTTTTATTACATTATTCTGTATTTTTTGTATCTCTTCGGTGGTTTCCTTTATTTCTAATGATATTTCTTTGTTAATTTCTGAGTTTTCGTATATCATGTCTAATTTTTCTAATATCAGGTCTTCTTTAGTCTTTCCTTTGTCGCTTACGACTCCTGAGTATGATGTTTGATTCTTGCTATGTTCTAACCGTGTTTCTAAGTCTTGTATTTTCTTCTTTAGAAGATTTTCTTCTTCTTCTTTATCAATTAATTTTCCTTCTAAATCATGTATTATTTTCTTCATCCTTATCATCTCTTGGGGTATGTCTTTTGGTATTTCAACTTGCATGGTCAGTATATCTGACTCGTCTGTTGTCTGTTCTAGTATTTCTGGACTTATATAAAAAGTAGTCAGGTATTTCTTGGCTTCTGTCTGTGCTTCTTTTATAGACAAGTATTTTTTATACTTGGGGTCTTTATGTTTTGTATTCTGTATTACTTGTTCCCAAGTTTTATAAATTCCCGGTTGAGGGCCTGTATATACTACGTATGCAATGTTATTATTGTTTCTCTGGGTAAAGTATAAGCTAAAACCGTTTATGGCCGCTATAGCGTGTTTATCATCTTTTCTTTTTACGGCTACCCAAAGATTGTCTAAAAGAATTCTTTCCGTATCATTGAGCAGGGTTCCTTTAGGGTAATTGAAGGCCCATGAAGTCTCCCCGAAGTCTGAAAAGTTTAATTTCTCTGAAAAAACTAACGCTTTTAGCTTTGGCTGGTTTCTGTTTATCATAGTTATATCTTCTGGTAGTATTCTATCTCCTGAAGTATTTGGAGTATTTATCAGGCTGTCTATCGTTGGTCTAGAGGAGGTATTTCCTTGGTATTTAATAACTTTCCTCTTCCTCGGTCTGATGCTCTCATAGTTCTTGGCTCTTCTCTTTCAGTTATGTATTTCCTGTAAATTATTAAATTGTAAGAGTCTGGATAGTATATCAGCAATTTTATTTTGATCACCTTGTATATGTTCTAACAATGGTTTATATCCTTTTTGTAATAAGAGTGATGTAAGTTTATACCATCTTTTATAAGAAGATCTTTTCTTTTCTTTCTTTAAATTATTATAGTATTTAACGATAGCAATACAGTCTGTTCTAATTGTGAATTCTATTTTACCAATTATAAAGAATTCAAAAGATTCTAAGGCATAGTTTATTGCTAACAATTCTGAGTCTATAGTACTAATTTCTCCCTTTTCCTTAAAGGATCCACTAGTGTATCTACATATTCTTTCTTCAGTTTTATTAGAAGTCTTATGGGGTTTTCTTATTAAAACAGCTCCCCACCCAGATGCCGATCCATCTGTTTCTATTATTAAATAATCTGTATCTAATGGTACTTCTAGCTTCGGTAAATTCTTTACTCTTTCTTTTAGATTTCTAATTATTTCATGGTCTTTATAACTTAATTTCTCAAAAATTTCGTTACCAGTCTTTAAATATAATTGTTTTAAGTATTTAGATAAGTCTTTTATAAAAGGTCTAGCGTAATTCAACAATCCTAAAAATTGCTGAAGTTGCTTCTTTTCTTTTATGTTTTCTGGAAAGTCTAGTATCTTAGTAGTTATATGAGATTGTAATTCTATTTGTCCTTCTCCAATTACAACCCAGGATTGGGCTAGGGTCCTGAATTATCGCTTCAATTAAAAACGTATTTTAAAATTATCAGATTCTGATATAATAATTAAAGTTAATTCAAGATTATAAAATTTTATCTCAGATTCTAACCTTTCTTTAGCAATTCTAAGATGAATTATTTGACTGGTGTATTCTTTTATATGCTTTCTATAGTAATTATACAAATCAAAACATCCTTTATAATTTATAAGGTCGTTATTAACAAAATCTAAGCTGTTTTGATAAAAGGCAAGGTTATAATCTATTCTTATTAATCTTTCTGAAATTATTTCTAACTTGTTTTTAAGTTCTAAGATTCTATTCATTTAAATTCTAAAGGAAGTATCTGAACTTTCTGACAGAACTAAAGAGGTTAACTCTAAATTTAGTTCTCGTATTTCCTTTTCTAAGTCTGATAAATCTCTAGTATAACGATCTAGTTCTTCAGTATATCTAGTTACAAGCCGAGCTTTCCATCCTAATAAGGTATAAATGTGTCTATGAAGTCCAGCTATTCGTAAACTAGTAGTTTCTGTTCTTAATTCTTCAGTATATGAGTTTACTCCATCAGTATAAAAGCGTATTAAAACCCTTCTTCTATTTAATTCTATTTCTTTTCTTTCTAATCTATTTTTAATTTCTAAAATTCCATTCATAATAAAACAAATTTCTCGTCACTTATCTGGAAAGATCATACAAGGTGCAGTCCAGGAAGGAGAGGATACTTATATGATTATATGAACAGATTGTTATAATATATAAACAAAGTATGAACAAAGTATATAAATTATACCTCTTCAGCTTATATTCCTCTATGATGGATTACCTCTGCTTATAGAAATATTGAGGAGTTTGAAAGTGTTTGTGAGTATAATGCAGAGAGATCATCCTTATTTATAGCTGAGAAAAGGTGTTGTATACCGGTTACCTGTTAGTGACCGGACCTTTCTATGACGTCACTGCTTATGTCTTAGGTAGGTATTAGTGCATGTATGACTCAGCGTTAATAATTATGTCGGTTAGGACGTCATTGCTTACGTATTTGGTATATTATTATCTTTTGTCTTCTTATGATTATTTCTCGTAAGTATTATCTTTTATATTTTAGATTATTTCTTAAATATAAATTCGACTTGATTATTATCATTCTGTAGATTAAAACAAAGACCTTTCTTAATTTTAAATTCTTTATGGATTGATCAAAGAAGATTTTTTTATTGAAAACACCTAACCTGGATTTGCCAGATAATCCGCTAAGAGATTTTTAAATAAGGAAATTTACTTTTCAATCTCAAAATTTTCTTTTGCTGAATCCGAAAATCATTTAAAATTAACTGTTATTTTTACTTTTAAATTCCTTTTAAAACTTAAAATTTTTTTTATTATTAGCTCATCCAACTGGTACTCTTTGAAAGAAGGGACTTACATCTTTTGCCCAGAAAATTTCCCAAGGCCTATTGCTATTCTGTATTTAAATTTTATCAAGTTTTAAAGCAATTTATCAAGTAATTGGAATTGAAGAACAGAGTCCACAGAAAATATAAAACTTTATTACAAAAGTATAGTCGAGTTAAAAAAAAAAATTAAACAGAACTAAACAAAAACTATGGTTAAATTATAAAACCAAGCAAAAATAATTACAATAATTAAAGAGTATATCTAATTTCTTAGTCTAACTGAGTTATAGTATCTCTTGAGTATTGAAATCTTAACTCAGCTTAAGGTTTTGCCTTCTTCTGGAGAAAAGATCTGCCTTCTTCTTTGCAAATATCAAATTTATATTCTTCTAACGGTGGGGACATTTTCCCACTACATTATTATTTCTATTTCTATCCTTTACAGCTGTCCTCTTATCTCTATCAGTCTTTACAGCTGTCTTCTTTCTTATCTAATCTGGAATCCTCTAGAGAGGAATATTCCCTTTCTTGGCAGTAGAGGCTGAACTTTCTTTTTTCTGGGCCTCCTTTTGGGCTTCTCTATCTGTTGAAGTTTCTACAGTTTCATTCCTCTGCCCAAAGTCTAAGTCCATATTCTGACTGTTATGAAAATTTACAATGGGCCTTTGCAATTTTAATTGACTGGGCAAATTGAATATCTTACAGAACCAGTCAGCCCATCCTTCTGAGGGTTGAGTGTCTATGTCTTCTAAGCCTTTTATTACATCATTCTGTATTTTTTGTATCTCTTCGGTGGTTTCCTTTATTTCTAATGATATTTCTTTGTTAATTTCTGAGTTTTCGTATATCATGTCTAATTTTTCTAATATCAGGTCTTCTTTAGTCTTTCCTTTGTCGCTTACGACTCCTGAGTATGATGTTTGATTCTTGCTATGTTCTAACCGTGTTTCTAAGTCTTGTATTTTCTTCTTTAGAAGATTTTCTACTTCTTCTTTATCAATTAATTTTCCTTCTAAATCATGTATTATTTTCTTCATCCTTATCATCTCTTGGGGTATGTCTTTTGGTATTTCAACTTGCATGGTCAGTATATCTGACTCGTCTGTTGTCTGTTCTAGTATTTCTGGACTTATATAAAAAGTAGTCAGGTATTTCTTGGCTACTGTCTGTGCTTCTTTTATAGACAAGTATTTTTTATACTTGGGGTCTTTATGTTTTGTATTCTGTATTACTTGTTCCCAAGTTTTATAAATTCCCGGTTGAGGGCCTGTATATACTACGTATGCAATGTTATTATTGTTTCTCTGGGTAAAGTATAAGCTGAAACCGTTTATGGCCGCTATAGCGTGTTTATCATCTTTTCTTTTTACGGCTACCTAAAGATTGTCTAAAAGAATTCTTTCCGTATCATTGAGCAGGGTTCCTTTAGGGTAATTGAAGGCCCATGAAGTCTCCCCGAAGTCTGAAAAGTTTAATTTCTCTGAAAAAACCAACGCTTTTGGCTTTGGCTGGTTTCTGTTTATCATAGTTATGTCTTCTGGTAGTATTCTATCTCCTGAAGTATTTGGAGTATTTATCAGGCTGTCTATCGTTGGTCTAGAGGAGGTATTTCCTTGGTATTTTATTAACTTTCCTCTTCCTCGGTCTGATGCTCTCTTCTTGGCTCTTCTCTTTCAGTTATGTATTTCCTGCAAATTATTAAATTGTAAGAGTCTGGATAGTATATCAGCAATTTTATTTTGATCACCTTGTATATGTTCTAACAATGGTTTATATCCTTTTTGTAATAAGAGTGATGTAAGTTTATACCATCTTTTATAAGAAGATCTTTTCTTTTCTTTCTTTAAATTATTATAGTATTTAACGATAGCAATACAGTCTGTTCTAATTGTGAATTCTATTTCACCAATAATAAAGAATTCAAAAGATTCTAAGGCATAGTATATTGCTAACAATTCTGAGTCTATAGTACTAATTTCTCCCTTTTCCTTAAAGGATCCACTAGTGTATCTACATATTCTTTCTTCAGTTTTATTAGAAGTCTTATGGGGTTTGCTTATTAAAACAGCTCCCCACCCAGATGCCGATCCATCTGTTTCTATTATTAAATAATCTGTATCTAATGGTATTTCTAGCTTCGGTAAATTCTTTACTCTTTCTTTTAGATTTCTAATTATTTCATGGTCTTTATAACTTAATTTCTCAAAAATTTCTTTACCAGTCTTTAAATATAATGGTTTTAAGTATTTAGATAAGTCTTTTATAAATGGTCTAGCGTAATTCAACAATCCTAAAAATTGCTGAAGTTGCTTCTTTTCTTTTATGTTTTCTGGAAAGTCTAGTATCTTAGTAGTTATATGAGATTGTAATTCTATTTGTCCTTCTCCAATTACAACCCCTAAAAAGTTTATTTTTGTTCTTCCCAATTCTATCTTTTTCTTAGATATTATTAATCCATTCTCTTCAAATTTCTTAAAAACTTCTATAAGATGTCTATTATGATCTTTAGCTGTTTTACTAAAGACTAGTATATCATCTATGTATACTGCAGTAAAGTCTGTAAGTTTCTCAAAGATCTTATCCATTCTTTTCTAAAAAACTGCAGGAGCGTTCTTAAGACCTAATGGCATTACTGTCCATTCCCAATGTCCTATAGGGTTTGGGCAAATAAATGCAGTCCATTCTATCGAGTCTTTGTGCATTCTTATTTGATAGTATCCTGACTTTAGATCAAATTTACTCATAAATTTTGATCCTTGTATTTTATTTATAAGCATTTCTTTGTTGGGTATATCGTATCCATTATTCTCAGTATTATCATTAAGTTGTTTATAATTTATAACCATTCTGGGTTTTCCTCGTTTCTTTTCTGCATTATTATTAACAAAGAAACTAGGTGACCTATGTCTAGATTCTGATCGTCTAATAAATTTATTTTTTATGAGTTCTTCTAATGCTTCTTTATACCATTCTAACTCCTGATTATTAGCTGGTATTGCTTTCGCTCATATAGTGATATCAGGGTTTATAATTTCTAGTTTATATTCAGTAGGGTTTCTATTCCAGTGTTTCTGAGGATTTTCTCCTATTATTTCTAGCTTCTCAAGTCTAGATTGGTATTGTAATATTTCATTGTCTAAAATTATATTATTCAATTGGTTTGAATATATATAGTCTGATTCTATTTCGTGGAATTCTAAATATTCTTCATCAATATAAGTTTGTTTATTTGTATTATGTATAGGTATCTTGTCTTCTAATCCATTATCCCTGTCGAAAAAAGTTTTAGGAGTAAAGGGTATAGAAAAGTTATTAAAGCTAAAACTTATATAGTCTTTCGTTATTACTGCCATTCTATTGTCATGTATAAGATAGTCTAGTCCTAAAATGGCTAAATATCCTAGTTGGTATAAGTTTCTTATTGGAATATTTGTTATAGTAGTTATTAATTTAACTTGGTTTATATCTATCATTTCTACTAGTATCTCTGGTATATATTGTGAACATGTAGTTATACTACCGTCCATCTGTCTTCCAATAGTAGGTTTGTCTAAGTTATGTTTATATTTTGAAGGAATTAGTTTATCATCTATTTTTGATGTCGAACATCCAGAGTCTATTAACGCTAATCCTTGTATTTTAAAGTCTTGTATAATACATGTTATTTTAATAGTATAACTCGTATATGGTGCTTCATAAGGCTGTCTATTAATTCGATGGTAGTGAAATCTTTTTTCATATAAGTCTAATAAGATTTCATCGGTTATGTCTAATTCTAATAATTCTAAAATATTCTGTTGACTATTATTTTGTATATACTGGTCTAATCCTTCTTCCTCTAATTGACTAACTCTATTTTCTAAGTTAGCAATTCTATCTTCCATTAGTCTAAATCTTTCTCTCCAAGTTCTTTATTCTAAATTATCTGCAAAAGTATAAGAGTTTCTAGTTTCTGTTGTTAATGTTGGCCATTCTGAATTATTATATTCTTCCCAACAGAATTTACAAATTTCAGTATAACAGTTATTACATTGAGCTCTTAGTTCTATAATCGGGTATAAATGACATTTATAACATTCCTTATCATCATTTCCTTTTCTGAAATTCCAAGTATGTTCTACACATTCTGTTCTATCCATAAATTCTATTTTTATATTTTTATATCTTTCCATTACTTCTAATAAGTCTGTTGGTTCATTATCATCTTCTTCTTCAGAACTATGTTCTTCCTTATCGCTTACTATTGAGTATATTGTTTCAGTATCACTGACTTCTTCGGTTATTCCTAGTAAGTCTAAATTAATATTTTCTACTAACCTTGATTCTCTAGTATGTATATTATGTTTATTAGGACCTTTGGTTGATAAATGACCTATTTCTCCACATGCATAGCATGTAATTGTATCTCTGTATTGTATTTTATCATTAAATCTTCTAACATGTCTTTTAGGACTTAAAAATGGTTTCTTAGCATTAGTCTTAGATTTTCTAATATAGTACGCTTTTCTTATTCTATTATAGGGTCTTCCTCTTTTATTATACTGAGTATTTTTGCTTCTAGGTTTTCTATTACAAGAAGTACAAGCTTCTTGTCCGTATTGTTGCGGTGTATAAATATTATTACAAAATCCGTAATTGTCTTTCATCTGTCTTTGTATACTTATTTCTGTACATTTCTTTTTCTAAATGCTTCATTATTTGATATACTAAAGTATTTATATTTAGAGTATAGTTATTTTCCTTTTCTAAGAATTTATTTCCTTCCTCCTGTATTTCTTGTCCTAACGGTCCAGGTAACTTGAGGAGTAATTTCTTCATAAATTCTTTATTATAAGTATTTTGGCTTTTAGCTGTAAAATGTATGTAATCGTTTAAAAACGGTACAACATATTTCCAGTCATTAAGCTTTAATTGTTCTAAATTTCTTACTGCTTCTTTCTGTTGTATAATTGATCCTATATTAGGGTCTGTAGCAGTCAAAAGATTGCTTATAGTATTACAAAAATTCCATGGGTTATTTCCTACATTTATTAATCTAGTATATTCTTGAGGATAGTTGATTTTAAAATCATCCCATGCTCTCTTTGCAGTATTTCCTAATGTAGTTTCAAGGAAACTATACATTTGTTCTGGAGTATGATTGAAATTCTTTTCTAAGTAATTCTTAACAGTTAAGCTTTTCCTTTGCTGTATAACCTCAGGCCATACTTGAGGCGAGTATTTTTCTAATTGCAATAGACTTTCTTCTTTGTATATTCCTATTGGAAATCTATTTCCTCTAGATTTATATTTTCCATTATCAGATTGGTATTCAGAGTATTGTCTTGGTGGTATATTTCCTCTATTATAATTTATAAAAGTAGGTCTATTTCTTGGAGGTTCTAAAGGTGTCTCTGTCTTAGTTCCTGAAATTCCTTCCATTAATTCTTTAGGTAGATTATTAAGGAATTCCTCCATTTCTTCTACATCCATTAAGTTTCTAGTATAATTACTTTGAATCTCTTCTTCTTCTAATATTCTTATAGTTTCTTCTAAGTATATTCTCTTCTCAAAAATATCTATTATTTCTTGAGGTCTTCTATTTTCGTATGCTTGCTTAATCCATTCTATTCTTTCTTCTAATGTCTGATTTATAAATTGTATAACAATATTATTATAATTTTCTCTAGTCTTAAAATATCCTTCATTATATAAATCAAAGAATATTGTTTCTAAAGGGTCTAATTTTATATCTACTAAGTCTATATTTTGATTATTAAGAATCTGGTCATTAATAGCCCAAGAGCTATTAGATTGTGTATCAGCTTCTAAATTTTCTGTATAATTTTTATAATTATCAAATCTTATACTAATTCTTCCTCTGTTATCTTCAAAGATTTGACTTTGGTCTGGTATTAGCTTTGTCTTACTTTCTTCGAATAGTCTGGTTATTTTCCATTCTATTCCAGCATAAGTTTCTGCTGAAAATTTTGGTGGTTTTATAAATCTAACACCCTTTGATACTAGGGCATGTATTATATCTTCCACTTTACATTTATATTTTATATTAGTTGAATTGATGGATTTACCGATTAATCCAACCGTTATAACAAGATTATTTCTATTTATTAAACCATAACCTTTAGTCATGGTTCCTATTTTTATTTGATGTAAGTCTTTTGATTCTAAGAAAAATTCTGGAACACAATAGAATAATCCTCTATTGTCATTCATGTCTATATCCATTATGCTTATAAGTTTCTTACTTTCTTCTTGTATAGAGTCATCGTATATAGTTATTATAGTATGAGCTCCTAAATCTTGTCTAGTCATGCCTTTTATTCCTATTATAATAAGGCCTAAGTGAGTATATTTATATCCATCTTTAGGTATTTGCTTAGCTACTGATTTCTCTAGAAGGGGTATTCTAACTATGTCTTCATCCCCACATTTTATAGATTTTTCTTCTGTTTTTCTAAGAAGTCTATATTTTTATGTCCAATTGCCCTTTTGATAAAGTATTTTTGGGTTTAATAGTCTCTTTTCATTCTGCTTATAATTTTCTAAGTCTTTCTCAATGTCTATTACTTCTGTTAAATTTATTTCTTCATTATGTTCTTTTGGTTTTATCCCAAAAATTCTCTTTATTTTATTCTCACTTTGTATTTCTGTACTGGTAGAGTTACTACTACTACCTCTTAATGTATAACTTCTTCCAAAGAATTTGTTATTCATTATTTGGAGGATTGTATGTTATAAAAGTATCTGTTATGATTGGGTTTAGTCTAAATCCTTGATCTCCTAAACCTTTTATTATATTGTTCTGATTATTTATTATTATATTTGACAGGTTATCTAAACCTTCGTTCTTATTCTTTGCGTCGTTATATATGTTTTCTAATAGATTTTCTAAAGTCTTTAACTGTGGTTCTAAGTTATCAGATATCTGTGAGTCTTTAGGTATCAATTCGAGTTTAGTATTTATTTCTTCTAACTTTATTAAATTTTCTCTAAAAAGATTATTAGTGTCTAAAATTAATTTTTGTATTTCGTCTATCTTTTTATTTAATTCTATTAATAGTATAGAATTATTAGGCTGTATTTCTTGATTATGAATAGTTCTATCTACCTTAGTATTAATTGATTCTAATGCTCTTTGTATTATTTGCTTTTCTACTTTAGCTTCTAAGTGTAATTCTTTAATAGTATGAGTCAGTATTTGTATTTGATCGTCCAGTTCTGAGAATCCTATAGTTCCGAGTGCTATAAGATTATTAAGTTGACTAGTCTGTATTCTGTCTTGTTTAGTAGCAAATTGACTACTATTTATCAATCCATCTGGGTTCTCTTGATTATATTCTAAAGTAGCTTGCTTAGCCTTGTTATATAGTATTATTTGTTTATTATTCATTCACCAATATAAGTATTCTTAAATTCTAAGATTTGTTTTTGTATCTGATCTATTTTTTCTTTTATTTCTTTCCTTATTTCTTCTAAGATCTTCTCAGTTTGTATTTCTAATTGTTCTGGTAGTATAAGTAATTCTCTTATTTCTTTCTTATTAGGAAATTTATCAGCTTTATTCAGAGTTTTTTCAACTCTATTTCTAAGAGTTTCTATCTGATTCTTAAGATATTCTTGATTATCTATATTCTGATTCTTAGTAAGAGAGGTTAATAATCCTATTATTACTTTATCAGTTCTGTGTAGATTTTCTGACAAATTTATAATTATGTCTACGACAGTATTTAATTGGTATGCTAAGGTATTTTCCTCAGTATTGTGATATATATGTCTATATGAGTTATTAAAGTTGCAAGTATTTGAAGTATTAGATTTATATGGTATTTCTAAATTTAAGTATTCTAATTTTCTGTATTTTTCCAGCGTATCTACTTCCGTTGCTCTGATACCAGGATTGGGCTGGGGTCCTGAATTATCGCTTCAATTAAAAACGTATTTTAAAATTATCAGATTCTGATATAATAATTGAAGTTAATTCAAGATTATAAAATTTTATCTCAGATTCTAACCTTTCTTTAGCAATTCTAAGATGAATTATATGACTGGTGTATTCTTTTATATGCTTTCTATAGTAATTATACAAATCAAAACATCCTTTATAATTTATAAGGTCGTTATTAACAAAATCTAAGCTGTTTTGATAAAAGGCAAGGTTATAATCTATTCTTATTAATCTTTCTGAACTTATTTCTAACTTATTTTTAAGTTCTAAGATTCTATTCATTTAAATTCTAAAGGAAGTATCTGAACTTTCTGACAGAACTAAAGAGGTTAACTCTAAATTTAGTTCTCGTATTTCCTTTTCTAAGTCTGATAATTCTCTAGTATAACGATCTAGTTCTTCAGTATATCTAGTTACAAGCCGAGCTTTCCATCCTAATAAGGTATAAATGTGTCTATGAAGTCCAGCTATTCGTAAACTAGTAGTTTCTGTTCTTAATTCTTCAGTATATGAGTTTACTCCATCAGTATAAAAGCGTATTAAAACCCTTCTTCTATTTAATTCTATTTCTTTTCTTTCTAATTTATTTTTAATTTCTAAAATTCTATTCATAATAAAACAAATTTCTCGTCACTTATCTGGAAAGATCACACAAGGTGCAGTCCAGGAAGGAGAGGATACTTATATGATTATATGAACAGATTGTTATAATATATAAACAAAGTATGAACAAAGTATATAAATTATACCTCTTCAGCTTATATGCCTCTATGATGGATTACCTCTGCTTATAGAAATATTGAGGAGTTTGAAAGTGTTTGTGAGTATAATGCAGAGAGATCATCCTTATTTATAGCTGAGAAAAGGTGTTGTATACCGGTTACTTGTTAGTGACCGGACCTTTCTATGACGTCACTGCTTATGTCTTAGGTAGGTATTAGTGCAGGTATGACTCAGCGTTAATAATTATGTCGGTTAGGACGTCATTGCTTACGTATTTGGTGTATTATTATCTTTTGTCTTCTTATGATTATTTCTCGTAAGTATTATCTTTTATATTTTAGATTATTTCTTAAATATAAATTCGACTTGATTATTATCATTCTGTAGATTAAAACAAAGACCTTTCTTAATTTTAAATGCTTTATGGATTGATCAAAGAAGATTTTTTATTGAAAACACCTAACCTGGATTTGCCAGATAATCCGCTAAGAGATTTTTAAATAAGGAGATTTACTTTTCAATCTCAAAATTTTCTTTTGCTGAATCCGAAAATCATTTAAAATTAACTGTTATTTTTACTTTTAAATTCCTTTTAAAACTTAAAATTTTTTTTATTATTAGCTCATCCAACTGGTACTCTTTGAAAGAAGGGACTTACATCTTTTGCCCAGAAAATTTCCCAAGGCCTATTGCTATTCTGTATTTAAATTTTATCAAGTTTTAAAGCAATTTATCAAGTAATTGGAATTGAAGAACAGAGTCCACAGAAAATATAAAACTTTATTACAAAAGTATAGTCGAGTTAAAAAAAAAATTAAACAGAACTAAACAAAAGCTATGGTTAAATTATAAAACCAAGCAAAAATAATTACAATAATTAAAGAGTATATCTAATTTCTTAGTCTAACTGAGTTATAGTATTTCTTGAGTATTGAAATCTCAACTCAGCTTAAGGTTTAGCCTTCTTCTGGAGAAAAGATCTGCCTTCTTCTTTGCAAATATCAAATTTATATTCTTCTAACGGTGGGGACATTTTCCCACTACATTATTATTTCTATTTCTATCCTTTACAGATGTCCTCTTATCTCTATCAGTCTTTACAACTGTCTTCTTTCTTGTCTAATCTGGAATCCACTAGAGAGGAATATTCCCTTTCTTGGCAGTAGAGGCTGAACTTTCTTCTTTCTGGGCCTCCTTTTGGGCTTCTCTATCTGTTGAAGTTTTTACAGTTTCATTCCTCTGCCCAAAGTCTAAGTCCATATTCTGACTGTTATGAAAATTTATAATGGGCCTTTGCAATTTTAGTTGACTGGGCAAATTGAATATCTTACAGAACCAGTCAGCCCATCCTTCTGAGGGTTGAGTGTCTATGTCTTCTAAGCCTTTTATTACATCATTCTGTATTTTTTGTATCTCTTCGGTGGTTTCCTTTATTTCTAATGATATTTCTTTGTTAATTTCTGAGTTTTCGTATATCATGTCTAATTTTTCTAATATCAGGTCTTCTTTAGTCTTTCCTTTGGCGCTTACGACTCCTGAGTATGATGTTTGATTCTTGCTATGTTCTAACCGTGTTTCTAAGTCTTGTATTTTCTTCTTTAGAAGATTTTCTTCTTCTTCTTTATCAATTAATTTTCCTTCTAAATCATGTATTATTTTCTTCATCCTTATCATCTCTTGGGGTATGTCTTTTGGTATTTCAACTTGCATGGTCAGTATATCTGACTCGTCTGTTGTCTGTTCTAGTATTTCTGGACTTATATAAAAAGTAGTCAGGTATTTCTTGGCTTCTGTCTGTGCTTCTTTTATAGACAAGTATTTTTTATACTTGGGGTCTTTATGTTTTGTATTCTGTATTACTTGTTCCCAAGTTTTATAAATTCCCGGTTGAGGGCCTGTATATACTACGTATGCAATGTTATTATTGTTTCTCTGGGTAAAGTATAAGCTAAAACCGTTTATGGCCGCTATAGCGTGTTTATCATCTTTTCTTTTTACGGCTACCCAAAGATTGTCTAAAAGAATTCTTTCCGTATCATTGAGCAGGGTTCCTTTAGGGTAATTGAAGGCCCATGAAGTCTCCCCGAAGTCTGAAAAGTTTAATTTCTCTGAAAAAACCAACGCTTTTGGCTTTGGCTGGTTTCTGTTTATCATAGTTATGTCTTCTGGTAGTATTCTATCTCCTGAAGTATTTGGAGTATTTATCAGGCTGTCTATCGTTGGTCTAGAGGAGGTATTTCCTTGGTATTTTATTAACTTTCCTCTTCCTCGGTCTGATGCTCTCATGGTTCTTGGCTCTTCTCTTTCAGTTATATATTTCCTGCAAATTATTAAATTGTAAGAGTCTGGATAGTATATCAGCAATTTTATTTTGATCACCTTGTATATGTTCTAACAATGGTTTATATCCTTTTTGTAATAAGAGTGATGTAAGTTTATACCATCTTTTATAAGAAGATCTTTTCTTTTCTTTCTTTAAATTATTATAGTATTTAACGATAGCGATAGAGTCTGTTCTAATTGTGAATTCTATTTTACCAATTATAAAGAATTCAAAAGATTCTAAGGCATAGTATATTGCTAACAATTCTGAGTCTATAGTACTAATTTCTCCCTTTTCCTTAAAGGATCCACTAGTGTATCTACATATTATTTCTTCAGTTTTATTAGAAGTCTTATGGGGTTTGCTTATTAAAATAGCTCCCCACCCAGATGCCGATCCATCTGTTTCTATTATTAAATAATCTGTATCTAATGGTATTTCTAGCTTTGGTAAATTCTTTACTCTTTCTTTTAGATTTCTAATTATTTCATGGTCTTTATAACTTAATTTCCCAAAAATTTCTTTACCAGTCTTTAAATATAATGGTTTTAAGTATTTAGATAAGTCTTTTATAAAAGGTCTAGCGTAATTCAACAATCCTAAAAATTGCTGAAGTTGCTTCTTTTCTTTTATGTTTTCTGGAAAGTCTAGTATCTTAGTAGTTATATGAGATTGTAATTCTATTTGTCCTTCTCCAATTACAACCCAGGATTGGGCTGGGGTCCTGAATTATCGCTTCAATTAAAAACGTATTTTAAAATTATCAGATTCTGATATAATAATTGAAGTTAATTCAAGATTATAAAATTTTATCTCATATTCTAACCTTTCTTTAGCAATTCTAAGATGAATTATTTGACTGGTGTATTCTTTTATATGCTTTCTATAGTAATTATACAAATCAAAACATCCTTTATAATTTATAAGGTCGTTATTAACAAAATCTAAGCTGTTTTGATAAAAGGCAAGGTTATAATCTATTCTTATTAATCTTTCTGAAATTATTTCTAACTTATTTTTAAGTTCTAAGATTCTATTCATTTAAATTCTAAAGGAAGTATCTGAACTTTCTGACAGAACTAAAGAGGTTAACTCTAAATTTAGTTCTCGTATTTCCTTTTCTAAGTCTGATAATTCTCTAGTATAATGATCTAGTTCTTCAGTATATCTAGTTACAAGCCGAGCTTTCCATCCTAATAAGGTATAAATGTGTCTATGAAGTCCAGCTATTCGTAAACTAGTAGTTTCTGTTCTTAATTCTTCAGTATATGAGTTTACTCCATCAGTATAAAAGCGTATTAAAACCCTTCTTCTATTTAATTCTGTTTCTTTTCTTTCTAATTTATTTTTAATTTCTAAAATTCTATTCATAATAAAACAAATTTCTCGTCACTTATCTGGAAAGATCATACAAGGTGCAGTCCAGGAAGGAGAGGATACTTATATGATTATATGAACAGATTGTTATAATATATAAACAAAGTATGAACAAAGTATATAAATTATACCTCTTCAGCTTATATTCCTCTATGATGGATTACCTCTGCTTATAGAAATATTGAGGAGTTTGAAAGTGTTTGTGAGTATAATGCAGAGAGATCATCCTTATTTATAGCTGAGAAAAGGTGTTGTATACCGGTTACTTGTTAGTGACCGGACCTTTCTATGACGTCACTGCTTATGTCTTAGGTAGGTATTAGTGCAGGTATGACTCAGCGTTAATAATTATGTCGGTTAGGACGTCATTGCTTACGTATTTGGTGTATTATTATCTTTTGTCTTCTTATGATTATTTCTCGTAAGTATTATCTTTTATATTTTAGATTATTTCTTAAATATAAATTCGACTTGATTATTATCATTCTGTAGATTAAAACAAAGACCTTTCTTAATTTTAAATGCTTTATGGATTGATCAAAGAAGATTTTTTATTGAAAACACCTAACCTGGATTTGCCAGATAATCCGCTAAGAGATTTTTAAATAAGGAAATTTACTTTTCAATCTCAAAATTTTCTTTTGCTGAATCCGAAAATCATTTAAAATTAACTGTTATTTTTACTTTTAAATTCCTTTTAAAACTTAAATTTTTTTTTATTATTAGCTCATCCAACTGGTACTCTTTGAAAGAAGGGACTTACATCTTTTGCCCAAAAGATTCCCCAAGGCCTATTGCTATTCTGTATTTAAATTTTATCAAGTTTTAAAGCAATTTATCAAGTAATTGGAATTGAAGAATAGAGTCCACAGAAAATATAAAACTTTATTACAAAAGTATAGTCGAGTTAAAAAAAATTAAACAGAACTAAACAAAAACTACGGTTAAATTATAAAACCAAGCAAAAATAATTATAATAATTAAAGAGTATATCTAATTTCTTAGTCTAACTGAGTTATAGTATTTCTTGAGTATTGAAATCTCAACTCAGCTTAAGGTTTAGCCTTCTTCTGGAGAAAAGATCTGCCTTCTTCTTTGCAAATATCAAATTTATATTCTTCTAACGGTGGGGACATTTTCCCACTACATTATTATTTCTATTTCTATCCTTTACAGCTGTCCTCTTATCTCTATCAGTCTTTACAGCTGTCTTCTTTCTTGTCTAATCTGAAATCCTCTAGAGAGGAATATTCCCTTTCTTGGCAGTAGAGGCTGAACTTTCTTCTTTCTGGGCCTCCTTTTGGGCTTCTCTATCTGTTGAAGTTTCTACAGTTTCATTCCTCTGCCCAAAGTCTAAGTCCATATTCTGACTGTTATGAAAATTTATAATGGGCCTTTGCAATTTTAGTTGACTGGGCAAATTGAATATCTTACAGAACCAGTCAGCCCATCCTTCTGAGGGTTGAGTGTCTATGTCTTCTAAGCCTTTTATTACATCATTCTGTATTTTTTGTATCTCTTCGGTGGTTTCCTTTATTTCTAATGATATTTCTTTGTTAATTTCTGAGTTTTCGTATATCATGTCTAATTTTTCTAATATCAGGTCTTCTTTAGTCTTTCCTTTGTCGCTTACGACTCCTGAGTATGATGTTTGATTCTTGCTATGTTCTAACCGTGTTTCTAAGTCTTGTATTTTCTTCTTTAGAAGATTTTCTTCTTCTTCTTTATCAATTAATTTTCCTTCTAAATCATGTATTATTTTCTTCATCCTTATCATCTCTTGGGGTATGTCTTTTGGTATTTCAACTTGCATGGTCAGTATATCTGACTCGTCTGTTGTCTGTTCTAGTATTTCTGGACTTATATAAAAAGTAGTCAGGTATTTCTTGGCTTCTGTCTGTGCTTCTTTTATGGACAAGTATTTTTTATACTTGGGGTCTTTATGTTTTGTATTCTGTATTACTTGTTCCCAAGTTTTATAAATTCCCGGTTGAGGGCCTGTATATACTACGTATGCAATGTTATTATTGTTTCTCTGGGTAAAGTATAAGCTGAAACCGTTTATGGCCGCTATAGCGTGTTTATCATCTTTTCTTTTTACGGCTACCCAAAGATTGTCTAAAAGAAATCTTTCCGTATCATTGAGCAGGGTTCCTTTAGGGTAATTGAAGGCCCATGAAGTCTCCCCGAAGTCTGAAAAGTTTAATTTCTCTGAAAAAACCAACGCTTTTGGCTTTGGCTGGTTTCTGTTTATCATAGTTATATCTTCTGGTAGTATTCTATCTCCTGAAGTATTTGGAGTATTTATCAGGCTGTCTATCGTTGGTGTAGAGGAGGTATTTCCTTGGTATTTTATTAACTTTCCTCTTCCTCGGTCTGATGCTCTCATAGTTCTTGGCTCTTCTCTTTCAGTTATGTATTTCCTGCAAATTATTAAATTGTAAGAGTCTGGATAGTATATCAGCAATTTTATTTTGATCACCTTGTATATGTTCTAACAATGGTTTGTATCCTTTTTGTAATAAGAGTGATGTAAGTTTATACCATCTTTTATAAGATCTTTTCTTTTCTTTCTTTAAATTATTATAGTATTTAACGATAGCTATACAGTCTGTTCTAATTGTGAATTCTATTTTACCAATTATAAAGAATTCAAAAGATTCTAAGGCATAGTTTATTGCTAACAATTCTGAGTCTATAGTACTAATTTCTCCCTTTTCCTTAAAGGATCCACTAGTGTATCTACATATTCTTTCTTCAGTTTTATTAGAAGTCTTATGGGGTTTGCTTATTAAAACAGCTCCCCACCCAGATGCCGATCCATCTGTTTCTATTATTAAATAATCTGTATCTAATGGTATTTCTAGCTTCGGTAAATTCTTTACTCTTTCTTTTAGATTTCTAATTATTTCATGGTCTTTATAACTTAATTTCTCAAAAATTTCTTTACCAGTCTTTAAATATAATGGTTTTAAGTATTTAGATAAGTCTTTTATAAAAGGTCTAGCGTAATTCAACAATCCTAAAAATTGCTGAAGTTGCTTCTTTTCTTTTATGTTTTCTGGAAAGTCTAGTATCTTAGTAGTTATATGAGATTGTAATTCTATTTGTCCTTCTCCAATTACAACCCCTAAAAAGTTTATTTTTGTTCTTCCCAATTCTATCTTTTTCTTAGATATTATTAATCCATTCTCTTCAAATTTCTTAAAAACTTCTTTAAGATGTCTATTATGATCTTTAGCTGTTTTACTAAAGACTAGTGTATCATCTATGTATACTGCAGTAAAGTCTGTAAGTTTCTCAAAGATCTTATCCATTCTTTTCTGAAAAACTGCAGGAGCGTTCTTAAGACCTAATGGCATTACTATCCATTCCCAATGTCCTATAGGGTTTGGGCAAATAAATGCAGTCCATTCTATCGAGTCTTTGTGCATTCTTATTTGATAGTATCCTGACTTTAGATCAATTTTACTCATAAATTTTGATCCTTGTATTTTATTTATAAGCATTTCTTTATTGGGTATATCGTATCCATTATTCTCAGTATTATCATTAAGTTGTTTATAATTTATAACCATTCTGGGTTTTCCTCGTTTCTTTTCTGCATTATTATTAACAAAGAAACTAGGTGACCTATGTCTAGATTCTGATCGTCTAATAAATTTATTTTTTATGAGTTCTTCTAATGCTTCTTTATACCATTCTAACTCCTGATTATTAGCTGGTATTGCTTTCGCTCGTATAGTGATATCAGGGTTTATAATTTCTAGTTTATATTCAGTAGGGTTTCTATTCCAGTGTTTCTGAGGATTTTCTCCTATTATTTCTAGCTTCTCAAGTCTAGATTGGTATTGTAATATTTCATTGTCTAAAATTATATTATTCAATTGGTTTGAATATATATAGTCTGATTCTATTTCGTGGAATTCTAAATATTCTTCATCAATATAAGTTTGTTTATTTGTATTATGTATAGGTATCTTGTCTTCTAATCCATTATCCCTGTCGAAAAAAGTTTTAGGAGTAAAGGGTATAGAAAAGTTATTAAAGCTAAAACTTATATAGTCTTTCGTTATTACTGCCATTCTATTGTCATGTATAAGATAGTCTAGTCCTAAAATGGCTAAATATCCTAGTTGGTATAAGTTTCTTATTGGAATATTTGTTATAGTAGTTATTAATTTATCTTGGTTTATATCTATCATTTCTACTAGTATCTCTGGTATATATTGTGAACATGTAGTTATACTACCGTCCATCTGTCTTCCAATAGTAGGTTTGTCTAAGTTATGTTTATATTTTGAAGGAATTAGTTTATCATCTATTTTTGATGTCGAACATCCAGAGTCTATTAACGCTAATCCTTGTATTTTAAAGTCTTGTATAATACATGTTATTTTAATAGTATAACTCGTATATGGTGCTTCATAAGGCTGTCTATTAATTCGATGGTAGTGAAATCTTTTTTCATATAAGTCTAATAAGATTTCATCGGTTATGTCTAATTCTAATAATTCTAAAATATTCTGTTGACTATTATTTTGTATATACTGGTCTAATCCTTCTTCCTCTAATTGACTAACTCTATTTTCTAAGTTAGCAATTCTATCTTCCATTAGTCTAAATCTTTCTCTCCAAGTTCTTTGTTCTAAATTATCTGCAAAAGTAGAAGAGTTTCTAGTTTCTGTTGTTAATGTTGGCCATTCTGAATTATTATATTCTTCCCAACAGAATTTACAAATTTCAGTATAACAGTTATTACATTGAGCTCTTAGTTCTATAATCGGGTATAAATGACATTTATAACATTCCTTATCATCATTTCCTTTTCTGAAATTCCAAGTATGTTCTACACATTCTGTTCTATCCATAAATTCTATTTTTATATTTTTATATCTTTCCATTACTTCTAATAAGTCTGTTGGTTCATTATCATCTTCTTCTTCAGAACTATATTCTTCCTTATCGCTTACTATATTGTTTCAGTATCACTGACTTCTTCGGTTATTGCTAGTAAGTCTAAATTAATATTTTCTACTAACCTTGATTCTCTAGTATGTATATTATGTTTATTAGGACATTTGGTTGATAAATGACCTATTTCTCCACATGCATAGCATGTAATTGTATCTCTGTATTGTCTTTTATCATTAAATATTCTAACATGTCTTTTAGGATTTAAAAATGGTTTCTTAGCATTAGTCTTAGATTTTTTTAATATAGTACGCTTTTCTTATTCTATTATAAGGTCTTCCTCTTTTATTATACTGAGTATTTTTGCTTCTAGGTTTTCTATTACAAGAAGTACAAGCTTCTTGTCCGTATTGTTGCGGTGTATAAATATTATTACAAAATCCGTAATTGTCTTTCATCTGTCTTTGTATACTTATTTCTGTACATTTCTTTTCTAAATGCTTCATTATTTAATATACTAAAGTATTTATATTTAGAGTATAGTTATTTTCCTTTTCTAAGAATTTATTTCCTTCCTCCTGTATTTCTTGTCCTAACGGTCCAGGTAACTTGAGGAGTAATTTCTTCATAAATTCTTTATTATAAGTATTTTGGCTTTTAGCTGTAAAATGTATGTAATCGTTTAAAAACGGTACAACATATTTCCAGTCATTAAGCTTTAATTGTTCTAAATTTCTTACTGCTTCTTTCTGTTGTATAATTGATCCTATATTAGGGTCTGTAGCAGTCAAAAGATTGCTTATAGTATTACAAAAATTCCATGGGTTATTTCCTACATTTATTAATCTAGTATATTCTTGAGGATAGTTGATTTTAAAATCATCCCATACTCTCTTTGCAGTATTTCCTAATGTAGTTTCAAGGAAACTATACATTTGTTCTGGAGTATGATTGAAATTCTTTTCTAAGTAATTCTTAACAGTTAAGCTTTTCCATTGTTGTATAACCTCAGGCCATACTTGAGGCGAGTATTTTTCTAATTGCAATAGACTTTCTTCTTTGTATATTCCTATTGGAAATCTATTTCCTCTAGATTTATATTTTCCATTATCAGATTGGTATTCAGAGTATTGTCTTGGTGGTATATTTCCTCTATTATAATTTATAAAAGTAGGTCTATTTCTTGGAGGTTCTAAAGGTGTCTCTGTCTTAGTTCCTGAAATTCCTTCCATTAATTCTTTAGGTAGATTATTAAGGAATTCCTCCATTTCTTCTACATCCATTAAGTTTCTAGTATAATTACTTTGAGTCTCTTCTTCTTCTAATATTCTTATAGTTTCTTCTAAGTATATTCTCTTCTCAAAAATATCTATTATTTCTTGAGGTCTTCTATTTTCGTATGCTTGCTTAATCCATTCTATTCTTTCTTCTAATGTCTGATTTATAAATTGTATAACAATATTATTATAATTTTCTCTAGTCTTAAAATATCCTTCATTATATAAATCAAAGAATATTGTTTCTAAAGGGTCTAATTTTATATCTACTAAGTCTATATTTTGATTATATAATAACAATAATACTAATGTTACTAGGACAGAAGCTAGCAGTAGTGCTACCCCTAGTATACAGCCCCCTCCGGAAATAAAAGGTTTTAAATTAAAATCTTTAACTGATTTGGAGAAATTCTTAACTAAGAAATTTGAAACTCTTCGAATCAATACTCTAGAGGAGGAATTTAGTGATACAATAAGTAACACTAAAAATTATAAAAACGTTCTCATAGACAAAATTAATAAATTGCATAAATATGTAGACAGGCCAAAACAAAATTTGTTTTATTATCCTAGGCCTACACCACAAGATGTTCTTTTTGAAGAACAAGATTTAATTATGAATAATTCATACAGTGGAAAACAAATCTATGAATGGAACATAGATGGTTTCACTGAAAGACAGATTTATAGTGCTGTCCATAGGATGTTAATGTATTCTACAATATGTAAAAATAACAGTAATACTGACAAAGTAATTGCTAATATGATAGTAGCAGGATTTACTGGCCAACTTAAAGGCTGGTGGGATAATTATTTGTCCCAAGAAGATAGGACAAAAATTTTGTCCACAGTAAAAGTTGAAAATAATGTCACAACTGAAAATGCAGTTTATACACTCATTTTAAATATCATTGAACACTTTACAGGCCGATGGTCTGATAACAGTGAAAATATTAGGACTCTATTACAAAATCTTAGATGTCCTACCCTGACCTCTTTTAGGTGGTATAAAGACACCTTTTTAAGTAGAGTCATGGAATTACCTGAGTCAAATAGTGACCACTGGAAATCCAAATTTATAGATGGATTACCTCAGTTATTTGCTGAAAGGGTTAGAAAAAACCTTAGAAAAGGCAATGTACAAATTAACTACGCAAGTTATACTTACGGCAAATTAATTGGTACATGTATTCAGGAAGGTTTAGCTTTATGTAATGAAATAAAGTTAAACCAACAAATTAAAAAGCATCATTTAAATGAAAAGATGCAACTTGGCCAATTTTGTGGTCAATTTGGAATTGATAATCCCTCTACTAGTAAACCTCACAAGCCTCATAGGCATCTCAAAAAGGAAAATTATTATACTAGTAATAAGTTCACTAAGCGGAAAGCTAAAAGGGAACTTAGAAAGAAAAGGAGACTGGAAAATAATCCGCCTCCAGACAAATCTACCATAACCTGTTATAAATGTGGTAGAAAAGGTCATTTTGCTAATAAATGCAAATTAAAGAAAAAGATTAATAATCTTAGTATTAGTGAAGAATTAAAGACTGCTTTGTGTAAAGTTATGATTAATTCTTCAGAATCAGAAAATAATTCTGATACTGAATACAGTTCTTCTTCCACTGAGTCAGAAAATAATCTGACTAAATTAAAAGATGAAAAAATCATTTCATCTGAAACAGACTGTAAATGTAAACAAGTAGCTAGAAATTCTAGTGATAGTGAAAATGATAATATTTATCAAATTATGTCACAATTTCAGGACATGAAAATAAATGTAATAACTAGTGATAATATCCTAGATATATTACAATGGATTAAGGATCCAGATCTAAGATTAAAAATCTTAGAAGAATTTGCTAATAATAATAAGCAAAACCAAGCATCTAAAGAAGAGCAATTTACTCTTAAGACTTCTGACCCATATTCTATGGCTGAAGTCAAAAGGATGCTTAAACAAAAACAAACTAGTGAAATTACTAACACTAGTGATTTATTTATTGAGGTTAATAACCTTAAAAAAGAAATAAAAGACTTAAAATTAAACAATGAAAGTCTAAGTAATAGGGTCTCTAAATTAGAGAAACTAAAAGGAAAAACTCCTGTTGTTTATTCCTCATCAACGTTATCTGAAAATAATTCAGATCATGATGATTTCCTATCAACCATAGAAGCAATGACTTCACAAAAATGGTATATAAAGATTTCACTTCTTATAGAAGGCAAAATCTTTAAAGATCTTATTGCACTAGTTGACAGTGGTGCAGATCTAAACTGTATACAGGAGGGAATAATACCCACCAATTATTTCCATAAGACCTCACAATCCTTAAGGTCTGCTAATGGACAAAAACTTAATATAAGTTTTAAAATCCCTACTGCATATATATGCAAGAATAAAATTTGTATTCCTACCAATTTTATTTTAGTTAAAGACATAACTAACCAAGTTATACTTGGCACTCCTTTTATGAGAAGTTTGTTTCCTTTAAAAAACATTGACTCTAATGGTTTTACATGAACTTTTCAAGGTAGTAATATCTACTTCCAATTTGAAACAAAACCGATTACTAGGTTTTTAAATCAAATTAAAGACTCTTTAATAAAGAGTAAACAAAACCAAATTAATTTTTTAAAAGAAGAAATTAATTTTATTAACATTGATAATATGTTAGAAAATCCTAAATTACAGGATAAAATTAAATTGATTAATAATCAATTCACTTCTAAAATATGTAGTGATCACCCAAATGCTTTCTGGAATAGAAAAAAGCATATTGTGTCTTTGCCATACGAAGAGGAATTTAATGAAAAATTAATTCCCACTAAGGCAAGACCTTGTCAAATGAATTCAGAATATCTGAATTTATGCAAAGAAGAGATTAATAATCTCCAAAGTAAGGGCTTAATAAGACCTTCTAAATCACCTTGGTCTTGTACCGCTTTCTATGTTAATAAACATGCTGAAAAGGAAAGAGGTATACCACGATTAGTTATTAATTATAAACCACTAAATAAAGTGTTAAAATGGATTAGGTATCCTATTCCTAATAAGAAAGATCTTCTTGACAGGCTTCATAATGCCTTAATATTTTCTAAATTCGATTTAAAATCGGGTTACTGGCAAATTCAAATTAATGAAAGCGATGTATATAAAACTGCTTTTAATGTACCTTTCGGTCAATATGAGTGGAAGGTTATGCCTTTTGGGCTAAAAAATGCCCCTTCAGAGTTTCAAAATATCATGAATGATATTTTTAACCCTTACTCAGACTTTATAATAGTCTATATTGATGACATTTTAGTATTCTCAAAGAATATTGAAATGCATTTTAGACATCTCGAAATTTTTAAAAGAGTTGTCATTCAAAATGGGTTAGTAATATCTAAACCCAAAATGCAATTATTTAAATCTAATATAAGATTTTTAGGTCATAATATTGACAAGGGAAAAATAATTCCCATAGACAGAAGTATTGAGTTTGCTTCTAAATTTCCTGATGAAATTAAAAACAAAACTCAACTCCAAAGGTTTTTAGGTAGTCTAAATTATATTTCACCCTACCTAAAAGATTTGTCTAAACATACTGCTATCTTATATGATAGACTTAAAAAGGAACCTAAACCTTGGACTAATAGTCACACAGAAGCGGTTAGGTTAATTAAACAGAAAGTTAATAACTTACCCTGTCTTATGTTAGCTAATCCCAAATGGGATAAAATCATCGAAACAGATGCCTCAGACATAGGATATGGTGGAATTTTAAAACAAATATCACCAATTGACAAACAAGAATATCTTGTTAGATTTTATTCTGGTAAATGGAATGATAGCCAGAAAAACTATGCTACAATAGCAAAGGAAATTTTAGCTATACTAAAATGTGTACTAAAATTCCAAGATGATTTATATAATCAAAAGTTTTTAATAAAAACTGATTGTCAAGCAGCCAAATATATGTTTGACAAAGACTTTAAACATGATGTCAGCAAACAAATGTTTGCAAGATGGCAAGCTCAATTAGCCCCTTTTGATTTTATTATTGAATACAAAAAAGGGACAGATAATAGCCTGCCAGATTTTCTAACTAGAGAATATTTATCTGAAACTAATAGTTTCCATTTAAATGTTGCAGGATGAGCACCAAAGGCAACCGAAGCAAGGGAAATTCCTCTCATAGAGGAAATACTTCCCAAGGCAGAGGCCAATATTCCTCTAATAGAGAAAATTTATTGGCTCAACATGGAAATTCTAGGCTCATAGCCCAGAATATTGCATCAACAGAAAGAGATTCTCTTTATAAGGAATTTCTTGCTTTCAAAGCATCTAAACAAGACCAGAGTAATACTCAGGTTGCATCCAGTAGCCAGACTGAACAGGCTACAAACCCATCATATGCTCAAATAATGGAAGAAGAGTCTGATGACTTTCCTTATTTTAAGCATAACGAAAAAGAAGTTATACTTCTTCTTGAAGACAATGACATCAAAAGAAAAGATGATGTCTGGGGATTATTCCAAAAATATTTGGATATTGAATCAGGAATCTCCTTTACTGCCGAATCATATAAAGGCAGAAATCATTTTAAGCAAATCCTCAAAACTACAGATTCGTGGGAAATAACCCATTTTAAAGCTGGAAGAATATATACTTTTAGCAAGGCAATCATTAAGCGTGTTATATCCGCTGAAGAATGGGGTCTAAGTACTTTTAAAGATAGAGAGTACTTGCTTGCTGACAATAAAACTACTGTCAGATTTAATTACTGGGATTATGTTGAAGCATTCCAGAAGGTTTTGTTATACCAAAACCCATCCCACAAGCATACTTGGTTTTTAAAATTCTGTCAGAACATATACAAAAAGGATTTTCCCAATTGGTTATACTAATGGTGGCAGATTTTTGGTCCGGGAATTGAAATTTTGCCCGGAATTTTCAGAGATTTTTATTCTGACTGGGTAGAAATATCTCCCAAACTTATTGAAGCCCAATATACCAATAATTGGATTGAAGGCATGCCAATTCCTAATTTCTTTATAGAATTTGGAATCCCTTACATATTTAAATGGGATATAGAGTTTGGTTATACTAAACAACACATTCCTTGCATATATAGGAATTTTTCATCCAAATTCTGGAAGAAAATGATGAGGAAAAATGAGCAAGGAAATATTGAAGCTCAGGATACAATTGACTCTATAAAGTCAACTCTTGATACATATAGATCAAGAGTATCTCAAATTGAGATACCTAGTCCTTTTGAACCAATTTCTCGAAAATTAAAAATGAAAGGACAAGTTTCAAAGGAACAAATGATTGCTGCCTATATGGAAGCAATGAAGACAGATTTAAAGAAAAATTTCGGGATTGAAATTCAACAACCGGATATTTCTTTAACAGCCTCTTCTGTTGGAGAGGATATTGTTATGGAAGCAGCAATTGCTACAAATGAAGCCATGCTTCAAGATTCTCAAGATCCTTTTGAGAATGAACTGCCTTTAGATTTACTACTTGGTAATACCAAGCAAGATTCTACAAGCAAAGCCAAAGGCAAAGAAAAATAATTACCAGTTACTATTACCTTTTATAAAGGTGAATAGTATTTTTTGGATTTTTCGGGTTTTGGCCGACAGAGAAAATTTCTCTTTTTCTTTTTCTTGATAGAGCACTCATAGTTGCCAGCCACCTGTCCCTCCTATCCCTTTCTTCTTTCGGTGGCCATCCTCTCCTATCTGCCACCTCCCTGTCTCTTTCCTCTTTCGGCGGTCGTCCATCCAGCTGTCTCCTGCTCATCACCAGCTGTCCGCCTCTTTCTTTTATTTTATTTTCTATATTGTAATTTTTTTCAAATCCGTATTCTATATAAACGGATTGTTTTCTCTGTTTAAATAGATTGCGATTTAGGATAGCGAATAAAAATTGTAATGATAGGTGTGTACGTAGCTTGTAACAATTAAGGAGGAGGTCTCTGATCAACTCCACAGTGTGCTCCGAAGGTATAATTCCTTCGTTATTGTAAATTTTTATATTAATAATATTTTGTGTTTGTGCCACCATAATATGGTAGGCTAATCTATTGTGTTAAATAATGCCATGAATACCTCTGAAAAATAGTATGTTTTTATATTATTGATTTGTAAGACTGAATATGCTTAATGGTATATTTAATTTGTTCTATATACTTAATATAATAAGAATTTATTAGGACAAAATTTGGTAAGATGAATTTATACTAGGAAATAAATGCAATAATGGGTTAGGTTAAAATTATTAGGACAGTCAGAACTTTACTATTAAGCTCTTGTCGCATCCAGCCGTTTAGCCGGAAGGGCGTTTAGGCATTTTGTGTTGACTATGCTGAAACTAAAGTTTATTGACAGTTCTAATAAGTTTGTAAAATTTATCCAATGCTTAAAGTTGTATTTATATGCCTAATATATTTATTTGTGTTAAAAAATTTTGTTCTAATAAATGTCTTATTAGGTTAAGTATGTAAAACTAAATTAAATATCCTATTAGGTATGGTCCGGTCCTGCTTGTGACTTGTATAATACATGTTATTTTAATAGTATAACTCGTATATGGTGCTTCATAAGGCTGTCTATTAATTCGATGGTAGTGAAATCTTTTTTCATATAAGTCTAATAAGATTTCATCGGTTATGTCTAATTCTAATAATTCTAAAATATTCTGTTGACTATTATTTTGTATATACTGGTCTAATCCTTCTTCCTCTAATTGACTAACTCTATTTTCTAAGTTAGCAATTCTATCTTCCATTAGTCTAAATCTTTCTCTCCAAGTTCTTTGTTCTAAATTATCTGCAAAAGTATAAGAGTTTCTAGTTTCTGTTGTTAATGTTGGCCATTCTGAATTATTATATTCTTCCCAACAGAATTTACAAATTTCAGTATAACAGTTATTACATTGAGCTCTTAGTTCTATAATCGGGTATAAATGACATTTATAACATTCCTTATCATCATTTCCTTTTCTGAAATTCCAAGTATGTTCTACACATTCTGTTCTATCCATAAATTCTATTTTTATATTTTTATATCTTTCCATTACTTCTAATAAGTCTGTTGGTTCATTATCATCTTCTTCTTCAGAACTATATTCTTCCTTATCGCTTACTATTGAGTATATTGTTTCAGTATCACTGACTTCTTCGGTTATTGCTAGTAAGTCTAAATTAATATTTTCTACTAACCTTGATTCTCTAGTATGTATATTATGTTTATTAGGACATTTGGTTGATAAATGACCTATTTCTCCACATGCATAGCATGTAATTGTATCTCTGTATTGTCTTTTATCATTAAATCTTCTAACATGTCTTTTAGGATTTAAAAATGGTTTCCTAGCATTAGTCTTAGATTTTCTAATATAGTACGCTTTTCTTATTCTATTATAGGGTCTTCCTCTTTTATTATACTGAGTATTTTTGCTTCTAGGTTTTCTATTACAAGAAGTACAAGCTTCTTGTCCGTATTGTTGCGGTGTATAAATATTATTACAAAATCCGTAATTGTCTTTCATCTGTCTTTGTATACTTACTTCTGTACATTTCTTTTCTAAATGCTTCATTATTTGATATACTAAAGTATTTATATTTAGAGTATAGTTATTTTCCTTTTCGAAGAATTTATTTCCTTCCTCCTGTATTTCTTGTCCTAACGGTCCAGGTAACTTGAGGAGTAATTTCTTCATAAATTCTTTATTATAAGTATTTTGGCTTTTAGCTGTAAAATGTATGTAATCGTTTAAAAACGGTACAACATATTTCCAGTCATTAAGCTTTAATTGTTCTAAATTTCTTACTGCTTCTTTCTGTTGTATAATTGATCCTATATTAGGGTCTGTAGCAGTCAAAAGATTGCTTATAGTATTACAAAAATTCCATGGGTTATTTCCTACATTTATTAATCTAGTATATTCTTGAGGATAGTTGATTTTAAAATCATCCCATGCTCTCTTTGCAGTATTTCCTAATGTAGTTTCAAGGAAACTATACATTTGTTCTGGAGTATGATTGAAATTCTTTTCTAAGTAATTCTTAACAGTTAAGCTTTTCCATTGCTGTATAACCTCAGGCCATACTTGAGGCGAGTATTTTTCTAATTGCAATAGACTTTCTTCTTTGTATATTCCTATTGGAAATCTATTTCCTCTAGATTTATATTTTCCATTATCAGATTGGTATTCAGAGTATTGTCTTGGTGGTATATTTCCTCTATTATAATTTATAAAAGTAGGTCTATTTCTTGGAGGTTCTAAAGGTGTCTCTGTCTTAGTTCCTGAAATTCCTTCCATTAATTCTTTAGGTAGATTATTAAGGAATTCCTCCATTTCTTCTACATCCATTAAGTTTCTAGTATAATTACTTTGAGTCTCTTCTTCTTCTAATATTCTTATAGTTTCTTCTAAGTATATTCTCTTCTCAAAAATATCTATTATTTCTTGAGGTCTTCTATTTTCGTATGCTTGCTTAATCCATTCTATTCTTTCTTCTAATGTTTGATTTATAAATTGTATAACAATATTATTATAATTTTCTCTAGTCTTAAAATATCCTTCATTATATAAATCAAAGAATATTGTTTCTAAAGGGTCTAATTTTATATCTACTAAGTCTATATTTTGATTATTAAGAATCTGGTCATTAATAGCCCAAGAGCTATTAGATTGTGTATCAGCTTCTAAATTTTCTGTATAATTTTTATAATTATCAAATCTTATACTAATTCTTCCTCTGTTATCTTCAAAGATTTGACTTTGGTCTGGTATTAGCTTTGTCTTACTTTCTTCGAATAGTCTGGTTATTTTCCATTCTATTCCAGCATAAGTTTCTGCTGAAAATTTTGGTGGTTTTATAAATCTAACACCCTTTGGTACTAGGGCTTGTATTATATCTTCCACTTTACATTTATATTTTATATTAGTTGAATTGATGGATTTACCGATTAATCCAACCGTTATAACAAGATTATTTCTATTTATTAAACCATAACCTTTAGTCATGGTTCCTATTTTTATTTGATGTAAGTCTTTTGATTCTAAGAAAAATTCTGGAACACAATAGAATAATCCTCTATTGTCATTCATGTCTATATCCATTATGCTTATAAGTTTCTTACTTTCTTCTTGTATAGAGTCATCGTATATAGTTATTATAGTATGAGCTCCTAAATCTTGTCTAGTCATGCCTTTTATTCCTATTATAATAAGGCCTAAGTGAGTATATTTATATCCATCTTTAGCTATTTGCTTAGCTACTGATTTCTCTAGAAGGGGTATTCTAACTATGTCTTCATCCCCACATTTTATAGATTTTTCTTCTGTTTTTCTAAGAAGTCTATATTTTTATGTCCAATTGCCCTTTTGATAAAGTATTTTTGGGTTTAATAGTCTCTTTTCATTCTGCTTATAATTTTCTAAGTCTTTCTCAATGTCTATTACTTCTGTTAAATTTATTTCTTCATTATGTTCTTTTGGTTTTATCCCAAAAATTCTCTTTATTTTATTCTCACTTTGTATTTCTGTACTGGTAGAGTTACTACTACTACCTCTTAATGTATAACTTCTTCCAAAGAATTTGTTATTCATTATTTGGAGGATTGTATGTTATAAAAGTATCTGTTATGATTGGGTTTAGTCTAAATCCTTGATCTCCTAAACCTTTTATTATATTATTCTGATTATTTATTATTATATTTGACAGGTTATCTAAACCTTCGTTCTTATTCTTTGCGTCGTTATATATGTTTTCTAATAGATTTTCTAAAGTCTTTAACTGTGGTTCTAAGTTATCAGATATCTGTGAGTCTTTAGGTATCAATTCGAGTTTAGTATTTATTTCTTCTAACTTTATTAAATTTTCTCTAAAAAGATTATTAGTGTCTAAAATTAATTTTTGTATTTCGTCTATCTTTTTATTTAATTCTATTAATAGTATAGAATTATTAGGCTGTATTTCTTGATTATGAATAGTTCTATCTACCTTAGTATTAATTGATTCTAATGCTCCTTGTATTATTTGCTTTTCTGCTTTAGCTTCTAAGTGTAATTCTTTAATAGTATGAGTCAGTATTTGTATTTGATCGTCTAGTTCTGAGAATCCTATAGTTCCGAGTGCTATAAGATTATTAAGTTGACTAGTCTGTATTCTGTCTTGTTTAGTAGCAAATTGACTACTATTTATCAATCCGTCTGGGTTCTCTTGATTATATTCTAAAGTAGCTTGCTTAGCCTTGTTATATAGTATTATTTGTTTATTATTCATTCACCAATATAAGTATTCTTAAATTCTAAGATTTGTTTTTGTATCTGATCTATTTTTTCTTTTATTTCTTTCCTTATTTCTTCTAAGATCTTCTCAGTTTGTATTTCTAATTGTTCTGGTAGTATAAGTAATTCTCTTATTTCTTTCTTATTAGGAAATTTATCAGCTTTATTCAGAGTTTTTTCAACTCTATTTCTAAGAGTTTCTATCTGATTCTTAAGATGTTCTTGATTATCTATATTCTGATTCTTAGTAAGAGAGGTTAATAATCCTATTATTACTTTATCAGTTCTGTGTAGATTTTCTGACAAATTTATAATTATGTCTACGACAGTATTTAATTGGTATGCTAAGGTATTTTCCTCAGTATTGTGATATATATGTCTATATGAGTTATTAAAGTTGCAAGTATTTGAAGTATTAGATTTATATGGTATTTCTAAATTTAAGTATTCTAATTTTCTGTATTTTTCCAGCGTATCTACTTCCGTTGCTCTGATACCAGGATTGGGCTGGGGTTCTGAATTATCGCTTCAATTAAAAACGTATTTTAAAATTATCAGATTCTGATATAATAATTGAAGTTAATTCAAGATTATAAAATTTTATCTCAGATTCTAACCTTTCTTTAGCAATTCTAAGATGAATTATTTGACTGGTGTATTCTTTTATATGCTTTCTATAGTAATTATACAAATCAAAACATCCTTTATAATTTATAAGGTCGTTATTAACAAAATCTAAGCTGTTTTGATAAAAGGCAAGGTTATAATCTATTCTTATTAATCTTTCTGAACTTATTTCTAACTTATTTTTAAGTTCTAAGATTCTATTCATTTAAATTCTAAAGGAAGTATCTGAACTTTCTGACAGAACTAAAGAGGTTAACTCTAAATTTAGTTCTCGTATTTCCTTTTCTAAGTCTGATAATTCTCTAGTATAACGATCTAGTTCTTCAGTATATCTAGTTACAAGCCGAGCTTTCCATCCTAATAAGGTATAAATGTGTCTATGAAGTCCAGCTATTCGTAAACTAGTAGTTTCTGTTCTTAATTCTTCAGTATATGAGTTTACTCCATCAGTATAAAAGCGTATTAAAACCCTTCTTCTATTTAATTCTATTTCTTTTCTTTCTAATTTATTTTTAATTTCTAAAATTCTATTCATAATAAAACAAATTTCTCGTCACTTATCTGGAAAGATCACACAAGGTGCAGTCAAGGAAGGAGAGGATACTTATATGATTATATGAACAGATTGTTATAATATATAAACAAAGTATGAACAAAGTATATAAATTATACCTCTTCAGCTTATATGCCTCTATGATGGATTACCTCTGCTTATAGAAATATTGAGGAGTTTGAAAGTGTTTGTGAGTATAATGCAGAGAGATCATCCTTATTTATAGCTGAGAAAAGGTGTTGTATACCGGTTACTTGTTAGTGACCGGACCTTTCTATGACGTCACTGCTTATGTCTTAGGTAGGTATTAGTGCAGGTATGACTCAGCGTTAATAATTATGTCGGTTAGGACGTCATTGCTTACGTATTTGGTATATTATTATCTTTTGTCTTCTTATGATTATTTCTCGTAAGTATTATCTTTTATATTTTAGATTATTTCTTAAATATAAATTCGACTTGATTATTATCATTCTGTAGATTAAAACAAAGACCTTTCTTAATTTTAAATGCTTTATGGATTGATCAAAGAAGATTTTTTATTGAAAACACCTAACCTGGATTTGCCAGATAATCCGCTAAGAGATTTTTAAATAAGGAAATTTACTTTTCAATCTCAAAATTTTCTTTTGCTGAATCCGAAAATCATTTAAAATTAACTGTTATTTTTACTTTTAAATTCCTTTTAAAACTTAAATTTTTTTTTATTATTAGCTCATCCAACTGGTACTCTTTGAAAGAAGGGACTTACATCTATTGCCCAGAAAATTTCCCAAGGCCTATTGCTATTCTGTATTTAAATTTTATCAAGTTTTAAAGCAATTTATCAAGTAATTGGAATTGAAGAACAGAGTCCACAGAAAATATAAAACTTTATTACAAAAGTATAGTCGAGTTAAAAAAAAAATTAAACAGAACTAAACAAAAACTATGGTTAAATTATAAAACCAAGCAAAAATAATTACAATAATTAAAGAGTATATCTAATTTCTTAGTCTAACTGAGTTATAGTATTTCTTGAGTATTGAAATCTCAACTCAGCTTAAGGTTTAGCCTTCTTCTGGAGAAAAGATCTGCCTTCTTCTTTGCAAATATCAAATTTATATTCTTCTAACGGTGGGGACATTTTCCCACTACATTATTATTTCTATTTCTATCCTTTACAGATGTCCTCTTATCTCTCTCAGTCTTTACAGCTGTCTTCTTTCTTGTCTAATCTGGAATCCTCTAGAGAGGAATATTCCCTTTCTTGGCTGTAGAGGCTGAACTTTCTTCTTTCTGGGCCTCCTTTTGGGCTTCTCTATCTGTTGAAGTTTCTACAGTTTCATTCCTCTGCCCAAAGTCTAAGTCCATATTCTGACTGTTATGAAAATTTATAATGGGCCTTTGCAATTTTAGTTGACTGGGCAAATTGAATATCTTACAGAACCAGTCAGCCCATCCTTCTGAGGGTTGAGTGTCTATGTCTTCTAAGCCTTTTATTACATCATTCTGTATTTTTTGTATCTCTTCGGTGGTTTCCTTTATTTCTAATGATATTTCTTTGTTAATTTCTGAGTTTTCGTATATCATGTCTAATTTTTCTAATATCAGGTCTTCTTTAGTCTTTCCTTTGTCGCTTACGACTCCTGAGTATGATGTTTGATTCTTGCTATGTTCTAACCGTGTTTCTAAGTCTTGTATTTTCTTCTTTAGAAGATTTTCTTCTTCTTCTTTATCAATTAATTTTCCTTCTAAATCATGTATTATTTTCTTCATCCTTATCATCTCTTGGGGTATGTCTTTTGGTATTTCAACTTGCATGGTCAGTATATCTGACTCGTCTGTTGTCTGTTCTAGTATTTCTGGACTTATATAAAAAGTAGTCAGGTATTTCTTGGCTTCTGTCTGTGCTTCTTTTATAGACAAGTATTTTTTATACTTGGGGTCTTTATGTTTTGTATTCTGTATTACTTGTTCCCAAGTTTTATAAATTCCCGGTTGAGGGCCTGTATATACTACGTATGCAATGTTATTATTGTTTCTCTGGGTAAAGTATAAGCTGAAACCGTTTATGGCCGCTATAGCGTGTTTATCATCTTTTCTTTTTACGGCTACCCAAAGATTGTCTAAAAGAATTCTTTCCGTATCATTGAGCAGGGTTCCTTTAGGGTAATTGAAGGCCCATGAAGTCTCCCCGAAGTCTGAAAAGTTTAATTTCTCTGAAAAAACCAACGCTTTTGGCTTTGGCTGGTTTCTGTTTATCATAGTTATATCTTCTGGTAGTATTCTATCTCCTGAAGTATTTGGAGTATTTATCAGGCTGTCTATCGTTGGTCTAGAGGAGGTATTTCCTTGGTATTTTATTAACTTTCCTCTTCCTCGGTCTGATGCTCTCATAGTTCTTGGCTCTTCTCTTTCAGTTATGTATTTCCTGCAAATTATTAAATTGTAAGAGTCTGGATAGTATATCAGCAATTTTATTTTGATCACCTTGTATATGTTCTAACAATGGTTTATATCCTTTTTGTAATAAGAGTGATGTAAGTTTATACCATCTTTTATAAGAAGATCTTTTCTTTTCTTTCTTTAAATTATTATAGTATTTAACGATAGCAATACAGTCTGTTCTAATTGTGAATTCTATTTTACCAATTATAAAGAATTCAAAAGATTCTAAGGCATAGTTTATTGCTAACAATTCTGAGTCTATAGTACTAATTTCTCCCTTTTCCTTAAAGGATCCACTAGTGTATCTACATATTCTTTCTTCAGTTTTATTAGAAGTCTTATGGGGTTTGCTTATTAAAACAGCTCCCTACCCAGATGCCGATCCATCTGTTTCTATTATTAAATAATCTGTATCTAATGGTATTTCTAGCTTCGGTAAATTCTTTGCTCTTTCTTTTAGATTTCTAATTATTTCATGGTCTTTATAACTTAATTTCTCAAAAATTTCTTTACCAGTCTTTAAATATAATGGTTTTAAGTATTTAGATAAGTCTTTTATAAAAGGTCTAGCGTAATTCAACAATCCTAAAAATTGCTGAAGTTGCTTCTTTTCTTTTATATTTTCTGGAAAGTCTAGTATCTTAGTAGTTATATGAGATTGTAATTCTATTTGTCCTTCTCCAATTACAACCCAGGATTGGGCTAGGGTCCTGAATTATCGCTTCAATTAAAAACGTATTTTAAAATTATCAGATTCTGATATAATAATTGAAGTTAATTCAAGATTATAAAATTTTGTCTCAGATTCTAACCTTTCTTTAGCAATTCTAAGATGAATTATTTGACTGGTGTATTCTTTTATATGCTTTCTATCGTAATTATACAAATCAAAACATCCTTTATAATTTATAAGGTCGTTATTAACAAAATCTAAGCTGTTTTGATAAAAGGCAAGGTTATAATCTATTCTTATTAATCTTTCTGAAATTATTTCTAACTTATTTTTAAGTTCTAAGATTCTATTCATTTAAATTCTAAAGGAAGTATCTGAACTTTCTGACAGAACTAAAGAGGTTAACTCTAAATTTAGTTCTCGTATTTCCTTTTCTAAGTCTGATAAATCTCTAGTATAACGATCTAGTTCTTCAGTATATCTAGTTACAAGCCGAGCTTTCCATCCTAATAAGGTATAAATGTGTCTATGAAGTCCAGCTATTCGTAAACTAGTAGTTTCTGTTCTTAATTCTTCAGTATATGAGTTTACTCCATCAGTATAAAAGCGTATTAAAACCCTTCTTCTATTTAATTCTATTTCTTTTCTTTCTAATTTATTTTTAATTTCTAAAATTCTATTCATAATAAAATAAATTTCTCGTCACTTATCTGGAAAGATCATTCAAGGTGCAGTCCAGGAAGGAGAGGATACTTATATGATTATATGAACAGATTGTTATAATATATAAACAAAGTATGAACAAAGTATATAAATTATACCTCTTCAGCTTATATTCCTCTATGATGGATTACCTCTGCTTATAGAAATATTGAGGAGTTTGAAAGTGTTTGTGAGTATAATGCAGAGAGATCATCCTTATTTATAGCTGAGAAAAGGTGTTGTATACCGGTTACTTGTTAGTGACCGGACCTTTCTATGACGTCACTGCTTATGTCTTAGGTAGGTATTAGTGCATGTATGACTCAGTGTTAATAATTATGTCGGTTAGGACGTCATTGCTTACGTATTTGGTATATTATTATCTTTTGTCTTCTTATGATTATTTCTCGTAAGTATTATCTTTTATATTTTAGATTATTTCTTAAATATAAATTCGACTTGATTATTATCATTCTGTAGATTAAAACAAAGACCTTTCTTAATTTTAAATGCTTTATGGATTGATCAAAGAAGATTTTTTTATTGAAAACACCTAACCTGGATTTGCCAGATAATCCGCTAAGAGATTTTTAAATAAGGAAATTTACTTTTCAATCTCAAAATTTTCTTTTGCTGAATCCGATAATCATTTAAAATTAACTGTTATTTTTACTTTTAAATTCCTTTTAAAACTTAAAATTTTTTTTATTATTAGCTCATCCAACTGGTACTCTTTGAAAGAAGGGACTTACATCTTTTGCCCAGAAAATTTCCCAAGGCCTATTGCTATTCTGTATTTAAATTTTATCAAGTTTTAAAGCAATTTATCAAGTAATTGGAATTGAAGAACAGAGTCCACAGAAAATATAAAACTTTATTACAAAAGTGTAGTCGAGTTAAAAAAAAAATTAAACAGAACTAAACAAAAACTATGGTTAAATTATAAAACCAAGCAAAAATAATTACAATAATTAAAGAGTATATCTAATTTCTTAGTCTAACTGAGTTATAGTATCTCTTGAGTATTGAAATCTTAACTCAGCTTAAGGTTTTGCCTTCTTCTGGAGAAAAGATCTGCCTTCTTCTTTGCAAATATCAAATTTATATTCTTCTAACGGTGGGGACATTTTCCCACTACATTATTATTTCTATTTCTATCCTTTACAGCTGTCCTCTTATCTCTATCAGTCTTTACAGCTGTCTTCTTTCTTGTCTAATCTGGAATCCTCTAGAGAGGAATATTCCCTTTCTTGGCAGTAGAGGCTGAACTTTCTTTTTTCTGGGCCTCCTTTTGGGCTTCTCTATCTGTTGAAGTTTCTACAGTTTCATTCCTCTGCCCAAAGTCTAAGTCCATATTCTGACTGTTATGAAAATTTATAATGGGCCTTTGCAATTTTAATTGACTGGGCAAATTGAATATCTTACAGAACCAGTCAGCCCATCCTTCTGAGGGTTGAGTGTCTATGTCTTCTAAGCCTTTTATTACATCATTCTGTATTTTTTGTATCTCTTCGGTGGTTTCCTTTATTTCTAATAATATTTCTTTGTTAATTCTGAGTTTTCGTATATCATGTCTAATTTTTCTAATATCAGGTCTTCTTTAGTCTTTCCTTTGTTGCTTACGACTCCTGAGTATGATGTTTGATTCTTGCTATGTTCTAACCGTGTTTCTAAGTCTTGTATTTTCTTCTTTAGAAGATTTTCTTCTTCTTCTTTATCAATTAATTTTCCTTCTAAATCATGTATTATTTTCTTCATCCTTATCATCTCTTGGGGTATGTCTTTTGGTATTTCAACTTGCATGGTCAGTATATATGACTCGTCTGTTGTCTGTTCTAGTATTTCTAGACTTATATAAAAAGTAGTCAGGTATTTCTTGGCTTCTGTCTGTGCTTCTTTTATAGACAAGTATTTTTTATACTTGGGGTCTTTATGTTTTGTATTCTGTATTACTTGTTCCCAAGTTTTATAAATTCCCGGTTGAGGGCCTGTATATACTACGTATGCAATGTTATTATTGTTTCTCTGGGTAAAGTATAAGCTGAAACCGTTTATGGCCGCTATAGCGTGTTTATCATCTTTTCTTTTTACGGCTACCCAAAGATTGTCTAAAAGAATTCTTTCCGTATCATTGAGCAGGGTTCCTTTAGGGTAATTGAAGGCCCATGAAGTCTCCCCGAAGTCTGAAAAGTTTAATTTCTCTGAAAAAACCAACGCTTTTAGCTTTGGCTGGTTTCTGTTTATCATAGTTATGTCTTCTGGTAGTATTCTATCTCCTGAAGTATTTGGAGTATTTATCAGGCTGTCTATCGTTGGTCTAGAGGAGGTATTTCCTTGGTATTTTATTAACTTTCCTCTTCCTCGGTCTGATGCTCTCATGGTTCTTGGCTCTTCTCTTTCAGTTATGTATTTCCTGCAAATTATTAAATTGTAAGAGTCTGGATAGTATATCAGCAATTTTATTTTGATCACCTTGTATATGTTCTAACAATGGTTTATATCCTTTTTGTAATAAGAGTGATGTAAGTTTATACCATCTTTTATAAGAAGATCTTTTCTTTTCTTTCCTTAAATTATTATAGTATTTAACGATAGCAATACAGTCTGTTCTAATTGTGAATTCTATTTCACCAATAATAAAGAATTCAAAAGATTCTAAGGCATAGTATATTGCTAACAATTCTGAGTCTATAGTACTAATTTCTCCCTTTTCCTTAAAGGATCCACTAGTGTATCTACATATTCTTTCTTCAGTTTTATTAGAAGTCTTATGGGGTTTGCTTATTAAAACAGCTCCCCACCCAGATGCCGATCCATCTGTTTCTATTATTAAATAATCTGTATCTAATGGTATTTCTAGCTTCGGTAAATTCTTTACTCTTTCTTTTAGATTTCTAATTATTTCATGGTCTTTATAACTTAATTTCTCAAAAATTTCTTTACCAGTCTTTAAATATAATGGTTTTAAGTATTTAGATAAGTCTTTTATAAAAGGTCTAGCGTAATTCAACAATCCTAAAAATTGCTGAAGTTGCTTCTTTTCTTTTATGTTTTCTGGAAAGTCTAGTATCTTAGTAGTTATATGAGATTGTAATTCTATTTGTCCTTCTCCAATTACAACCCCTAAAAAGTTTATTTTTGTTCTTCCCAATTCTATCTTTTTCTTAGATATTATTAATCCATTCTCTTCAAATTTCTTAAAAACTTCTATAAGATGTCTATTATGATCTTTAGCTGTTTTACTAAAGACTAGTATATCATCTATGTATACTGCAGTAAAGTCTGTAAGTTTCTCAAAGATCTTATCCATTCTTTTCTAAAAAACTGCAGGAGCGTTCTTAAGACCTAATGGCATTACTGTCCATTCCCAATGTCCTATAGGGTTTGGGCAAATAAATGCAGTCCATTCTATCGAGTCTTTGTGCATTCTTATTTGATAGTATCCTGACTTTAGATCAAATTTACTCATAAATTTTGATCCTTGTATTTTATTTATAAGCATTTCTTTGTTGGGTATATCGTATCCATTATTCTCAGTATTATCATTAAGTTGTTTATAATTTATAACCATTCTGGGTTTTCCTCGTTTCTTTTCTGCATTATTATTAACAAAGAAACTAGGTGACCTATGTCTAGATTCTGATCGTCTAATAAATTTATTTTTTATGAGTTCTTCTAATGCTTCTTTATACCATTCTAACTCCTGATTATTAGCTGGTATTGCTTTCGCTCATATAGTGATATCAGGGTTTATAATTTCTAGTTTATATTCAGTAGGGATTCTATTCCAGTGTTTCTGAGGATTTTCTGCTATTATTTCTAGCTTCTCAAGTCTAGATTGGTATTGTAATATTTCATTGTCTAAAATTATATTAATCAATTGGTTTGAATATATATAGTCTGATTCTATTTCGTGGAATTCTAAATATTCTTCATCAATATAAGTTTGTTTATTTGTATTATGTATAGGTATCTTGTCTTCTAATCCGTTATCCCTGTCGAAAAAAGTTTTAGGAGTAAAGGGTATAGAAAAGTTATTAAAGCTAAAACTTATATAGTCTTTCGTTATTACTGCCATTCTATTGTCATGTATAAGATAGTCTAGTCCTAAAATGGCTAAATATCCTAGTTGGTATAAGTTTCTTATTGGAATATTTGTTATAGTAGTTATTAATTTATCTTGGTTTATATCTATCATTTCTACTAGTATCTCTGGTATATATTGTGAACATGTAGTTATACTACCGTCCATCTGTCTTCCAATAGTAGGTTTGTCTAAGTTATGTTTATATTTTGAAGGAATTAGTTTATCATCTATTTTTGATGTCGAACATCCAGAGTCTATTAACGCTAATCCTTGTATTTTAAAGTCTTGTATAATACATGTTATTTTAATAGTATAACTCGTATATGGTGCTTCATAAGGCTGTCTATTAATTCGATGGTAGTGAAATCTTTTTTCATATAAGTCTAATAAGATTTCATCGGTTATGTCTAATTCTAATAATTCTAAAATATTCTGTTGACTATTATTTTGTATATACTGGTCTAATCCTTCTTCCTCTAATTGACTAACTCTATTTTCTAAGTTAGCAATTCTATCTTCCATTAGTCTAAATCTTTCTCTCCAAGTTCTTTATTCTAAATTATCTGCAAAAGTATAAGAGTTTCTAGTTTCTGTTGTTAATGTTGGCCATTCTGAATTATTATATTCTTCCCAACAGAATTTACAAATTTTAGTATAACAGTTATTACATTGAGCTCTTAGTTCTATAATCGGGTATAAATGACATTTATAACATTCCTTATCATCATTTCCTTTTCTGAAATTCCAAGTATGTTCTACACATTCTGTTCTATCCATAAATTCTATTTTTATATTTTTATATCTTTCCATTACTTCTAATAAGTCTGTTGGTTCATTATCATCTTCTTCTTCAGAACTATATTCTTCCTTATCGCTTACTATTGAGTATATTGTTTCAGTATCACTGACTTCTTTGGTTATTGCTAGTAAGTCTAAATTAATATTTTCTACTAACCTTGATTCTCTAGTATGTATATTATGTTTATTAGGACCTTTGGTTGATAAATGACCTATTTCTCCACATGCATAGCATGTAATTGTATCTCTGTATTGTCTTTTATCATTAAATCTTCTAACATGTCTTTTAGGATTTAAAAATGGTTTCTTAGCATTAGTCTTAGATTTTCTAATATAGTACGCTTTTCTTATTCTATTATAGGGTCTTCCTCTTTTATTATACTGAGTATTTTTGCTTCTAGGTTTTCTATTACAAGAAGTACAAGCTTCTTGTCCGTATTGTTGCGGTGTATAAATATTATTATAAAATCCGTAATTGTCTTTCATCTGTCTTTGTATACTTATTTCTGTACATTTCTTTTTCTAAATGCTTCATTATTTGATAAACTAAAGTATTTATATTTAGAGTATAGTTATTTTCCTTTTCTAAGAATTTATTTCCTTCCTCCTGTATTTCTTGTCCTAACGGTCCAGGTAACTTGAGGAGTAATTTCTTCATAAATTCTTTATTATAAGTATTTTGGCTTTTAGCTGTAAAATGTATGTAATCGTTTAAAAACGGTACAACATATTTCCAGTCATTAAGCTTTAATTGTTCTAAATTTCTTACTGCTTCTTTCTGTTGTATAATTGATCCTATATTAGGGTCTGTAGCAGTCAAAAGATTGCTTATAGTATTACAAAAATTCCATGGGTTATTTCCTACATTTATTAATCTAGTATATTCTTGAGGATAGTTGATTTTAAAATCATCCCATGCTCTCTTTGCAGTATTTCCTAATGTAGTTTCAAGGAAACTATACATTTGTTCTGGAGTATGATTGAAATTCTTTCCTAAGTAATTCTTAACAGTTAAGCTTTTCCATTGCTGTATAACCTAAGGCCATACGTGAGGCGAGTATTTTTCTAATTGCAATAGACTTTCTTCTTTGTATATTCCTATTGGAAATCTATTTCCTCTAGATTTATATTTTCCATTATCAGATTGGTATTCAGAGTATTGTCTTGGTGGTATATTTCCTCTATTATAATTTATAAAAGTAGGTCTATTTCTTGGAGGTTCTAAAGGTGTCTCTGTCTTAGTTCCTGAAATTCCTTCCATTAATTCTTTAGGTAGATTATTAAGGAATTCCTCCATTTCTTCTACATCCATTAAGTTTCTAGTATAATTACTTTGAGTCTCTTCTTCTTCTTCTAATATTCTTATAGTTTCTTCTAAGTATATTCTCTTCTCAAAAATATCTATTATTTCTTGAGGTCTTCTATTTTCGTATGCTTGCTTAATCCATTCTATTCTTTCTTCTAATGTCTGATTTATAAATTGTATAACAATATTATTATAATTTTCTCTAGTCTTAAAATATCCTTCATTATATAAATCAAAGAATATTGTTTCTAAAGGGTCTAATTTTATATCTACTAAGTCTATATTTTGATTATTAAGAATCTGGTCATTAATAGCCCAAGAGCTATTAGATTGTGTATCAGCTTCTAAATTTTCTATATAATTTTTATAATTATCAAATCTTATACTAATTCTTCCTCTGTTATCTTCAAAGATTTGACTTTGGTCTGGTATTAGCTTTGTCTTACTTTCTTCGAATAGTCTGGTTATTTTCCATTCTATTCCAGCATAAGTTTCTGCTGAAAATTTTGGTGGTTTTATAAATCTAACACCCTTTGATACTAGGGCTTGTATTATATCTTCCACTTTACATTTATATTTTATATTAGTTGAATTGATGGATTTACCGATTAATCCAACCGTTATAACAAGATTATTTCTATTTATTAAACCATAACCTTTAGTCATGGTTCCTATTTTTATTTGATGTAAGTCTTTTGATTCTAAGAAAAATTCTGGAACACAATAGAATAATCCTCTATTGTCATTCATGTCTATATCCATTATGCTTATAAGTTTCTTACTTTCTTCTTGTATAGAGTCATCGTATATAGTTATTATAGTATGAGCTCCTAAATCTTGTCTAGTCATGCCTTTTATTCCTATTATAATAAGGCCTAAGTGAGTATATTTATATCCATCTTTAGCTATTTGCTTAGCTACTGATTTCTCTAGAAGGGGTATTCTAACTATGTCTTCATCCCCACATTTTATAGATTTTTCTTCTGTTTTTCTAAGAAGTCTATATTTTTATGTCCAATTGCCCTTTTGATAAAGTATTTTTGGGTTTAATAGTCTCTTTTCATTCTGCTTATAATTTTCTAAGTCTTTCTCAATGTCTATTACTTCTGTTAAATTTATTTCTTCATTATGTTCTTTTGGTTTTATCCCAAAAATTCTCTTTATTTTATTCTCACTTTGTATTTCTGTACTGGTAGAGTTACTACTACTACCTCTTAATGTATAACTTCTTCCAAAGAATTTGTTATTCATTATTTGGAGGATTGTATGTTATAAAAGTATCTGTTATGATTGGGTTTAGTCTAAATCCTTGATCTCCTAAACCTTTTATTATATTGTTCTGATTATTTATTATTATATTTGACAGGTTATCTAAACCTTCGTTCTTATTCTTTGCGTCGTTATATATGTTTTCTAATAGATTTTCTAAAGTCTTTAACTGTGGTTCTAAGTTATCAGATATCTGTGAGTCTTTAGGTATCAATTCGAGTTTAGTATTTATTTCTTCTAACTTTATTAAATTTTCTCTAAAAAGATTATTAGTGTCTAAAATTAATTTTTGTATTTCGTCTATCTTTTTATTTAATTCTATTAATAGTATAGAATTATTAGGCTGTATTTCTTGATTATGAATAGTTCTATCTACCTTAGTATTAATTGATTCTAATGCTCGTTGTATTATTTGCTTTTCTGCTTTAGCTTCTAAGTGTAATTCTTTAATAGTATGAGTCAGTATTTGTATTTGATCGTCTAGTTCTGAGAATCCTATAGTTCCGAGTGCTATAAGATTATTAAGTTGACTAGTCTGTATTCTGTCTTGTTTAGTAGCAAATTGACTACTATTTATCAATCCGTCTGGGTTCTCTTGATTATATTCTAAAGTAGCTTGCTTAGCCTTGTTATATAGTATTATTTGTTTATTATTCATTCACCAATATAAGTATTCTTAAATTCTAAGATTTGTTTTTGTATCTGATCTATTTTTTCTTTTATTTCTTTCCTTATTTCTTCTAAGATCTTCTCAGTTTGTATTTCTAATTGTTCTGGTAGTATAAGTAATTCTCTTATTTCTTTCTTATTAGGAAATTTATCAGCATTATTCAGAGTTTTTTCAACTCTATTTCTAAGAGTTTCTATCTGATTCTTAAGATATTCTTGATTATCTATATTCTGATTCTTAGTAAGAGAGGTTAATAATCCTATTATTACTTTATCAGTTCTGTGTAGATTTTCTGACAAATTTATAATTATGTCTACGACAGTATTTAATTGGTATGCTAAGGTATTTTCCTCAGTATTGTGATATATATGTCTATATGAGTTATTAAAGTTGCAAGTATTTGAAGTATTAGATTTATATGGTATTTCTAAATTTAAGTATTCTAATTTTCTGTATTTTTCCAGCGTATCTACTTCCGTTGCTCTGATACCGGGATTGGGCTGAGGTCCTGAATTATCGCTTCAATTAAAAACGTATTTTAAAATTATCAGATTCTGATATAATAATTGAAGTTAATTCAAGATTATAAAATTTTATCTCAGATTCTAACCTTTCTTTAGCAATTCTAAGATGAATTATTTGACTGGTGTATTCTTTTATATGCTTTCTATAGTAATTATACAAATCAAAACATCCTTTATAATTTATAAGGTCGTTATTAACAAAATCTAAGCTGTTTTGATAAAAGGCAAGGTTATAATCTATTCTTATTAATCTTTCTGAAATTATTTCTAACTTATTTTTAAGTTCTAAGATTCTATTCATTTAAATTCTAAAGGAAGTATCTGAACTTTCTGACAGAACTAAAGAGGTTAACTCTAAATTTAGTTCTCGTATTTCCTTTTCTAAGTCTGATAATTCTCTAGTATAACGATCTAGTTCTTCAGTATATCTAGTTACAAGCCGAGCTTTCCATCCTAATAAGGTATAAATGTGTCTATGAAGTCCAGCTATTCGTAAACTAGTAGTTTCTGTTCTTAATTCTTCAGTATATGAGTTTACTCCATTAGTATAAAAGCGTATTAAAACCCTTCTTCTATTTAATTCTATTTCTTTTCTTTCTAATTTATTTTTAATTTCTAAAATTCTATTCATAATAAAACAAATTTCTCGTCACTTATCTGGAAAGATCACACAAGGTGCAGTCCAGGAAGGAGAGGATACTTATATGATTATATGAACAGATTGTTATAATATATAAACAAAGTATGAACAAAGTATATAAATTATACCTCTTCAGCTTATATGCCTCTATGATGGATTACCTCTGCTTATAGAAATATTGAGGAGTTTGAAAGTGTTTGTGAGTATAATGCAGAGAGATCATCCTTATTTATAGCTGAGAAAAGGTGTTGTATACCGGTTACTTGTTAGTGACCGGACCTTTCTATGACGTCACTGCTTATGTCTTAGGTAGGTATTAGTGCAGGTATGACTCAGCGTTAATAATTATGTCGGTTAGGACGTCATTGCTTACGTATTTGGTATATTATTATCTTTTGTCTTCTTATGATTATTTCTCGTAAGTATTATCTTTTATATTTTAGATTATTTCTTAAATATAAATTCGACTTGATTATTATCATTCTGTAGATTAAAACAAAGACCTTTCTTAATTTTAAATGCTTTATGGATTGATCAAAGAAGATTTTTTATTGAAAACACCTAACCTGGATTTGCCAGATAATCCGCTAAGAGATTTTTAAATAAGGAAATTTACTTTTCAATCTCAAAATTTTCTTTTGCTGAATCCGAAAATCATTTAAAATTAACTGTTATTTTTACTTTTAAATTCCTTTTAAAACTTAAAATTTTTATTATTATTAGCTCATCCAACTGGTACTCTTTGAAAGAAGGGACTTACATCTTTTGCCCAGAAAATTTCCCAAGGCCTATTGCTATTCTGTATTTAAATTTTATCAAGTTTTAAAGCAATTTATCAAGTAATTGGAATTGAAGAACAGAGTCCACAGAAAATATAAAACTTTATTACAAAAGTATAGTCGAGTTAAAAAAAAAATTAAACAGAACTAAACAAAAGCTATGGTTAAATTATAAAACCAAGCAAAAATAATTACAATAATTAAAGAGTATATCTAATTTCTTAGTCTAACTGAGTTATAGTATTTCTTGAGTATTGAAATCTCAACTCAGCTTAAGGTTTAGCCTTCTTCTGGAGAAAAGATCTGCCTTCTTCTTTGCAAATATCAAATTTATATTCTTCTAACGGTGGGGACATTTTCCCACTACATTATTATTTCTATTTCTATCCTTTACAGATGTCCTCTTATCTCTATCAGTCTTTACAACTGTCTTCTTTCTTGTCTAATCTGGAATCCTCTAGAGAGGAATATTCCCTTTCTTGGCAGTAGAGGCTGAACTTTCTTCTTTCTGGGCCTCCTTTTGGGCTTCTCTATCTGTTGAAGTTTCTACAGTTTCATTCCTCTGCCCAAAGTCTAAGTCCATATTCTGACTGTTATGAAAATTTATAATGGGCCTTTGCAATTTTAGTTGACTGGGCAAATTGAATATCTTACAGAACCAGTCAGCCCATCCTTCTGAGGGTTGAGTGTCTATGTCTTCTAAGCCTTTTATTACATCATTCTGTATTTTTTGTATCTCTTCGGTGGTTTCCTTTATTTCTAATGATATTTCTTTGTTAATTTCTGAGTTTTCGTATATCATGTCTAATTTTTCTAATATCAGGTCTTCTTTAGTCTTTCCTTTGTCGCTTACGACTCCTGTGTATGATGTTTGATTCTTGCTATGTTCTAACCGTGTTTCTAAGTCTTGTATTTTCTTCTTTAGAAGATTTTCTTCTTCTTCTTTATCAATTAATTTTCCTTCTAAATCATGTATTATTTTCTTCATCCTTATCATCTGTTGGGGTATGTCTTTTGGTATTTCAACTTGCATGGTCAGTATATCTAACTCGTCTGTTGTCTGTTCTAGTATTTCTGGACTTATATAAAAAGTAGTCAGGTATTTCTTGGCTTCTGTCTGTGCTTCTTTTATAGACAAGTATTTTTTATACTTGGGGTCTTTATGTTTTGTATTCTGTATTACTTGTTCCCAAGTTTTATAAATTCCCGGTTGAGGGCCTGTATATACTACGTATGCAATGTTATTATTGTTTCTCTAGGTAAAGTATAAGCTGAAACCGTTTATGGCTGCTATAGCGTGTTTATCATCTTTTCTTTTTACGGCTACCTAAAGATTGTCTAAAAGAATTCTTTCCGTATCATTGAGCAGGGTTCCTTTAGGGTAATTGAAGGCCCATGAAGTCTCCCCCAAGTCTGAAAAGTTTAATTTCTCTGAAAAAACCAACGCTTTTGGCTTTGGCTGGTTTCTGTTTATCATAGTTATGTCTTCTGGTAGTATTCTATCTCCTGAAGTATTTGGAGTATTTATCAGGCTGTCTATCGTTGGTCTAGAGGAGGTATTTCCTTGGTATTTTATTAACTTTCCTCTTCCTCGGTCTGATGCTCTCATGGTTCTTGGCTCTTCTATTTCAGTTATATATTTCCTGCAAATTATTAAATTGTAAGAGTCTGGATAGTATATCAGCAATTTTATTTTGATCACCTTGTATATGTTCTAACAATGGTTTATATCCTTTTTGTAATAAGAGTGATGTAAGTTTATACCATCTTTTATAAGAAGATCTTTTCTTTTCTTTCTTTAAATTATTATAGTATTTAACGATAGCGATACAGTCTGTTCTAATTGTGAATTCTATTTTACCAATTATAAAGAATTCAAAAGATTCTAAGGCATAGTATATTGCTAACAATTCTGAGTCTATAGTACTAATTTCTCCCTTTTCCTTAAAGGATCCACTAGTGTATCTACATATTCTTTCTTCAGTTTTATTAGAAGTCTTATGGGGTTTGCTTATTAAAATAGCTCCCCACCCAGATGCCGATCCATCTGTTTCTATTATTAAATAATCTGTATCTAATGGTATTTCTAGCTTTGGTAAATTCTTTACTCTTTCTTTTAGATTTCTAATTATTTCATGGTCTTTATAACTTAATTTCTCAAAAATTTCTTTACCAGTCTTTAAATATAATGGTTTTAAGTATTTAGATAAGTCTTTTATAAAAGGTCTAGCGTAATTCAACAATCCTAAAAATTGCTGAAGTTGCTCCTTTTCTTTTATGTTTTCTGGAAAGTCTAGTATCTTAGTAGTTATATGAGATTGTAATTCTATTTGTCCTTCTCCAATTACAACCCAGGATTGGGCTGGGGTCCTGAATTATCGCTTCAATTAAAAACGTATTTTAAAATTATCAGATTCTGATATAATAATTGAAGTTAATTCAAGATTATAAAATTTTATCTCAGATTCTAACCTTTCTTTAGCAATTCTAAGATGAATTATTTGACTGGTGTATTCTTTTATATGCTTTCTATAGTAATTATACAAATCAAAACATCCTTTATAATTTATAAGGTCGTTATTAACAAAATCTAAGCTGTTTTGATAAAAGGCAAGGTTATAATCTATTCTTATTAATCTTTCTGAAATTATTTCTAACTTATTTTTAAGTTCTAAGATTCTATTCATTTAAATTCTAAAGGAAGTATCTGAACTTTCTGACAGAACTAAAGAGGTTAACTCTAAATTTAGTTCTCGTATTTCCTTTTCTAAGTCTGATAATTCTCTAGTATAACGATCTAGTTCTTCAGTATATCTAGTTACAAGCCGAGCTTTCCATCCTAATAAGGTATAAATGTGTCTATGAAGTCCAGCTATTCGTAAACTAGTAGTTTCTGTTCTTAATTCTTCAGTATATGAGTTTTCTCCATCAGTATAAAAGCGTATTAAAACCCTTCTTCTATTTAATTCTGTTTCTTTTCTTTCTAATTTATTTTTAATTTCTAAAATTCTATTCATAATAAAACAAATTTCTCGTCACTTATCTGGAAAGATCATACAAGGTGCAGTCCAGGAAGGAGAGGATACTTATATGATTATATGAACAGATTGTTATAATATATAAACAAAGTATGAACAAAGTATATAAATTATACCTCTTCAGCTTATATTCCTCTATGATGGATTACCTCTGCTTATAGAAATATTGAGGAGTTTGAAAGTGTTTGTGAGTATAATGCAGAGAGATCATCCTTATTTATAGCTGAGAAAAGGTGTTGTATACCGGTTACTTGTTAGTGACCGGACCTTTCTATGACGTCACTGCTTATGTCTTAGGTAGGTATTAGTGCAGGTATGACTCAGCGTTAATAATTATGTCGGTTAGGACGTCATTGCTTACGTATTTGGTATATTATTATCTTTTGTCTTCTTATGATTATTTCTCGTAAGTATTATCTTTTATATTTTAGATTATTTCTTAAATATAAATTCGACTTGATTATTATCATTCTGTAGATTAAAACAAAGACCTTTCTTAATTTTAAATGCTTTATGGATTGATCAAAGAAGATTTTTTATTGAAAACACCTAACCTGGATTTGCCAGATAATCCGCTAAGAGATTTTTAAATAAGGAAATTTACTTTTCAATCTCAAAATTTTCTTTTGCTGAATCCGAAAATCATTTAAAATTAACTGTTATTTTTACTTTTAAATTCCTTTTAAAACTTAAAATTTTTTTTATTATTAGCTCATCCAACTGGTACTCTTTGAAAGAAGGGACTTACATCTTTTGCCCAGAAAATTTCCCAAGGCCTATTGCTATTCTGTATTTAAATTTTATCAAGTTTTAAAGCAATTTATCAAGTAATTGGAATTGAAGAACAGAGTCCACAGAAAATATAAAACTTTATTACAAAAGTATAGTCGAGTTAAAAAAAAAATTAAACAGAACTAAACAAAAACTATGGTTAAATTATAAAACCAAGCAAAAATAATTACAATAATTAAAGAGTATATCTAATTTCTTAGTCTAACTGAGTTATAGTATCTCTTGAGTATTGAAATCTCAACTCAGCTTAAGGTTTTGCCTTCTTCTGGAGAAAAGATCTGCCTTCTTCTTTGCAAATATCAAATTTATATTCTTCTAACGGTGGGGACATTTTCCCACTACATTATTATTTCTATTTCTATCCTTTACAGCTGTCCTCTTATCTCTATCAGTCTTTACAGCTGTCTTCTTTCTTGTCTAATCTGGAATCCTCTAGAGAGGAATATTCCCTTTCTTGGCAGTAGAGGCTGAACTTTCTTCTTTCTGGGCCTCCTTTTGGGCTTCTCTATCTATTGAAGTTTCTACAGTTTCATTCCTCTGCCCAAAGTCTAAGTCCATATTCTGACTGTTATGAAAATTTATAATGGGCCTTTGCAATTTTAATTGACTGGGCAAATTGAATATCTTACAGAACCAGTCAGCCCATCCTTCTGAGGGTTGAGTGTCCATGTCTTCTAAGCCTTTTATTACATCATTCTGTATTTTTTGTATCACTTCGGTGGTTTCCTTTATTTCTAATGATATTTCTTTGTTAATTTCTGAGTTTTCGTATATCATGTCTAATTTTTCTAATATCAGGTCTTCTTTAGTCTTTCCTTTGTCGCTTACGACTCCTGAGTATGATGTTTGATTCTTGCTATGTTCTAACCGTGTTTCTAAGTCTTGTATTTTCTTCTTTAGAAGATTTTCTTCTTCTTCTTTATCAATTAATTTTCCTTCTAAATCATGTATTATTTTCTTCATCCTTATCATCTGTTGGGGTATGTCTTTTGGTATTTCAACTTGCATGGTCAGTATATCTGACTCGTCTGTTGTCTGTTCTAGTATTTCTGGACTTATATAAAAAGTAGTCAGGTATTTCTTGGCTTCTGTCTGTGCTTCTTTTATAGACAAGTATTTTTTATACTTGGGGTCTTTATGTTTTGTATTCTGTATTACTTGTTCCCAAGTTTTATAAATTCCCGGTTGAGGGCCTGTATATACTACGTATGCAATGTTATTATTGTTTCTCTGGGTAAAGTATAAGCTGAAACCGTTTATGGCCGCTATAGCGTGTTTATCATCTTTTCTTTTTACGGCTACCCAAAGATTGTCTAAAAGAATTCTTTCCGTATCATTGAGCAGGGTTCCTTTAGGGTAATTGAAGGCCCATGAAGTCTCCCTGAAGTCTGAAAAGTTTAATTTCTCTGAAAAAACCAACGCTTTTAGCTTTGGCTGGTTTCTGTTTATCATAGTTATGTCTTCTGGTAGTATTCTATCTCCTGAAGTATTTGGAGTATTTATCAGGCTGTCTATCGTTGGTCTAGAGGAGGTATTTCCTTGGTATTTTATTAACTTTCCTCTTCCTCGGTCTGATGCTCTCATGGTTCTTGGCTCTTCTCTTTCAGTTATGTATTTCCTACAAATTATTAAATTGTAAGAGTCTGGATAGTATATCAGCAATTTTATTTTGATCACCTTGTATATGTTCTAACAGTGGTTTATATCCTTTTTGTAATAAGAGTGATGTAAGTTTATACCATCTTTTATAAGAAGATCTTTTCTTTTCTTTCTTTAAATTATTATAGTATTTAACGATAGCAATACAGTCTGTTCTAATTGTGAATTCTATTTTACCAATAATAAAGAATTCAAAAGATTCTAAGGCATAGTATATTGCTAACAATTCTGAGTCTATAGTACTAATTTCTCCCTTTTCCTTAAAGGATCCACTAGTGTATCTACATATTCTTTCTTCAGTTTTATTAGAAGTCTTATGGGGTTTGCTTATTAAAACAGCTCCCCACCCAGATGCCGATCCATCTGTTTCTATTATTAAATAATCTGTATCTAATGGTATTTCTAGCTTCGGTAAATTCTTTACTCTTTCTTTTAGATTTCTAATTATTTCATGGTCTTTATAACTTAATTACTCAAAAATTTCTTTACCAGTCTTTAAATATAATGGTTTTAAGTATTTAGATAAGTCTTTTATAAAAGGTCTAGCGTAATGCAACAATCCTAAAAATTGCTGAAGTTGCTTCTTTTCTTTTATGTTTTCTGGAAAGTCTAGTATCTTAGTAGTTATATGAGATTGTAATTCTATTTGTCCTTCTCCAATTACAACCCCTAAAAAGTTTATTTTTGTTCTTCCCAATTCTATCTTTTTCTTAGATATTATTAATCCATTCTCTTCAAATTTCTTAAAAACTTCTATAAGATGTCTATTATGATCTTTAGCTGTTTTACTAAAGACTAGTATATCATCTATGTATACTGCAGTAAAGTCTGTAAGTTTCTCAAAGATCTTATCCATTCTTTTCTAAAAAACTGCAGGAGCGTTCTTAAGACCTAATGGCATTACTGTCCATTCCCAATGTCCTATAGGGTTTGGGCAAATAAATGCAGTCCATTCTATCGAGTCTTTGTGCATTCTTATTTGATAGTATCCTGACTTTAGATCAATTTTACTCATAAATTTTGATCCTTGTATTTTATTTATAAGCATTTCTTTGTTGGGTATATCGTATCCATTATTCTCAGTATTATCATTAAGTTGTTTATAATTTATAACCATTCTGGGTTTTCCTCGTTTCTTTTCTGCATTATTATTAACAAAGAAACTAGGTGACCTATGTCTAGATTCTGATCGTCTAATAAATTTATTTTTTATGAGTTCTTCTAATGCTTCTTTATACCATTCTAACTCCTGATTATTAGCTGGTATTGCTTTCGCTCGTATAGTGATATCAGGGTTTATAATTTCTAGTTTATATTCAGTAGGGTTTCTATTCCAGTGTTTCTGAGGATTTTCCCCTATTATTTCTAGCTTCTCAAGTCTAGATTGGTATTGTAATATTTCATTGTCTAAAATTATATTATTCAATTGGTTTGAATATATATAGTCTGATTCTATTTCGTGGAATTCTAAATATTCTTCATCAATATAAGTTTATTTATTTGTATTATGTATAGGTATCTTGTCTTCTAATCCTTTATCCCTGTCGAAAAAAGTTTTAGGAGTAAAGGGTATAGAAAAGTTATTAAACCTAAAACTTATATAGTCTTTCGTTATTACTGCCATTCTATTGTCATGTATAAGATAGTCTAGTCCTAAAATGGCTAAATATCCTAGTTGGTATAAGTTTCTTATTGGAATATTTGTTATAGTAGTTATTAATTTATCTTGGTTTATATCTATCATTTCTACTAGTATCTCTGGTATATATTGTGAACATGTAGTTATACTACCGTCCATCTGTCTTCCAATAGTAGGTTTGTCTAAGTTATGTTTATATTTTGAAGGAATTAGTTTATCATCTATTTTTGATGTCGAACATCCAGAGTCTATTAACGCTAATCCTTGTATTTTAAAGTCTTGTATAATACATGTTATTTTAATAGTATAACTCGTATATGGTGCTTCATAAGGCTGTCTATTAATTCGATGGTAGTGAAATCTTTTTTCATATAAGTCTAATAAGATTTCATCGGTTATGTCTAATTCTAATAATTCTAAAATATTCTGTTGACTATTATTTTGTATATACTGGTCTAATCCTTCTTCCTCTAATTGACTAACTCTATTTTCTAAGTTAGCAATTCTATCTTCCATTAGTCTAAATCTTTCTCTCCAAGTTCTTTGTTCTAAATTATCTGCAAAAGTATAAGAGTTTCTAGTTTCTGTTGTTAATGTTGGCCATTCTGAATTATTATATTCTTCCCAACAGAATTTACAAATTTCAGTATAACAGTTATTACATTGAGCTCTTAGTTCTATAATCGGGTATAAATGACATTTATAACATTCCTTATCATCATTTCCTTTTCTGAAATTCCAAGTATGTTCTACACATTCTGTTCTATCCATAAATTCTATTTTTATATTTTTATATCTTTCCATTACTTCTAATAAGTCTGTTGGTTCATTATCATCTTCTTCTTCAGAACTATATTCTTCCTTATCGCTTACTATTGAGTATATTGTTTCAGTATCACTGACTTCTTCGGTTATTGCTAGTAAGTCTAAATTAATATTTTCTACTAACCTTGATTCTCTAGTATGTATATTATGTTTATTAGGACATTTGGTTGATAAATGACCTATTTCTCCACATGCATAGCATGTAATTGTATCTCTGTATTGTCTTTTATCATTAAATCTTCTAACATGTCTTTTAGGATTTAAAAATGGTTTCTTAGCATTAGTCTTAGATTTTCTAATATAGTACGCTTTTCTTATTCTATTATAGGGTCTTCCTCTTTTATTATACTGAGTATTTTTGCTTCTAGGTTTTCTATTACAAGAAGTACAAGCTTCTTGTCCGTATTGTTGCGGTGTATAAATATTATTACAAAATCCGGAATTGTCTTTCATCTGTCTTTGTATACTTATTTCTGTACATTTCTTTTCTAAATGCTTCATTATTTGATATACTAAAGTATTTATATTTAGAGTATAGTTATTTTCCTTTTCTAAGAATTTATTTCCTTCCTCCTGTATTTCTTGTCCTAACGGTCCAGGTAACTTGAGGAGTAATTTCTTCATAAATTCTTTATTATAAGTATTTTGGCTTTTAGCTGTAAAATGTATGTAATCGTTTAAAAACGGTACAACATATTTCCAGTCATTAAGCTTTAATTGTTCTAAATTTCTTACTGCTTCTTTCTGTTGTATAATTGATCCTATATTAGGGTCTGTAGCAGTCAAAAGATTGCTTATAGTATTACAAAAATTCCATGGGTTATTTCCTACATTTATTAATCTAGTATATTCTTGAGGATAGTTGATTTTAAAATCATCCCATGCTCTCTTTGCAGTATTTCCTAATGTAGTTTTAAGGAAACTATACATTTGTTCTGGAGTATGATTGAAATTCTTTTCTAAGTAATTCTTAACAGTTAAGCTTTTCCATTGCTGTATAACCTCAGGCCATACTTGAGGCGAGTATTTTTCTAATTGCAATAGACTTTCTTCTTTGTATATTCCTATTGGAAATCTATTTCCTCTAGATTTATATTTTCCATTATCAGATTGGTATTCAGAGTATTGTCTTGGTGGTATATTTCCTCTATTATAATTTATAAAAGTAGGTCTATTTCTTGGAGGTTCTAAAGGTGTCTCTGTCTTAGTTCCTGAAATTCCTTCCATTAATTCTTTAGGTAGATTATTAAGGAAATCCTCCATTTCTTCTACATCCATTAAGTTTCTAGTATAATTACTTTGAGTCTCTTCTTCTTCTAATATTCTTATAGTTTCTTCTAAGTATATTCTCTTCTCAAAAATATCTATTATTTCTTGAGGTCTTCTATTTTCGTATGCTTGCTTAATCCATTCTATTCTTTCTTCTAATGTCTGATTTATAAATTGTATAACAATATTATTATAATTTTCTCTAGTATTAAAATATCCTTCATTATATAAATCAAAGAATATTGTTTGTAAAGGGTCTAATTTTATATCTACTAAGTCTATATTTTGATTATTAAGAATCTGGTCATTAATAGCCCCAGAGCTATTAGATTGTGTATCAGCTTCTAAATTTTCTGTATAATTTTTATAATTATCAAATCTTATACTAATTCTTCCTCTGTTATCTTCAAAGATTTGACTTTGGTCTGGTATTAGCTTTGTCTTACTTTCTTCGAATAGTCTGGTTATATTCCATTCTATTCCAGCATAAGTTTCTGCTGAAAATTTTGGTGGTTTTATAAATCTAACACCCTTTGATACTAGGGCTTGTATTATATCTTCCACTTTACATTTATATTTTATATTAGTTGAATTGATGGATTTACCGATTAATCCAACCATTATAACAAGATTATTTCTATTTATTAAACCATAACCTTTAGTCATGATTCCTATTTTTATTTGATGTAAGTCTTTTGATTCTAAGAAAAATTCTGGAACACAATAGAATAATCCTCTATTGTCATTCATGTCTATATCCATTATGCTTATAAGTTTCTTACTTTCTTCTTGTATAGAGTCATCGTATATAGTTATTATAGTATGAGCTCCTAAATCTTGTCTAGTCATGCCTTTTATTCCTATTATAATAAGGCCTAAGTGAGTATATTTATATCCATCTTTAGCTATTTGCTTAGCTACTGATTTCTCTAGAAGGGGTATTCTAACTATGTCTTCATCCCCACATTTTATAGATTTTTCTTCTGTTTTTCTAAGAAGTCTATATTTTTCTGTCCAATTGCCCTTTTGATAAAGTATTTTTGGGTTTAATATATCCAAATTTTTTAACACAAATAAATATATTAGTCATATAAATACAACTTTAAGCATTGGATAAATTTTACAAACTTATTAGAACTGTCAATAAACTTTAGTTTCAGCATAGTCAACACAAAATGCCTAAACGCCCTTCCGGCTAAACGGCTGGATGCGACAAGAGCTTAATAGTAAAGTTCTGACTGTCCTAATAATTTTAACCTAACCCATTATTGCATTTATTTCCTAGTATAAATTCATCTTACCAAATTTTGTCCTAATAAATTCTTATTATATTAAGTATATAGAACAAATTAAATATACCATTAAGCATATTCAGTCGTACAAATCAATAATATAAAAACATACTATTTTTCAGAGGTATTCATGGCATTATTTAACACAATAGATTAGCCTACCATATTATGGTGGCACAAACACAAAATATTATTAATATAAAAATTTACAATAACGAAGGAATTATACCTTCGGAGCACACTGTGGAGTTGATTAGAGACCTCCTCCTTAATTGTTACAAGCTACGTACACACCTATCATTACAATTTTTATTCGCTATCCTAAATCGCAATCTGCTTAAACAGAGAAAACAATCCGTTTATATAGAATACGGATTTGAAAAAAAATTACAATACAGAAAATAAAATAAAAGAAAGAGGCGGATAGCTGGTGATGAGCAGGAGACAGCTGGATGGACGACCGCTGAAAGAGGAAAGAGACAGGGAGGTGGCAGACAGGAGAGGATGGCCACCGAAAGAAGAAAGGGATAGGAGGGACAGGTGGCCGGCAACTATGAGTGCTCTGTCAAGAAAAAGAAAAAGAGAAATATTCTCTGTCGGCCAAAACCCGAAAAATCCAAAAAATACTATTCACCTTTATAAAAGGTAATAGTAACTGGTAATTATTTTTCTTTGCCTTTGGCTTTGCTTATAGAATCTTGCTTGGTATTACCAAGTAGTAAATCTAAAGGCAGTTCATTCTCAAAAGGATCTTGAGAATCTTGAAGCATGGCTACATTTGTAGCAATTGCTGCTTCCATAACAATATCCTCTCCAACAGAAGAGGCTGTTAAAGAAATATCCGGTTGTTGAATTTCAATCCCGAAATTTTTCTTTAAATCTGTCTTCATTGCTTCCATATAGGCAGTAATCATTTGTTCCTTTGAAACTTGTCCTTTCATTTTTAATTTTCGAGAAATTGGTTCAAAAGGACTAGGTATCTCAATTTGAGATACTCTTGATCTATATGTATCAAGAGTTGACTTTATAGAGTCAATTGTATCCTGAGCTTCAATATTTCCTTGCTCATTTTTCCTCATCATTTTCTTCCAGAATTTGGATGAAAAATTCCTATATATGCAAGGAATGTGTTGTTTAGTATAACCAAACTCTATATCCCATTTAAATATGTAAGGGATTCCAAATTCTATAAAGAAATTAGGAATTGGCATGCCTTCAATCCAATTATTGGTATGTTGGGCTTCAATAAGTTTGGGAGATATTTCTACCCAGTCAGAATAAAAATCTCTGAAAATTCCGGGCAAAATTTCAATTTCCGGACCAAAAATCTGCCACCATTGGTATAACCAATTGGGAAAATCCTTTTTGTATCTGTTCTGGCAGAATTTTAAAAACCAAGTATGCTTGTGGGATGGGTTTTGGTATAACAAAACCTTCTGGAAAGCTTCAACATAATCCCAGTAATTAAATCTGACAGTAGTTTTATTGTCAGCAAGCAAGTACTCTCTATCTTTAAAAGTACTTAGACCCCATTCTTCAGCGGATATAACACGCTTAATGATTGCCTTGCTAAAAGTATATATTCTTCCAGCTTTAAAATGGGTTATTTCCCACGAATCTGTAGTTTTGAGGATTTGCTCAAAATGATTTCTGCCTTTATATGATCCGGCAGTAAAGGAGATTCCTGATTCAATATCCAAATATTTTTGGAATAATCCCCAGACATCATCTTTTCTTTTGATGTCATTGTCTTCAAGAAGAAGTATAACTTCTTTTTCGTTATGCTTAAAATAAGGAAAGTCATCAGACTCTTCTTCCATTATTTGAGCATATGATGGGTTTGTAGCCTGTTCAGTCTGGCTACTGGATGCAACCTGAGTATTACTCTGGTCTTGTTTAGATGCTTTGAAAGCAAGAAATTCCTTATAAAGAGAATCTCTTTCTGTTGATGCAATATTCTAGGCTATGAGCCTAGAATTTCCATGTTGAGCCAATAAATTTCCTCTATTAGAGGAATATTGGCCTCTGCCTTGGGAAGTATTTCCTCTATGAGAGGAATTTCCCTTGCTTCGGTTGCCTTTAGTGCTCATCCTGCAACATTTAAATGGAAACTATTAGTTTCAGATAAATATTCTCTAGTTAGAAAATCTGGCAGGCTATTATCTGTCCCTTTTTTGTATTCAATAATAAAATCAAAAGGGGCTAATTGAGCTTGCCATCTTGCAAACATTTGTTTGCTGACATCATGTTTAAAGTCTTTGTCAAACATATATTTGGCTGCTTGACAATCAGTTTTTATTAAAAAATTTTGATTATATAAATCATCTTGGAATTTTAGTACACATTTTAGTATAGCTAAAATTTCCTTTGCTATTGTAGCATAGTTTTTCTGGCTATCATTCCATTTACCAGAATAAAATCTAACAAGATATTCTTGTTTGTCAATTGGTGATATTTGTTTTAAAATTCCACCATATCCTATGTCTGAGGCATCTGTTTCGATGATTTTATCCCAATTGGGATTAGCTAACATAAGACAGGGTAAGTTATTAACTTTCTGTTTAATTAACCTAACCGCTTCTGTGTGACTATTAGTCCAAGGTTTAGGTTCCTTTTTAAGTCTATCATATAAGATAGCAGTATGTTTAGACAAATCTTTTAGGTAGGGTGAAATATAATTTAGACTACCTAAAAACCTTTGGAGTTGAGTTTTGTCTTTAATTTCATCAGGAAATTTAGAAGCAAACTCAATACTTCTGTCTATGGGAATTATTTTTCCCTTGTCAATATTATGACCTAAAAATCTTATATTAGATTTAAATAATTGCATTTTGGGTTTAGATATTACTAACCCATTTTGAATGACAACTCTTTTAAAAATTTCGAGATGTCTAAAATGCATTTCAATATTCTTTGAGAATACTAAAATGTCATCAATATAGACTATTATAAAGTCTGAGTAAGGGTTAAAAATATCATTCATGATATTTTGAAACTCTGAAGGGGCATTTTTTAGCCCAAAAGGCATAACCTTCCACTCATATTGACCGAAAGGTACATTAAAAGCAGTTTTATATACATCGCTTTCATTAATTTGAATTTGCCAGTAACCCGATTTTAAATCGAATTTAGAAAATATTAAGGCATTATGAAGCCTGTCAAGAAGATCTTTCTTATTAGGAATAGGATACCTAATCCATTTTAACACTTTATTTAGTGGTTTATAATTAATAACTAATCGTGGTATACCTCTTTCCTTTTCAACGTGTTTATTAACATAGAAAGCGGTACAAGACCAAGGTGATTTAGAAGGTCTTATTAAGCCCTTACTTTGGAGATTATTAATCTCTTCTTTGCATAAATTCAGATATTCTGAATTCATTTGACAAGGTCTTGCCTTAGTGGGAATTAATTTTTCATTAAATTCCTCTTCGTATGGCAAAGACACAATATGCTTTTTTCTATTCCAGAAAGCATTTGGGTGATCACTACATATTTCAGAAGTGAATTGATTATTAATCAATTTAATTTTATCCTGTAATTTAGGATTTTCTAACATATTATCAATGTTAATAAAATTAATTTCTTCTTTTAAAACATTAATTTGGTTTTGTTTACTCTTTATTAAAGAGTCTTTAATTTGATTTAAAAACCTAGTAACCGGTTTTGTTTCAAATTGGAAGTAGATATTACTACCTTGAAAAGTTCCTGTAAAACCATTAGAGTCAATGTTTTTTAAAGGAAACAAACTTCTCATAAAAGGAGTGCCAAGTATAACTTGGTTAGTTATGTCTTTAACTAAAATAAAATTGGTAGGAATACAAATTTTATTCTTGCATATATATGCAGTAGGGATTTTAAAACTTATATTAAGTTTTTGTCCATTAGCAGACCTTAAGGATTGTGAGGTCTTATGGAAATAATTGGTGGGTATTATTCCCTCCTGTATACAGTTTAGATCTGCACCACTGTCAACTAGTGCAATAAGATCTTTAAAGATTTTGCCTTCTATAAGAAGTGAAATCTTTATATACCATTTTTGTGAAGTCATTACTTCTATGGTTGATAGGAAATCATCATGATCTGAATTATTTTCAGATGACGTTGATGAGGAATAAACAACAGGAGTTTTTCCTTTTAGTTTCTCTAATTTAGAGACCCTATTACTTAGACTTTCATTGTTTAATTTTAAGTCTTTTATTTCTTTTTTAAGGTTATTAACCTCAATAAATAAATCACTAGTGTTAGTAATTTCACTAGTTTGTTTTTGTTTAAGCATCCTTTTGACTTCAGCCATAGAATATGGGTCAGAAGTCTTAAGAGTAAATTGCTCTTCTTTAGATGCTTGGTTTTGCTTATTATTATTAGCAAATTCTTCTAAGATTTTTAATCTTAGATCTGGATCCTTAATCCATTGTAATATATCTAGGATATTATCACTAGTTATTACATTTATTTTCATGTCCTGAAATTGTGACATAATTTGATAAATATTATCATTTTCACTATCACTAGAATTTCTAGCTACTTGTTTACATTTACAGTCTGTTTCAGATGAAATGATTTTTTCATCTTTTAATTTAGTCAGATTATTTTCTGACTCAGTGGAAGAAGAACTGTATTCAGTATCAGAATTATTTTCTGATTCTGAAGAATTAATCATAACTTTACACAAAGCAGTCTTTAATTCTTCACTAATAATAAGATTATTAATCTTTTTCTTTAATTTGCATTTATTAGCAAAATGACCTTTTCTACCACATTTATAACAGGTTATGGTAGATTTGTCTGGAGGCGGATTATTTTCCAGTCTCCTTTTCTTTCTAAGTTCCCTTTTAGCTTTCCGCTTAGTGAACTTATTACTAGTATAATAATTTTCCTTTTTGGGATGCCTATGAGGCTTGTGAGGTTTACTAGTAGAGGGATTATCAATTCCAAATTGACCACAAAATTGGCCAAGTTGCATCTTTTCATTTAAATGATGCTTTTTAATTTGTTGGTTTAACTTTATTTCATTACATAAAGCTAAACCTTCCTGAATACATGTACCAATTAATTTGCCGTAAGTATAACTTGCGTAGTTAATTTGTACATTGCCTTTTCTAAGGTTTTTTCTAACCCTTTCAGCAAATAACTGAGGTAATCCATCTATAAATTTGGATTTCCAGTGGTCACTATTTGACTCAGGTAATTCCATGACCCTACTTAAAAAGGTGTCTTTATACCACCTAAAAGAGGTCAGGGTAGGACATCTAAGATTTTGTAATAGAGTCCTAATATTTTCACTATTATCAGACCATCGGCCTGTAAAGTGTTCAATAATATTTAAAATGAGTGTATAAACTGCATTTTCAGTTGTGACATTGTTTTCAACTTTTACTGTGGACAAAATTTTTGTCCTATCATCTTGTGATAAATAATTATCCCACCAGCCTTTAAGTTGGCCAGTAAATCCTGCTACTATCATATTAGCAATTACTTTGTCAGTATTACTGTTATTTTTACATATTGTAGAATACATTAACATCCTATGGATAGCACTATAAATCTGTCTTTCAGTGAAACCATCTATGTTCCATTCATAGATTTGTTTTCCACTGTATGAATTATTCATAATTAAATCTTGTTCTTCAAAAAGAACATCTTTTGGTGTAGGCCTAGGATAATAAAACAAATTTTGTTTTGGCCTGTCTGCATATTTATGCAATTTATTAATTTCGTCTATGAGAACGTTTTTATAATTTTTAGTGTTACTTATTGTATCACTAAATTCCTCCTCTAGAGTATTGATTAGAAGAGTTTCAAATTTCTCAGTTAAGAATTTCTCCAAATCAGTTAAAGATTTTAATTTAAAACCTTTTATTTCCGGAGGGGGCTGTATACTAGGGGTAGCACTACTGCTAGCTTCTGTCCTAGTAACATTAGTATTATTGTTATTAACAATATTTGTCAATTCATGGATTTGGGAATAAATTCTTTCTACCCTATTATGAATATCCACAAGTTTTTCTCCTAATATTATTAGGTAAATATTTGTGAAATTTTTCTGTTTAACCAGAGCATTAATGTGCTGTGTGGTTGACTGAATAATTTCATTTTCAAATATTTTTTGGAAAGCATTATAATGCCTGATTTCATTATCTCTTTCTATTGAGAAGGGATAATTTGGGGGAAATACTTGTTTAATAGTTTCCCCGTTAGGATTTTTAAAATCTCTTTCAATTACAGAAATAAATTTTTCTACATGGTTGGCTATAAACCAATACACAAAAGATACTTTGATATTTTTATGAGATAATTCTTCATAAAATTCCTTCTGAAAGTTATTTCTTTCGTCCTTAGAAAAATTATTAAAAAACCATGTCCTAAATGGCTTCCAATGATCTTTCTGAAAATCCATTTGGATTTCTTTTCTGGCTTGTGAGCCAGGACTAAAATCAATTTTGGTTTTATCTATCATAGGGTAAAATTCATTTCGCTGGCAGTCATATCTGCCGGAACTTCATAAATTCCAGATGCTATGTTGTTTTTATCAACATGAATCCTATTAACCCTATCATGGTTAAGTTCTGATTCTCTATCTGACTCATTTGATGAGTTATCAAAATTATTATTTTCATTTTTAGAATTATTAGGACAGTCAGAACTTTACTATTAAGCTCTTGTCGCATCCAGCCGTTTAGCCGGAAGGGCGTTTAGGCATTTTGTGTTGACTATGCTGAAACTAAAGTTTATTGACAGTTCTAATAAGTTTGTAAAATTTATCCAATGCTTAAAGTTGTATTTATATGCCTAATATATTTATTTGTGTTAAAAAATTTTGTTCTAATAAATGTCTTATTAGGTTAAGTATGTAAAACTAAATTAAATATCCTATTAGGTATGGTCCGGTCCTGCTTGTGATGGTATCAGAGCCTGGTATTTTTTATGCATTCTGGTATTATTTAACACATTTTTCCTAATGGATATGATTAGGACCAATAGAGATGCTGTTAAAAACAGCATGGCAGAGGAATTTGATATTCCTCAAAATTTAGATCTACTTAATAAGTGGACTATTCCTAAAATTAATCCTAAGACCATTTATAAATATGGTACATTTGAAAAAATAGGATTAAGATAGGTAGTTAAAACTACTGAAGAGACCATTTCCCTTAATAAGGACGAAATGACAATTAGATTATTAAATAATTCCGATATTAATAATTATCGTAGAACTTATAAATTCCTACATATAGGATTAGTGCAGGTTGCGTTTAAGCCTTTAACTTTAGAAGGCTTACCTGAAAGCTTTGTAGCAGCTTTAAGAGACGCTAGGAATTTAGATTGGAAACAGTCACTAATGGGCTTAATACAGTCCAGTTTGGCCCAAGGCCCAGTATACTTTAATGTATACCCAAATCTGCAATTATCATTGTCAGATATTAATATATTAGATGCTTTAACATTAAATGTTAAAACTAATGGGTATAATTATGCCCCTGGATCAGAAGTCATTTGTGTATGCTATAGGATATATTTTAAGCCTTTAATGACTTTAAATCCACATTGTCAAATCATGGACAAACCTTTAAATGAAACGATTCTAATAGAGTCAAATTACCATAGGTCAGAAATTACTACACGTAGACCTATTAAATGGGAGGAAATTATATTTCCTGAAAATTGGATCATAGAAAAAGCTGTTCCAGCCAGACCAATTACTCAAAATAATCCTACTAGGATTATTCAAACTCAAGAAGGAAATATCCTAATAAATTTTGAAAAACAAAAATTCCGGGAAAATATTCCTAGGTCCAGATCTTCAAGATCTAGTTTTAATCGTTTTCATATATCTCCAGTTCATAACTCTAGCAATACAAATAGTATTCATAATACTGATATTCCACGCAATTCAATATCAAATATTGAAGGAATTTATAATTCCAATAATTTCAATAATAGTATTCATAATACTGCAAACAAGAATCTAAGACATTCAATGTCAGACATAAATAGAATTAATAATTCTAATAAATGTCTTATTAGGCATATAAATACAACTTTAAGCATTGGATAAATTTTACAAACTTATTAGAACTGTCAATAAACTTTAGTTTCCGCATAGTCAACACAAAATGCCTAAACGCCCTTCCGGCTAAACGGCTGGATGTGACAAGAGCTTAATAGTAAAGTTCTGACTGTCCTAATAATTTTAACCTAACCCATTATTGCATTTATTTCCTAGTATAAATTCATCTTACCAAATTTTGTCCTAATAAATTCTTATTATATTAAGTATATAGAACAAATTAAATATACCATTAAGCATATTCAGTCTTACAAATCAATAATATAAAAACATACTATTTTTCAGAGGTATTCATGGCATTATTTAACACAATAGATTAGCCTACCATATTATGGTGGCACAAACACAAAATATTATTAATATAAAAATTTACAATAACGAAGGAATTATACCTTCGGAGCACACTGTGGAGTTGATCAGAGACCTCCTCCTTAATTGTTACAAGCTACGTACACACCTATCATTACAATTTTTATTCGCTATCCTAAATCGCAATCTGCTTAAACAGAGAAAACAATCCGTTTATATAGAATACGGATTTGAAAAAAATTTACAATACAGAAAATAGAATAAAAGAAAGAGGCGGACAGCTGGTGATGAGCAGGAGACAGCTGGATGGACGACCGCCGAAAGAGGAAAGAGACAGGGAGGTGGCAGATAGGAGAGGATGGCCACCGAAAGAAGAAAGGGATAGGAGGGACAGGTGGTCGGCAACTATGAGTGCTCTGTCAAGAAAAAGAAAAAGAGAAATATTCTCTGTCGGCCAAAACCCGAAAAATCCAAAAAATATTATTCACCTTTATAAAAGGTAATAGTAACTGGTAATTATTTTTCTTTGCCTTTGGCTTTGCTTGTAGAATCTTGCTTGGTATTACCAAGTAGTAAATCTAAAGGCAGTTCATTCTCAAAAGGATCTTGAGAATCTTGAAGCATGGCTTCATTTGTAGCAATTGCTGCTTCCATAACAATATCCTCTCCAACAGAAGAGGCTGTTAAAGAAATATCCGGTTGTTGAATTTCAATCCCGAAATTTTTCTTTAAATCTGTCTTCATTGCTTCCATATAGGCAGCAATCATTTGTTCCTTTGAAACTTGTCCTTTCATTTTTAATTTTCGAGAAATTGGTTCAAAAGGACTAGGTATCTCAATTTGAGATACTCTTGATCTATATGTATCAAGAGTTGACTTTATAGAGTCAATTGTATCCTGAGCTTCAATATTTCCTTGCTCATTTTTCCTCATCATTTTCTTCCAGAATTTGGATGAAAAATTCCTATATATGCAAGGAATGTGTTGTTTAGTATAACCAAACTCTATATCCCATTTAAATATGTAAGGGATTCCAAATTCTATAAAGAAATTAGGAATTGGCATGCCTTCAATCCAATTATTGGTATGTTGGGCTTCAATAAGTTTGGGAGATATTTCTACCCAGTCAGAATAAAAATCTCTGAAAATTTCGGGCAAAATTTCAATTCCCGGACCAAAAATCTGCCACCATTGGTATAACCAATTGGGAAAATCCTTTTTGTATATGTTCTGGCAGAATTTTAAAAACCAAGTATGCTTGTGGGATGGGTTTTGGTATAACAAAACCTTCTGGAATGCTTCAACATAATCCCAGTAATTAAATCTGACAGTAGTTTTATTGTCAGCAAGCAAGTACTCTCTATCTTTAAAAGTACTTAGACCCCATTCTTCAGCGGATATAACACGCTTAATGATTGCCTTGCTAAAAGTATATATTCTTCCAGCTTTAAAATGGGTTATTTCCCACGAATCTGTAGTTTTGAGGATTTGCTCAAAATGATTTCTGCCTTTATATGATCCGGCAGTAAAGGAGATTCCTGATTCAATATCCAAATATTTTTGGAATAATCCCCAGACATCATCTTTTCTTTTGATGTCATTGTCTTCAAGAAGAAGTATAACTTCTTTTTCGTTATGCTTAAAATAAGGAAAGTCATCAGACTCTTCTTCCATTATTTGAGCATATGATGGGTTTGTAGCCTGTTCAGTCTGGCTACTGGATGCAACCTGAGTATTACTCTGGTCTTGTTTAGATGCTTTGAAAGCAAGAAATTCCTTATAAAGAGAATCTCTTTCTGTTGATGCAATATTCTGGGCTATGAGCCTAGAATTTCCATGTTGAGCCAATAAATTTTCTCTATTAGAGGAATATTGGCCTCTGCCTTGGGAAGTATTTCCTCTATGAGAGGAATTTCCCTTGCTTCGGTTGCCTTTGGTGCTCATCCTGCAACATTTAAATGGAAACTATTAGTTTCTGATAAATATTCTCTAGTTAGAAAATCTGGCAGGCTATTATCTGTCCCTTTTTTATATTCAATAATAAAATCAAAAGGGGCTAATTGAGCTTGCCATCTTGCAAACATTTGTTTGCTGACATCATGTTTAAAGTCTTTGTCAAACATATATTTGGCTGCTTGACAATCAGTTTTTATTAAAAACTTTTGATTATATAAATCATCTTGGAATTTTAGTACACATTTTAGTATAGCTAAAATTTCCTTTGCTATTGTAGCATAGTTTTTCTGGCTATCATTCCATTTACCAGAATAAAATCTAACAAGATATTCTTGTTTGTCAATTGGTGATATTTGTTTTAAAATTCCACCATATCCTATGTCTGAGGCATCTGTTTCAATGATTTTATCCCATTTGGGATTAGCTAACATAAGACAGGGTAAGTTATTAACTTTCTGTTTAATTAACCTAACCGCTTCTGTGTGACTATTAGTCCAAGGTTTAGGTTCCTTTTTAAGTCTATCATATAAGATAGCAGTATGTTTAGACAAATCTTTTAGGTAGGGTGAAATATAATTTAGACTACCTAAAAACCTTCGGAGTTAAGTTTTGTCTTTAATTTCATCAGGAAATTTAGAAGCAAACTCAATACTTCTGTCTATGGGAATTATTTTTCCCTTGTCAATATTATGACCTAAAAATCTTATATTAGATTTAAATAATTGCATTTTGGGTTTAGATATTACTAACCCATTTTGAATGACAACTCTTTTAAAAATTTCGAGATGTCTAAAATGCATTTCAATATTCTTTGAGAATACTAAAATGTCATCAATATAGACTATTATAAAGTCTGAGTAAGGGTTAAAAATATCATTCATGATATTTTGAAACTCTGAAGGGGCATTTTTTAGCCCAAAAGGCATAACCTTCCACTCATATTGACCGAAAGGTACATTAAAAGCAGTTTTATATACATCGCTTTCATTAATTTGAATTTGCCAGTAACCCGATTTTAAATCGAATTTAGAAAATATTAAGGCATTATGAAGCCTGTCAAGAAGATCTTTCTTATTAGGAATAGGATACCTAATCCATTTTAACACTTTATTTAGTGGTTTATAATTAATAACTAATTGTGGTATACCTCTTTCCTTTTCAGCATGTTTATTAACATAGAAAGCGGTACAAGACCAAGGTGATTTAGAAGGTCTTATTAAGCCCTTACTTTGGAGATTATTAATCTCTTCTTTGCATAAATTCAGATATTCTGAATTCATTTGACAAGGTCTTGCCTTAGTGGGAATTAATTTTTCATTAAATTCCTCTTCGTATGGCAAAGACACAATATGCTTTTTTCTATTCCAGAAAGCATTTGGGTGATCACTACATATTTCAGAAGTGAATTGATTATTAATCAATTTAATTTTATCCTGTAATTTAGGATTTTCTAACATATTATCAATGTTAATAAAATTAATTTCTTCTTTTAAAAAATTAATTTGGTTTTGTTTACTCTTTATTAAAGAGTCTTTAATTTGATTTAAAAACCTAGTAACCGGTTTTGTTTCAAATTGGAAGTAGATATTACTACCTTGAAAAGTTCCTGTAAAACCATTAGAGTCAATGTTTTTTAAAGGAAACAAACTTCTCATAAAAGGAGTGCCAAGTATAACTTGGTTAGTTATGTCTTTAACTAAAATAAAATTGGTAGGAATACAAATTTTATTCTTGCATATATATGCAGTAGGGATTTTAAAACTTATATTAAGTTTTTGTCCATTAGCAGACCTTAAGGATTGTGAGGTCTTATGGAAATAATTGGTGGGTATTATTCCCTCCTGTATACAGTTTAGATCTGCACCACTGTCAACTAGTGCAATAAGATCTTTAAAGATTTTGCCTTCTATAAGAAGTGAAATCTTTATATACCATTTTTTTGAAGTCATTACTTCTATGGTTGATAGGAAATCATCATGATCTGAATTATTTTCAGATGACGTTGATGAGGAATAAACAACAGGAGTTTTTCCTTTTAGTTTCTCTAATTTAGAGACCCTATTACTTAGACTTTCATTGTTTAATTTTAAGTCTTTTATTTCTTTTTTAAGGTTATTAACCTCAATAAATAAATCACTAGTGTTAGTAATTTCACTAGTTTGTTTTTGTTTAAGCATCCTTTTGACTTCAGCCATAGAATATGGGTCAGAAGTCTTAAGAGTAAATTGCTCTTCTTTAGATGCTTGGTTTTGCTTATTATCATTAGCAAATTCTTCTAAGATTTTTAATCTTAGATCTGGATCCTTAATCCATTGTAATATATCTAGGATATTATCACTAGTTATTACATTTATTTTCATGTCCTGAAATTGTGACATAATTTGATAAATATTATCATTTTCACTATCACTAGAATTTCTAGCTACTTGTTTACATTTACAGTCTGTTTCAGATGAAATGATTTTTTCATCTTTTAATTTAGTCAGATTATTTTCTGACTCAGTGGAAGAAGAACTGTATTCAGTATCAGAATTATTTTCTGATTCTGAAGAATTAATCATAACTTTACACAAAGCAGTCTTTAATTCTTCACTAATACTAAGATTATTAATCTTTTTCTTTAATTTGCATTTATTAGCAAAATGACCTTTTCTACCACATTTATAACAGGTTATGGTAGATTTGTCTGGAGGCGGATTATTTTCCAGTCTCCTTTTCTTTCTAAGTTCCCTTTTAGCTTTCCGCTTAGTGAACTTATTACTAGTATAATAATTTTCCTTTTTGGGATGCCTATGAGGCTGTGAGGTTTACTAGTAGAGGGATTATCAATTCCAAATTGACCACAAAATTGGCCAAGTTGCATCTTTTCATTTAAATGATGCTTTTTAATTTGTTGGTTTAACTTTATTTCATTACATAAAGCTAAACCTTCCTGAATACATGTACCAATTAATTTGCCGTAAGTATAACTTGCGTAGTTAATTTGTACATTGCCTTTTCTAAGGTTTTTTCTAACCCTTTCAGCAAATAACTGAGGTAATCCATCTATAAATTTGGATTTCCAGTGGTCACTATTTGACTCAGGTAATTCCATGACTCTACTTAAAAAGGTGTCTTTATACCACCTAAAAGAGGTCAGGGTAGGACATCTAAGATTTTGTAATAGAGTCCTAATATTTTCACTATTATCAGACCATCGGCCTGTAAAGTGTTCAATAATATTTAAAATGAGTGTATAAACTGCATTTTCAGTTGTGACATTGTTTTCAACTTTTACTGTGGACAAAATTTTTATCCTATCGTCTTGTGATAAATAATTATCCCACCAGCCTTTAAGTTGGCCAGTAAATCCTGCTACTATCATATTAGCAATTACTTTGTCAGTATTACTGTTATTTTTACATATTGTAGAATACATTAACATCCTATGGACAACACTATAAATCTGTCTTTCAGTGAAACCATCTATGTTCCATTCATAGATTTGTTTTCCACTGTATGAATTATTCATAATTAAATCTTGTTCTTCAAAAAGAACATCTTGTGGTGTAGGCCTAGGATAATAAAACAAATTTTGTTTTGGCCTGTCTGCATATTTATGCAATTTATTAATTTCGTCTATGAGAACGTTTTTATAATTTTTAGTGTTACTTATTGTATCACTAAATTCCTCCTCTAGAGTATTGATTCGAAGAGTTTCAAATTTCTCAGTTAAGAATTTCTCCAAATCAGTTAAAGATTTTAATTTAAAACCTTTTATTTTTGGAGGGGGCTGTATACTAGGGGTAGCACTACTGCTAGCTTCTGTCCTAGTAACATTAGTATTATTGTTATTAACAATATTTGTCAATTCATGGATTTGGGAATAAATTCTTTCTACCCTATTATGAATATCCACAAGTTTTTCTCCTAATATTATTAGGTAAATATTTGTGAAATTTTTCTGTTTAACCAGAGCATTAATGTGCTGTGTGGTTGACTGAATAATTTCATTTTCAAATATTTTTTGGAAAGCATTATAATGCCTGATTTCATTATCTCTTTCTATTGAGAAGGGATAATTTGGGGGAAATACTTGTTTAATAGTTTCCCCATTAGGATTTTTAAAATCTCTTTCAATTACAGAAATAAATTTTTCTACATGGTTGGCTATAAACCAATACACAAAAGATACTTTGATATTTTTATGAGATAATTCTTCATAAAATTCCTTCTGAAAGTTATTTCTTTCGTCCTTAGAAAAATTATTAAAAAACCATGTCCTAAATGGCTTCCAATGATCTTTCTGAAAATCCATTTGGATTTCTTTTCTGGCTTGTGAGCCAGGACTAAAATCAATTTTGGTTTTATCTATCATAGGGTAAAATTCATTTCGCTGGCAGTCATATCTGCCGGAACTTCATAAATTCCAGATGCTATGTTGTTTTTATCAACATGAATCCTATTAACCCTATCATGGTTAAGTTCTGATTCTCTATCTGACTCATTTGATGAGTTATCAAAATTATTATTTTCATTTTTAGAATTATTAATTCTATTTATGTCTGACATTGAATGTCTTAGATTCTTGTTTGCAGTATTATGAATACTATTATTGAAATTATTGGAATTATTAATTCCTTCAATATTTGATATTGAATTGCGTGGAATATCAGTATTATGAATACTGTTTGTATTGCTAGAGTTATGAATTGGAGATATATGAAAATGATTAAAACTAGATCTTGAAGATCTGGACCTAGGAATATTTTCCAGGAATTTTTGTTTTTCAAAATTTATTAGGATATTTCCTTCTTGAGTTTGAATAATCCTAGTAGGATTATTTTGAGTAATTGGTCTGGCTGGAACAGCTTTTTCTATGATCCAATTTTTAGGAAATATAATTTCCTCCCATTTAATAGGTCTACGTGTAGTAATTTCTGACCTATGGTAATTTGACTCTATTAGAATCGTTTCATTTAAAGGTTTGTCCATGATTTGACAATGTGGATTTAAAGTCATTAAAGGCTTACATCACAAGCAGGACCGGACCATACCTAATAGGATATTTAATTTAGTTTTACATACTTAACCTAATAAGACATTTATTAGAACAAAATTTTTTAACACAAATAAATATATTAGGCATATAAATACAACTTTAAGCATTGGATAAATTTTACAAACTTATTAGAACTGTTAATAAACTTTAGTTTCAGCATAGTCAACACAAAATGCCTAAACGCCCTTCCGGCTAAACGGCTGGATGCGACAAGAGCTTAATAGTAAAGTTCTGACTGTCCTAATAATTTTAACCTAACCCATTATTGCATTTATTTCCTAGTATAAATTCATCTTACCAAATTTTGTCCTAATAAATTCTTATTATATTAAGTATATAGAACAAATTAAATATACCATTAAGCATATTCAGTCCTACAAATCAATAATATAAAAACATACTATTTTTCAGAGGTATTCATGGCATTATTTAACACAATAGATTAGCCTACCATATTATGGTGGCACAAACACAAAATATTATTAATATAAAAATTTACAATAACGAAGGAATTATACCTTCGGAGCACACTGTGGAGTTGATCAGAGACCTCCTCCTTAATTGTTACAAGCTACGTACACACCTATCATTACAATTTTTATTCGCTATCCTAAATCGCAATCTGCTTAAACAGAGAAAACAATCCGTTTATATAGAATATGGATTTGAAAAAAAATTACAATACAGAAAATAAAATAAAAGAAAGAGGCGGACAGCTGGTGATGAGCAGGAGACAGCTGGATGGACGACCGCCGAAAGAGGAAAGAGACAGGGAGGTGGCAGACAGGAGAGGATGGCCACCGAAAGAAGAAAGGGATAGGAGGGACAGGTGGCCGGCAACTATGAGTGCTCTGTCAAGAAAAAGAAAAAGAGAAATATTCTCTGTCGGCCAAAACCCGAAAAATCCAAAAAATACTATTCACCTTTATAAAAGGTAATAGTAACTGGTAATTATTTTTCTTTGCCTTTGGCTTTGCTTGTAGAATCTTGCTTGGTATTACCAAGTAGTAAATCTAAAGGCAGTTCATTCTCAAAAGGATCTTGAGAATCTTGAAGCATGGCTTCATTTGTAGCAATTGCTGCTTCCATAACAATATCCTCTCCAACAGAAGAGGTTGTTAAAGAAATATCCGGTTGTTGAATTTCAATCCCGAAATTTTTCTTTAAATCTGTCTTCATTGCTTCCATATAGGCAGTAATCATTTGTTCCTTTGAAACTTGTCCTTTCATTTTTAATTTTCGAGAAATTGGTTCAAAAGGACTAGGTATCTCAATTTGAGATACTCTTGATCTATATGTATCAAGAGTTGACTTTATAGAGTCAATTGTATCCTGAGCTTCAATATTTCCTTGCTCATTTTTCCTCATCATTTTCTTCCAGAATTTGGATGAAAAATTCCTATATATGCAAGGAATGTGTTGTTTAGTATAACCAAACTCTATATCCCATTTAAATATGTAAGGGATTCCAAATTCTATAAAGAAATTAGGAATTGGCATGCCTTCAATCCAATTATTGGTATGTTGGGCTTCAATAAGTTTGGGAGATATTTCTACCCAATCAGAATAAAAATCTCTGAAAATTCCGGGCAAAATTTCAATTCCCGGACCAAAAATCTGCCACCATTGGTATAACCAATTGGGAAAATCCTTTTTGTATATGTTCTGGCAGAATTTTAAAAACCAAGTATGCTTGTGGGATGGGTTTTGGTATAACAAAACCTTCTGGAAAGCTTCAACATAATCCCAGTAATTAAATCTGACAGTAGTTTTATTGTCAGCAAGCAAGTACTCTCTATCTTTAAAAGTACTTAGACCCCATTCTTTAGCGGATATAACACGCTTAATGATTGCCTTGCTAAAAGTATATATTCTTCCAGCTTTAAAATGGGTTATTTCCCACGAATCTGTAGTTTTGAGGATTTGCTCAAAATGATTTCTGCCTTTATATGATCCGGCAGTAAAGGAGATTCCTGATTCAATATCCAAATATTTTTGGAATAATCCCCAGACATCATCTTTTCTTTTGATGTCATTGTCTTCAAGAAGAAGTATAACTTCTTTTTCGTTATGCTTAAAATAAGGAAAGTCATCAGACTCTTCTTCCATTATTTGAGCATATGATGGGTTTGTAGCCTGTTCAGTCTGGCTACTGGATACAACCTGAGTATTACTCTGGTCTTGTTTAGATGCTTTGAAAGCAAGAAATTCCTTATAAAGAGAATCTCTTTCTGTTGATGCAATATTCTGGGCTATGAGCCTAGAATTTCCATGTTGAGCCAATAAATTTCCTCTATTAGAGGAATATTGGCCTCTGCCTTGGGAAGTATTTCCTCTATGAGAGGAATTTCCCTTGCTTCGGTTGCCTTTAGTGCTCATCCTGCAACATTTAAATGGAAACTATTAGTTTCAGATAAATATTCTCTAGTTAGAAAATCTGGCAGGCTATTATCTGTCCCTTTTTTGTATTCAATAATAAAATCAAAAGGGGCTAATTGAGCTTGCCATCTTGCAAACATTTGTTTGCTGACATCATGTTTAAAGTCTTTGTCAAACATATATTTGGCTGCTTGACAATCAGTTTTTATTAAAAAATTTTGATTATATAAATCATCTTGGAATTTTAGTACACATTTTAGTATAGCTAAAATTTCCTTTGCTATTGTAGCATAGTTTTTCGGGCTATCATTCCATTTACCAGAATAAAATCTAACAAGATATTCTTGTTTGTCAATTGGTGATATTTGTTTTAAAATTCCACCATATCCTATGTCTGAGGCATCTGTTTCGATGATTTTATCCCAATTGGGATTAGCTAACATAAGACAGGGTAAGTTATTAACTTTCTGTTTAATTAACCTAACCGCTTCTGTGTGACTATTAGTCCAAGGTTTAGGTTCCTTTTTAAGTCTATCATATAAGATAGCAGTATGTTTAGACAAATCTTTTAGGTAGGGTGAAATATAATTTAGACTACCTAAAAACCTTTGGAGTTGAGTTTTGTCTTTAATTTCATCAGGAAATTTAGAAGCAAACTCAATACTTCTGTCTATGGGAATTATTTTTCCCTTGTCAATATTATGACCTAAAAATCTTATATTAGATTTAAATAATTGCATTTTGGGTTTAGATATTACTAACCCATTTTGAATGACAACTCTTTTAAAAATTTCGAGATGTCTAAAATGCATTTCAATATTCTTTGAGAATACTAAAATGTCATCAATATAGACTATTATAAAGTCTGAGTAAGGGTTAAAAATATCATTCATGATATTTTGAAACTCTGAAGGGGCATTTTTTAGCCCAAAAGGCATAACCTTCCACTCATATTGACCGAAAGGTACATTAAAAGCAGTTTTATATACATCGCTTTCATTAATTTGAATTTGCCAGTAACCCGATTTTAAATCGAATTTAGAAAATATTAAGGCATTATGAAGCCTGTCAAGAAGATCTTTCTTATTAGGAATAGGATACCTAATCCATTTTAACACTTTATTTAGTGGTTTATAATTAATAACTAATTGTGGTATACCTCTTTCCTTTTCAGCATGTTTATTAACATAGAAAGCGGTACAAGACCAAGGTGATTTAGAAGGTCTTATTAAGCCCTTACTTTGGAGATTATTAATCTCTTCTTTGCATAAATTCAGATATTCTGAATTCATTTGACAAGGTCTTGCCTTAGTGGGAATTAATTTTTCATTAAATTCCTCTTCGTATGGCAAAGACACAATATGCTTTTTTCTATTCCAGAAAGCATTTGGGTGATCACTACATATTTCAGAAGTGAATTGATTATTAATCAATTTAATTTTATCCTGTAATTTAGGATTTTCTAACATATTATCAATGTTAATAAAATTAATTTCTTCTTTTAAAACATTAATTTGGTTTTGTTTACTCTTTATTAAAGAGTCTTTAATTTGATTTAAAAACCTAGTAACCGGTTTTGTTTCAAATTGGAAGTAGATATTACTACCTTGAAAAGTTCCTGTAAAACCATTAGAGTCAATGTTTTTTAAAGGAAACAAACTTCTCATAAAAGGAGTGCCAAGTATAACTTGGTTAGTTATGTCTTTAACTAAAATAAAATTGGTAGGAATACAAATTTTATTCTTGCATATATATGCAGTAGGGATTTTAAAACTTATATTAAGTTTTTGTCCATTAGCAGACCTTAAGGATTGTGAGGTCTTATGGAAATAATTAGTGGGTATTATTCCCTCCTGTATACAGTTTAGATCTGCACCACTGTCAACTAGTGCAATAAGATCTTTAAAGATTTTGCCTTCTATAAGAAGTGAAATCTTTATATACCATTTTTGTGAAGTCATTACTTCTATGGTTGATAGGAAATCATCATGATCTGAATTATTTTCAGATGACGTTGATGAGGAATAAACAACAGGAGTTTTTCCTTTTAGTTTCTCTAATTTAGAGACCCTATTACTTAGACTTTCATTGTTTAATTTTAAGTCTTTTATTTCTTTTTTAAGGTTATTAACCTCAATAAATAAATCACTAGTGTTAGTAATTTCACTAGTTTGTTTTTGTTTAAGCATCCTTTTGACTTCAGCCATAGAATATGGGTCAGAAGTCTTAAGAGTAAATTGCTCTTCTTTAGATGCTTGGTTTTGCTTATTATTATTAGCAAATTCTTCTAAGATTTTTAATCTTAGATCTGGATCCTTAATCCATTGTAATATATCTAGGATATTATCACTAGTTATTACATTTATTTTCATGTCCTGAAATTGTGACATAATTTGATAAATATTATCATTTTCACTATCACTAGAATTTCTAGCTACTTGTTTACATTTACAGTCTGTTTCAGATGAAATGATTTTTTCATCTTTTAATTTAGTCAGATTATTTTCTGACTCAGTGGAAGAAGAACTGTATTCAGTATCAGAATTATTTTCTGATTCTGAAGAATTAATCATAACTTTACACAAAGCAGTCTTTAATTCTTCACTAATACTAAGATTATTAATCTTTTTCTTTAATTTGCATTTATTAGCAAAATGACCTTTTCTACCACATTTATAACAGGTTATGGTAGATTTGTCTGGAGGCGGATTATTTTCCAGTCTCCTTTTCTTTCTAAGTTCCCTTTTAGCTTTCCGCTTAGTGAACTTATTACTAGTATAATAATTTTCCTTTTTGGGATGCCTATGAGGCTTGTGAGGTTTACTAGTAGAGGGATTATCAATTCCAAATTGACCACAAAATTGGCCAAGTTGCATCTTTTCATTTAAATGATGCTTTTTAATTTGTTGGTTTAACTTTATTTCATTACATAAAGCTAAACCTTCCTGAATACATGTACCAATTAATTTGCCGTAAGTATAACTTGCGTAGTTAATTTGTACATTGCCTTTTCTTAGGTTTTTTCTAACCCTTTCAGCAAATAACTGAGGTAATCCATCTATAAATTTGGATTTCCAGTGGTCACTATTTGACTCAGGTAATTCCATGACTCTACTTAAAAAGGTGTCTTTATACCACCTAAAAGAGGTCAGGGTAGGACATCTAAGATTTTGTAATAGAGTCCTAATATTTTCACTATTATCAGACTATCGGCCTGTAAAGTGTTCAATAATATTTTAAATGACTGTATAAACTGCATTTTCAGTTGTGACATTGTTTTCAACTTTTACTGTGGACAAAATTTTTGTCCTATCGTCTTGTGATAAATAATTATCCCACCAGCCTTTAAGTTGGCCAGTAAATCCTGCTACTATCATATTAGCAATTACTTTGTCAGTATTACTGTTATTTTTACATATTGTAGAATACATTAACATCCTATGGACAGCACTATAAATCTGTCTTTCAGTGAAACCATCTATGTTCCATTCATAGATTTGTTTTCCACTGTATGAATTATTCATAATTAAATCTTGTTCTTCAAAAAGAACATCTTGTGGTGTAGGCCTAGGATAATAAAATAAATTTTGTTTTGGCCTGTCTGCATATTTATGCAATTTATTAATTTCGTCTATGAGAACGTTTTTATAATTTTTAGTGTTACTTATTGTATCACTAAATTCCTCCTCTAGAGTATTGATTCGAAGAGTTTCAAATTTCTCAGTTAAGAATTTCTCCAAATCAGTTAAAGATTTTAATTTAAAACTTTTTATTTCCGGAGGGGGCTGTATACTAGGGGTAGCACTACTGCTAGCTTCTGTCCTAGTAACATTAGTATTATTGTTATTAACAATATTTGTCAATTCATGGATTTGGGAATAAATTCTTTCTACCCTATTATGAATATCCACAAGTTTTTCTCCTAATATTATTAGGTAAATATTTGTGAAATTTTTCTGTTTAACCAGAGCATTAATGTGCTGTGTGGTTGACTGAATAATTTCATTTTCAAATATTTTTTGGAAAGCATTATAATGCCTGATTTCATTATCTCTTTCTATTGAGAAGGGATAATTTGGGGGAAATACTTGTTTAATAGTTTCCCCATTAGGATTTTTGAAATCTCTTTCAATTACAGAAATAAATTTTTCTACATGGTTGGCTATAAACCAATACACAAAAGATACTTTGATATTTTTATGAGATAATTCTTCATAAAATTCCTTCTGAAAGTTATTTCTTTCGTCCTTAGAAAAATTATTAAAAAACCATGTCCTAAATGGCTTCCAATGATCTTTCTGAAAATCCATTTGGATTTCTTTTCTGGCTTGTGAGCCAGGACTAAAATCAATTTTGGTTTTATCTATCATAGGGTAAAATTCATTTCGCTGGCAGTCATATCTGCCGGAACTTCATAAATTCCAGATGCTATATTGTTTTTATCAACATGAATCCTATTAACCCTATCATGGTTAAGTTCTGATTCTCTATCTGACTCATTTGATGAGTTATCAAAATTATTATTTTCATTTTTAGAATTATTAATTCTATTTATGTCTGACATTGAATGTCTTAGATTCTTGTTTGCAGTATTATGAATACTATTATTGAAATTATTGGAATTATTAATTCCTTCAATATTTGATATTGAATTGCGTGGAATATCAGTATTATGAATACTGTTTGTATTGCTAGAGTTATGAACTGGAGATATATGAAAACGATTAAAACTAGATCTTGAAGATCTGGACCTAGGAATATTTTCCAGGAATTTTTGTTTTTCAAAATTTATTAGGATATTTCCTTCTTGAGTTTGAATAATCCTAGTAGGATTATTTTGAGTAATTGGTCTAGCTGGAACAGCTTTTTCTATGATCCAATTTTCAGGAAATATAATTTCCTCCCATTTAATAGGTCTACGTGTAGTAATTTCTGACATATGGTAATTTGACTCTATTAGAATCGTTTCATTTAAAGGTTTGTCCATGATTTGACAATGTGGATTTAAAGTCATTAAAGGCTTAAAATATATCCTATAGCATACACAAATGACTTCTGATCCAGGGGCATAATTATACCCATTAGTTTTAACATTTAATGTTAAAGCATCTAATATATTAATATCTGACAATGATAATTGCAGATTCGGGTATACATTAAAGTATACTGGGCCTTGGGCCAAACTGGACTGTATTAAGCCCATTAGTGACTGTTTCCAATCTAAATCCCTAGCGTCTCTTAAAGCTGCTACAAAGCTTTCAGGTAAGCCTTCTAAAGTTAAAGGCTTAAACGCAACCTGCACTAATCCTATATGTAGGAATTTATAAGTTCTACGATAATTATTAATATCGGAATTATTTAATAATCTAATTGTCATTTCGTCCTTATTAAGGGAAATGGTCTCTTCAGTAGTTTTAACTACCTGTCTTAATCCTATTTTTTCAAATGTACCATATTTATAAATGGTCTTAGGATTAATTTTAGGAATAGTCCACTTATTTAGTAGATCTAAATTTTGAGGAATATCAAATTCCTCTGCCATGCTGTTTTTAACAGCATCTCTATTGGTCCTAATCATATCCATTAGGAAAAATGTGTTAAATAATACCAGAATGCATAAAAAATACCAGGCTCTGATACCATCATAAGTAGGACCGGACCATAAAGCTGATACACAATCTAATAGCTCTTGGGCTATTAATGACCAGATTCTTAATAATCAAAATATGTAAAACTAAATTAAATATCCTATTAGGTATGGTCCGGTCCTGCTTGTGATGAAGTTCTACGATAATTATTAATATCGGAATTATTTAATAATCTAATTGTCATTTCAAACTGATTGTCAAGCAGCCAAATATATGTTTGACAAGCCCTTACTTTGGAGATTATTAATCTCTTCTTTGCATAAATTCAGATATTCTGAATTCATTTGACAAGGTCTTGCCTTTCCCACGAATCTGTAGTTTTAAGGATTTGCTCAAAATGATTTCTGCCAGACCTTTCTTAATTTTAAATGCTTTATGTGGTCACTATTTGACTCAGGTAATTCCATGACTCTACTAAAATCTCTTAGCGGATTATCTGGCAAATCCAGTTTTCAATTTCATATTAATTCATTTCCTCCTCAAAATTCATTTATAAATTAGTTTGTAATTTGTTTCATCAAGTTGTCCCCATTTCCACATATTATTCTCTAGGTGCTTTGGTTTGTGGATAGTGCAATTTTCTCCTACGGTATAGGAAAAAGCCGACTAGTAATATACGACCAACGGTTCGTGATTCTTCCGTTGCATTCAACAACGTAGATTTCGTGCTACAAGAGATAATCGAAATCTTTACTATTTGGATATAATAACCCTATTATTTCCTTCATCACCAAATCTAATATAGATTTAAATTAATACTAAATTAAAAAAATGAATAACTTAAAAGTTAACATCAAATCATTAGTAACTAACATAGGTCTTGCTATTTATTTTTTAATTTGAAAAAGAGATAATACTAACAAAAGACAGTAAAAGAGAGTCATGGAACCAATTCACTAAAAGATTAAGCTGATAGGTAAGGCTCAATCATAGCTCATATATTATTTCTAACATGTAAAAGACAGTCATTCTTTGGCATATATCAATCGAAGCTCAAGGTCATCAGTGAATCTAATATTCTCTATTAGCAAAAACTTCATCAGGATTTTAAATAGAAACCTATGATCTTCTGGCTGTCAGGCCTTCGTCTGCTTTGATACTGACTGAAAACGAATAAGAACGGATCGGATTGTGTATGTTAAATAGGTTTATTTTTGTAGATGAGTTATGAAAATAAAAACTAAACCAAAATTTATTGTGATAAAGAAATAATTATGATTATTTGGACATTCATTGAATATCAAAGAAAATGGACGAGATTTGTCACGTCTATAAAAGTTTCTATAAATTTGATTATTAATAAATGAATATATTATTATTACTGGAACCTTTCAACTAATGCTGGGTCTTTATTAGTATGCACCCTAATAAATCATAAGATTTTTCTTATGATTTATTGTAGACTAGAAATTAGGAATACTCATATTTAAAATTTAATTTAATTTAATTTTATATTTATATTTATTATGTTTAAAATAAATTGGTGCTAAATAATAATATTGGCTAATAAATTGAAATAACCAAAGTTTATGGAACAATCAATATATATATGTGTATATATTGATAAGATTTAATAAATAATAACATAAAAGTGAGTTTTATGCTATTATTAAGAATGAGTTCTTAATAAATATATATTTTGGTCAAATTATAATATGACATAAGAATAAGTTTTTATCTTAAAGATTAATAATAAGTTCTTAATTATTACAAGAAAATTAAATATTTGAGGATATTCATTTTTTTTAATTTATTATATGTGTATAATATATTGCAAGTACTTAAAATGTAAGTATACGTGTTAAAGAAATTATGAATAAGTTTTAATTTCATCCGTATAATAAATATTTCATTGTGCTATATATGATATGAGTATATATTGCAAGTGCTCTAAAGTGACAATATTGATAATTTTTGTGTATATGTAATATTCTTGTAAATAAGTTATAAGAGTATGGTTATTCAATATACATATATATATAAATTTAGCAAACTTGTTTATTGGAACTGAGAGGGTGATTAGAGTCTATATGACTCTTTTTCTAATTGAATTCTAATGAAATTTTTTGCTAATAATTTATTGGTTGTATGTTGAATATTCATGTATTGTCCATATTCAAAAATTGTGCTCATACAAAGGAATTGTAAAAATGAGTTCGTACAATATAATTAATATCGACTGTGGTTGAATTAATCAAATAAATAAAATGGGACCCAAGTGCAACGGAGAGAATGAGCATTACAAGATTATGTGTTGTAATGTAACATGTTCTAGACTCCTACACCATAGTTATGGCTAAAGTTCAAGGAGAGAACAAACGTTTAGCACTGATTGGATAAAGGTCCATGTGGAATAATAAAAGGGAAAATTAAAAAGATGTTATATATTCTTTGCTAATATATATCATGAAAGTATATATGATGCTTATAAATTATATCAAAATATTAGTATTTAGTAATAAAATTCACAAGTTTGGAAAATAAGTAGTCTGATATTAATTATGGTCAATAACGAGATATTTGATATATTTATTGGAAATAGTTTCAATAACCATGGATGAAATCATAAGTATTTCATTAAAAGACAAAGAACTGGCTAGTGAGCGTAATGAATTATAAGAAGAGAAATAGATACATTGGAATTAATAAATATTTCAAAAGTGAATTATTTCAAATTCCAATAAAGTAGCATTATGTCACAATCAGCATAAATAGTATTATATAAGTATGCTAATACTATTTTTGTATACAGTATTATTCACATACACGATAGCATAGTTGCTATTTATGTGAATAGTTGATTTCGTTAATAGTAAATTTTTGTGAATTTATAGTTGATACATTTTATTAACTCAAGTGTGGGTAAATGATATGTATCTTATACTGTTTATTTAACTGAATATGATACTGTGAGGATTGTTAATACAAATGCAATCTAAAATAAAAGGAGATTGTAATTCTTTTATCAAGTTTAAAAGAATTCCACATAGATAAAAGTGAATCTATGTAGAAACAACTTAAGAGTTGAAAATCAAAGGATTGATGCACTTGAATGTATATCTATAAAGTTAGATGTACGCAAATTACACATAAATGCACTATTTCCATCAAGATTTTGAGAGGAATCTCATTCTGTAATAATTTTGTTGAATACGATATTCAACTTGTTCTTGTAAAATAACAGTTTAATTAAAATCTTTTTTGTTTTGGGATATAGTTTTGAATGACTTATTTATTTTGGATATTGATCCAAATAATAGTAATCAATATGTTATTTTTCTTACAAATTGCTTCTACTTTTCTATATGTGATAGAAATAGTGATGCAATTTAGTGGCATGTTGTATTAAATAATTTTGGTTAAGATCGAATGTGTTGATTAAATCAAAGAAGCTTTATTGGTAAATTTAAGTAAGCTTGAAATACCTTTATATCATGCGTACAGTAAAGAAAAATATGAATAAACCATTCAAATGGGCATTTAAGGAAAAATTATTTTTAATCCATTTAATCGCTTCTGTTCTTATGGATGTGAGGGTGAGGCATGAGGCCTAATATTTTTCCTCACTTTTATTACTAACTATAATGAGTATAGTCATAGTTATTTGATTTTTCACAAGATTTGAAGCTTTAAGTTGCTTTTAAAATACACGTAAACCTTGATGAGAATTAATATGAAGCTTTAAGGCCCTCTTTTTAACTTATATTCAGTCCAGCTCAGTTCATTTTAGTACTTATTAGAACTGCATACATATAAATTTACACTAAAATAAGTTCAGTTCAGTTTAATACTGCTACTTATAAGTTCAAAAGAACAGGGCCTAAGTAATGAAAAAGGAATTAAGCATCAGTAGCTAATCCCACAATCTGCAACAACACTAGTGTTGCCTAAAATGTCCCAAAAAAATCATTACTTTAACTCCTAATGAGTTTTGGGCAAGAAGCTAAACCGAAAGTAATCCCAATGGAGTTGCATAATTTTCACCTAAGGATACCTCGAGCAAGTATAAGTAACTATGCTCAAGAGGCAAGAGTGCATCTTTAAAAGGTATCCAGACATGTCAAAACGATATGTCATAGTGGGAGAATATAAAATAATGTAAGTGATAAAGTTTGGATCACATGATTGTGTGCCTTTTTAGAGAATGAGTTTCCTAAATTAGGCATGGTGGATCGTGATTTACCATTTTATGAGAAATGGAAATAACAGATCTCTCCATTCGAGTGAAAGAAATTTTGTGGTCCGGGAATATGTTCAACACCTCAAACATTACCTAGATAGATCTAAACTTCACTGGAAGTATAGCAATCTAGACCATTTTTCAATTTTTGGTAAATAGATAGATCCAAACTTCAGAAGAAGTATGGAACATGGTTCACGTTGGAGTATATTGAATTCTAAAAAATATATATGAGATATACTTATCTGAATTTAGAGTTATGTAGGTCCAAAAGAAATATAGTTAAATATCACTAATTTATATAATGATGACATAACTCTTTTAGTCAATTACACAAAATGATGATAAGAAAAAGACACTCCCTCATTCTCACACAAAATTAATGAATTAAAACCAAGGCCAACTATTAACAAAAATAAAATAAGTGACCCCTCAGGACCCAAATACCAGGGGCTCGAATTTTTCATTTTCGTTCGAAAATAAGAGTAAGATAATTTTAATATAAACAATAAGAAGGAGAAGATAGCATGAAAAATGAGTTGGATTGGTGGCAGTAGTGTGTCTGTCGGATTCCTTGGGACCCCTTTTTTTTTATCTCCTTTTTGCTTACATATTATCTATTATAATTATTCGAAAATTTCAAATTTATTCATTTACATATTTTTTCATTAAAAAAATAGATTGTATATTATTTACATATGTTTTTTTCTTATTTGTTTACTAAGTTTTTTTTATTTAAATTAAAGATATTATTAAAGTAAAAGTAAATTATAAATTAATTATTATTAATTTATATAGTATTTGTTTTTGTTTTTTTTCTTTCCTTTTACTTATTATTCATAATTTAACGATAATCATTCAAAATATTTTAAATTTACGGATTCAAATCAGCTATTTTTAAATTGGTATTCTCTTCCATGTCTTCCATTTAAATACTGACAACTGTTTATTTTTATTATTATTTTATTTTTTTTTCAGCTTATCTCCCATTAATATAATACATATCAAATGATGAATGCAGGGACATGGAAGGGGACATTGATAAGTGAAAATATGTAATGAAAATACATGTTAATTATGTGCTTAATTAGTGTGAAAAAATCAGCTTTTACCCTTGATTTAAGACAGTCTCAGGATTTTAACAGAAATTAAGGAAGCCTTTCCCAGCATAAAAGGCAAGCTGAAAAGGTGGAGGAAAAGTGAAAGCTGAAAAGGTGGAGGAAAAGTGAAGCAAAAAAGGAAAAAGATGAAGCTGAAATTATGCCTTGATTTATGGATGGTTGATGGGACAGTTTCCTGTAAAAAGGGAAAAGATACTGACTTTTCTTGTTCATAACTTTATCACAAGTTTCATTTGAAAGATTTATACAAATTAGCAAATGGGAATTCTTTTATTTTAAATATAGTATTTTATATTATATTTATATATTATTTTATATTTTTTTTTCTTTTCATCTTTTTAGAACTATTTATACCTAGTGGTGGAACCAGGGGTGGCGAGCGATGGCGGCCGCCCCCGGTTGCTGGGAAATGGTTCTACTTCCTACTGGTCGACTGCCTTTAATTGCAAAAAGTTCTGAAATAGCCTCTCCAGCATTACAAGCTTCACTATATATCTCTCATTGGGTTGGATATCTTGCTCTCCGATACATGGTTTTCATCAAATCAACAGTATCGTTGTCGTGGTTAAAGCATCTTTAGTAGATAATTTATTTCAACAATAGTCTTTTCACATAAGCAAGAATAGACAATTGATCAAAAAATTGTGCTACACTAGTTTGTCTATTTTCTCTTTCCTATATGATGTGGCATATAAATGTTGGACATTGTCTCTTTAATCTTCTACAATAATCAAATGGACTACCAATTCATCAAATTAATTAATATTTTAATCTTTAACATTGAAATAAGCTTGCATTTGAATACTTTTTATTATTTAATTACACAATTCTAGATGAAATCCACAATCTAGTGTAGCTCCTTTTTTATAGGTATTGTCTATTTTTAAATTAATTGACATATTATCAATATAAACTTCTATTTTATATGGCACGTAATCATAAAATTCATTATTTACTAAAGATGTTCTTAACTGGAGTTTGCATATAGAATAGAAGACAACAGATAAAACTAGCGGCGGGTTTTGGATTTAAGAGATGGGGTTTTTTTGTTCTTCACTAGTTAATAAATAAAATGACATTAATACCCACTATTAACATTATACGGTCCACTCCTGCAAATTAAGCCCACCGAACTTCCCGATTGTTAATATAAAAAAAGAGCCATGTCCAATTGCACAAACTAAAAAAAATCACGCCATCAGTGGAACAAATTAGCTCTGAACAACTGTTTAATGCAAAGATACCATGTATATTTCTTTTCCTCCCTATTTACGAATAATTTCATATTTGGTTATCCAATTAATCAATGGTTTCTCACTTAAATCTACAAAATGCTACTAATTACTAAATTTTAAGCAATGAAAATATAGTTTAACAACTTTGTTAAAGGGTTGTGCAAGGACATCAATGGTGCAAGAAATTAAACCCGTTCTGTTGGATTACAATTCAGACCATTTAAATTTAATACAGATTATTTCAGACCACTTCAATTAAGTTCAATTCATTGCAATTCAGTTCAGTTCAGTTTAACTATGTGTAGTTATAAATTTATACTAAAATAAGTTAAGTTCAGTCAACTTCAGTTCAGCCAACTTCAGTTCAATTCAACTCTCAAAAATTGAAAAAAACATGTCCTATTTTACTTTCAAGGACAAAAGGAATTTCTCTTTCCCATCATGTTTATATGAATCTATGTTTACTAATGAATCTTAAAATATTGTAACAAACAAAAGTACAAGATATGTGATGAAGCCAATGTAATCTCGATTAACATGTCCATTTTTTAAAAGGTTTGGTTTCATCGCATACCGAAATACGGTTTTTTCTGTTATTTGTGATCAAGAATGGATTAAGTCATTGATGATTTTTTTGTTAAAAAAATATAAATACATATATTAACTTTTTATACAAATTGAAAATTATAAAACTATTATCTTCTTTTTTTAATTAAAGGTGAAGGCCCGAGAACTAGACTCGTTTTATTAAATAAAAGAAAAAAAATAAAGATAGTAAAAAATAATAAATGTCAAATAACCATTAAGGCAGTAAAAATGTACTATCAATTAGAGAGAAAACTTTAATGGAGGTTTGCGCTCCCGATTTCCGGGCGGATTTTGACGTCTCGCCCCTTTACTAGGCTGCCCCCTTATTAGCTCCACCTCGCGTTTTAGCACCCCAGTTACCACTCTGAACCTGCCATGGTTCTTCATGGACAATTGGTGTAGAAGCCGAAACTGTCCTAGATGCTGAAACTAAATCTTGTTCATCCTCAGAATCTGAATCGCTCCAAAGTTTCTTTCCTTGATTAGCCAACTGACTCCTCGCACTAGTAGAATCATTGCTCCTAGATCCCGACTGCACATTCTTAGAACCCGAATCACTTGACTCACTAACATCACTTGATTGCCCATCCATCTTAGTATCTTTGTCAACCTGAACTTGCTCAGAACGTGCCTATGTAATAGGTGGAATAGAAGAATCCACCTCAATCAGATTAGTCACAGCTGCAGTAACAACAACGATTTCATATTGAATTGGAGAAACATGACCATGCTGATTTTGGCTTTCCTCAAAGGCTTGTTCTGGAGCCTTGTCTTTTCCCAAATCCTCCCTGATTCGATGCTTAGCCTGAATAAGAGGAACATTATGCTGGTCCCTGTGAGGGTCTATATAAGGTCAGATGGGGTGAATGACCCTTTTTGCGGAATTAACAGACTTTTAAAAAGTCTTGTGTATCGTGTTTGATGGCTTCCGAATGTTGTAGATCCGGATGATGCAAATATGAAATATGATGCAAAAATAAATAAAGAGTTAAAGAAAATCAAACACGATGATTTATACTGGTTTGGCCCCGCCTACGTCCAGTCCCCAAAGGTTCCTTCCTTTGAGCTTTTTCACTAGTGTGATTTCTTTCCAACTGGCAGAAATCAAGCCTTACAGTTTGTCTCCGGATGGTACCCCCTTCCGGATGTAGGATGTACCACTAGAAGCACCAACTCCTAGCTGAGTCCTTATGTTTCTAGCAGGATATACCACTTAGACTTCTACCCCGAATCTAAGCTGAGTCCTACAGGGAGATCCTACTTAAAGCACAAACTTCAAGCTATATCCCAATCTCACTACTCACCCAAGTAGGAGATATTTTACACTTTGGTTTTAGACAAAGGTTTTAGTTTTGGACTTCCTTAAGTTTATAGCTTACTTAGGAATCCTTACAAACTGATTTTCAATGATTTGGTTCTTGAAGGGATTTGTGGATCTAATTTCTTTCTTGCAAGTATTCTTGTTATATGCTCTTATGAAATCAACCAACACCTTCTCAACTTATGAAGCTTCCCTTTTATAGGCTTCCATCATAAATGTAGCCATTGTGGGTTGGTAAGCTGTAATTACTTCACCGTTAATCAGGTAAGATGTGGCACTTCTGGAGCCGTTGATCAATCCGTTAGATAGTAATTTGATATGTTTGAATCCTTGGGATTGAGGCTAAAAAGATATCAGTGATCGTTTTCCTTATTTTTTAGTGTCACACCAACTTTTATACCATTAGCTTTTTGGTGTGAGCTCCACGCGCCTCCTTATTGGTCTAGGTGAAAAAGGTTATTTCCTTTTTTTGTCTAGTGTCAGTCCTTTTGTCCTTTTCTAAAAAGTGTGAGCTGTCTCTTTTGTCTTGTTAATGGGGGAAGGATCTTTGACTTTGTAGACCAAAAAGGTGGAGGGAAAAGTTATCTTTGAAACTTTTCCCATTTGTCTTGATGTTTGAGTCTTCAGAATACTTTCAGACTCAGTGTCTCCGAATCTGTCTTCTTCCGGATGCTTATGAAATTAGTTCTTCCGGATGCTGATCCTAAAGGTTTAAAGTTTGTTTCCTTTCCAAACTTCACCCTTATGATTCCAATGTATGCTTAGGTACATACAGTCTTCAATGAATATCTTTGTAGCTGGAACTTGACCGGATGCTTCCATTTGGATTTAGGAGATACTTTGTTTAAGTTTTTATTTCTTTCAAACCTGATCTGGATATTTTACTTTAATTGAAGTTTTGGATCATTGTTTTTCAACAATCTCCCCTATTTGATGGAAATACAAACCTAAGACAACTAAGCATAAGGATGGAGTCTACATGAGCTAAGTATGATTCTTGATACTTAGTCATTTACAAATTTTACTCCCCCATAATCTAAGCATTATGCTCCCCCAATATTTTTGCATTTTTGGCTTCTATATTTTTGAAGTACAATAACAGATTGTACTTAGAAGTAATTTTATGTAAATGTATTTCACTATATATATACTTCTGCTATTAATAATGGTTAACATCAATGAAGTTCCGGATTACAAATACAGAGTACATATAAGTGAAAAATTGTCAAAGCTAGCTATTACAAGATTTGTACATGAGATCAATAGCTAACTACACATTTACCTATCTGCCTATCTATTTCTATATCATCTCCTCCTTTGCTTGTTACTCTCTTCTCCCCCTTATTATTTACATCGGATTGGGGGTTAATTAGCATATATGATTGCTTATCCTAGCTCTTCTGCCATGCTTCTGAGTAGATGGAGTAATCTACATTCCCTTGTGAGCGCTTTTCAAAGATGGTCTCAATGGTGGTCGGAAGGAGTTGATAGGGCTTCAAAAATGCCCGGAGCTCTTTATAGGACTTCATCATGTCCGAAATCATTCAAAGTGGATGGGCTTGATCTTCTTTATCAAAATAAGGAAACATACACTTAAGAAGAGTCAACATGCACTTGTACCCAAAAAATCCAGTGTTGCCTATGTATTTGACTAGATCATTGACCACTGGGATGACAAGGTTGTCTTGGGTGAAGGAGGAAGGTCCAGGTGAGGAGAGTGAGAGATTAGCCATACCTGACTTTAAGGCTTCAATATCATTGTAGATATCTCTCCGAACATTATAGATGCTTGAGTTGAGTGTAGTGAGATCCTTGTGGAAAGCCTCTTTGAGAGCTTTGATCAAGTCATTAGTTCCGGAGGAGTGGTGTCCACTATCATCACTTATATCATCCACTTGATTCTTTAAAAGTTCTAGAAGAGCTTTATCAAGGAAGTTTGTGAGCATTTCTTATATCGCTTGATGCTCTTCATTTAACAGTTGTAGTGCAGAAGCAATTTCCCCTTCACCCTTTATAACAACTTCCGAAATGAATTTTATCAAGCTTTCAAACTTGGTGTCAATGTACTCTCTGATTTCTGTTGATAGATTAGTGGAAGAGGATGTGACCTTGTCCAAAATGGTAGCACAGTTGTTTGTAGCCACTGTATTGGCCTTATCTGCTGATCTGTTGACTCCAACGATGCTTGTATTACTTGCTTAAGGATTGGTTTGGCCTTGGCAAGGGAGACTTTTACTACCAGATCAGCAGTGGAAAAGTCCTCCACTTTCTCCGTTATCTTCTTAACCTCCCCCTTTATCACCTCAAGCTCCCTCTTTAAATCTAGGGGTTAAAATTCCTCAAGGAGTACTTTTTCCACAGCCTTCAAATGTTTACAAATGTTCCTAAGGCTTTGTTTGATGTAGCTCTCCTATTGTTCTTCATGTGAAGCCTCTTGTAGAATCTTAAGTGCTGTGGATATCCTTTTAATGCGAGTTGGATTTTCATTTATAATAGGTATTCTAATTGGGCTTGGAAGAGGGGTCTCAGATTCAAAACTACTATCGGTCTTATCAGATCCGGATGTTTCGGCTTCAACTGATTCTTCTTCTTCTTCTTCTTCTTATTTCTTCTCTTCTTCCAATTATTCCTCTAGACTAGCCTTGCCTTTTGAGTCCACTCTAGGAGCATTCTCATTGGATCTCAGACTATGTCCCTCTGAAACTTTATGTTCTAGGTTGGACTCATGATCCTTAGATGCAATTGTAGAATGTGCATCTAAGTTGTCCCTATGTTCAAATTCTGTTCTAACACTAATGTCAGCATTAATATTAAATGATATTGAGCTAGGAATTACCTCAGTAGATGGCGATTTATTCTGATCAGCAGCTTCTATACTTCCTTCCTCAATCTCCACAACCCCCGGATGACTGGTAATGTCCTTAGTCACCCTTACTAATGCCTATAGAGGACTTGCAACCACAATCATTTCTCATCCCAGAATGGTAGAATTATCCTCACCATTCCTTTCAACTGCCTTTTTAGGACTTTCCAGCTCCACTACTTCCAAGTTTACATCCATCAAGTTTTCAGGAAGAGGTCTGGATCTAGCTTGGAAATTTAATAAATCCTCTTCTTGGTAATTTACTTCTTTGAGAAGCCTTAGATCCTTTGATGAAATAAGGACTGGTGGGCTGTTTGATGTTATTGTACCGGATGAGCCTCCAGGTCCCTCCTTTATTCAAATATTGATTTTCTGATTGTCTTTTATGACTGACATCATCTCAGCAAATTGGGGATCTTCCAGGAAGATATTGTCTTCATGAATTGGTCTCTTATTGGATTGGACAATTTTCTTTCCTTCTCTCGTTTCTTCCGGAGTGGCAGTTTTAGTAGTTGGTTCCCTTATGGTTATACCGAAAGTAGGTTTTTGGATTGGAAGTTTAGCTCTGGCTTTCTTCGCCTTCCAGGCTTCTGTAAATGTTAACCCTCTCCTCCGGAGTTGCTTTTTGGGGGTAGGTTCTCCATCCCTTATTTCTTTACTATCAAAGTCATTCTCTTCTGCTAGCATAGCTCTCAAGTTCCATTTTTGTCCCTTCTGATACCCTTCTCTAATTGCAGTGGCAGCTACTGCAATGGTTTCCCTTGCTTCCAGCTCACATAAAGGTTTCTTCAGCTTATTAGTAGCTTTAATTGGTTTTCCCCTTGGCTTTTTGGTTAGAGATTTGGCCATCAATTGGGTTAAGGATAGGGTGTCCTCATTGATTTCCCCAGTCGAAACCAAGGTCAGTTCCTTCTGTGCCTTTGGTTTATTAGTTCTTGCTTTCTTGGGAACCAGAGCTGCTTCCACCGGATCCATGACTTTTCTAGCCCTTACCTTCTTATCATCCCGTGGCTTCTTAGCCTTTTCCTTATTCTAAGTCTCCCCAAAACTCAGCTTCCTAAAGTTCTTTTCCCTGATTTCTCTACCATTTACTGCCTGGAATTCGATCAAGTTCACTTCATTTACAATTAAGATCCGGATGATGAGGGCGCCATGAGAATTCCTGTGCTGCCTCAGGTAGTGGATGATTAGAACTGGCATATTAACGAATCTACTCTCCACCCAATTCTGTAAGATACAATGCTGGAAGGATGACACTATGGTGAAAGAGCCCTTCCGGTAAGCCCCAACTTTGCAAGTGCGTACTGGAGATATCTTGGTACTTTCGGGAAGTATGTTGAACATTTATCCCTAAAATAGTAAGGATGCAGCCACATCTTGGAATCATACTTGACTTTCTGGTCATCTCCATCGATTCTCAGCTGGACCCCATCATTCTTCATGTTGAGGTGTTTCTCAAAGAAGTTCAGAGTAATAGTTATAATTTTTCCTTGTACCTCAGTTCTTAGAGCATCATGGAAGGAATGGACTCTGAGATTATCATAAAATTCTCTAACTAACTTCGGATAGGTTGGGCACTTGATCTTGAGGAAATCCCCTAAGTGCTGATCTTCTATCAACTTGGAAAATGGGTCGATTTGAAATAGGAAGTTATCTCCCAAAAAGTAGCAGGGATAATGGAGTCATTGGTTTTCAGTTTGAGGGGTTTGAAATCTTTATCTTGCAGATCATACTCTGTAAAGATATTTTTAGTAGGTAGCATTTTAGGTCCTTCACTTATCATGATAGCAGCCATTTGAGAGAGTTTGAAGGAATTTAGGGTTTGTGATTTGATTTTAGCAGAGTAACAGTGGATAAGTTGCTCGCGTGAGGAAGAAAAGAAAATTTGAAGTGTTTATATAGAGTTTTCAAGGTGAGGGTATTTTGGTAATCCGGATGCCATTAATTTTGGCTGGATTGATGACATGGCAATCGGATTTTTAGGAGAGAGGTAAATTTAGTTTAACCGGAGAATGAGAACGGTTTATTTTGAAAACTAACTATTGAATTTACCGCACATGTAACACCCAATAAACGTTTGAAATTTAAAAAGAGACAATTACTTTTCAGCACCTTTACTGCCATGTCTCCTATTTTGTCTTCTGATGTGGCAATATTTCATCCAGAATAGAGATTTCTTCAATTCTTCTTTTTCTTCCGAATTCTTTGGCTTGTGAGGAATTAAATCTCCTATAAAATTTCTTCCAGATTTTTTTAAATTGGATTTGACATTCCAATGGACTCCCTTAGCTTGTTGAATTGATCTTTACTCAGTGGTTTGGTGAAGATATCTGATCTTCGCTCATTGGTTAGGATGTAAACTAATGCAATATCCTTCTTCATCACATGATCTCGGATGAAATGATGCCTGATGTTGACATCCTTCATTTTGCTATGGAGTACTGGATTCTTTGACACATAAATAGCACTTTTACCGTCACACATTAAATCCACACATCTGGATTAAATGCCATGATCTTCAAGTTGTTGCTTGATCCAAAGGAGTTAAGGTACACAACTTCCAACTGGCATATATTCTACTTCTGTAGTAGATAAGGCAACTGAAGTTTGCTTCTTGCTATACCATGATATTAGGCAATCTCCCGATGTACTCTTCCTTTCAAGAGTGTCTCTGCCATAATCTGCATCTGTGAAGCCTTAGAGTGTGAAATCTCCATTACTAAGACACCATAGTCCAACTTCAATGGTTCCTAAGAGATATCTAAGAATCCTCTTCACTGCCTTGAGATGAGAATCCTTAGGATTGGATTGGTACCTTGCACAGTAATAGACTACATAATGTATGTTAGGCTTACTTGCTGTTAAGTATATAAGTGAACCAATCATTCCTCTATAGAGCTTTTAATCAATATCCTCACCTTTACAATCCTTGGATAGGACTGTATCTGATCCCATTGGAGTAGACATTGGCTTGCTCTTATCTATTTCAAACTTCTTCAAGATCTCCTTGGTATGCTTTGACTGGTTAGTGAAAATCCCATCCAGACTTTGCTTGATTTGTAAACCAAGGAAGAAATTAAGTTCTCCCATCATTGACATCTCAAATTCTTTCTGCATTTGAGAACTGAATTCTTTACACATCCTTTTATCTGTTGCCCCAAATATGATGTCATCCACATAAATTTAGACCAGAATGACATCATTCTTCTTTTTCTTGATGAACAGGGTTGTATCTACTCTACCCCGGATATATCCCTTGGATATGAGAAAGGTTGTGAGTCTCTCATACCAAGCATTGGGTGCTTGTTTTAATCCATAGAGGGCCTTCTTCAACTTGTAGACATGATTCAGATGCTTTAATTCTTCAAATCTAGGTGGCTGCTTTACATAGACTTCTTCCTGGATAACTCTATTGAGAAATGCACTTTTGATATCCATTTAGAACAATGTGAATCCCATGAATGATGTAAAAGCACATAAAATCTGGATTGCCTCCAGTCTTGCTATAGGGGGCAAATGTTTCTTTAAAATCAATCCCTTCCTATTGATTATAGCCTTGGGCAACCAATCTTGCTTTGTTCCTTACCACTACTCTGGATCCATCTAGCTTATACCTGAATACCCATTTGGTGCCAATGATTGATTTTCCCTTTGGGGGTGCCACTAGATCCCACACATCATTCCTGGTGAATTGATCTAGTTCATCTTGCATTGCCATCATCCAGCTTTCATCTCCTTCAGCATCTTGAAATTTCTTTGGCTCAATGAGGGAGACAAAAGTAGTATGGCTCATCATCCTGTTGAGTTGTGCTCTAGTTCTGACTGGATTTTGGACATTATCCAAAATAGCTTCTACTGGATGATTTTGTGAGTCCGGATTTTCCTTTGTAAGCCTTCATGCTGGATTGGAGCATGTTCTACCTCTGTCTAAATTACTTCTTCTTGGCCTTCAGTGAAGTCAATCTCTTATTCATTGAGATTAACTTGTAGTAGTTCTGGATCAAAGTATATTCCTTCATCTTCTTCTTTGTATTTCTTGATTTGGAATGAATCAAGAATTTTTGCTTCCTTCCTTTCAACAGAATTTTCAGCTTTCAAAATTGGATCTTTCGGAGTGGAACTTCTCTTACCTGCATGGTTAGTCTCATCGAAATCTACATGTATAGACTCTACCACAGTTTGGGTTCATTTGTTGAAGACTCTGTAAGCCTTACTATGTGTTGAGTGGCTAAGGAAAATTGCTTCATCAGATTTAGGATCAAATTTTCCTAGTTGCTCTCTATCATTTAGGATGTAGCATTTACATCCAAATGCCTTAAAGTACCCAATTTTGGGTTTTCTTCCTTCCTAGATTTCATAAGGGGGTCTTTTCTATGGTCTTTCTAATGAGAGCTCTATTTAAAATATAACATGCTGTATTTACGGCTTCACCCTAAAAATATTTTGGCAAATAATTTTCATTTAGCATTGTTCTAGCCATTTCAACTGTGGTCCTGTTCTTTCTCTCAAAAACTCCATTTTGTTGAGGGGTATGAGGGGCAAAGAAGTTATGTTCAATGCCCTTGGAGTCACAAAATTCAGCAAAATGCTTATTTTTGAACTCACCACCATTATCACTCCGGATGCGTGCAATGCTTATGCCCTATTCTACTTCTATCTGGATGAATGTTTATGAGAATTGGTCAAAGGCTTCATCTTTGCTTGCTAGCAAGAGAACCCATGTATAACGAGAATAATCATCCATAATGACCATGGTGTATTCTCTTCTATACCTAAATTCAATGGTTTAATTGGACCAAAGAGATCAATGTGTAAGAGTTTAAGTACTCTTTTGGAAGGAATGTACGAGATGGAAGGGAAACTTTTCTTATGCTATTTACATAATTGACATGAAGTGCATAGATGATCCTTATTAAAAGCAACCTTAGGCAAACACACAACGAATTCTTTTTTCGCTAATTTGAATAGGAGGTTCATGCTAACATTTCCCAACCTCCGATGCCATAGCCATGATTCTTCTTCTTTAGACACCAAGTAGATATTCTTTTTCTCATTTTTAATGTTGACAAAATAGACTTTGTTTACTCTAGGTGCATAAAGAATGAGTTGATTAGACTTACTATCATATATTGAGCAGCCTCCAGAATCAAAGGTGACTTTTCTTCCTTTGTCACAGAGTTGGGCTACACTTAGCAAGTTGAACTTCAGTCCATCAACCAGTGAGACATCTTCTATCTTTAATTCAGATCCAATGGTCCCATGTCCAATGATCTATCCTTTTTTATTATCTCCAAAGCTTACTTTGCCTCCCTTCTTCCCGGTTATTATGGTGAAGGCCTTCTCATCACCTGTTATATGCCTTGAGCATTCACTATCAATGTACCAAGTGTGTTGATCTACTGTGGATCTAAGGCATACCTGTAAAATGGATTAAATGGATTTGGGTACCTAATCAGATTTGGATCCTCTCGGGTTAATAACCATCTCAGGCCAAGGATTGACATCATAATAACCATCTTTTAATCTACATAATTTAGTAATATGATTGTTTTTCCCATAAAACCTGCACCCTGAGATAGGTCTGCTCTGCTCCTACTTCTTTTTAATCTTTTTAAGATCCTCCTTCCCATAGTTCCCTTTGTATCCAACTTCTTGTACACTTGTAGATGGTCTAGTGTATATCCAGAAGCTGGCTAGAGGAGGAACTTCTGCTGCACTATTCCTTCTTTGTTTGATAGATTGTTGATTATATACTGTCTTAGCCTTTCCTTTTTGTATAGCAATATATCTTTGGCCTTGTGGTTGCCTACTAACCTCCTTCACTTTTTGATTTGAAGGGTTAAGATTTCCTTTGGCAGCTTGGTGCTGATTTCTTTGTGTATTCTACCTTGGATTCCTTCTTAGTTGAGAAGGGTTTGATCTCCTTCCGAATGCTTCCTTCATTAGGATTAGCTCCCTATCTAACCCTATCTTGATTTCTCAGGAAGTTTTCTTTAACTTCATCAATGTGCTTTGTTGTTCTTATCAAGTTGACATCTTATGCCAATGCTTCATTGTCATCAGCGATTTCCAACACTTGTCTTCTTAAGGATTTGATCACTTTGGTGTTCTTCTTCACACTCTTGATCATAATAGCTAAAGCTCTAGCAAGGTCAAAGTTAAAAGCAGAATTAGAATAAGAGTTTACCTCAGTATTTGCTATTTCTGATTCTAATTCTTCGATTTGCATTATATTTTGCTTAGAGACATTCTTTCCAGATTGCGCTGCTTTCGGATCAGTCAGTGCCATGAATGCACAGTTGGCAGTCTCTTCTTCTTCTGTTGAAGATGAGCTGCTACTTTCCTCATTGTTGCTTCTTCTTATGTTTCTTAGCTCTCTTAAGCTTAGGGTATTTTATTCTGAAGTGGCCTTTCTCCCCACATTCAAAATAAGAAGCTTCTTTTTCTAGATCCATCTTTTCATCCGGATTCTTTCTAGGCCTGTCTCTTCTGGATGTGCCTTCCCTTGGTCTTTGGGATTCATATTTCTGGACTTCCTCCTTTCTTTCTTTTGTATAAACCTGTTGAGCTGTCTAATTAATAGAGCTAGTTGCTCCTTGGTACGTAGAGACTCAGTGACTTGCTCTTCTTCTCCGGATGAAGCTGATCCGGTGGATTCTGCCTTAAGTGTAATAGCTTTCTTCTTCTTTTCAGGCTTCTTCTCCTGTTGACTATATCTCTCCAGAGACAGCTCTTGAGTTAAGAGATTGCCAATGAGCTTATTATAACTATAGAAGTTTAAGTCATGAGCTTCCTCAATGGCAGTCTTCTTGCTATCCCACTCCTTCGTGAGACTCTAGAGTACTTTCTTAACCATATCCACTTCAGGAATTTATTTTTCAAGCCTCTTCATTTCATTCACTAGATTTGTGTATCTAGTGCTCATACTGTTGATAGATTCATTTAGCTCCATTTGAAGGTTTCAAGTTTCTGCTGTAGTAGATAAAGCTTGGCCTTTCTTACTTTGTTGGTTCCTTCATAGGTGACTTCCAGTTTCTGCCAGATTTTTTATGCAGTCTCACATCTGGATATCCTGTTAAATTCTATTGCACTAAGAGCCAATGAAGCATATTAATAGCATTTGCATTTTCACACAATCTCTTATAATCATTTTCATCCCATAAGCTCGAGGGCTTACTGGTGGTTAAACTATCTACCTGATGCGTAGGCTCATATGGACCATCTTTAATGGCCATCCATACCATCATGCGTTGAGCCTGAATAAAATTCTTCATCCGATTTTTCCAGAACTTGTAGTGTTCAGCGGTGAAGAGTAGAGGTCGGGTAATAGACATACCCTCCAGAAGGAGCTATGAGTTTTGGAAACTTATTTTGATTCTTAGATTAAAATAAGTGGACCTTTAGCTTGAGATGGTTAGATCTCTAGTTTGAGCACTCACTCTGATACCACTTATTGGTCTATATGAGGGTCTATATAAGGTTATAGGGGGGGTGAATGACCATTTTTACTGAATTAACAGACTTTTAAAAAGTCTTGTGTAGCGTGTTTGATGGATTCTGGATGATGCAGATATGAAATATGATGCAAAAATAAATAAAGAGTTAAAGAAAATCAAACACGATGATTTATGCTGGTTTGGCCCCTCCTACGTCCAGTCTCCAAAGGTTCCTACCTTTGAGCTTTTCCACTAGTGTGATTTCTTTCCAACTGGTAGAAATCAAGCCTTATAGTTTGTCTCCGGATGGTGCCCCCTTCCGGATGTAGGATATACCACTAGAAGCACCAATTCATAGTTGAGTCCTTATGTCTTTAGTAGGATATACCACTTAGACTTCTACCCTGAATCTAAGCTGAGTCCTACAGGGTGATCCTACTTAAAGTACCAACTTCAAGCTATATCCCAATCTCACTACTCACCCAAGTAGGAGATATTTTACACTTTGGTTTTAGACAAAGGTTTTGGTTTTGGACTTCCTTAAGTTTATAGCTTACTTAGGAATCCTTACAAACAGATTTTTGATGATTTGGTTCTTGAAGGGATTTATGGATCTGATTGCTTTCTTGCAAGTATTCTTGTTATATGCTCTTATAAAATCAACCAACACCTTCTCAACTTGTGAAGCTTTCCTTTTATTGGCTTCCATTATAAATGTAGTTGTTGTGGGTTGGTAAGCTGTAATTAATCTTCACCGTTGATCAGGTAAGATGTGGCGCTTCCGAAGCTACTGATCAATCTGTTAGATAGTAATTTGACCAGTTTGAATCCTTAAGATTGAGGCTGAAAAAATGTCAGTGATCATTTTCCTTGTTTTTTAGAGTCACACCAACTTTTATACCATTAGCTTTTTGGTGTGAGCTCCATGTGCCTCCTTATTGGTCTAGGTGAAAAAGGTTATTACCTTTTTCTGTCTAGTGTCAGTCCTTTTATCCTTTTTCTGAAAAGTGTGAGCTGTCTCTTTTGCCTTGTTAATGGGGGAAGGATCATTGACTTTGTAGACCAAAAAGATGGAGGGAAAAGTTATCTTTAAAACTTTTCCCATTTGTCTTGACGTTTGAGTCTTCCGGATACTTTCATACTCAGTGTCTCTGGATCTATCTGCTTTCTGATGCTTGTGTAATTTGTTCTTCTGGATGCTGATCTTGAAGGTTTAAAGTTTGTTTCCTTTCCAAACTTTATCCTTATGGTTCTAATGTATGCTTAGGTACATGCAGTCTTCAATGAATGTCTTAGTACCTGGAACTTGACCGGATGCTTCCATTTGGATTTAGGAGATACTTTGTTTAAGTTTTTATTTCTTTCAAACCTGATCTGGATATTTTACTTTAATTGAAGTTTCAGATCATTGTTTTCTAACACATTATTATCGGGAACATTAACTACTGCCATATTCTTCCCAGTATTCACCTTCCTACCCACAACTTTTCCAGTATCCTTCAACTGCTTATTATGTCGATAATCTCTCCAAGAATGCCCTATAGAAGAGCAAATCTTACAGAAATCTAGTATATTTTCATATTGCACATCAATCCAAAACTGTTTACCTTCCTTTTCAACCCCCAAAGTAGTAGGTAAGGTGGTAGCGAGATCTACATCTATTAGAACCTTAGTATAATGTCTAAAATTTCCTTCAATAGTATTCCTATCAAACCTAGAGAAACCTCCTATGCTCTTCGAGATACAGGCTAGAATCGCAGCTTCCCAATACTCCCATGGTAAACCATATGACCTGACCTAAACTAGGGCTTTTGTAGTCTTTTAATCATTCGGATTAAAATCCGATTGCCATGGCTGATCACGAAAAGTTTCAGGTTTTAAACCTATGGTTCCCTTAATTACATTAACTCATACATTGAATTTTTTTTATCAAAACTTATAATTATTGGCAATTAGATATATCATATATGTATATTAGTATATATCGTTTATTTTTTTGCGAGTCTCCCCTACAAATTGACTCGTGATTCCGCCATTGTTTATACCCCACTCCTCCTCATTTGTTATTTGCTTTCCCTTTGAGGATGCCATTCTTCTCTCTTAATTTCTATCATTTTCTTCTTCTTTTAAGCTCCATTTGGATGCTATATGTATTTCTTCTTTGCAATTTTTGTCCATTGATGTAAGTTTGTGTTTTCGTCATGTTTTTGTGCAAGTAACCTATCTGCAAGGGTAGCCTATCCCTAACAGACTATCTCAAACTATCTCTAACTCTAAGTATGTATTAATTGCTTGATATCTTGTGTTGATTGTGTGCTTTAATGCTTAATCAAAATGAGTTTAGGGCCCAAACTCATGACTAGTTATACTAATAAGGACCAAGAGATGACTTAGTGTTGGATAATTTAGAGTATTAGAAATAATGTGTATATTCTTAAGATATTTAATGATGGAGTTAGAGTTTGATTTAAATGTCATAAGATGTATATTTATAGCGTTTACATGAAAAGACGTGTTAGTTCGTGGAAACACATGTTATTTCATGGAAAGACATGTTGCTTCATGAAAAGATATTATGTTTCGTGAAAATACATAATGGTTCATGGAAAGACACGTTGTTTGATTAAAAGTTATCTCTTTTCATGTAGGGACATGTTGTTTCATGTCTAGAGATATAATGGTTCATGATAAGTCATATTGTTTCATGAAGAATCATGTTGATTCATGAAGAATCATGCTGTTTCATGAGAAGACACATTATTTCATGAAGAGACTTGTCATTTCATGAACCATCATCCCACATCTATAAATAGGCCTCATTTATGCCTTTGATATAGAACAAAACTGAGAGCAATTTCTTGAAATAGAGAGGAAGCATTAAGACGTTTTTGTTTCCTAACCTTACATACAAAACTTCTTATCCTACAACAAATCTATTACAGTTGATTCACATACGAAAGCAGGTACGTGAATTTATATCTCCATTGTATCTCATAAGCAAATTTCTGGTATATTCCCGCTACTTTGTAGGGAGGAAATATTGCTTAAAGGAAAATAATTAGCATGCCTTGGAGATTAGGTTATAGTTTTATAATATTTGTTGTGATCAAGATTGCAACAAATTCTTCTCTACATTTGTAAACGGTTTCCTTCCTAGCATTTCTACCACCCAAATTATTCATTATTTTTCAGAAATCTTTAAGCAATATTATCCATAGCTAGTTGAAGGAAAAGAGAAAATGTTGGTTTTAGACATTTCATCCTTTTGCAAGTGGAAAGTTAAAGAATGCAGTCATCTTCAAGAATCAAATGTTAATATTTTGATTTGTTTATTACATGCTCAAGTTGCAAGGTATGAATTTCATTTATTTATTAAGTACGAGTTCAATATTTTAATAAGTATATGTATATACGATTATTCTGTTGGTAGAATTGGAAGTGATGGTAATATAAAATTACAAATCACTTGAAATGGGTATAGAAATTAATTTCTTGGTCTAGAATTATTTTTAAAACTATTTTGATACTAATCATGAAAATCTCAATAGAGTATATTTTACATCAAGATTTCAAACTTGTATGATATCTCCAAATGGGTTAAAATGTCATGTGATTGACAAAATAATAGATGAAGCAAGGTTTATGCTTCATGTAAATATTGAAGATGCAAGTTTGATGAAGTTGACCATTTTATGGATTAAACTCCATGGTAAATGGAATAAGTTTGATAAGGAGAATTTTATCAAATAGTTATAAATATAATGTAGTTGGAAAATGAATTTATTTTACTCTAGAATTTGAAACAACATGATGGTAATACTATAAAAAATAGTGATGGTTCACTAGACTTGAAATGTAATAGTCATTTGCAACATTTATATTGATATTTGAAAGCCAATGAAGTGACTTGTGATTTTAAAGGAACAAAATTATTATCTTGGTTTATTATGAATCTGTTTTGGTTTGTGAAAAAGAGGATGATACTAGTTGTATCTTTACTAGAAGAGGAGACATGTTAATTTTTAAATAGACAAAGAGATTTATTTGGTGAAAAATTAATTATTTGATATAAAGTTGTTATCACAACGGTTATTGCCAAACATACTCTTTGTACTATAGTAAAAAAAAGACATATTATATGTCTATTACATTGGTGAGCCAATTTTAAAGTTCTAAAAGGAAACCATGGGCTATGGTTTCATTAAGTGTGGATAATAAGACTATATTATCAAAAGTTTGTAGCCAAGTTTATAATAGTAAGTCAAGACACATTGGTTGAGAGATGGTTATGTTCAACAACTTATCATTGATAGGATCATAACAGTAGGCTATATGTGTACTAAGTCAAACATTGTTTATCGCTTTACTAAAAGCAATAAGTTGACATTCTATTGATGATATTTCAAATAGAATGAGTTTGTAGGCTTATGAAACACATCTAATGGAACCTTAACTTACGGTTGTAAACATGGAGTCCTAATTTCAATAAGGTTAAATCTCTTACATGATGTTTGGAAACTATTTTATATGATCCAAGTATGGTTTCGGTACTGTGATAGTTTTAAGAGGTTGATTAATTCTTAATAAGTTTCTTGGAGATGCTAGTCACATGGCACATTTTAGAGAAACTTACCTATGTAAGTGTGAAGTGAGCCACTTCAAAAAGTCACTTAAGGTATGACTTTGAAACACTTATGAATGGATAGGAGCACATGGCTGTTAAAAGTGCCGGTTTAACTGTTAATATAAAGGACTTGATTTATGTGTATAACAGCTCTGGCTAATTGCTATGTTCGTTTCGTTCAATCCTTTGTGACACCAATCAAATATGATTACTTGGAATGTGTGTTATACTAGGTGTAAGTTCAATCTTGTGACACTTTCACTGAAGCATAAACTGAGGAATTTTTCGTATGTAGTATTTCGGTTCCTAAAATACTCTAAATGGGGGAGGATTGTTGGATAATTTAGAGTATTAGGAATAATATGTATGTTCTTCAGACATTTAATGATAGAGTTGGAGTTTGATTTAAATGTCATAAGATGTATATTTACAACGTTTACATGAAAAGATGTGTTAGTTCGTGACATGTTATTTCATGGAAAGACATGCTGCTTCATGAAAAGATATTATGTTTCATGAAAATACATAATGGTTCATGAAAAGACACGTTGTTTGATGAATAGTAATCTCTTTTCATGTAGGGACATGTTGTTTCATGTCTAAAGACATAATGGTTCATGAAGAGTCATGTTGATTCATGAAGAATCACGTTGTTTCATAGAAATTGGTGTTGTTTCATGAGAAGATACATTGTTTTATGTAGAGACTTATCATTTCATGAACCATCATCCCACATCTATAAATAGGCCTCATTTATGCCTTTGATACAAAACGAAACTGAGAGCAATTTCTTGAAATAGAGACGAAGCATCAAGACGTTTTTGTTTCCTAACCTTACATATAAAAATTCTTATCCTACATCAAATGTATTACAGTTGATTCACATACGAAAGAAGGTACATGAATTTATATCTCCATTGTATCTCATAAGAAAATTTTTAGTATATTCCCGCTGCTTTGTAGGGAGGAAATATTGCTTAAAGGAAAATGATTAGCATACCTTGGAGATTAGGTTATAGTTTAGTAATATTTGTTGTGATCAAGATTGCAACAAATTCTTCTCTACATTTGTAAACGGTTTCCTTCTTAGCATCCCTAAGACCCAAATTATTCACTATTTTCCAACACTTAGTATAATGGAACACGAACACACACATAGGATTTATCGACGTAGCTCTGACCCTATGCCGAGGGTTTTAAACTTTGTTTTAATGCTCAACTAATCTAAATGCAATGTTGTTAACTTAAGGAGACCGAGAGTAGATTTAAGTTAAATAACATTGGAAACCGGGTGAGGCCAAGAGGTAAGCTCATGGAAATCAGGTTGAGATATCTTGGATCTATATTCTAAAATAGGCTGTGTGCATGCTTGAATGGAGGAAAACCTTAGACTGTCTGAATCTATTGTCATTTTCTTACTTTATGTTTATGTTTTTATAATCTATCACCACAACCTAAAAATTAAAGAAAACCTTCTGAGCCAATCTATTAAGGAAATCTCAGACTATTTAAGACTGCTCCCTGTGGATACGACCTTGTGCTTACCACACTACACTGACCCTAATGCACTTGCTAGGTTATACCTTTCGGTAGCAACAGACACCGATTTGAGAACATCAGATTTGAATCCTATATTTACTCTTGTACATATATCTCTGTTTAAATACAAATTAGGTTCTATACTATCTAATTATTGTTTTTCTTTTTTTGTTTACTAAACACACTATTTTAAAATTAAAAAGATGTTATTAAAGATAAACTAATGGTTTTCTAAATTAATCATATCACGGTACTATAAAAAACATTAAGAAATATATTTAAAATTTACCAATTTAATTTTAGAGTAATAAGTTGATTGTGTTCTCATATTTTTCAAATAGAGTGTCAAGACTTGATATATATGTTGAAAATATATAATATTAATTTAACTAAGTAACATACAACAATGTATATGAAACCGATAATCTAGCTACTTTAGTGTATGACATATCTTAGACTAGTAGTTGTGACTCTTCCTATGTCTAGGGGATATAATGAGTTCGAGTCAAATGGGGGATAAGGTATGATTTTCTTTTGTTTTTGACATAAGGGCAATTCTGTAAATTTTTTAAAAACATATTGGAAGTGTTGATCGTACTTTTTAAGGGCCCATATTTTGTTTTCCGCTCAGGGCCTCGAAAATTTCCAAGACAACCCTGATTAAAACTGTGAAAGAATATTGTCTTCCGTGAAATCCAATTGAGTTTATGAACTCGTTGATTAGTCGTAGGGAAGAAAAGCTATGAAGAACAAATGGGTTCTCAAGCATTAGGTTGATGACAACATCAATGGATATTAAGTTCGCCTAATTGCAAAGTATCATACATAATTCATTAGACAATCCATGCTATTATAACAAGTCAAGATCTAGAACTACATCAGGTGGATTTTACGACTATTTTTTTCTCTATTGTGAGAAGATAAATAAATCTACAAGGAAAGACTTGTAGATTTGTAACTAAGGTACAAACAAAAGGTTTGTACATTGAAATGATCAATTTATTACCTCTAATAGTCTTGCAAGATCAAGAAATATTTGATTTTATAATAAGATCGAACAGATTTGTTAGTATGTCGTTGCATGTTAATGATGTTCTCGTAGCTGGAAATGACATGGAATGTGTGAATTAGATCAAAGTTTGATTAATATCAAGTTTTGAAATGATAGCTCTAAGTGAAATTGCTTATACTCTTAGAATTAAGATTCCAAGAGATTACTCCATGAAGTTATTAACCTTGTCTTAAGAGACATAAACAGACAACGTTCTTGAGTTTTCAATATAACCAATCTTAAGCCTATATGTATAACCCGATGGCTAAAGGTCAAAGTGGATCTAACACTTGCATGCATCCCATAACACAAATGAGAAACGAATGATTAATTTTCCTTATGTGAGAGCTTTGTGAAGTCTCATGTATTCACTCTGATATTTGTTATGCAGTTGGCATTATAAACATATATCAACCAAATCCAAGAAAAGCACATTAAAACTGTGAAAAGGATACTGAGGTACCTTAAAGGCGTTGTAGGCTATTTTATGTGTTATCAGTTTGCAGTAATATGCAATTAAAAGGATGCACAAATGGTGATTGGGCTAGAGACATGGATAAGAGAAAATCCATTTTCAATATTATCTTATTGATTGACAATAGTGTCATATTATGAAATAACTAGAAATAAACTTATGTCGCTCTATCCACCATAAAGCAGAGTGTATGTGATACTCTTATTTAGCCTAAGAAGCTAATTACTCAAGAAGGTTAATGAACCATCTTTACATTACTTCTACAAATGCTCAAATTGTAATATAAAAAAAATATAGACAATTCTAATATAGTTGTTGTTGTGGAATTAAGATTCCATATCAAGTTAAAGCATATAAAGATTAAATGTCATTTTTCCATATATAGCATGTAAAGTGTTCAGCATGAAAGATGTTTATATTGAACATGATAGATCTAAGAATTTATTCCGAATCTAGGTTATATGTTTAGGAACATATTATTCAATAGAGTTTGAATTTTGCAATACACAAGTGCGGATATTATTTATCAATATTTACTGTTATTTGAGATGCATGTAAGACAGAGAAATAGCTCACTCACATGAGACTTGCCCTTGTTCTGTTATTAGATAACAGATGTGGAGGATGAGGTTGTATTTGAACAAATGAGAGCTTGTTCAATAATGGAAGTTCTCTTGCTTAAACTATGAAAAGAGTTTTCATTAAAGTGCAAGATTCATATATTTGCAACATATAAGTGATTGTTTGTAATCCGATAATGGATTTAGGAGTAACATGATCCTATTCTGTCTATATAGCCAAAAGTAGTTCATAAAGTAAGCGAACTAGAGATAGATGTTTTGGAACATCTAATTGATGCTTTTATATGGTGTTACTGAGACATGCACTTCTTTCAAGAAGAAAGAAAAGAACTCCATAACACATGAGTTCATACCATGTATGCTTATCGACCATGAGATGGAAAAGAAATGATCTCAACTTTTCCTTATGTGAGACTCATTCAACGAAACTATAGTTTTGTTTGCTTGGTATCCTTAGGACCCTAACTTATTCTGAAAGTATAGTCAAATGTGGTTGTTTTGGAAGGAGACTCTGAAGAGGTTAAGTATGATTTGACCTAGAATGAGCCCGATTGGGCAAGCGAGTTAGATTATGATGGAAGGAATATAGTAAAAGGGGAAGATTACCAAATGTTCACATCTTAAGTTTCTATATTTCACAACCTGGGTAGTTATGCATGTGTGCATAGCTGTGATGATAGAAAACTGTAAAGATCAAAGGATTATAGGAGATGTGATGTGGAATCTAGGATAAGGCATACAATGTTTTGATTACTTATTGAGCTGTTATATACCTCCAACGAGTGTATAATGTTAGAGCTCTCAAGGTATGCTGGTCGCACAAACTATTTACGAGTATAAAAGAGATAATGTAATAGATCTAGTCTATTACGTGCGAGTGAGAGATGTTAGATTTTAGAACTGATCTACCTGTATCAATACATGTATGGTCTAATGGGTCAATCCATATGAGTATGGGTCAAATTTAATAAATATATAAGTTGAGGATTAAAGGAGATATTATACATTTCATAAAGTGTCATATCAGTTTACACTTTAGAGGTTTAATTCACTGCATTAGACAATTATCAGTTGCATGTCTCAATTGAAATGCTATATGCATAAATGTATGCATCCATGTTAAGAATGAATTAATGGTGATGTTACTTCTTTTCATGCTATATATATGTGTTTGCAATGCATGAAATGAAAAAGTAGAGAATTGAAATAAGTTTTTAATTTCATATTAATTCATTTCCTCCTCAAAATTCATTTACAAATTAGTTTGTAATTTGTTTCATCAAGTTCTCTCCATTTCCATATTATTCTCTAGTTGCTTTAGTTCGTGGATAGTGCAATTTTCTCCTACAATGTAGGAAAAAGTTGACTTGTAATACGCGATCAACAGTTTGTGATTCTTCCGCTGCATTCAACAACGTAGATTTCGTGCTACAAGTGGTAATCGAAATCTCAATTATTTGGATATAATAACCGTATTATTTCCTTCATCACCAAATCTAATATAGATTTAAATTAATACTAAATTAAAAAAGTGAATTACTTAAAAGTTAACATTAAATCAGTAGTAACTAATATAACTCTTGCTATTTACTTTTTAATTTGAAAAAGAGATAATACTATCAAAATCGTAGCTCGTGTATTATTTCTAGGATGTAGAGAACTGCCAAAGTGGGATTCTCCACTTGCCAAACATTTTTTGGCATATATCAATAGAAGCTGAGGGTCATCAGTGAATAAGAACGGATCGAATTGTGTACCTTTTTCGTGCCCGAGATTAAAGAACACCGTCATAACTTGAAGGAACGAATGCAAAGTCGAAGACTAAACCCTGGTGTGCGAATATTAATCGATTTTCACGACTTCTTCAGGAATCGGTGAAAAATGAACGAGAAAACTCGAGTTCTCGAAATTTCCGGGAGAGAGAAAATGTTGGATTTTGTTAATATGAAAAAGGAAATTAATTTTTCCATAATTCTATCAACATACACGTTTGGTGCATATTTACAGGCAATTAGAAATTTTTATCAATTATAATTAAGTCCCTCAACTCTTAATTATTTATAATTAAGTTCTTAAAGCTCAATAACTTTTTAATTACATCCTTAGACTTAATTAATTCTCCAATTAAATCCATTTCCTAAATTATATCGGATCCTTTGATCCAATTGACCCGCTCAAGGTCGGATTGGGTGTTTTCAACAGATACCATGCGGAGAATTTATGAACCTCGAGAGTGTTGGTTTGAACTTTGATAAGCTGAGTGAGCATATAAGAGCTAAATCATTTAACACAAAATCAACTTGCTTGTGTTAAGACCTAATCTACACCACTTATATACTACTCTTTAATATAATTTATTTTCAGTGTAAGATTTTCTGCACATCTCCAACAAAGACTACGTTTAAATGGTAATATAGTCTCATTTTTATATTAATATATCTCATTTTTATGTAAATAAATATAATTAAATTACATTTTTTTATTATTATATTAAATAATTTAAATTTTAAAGTATTATTGTAAACTTACTTTACTACAACCAAACTAATTTTTTTGGAAGAAAAAAGAGAGATGAAAATATAGGCAGATGGAGGAATCCAAAGCACACTACTGTTGGAAATACAAGCACGCTTTCACTACCAGGAAAAAGTACATATATGTTTCCCTTTTACACGTCCGTTATATTTGAATCAATGATTTAAAAAATGTTAGGGGCTAATAGGACGGTCGAAGTTTTAAAATGTCTAAATAGGATTTTGGCGGAGCCTAAATAAGACTTAAATAGATTTTTATTTTTATTTTTAAATATTTATTAAAATATAAAAGTATAAATTCAATTAAAAAGTAAATTATAATATAAAATATAAAAAAATATATATTTTAGACCATATTTTAAAAATCAATAAGTGGCATAGAGCATATTGTTTTTCGCTGTGAGACTCAAAATGATAATTTCATTATGAGAACACTTTAATGCATTTTAGTTTTACTAACTAAACTACTTTTTGTTGATAAATTATAATTATTATAAATAGTAATATCATAAAAAAAATCTAAATTAAGAGCCGCCTAGGCGACAAAAATCGGACTAGGCGATGCCTAATCAACAATAAATCGACTGAGTGCCTAATCGTATCCTAAGAATCAAAGGTCGAACAACAAACCTCAAAATAACACTTAAACAAGACTAAACAAAAAATTTTAAAACAATAATTCAAACTAAAATTTAAGACCTAAAAAACTTTAAATTCTGAAAAATCGCTCGCGCTGCTTGATTGCTGACCTTGAAATCGTTTGTATAATTTTCTTGAATAACGTGGTCCATATGTAAGCCTCCTATGAGCATGACGTGGTGAAGTCCATTGGATGAAAGCAAAGAGTTACAAGTTCATTTCTAATCCATTATTTTATATTTTATAATTTAAACTCTATTTTTACACTATTTCCTTCATTTATAAAGTTATTACAGAGTAAATTCACTATAATTTATTATTTTATTTTTCAGCTCCAAAAAAAAATCTTTTCATTTAGTAATATATTATTATTATATCAATTTTTTAAAATTTTTATCAAATAAATTATTATAAATAAATAATAAAAAATAAAAAATAATATTAAAATAATTAATTTTAAATTTAAAGGAGGCTCTGAGGTACTCTAAATTTATAATAAAAATTTAAAGTAGAATTAGACATCGACCTACTTCAAAGAAAACAATTGAACTTAACCCTAAGAAGCCAATATGTTCACATTGTTATATTAATGCTTTTTGATTGGCTAGCTTATGTAACAAATAATATATTCAAAATCATAAGCATGATAATCAATTACTTCAGTTATATTATGCCCAATTACATATGGATTCCATTATTTTGCCATGTGTTGAAATATAGCCCTTGAGTTGTACACAACACAAGATATGCCATATCGTTTATAATTTTTAAATCTTGCCAAATGAAAAAAATATCATAAAAATATTATAAAGATCATGGAAAATCTATGTACAATATGTTATTATATTACATAACCAATTAGCAATTAGTTCACTATAAATAATGACAATTTAAATGAAAAAGATTTTCCTTTTATATGTTAGATAGATTCCTGGCTGGGGCTGGACATACAACAAAATAAAAAATATACTTTTAGAAACATTCATATGCTATGTTAAGAAAATCTTCTTCAATAATTCTTTCCCTTTTATTATATATGTAGTAAACAAATTAAAAAGAAATGTGATATTTAGTTTGTGGTATTGGTAAAAAGAGGAACGAATATTATCAACTAATGGGAACGCAAATCTTGAACCATATATTGGGTTTAGGATTTCCTTAAACTTGAAAATTATTTGTTAAAACAATATTTTAGTGGATTAATGGTACTTAATTTTGTGGAACACAAATTATGTTTTAAGGCCCTGTTCTTTTCAACTTTTCAAAACCGAACTGAATTGAACTGGAGTTGGCTGAATTGAACTGAATTAAAGTGGTCTGAATTGAACTGAATTAAATTGTACTAAAAAATCCATGGCCTAAAACTAAATGATTTATATTCTAAAATTGATGTCTTGTGTTTTGAAATTTTATATTGTGAAACTTGATCTTTTAAAACTAATGTCTAATTTTCAAAAAATTATGCCTCATGTTCTAAAACTAATGCCATATGCTCTAAAATTTCTAATGTTCTACGAGTTCCAAAAATTTAGGGCATTGTACTTGAAATTTGTATCAAATAATTCCTTCATATTTTTTTACTTATCTTCCTAAAAGTTTTACTCTTCTTAATAAACTAATTAATTAAGGGTATAAAAATACTAATATATTCTTGTAGTTTAATTAATGATTTAAATTTTTCAACCAAATGTACTTTATACTATAGGGGTAGAGTAGGAAGAATGAATGAAAAAATAACCAGAATATGTATTTTAACAAACTAATTTTAAGCTACATCGCCTATTTTTTAAAAAAATGGAGGGATTATTTTCTTAGCGTTCTTGTGTTCTAAAATTAATGTCTTATGTTCTAAAATTTATTTTGTACTAATGTCTTGCTAAGTGAAACCTTGTGTTCTAAAAATAATGTCTAATGTTACAAAGGTGATATCATATGTGCTAAAATTAATTTCATATCTTCTACAAATTTAGAAAATTAACTTTCATAACACATACTATATGAAAGATTGGTCAAAGAAAGAGTTTCTCAGACTAACCTTCGTAGAAAGAGAGAAGGTCTGCCTTCGCCGGAGATGGTGGCTGCAAGACAGAAAAAGGCGTCTAAGTGACTAGCCGTGTGATCGGCATAGCCTCTGTTTAAGTAAGCGACACTGATAAAGAGGAGGCAAGTAAGAAAGAGAGTTTGAGGGTTTAGAATGTGATACCAGAATATGGGGTTGGCCCCATATTTATAGTGAACGGTTTTCTTATTACGTCAGGAATGTATTTCCTCTATTGGCGGTGGGGAGTCTTTATTATGCAAGGATCCGATTTAGGAGTGATCTCCTCTAAAAGAGGTTTCTTCTTATTTATCCCTTCAGGAAAGGATATTTTTCCTATTTATCTGTTTAGGAAGGGGAGTTATGACTGGATTCTATCTCCTACTTAGGCTGATGTGACCGTGACTCTTCACTCGGCTAGTCGGATGGTGATTGAGCTGTGAGGCCGACTGACGACATGTCATCTCATAGAGCTTCTACCCGGTATCTATAAAATACTGAGACAACAGAAGTGCCCCTTTAAGTGCTTTGTCAAATTCTTTAGGATTTTCTCTGTCCGCGTGAGTACTCGATTAGACTTTTCACCTTCTGCAATTGGTCCAGATACCGTGTAAGCATTTGGCCGCAACTCTTCAACTTTGCCTACTCATGTATTGAAGGACCAAGAGATAGAGATTGCTGATAATTTGAGTTATGTAGAAGAATCAGTAGCAATTATCGGGTATAAGACCAAACAATTGCGAAACAAAGAAATACCATTGGTAAAGTACTTTGGAAAAGTCATTCAATAGAAGAAGCCACTTGGGAAACATAAGATCAAATGAGAAAGGACTATCCTTATTTGTTTTCTAATTCAGAAATTTAATTTCGAGGACGAAATTCTTTAAGGGGGGATTATAATATCCTATTTCATGCATTATATTTGCATTTGTCCACATCTGTTACATGTCATTATATTTAATATTTTACATGTTATATTTATTAAAATTGGTTAGTTAAAATAATAGTTATTTTAACCATACAAAACACGATATTTAATATCTAGGTATCGAATTATATAGCTATAGAATTTTAAGGAATAAGTGGAGTATAGTTATGTTATAGATATAAAATGATCATTTGAAAATACTAAGTTGAATAAAATTGTGATATATCATAAGGATTTAAGTATAAGCATTAGTATTAGAATTAGTATTAGTATGGTATAGATATACGTATATGTATTCAGTATAGTTAGTATTTGTATTAAATAAAGAATTTGAGGGCAAATTGGTATTTTGCCCCTTAGATTTTTTGTACGGCCTAATAAGAATTAGATCAGGTCTTCATCTCCTAAAACACAAAGCAAAGAACAAAGCATAAGGAAGAAGAGAAGAAGAGAGCTAGAAGGAAGGAATCATGTATTTTAGTAACTTTGTAGTGCGATATTTGTTAGTTTGAAGTTAGAATTAGAAGTTTTAGTAAGAAGATGAATTGTTCCTCTTTATGTCAAGGTTCATCTTGCAAAATTTGGGAATTTTTAGACGAGTAGATCAATAGCTATGATATTTATAAGATAAAGTGTGCAGGATTGGATGATCAAAGAGATAGGGTGAGTTTTGAAATTAATCTGGGATTATTATACTGCTTAGGAAATTTTGAGTTTTTGATATGTTATTCCCTTACGTGTATAGTTTAAGTAGGAAAAAGAATCAGGTCAATTCATTTTGTATAGAGAGAGTTATACTCATTTTATTACGATGCTGTCCAGGTTAAGCGAGACTGAAACAGGTTTTAAAGGAAAATTCACTATAAATCATATAAGGCTTTGAAAATTTTGAGGTTTTAGTATGTTATAGCTTTGTGTATTAGGGATAGAATAAAAGAAGAATCAAATCATTTGGTGAAGTGAATTCAAAGTTATGAATTTTTAAGTAGAATAAGGTCATAAGGAAAGTAATTCTGTTTTGTGAACATTTGCTTGTAGGAAAGGAAATATGATAATTATGTGTATATGATATTGAAATTATTTTTATAGGAGCTCAAAATTGTGAAGGTATTCTGGAGGAAGATTCAAGTCGCTTCCAAGGGAATTAGCATTCCATCTGTGAGTATAAATACGATATGAAATTATGGGTGAAATGTCTTGATATGTGATATTTGAATGCTTGGTGAATTGTTGTGAATTGAGTGATTATATGTTATTTGGGGAATTTGAATTATATGAACCTATGTTTATTTGGTGAAACATGAGATAATTGAATTATTCATGATATACGCAATTATACAGGAACAAATGAAATAAAGAGAGACGTTGTGACATAGCCGATAAAACATTGCAATACATGTTCTGTTATCTGGACCTATATGGTCAACCAATCGCAATATCTAACAAATGGACCGAAAGGTCAACCAATTGTATATCTAGACCAAAAGGTCAACCAATTGTTATATAGCTGGCTAGCAAATCAATTATTATTTGTTACAAATGTTACATGTATCCCGGGGCAATAGTTTGGCCGGAAATGTCACAACAATTAAATAAATGAATCATCCAATAGTATATAAGAATGACTGTATGTCTATTTTGAAGGTGTGACTGTATGTGATTGTTAAATTCATTGATTGTTTATATTCACTGAGTGGCGACTCATATAAATCGCTATATTTTTCAGTTGTTGAAGTTATAGATAAAGTATTATACTAGAAGGTCCTTACCCGTTGCTGTGGAAGAAAGGTCTGTCAACTGTGTCCATCTTGCTCTCTCTCTCTCCTCACTTGACAAGCATATAGAATAGAAAGTGGTCGGGTTTTGGTTTTACTAATCAAACATAATTATGGTTTGTAATATAAACGAATAATATTAGAGTTAATGTGAAATATTAATGGATTTGTTAATATATGAATATTTTTGTAAGAAAATTTTTTTTATGGTATTTTTCTATTGTTATTATATGATATGGGTGTTTCAGTTAGTATCAGAGCAGGGATATGGTCATAGGGACACATACAAATGCATACATAATATAAGATTGGTATATATTATCTTATAGCATGTTATCATATTCATAAGGGCTGATGAGAACCAAAATGTTAACCCGAGGAGAGAGGGACCAACCGTAAATCAACCTGTAGAAATCCAACCTATTACATCTGCATCACCTATCCATTCTTATGCATCAAATTTGCAGCATCATCAGGAAATACCTGTGGTGCAAGCACCTGCAACATTTGTCCAAAGAGAAAGAAGGTTCGATAAATTGAAGAAACAAGGTGCAGAAGAATTCAAGGGAACTACAGATCCTATAATAGCGGAAAGATTGTTAAAAAGGCTGGAAAGAGTTTTCAATATAATACATTGTACTCCTGATGAGAAGTTTGATTATGCAGTGTTTTTACTTCAAGATGATGCTTATGACTGGTGAGAGACTATCCCATGGAGTACTGTTCAACCTCCTATCATGACTTGGGATGATTTTGTGCGGGAATTCAAAAGTAATTATATGCTTGATGTGTACATTGATGATAAAAGAAGACAATTTTTGAACTTCAGACAAGGGAGGATGGCAGTGGCCGAGTATGAAGTTAAGTTCAATCAGTTATCCAATTATATACCAACATTAGTGGTGACTAAAAAGGATAGATGCAGGAAATTTGAGGATGGGCTTAGATATGAAATTCGAACCAAGATATCATCATTTGAACTTGAAATTTACCTAAAGTTAAAAATGCTGCAGTTAGGGCTGAAAGACTAGAAAAAGAGAAAGCAGATCATAAAGATAAAAGAGGTTACAGTGATTTTGGTGGTGACCAAAGTAAAAAGTCTGCTAAACATCAAACAAATTCTTCTCCGTCACAGTTTCTAGCTAGAGGAGGATATTCTGGGAATAGAGGAGGAAGAACGAATATGCAAACTCATTCAAGACAAAGTCAGGGACAAGGCTCGGGACAAAAACCTCAGTGTATGCTGTTTGGTAAATTGCATGAAGGCGAATGCAGGAAACTAACTGGAGCCTGTTACTTATGTGGCTTTTTGAACATTTAATATTTGATTATCCAAAATAAATAAAAGCAACTGAAAGAGCTCAATCAGAGGCTACGGTTCAAAATACCAGAGGTAGGGGAGCTGGTGTAGTAGCAGGTAGAGGTAGGGGTAGAGGAACAACAACAAGCAATATAGGTATATTTGAGGCTCAGAGTTCTAGGCCTCCAACACAGGCTCGCATTTTTGCCATGACTCGATAAGAAGCTATTAACGCATCAGAAGTTATTACCGATATGATTTTTATTTGCAACATGGATGTTTGTGCATTAATTGATCCTTGAATAACTCATTCATTTATATCATCAAACTTGGCATCATAATTGCATATGGCTTGTGAACCTTTAGGATTTGATCTATATGTGGGAACTCCTTTCGGTGAATTGGTGATTGCAAATCATGTGTACCGAAATTGTTTGATTCAAATTGATAAAGTTATATTAAGTGCGGATTTGATTAGATTGACTATTAGAGAGTTTGATGTGATTTTGGGTATGGATTGGTTGGAAAAACATCATGAAGTGGTAAATTGTTTCAGCAAGGAAGTTATTTTAGAGACATCAGATAAGCTAAAAGTCATTTTTCAGGGTGAACGTCAGATAGTGCAGACTTGTTTAATTTCTGCAATTAGTACTTTTTGGTAAATCAAGGGTGGATGTGAGACATATTTAGCACATGTTATTGACACTAAAGTATCAAATGTATCACTTGATGATATTCCTATTATTAAAGAATTTCCAGATGTATTTTCTATTGACTTGCCAGGATTACCACCTGATAGAGAAGCAGAATTTACCATTGATTTAGTTCCAGGAACTGCACCAATTTCTATTTCTCCATATAGAATGGCTCCAATGGAATTAAAAGAGTTGAAAAATGGTTGCAAGAGTTACTTGATAAGGGATTTATTAGACCTAGTGTGTCTCCTTGTGGCGCTTCAGTATTGTTTGTTAAGAAAAAAGATGGCACTATGCGACTTTACATTGATTATAGACAGTTGAATCGGGTAACAGTGAAGAATAAATATCCTTTACCTTGTATTGATGATTTATTCGATCAATTGCAAGGAGCACGAGTATTTTCTAAAATTTATTTAAGGTCAGGGTATTATTAACTTAGAATTTCAGCGCAAGATGTTCCAAAAATAGCTTTCAGAACTTGATATGGACATTATGAATTTTTTATGATGCCGTTTGGTTTGACGAATGCACCTGCAGCTTTCATGGCTTTGATGAACAAGGTATTTCAATAGTATCTTGACAATTTTGTCATTATTTTCATTGATGACATACTTGTGTACTCAAAAAGCAATGAAGAACACGAGCAACATTTGAGAATTGTGCTTCAGATTTTGAGAGAAAAATAGCTATATGCAAAGTTTAGCAAATGTGAATTCTGGTTGGATCATGTTTTATTTTTGGGACATGTGGTTTCTGGTCAAGGCATTCAGGTTGATCCTAAAAAGATCGAAGCAGTGGTTCAATGGGAAGCTCCGAAAAATGTAGCAGAAGTAAGACGTTTTCTGGGATTAGCAGGATATTATCGATGATTTATTGATTGGTTTTCTCTTATTGCTGCTCCAATGATAAAATTACTATGAAAGGATGTATAGTTCCAGTGGATAGATGATTGCTAGAAAAGTTTTGACGAATTAAAGAAATGATTGACTATAGCTCCAATTTTGACAATTCCAACTGGCACTGGTGGATTTGTTGTTTACAGTGATGCTTCTCACCAAGGTTTGGGTTGTTTTCTAATGCAACATGGGAAGGTAATTGCATATGCATCTAGACAATTAAAACCATATGAATTATCTTATCCAGTGCATGATTTAGAACTAGCTGCTATTGTGTTTGCTTTGAAAATTTGGAGGCATTATTTGTACGGAGAAAATTTTCAAATTTTCACTGATCATAAGAGTTTGAAATATTTGTTGAGTCAGAAAGAATTGAATATGAGGCAGAGGAGATGGCTAGAATTGTTGAAAGATTATGATTTCATGATAGAATATCATCCGGTAAAAGCGAATGTTGTAGCTGATGCCTTAAGTAGAAAATCTAGTAGTGTAATGGCTAATGTTCAAGTTGCTAAACTCCCATACTTAGTTCAATTGCGAGCAATGAATGTTGACTTAAAATTGGGTGAAAATGGTCCATTATTAGCTAACTTCAAGGTAAGACTAGTGTTACATGACAGAATTAAGGAAGCTCACGTTCTAGATCCTCAATTAAAAGAGATTATAGAAAATGTCAAGCAAGGAAAGAGCACTGATTTTACAGTAGAAAATGATACTTTGATGTTGGGACAAAGAATTTGTGTGCCTGATGTTGATAATTTGAAGAAGGAAATTTTAAAAGAAGCTCATACTGCTCCATATGCTATGCATCCAGGAATGACAAAAATGTATCATACCTTGCACTCTCATTTTTGGTGGTCTGGAATGAAGAAGGATATTGCCGAATACATTTCAAAGTGTTTGGTATGTCAACAAGTAAAGATTGAACATCAAGCTCCAGTAGGGAAATTACGACCATTGCCTATACTAGTTTGGAAATGGGAGATGGTTACTATAGATTTTATGTACGGGTTTCCAAAAACTCCAAGAAAGAATGATGCTATTTGGGTTATTGTTGATAGATTGACGAAATCAGCCCACTTTATGCCCATACATTGGGGTTGTTCATTGGAGAATTTAGTGAAGAAGTATGTGAATGAAATTGTCAGGTTACATGGAATACCTGTGTCTATTGTATCATATAGAGATCCTCGATTTACATCTCGATTTTGGAGAAGTTTACAGCAGGCATTGGGCACGAAATTGAACTTTAGTACTGCTTTTCATCCTCAAACAGATGGTCAGTCAGAAAGAAATGCTTCAAGCTTATGCTGTGGAATTCAAAGGTGCGTGGGACGAATATATTGCTCTAATGGAATTCGCTTATAATAATGACTATCATAGTAGTATTGGAATGGCACTGTATGAGGCTCTTTATGGAAGAAAATGCAGAAGTCCTATTTTTTGGGATGAAGAAGGGATGGGAGTTTTAGAGGGTCCAGAAATAGTATAAGACATAGTTGAAAAGGTGAAGGTAGTAAGAGAAAGAATCAAGGCAGCACAAGATAGACAATCAAGGCAGCACAAGATAGACAGAAAAGTTATGCTGATCAACATAGAAGGCAAAAGGAATATGAAGTAGGGGACAAAGTTTTTCTTCGTGTGTCACCTTGGAAAGGCGTGTTAAGGTTTAAGAAGAAATGGAAGCTTAGTCCGCCGTACATAGGGGATTATGAAATTCTTGAAAGAATTGGTCCACTTGCTTATAAATTGGCATTACCACCAGAGTTGGCTCAAATTCACAATGTCTTTCATGTGAGCATGCTAAGGAAGTATCGATCAAACCCTAATAATGTATTGAAGGACCAAGAGATAAAGATTGTTGATAATTTGAGTTATGTAGAAGAACCCGTTGCAATTATTGGGTATAAGACCAAACAATTGTGAAACAAAGAAATACCATTGGTAAAAGTACTTTGGAAAAGTCATTCAGTAGAAGAAGCCACTTGGGAAACATAAGATTGAATGAGAGAGGATTATCCTTATTTTTTTTCTGATTCAGAAATTTAATTTCGAGGATGAAATTCTTTAAGGGGGGGGGGGGGGGAGGGGGGGGATTATAATATCTCATTTCATGCATTATATTTGCATTTGTTCACATCTGTTACATGTCATTATATTTAATATTTTACATATTATATTTATTAAAATTGGTTAGTTAAAACAATAGTTATTTTAACCATACAAAATACAATATTTAATATCTAGGTACCGAATTATTTTAACCATACAAAATACGATATTTAATATCTAGGTACCGAATTATATAGCTATAGAATTTTAAGGAATAAGTGGAGTATAGTTGTGTTATAGATATAAAATGATTATTTGAAAATACGAAGTTGAATAAAATTGTGGTATATCATACGGATTTAAGTATAAGCATTAGTATTGTATGGTAGAGATATACGTATATGTATTTAGAATAGTTAGTATTTGTATTAAATAAAGAATTTGAAGGCAAATTGGTCCTTTGCCCCTTACATTTTTTGTATGGCCTGATAAGAATTAGATCAGGTCTTCATCTCCTAAAACACAAAGCAAAGAACAAAGGATAAGGAAGAAGAGAAGAAGAGAGCTAGAAGGAAGGAATCAGGTATTTTAGTAACTTTGTAGTGCGATATTTGTTAGGTTGAAGTTAGAATTAGAAGTTTTAGTAAGAAGATGAATTTTTACCCTTAATGTCAAGGTTCATGTTACAAAATTTGGGAATTTTTAGAGAAGTATATCAATAGCTATGATTTTTATAAGATGAAGTGTGCATAATTGGATGATCAAAGAGATAGGGTGAGTTTTGAAATTAATCTGGGATTGTTATACTACTTATAAAATTCTAAGTTTTTGATATGTTATTCCCTTATGTGTATAGTTTAAGTAGGAAAAAGAATCAGGTCAATTCATATTGTGTAGAGAGAGTTATACTCGTTTTATTATGCTGCTGTCCAGGTTAAGCGGGACTAAAACAGGTTTTGAAGGAAAATTCACTATAAATCGTATAAGGCTTTAAAAATTTTGAGGTTTTATTATATTATAGCTTTGTATATCAGGAATAGAATAAAAGAAGAATCAGATCATTTGGTAAACTGAATTCGAAGTTATGAATTTTTAAGTAGAATAAGGTCATAAGGAAAGTAATTCTGTTTTGTGAACATTTGCTTGTAGGAAAGGAAATATGATAATTATGTGTATATGATATTGAAATTATTTTTATAGGAGCTCAAAATCATGAAGGTATTCCGAAGGAAGATTCAAGTCGCTTCCGAGGGAATTAACATTCCATCCGTGAGTATAAACATGACATGAAATTATGGGTGAAATGTTTTGATATGCGATATTTGAATGTTTGGTGAATTGTTGTGAATTGAATGATTATATGTTATTTGGGGAATTTGAATTATATGAACCTATGTTTATTTGGTGAAACAAGAGATAATTGAATTATTCATGATATACGCAATTATACAAGAACAAATGAAATAAAGAGAGACGTTGTGACATAGCCAATCAAACATTGCAATACATGTTCTCTTATCTGGACCTATATGGTCAACCAATTGCAATATCTGACAAATGGACCGAAAGGTCAACCAATTGTTTATCTGGACCGAAAGGTCAACCAATTGTTATATAGCTGACCAGCAAATCAATTGTTATCTGTTACAAATGTTACATGTATCCCGGGGCAATAGTTTGGCCGAAAATGTCACAACAATTAAATAAATAAATCATCCAATAGTATATAAGAATGACTGTATGTCTATTTTGAAGGTGTGACTGTATGTGATTGTTAAATTCATTGATTGTTTATATTCACTGAGTGGCGACTCATATAAATCGCTATATTTTTCAGTTGTTGATGTTGTAGATAAAGTATTGTACTAGAAGGTCCTTACCTGTAGCTGTCATGGAAGAAAGGTTTATCGGCTGTGTCCATCTTGCTCTCTCTCCTCACATGACAAGCATATAGAATAGAAAGTGGTTGGGTTTTGGTTTTGCTAATCAAACATAATTACGGTTTGTAATATAAACGAATGATATTAGAGTTAATGTGAAATATTAATGGATGTGTTAATATATGAATATTTTTGTAAGAAATTTTTTTTGTGGTATTTTTCTATAGTTATTATATGATAAGGGTGTTTCACACACTATACCAAATGGATGTCAAAAGTGCATTTCTAAATGGTGTTATCCAAGAAGAAATCTATGTTAAGCAACCACCAGGATTTGAAGACCCAAAGCATTCGGATCATGTGTACAAGCTGAAGAAGGCTCTCTATGGATTAAAGCAGGCACCCAGAGCCTGGTATGAGAGATTAACCTCATTCCTTATATCCAAGGGTTATATCAGAGGCAAAGTAGACACCACACTGTTCATTAAAAAGAAGAAAAATGATATCGTTCTAGTCCAAATATCTGTGGATGATATCATATTTGGAGCAACTGATGACAGGATGTGTGAAGAATTCAGCTCTCAAATACAGAAGGAATTTGAGATTTCCATGATGGGAGAACTCAATTTCTTCCTTGGCATACAAATTAAGCGAAGTCTGGATGGAATTTTTATTAACCAATCAAAGTACACCAATGAGATCTTGAAGAAGTTTGAAATGGATAAGAGCAAACCTATGTCCACTCCAATGGGATCAGATACAGTCCTATCCAAGGATTGTGAAGGAGAAGATGTTGATCAGAAGCTCTATAGAGGGATAATTGTATCACTCCTATACTTGACAGATAGCAAGCCTGACATACATTATGCAGTTTGGTACTATGCAAGATATTAATTCAATCCTAAGGATTCTCATCTCAAATCAATGAAGAGGATTCTTAGATACCTCCTAGGAACCACTAAAGTTGGGTTATGGTATCCTAGTAATGGAGATTTTGCACTCCAAGGGTTAATTAATGCAGATTATGGCAGAGACACTCTTGAGAGAAAAAGTACAGCTGGAGATTGTCATTTCCTTGGAGATTGCTTAGTTTCATGGTACAACAAGAAGCAAACTTCAGTTGCCTTATCTATAATAGAAGCTAAATACATGGCAGCTGGAAGTTATGTAGCTTAACTCCTCTAGATCAAGCAATAACTTGAAGATTATGGAGTTTAATCCGGATGTGTGGATGTTATGTGTGACAACAAAAGTGCTATTGATGTGTCAAAGAATCCAGTACTCTATAGCAGGATGAAGCATGTCAACATAAGGCATCGTTTCATCAGGGATCATGTGATGAAAAAGGATGCTGCATTGGTGTACATTCCAACCAATGAGCAAAGAGCAGATATCTTTACTAAGCCACTGAATAAAGATCAATTTGGGAAGCTGAGGGAGTCAATTGGAATGTCCAATCCAATTTAGAGATTAAACCGGAAGACAGCTTAAAATCAAGCCGGATACTTGGCAAGAAAAATTAATCCGGAAAGAGAAGAAGCATTGGAGAGAAATCTATTCCGGAACAATGCCATGTCAGCAGGCAGGAATGACAAATGGCAGTAAAAGCGCATAAAGGTAACAGTTACTTTTTGAATTTCAAACTTCTATAGGCTGTTACACGCGCGGTAAATTTGACAGTTTATTTTTAAAATAAACCTTTCATATTCACTGGTTAAACTGAATTAACCTATCCCTTAAAAATTTCGGTTGCCATGTCATCAATCCAACCAAATTACTAGCGTCTGGATTACCAAAATACCCTCACTTTGAAAATTCTATATAAACCCCTCAAAATTCCCCTTCTTCCTCACACGAGCAACTAAGTACTATTACTCTGCAAATTTAAAAACTCAGAACCCAAAATTTCTTCTTACTCTTTAAAATGGATGCAATCATGACTAAAGCTAGACTCGTGATGCTTTCTACCCAAAATATCTTCTCAGAATCCGATCTGAAAGACAAAGATTTCACCCTAATAGACTGTAAACCCTCCGATTCTATTATCCCTACAAATTTTCTGGGAGATAATTTCCTCTTTGAAACTGATCCTTTTTCCCGGCTAGTTGAGGATCAGCACCTAACAGACCTCCTAAAAATAAACTGCCCAACTTACCCAAATTTGGTCTGGGAGTTCTATGATAACCTGCGAACAAACAAGAAATTTGACACCCTGCAAACTAAGATTCAAGGAAAAGAGATTACTATCACTATGGATTTCTTCGAAAACTCCTTGAATATGAAGAACAACGGAGTCCTGATGAGGGTGGATAGAGATGAGACCAAAGTGAAGTATGATCCGGAGATGTGACTTTCGGAGAGGTATTTTAGGGAAAAATTCTCAATGTATTGGTCCCAAATCCGAAGATACCTTTAGCATGTGCTAGCAAAGTTAGTCCTGATCCGAAAGGGCTCATTAACCATAATGTCTTCCTTTGAGCACTGTGTGCTACAGCATTGGGCAAAACGCAGAGAAGTAAATATGCCAGTATTGCTAATCCATTTTTTGAAGCATCACAAAAATTCCCATGCTGCTCTGATCACCCGGATTCTTCAAGCCAATAACATCAATCTCACCGGTTTTAATAGTGCCAGTGGAAAGCCAATTATGCAGAGGAACTTCCTAAATCTAAGATTTAGTGAAACCTGGGATGAGGATAAAGCCAAGAGGCTAAGGGATGAGAAGAAAAGCAAGACTAGGAAAGCTATAAATTTGGAAGCAAATGGTCCGGTACCTAAAAAGGCCAGAACATCCAGGCCTAAGACAAAGAAGGAATTAGCCTTGGTTCCTGTGGATGAAGAAGAAAATGAAGATACCTAAACAATCACCCATCTACTTAACAAATCTCCAGTAAAGCCACAGTCAAGGGGAAGGCTGATCAAGGCAGTTGACAAATTGAAAAGACCAGTCTGTGATTTCAGAAGCAAGAGAGTCAATTACAGTAGCTGCTGCCGCAATAAGAATGGGTTATCAGAAAGGGCAAAAGAGAAATATCAGATTTGCTGACAGAAGGTAATGGGTCTGATGAGGAGAAAATAGAGGATGAAATGCCAATGCCAAAGAAGTAATTCACCCGGAAGGGGTGCACTTTTGATGAAGCAGTGAAAGCTTAGAAACATCGAAAGAAGATAGCTAAAAAGCCAACTGCCATTGTGATTGATGAAGGGTTATGAAGAGGGTTGTCATGGAAGAGTTGGCTAAGGCCAAAACTTCAAAAGGGAAAAATGTGGCCGGAACTAATAAGGATATCCTTCCGGAGGATCCACAGTATGAAGAGATGATGGCATCTGTGGTAGATAATTACAGGATAAACAACCAATGTAACACCCCCTCAATAACAGTTATTAAGGAAGTGCTACAATAATAAATAAACACCTATTTTTTATTTTTAGCTCAATATTTTGTATATAAATAAAATATTTAGAATCTATAAACATAAATAAACTTCTAATCAAAACCTTAATTTACATAACATATTCATAACGCTAAAATATTAATCTTAGATTCTCAAAATACAAGTCACACTATCTATACTACTTTGTACATGCCATTATATACAAACCGCAAAATAAAACAAAATTTAGACAACCTCAAAAGTTCTCTTGACTTGCACTTATCTACCCGAACTACTCCACTTTGTTCCGGCTATCTATAATCTTCAGTACCTACGTGTAGCAAAATAAACTACACTCTAAGCAATACGCTTAGTGGTGTACTCTTATTTTATTTCATATAATAAGGTACCACAAAATATAATACTTAAGAATTATATCACATAAAATTTAAAATATATTTGAATGCCAAAACCGAACTAACGACTTTATAAAATTAAAACGTAAAACTATTTAATGAAACTTTATCAAACAATAATCAAATTATATTCAATTATCTTAAACACAATAATCAAATATTGCCCAAAGTAAACCAACAAAAGAATAATGGTAATTCGATACGGAAGCAGACAAGCCCAAAGTCGAAGCTTCAATATCAATATTATTGGGAAACAATGATCCAGATCACAAAATTAAATCAATCTGGATCAGGTTTGAAAGAAATAAAAACTGTCCTAAGTAACAAAAACTTAAACTATGTAAATCCCTAATCCAAATGGAAACATCTGGACAAATATCCCGCTACAAAGCTATCAATTGAAGACCTCAAATACCTAAGCATATGGAATCATCAGAGTAGAGCTTGGAAAGAAAAAAAGCTTTAATCCCTCATGAATAGCATCCGAAAGAGCTGATTGCTATATCTCCAAAAGAAGGCAGATCCAAAGAATATGAGTTTAAAGACATCTCGAAGACTCATGCTTAAAGATAAATGGGAAAAGTTTCAAAGATAGCTTTCCCTCCACCTTTTGGTCTACGAAGTCAAAGATCCTTTCCCCAAGATAAAGACAAAATGACAGCTTGCATTTTTTAGAGAAAGGACAAAAGGACTGTCACTGGACTGAAAAAGCTGAAAACCTTTTTCACCTAGACCAATAAGAGGGCGCGTGGAGCTCACATCGAAAAGTAAATGGTGTAAAAGTTGGTGCATCATAAAATGCCAAGTAAAACAATCACTGACCACTTTTCAACATCAATCCCAAGGATTCAAACGGGTCAAATTACAGTCTAATGGATTGATCAATAATTTTAAAAGTGCCATCTATAACCTGATCAAGGGTGAAGATTTATTGCAAGTTCAATACCCACAACGGCTACATTTATGATGGAAGCCAATAAAAGGGAAGCTTCAGCAAATAAGAAGGTTGGCTATTTGATTGACAAAAATAAGTAACAAAGAATAAGCATTCAATCAGCTTACAAATCCCTCCAAGAATCAACTAAATTTCACATCTATTGTAAGGATTCCTAAGTGAACTATAAACTTAAGGAAATCCAAAAACCAAAACCTTTATGAAAAATAAGAGTGTAAGAATCCCTAACTTGGGTGAGTTATGAGATTGGGATACAACTTAAAGTTGGTGCTTTGATTAAGAACTCCCTGTAGGACTCAACTTAGATTTAGGGTAGAAGTCTAAGTGGTATATCCTACTAAAGACTAAAGGACTCAGCTAGGAGTTGGTGCTTCTAGTGGTATATCCTACATCAGGAAGGGGTTACTGTCTGGAGACAAATTATAAGGCTTGATTCGTGCCAGTTGGAAAGGAATCCACTAGTGGAAAAGCTCAGAGGAAGGAAACTTTAAAGACTGGAATAGGCGGGGCTGAACCAGGATAAAAATCTTCTGTGTTTGATTTCTCTAACTTTTATCTTTCGCATTATATTGTCATAACTACATCATCTGGATCCATCATCAAACAAGCTACACTAAGACTTTTTAAAGTCTTTATATTCCATAAAAAAGGTTCATTCATCCCCCTCTGACCTTATAAAGACCTTCATAGGGACCAATAAGTGGTATCAGAGCGAGTGCTCAAACTAGAGATCTAACAATCTCGAGCTAAAGGTCCATATACTTTGATTTACATATCAAAATGAGTTTCCAAAACTCACAACTCCTTCCTGAGGGTATGTCTGTTACCCGTCCTCCACTCTTCACAGGTGGACACTATACATTTCGAAAAAACTAGATGAAGAACTTCATCCAGCCATAAAGTATGTAAGCATGGTTAGTTATTAAAGATGGTCCATATGAGCCTACTTAAAGCCATCAAGTATGTGGGATGAGAATGGCTTTAAAAAGTTGCGAGAAAATGCAAATACGATTAACATGCTTTATTGTGCTCTTAGTGCAGTTGGATTTAATAGGATATCCCGATGTGACACTGCAAAAGAGATTTTAGGAGAAGTTGGAGGTAACCTATGAAGGAACCACCAAAGTAAAAGAGGCTAAGCTTGATCTACTTCAATAAAAGTTTGAATCCTTCAAGATGGAGCCTAAGGAATCAATTAGCAGCATAAATACTAGATACACCAATCTAGTGAATGAAATGAAGAGGCTGGGGAAGGAGATTCTAAAAGTAGAAATGGTCAAGAAAGTGCTTCGGAGTCTCACCAAGGAATGGGACAATAAAAAGACTGCCATTGAGGAAGCTCATAACTTAAACTTTTACAATTATAATGAACTCATTGGTAATCTTCTAACCTAAGAATTGTCCTTGGAGAGATATAGCCAACAAGAAAAGAAGCCTAAGGAGAAAAAGAAGGCAATTGCACTTAAGGCAGAATCCACCGGATCAGCTTCATCCGGAGAGGAAGAGTAAATCAATGAATCAATGAGCACCAAAGATTAACTTGCTCTACTAACTAGAAGACTCAACCGATTTATATAAAACAAAGATTAAAGAAAATCTAGAAAGTATGAATCCTAGAAACCAAGAAAAGGAACTTCCAGAAGAGATAAGCTTAGGAGAAATCCGGAAGAAAAGAAGGATCAGGAGAAAGAAGCCGCATGTTTTAAATGTGGGGAGAAAGGCCATCTCAGAACAAAATGTCCCAAGCTTAAGAGAACTAAGAAGTTCAAAAAGAAGGCAATGGTTGCTACTTAGAGCAATAGTGAAGAAAGTAGCAGGTTATCTTCAATAGAAGAAGAAGAGACTGCAAATTGTGCATTTATGGCTCTGACTGATTCGAAAGCAGAGCAATCCGAAAGAAATGAGTCCAAGCAAGAAACAGTGCAAATTAAAGAATCAGAATAAGATACAACAAACATTGAGGTAAATTCTTGTTCTGATTCTCCTTCTAATCTTGACCTTGCTAGAGCTCTATCTATTGTAATTAAGGGTGTAAAGAAGAATGCAAAAGCAATCAAGTCCCTTAAAAGAGCAGTAATGGAGTTAGCAGAAGATGCTAAAGTAATGGTACAAGACATCAATTTGGTTAGAGCAACCAAGCATATTGACATTGTGGAGGAGAACTTCCTGACGAATCAAGTCCAGATCCTAAATGCAAATGTAATGGGACTGGAGAGAGAAATCAATCTATTAAAGGAAGTATCCAGGAAGAGGCTAGAGACAAAAGATTTAAGAAGAAATAATCATCCTTCTGCTCAGAACAAATTCCAAAAGACCTCTAATCAAAGGAAGAAGGAAGTTAGCAGGCAACCGCAAGCTCAAAGATATACTGTTGCTCAAAAGGGAAAGGCTAAGGTAGCCTACAACCAATATCCTATCAAACAAACAAGAAATTATAGAGCTGAAGTTGCACCTCCAACTAACTTTCAGATTTATACAGACCATCCACCAGTGTGCAAAAAGTTGGGTATAAAGGCAACTATGGGAGGAAGGATCTAGAGAAGATCAGTGAGAAGTAAAAGAAAAACAAACCTATTTCGGGGTGCAGGTTTTATGGGAAAAATAATCATATTACTAAATCATGTAGATTAAAGAATGGTCATTATGATGTTTACCCTTGGCCTGAGATGGTTATTAACCCGATAGTACCCAAATCTGATTGGGTACCCAAACCCACTTGATCTATTTTATAGGTATGACTTAGATCCACAGTAGATCAACACACTTGGTATATTGATAGTGGATGCTCAAGGCACATGACAGGTGATTAGAAGGCCTTCATCATATTAACCCAGAAGAAGAGAGGCAAATTAAGCTTTAGAGACAATCAATAGGGATAGATCATTGGCCATGGAACCATTGGATTTGAATTAAAGATAGAAGATGTCTCATTCGTTGATGGAATGAAATTCAACTTGCTAAGTGTGGCCCAACTCTATGACAAAGGAAGAAAAGTCACATTTGATTTCAGAGGTTGCTCAATCTATGATAGTAAGTCCAATCAACTCATTCTCTATGCACCTAGAGTAAATATTGTCTATTCTATAAACATTAAAAATGATAAAAAGAATATCTACTTGGTGTCTAAAGAAGAAGAATCATGGCTGTGGCACCGGAGGTTAGGACATGTCAGCATGAACTTCCTATCCAAACTAGCTAAAAAGGAAATAGTAGTGGGTTTACCTAAGGTTTCTTTTGATAAGGATCATCTATGCACTGTATGTCAATTAGGTAAACAACATAAGAAAAGTTTCCCTTCCGTCTCATACATTCCTTCTAAAAGAGTACTTGAGCTCCTGCATATTTATCTCTTTGGTCCAATCAAACCTTTGAGTTTAGGTAGAAGAGAATACACCATGGTCATTGTGGATGATTATTCTCGATATACATGGGTTCTCCTGATTGCAAGCAAGGATGAAGCCTTTGACCAATTCTCTAAAACATTTATCCGGATAGAAGTCGAACAGGGCATAAGCATTGCACGCATATAGAGTGATAATGGTGGAGAATTCAAAAATAAGCATTTTGCTAATTTTTGTAACTCCAAGGGAATTGAACATAACTTCCCTATCCCTCACACTCCTTAATAGAATATAGTTGTTAAGAGAAAGAACAAGACTATAGTTGAGATGGCTAGAACAATGCTTAGTGAAAATTACTTGCTAAAACATTTTTGGGGTGAGGCCGTAAATACAGCATGCTATATATTGAATAGACCTCTCATTAGAAAGACCATAGAAAAGACCCCATATGAAATTTGGAAGGGAAGAAAACTCAAAATTTGGTATTTCAAAGCATTCAGATGTAAATACTACATGCTTGATGATAGAGAGCTACTAGGAAAATTTGATCCTAAGTCTGATGAAGCAACTTTCCTTGGCTACTCAACACATAGTAAGGCTTACAGAGTCTTCAATAAATAAACCCAAACTGTGGTAGAGTCTATACATGTAGATTTCAATGAGACTAACACTGTAGGATAGAAAAGTTACACTCCGGAAGATCCAGTTCCGGAAGCTAAACAATCTGAAGAAAAGAAGGAAGCAGAAATTCCTGATTTATTTCAAATCAAGAAGTACAAAGAGGAAGATGAAGGAATATCCTTTGATCCAGAAGTACAACATGTTAATCTTAACCCATAAGAGATTAACTTCAATGATGATCAAGAACGGGTAGTTGAAGCTAAAGTAGAGCAAGTCCCAGTTCAACATGAAGGCCTACAAAGAGAGATCCGGACCTACAGAGATCATTATATGGAAAATATTCTAAATGATGTTCAGAATCCATTAAGAACTAGAGGACAGCTCAACCAGATGATGAGCCATGCTGCTTTTGTCTCTCTCATAGAGCCAAAGAAGTTTTAAGATGCTGAAGGTGATGAAAGCTGGATGATGGCAATGCAGGAAGAGCTAGATCAATTTACCAGGAATGATGTTTGGGATCTAGTACCACCTCCTAAAGGAAAATCAATCATTGGCACCAAATAGGTGTTCCAGAACAAGCTTGATGAATCCGGAGTGGTGGTGAGAAACAAGGCAAGATTAGTTTCCCAAGGCTAAAACCAACAAGGAGGAATTGATTTTAAAGAAACTTTTGCTCCTGTAGCAAGGCTGGAAGCAATCCAGATCCTATGTGCTTTTGCATCACTCATGGGGTTCACATTATACCAAATGGATGTCAAAAGTGTATTTCTAAATGGTGTCATCCAAGAAGAAGTCTATGTCAAGCAACCACTAGGATTTAAAGATCCAAAGAATCCGGATCATGTCTACAAGTTAAAGAAGGCTCTCTATGAATTAAATCAGGCACCCAGGGCCTGGTATGAACGGTTGACCTCATTCCTTATATCTAAGGGTTATATCAGAGGCAGAGCAGACACTACCTTATTCATTAAAAAGAAGAAAAATGATATCATTCTAGTTCAAATTTATGTAGATAATATCATATTTGGAGCCACTGATGAAAAGATGTGTAAAGAATTCAGCTCTCAAATGCAGAAGGAATTTGAGATGTCTATGAAGGGAGAACTCAACTTCTTCCTTGGTCTACAGATCAAGCAAAGCCCAGGTGAGATTTTTATTAACCAATTAAAGTACACCAAGGAAATCTTAAAGAAGTTTAAAATGGACAAGAGCAAACCTATGTCCACTCCAATGGGATCAGATGTTGTCCTATCTAAGGATTGTGAAGGAGAGGATGTTAATCAAAAGCTCTTTAGAGGGATGATTGGCTCACTTCTATACTTGACAGCTAGCAGACCTGACATACACTATACAGTTTGCTACTGTGTAAGGTATCAAGCCAATCCTAAGGATTCTCATATCAAGGCAGTTAAAAGGATCCTTAGATACCTCCTAGGAACCACTTAAGTTGGGTTATGGTATCCTAGTAATGGAGACTTCACACTCCAAAGGTTCACTGATGCAGATTATGGCAGAGATACTCTTGAGAGAAAGAGTACATCCAGAGGCTTCCATTTCCTTGGAGATTGTCTAGTATCATGGTATAGCAAGAAGCAAACTTCAGTTACCTTATCCACAATAGAAGCAGAGTATATGGCAGATGGAAGTTGTGTTGCTCAACACCTATGGATTAAACAATAACTTGAAGATTATAGAGTCCAATCCGGATGTGTGAATGTGATATGTGACAACAAAAGTGCTATTGATGTGTCAAAGAATCCAGTACTCTATAGTAGGATGAAGCATGTCAACATAAGGCACCACTTCATCAGGGATCATGTGATGAAGAAGGATGTTGCATTAGTATACATTCCAACTAATAAGCAGAGAGATGATATCTTTACTAAGCCTTTAAGTAAAGATCAATTTGGGAAGTTGAGGGAGTCAATTGGAATGTCAAATCCAATTTAGGGAGAATCCGGAAGACAACTTTAAATTAAGCCGGATCCTAAGCTAAAAACTCATTCCGAAAGACAAGGATTACTGGAAGGAGGTCTATTCTGAAAGATTGCCACGTCAGCCGACAAGAATGACATATGTCAATAAAAGCGCCTAAACGTAACAGTTACTTTTTTAATTTTAAAAGTCCATTGGCTATTACATGCGCGGTAAATGCGATAGTTATTTTAAAAATAGACCGTTCCCATTCTCTGGTTAAACTGAATTTACCTCTCTCCTCAAAATCCAACTGCCATGTCATCAATCCAGCCAAAATGGCTGGAGTCTGGATTACCAAAATAACCTCACTTTGAAAATTCTATATAAACCCCTCAAAATCCCCTTTCTTCTTCACGCGAGCAACTACTATACTGTTACTCTGCAAAAACTAAAACTTAAATCCTAAATCCTTAAAATCCTTCTAAAATGGCAGTAATCACTAACCAAGAAACTCAAAAATCACAAACCCAAAATCTCTTCTCCATATCCAATCTCAAGGATAATGATTTTGAGCCATCTAAACTCAAACCTAGTAACTCTGTTATCCCCACAGATTTTCTATGAGACATCTTCCTTTTTGAGACCGCTCTATTTTCAACCCTCATAGATGATCAAAATCTGAAGGATTTTCTCAAAATCAATTGCCCTATATATCCGAAACTAGTCTGAGAATTATATGACAATCTTCAAGTCCATAAGCAGCTTGATGCCCTTCGAACCAAGGTTCAAGGGAAGGAGATCACAATCACTTCTGATTTCTTTGAAGAGAAAATCAATATGAAAAACTTTGGACTGCAATTGTGAACAGATAGAGATGAAGTAGAAGTAGAGTATGAGCCAAAGCTGTGGCTACATCCCAACTACTTTGGGGTAAATTCTCCACCTACTTCCCAGAAACCCCTAGACTTCCCCAGAATGTGATGGCAAAGCTTATTCTAATCCAGAAGGGATCCTTGACAACTGTCTCCCAGCTATAACATTACATCCTTCAATACTGGGTTGGCTGTGTAGAAATTAATTGGCCGATATTGATGATAAGCTACCCTAAGAACCATATCAATACCCACGGGGCTCTAATCACCCAGATCCCCCAAGCTAATGAGGTAAATCTAAATGGGTTCCATGTTGAAAATGGAAAGGAAATTCTGGAGAAGAATTTCAGAAGACTAACATTTGGAGAAGAATGGAATGAGGGGAAAGTGAAGAAGCTAAGGGATGATATAAGGAACAAGGCCCAGAAGATTGCTAATCTGCCTAGGACAAGGGTCCAAAAGAGAGTGGTAGTGGTTCCGGATGAAGTGGAGGATGAGGTTACCCAGACCATTTTCCAACTGCTAAAGACTTCCCCAGTAAAGCTAAGGCCAAGGGGAAGGCTATTTAAAACTGCTGATCTCATAAAGAAACCGGTATATGATTCAGAGGCCAGGGAAACCATTGCAGTCACTGCAGCTGTGATTCAAAAGGATACCAAAAAGGGCAGAAGAGAAAAGCCTCTGAGTTGTTGAAGGGGGGAGATAGGTGGAAAGAAGAGATAGAGGATGAAATACCTGCTCCTAAGAAGTAACTCACCTAGAAGTGGTGTACCTTTGATGAGGCAGTAACAGCCCAAAAGCACTAAAAGAAGCCTGCCAAAAAGCCAACCTCCATAGTCATTGATGAGGAGGCTGCAAGAAGGGTTGTGGTAGATGTCCTGGCTAGAGCTAAGGCATCAAAGGGGAAGAATGTGCCCGAAAGTAATGAGTCAATTATCTCGGAGGATCCTCAATATGAGGAAATGATGGCCTTTATGGGAGATAAATACAAGGCCAATCCGTATTGATGAGGCTGACTTGGCTAAACTAGCAAAACTACCGAAAGCCGGATCATTCAATTTCATGCCAAACACAGAATCTCTTTCGGAGAACCTGTTGCTTCCAGAAGCTGAGCATCCTTTAGAAATAAGTCCTAGAAAGGCAGTTGGAGAGGGCATTGAGGACATTACCAATGTGCCTGGGGGAGATATTCTAAGTCCTAAAAAAGCAATTGTAGGGATGATTGAGGATAGTTCCAGTCATCCGGAGGTTGTGGTGGAACATAAAGTAAGAACTCAAGCAACAAATGATCAAGTCCAGCTACCATCCACTAAGGTAAATTTTATCTTAGAAAATATTGTTGTTAATACTGATGATGTTGCTGCTATTGAAATAGCAATTGATACAAGGGACAAATTAGATACACATGTCCCAAATGTATCCAAGGAAGGTGTGCCCAACCCGGATAAATCTACTCTAGAGGAGGGACGTTGTCTGGGATCCAATGAGCACACTCATAGAGTAGACTCAACGGGCGAGGCAAGTCTGGAGGATAGGTTGGAAGAAAAGCAAAAAGATCAATAGGAAAATGAGAAAGAGTCATAACCTGAACCTGAACCCTCTTGAAGTAGCTCTAGCTCTGGAGATGAATCTTCAAGCTCATCTGATAAAGAGGAATTCCCTCCTAAGGTGAGCCCCAAGAGAGTGCCTATAAACAACACCGTAAAATACAAAGTTTCTGCAGTACTCCATCAATTAAAGGAGGCCGCTCAGGAAGAAAATGAAGAAGGATATGTAAAATAGAGACTACAGACCATTTATGACCATCTTCAGGGATTTGAGAAAGAGCTACTAATAAGCACATGATCCAGAGTTAAAGCAGGAGCTGGGAAAAATCAAGAAATCTATTGACACCATAATGGAAAAGGCCTTAGATTTCCCCACTCCAGGAGCCATAGCCGAAGCCTCTCTCTCCCACATAACTCCAATCCTCAACCAGCTCAAGGAGAGTGGTTCCACAGCAAATAGAATAGCTGATCAAGCCAATACCTTGGCCTCTAATAACTGTGGAATTGTGCTTGACAAGATAACATCCTCCTCCTCCGAGCAAACAGAGGAAATGAAAGCCTATCTAGATTCCAAGTTTGAAATCTTGTCAAAATTCTTAATAGAAAAAGATCTATCTCCAGCAATAAAAGACTTGGGGTAGATTAATAAATCACCCAAGAGATGTTTGTACACTTTATCAAGAAATCCTTCCCCAAGCTCAAGGAGAAAATGTTGGATGAAATGGGTGATGAGCTCCAAAGTCACATATCCAAACTTGAAAATAAAATAAGTGAATCGAAGGTCTCCATCTCTAAGGAGCTATGTCTTCAAGCGAAAACCATGCATAATGTCCGAAAGGGACTCAGTGAAGAAATCACCCTTCTCTAAATCGGTATGAAAAATCTTTCCTTATCTGGATCTTCCTCCTCCCTGCCATTTCGGAATGCCAGCTCCTTCCGGTCTTCCACAATCTCGTACAAGCAATTAGGGACTCTAGATACTTCGGCCAAAAAGGTATGATAACTCTTTTAAAGATACTCTTCCCTTACTATGATCCAAAAGATCAAGAGCTTGTCCTGCACATTCATCCTTCCATCAAGCAGTCATGATAATCTGAAGAAGACCATCCAGCCCTATTATCTCACTCCTTCAATAGTTGACAAAATCGTTAAGAAAGGTCTAACGGGAGTACAGATTATGCAATCTATTCAAATGCTTGGCAAGCAACTTGGGACAATAAGTCATACATGGTAGTAGACCCCCAAGCTAGAAACAAAAAGGGGGAGAAAAGCATACAAGAGCATGAATCCGACAAAGGAAAGGAGAACGAGGGAAGTACATCCGGAGGAGACCTGAATTAGACTAGCTATTAATACTTGTAAAAATTTTATAATAGCTAGATTAACTATTATATATTTCTGTAATCTATAATCCGAACTTCATTGATGTTAACTATTGTTAATAGCAGAAGTACATATATAGTGAAATATCTAATTCTCAAAATTTGCTTCTAAAATTACAATCTATAATTGTACTAAAACAAACTTAGAAGCTAGAATTGAAAAACTTTGGGGGAGCTAGGATGCTAGAATTATGGGGGAGTAAAATCAGTAAATGTCTAAGTATCAAAAATCATACTTAGTACATATATACTCCACTCCCTTGTGCTTAGTTTTTATTTCCATCAAATGGGGGAGATTGTTAGGAACAATGATCCGGATCATAGAATTAAATCAATCCAGATTAGGTTTGAAAGAAACAAAAACTATCCCAAGTAACAAAAACTTAAACTATGTAAATCCATAATCCAAATGGAAACATCCGGACAAAGATCCAGCTACAAAGCTATCAATTGAAGACCTCAAATACCTAAGCACATGGAATCATCAAAGTAGAGCTTGGAAAGGAAACAAGCTTTAATCCTTCAAGAACAGCATCTGGAAGAGCTGATAGCTATATCTCCTGAAAAAGGCAGATCTAGAGAATGGGAGTCTAAAGACATCCGGAAGACTCATGCTTAAAGACAAATTGGAAAAGTTTTAAAGATAGCTTTTCCCTCCACCTTTTGGTCTATAAAGTCAAAGATCGTTTCCCCAAGACAAAGACAAAATGACAGCTTGCATTTTTCAAAGAAAGGAGAAAAGGACTGACACCAGACTGAAAAATGTTGAAAACCTTTTTCACCTAGACTAATAAGAGGGCGCGTGGAGCTCACATTAAAAAGCAAATGGTGTAAAAGTTAGTGCATCACAAAATGCTAAGTAAAATGATCACTGACCACTTTTCAACATCAATCCAAATGATTTAAACGGGTTAAATTATATTCTAACAGATTGATCAACGGTTCCAGAAGTGCCATCTATAACCTAATCAAGGGTGAAGATTTATTGCAAGTTCAACAACCCACAACGGCTACATTTATGATGGAAGCCTATAAAAGGGAAGCTTCACCAAATGACAAGGTTGGTTGTTTGATTGATAAAAACAAGTAACATAGAACAAGCATTCAATCAACTTACAAGTCCCTCTAAGAATCAATTAAATTCCACATCTGTTTTAAGGATTCCTAAGTGAACTATGAACTTAAGGAAATCCAAAAACCAAAAACTTTGTGAAAAACAAAGGTGTAAGAATCTCCAACTTGGGTGAGTTGTGAGATTGAGATACAACTTAAAGTTGGTGCTTTGAGTGAGAACTCCCTATAGGACTCAACTTAGATTCGGGGTAGAAGTCTAAGCTGTATATCCTACTAAAGACCAAAGGACCCAGCTAGGAGTTGGTGCTTCTAGTGGTATATCCTACATCCGGAGACAAATTGTAAGGCTTGATTCCTGCCAATTGGAAAGGAATCTATTAGTGGAAAAGCTCAGAGGAAGGAAACTCTGGGGACTGGAGTAAGCGGGGCCGAACTAGGATAAAAATCTGTTGTGTTTGATTTCTCTAACTTTTATCTTTTGCATTATATTGTTATAACTGCATCATCCGGATCCATCATCCGATTCATAATCAAACACACTACACTAAGACTTTTTAAAGTCTTTATATTTCACAAAAATGGGTCATTTACCCCCCTCTGACCTCATAAAGACCTTCACAAGGACCAACAAATATATTGGTCATGCCCGAAGCTGAGGCTTCAATATCAATATATTTTTATCAGAATATTGGCCGAAACCCGAAGCCAAAGCTTCAATTATTTGTACAGTACTGTACTGCCCTTTACTGGCGTCAACCTACCCTAACTCATTTTCCCTACCCGTTTACTATGGGCAACGTAAAATTTCATTTCAAATAAACTAGTAGATGAATAAGTAAAATCAGAAATTCATTCAACTACAAATCAAGTAAAAAAAATAACATATGACAAATTAAAATTTATCTTTCATTACTCAATAGTAAACCAATAAATAGACCAAAAATCTCAATAATGTATCTCCAATTACTTTCTTATTCATCAAATCCGTAGAAAATTCAATCCAAGCCAATATATAACAATATTAACCCATGTAAGTACTTCAAACTAAATAAAGTTCTCCAGAAAATAAAACTGATTTATCACTCAACTTTAACGGCAAAAACGAACCAGAAAACGGAGGAATCTATCAAAACTTTCTTCAAATAGTAATTATATATTTGTTTCTTCTTTCCAATGCCACAAAAATCATAAAATTCCGATATATATAACCCAAGTTATGTCAAAAATACTCAACCATGCACAATCTGGAAATTTACAAAAAACGGATTTTTCTTTGCACAACTTCAATCAAAATTTTGAACTCCAAAATAAAAGAGCTTAACAAAACTTTCTTCTTATAAAACTTTCATTTATGTCTTATAAAATCACAGGAATAAGAATCACCCAAATCCAGTTTATAAATCAAGAGAAAACATCCAAATAATAAAGAGTGTATAATTTGAAATTTTAAACCAAAATCTGTACACAAACCTCTAATTCTCTTTATTTGCCTCTTCTACAAATAACCATTCTAAGATTCAATAAACATAACACTCAAATAACCCTCTATAATCCTTATTTATACCTACTATGCCATGAATTCAACAAATAATACTCTAATTTTACCAATTTATCTACCCACCTCTAGAACCCTAACTTTATGAACTCTCTCTTCTTTCTCTAATAATAGCCGAATTGATATGTAGAGAAGGCATACTTACCAATTTCTAATAAGAAATTGATATTTGATTAAAGAAAATGAAGATAGGTAGCTATGGAGCATATGAGGAAGATGGTGAATAAGAGCATGATGAAGAACCAGAGAAAGGGAAATAAAAATGAAGAGCACGATAGAATCTGTTAGAATTTGATGGATGTCATAGATATACATGGGTTGCCATATTACTCATTTTCCATTAGTCAATTTACTAAATTCTTATTTCATCCTTCTAACTTAATTAACTCTTATTTCTTATCTCATGACATAAAAGAAAAATGTTAAAATATGGAAATTCATAATATCCATATAATTTTATACTTATATACCTCAATAAAATTTAGTTTAAAAATTTCGGGTCGTTACAACCAAGCCATAGAAGGACCCAAAGGATCTTTTGCTACACCTATCCTCATAGATTCCAATGCCCTAGCTCAACTGTCAAAAATTTTGGAGTCTGAATCATTCAACTTCCAAGCCATCACAGAACTTCTTCGGGAGAATTTGCTAAATCCAGAAGCTGGCAATCAAAATGAAGTAAGTCCTGTTGAGGCACATGTAGAGGGCATTGAGGACATTACCAATGCACCTGGGGAAGCTATTATAAGTCCTAAAAAAGGCACTTGAAGGGGTGACAGAGGACATTCCCTGTCATTCGGGGGTTGATGTGAGAGGAAGTGAAGTGAGAAATGCAGACTCAAACATTCATATCCTATCGCCAATGAATGAGGTAACCCCTAACATTGTCCCTTTAAATGTTTATGCTAATTCTGTTGCTGGTGATATTACAGCATTTAAAAATAAGGATAGCTTAGACAAAGCATCTCTAAATGTGTCTAAGGAACAAGTGCCTAACCTGGATAATATCATTCCGGAGGAGGGACTTGGTTTGAGTTCTCACAAGCACACTTTTAAAGTGGACTCACGGGGCGAGGCCAGTCCGGAGGAATGGTCAGATGAAATCAAAGAAGACAAGGATCCCTCAAGCTTGGAAGAGAGCGATAAAGAAGTAAATAGTGATCCCTCCAGAAGCAATTCTAGTTTCGGAGATGATTCATCCAGCTCATCCGGAGATAAACCTCTTCAAGCAGTAGGCCCCATTAAAATTCCAGCTAGCCATAACGAAAGTATCTGCCGCACTCAAGTTACTCTAAGAAGCTACACTTGGAGAGAGTGAGGAAGGGTATGTAAAGTAGAGTCCCCAAAACATCTGCAGGCATTTACAGATGGTTAAGAAATTACTTTTGGATGAATTCCAGACTCTGGACTTAAAAGCTGAATTGGAGGAGATAAAAGGGAAAGTGGAGAAGATTATGGAGAAAGTTGAAGAGTTTCCCTCTCCAGGGGTTATGGCAGAAGCATCCCTGTCCTAAGTAAATCCAATTCTTAAGGAGATTAAGGAAAGCATCTCTTCAGCCAATCGGACTGCAAATCAAGCCAATACTCTAGCGTTAAATAATTGTGGCTCAGTCTTGGACAAAATCACATCCTCTTCCTCCCAGCTATCTATAGAAATAAAGGAGTACATAGAGACCAAGTTTGAAAACTTGTCAAAATTCATTTCTGAGAAAGAGGACAAAACTGCTCTCCCGCGCTTAATTGAACAACATCAGACCATATTGGAAAAATTGACAAAATTCTTTGATGATGACCTATCTAAAGTGCTTACTGCTCATGCTGCTAATATTGTAGAAGATGTATATAGACAACTCAATGGCCAAGATGTAGTAATTGATGAGCTAGGGATGTTATGTGTAAAGAAATCGACACAGTAAATAGCAGTATTCATAATATCCGAAAAGGGCTCAGCAAAGAAATAACCCTACTCCAAACCGGAATCAATAATCTCTCCCTATCCAGATCCTCTTCTGCTCCTTCAATACCGGAGAGCCAACTCCTTCTAGTCTTCCACAACTTAGTTCAAGCCATTGGAGACTCCGACTTCTTTGGTCAAAAGGGAATGACAACTCTCCTTAAGGTACTCTTCCCTTACTATGATCAAAAGGATCAAGAGTTTATCTTGCGCATTCATCCGTCCATCAAACAATCCTATGATCAATTGAAGAAGACCATCTAGCCCTACTATCTTACTCCTCCAATGGTTGACAAAATTATTGTTGAAAGTACCAACTGTAATGCTGACTATACTATTTATTCTAACGCATGGCAAGCAGCTTGGGATAACAGAACTTGTATGGTGATAGACCCCCAAGCTGAAAACAAAAAGGGGGAGAAGAGTCTACAAAGTCAACAAGGATCTGAATCCGGCAACGGAAAGGAAAAGGAAGGAGGACTATCTGGAGGGAGTTAGACTAGCTATAACCTTGTAAAATTTTGTTATAGCTAGATTCAGTATTTCATATTTCTATACTTTATAATCAGGAAGTTCATTGATGTTAACTATTATTAACAACAGAAGTATAAATAGTGAAATAATCTAATTCATAAATATTGCTTCAAAAGTACAATCTATAATTGTACTAAAACAAACTTAGAAGCTAAAATTGGAAAATGTTGGGGGAGTTAGGATGCTAAAATTATAAGGGAGTAACTGTAAATGACTAACTATCAAAAATCATACTTAGATCATATACCCCTGTTCATTATGCTTAGTTATCTTAGGTTTTTATTTCCATCAAATAGGGGAGATTGTTAGGAAACAATGATCCAGAACATAAAACAGACCGGATCAAGTTTAAAGTAAACAAAACCTAAGAAAGACTTATCCGGATAACTAAATATAACAGGACCTAAGACTTAAGTCATTATCTCCAAACAACCAAGTTCTCATTAAGTCTAAGACAAGCTTTTAAGTAAAATCTATTACCTAAGCATAAGTAGATTAGCATTCAGTTAGAGTTTAGAAAGGAAACAAACTGCTAACTTCCTACAACATCATCCAAAAGACAGACTGATTGAAGCTACATAAGGATTGGATAAATCTGAAGCTATCCGAAAGATTCCATTCAAGACAAAGGGAATGATTTCAAAATAATTCCTTTTCCACCATTTGGTCTTAGCTGTCATCAAATATCCCTTCGCAAGAAAAGGACAAAAAGCTGATAATAGAAAGAGAAAAAGGTAATAATCTTTTTAACATAGACCAATGGGACTGGTGCGTGGGGCACACAGATTGGTCCACTTGCTAAAATTTGGTGCATCACAAAAAGCCAAGGAAAACGATCACTGATAACTTTTTAGCCTCAATCCCTATGATTCAAACAAGTCAAAATTAAGTCTAACAGATTAATCAATTGCTCTGAAAGTGCCATATATAACCTGATCAAGGGTGAAGATTTAATGCAAGCTCAACAACCCACAATGGCTACATTTATGATAGAAGTTTATAAACGAGAAGCTTCAATAATAGAGAAGGTTGGCTGTTTGATTTACAAAAGCAATTAACAAAGAACAAGCATTCAATGAGGTTACAATCCCTTCATGAATCAAACAAATCTAAATCTGTTGTAAGGATTCCTAAGTAAGCTATATACTTAAGGAAATCCAAATCCAAAAGCTTTGTGAAAATAAGAGTGTAAGAATCCTAACTTGGGTGAGTTGTGAGATTAGGACACAACTTAAAGTTTGTGCTTTGAGTGGGAACTCCCTGTAGGACTCAGCTTAAATTTAGGGTAGAAGTCTAAGTCGTATATCTTGCTAAAGACTAAAGGATTCAGCTAGGCATTGGTGCTTCTAGTGGTATATCCTACATCTGGAAGGGGTTACTATCCGGAGATAAGTTGCAAGGCTTGATTCCTTCCAGTTGGAAAGGAATCAACTAGTGGAAACGCTCGGAGGAAGGAAACATAGGGGACTGAAGTAGGCAGGGTCGAACCAGGATAAAATCCTTTGTGTTTGATTTCTTTAACTCTTTATTTATTGTATTATATTGTCATAACTGTATCATCCGGATCCATCATTTGGATCATAATTAAACACTCTACACTAGACTTTTTAAAGTCTGTTTATTCCACGAAAAAGGGTCATTCACCCCCTCTGACCTTATAAAGACCCTCACAGTGACCAACAGAAGTTGGCATGAGTGGCCGAGTGGAGGAGGGTTCCCTAGAGGGAGAAGAGGAAGAGGAGGAGAAGAACATGACTCCTCGGGTGGACGATATGGTTTCGTGCATCTACAAGGACCATAAAGAGAAAGAAGCTATGATGTACCCATGGCTTAAGGATTGCCATGTTCTGCTATCGAGTGTGGACCAATAGGTGAATGCTCTGCCAGCTGGTTACTGTAACATGTATCAAGATGTTATTAGAGGTGGCTTCAGGTATCCACTTCTTATATCCTTTTCTAACCTACTGGAAGTGTGAGGGTTATGTCTTGCTAAGTTACATCCTAACCCATGGGTGCTGATGATGGGTCACCACTAACTATGTCTTGACTTGGGTCTAAATTTTCAATGCAACTTTCTTTTGCAAGATTTAGTCATGCAAGGTGCTTTGAGAGGCGCCTTTCCCATTCGTGCCGATGTGAAAGCTATAAAGGAGAACCTACCAACTTGCTGTCCTCCCTCTTTTTCCAGGACCTCACTCGGCTACTTCATCTGCTTTTTGTTATTTCTTGATTTTATGAATTTTTGCACTAAGTGTTTTCATTCATTCTTAGGCCATGTCCTAAGGATTAGAGCTCATCTGGAGGGCCAGGGATGAGAGCAAGATGAAGTTGAAGTTGAAGGAGAAGGAGCTTATCAATACAAAGTGTAAGCTCACACTAGCCCAGAAGAGCATCCTCAAGCTCGATGATAAGAGAGACGAGGTTAGGAGACTCCAAGCGGAGAGTGACCGAGTGAAGGGTGAGGCAGAGGCCAAGGTGGTTGCCCTAGAGAAGGAGTTATCAGCCGTTTGGGAGGAGGCAACTAAAGCTAAAGGGACGACTACCATGATAACTGACTAACTTGGTGATTGCGGCTTCCTCTAAGGCGAGCTGATCTTCCAAGCTTGCCAATGCATCCATTCGGATCTTTCTTGGTTGGTCATCAATGATGTAGACTTCCCATCATATGATGATCTGACCGCTCATAAGGCTGCCTAGGCGAAGGCAGAGAAGGAGGGCGAAGAGATCCTGGATCAGGAAGATCCGGGTGCCGATGAAGCCAAGGAGGCTGAGGCGGTGGAGGAGGAAGCCAAGAAGGAAGCTGAAATGGTTCATGGAGGTGGCCCAGATGCTTAGCCAAAGGATGTTATACCACCGGCAGAGTGATTTTTTATACTTTGTATTCATTTTGACCTCTGGGTCTTGTTTTTGTAATGTTCATACAATTGCTCTTTGCAGTTTTTATTTATAGTATATTTTCTTCATCCATATGCTTGCTAAATGATTTTACTTGTGTTTTTCTTTGAATGCTTATTCTATGCTTGCTTTTCCCTCCTCGATCCATATTGGTGCCTGTGAGGTTCTATATAAGGTTAGAGGGGGGGTGAATGACCCTTTTTGCAAAATTTACAGACTTTAAAAAATCTTGTGTAGCATGTTTAATATGATCTGAATATAATGGATCCGAATGATGTAAATATGAAATAATATGGAATAAATAAAGAGTTAGAATATCAAACACAATATTTTATCCTGGTTCGGCCTCACCTACTCTAGTCCTCGAAGTGTCCTTACTTCGAGCTTTTCCACTAGTGGATTCCTTTCCAACTAGCAGGAATCAAGCCTTACAATTTGTCTCTGGATGGTGACCCCTTTCGGATGTAGGATATACCACTAAAAACACCAACTTCTAGCCTAGTCCTCTTAATTCAGCAGGATATACCACTTAGATTCTACCCAAACCTAAGCTGAGTCCTATAGGGAGATTCCACTTAAAGTACCAACTCTAAGATAGTTCCCAATCTCAATACTCACTCAAGTATGAGATCTTTACAACTGATTTTTTTCCTTTTAAAATAGTTTTGAACTCTCCAAGTTTATAACCTTTTTAAACTAGACCAATGGGAATGGCACATGGAGCACATGGATTGGTCCACTCGCTAAAAGTTGGTGCATCATAAAAAGCCAAGGAAAATAATCACTAACAACTTTTCAGCTTTAATCCCAAGGATTCAAATGGGTTAAAGTTGAGTCCAACGGATTAATCAATAGCTCTGAAAGCGCCACACAGAACCTGATCAAGGGTGAAGATTTAATGCAAGCTCAACAACCCACAACGGCTACATTTATGATAGAAGCCTATAAAAGAGAAGCTTTAACAATTGAGAAGGTTGGCTGTTTGATTTATAAAAGCAATAAACAAAGAACAAGCATTCAATCAGTTTATAATCCCTCCATGAATTAAACAAATCTACATCTGTTGTAAGGATTCCTAAGTAAGCTATAAAATTAAGGAAATCCAACACCAAAAGCTTTGTGAAAACAAGAGTGTAAGAATCTCCAACTTGGGTGAGTTGAGATTGGGATACAACTTAAAGTTGGTCCTTTGAGTGGGACTCCCTGTAGGACTTAGCCTAAATTCAGGGTAGAAGTCTAAGTGGTGTATCTTGCTAAAGGCTAAAGGACTCAGCTAGGCGTTGGTGCTTCTAGTGGTATATCCTATATCTGAAAGGAGTTACCATTCAGAGATAAGTTGTAAGGCTTGATTCCTGCCAGTTGGAAAGGAATCAACTAGTGGAAAAGCTCGGAGGATGGAAACTCAGGGGACTGAAGTAGGCAGGGCCAAACCAGGATAAAATCCTTTGTGTTTGATTTCTTTAACTCTTTATTTATTGCATTATATTGTCAAAAATGCATCATCTAGATCCATCATTCGGATCATAATTAAACTCGCTACACTAAGACTTTTTAAAGTCTGTTTATTCCACAAAAAAGGGTCATTAACCCCCTCTGAACTTACAAAGACCCTCACAGTGACCAACAAAAGTTAGCATGAGTGGCCGAGTGGAGGAGGGTTCCCCAGAGGAAGAAGAGGGAGAGGAGGAGAAGAACATGACTCCTCGGGTGGAAGATATGGTTTCGTGCAACCATGAGGACCACATAGAGAAAGAAGCCATGATGTACTTGTGGCTTAAGGATTGCCATGTTCTACTATCGAGTATGGACCAATAGGTGAATGCTCCACTAGCTGGTTACTTTAGCATATATCTAGACATTATCATAGGCGGCTTCAGGTATCGACTTCCTGCATCCTTTTCTAACCTACTGGAAGTGTGGGGGTTATGTCTTGCTGAGTTGCATTCTAACCCATGGGTGATGATGATGGGTCACCACCAACTATGTCTCGACTTGGGTCTAAATTTTTGACGCGACTTTCTTTTGCAAGATTTGGTCATGTAGGGTGCTTTGAGAGGCGTCTTTCCCATTCGTGCTGATGCGAAGGCTACAAAGGAGAACCTACCACCTTGCTGTCCTCTCTCTTTTTCCAGGACCTCACTCGGGTACTTCTTCTAGCTTTTTATTATTTCTTGATTTTATGAATTTTTGCGCTAAGTGTTTTCATTCGTTCTTAGGCTATGTCCTGAGGATTATAGCTCATCCAGAGGGCCAGGGATAAGAGCAAGATGAAGTTAAAGTTGAAGGAGAAGGAGCTTACCGATACTAAGTGAAAGCTCACACTAGCCCATAAGAGCATCCTCAAGCTCGAGGATAAGAGAGATGAGGTTAGGAGACTCCAAGTGGAGAGTGACCAGGTGAAGGGTGAGGCAGAGGCTAAGGTGGTTGCCCTAGAAAAGGAGTTATCAACCATTTAGGAGGAGGCAACTAAAGCCAAAGGGACGGCTACCATGATAACCGACCAACTTAGTGATTACGGCTTCCTCTACGGCGAGTTGATCTTCCAAGCTTACCAATGCGTCCATCCGGATCTTTCTTTATTAGACATTGATGATGTGGACTTCCTATTATATGATGATATAGCCTCTTATAAGGCTGCCTAGGTGAAGGCAGAGAAGGAGGGCGAAGAGATCCTGGACCAGGAAGATCCGGGTGCTCGTGGAGCCAAGGATGCCGAGGCGGTGGAGGAGAAAGCCAAGAAAGAAGCTGGAATGGTTCATGGCGAGGGCCCAGATGCTCAGCCAAAGGATGTTATACCACCAGCAGAGTGATTTTTTATACTTTGTATTCACTTTAACCTCTGGGTCTTATTTTTGTAATGTTCATACAATTGCTCTTTGCGGTTTGCGGTTTTTATTTATAGTATTTTTTCTTCATCCGTATGCTTGCCGAATGATTTTACTTGTGTTTTTCTTTGATTGCTTATTCTATGCTTGCTTTTCCCTCTCGATCCGTATTGGTGCCTGTGAGGTTCTATATAAGGTTAGAGGGGGGGTGAATGACCCTTTACGCGGAATTTACAAACTTTAAAAAACCTTGTGTAGCGTGTTTAATATGATCTGGATATAATGGATCCGGATGATGCAAATATGAAAAATGTGGAATAAATAAAGAGTTAGTATATCAAACATAATATTTTATCCTGGTTCGGCCCCACCTACTCTAGTCCCTGAAGTGTCCTTACTCCGAGCTTTTCCACTAGTGGATTCCTTTCCAACTGGCAGGAATCAAGCCTTACAATTTGTCTCCGTATGGTGACCCCTTCCGGATGTAGGATATACCACTAAAAACACCAACTTCTAGCTGAGTCCTCTTACTTTAGTAGGATATACCACTTAGATTCTACCCAAACCTAAGCTGAGTCCTACCAGGAGATTACACTTAAAGCACCAACTCTAAGATAGTTCCAATCTCAATACTCACCCAAGTATGAGATCTTTACAACTGATTTTTTTCCTTTTAAAATGGTTTTAAACTCTCCAAGTTTATAATCTTTACTTGAGGGTTCTTAAAAACTGATTTGGAAGGGTTTTGTTCTTGGAAGGATTATATTACTAATTGTAATAGCTTGAATTCTCTTGTGTAGTGCTTTCTCAAACCAACCAGCACCTTCTCAACTTGTGAAGCTTTCCTTTTATAGGCTTTCATCAATAATGTAGCTGTTGTGTACCGTTGAAGTTAAATTGAATCTTCACCATTGATTAGGTATGACGTGGCACATCCGAAGCCATTGATTAGTCTGTTAGGCACAAATTTTGACCCATTTGAATTCTTGGGATTAAGGCAAAAAGTTGTTAGTGATCGTTTTGTTTGGATTTTAGTGACTTACCAACTTTTATGCCATTTGCTTTGGTGTGAGCTCCTCGTGCCATTCTTGGTGGTCTATGTGAAAAAAGTTGTTACCTTTTTCTCTTTCCTGTGTTAGTCCTTTTATCCTTTTCTAGAGTGCGTGCTAGCTGTATTCTTCGAGGCAGGAAGGATCTTTGACTTCAGACCAAAAAGAGAGGGAAAGGTAAATTTAAACTTTTCCTTTTGTCACGATATTGGAGTCTTCTGGATGTCTTCAAACCAAATATATCTGGATGCTAATTCAATTATTTCTTCTTTTGGATGCTGCTTTTCAGAGGTTTAAAGTTTGTTTCCTTTCCAAATTTAATCGGATGCTTCCATTTTGTGCTTAGGTATTTATAGTCTTGAATATATGTCTGGATGACTTGCCTTGGACTTAGAAGATGAAATGTTTTTGATTGTATGTTTTGATTTTCTTCAAACTTGATCCGGATCTGTTGTTGGATTTATTCTTCCGGATCATTATTTCTCAATAATGTACCCCATTTGATGGAAACAAAAATCTAAGCACATCTAAGCATAAGCAACAAGAAGTTTTATGAGCTAAGTATGTTTTTTGATACTTAGTCATTTACAAATTTACTCCCCTATAATTTAAGCATCCTAACTCCCCTAACATTTTTGCATTCTAGCTTCTAAGTTTTTGAAGTACAATTATAGATTGTACTTAGATGCGATTTTTTAGTTGAATATTTTCACTATATATACTTCTGTTATTAACAATAGTTAACCTCATGAAGTTCCGGATTACAGGTACAGAAATATATAAGTGAAAGATTACAAAACTAGCTATTATAGGATTTTACAAATAAGCTATTCAACATAAGTACTACTCTACTCTTCCATATCTTCACCTTCACCTTCTTTGCTTGTGCTCTTCTCCCCTTTGTTGTTTGCATCAGATTAGGGGGTCAATTACCATATATGTTCTTTTGTCCCAACTCTTCTGCCATGCCTCTGAGTAGACTGAGTAGTCAACGCTCCCTTCCAAGCGCTTTTCAAGGATGGTTTCAATTGTAGCTGAAAGGAGATGAAGTGGCTTGATTTGGTCTCAGAGATTTTTATAAGATTTGACCATATCTGGAATCATTTTTAGAGCATGCTTCTGGTCTTCTTCTTCAAAAAATGGGAAAAGTGCCTTAAGAAGTGTGAAGCTGCACTTATACCCAAAGAAAACTGTGTCCCCAATTGATTGGATAAAGTTCTGATATATGGGGAGGAGAAGGTTGTCCGGATTGGCAGGTGATGATATGGATGATGTAGAAGGAGCATTGAAAGAAAGATTACCTATACCTGACTTTATGAGCTCAACTTCCTGAATGATGTCTCTCTAGATATTATGAACACTGGAGTTAAGAGTTATGAGATCTTTATAAAATGCCTCCTTTAGGTTGTTAATTATCCGCTCAGTTCCGGAGAGATGACACCCAAAATAATCACTAATATCATCCCTTTGCTTCTTCAATAGCTTGGGGAGTCCTTGATCTAGAAATTACACAACATTTCCTGGGCAGCTTGATGTTCTTCATTTAAGGATGTAAGCCCAGAAGTGATTCCTTTTCTAGCTTCAACTACTGCACCGAGGATGAATTTTTCCAAGCTATCAAACTTGTGATCTATATACTCTTGCATCTCAGTTTTAGATCGGTTGAGGATGAAGTAATCTGACCCATGAATGTTGCACAATTGTTGTCAGCTTCAGTGAGTGCTTGATCTGCAAAGCGATTTGCTCCTCCAATATTTGAGTTTAGTTGTTCCAGCACCGAAGTGATTTTAGAGAGGGAAGTTTTTTGTAATTAATCCAGGACGGGGGAATGCTTCTATCTTCTTCTTAAATTTCTGTATAGACTCTTTTATCTCTCCCAGTTCAGCTTTGAGGTCTAGAATTATAGATTTATCACTCACTAGATTTTCTATAGATTTGAATTGGTCATGAATACTCTAGAGACTACGCTTGATGTAACTCTCTTCATGCCTTTCAACTGAAGCTTCTTGTATCAATTTAAGTGTTGTGGTTAGCTTTTCAACTCTGCTTGGATTTATTTTGGTAGTTGGCCATTTAGGAGTGATTTCAGATGATGAAGTCTCTTCTGACCCAGAGCTGCTTCCGGATTCCCCTGATTCGGATGATTCAATTTGACTTGTCTCATCCTTCTTTTATTCTTCGCTCCTTTCAACCACCCTTACATCTGGAATGGCCTCGCTCCTAGAGTCTACTTTAGAATTGTGCTCAATGAGTCCTAGACCAGTTCCCTCCTCCGGAGTAATTTGCTCTGGGATAGACTTAATTTGCTTATATATAGTTTGGGTGTCTATACCTAAGTTGTCCTTAATGGCATTACTGGCCAAAATATTAGCATCAGAAGAATCTAAAATGGGGATTACCTCATTTGTCTACTATATTTCAGCATGCTCTACTTCCGTCTGCTCTTCACCCCCAGCATCCAAAAGACTGGAATTGTCCTCAGTCTCCCTTTCAATTGCCTTTGTAGGACTTTTAGCTCTTTTTCCTACTTCTTAACTCAGAATGGTGGTATTGTCTTCACCATCCCCTCTAGTTGTGTTTTAGGACTTTCTACCTCAACTACCTCAACCACTGGATTTAGCAAGTTCTCTAAAAGAGGTTCAGCTCTGGCATTGAATATGAATAGATCTTCCTCTGGATACTCAATTTCTTATAGGAGTGCGAGATCTGTTGAGTCAATAAGGATTGCGAGACTTGAATCAATAGTTGTTCTGGAAGAGCCTCTAATCCCTCTTTGGTTAGCTAATTAAATTTCATGTCGTCCTTTACAGTAGCCATTATTTTATTGAATTGAGGATCCTTCAGAGTAATGTTATCCGGAAGGATTGGTTTCCCAGCCACCACAATCTCCTTCCCCTTGCTTAGATCTGCTGGTGTTGTAGCTTTAGGGATTGGCTTTTGGATGGTGATACCAGTAGTTGACTTCTTAATGTCCAGTTTTATTCTCTTTACTTTAAGAGCCTCACTGAAAGTTAATCCCTTCCAGATAAACTACTTTTTGGCTACAGGCTCCCCATCCATAGTCTTCTCATTATTGGATCCATCCTCCTGCTCCAGGATTTCCTCAATTATCTTCTTCTCCCCCTTTTTCCACCCCTTTCTGATAGTAGCAGCAGTGACTACAATTTTTTTAGTTACTTCCAATTGGCAGACAGGCTTCTTCACAATAGCTTTATTAGCGTAACTCTTTCCTAAGGCTTTTCAAGTGTAGTCTCCATTAATTGAGTAATTATCATTGCATCCTCATCCTTATCTTCTACTACAGGCTTGAGGTTGATTTTTTGTTATGCTATGGGCTTAGATGTTCTGGTCTTCTTAGCCTCCGGAGCAATTTCATTAATGCTATCGGCCTTTCGGACCCCACTCTTATCTTTTCTCTCCTCCCTTTATCTGATGGCTTTCTCTTCATCCCATGTCTCTCCAAAAGATAGATTTTTAAAGTTTTTCTCTAGTATAGCCTTTCCATCTACTGATTCCACTTTGGAGACATCAATTCCACTTTCAATCAGGATTTTGGTAATGAGGCCCCTATGAGTATACTTGTGTTGCCTGATAAAGTGGATTAAAGCACTAGCATGTTGATTACTACAATTTCTACCTTGTGTTGGAGTACACAGTGTTAGAATAAGGACACTGTGGTGAGAGAGCCTTTCAGGATAAGCACAAATTTTACCAGTACAAACTGCAGCAATTTGGGAGTCTATGGCCAGTATATGGAGAACTTATCTCCAAAATACTTAACTGTAAGCCATTTTAGTGGTTCATACTTTACCTTCTATTCATCTCCATCTGTTTTGAGTATTACCCCATCATTCTTCATATTTAAGTGAGTGATAAAGAACTCCAGAGTCAGAGTTATTTCCTTGCCTTCTATAGTGGTCCGGAGAGCGTCATAGTAGTTGTGGCCTTTGGGATTACCATAAAATTGCGTTACGAATATCGGATAGGTGGGGTTATGCATTTTGAGGAAAATTTCTAGCCCTTGGTCTCCTAAGAGTAGGTTAAAGGGGTCTGTAGAAAATAGATAGTCATCTCCCAGAAAATCTAAGGGAATGACAGTGTCTGAGGCGATTTTCTTAACTGGGATGAAGTCAAAATTACAAAGATCTTCCACTTTAAAGATATTCTTTGGAGGAGTGGATTTGGTGTTGGCCATTTGGGAATTTTGGAATGAGAATTTAGGGTTCTAGAATAAAAATTACAGAGTAACAGTAAGATTGTTACTCGCATAAGGATGAAGAGGAATTTTTGGGGTTTTTATATAATTTTCAAGAGTGACGGTAGTTTAGTAATCCGGATTTTGTTAAATTTAACTAGATCGGTGAGGTGGCAGTTAAATTTAAGGAGAGAGGTAAACGGTGTTTAAATTGTAGAATTGGAACGGTTTATTTAGTAAAATAACTGTTGCTTTCAACCCGCGTAAACTGGCCAATAAACGTTTGAAATTCAAAACGTGTACAATTACCTTTTTTTGCTTTTACTGCCATGTGTCATTATCGTCTGCTGAGCTGGCAATATTCCTTTCGGATATGGAATTAACTTGGCTTCTTCTTTCTTCCGGATTTTCCTAACTTGTAGAATACCAAACTAGCTCTAGAGTGTCTTTCGGATCCATCTTCAAATTGTATTTTACATTCCAATTGACTCTCTTAGCTTGTTGAAGTGATCTTTACTTAATGGCTTAGTGAAGATATCTGCCCTTTGCTCATTTGTTGGAATGTAGACTAATGAAACATCCTTCTTCATCACATGATCTCGGATGAAATGGTGTCTGATGTTGACATGCTTCATCCTGCTATGTAGCACTGGATTCTTTGAGACGTCAATTGCACTTTTGCTGTCACACATCACATCTACACATCTGCATTGAACTCCATAATCTTCCAATTGTTGCTTGATCTATAAGAGTTGAGCAACACAACATCCGGCTGCCATATACTCTGCTTCTATAGTTGATAAGGCAACTGGAGTATGCTTCTTACTATACCATAACACCAAGCAATCTCCAAGAAAGTGGCAGCATCCGGATGTACTCTTTCTTTCAAGAGTATCTCTGCTATAGTCTGCATCAGTGAAGCCTTGTAGTGTGAAGTTTCCATTACTAGGATACCATAGGCCAATTTCAATTGTTTCTAGAAGATATCTAAGAGTTTTCTTCATTGCCTTGAGATGTGAATCCTTTGGATTAGCTTGATATCTTGCACAGTAGCATACTGCATAGTGTATTTCAGGTCTACTAGTTATCAAGTATAGAAGTGAACCAATCATTCCTCTGTAAACCTTCTCATCTACATCTTCTCCTTTACATTCCTTTGAACGGACTGTATCTGATCCCATTATAGTGGGCATAGGCTTGCTCTTGTCAATTTCAAACTTCTTCAGAATCTCCTTGGTATACTTGGACTGATTGATGAAAATCCCATCTGGACACTGCTTGATATGTAGGCCAAGGAAGAAATTTAGTTCTCCCATCCTTGATATCTCAAATTCCTTCTGCATTTGAGTGCCAAATTCTTCACACATCTTCTCATTTGTTGCTCCAAAGATGATGTCATCCACATGAATCTGAACTAGAATAACATCCCTCTTTAGTTTGTACACATGATCTAGATGTTTTGAGTCTTCAAATCCTGGTGGTTGCTTGATATAGACCTCTTCATAGATTACTCCATTTAGAAATGCACTTTTGACATCCATTTGGAACAATGTGAATCCCATAAATGATGCAAAAGTACATAGAATCTGGATTGCCTCTAATCTTGCTACTGGTGCAAAGGTTTCTTCAAAGTCAATCCCCTTTTGTCAATTTTAGCCTTGGGCAAAAAATCTTGCCTTGTTTCTCACCACAACTCCAGATTCTTCTAGTTTATTCTGGAATACCCATCTGGTGCCAATGATTGACTTTCCTTCTGGAAGTGGCACTAGATCCCAAACATCATTTCTGGTAATCTAATCCAGCTCTTCTTGCATTGCTATAATCCAACTTTCATCTCCTTCTGCATCTTGAAATTTCTTTGGCTCAATGAGAGAGATAAAAGCAGCATGACTGATCATCCTGTTGAGTTATCCTCTGGTTCTGACTGGATTTTGAACATTGTCTAAAATGGCTTCAACCGGATGATCCCTGGGAGTTCGGATTTCTCTTTGAAGATCTGCATTCTGCACTGGAGCTTGTTCCTCAACTGCCTTAACTCCTTCTTAATTATCCATGAATTTTATCTCATGATGATTGAGATAAGCTTGTGGTTCTTCTGAGTTGAGAATGATTCCTTCATCTTCTTCTTTGTATTTCTTGTTTTTAAAGGAATTCGAAATCTGTAATTCTTCTTTTTCTCCAATATTTTAATCTTCCAGAGTTAAATATTACGGATTGGAACTTCTTTCTCCTACATGGTTATTCTCATCAAAATCTACAAGTATAGACTCTACCACAGTTTGGGTCAGTTTGTAATAGACTTTGTAAGCTTTGCTATGTGTTGAGTAGCCAAGAAAAATTGCTTCATCAAATTTGGGATCAAATTTTCCTAGTTGCTCTCTACCATTCAGGATGTAGCATTTACATCCAAAGGCTTTGAAGTACCCAATTTTGGGTTTTCTTTCATTCCAGATTTCATATGGGGTCTTTTCTGTGGTCTTTTTAATGAGAGCTCTATTTAAGATGTAGCATGTAGTGTTTACGGCCTCACCCCAAAAGTATTTAGGCAATCTATTCTCATTTAGCATCGTTCGAGCCATCTCAACTAATGTTCTATTTTCCTTTCAACAACCTCATTTTGTTGAGGAGTATGAGAGGCAGAGAAGTTGTGTTCAATGCGCTTGGATTCATAGAATTCAGCAAAGTGCCTGTTTCTGAATTTTTCTCCATTATCACTCTGAATTCGTGCAATGCTTATGCCCTATTTTACTTCTATCTGGATGAATATTTTTATGAAATGGTCAAAGGCTTCATCTTTGCTAACTAGCAAAGCCACCCAGATATAGCGAGAATAATCATCCACTATAACTATAGTGTATTCTCTTCTACCTAAAATTCATTAGCTTGATTAGACCAAAGAGATCAATGTATAAGAGTTCAAGAACTCTCTTAGAAGGTATATTGGAGATGGAAGAGATACTTTTTCTATACTGTTTACCTAGTTGACATGTAGTGCATATATGATCCTTATCAAAAGCTACCTTAGGCAAACCCGTAACCACTTCCTTTTTGGCTAACTTGGACAAGAGGTTCATGCTTACATGTCCCAACCTCTGGTGCCAAAGCCATGGTTCTTCTTCTTTAGACACCAAGCATATATTCTTTTTCTCATTTTTAATGTTAACAAAATAGACATCGTTTGTATATAAAGAATGAGTTGATTTGGCTAACTATAAAAAATTGAGCAGCCTCCGGAATTAAAGGTGACTTTTCTTCCTTTATCATAGAGTTGTGCTACACTTAGCAAGTTGAACTTCAGTCCATCAACTGGTGAGACATCTTCTATCTGTAGTTCAGATCTAATGGTCCCATGTCCAATGATCTATCCCTTTTGATTGTCTCCAAAGCTTACTGTTTCACATTTCTTTCAAATTAAAGTGATGAATGCTTTCTTATCACAAGTCATTGCCTTGAGCATCCACTATCAATGTACCATTTATCTTGATCTTCTGTGGATCTAAGGCATACCTGCAAAATAGATCAAGTGGGTTTGGGTCCCTAATCACATTTGGGTCCTCTCGGTATATCAACCATTTCAGGCCAGGGATAAACATTATAATAACCATTTTTTAATCTATATAATTTAGCAATATGGTTGTTTTTCCCACAAAACCCACACCCTAAGATAGGTTTATTCTGCTTGAGTTTCCTTTGGATTTTATCTAGATCCTCCTTTCTATAGTTTCCAATGTATATGGATTTATGTAGATCTGGTTGTCCAGTGTGTATCCAAAGCTAGTTGGAGGTACAATCTCTGCTCTATGATTTTTATTTTGCTTGAGTGGCTGATCATCAAACACTACTTTAGCCTATCTTTTTTTAGCAGCTGTGAATCTCTAAGTCTTTTTGCTTGGTAGAGCACTTTATTTTTTTTCTTGAGGTTGCTTCCAGACTTTCTTCTACTCAAGATGTTCTGGATTCTTCTTTTGATTTGTGAGTCCTTATTTCCTTCCAGTGGTTGACTTTGCATTTCTTTCAGAAGCTTCATTCATTAGAGCTAGTTCCCTATCTAGCCTAGTTAGATTCGTACTCAATATTTTTACTTGACTTTTCAAGAAATTTTCTTCAACCATATCGATGTGCTTAGTGGCCCTGATTTAATTAATATCTTGTGACATGGCTTTACCATCTTCAGCAAGTTCCATCACTTGTCTTTGGAGCTCTTTGATGGGCTTTGTATTCTTTCTCACATTATTGAGTACAATTCCCAAAGCTATGGCAAGTTCAATGTTAGGTATAAGAGTAAAGTTAGAGTTTACCTCAATACTTGCTGATTCTAATTTTGATTCATCATTGATTTGATCAGTGGTCTACTTTGATGTATTTCTTACAGATTGCTCAGCTTCCGGATCTGTAAGTACCATAAATGCATAATTTACAGTTTCCTCTTCCTCTGTAGAAGATGAGCTACTACTTTCTTCACTATTGCTCCAGGTAGCCATTATTGCCTTATTTTTGAATCTCTTTTCCTTTTTCAGCTTAGGACATTTGAACTTGAAGTGTCCTTTATCGCCACATTTAAAGTAAGCTGATTCCTTTTTCGAATCTTTCTTGTCTTTCGGAGCTTTTCTGGTTTTATCTCTCCTTGAGGATCCTTCCTTCATTTTTTGGGGCTAATATCTTCTGGAGCTCCTTCTTTCTTTCTTTTTTAGGAATTTCCCAAATTGTTTGGCTAGCATAGCCATTTGTTCTTTATTGCACTAGGATTCCCTTGACTTCTTTTCTGATCCAGAAGAAGCTGATCCGAATGATTCAGCCTTGAGTGCAATGGCTTTCTTCTTCTCTTCCGATTTCTTTTCTTGTTGACTATATCTCTCCAAGGATAATTATTGAGTTAGAAGATTACTAATGAGCTCATTATAACTATAGAAGGTTAAGTCATGAGCCTCCTCAATAGCAGTCCTTTTATTGTCCCATTCCTTGGTTAGACTCCGAAGAACCTTCTTTACCATGTCTACTTCAGAAATATCCTTTTCAAGCCTCTTCACCTCATTTACTAAATTTGTGTATCTAGTGTTCATGATACTGATGGATTCTTTAGGCTCCATCTTGAAGGATTTCGACTTTTATTGTAGGAGGTCGATCTTTGCTTCCTTGACTTTATTGGCGCCTTCATAGGTCACTTCAAGTTTGTACCATATCTTTTGTATAGCTCACATTCGAATATCCTGTTGAATACAGCTACACTAAGAGCACAATAAAGCATGTTAATAGCATTTGCATTTTCACACAATTTCTTATTATCATTCTCATCCCACAGATTTAAGGGCTTCGGGGTTGTCAAACCCTCTACTTCATAAGCAGAGATATATGGGCATCCTTAATGGCCATTTAGGCTATCATGCTTTATGCTTGAATGAAATTCTTCATCCGATTTTTTTAGAATGTGTAGTGTTCACCGGTGAAGAGCGGAGGACGAGGTAATAGACGTACCCTCCGGAAGGAGTTGTGAGTTGTTAAAACTCATTTTGATTTATAAATTAAAATATGGACCCTTAGCTTGAGATTATTAGATCTCTAGTTATGAGTACTTGCTCTGATACCACTTCTTGGTCCCTGTGAGGTTCTATATAAGGTTAGAGGAGGGGTGAATGACCCTTTTTGCAAAATTTACAGACTTTAAAAAATCTTGTGTAGCGTGTTTGATACGATCTGGATATAATGGATCCGGATGATGCAAATATGAGATAATGTGTAATAAATAAAGAGTTAGAATATCAAACACAATATTTTATTCTAGTTCGACACCGCCTACTCCAGTCCCCGAAGTGTCCTTACTCCGAGATTTTCCACTAGTGGATTCCTTTCCAACAAGAAGAAATCAAGCCTTACAATTTATCTCCGGATGGTGACCCCTTCCGGATGTAGGATATACCACTAAAAGCACCAACTTCTAGCTGAGTCCTCTTACTTTAGCAGGATATACCACTTAGATTCTACCTAAACCTAAGCTAAGTCCTATAGGAAGATTCCACTTAAAGTACCAACTCTAAGCTAGTTCCCAATCTTAATACACACCCAAGTATAAGATCTTTATAATTGATTTTTTCCTTTTAAATCAGTTTTGAACTCTCCAAGTTTATAATCTTTACTTGAGGGTTCTTACAAAATGATTTAGAATGGTTTGGTTCTTGGAGGGATTATATTACTAATTGTAATAGCTTGAATTCTCTTGTGTTGTGCTTTCTCAAACCAACCAGCACCTTCTTAACTTGTGAAGCTTTCCTTTTATAGGCTTTGATCATTAATGTAGTCGTTATTTACCGTTGAAGTTGAATTGAATCTTCACCATTGATTAGGTATGATATGGCACATCCAGAGCCATTTATTAGTCTGTTAGGCACAAATTTTGACCCATTTGAATTCTTGGGATTAAGGCAAAAAGTTATTAGTGATCATTTTGTTTGGATTTTTGTGACTCAACAACTTTTATGCCATTTGCTTTAGTGGTCTATGTGAAAAAGGTTGTTACCTTTTTCTCTTTCATGTGCGAGTCCTTTTATCCTTTTCTGGAGTGCATGCTAGCTGTCTTCTTTAAGGCAGGAAGGATCTTTGACTTCAGACCAAAAAGAGAGGGAAAGGTAAATTTGAACTTTTCCCTTTGTCTTGATATTTAAGTCTTCCGGATGTCTTCAGACCAAATATATCTGGATGCTAATTCAATTAGTTCTTCTTCCGGATGCTGCTTTTGAAAGGTTTAAAGTTTTTTTCCTTTCCAAATTTAACCGGATGCTTTCATTTTGTGCTTAGGTATTTATAGTCTTCAATATATGTCCGGATGACTTGTCTTGGACTTAGAAGACTAAATATTTTTGTTTGTATGTTTTTGTTTTCTTCAAACTTGATCCGGATCTGTTCTTGGATTTTTTTCTTCCGGATCATTGTTTCCTAACAATGTCCCCTATTTGATGGAAACAAAAATCTAAGCACATCTAAGCATAAGCAAAAAGAGGTTTTATGAGCTAAGTATGATTCTTGATACTTAGTCATTTACATATTTACTCCCCCATAATTTAAGCATCCTGACTCCCCTAACATTTTTGCATTCTAGCTTCTAAGTTTTTGAAGTACAATTATGGATTGTACTTAGATACAATTTTTTAGTAGAATATTTTCACTATATATACTTCTGTTATTAAAAATAGTTAACCTCATAAAGTTCCAGATTACAGGTACAAAAATATATATAAGTGAAAGATTGTAAAACTAGCTACTACAGGATTTTACAAACAAGCTATTCAACATAAGTACTACTATACTTTTCTATAGCATCACCTTCGCCTTCTTTACTTGTGCTCTTCTCCCCCTTGTTGTTTACATCAGATTGGGGGTCAATTACCATATATGTTCTTTTGTCCCAACTCTTCTGCCATGCCTCTAAGTAGACTGAGCAGTCAACATTCCCTTTCAGGCGCTTTTCAAGGATGGTTTCAATAGTAGCTAGAAGGGGATGGAGTGGCTTAATTTGGTCCCGTAGATTTTTATAAGATTTGACCAGACCTGGAATAATTTTTAGAGCATGCTTCCGGTCTTCTTCTAAAAAAAATGGGAAAAGTGCCTTAAAAAGTGTCAAGCTGCACTTATACCTAAGGAAAACTGTATCCCAAGTTTTGATATATGGGGAGAAGAAGGTTGTTCGGATTGGCAGGTGATGATATGGATAATGTAGAAGGAGCATTGAGAGAAAGATTGGCCATACCTGACTTTATGAGCTCAACTTCTTGAATGATGTCTCTAGATATTATGAACACTGGAGTTAAGAGTTGTGAGATCTTTATGAAATGTCTCCTTTAGGTTGTTAATTATCCGCTCAGTTCCAGAGAGATGACTCCCAAAATAATCACTAATATCATCCCTTTGCTTCTTCAATAGCTTGGGGAGTCCTTCATCTAGAAATTACACAACATTTCCCGGGCAGCTTGATGTTCTTCATTTAACGATGTGAGCCCAGATGTGATTCCTTTTCCAGCTTCAGCTACTACTCTGGGGATGAATTTTTCCAAGCTTTCAAACTTGCGATCTATATACTCTTGCATCTCAGTTTTTAGATTGGTGGAGGATGAAGTGATCTATCCCATAAGTGTTGAACAATTGTTGTCAGCTTCAGTGAGTGCTTGATCTGCAAAACGATTTGCTCCTACAATATTTGAGTTTAGTTGTTCTAGCACCAGAGTGGTTTTGGAGCGGGAAGTTTTCTGCAATCAATTCAGTAGAGGGGAATGCTTTTATCTTCTTCTCAAATTTCTGCACAGACTCTTTTGTCTCTCCCAGTTCAGCTTTAAGGTCCTGAATTATAGATTTATCACTCACTAGATTCTCCATAGATTTCAATTGGTCATGAATACTCTAGAGACTACGCTTGATGTCACTCTATTCATGCCTTTCAACTAAAGCTTCTCGTATCAATTTAAGTTTGTGGTTAGCTTTTCAACTCTGCCTGGATTTATTTTGGTAGTTGGCTGTTTAGGAGTGATTTCATATGATGAAGTCTCTTCTGACCCAGAGCTACTTCCGGATTCCCCTGATCTAAAAGATTTAGTTTCACTTGTCTCATCCTTCCTTTGTTCTTCGCTCCTTTTAACCACCCTTACATCTGGAATGGCCTCGCTCCTAGAGTCTACTTTCGAAGTGTGCTCAATAAGTCCCAGACTAGTTCCTACTCCAAGTAGTTTGCTCCAGGATAGACCTGATTTCCTTAGATACTGTTTGGGTGTCTGTACCTAAGTTATCCTTAATAGCATTACTAGCTAAAACATTAGCATCAAGAGAATCTAAGATGGGGATTAAGTCATTTTTCTACTATATTTCAGCATGCTCTACTTCTGTCTGCTATTCACCCCTAGCATCCGAAAGACTGGAATTGTCCTCAGTCTCCCCTTCAATTGCCTTTACTGGACTTTCATCTCTTTTTCCTTCTTCTTAACTCAAAATGGTGGTATTATCCTCACCATCCCCTCGAGTTGTGTTTTTAGGACTTTCTACCTCAACCAATAGATTTAGCAAGTTCTCCGAAAGAGGTTCAGATCTGGCCTTAAATATGAATAGATCTTCCTCCGGATACTCGCTTTCTTGTAGGAGTGCGAGATCTGTTGAGTCCATAAAGATTGAGGGACTTGAATTAGTAGCTGTTCTGGAAGAGCCTCTGATCCCTCTTTGGTTAGCTAATTAAATTTCATGTTCTCCTTCAGAGCAGTCATTATTTCATTAAATTAGGGGTCCTCCGGAATAATGTTATCTGGAAGGATGGGTTTCCTAGCCACCACAATCTCCTTCCCTTTGCTCAGATCTGCTGGTGTTGTAGCTTTAAGGATTGGCTCTTGGATGGTGATACTAGTAGTTTGTTGGATATGATGTATGCCCTTAAGACAATTAGGGTGATATATCTTAATTATGTAATAGTACGAATACTTTTTTTAATCAATAAAGCCATTTGTTCTTTTATTTATATCAATATGTTTCTATGTATATATATTATAGCTGGTTAAATATATTCATTGATGTATGTATATAAAAGTCCTTGACATATCATAGCATGGAGACAGAGAAATTATAGTTGGACTATATCTGGTGGAACCTGCTTCATGTGCAATTATAATTATATCTAAACTATCCGTAGTCATAATTTCATCAAGAAAGGATATTGATGAAGCAAAAATACTAGCATGTAGTCAACTTTCTTGGAAAGAATCCAAGCAGTCAATCTCCTAAGGACTGAAGGTGCTGCCTTAAGTTTGACACATGGATATATCTAGGAGATATATTGGAGACCGCAGTAGGATAAACACTTGGTATATATATCAATGTATTAGTGTTTATCTTCATGCAATAAGCTTTGCAAATGTCCTCATACTTGATATGCTAGTTACCTTGTGTGGTACTATTGTTATACTTTGGGTCATTACTATGCACTCATTAATTTAGGGTGTTACGGGTGATTACGGGTATGGTGATGACAGCACGTTGGTAGGCTGAGTACTCAAAAAGAATCCATCGCTCTGGATATATTAAGGAGTTGCACCTGGTCACTTGTTGAAGTGATGATTGCCATAAACCTCTGATCAGAATATGTTTTTGATAGAAATGGTTTCTAGTCAAACACACTATGGTAGAAGGCAATATACTTCGGTAACAACTAGCTACTAGGACAGCTTGCAGCAACATCACTATTAGTAGGTTAACACATTAACCGAACCCTATAAACCAGATGGTACTGATATTAAAGAATGGAAGGAATTTATCGCACTAGATAACTATTGCATTAACTGAGATTAAGTCATAAGCATAAATGATGTTCCGAGTAATAGGGGATGGTAGACCCTTGCTAAAGGCGTACTACAGTCATTTAAGGTAATCGAGTTCTATTCACGGTCTAGAGCATCGAGCTAATAGTTCCATTAGAACAAGGGTTGGCTAAGCCTTAATAGCTTAATACTTTAGGATCCTATAAGATCACACACATTGGACCTTCATCGGACTAAGTAAAAAAATAGTAGATTTAATCTATTACAAAAATATAATATAAATAATAATTGAATCATTATTTAATTGGTTAAAATTGATTGGATCAATTTTGGATAGACCAAGGAATTTATTTTGACCCGTAACTGTTTTAGTAAGGACGTAAAATAAATATTTGAATTGGAGAAGGAGCTAGAACCGCAAGAAAAATGAGGTTTGGACCCTTTGCGAAAAGTACCAGCAGCCTAAAGGCTTTGTGGGCCCACGCGAGCCCACACAAGTGCATAGACACTCGTGAACTGCAGGTAGCGCATGCTAGGCTTGTGCTGGCCTGCAGCAAGGCTACCAACGAGCTGGGCTCGAGGGAAGTTCCTCGAGGCCCAGCCCGCGGGACAAGGGAGGCTCGCAAGAGCCTGCCTTGTGCAGCCCTTGCCACCCTCGAGCTGGGCTCACGGGAGAGCCCATGAAGCCCAGCTCGCGAGATAAGGCAGGCTCGCAAGAGCCTGCCTTGCAAGTCGGGTCGGTGTGGGCAGCATGCGAATTCTGTGGGATCCGCGTGTTGCCAAGGGTGGGATAGGGATTTTCCCCCATCCCACATTAAATACGGGGAGCCCTATCTTCCCCTATATATTGTGCCCCCTTTCTCCATTGTTTGGTGTACCAAATTCAAGTGGATCTTGAATCTCTAGAATATATATTATCGGGTGGGAATTTTGGAGCGATCTAGCAATTGCTCAAGGTTCTTCGGTTCTTCCTCATTGGGAGGTTTTGGTTGGTGGTGTTCGTGTGGATACTCATAAAGGCTATCCTATGCTTGGAGGCTTATTCAATAAGGTTCTGCAAAAGCACGCTTCAACTGGTAAGATCCTTTTCTTTCTCTTTTAATTATTAGGTCTTTTTCTTTAAGCGTTTTTATATTTAATAATTATGCTTAGGTTAGTTTGCTTGCTTAGTTTATTTTATGCTTAGGTTATAGCTTAGAGTTATAATATGCTTAGTATAAAATAAATATGCTAGGATATAATTTGAAATTATGATATGCCTAGTCCTTTTGCATGCTAACCTGGGTAGAGAACTATTTAATTAAGGCTTTATTTAATTTATATGCAACTAATAAGAGTTCCTTGGGACAAGGACAAAATTTTGAATTTCCGCCATGCATGTTATGCATGTTCAATCTGACTGTCAGTTCCCATCAGTGGTATCAGAGCCTACCTATTTAGTACATAATTAAGTTAGAAGCGAACTTAATATTATTTTCTATATGAAATGATTTATTTATTTAATTGTTTGAAACAATATATATAAACTTGTGCCTCTCATTTCAAGGTTAGAAAATGGTTGTGAATAATTTTGAATGAGCCTGCTCAACTTACTCAAATTATACAAGTATCAATAATTTATTTAAATTACATGGGTTATAGATGCTTCCAATTTACATGAATTGGAAGAACGAAATTTATTAGTTCAAGAGAATTCATTGGTCTTCAAGTTTGTGCCCGTATTTATTCTGGCTAAGGATTGGACTTGGTGCCTACTCCTCATAGGGCACCTCTCCTACCTGAAAACCTATATCGGTGAAATTTGAATTGACCAACGGGGATTAATATGAACTAATTTATTTCTAGTATATAAGATGATGCTTATATATGTTTCTGTAATAAAGTAAAAAAATTAAATTCATTGAATAAAAGCTTAAAGGAAATGCAATATAAATATAACAAATAAAAGTGTTAATTTTTTTGCATATAATCTAGGTTGATAGAATAATTATAATAAAGAGCTGAACCGACCTAAGGTTAGACCTTATAAATTAATTCTAAAATTCCCTGAATTAATACAAGTTATTATAATTTTGTCCATCTGATAAAATCCTATATTAGGTGAGACGTTTAACACTAATAAAATCTCGAAGTAAATATATTAAGACAAGTTATAGTCTTCCTTACTCAAATTTATAATACGGTCTCTTTGGGCTATGAAAGTGCTACGCAAAGTATTCCTTCTAGTCCACATTGATTGGTTGTAAAGTTTGGGATAGGGTCTGCCTTAACAGACCTGGGGTAGTCCACCATAAAATTGGGGGCTAGGCCCAGATCTGAGACATATTCAAGGAGATGCTAATATAAGAGCACACGTCCCTTGGGATTAGGGAACTTGAATGAATTAGCAATTGCATGCGATGCAAATGGAATGGGATTCCAACTATGACTTACTGTTATGACTTGACTCATAAAATTGGGGGTTGTAATAGACTAATTATAGATGCTACCTATAAGGAAATTTAGCTGTGCTAAAATTCCTAAATTCAATAGAATGGGCTGTTGTAAATTTCAAAGAAAATAGTAGGAAAATGTATTTAATTAAAATTCCTTATATTAAATGCATGTACTTAAACTACTATCTAAACTCTTTTCTTTTCTTATATCTTAGCTTGAATACGAACTCCATTTTAAAATCCGTTTTAAATACATCCAAACTTTAACAGCAATTTACTACCATGAATGGATCAAAGATGTAAGGGATATCCTTAAGGATTATGAATTAGCATATGTTCTTGAGAATCCATTCGCAAGAATTCCTAGCACTGATGCATCGGCTATTATTAAGGATGCATGGTTGAAATATATTAAGGATTTGGTTTATGTCTTATACTTGCTGTTAGATACTATGAATCCTGAGATCGTTCATAGTGCGATCACATGAGTCTGTAAACCATGTTGATCCATCTAAAAAGTTTGCCTGAAAAGGCAAGGTATGAAAAGTTCAAATTAACCAGTGAACTTTCAAACTCTAAGATGAAGGAAGGGACAAGTGTTGTAGCACACATCAACAAGATTAGAAATTCTTGGAGAAATTGGAATCGTTGGGATCATCGGTCGGTCAATCCTTAGGATTGGATATCCTGTTGGATTCTTTATCCATCAGCTATGCTGATTTTATAAAGGAACAATGCTTCAAAGTTCATGACTGTACTTTCTCGGAAATTGTTGATGCGTTAAGAGAATTCACTACCAAAAGGAAAGAAGTTTCAAGAAAGTCTACAAACAAACATTCTCCAGAAAATGGCCCGAAGGATTCTGTCACCAAAGGAGTAGTTAAAGGGTTTAAAAGGAAGAAGAGGACATGTAAGTATGTCTATGACCAATGTAATGTACCATTGGAACAAAAATTGCAAAGCTCTTACTTCTGAGCATTTGAAGAAGAAGCCTACAGAGGCATCTACTTCAGGTATGATTGAAAACTTTGCTACTTTTTCGCGTGAATCCACTTGGGTATTAGATACTGTTTGTAGTTATCATATCTGTACATCTGTGTAGGGGCAAGGAATAGTAGAAAACTTGCAAAAGGGGAGATGGACCTACGTATGGGGAATAGAGCCAGAGTTATTGCATTAGCCATAGGAAGCTTTAATCTTGCCAAGTGGACTTGTTTCAATTTTGAATAATTGTTACTACATTCCAAGTGTTACTAATAATATTGTATCTATTGCATGTTTAGTAGCAAAGGGATTTGAAATTTTATTTTTGAATAATAATTGTCAGATTCATTTGAATAATATTCTTTATGGTTATGGAATGTTAAAAGGTGGCATTTATGTTCTTGATACTAAAATAGAAGTTTTTAATATAAATAATATGAAGAAAGCTAAATTAGATAATGAGAATACCTTCTACTTATCGTTTAGGCCACATAGACAAAGATCACTTAACCAAGTTGCATAAGCGTGGAGACTTGGGCCCAATAGACTTGGAGCCTTATGGTGATTGCGAACCTTGTTTAAAAGGGAAAATGACAAAGTTACCCTTTCAAGGAAATGGTGAGTGGGCTATGAGTACATTGGAACTTATACATAATGATGTGTGTGCTCCAATGAGTGTTCAAGCACTAGGAGGATACTCCTATTTCATAACCTTTATTGATGATTACTCATGATACGGTTATTTGTACTTGATGAAGCACAAGTCTAAAAGTTTTGAAAAGTTATTTAGAGCTGAAGTAGAGAAACAGCTTGAGAAAAGTATTAAAACACTTCGATTGGATTGAGGTGGACAATACTTAAGTCAGGAGTTTCAAGATTATGTAAAGGAAAACAAGATAGCTCCCCAGTAGACCCCTCCTTATACACCCCAATACAATGGAGTGTTAGAAAGGAGGAATCAAACTTTATTAGATATGGTCAGGTCCATGATGAGCCATGCAAATCTTAGTAAATCCTTTTGGGGATATGCATGAGTGCCCTTCAGTTAATTTTACACCTTATGAAAGATGGTGTAACAAGAAGCCAACTCTAAGTCACTTAAGTGTAAGGGGTTGTCCTGCTATGGTAAAGATGATAGCGTTAGATAAGCTGAATGCCAAGGCTGACAAGTATATGTTCATTGGATATTCAAAGGAAATAATTGGATATATATTTTACCAACCCGAAGCATAAAAGGTTTTTATATCTCGGAATGCTCACTTTTTGGAAAAGGAACACTTACTTGCAAAAGTCAGTGGGAGCAATATTAAACTTAAAGTTCAAGAGGAAGAAACAGACAATCAACTGATTGACCCCGTTCTAGATACACAAAAGAGTGTGATCCAAGAACAACCTTCTAAAACACAATCATTGTGAAGATTAGGTCGTATTCATAAGGGTTCCGATAGATATGGGTTTATCATTACTAATCATAAGGAACTATATCTTATAGAGGATGATAAACCAAGGACATATGATGAGGCAATAAAAAGCTCAGATTCTGATAAATGGCTAAAGCCATGAAATCAGAAATGGATTCCATGTACGAGAACCAAGTTTGGAATTTGGATAATGCACCATAAAAGGTTAGACCAATTGGGTGTAAGTGGGTCTTCAAGAAGAAGACAGATATGAACGGTAATGTAATTACCTATAAAGCAAGGTTGGTTGTAAAAGGTTATAGTCAACGGGAAGGTATTGACTATGATGAAACCTTGTCACCAATAGCCATGCTTAAATCCATAAGGATACTGCTCGCCATTGCTACTCATTACGATTATGAGATCTGGCAGAGGGATGTAAAAATAGCACTCCTGATTGGGGATTTAGACCGGGATGTGTATATGACACAACTTGAGGGCTTTACATCTCAGAATGGCTCGAAGGTATGCAAGCTACAAAGATCCATTTATGGACTTAAGCAGGCATCCAAGAGTTAGAATATAAGGTTTGATCAGACAATCCGGGAACTGGATTTCTGCCCAAATGCTAATGAGCCTTGTGTTTACAAGAAGGTTAGTGGGAGTGCAGTCATTTTTCTAGTATTGTATATATTAATAGGAAATGACATTTCTCTTCTTCAAAATGTTAAAGTGTGGTTGTTAAGAAAGTTCTCCATGAAAGACCTTAGTGAAGTAGCATTTATACTAGGTATAAAGATCTACAGGGATAGATCTAAGAGGCTATTAGGTCTTTCTCAAAGTACATATATAGAAAAGGTATTGAATAGGTTCAACCTTGAGCATTCTAAGAAAGGTTATCTCCTGATGACAAAGGGGATAAACCTATCTAAGGCTGAGTGTCTGAAGACAGCTCAGGAGAGAATGCACATGAAGGATATACCCTATGCATCCACAATAGGATCCATCATATATGCTATGATATGTACTAGGTCGGATGTCTCTCAGGCTTTAAGCTTTACGAGCAGATATCAGTCAAATCCAGGTGAAAAGCACAGGATGGCCGTCAAGGTAATCCTTAAGTACTTGAGAAGGACTAAGGATGAGTTCTTGATTTATGGAGAAGGTGACCTCATAATTAGAGGTTAAACTGACGTGAGTTTTTAATCTGACAAGGATGACTTTAAAGTCTCAGTCAGGTTTTGTGTATGTGTTAAATGGAGAGGCGGTATGCTGGAAGAGTTCCAAGCAAGAAACTACTACTGATTCAACCATAGAATTTGAATACATTATTGCATACGAATCAGCAAAAGAAGCTGTCTGGTTAAAGGGATTTATTGGTGATCTCAGTATGGTGCCTGAGGCTATTGATCTAATTACTTTATATTATGATAACAATGATGCCATAGCTCAGGCAAAGGAACCACGGTCTCATCTAAAAAACAGACATGTATCCAGAAAGTATCATATAATCAGGGAGATTGTTGATGCTAAGATAATAAGATTAGAATATGCACCCACTGATTAGAACCTCGCGGATGGTCTGACAAAGCCATTGACTCAAGTCAAACATGACCAGCATGTTAAAGAATATGGATTAAGACATATGGCTAATTGGCCTTAGTGCAAGTGGGAGTTTATTGGATATGATGTATGCCCTTAAGGTAATTACGGCGATATATCTTAATTATGTAATAGTAAGAATAATTTGTTTAATCAATAAAGGCATTTGTTCTTTTATTTATATCAATGTGTTTCTATGCATATATATTATAACTGGTTAAATATACTCATTGATGTATGTATACAAAAGTCCTTGACATATCATAGCATGGAGTTAGAGAAATTATAGTTGGACTATATCTGGTGGAACCTGCTTCATGTGCAATTATGATTATGTCTAAACTATCCCTAGTCATAGTTTCATCAAGAAAGGATATTGATGAAGCGGAAAGACTAGCATGTGGTCAACTTTCTTGAAAAGGGTCCAAGCAGTCAATCTCCTAAGGACTGAAGATGGTGACTTAAGTTTGACACATGGATATATATGGGAGATATATTGGAGACCGCAGTAAGATAAACACTTGGTATATATATCAATGTGTTAGTGTTTATCTTCATGCAATAAGCTTTGCGAATGTCCTCATACTTGAGATGCTATTTACCTTGTATAGTACTATTGCTATACTTTGGGTTATTACTATACACTCATTAATTTAGCGTATTAAGGGGTGACTACGGGGTATGGTGATGATAGCACATTGGTAAGCTGAGTTGTCAGAAAGAATCCATTGGTCCGGATATATTAACGAGTTATACTTGGCCACTTGTCGAAGTGATGATTGCCACAAACCTCTTATTAGAGTATGTATTTGATAGAAATGGTTTCTAGTCAAACACACTATGGTAGAAGGCAATATACTTCGGTAACAAGTAAATTGCTGGGATAGCTTGGAGCAACCTCGCTATTAGTGGGTTAACACTTTAACGCGAACCCTATAAACCAGATGGTACTGATATTAAAGAATGAAAGGAATTTATCACACTGGATAACTATTGCATTAACCGGGATTAAGTCATCAGCATAAATGACGTTCCAAGTAATGGGGGATGGTAGACCCTTGCTAGAGGCATACTACAGTCGTTTAAGATAATCAAGTTCTATTCACGGTCTAGAGCATCGAGCCAATGGTTCCATTAGAACAATGGTTGGTTAAGCCTTAACAGCTCAATACTTCGGGATCCTACACACATTGGACCTTCATTGGACTAAGTAAAGAAATAATAGATTTAATCTATTACAAAAATATAATATAAATAATAATTGGATAAAATTGATTGGATCAATTTTGGATAGACCAAAGAATTTATTTTGACCCGTAACTATTTTAGTAAGGTCGTAAAATAAATATTTGAATTGGAGAAGGAGCTAAAACTGCAAGAAAAATGAGGGTTAGACCCTTCGCGAAAAAGACCCGCAAGCCTGAAGGCTTTGTGGGCCCACGTAAGCCCGCATGAGTATACAGGCACTCATGGGCTGCAGGCAGGGCAAGGTCGGCTTGCATTGGCCTGCAGCAATGCCACCCGCGAGCTGGGCTCATAGGAAGTCCAGCGAGGCCCAGCCCGAAGGACAAGGCAGGCTCGCAAGAGCCTACCTTGTGCAGCCCTTACAGCCCGTGAGCTGGGCTCGCGGGAGAGACCGAGAGACCTAGCCCGTGAGACAAGGTAGGCTCGTAAGAGCCTACCTTGTACAGCAAGGACCCAACTTGCAGAGCAAGTTGGGTCGGCGTGGGCAGTACGCGGATCCTATGGGATCCGTGTGTTACCAAGGGTGGGATAGGGATTTTTCCCCATCCCGTATTAAATGCGGGGAGCCTTAGCTTCCCCTATATATTGTGCCCCCTTTCTCCATTGTTCAGTGTACCAAATTCAAGTGGATCTTGAATCTCTAGAATATATATTTTCGAGTGGGAATTTTGGAGGGATCTAGCAATTGCTCAAGGTTCTTCGGTTCTTTCTCATTAAGAGGTTTTTGTTGGTGGGGTTCATGTGAATACTCAAAGAGGCTATCCTACGCTTGGAGGCTTATACAATAAGGTTCTGCAAAAGCATGCTTCAACTAGTAAGACCCTTTTCTTTCTCTTTTAATTATTAGGTCTTTTCTTTGAGCGTTTTTAGACTTAATAGTTATGCTTAGGTTCTTTTGCATGCTTAGTTTATTTTATGCTTAGGTTATTGCTTAGAGTTATAACATGCTTAGTATAAAAATAAATATGCTAGGATATAATTTGGAATTATGGTATGCCTAGTCCTTTTGCATGCTAACCAGGGTAGAGAACTATTTAGTTAAGGCTTTATTTAATTTATATGCAACTACTAGGAGTTCCTGGGGATAGGGATAAAATTTTGAATTTCCGTCATACCTATTATACATGTTCAATCTGACTGTCAGTTCCCATCACACTTGACTTTTTGATGGCCAGTTTTATCCTCTTTGCTTTAAGAGCCTGACTAAAAGTTAATCCCTTCTGGATAAACTACTTCTTGGCTACAGGCTCCCCATCCATAGTCTTCTCATTATTAGATCCATCCTCCTAACTGCTTTTTTTTAGTTACTTCCAATTGGTAGACAAGCTTCTTTACAGTAACTTTGATTAGCGTACCTCTTTTCTTAGGCTTTTCAGGTGTAGTCTCCACTAACTGAGTAATTATCATTGCATCCTCATCCTTATCTTCTACTACAGGCTTGAGGTTGATTTTTTATTGTACTATAGGCTTAGATGTTCTGGCCTTCTTAGCCTCTAGAGCAATTGCATCAATGCTTTCGACCTTCCGGACCCTGCTCTTCTCTTTTCTCTCATCCCTTTGTCTGATGGCTTTCTCTTTGTCCTATGTCTCTCTAAAAGATAGATTTTTGAAGTTTTTCTCTAGTATAGCCTTTCCATCTACTAATTCCTCTTTGAAGACATCAATTCCACTTTCAATTAGGATTTTGGTAATGAGGCCCCCATGAGTATACTTGTGTTGCCTGATGAAGTGGATTAGAAGCACTAGCATGTTGATTACTACACTTTCTGCCTAGTGCTAGAGTATATAGTGTTGGAATGAGGACACTATAGTGAGAGAGCCTTTTCGGATAAGCACGAATTTTGCCAGTACAAACTGCAGCAATTTAGGAGTCTATGGCTAGTATGTGGAGAACTTAACTCCAAAATACTTCACTGTAAGCCATTTTAGTGGTTTATAATTTACCTTCTATTCATCTCCATCTGTTTTGAGTATTACCCCATCATTCTTTATATTTAAGTGAGTGGCAAAGAACTCCGGAGTCAGAGTTATTTCCTTGTAATCTATAGTGGTCTGGAGAGCTTCGTAGTAGTTGTGGCCTTTGAGATTATCATAAAATTGCTTTACAAATATCGGATAGGTGGGGTTATTCATTTTGAGGAAAGTTTCTAGCCCTTGGTCTCTTAGGAGTTGGTTGAAGGGGTCTGTAGAAAATAGATAGTCATCTCCCAGAAAATCTAAGGGAATGACAGTGTCTGAGGTGATTTTCTTAACTGGGATGAAGTCAGAATTACGAAGATCTTCCACTTTAAAGATATTCTTTGGAGGAGGAGTGGATTTGGTGTTGGCCATTTGGGAATTTTGGAAAGAGATTTGTGAATTTAGGGTTATGGAATAAAAATTGTAGAGTAACAGTAAGATTGTTGCTCGCATAAGGATGAAGAGGGATTTTGGGGGGGTTTTATAGAATTTTCAAGAGTGAGGGTAGTTTTATAATCCGGATTTTGTTGAAGTTAACTGGATCGGTGAGGTGGCAGTTAAATTTAAGGAGAGAGGTAAATGGCGTTTAAATTATAGAATTGGAATGGTTTATTTAATAAAATAACTGTTGCTTTTACCACGTGTGAACTGCCCAATAAACGTTTGAAATGCAAAACGTAAACAGTTACCTTTTGTGTTTTTACTGCTATGTGTCATTATTATCTGCTAAGCTGGTAATATTCCTTCCGGATATGGAATTAACTTGGCTTCTTCTTTCTTCCGGATTTTCCTGAATTGTAGAATACCAAACTAGCTCTAGAGTGTCTTCCGGATCTATCTTCAAATTGGATTTTACATTACAATTGACTCTCTTAGCTTGTTGAAGTGATCTTTACTTAATGGCTTAGTGAAGATATCTGCCCTTTGCTCATTTATTGGAATGTAGACTAATGAAACATCCTTCTTCATCACATGATCTCGGATGAAATGATGTCTGATGTTGACATGCTTCATCCTGCTATGTTGCACTAGATTCTTTGACACATCAATTGCACTTTTATTGTCACACATCACATCTACACATCCGGATTAAACTCCATAATCTTTCAATTGTTGCTTGATCCGTAAGAGTTGAGCAACACAACTTCCAGCTGCCATATACTTCGCTTCTATGGTTGATAAGGCAACTAAAGTATGCTTCTTACTATACTATACCATGACACCAAGCAATCTCCAAGAAAGTGGCAGCCTCCGGATGTACTCTTTCTTTCAAGAGTTTCTCTGCCATAGTCTGCATTAGTGAAGCCTTGTAGTGTGAAGTTTCCATTACTAGGATACCATAGCCCAACTTCAGTGGTTCCTAGAAGATATCTAAGAATTCTCTTCACTGCCTTCAGATGTGAATCCTTTGGATTGGCTTGATATCTTGCACAGTAGCATACTGCATAGTGTATGTCAGGTCTACTAGTTATAAAATATAGAAGTGAACCAATCATTCCTCTGTAAACCTTCTCATCTACATCTTCTCCTTCACAATGATTAACTTTTCTTCTGGAAGTAGCACTAGATCCTAGACATCATTTCTGGTGAACTAATCCAACTCTTCTTGCATTGCCATCATCCAACTTTCATCTCCTTCTGTATCTTGAAATTTCTTTGGCTCAATGGGAGAGATAAAAGCAGCATGACTCATCATCCTGTTGAGTTGTCCTCAGGTTCTGACTGAATTTTGAATATTGTCCAAAATGGCTCCAATCGGATGATTCTTGTGAGTCTGGGTTTCTCTTTAAAGATCTGCATTCTGCACTGGAGCTTGTTCCCAGACTGCCTCAACTCCCTGATTATCCATGAAGTTTATCTCTTGATGATTGAGATAAGCTTGTGGTTTTTCTGAGTCGAGAATGATTCCTCCATCTTCTTCTTTGTATTTCTTGATTTTAAAGGAATCCAAAATCTGTAATTCTTCTTTTTCTCCAGTATTTTCACCTTCTGGAGTTATATCTTATAGATTGGAACTTCTTTCTCCTGCATGGTTAGTCTCATCGAAATCTACAAGTATAGACTCTACCACAGTTTGGGTTCATTTGTTATAGACTTTGTAAGCTTTGCTATGTGTTGAGTAGCTAAGGAAAATTATTTCATCAGATTTAAGATCAAATTTTCCTAGTTGCTCTCTACCATTCAGGATGTAGCATTTACATCCAAAGGCTTTGAAGTACCCAATTTTGGGTTTTCTTCCCTTCCAGATTTCATATAGGATGTTTTCTATGGTCTTCCTGATGAGAGTTCTATTTAAGATGTAGCATGCAGTGTTTACGGCTTCACCCCAAAAGTATTTAGGCAATCTATTCTCATTTAGCATCGTTCGAGCCATCTCAACTAATGTTCTATTTTCCTTTCAACAACCCCATTTTGTTGAGGAGTATGAGAGGCAGAGAAGTTGTGTTCAATGACCTTGGATTCACAGAATTCAGTAAAGTGCCTGTTTCTGAATTCTTCTCCATTATCACTCCGGATGCGTGCAATGCTTATGCCCTATTCTACTTCTATCCGAATGAATATTTTTGTAAAATGGTCAAAGGCTTCATCTTTGCTAGCTAGTAAAGCCACCCAGATATAGCAAGAATAATCATCCACTATAACCATAGAGTATTCTCTTCTACTTAAACTCATTGGTTTGATTGGACCAAAGAGATCAATGTGTAAGAGTTCAAGAACTCTCTTTGAAGGTATATTGGAGATGGAAGGGAAAATTTTTCTATGCTGTTTACCTAGTTGACATGTAATGCATATATGATCCTTATCAAAAGCTACCTTAGGCAAACCCGCAACCAATTCCTTTTTGGCTAACTTGGACAGGAGGTTCATGCTTACATGTCCCAACCTCCGGTGACAAAGCCATGGTTCTTCTTCTTTAGACACCAAGCATATATTCTTTTTCTCATTTTTAATGTTAACAAAATAGACATTATTTGTGCATAAAGAATGAGTTGATTTGGCTTACTATCAAAATTGAGCAGCCTCCGAAATCAAAGGTGACTTTTCTTCCTTTATCATAGAGTTGTGCTACACTTAGCAAGTTGAGCTTCAGTCCATCAACTGGTGAGACATCTTCTATCTTTAGTTCAGATCCAATGGTTCCATGTCCAATGATCTGTCCCTTTTGATTATCTCCAAAGCTTACTTTTGCACATTTCTTCCAGATTAAAGTGATAAATGCTTTCTCATCACCAGTCATATGCCTTGAGCATCCACTATCAATGTACCATTTATGTTGATCTTCTGTGGATCTAAGGCATACCTTTAAAACAGATCAAGTGGGTTTGGGTACCCAATCAGATTTGGGTCCTCTCGGGTTATCAACCATTTCAGGCCAGGGATAAACATCACAATAACCATTTTTTAATCTATATAATTTAGTAATATGGTTGTTTTTCCTATAAAACCTACACCCTGAGATAGGTTTATTCTGCTTGAGTTTCCTTTGGATTTTCTATAGATCCTCCTTTCTATAGTTTTCGATGTATTTGGACTTATGTAGATCTGGTAGTCGAGTGTGTATCCGAAGCTAGTTGGAGGTGCAATCTCTGCTCTGTGATTTTTATTTTGCTTGGAGGGATGATCATCAAACACTGCTTTAGCCTATCTTTTTTTAGCAGCTGTGAATCTCTGAGTCTTTTTGCTTGGTAGAGCACTTTGTCTTTGTGCTTGAGGTTGCTTCCAGACTTTCTTCTACTCAGGATGTTTCGAATTCTTCTTTTGATTTATGAGTCCTTGTTTCCTTCCAGTGGTTGGCTTTGCATTTCTGTTGAAAGCTTCATTCATTAGAGCTAGTTCCCTATCTAGCCTAGTTAGATTCATACTCAATATTTGCACTTGACTTTTCAGGAATTTTCTTCAACCATGTCGATGTGCTTAGTGGCCCTAATTTAATTGATATATTGTGACATGGCTTCAGCATCTTTAGCAAGTTCTATCACTTATCTTTAGAGCGCTTTGATGGCCTTTGTATTCTTTCTCACATTATTGATTACAATTCCCAAAGCTATGGCAAGTTTAATGTTAGGTACATGAGTAAAGTTAGAGTTTACCTCAATACTTGGTGATTCTGATTCTGAGTCATCATTGATTTGCTCAGTGGTTTGCTTTGATGTATTTCTTACAAATTGCTCAGCTTCCGGATCCGTAAGTACCATAAATGCACAATTTGTAGTTTCCTCTTCCTCTGTAGAAGATGAGCTACTGCTTTCTTCATTATTGCTCCAGGTGGCCACCATTGCCTTATTTTCGTATCTCTTTTCCTTTTCAGCTTGGGACATTTGGACCTAAAGTGTCCTTTGTCGCCATATTCGAAGTAAGCTAATTCTTTTTTCGGATCTTTCTTGTCTTCTAAAACTTTTCTGGTTTTATCTCTCCTTGAGGATCCTCCCTTAATTTTTCGGGACTAATATCTTCTGGAGCTCCTTCTTTCTTTCTTTTTCAGGAATTTCCTAAATTATTTGGCTAGCATAGCCATTTGTTCTTTATTGCACTACGATTCCCTGGACTTCTTTTCCGATCCGGAAGAAGCTGATCCGAATGATTCAGCCTTGAGTGCAATGGCTTTCTTCTTCTCTTCCGGTTTCTTTTCTTGTTGACTATATCTCTCTAAGAATAATTCTTGAGTTAGAAGATTACCAATGAGCTCATCATAACTATGAAAGTTTAAGTAATGAGCCTCCTCAATGGCAGCCTTTTTGTTATCCCATTCCTTGGTGAGACTCCGAAGAACCTTCTTTACCATGTCTACTTCAGAGATCTCCTTTCCAAGCCTCTTCATCTCATTTGCTAAATTTATGTATCTAGTGTTCATGATACTGATGGATTCTTTGGGCTCCATCTTGAAGGATTTTGACTTTTATTGTAGGAGGTCAATCTTTGCTTCCTTGACTTTATTGGTGCCTTCATAGGTCACTTCAAGTTTATACCATATCTCTTGTGCAGTTTTATATCTGGATATCCTATTGAATGCAGCTGTACTAAGAGCACAATAAAGCATATTAATAGCATTTGTGTTTTCACACAATTTCTTGTTATCATTCTCATCCCATTGATTTGAGGGCTTCCGAATTGTCTAATCCTCTACTTCAGTAGCAGGGTTATATGGGTCATCCTTAATGGCCATCCGTGCTAGCATGCTTTGTGCCTGAATGAAATTCTTCATCCAATTTTTTCAGAACGTGTAATGTTCACCAGTGAAAAGTGGAGGATGCGTAATAGACATACCCTCCGAAAGGAGTTGTGAGTTGTTAAAACTCATTTTAATTTATGAATCAAAATATGGATCTTTAGCTTGAGATTGTTAGATCTCTAGTTATGAGTACTTGATCTGTACCACTTGTTGGTCCCTGTGAGGTTCTATATAAGGTTAGAAGGGGGTGAATGACCCTTTTTGCGGAATTTACAGACTTTAAAAAATTATGTGTAGCGTGTTTGATATGATCCGGATATAATGGATCCGGATGATGCAAATATGAAATAATGTGCAATAAATAAAGAGTTAGAATATCAAACACAATATTTTATTCTGGTTCGGCCCCATCTACTCCAGTCCCCGAACTGTCCTTACTCCTACCTTTTCCACTAGTAGATTCCTTTCCAACTGGAATGAATCAAGCCTTACAATTTGTCTCCGGATTGTGACCCCTTTCGGATGTAGGATATACCACTAAAAGCACCAACTTCTAGCTGAGTCCTCTTACTTTAGCAAGATATACCACTTAAATTCTACCCAAACCTAAGCTAGGTCCTACAAGGAGATTCCACTTAAAGCACCAACCCTAAGCTAGTTCCCAATCTCAATACTCACCCAAGTATGAGACCCAAGTATGAGATCTTTACAACTGATTTTTCCTTTTGTAAAGGGTTTTGAACTCTCCAAGTTTATAATATTTATTTGGTCGAATGCTCTCTAATACCCTCCAACTTGCGCACTTTTGCCTTAGACATACCCAAACTTTAAAGTGGACCTTCGAGGTACCTAAACTTGTCAAAAGTGAGCCTTCGCGCTACCTCAATCCCATTCGCCCAGTCGCAGCCTGGAGAGTGAAATACACTCGCTAAAAATGTGGAAAATTTGAAAAAGTCAAATCAATGAGTGAATGACACGTGGCATTGACTATCAAATTTCAAAAAAACCCTTGAAAACACTTCTTTTAAGTCCCTATAATTTTAATTTAACCAAAAATTTGGAAAAGTTAAACCAACGGCATAACGACATGTGGCATAGGCTAACAAATTTCAAAAAAAATGACAAAACTTCTTTTAAGTCCCTGCAATTTTAATTCAAGCAAAAACATCATCTTCTACAATTGATTTCAAAAAAATCTTGATAAAATTCATTTAAGTACCTACAACTTATTATATAAAGAAAATAAATTTAGTGCATAAAATTTTTAGAAAATGTTTATGGAAGATCCTAAAAATGCGAAAATAAGTTTCGGGGCCCGGTTTCATAAAAAATAGAAAAATCTCAAGAAATTATGAAATATCCGAAAAATAAAGAAAAGAAATTTGGTGAAAGAAATTTTTAGAAATTGTTTCCGGAAGGGCCCGAAAATGATAAAATACGTTTCAAGGCCCGGTTTCATAAAAAATCAAAAAATCCCAAAAAAATATGAAATATTTAGAAAATAAAGAAAATAAATTTGGTGCAAGAATTTTTCAGAAAATATTTTCGGAAGGGCCTGAAAATGTGAAAATACGTTTCGGGGCCCGGTTTCGTAAAAAATCTCCAAAAATTATGAAATATTTGAAAAATAAAGAAAATAAATTTAGTACAAGAATTTTTCAGAAAATGTTTCCGGAAAGGGCCGGAAATGTGAAAATACGTTTCAAGGCCCAGTTTCGTAAAAAATCGAAAAATCCCAAAAAATTATGAAATATCCAAAAAATAAAGAAAATAAATTTGGCACAAGAATTTTTCAAAAAAATGTTTCCAGAGGGGCGCGAAAATGTGGAAATACGTTTCGGACCCCCGTTTCGTAAAAAATCAAAAAATCCCAAGAAATTATGAAATATCCGGAAAAGAAAGAAAATAAATTTGGTGCAAGATTTTTTGAGAAAAAATTTTCAGAAGGGCCCGAAATGTGAATACATTTCGGGGCCCTGTTTCGTAAGAAATCAAAAAATCCTAAAAAAATTATGAAATATTCAAAAAATAAATAAAATAAATTTGGTCCAATAATTTTTTAAAAAAATTTTATGGAAGGGCTCGAAAATGTGAAAATAAGTTTTGGGGCCCGGTTTCGTAAAAAATTAAAAACTCCAAAAAAATTAAGAAATATCCAGAAAATAAAGAAAATAAATTTGGTGCAAGAATTTTTCAGAAAATGTGAGCTTTCTAAACACACCCTAAAGGAGGAAAAGGGTTATTTTGTAATTAGAAAAGTATTTAGGAATTTTTTTAATGATTTTTTTATTAATTATTGAATTTATATAAAATTTTTAGTCATTTTTTAGGTCAAACACACGCCCCCTTGGTCAAATGGGGACACCTCACCTGCCACGTCAGCAAGAGGTAGCACGGAGGTCCACTTTAAAGTTTGGGTATGTCTAAGGCAAAAGTGCGCAAGTTGGGGGTATTAGAGAGCATTCGGCCTATTTACTTGAGAGTTCTTACAAATTGATTTAGAATGGTTTAATTCTTTGAGGGATTATATTTCTGATTACAATGGCTTGAATTCTCTTGTGTTGTACTTTCTCAAACCAACCAGCACCTTCTCAACTTGTGAAGCTTTCCTTTCATAGGCTATGATCATTAATGTAGCCGTTGTGTACCATTGAGGTTGAATTGAATCTTCACCATTGATTAGGTATGATGTGGCACACCGGAGCCATTGATTAGTCTGTTAGGCACATATTTTGACCTGTTTGAATTCTTGGGATTGAGGCAAAAAGTTGTCAGTGATCGTTTTGTTTGGATTTTAGTGACTCACTTATGCCATTTTCTTTAGTGTGAGCTCCACGCATCATTCTTGTTGGTCTATGTGAAAAAGGTTGTTACCTTTTTCTCCTTCCTGTGTTAGTCCTTTTATCCTTTTCTGGAGTGTGTGCTAGCTGTCTTCTTCGAGGCAAGAAGGATCTTTAACTTTAGACCGAAAAGAGAGGGAAAGATAAATTTGAACTTTTCCCTTTGTCTTGATATTTGAGTCTTTCGGATGTCATCAGACCAAATATATCCGGATGCAACTTCAATCAATTCTTCTTCCAGGTGCTGCTTTTGAGAGGTTTAAAGTTTATTTCCTTTCCAAACTTTAACCGGATCCTTCCATTGTATGCTTAGGTATTTATAGTCTTCAATATATGTTCGGATGACTTGTCTTGGACTTATAAGACTAAATGTTTTTGTTTGTATGTTTTTGTTCCCAATAATCCGTTAGGACGGATGAATGTTTACATTCGGTCATAAGGATGGTTGCAGTCTTCTCTTTAAGTGTTTTGAATTCAGTCTCTAGGGTGAGAGATTAAGTTTTGAAATTTTCTCAAGTATACTGCACTCAGTTGTGAGGGCGAATGGTTTGACTTAAAATTTTTTCTTGTATGTATTATGTCTTGCATTTTTTCATTCAGTCTTGGTGATAAACAACATGTCTTAGACAATTTCATGTAGTGTCATAAGTCTTATTTTTTGCTTAGGTCTTTAAATATGCCTGAGGGATCAAGTGTGGCCTAGGTCTTACTAATATGCCTGCGGGCTTACGAATGGCCTAGGAATTTTCATTTGCCTGATGGCTTATAGGGCCTAGGACTTCTCGGAATGCATGCGGTCTTATAAGCTTAGCCTAAGACTTTTTAACACGCCTGAGAGATCAAGTATGGTCTAGGACTTTTTTATCATGCCTGAGGGCTTAAGTGGCCTAGGACTTTTTATAGACCCGGGTGCATAGCCGGTCTAACACCGACTCTATGGTCGGGTGACGTGCTAAGAGAGTTTGATCAGAACTTCTAAGGTGCACAAGTATGTAAGAAAAAATTGAATCTTTATTTTATTAGAAAAATTGAAAGATTACAATATTTGGGCTTATAGTGTGATGCCAGATGGAAGCCAGCTTAGGGAGTGCTGCCTCATTAAAAATCTTGATATGGAAAGCCCCCAGTGGGAGAAATCCATAGCAAGAGAAAAAGAGTGCAAACACTTGGCCCCCTAAGGGTTTGTAGCTACTTAATATTTTCTAAGGCTAGCTATGTTCGAGGTCCTAGGGAGTTCTTTCCCATCTATTTTGCTGAGTCGGTAGGTAGCAGGTCCTATAACCTGAGTGACTTTGTAAGCCCTCCCAAGTTGGCTCCTAGCTTGTATTTGCCTTCCCGGCTCTGTGAAGCCGTCGCTTCTCTGAGCATCAAATATCCTTCTGTAAGTCTTACTTTCCTAACCTTCTTATCATGGTACTTGGCGACTCTAGACTTGTATGCAGCCATCAGGACGTACACTCTATCTCGGCGCTCTTCCAAACTGCCTAAGTGGTGTCTTAAGTTGATGTCATTTTCTTCTTCCGTATAATAGACCACTCAGTCCGAAGGAGCCCCAATCTCTACTAGTACAACTGCTTCCACCCCGTGGACTAAGGAAAATGGAGTTTCTCCAGTCGGTCGGCTTAGAGTCGTATTGTATGACCAGAGGACATTGTTCAACTCTTCTAGCTATGCACTTTTTTTCCTTCTAGCTGGTTCCTCAATCCTTCTCCAAGCGTCTTGTTGGTTCTTTCCATCTGTCCATTCTTTTATGGATTTGCTATAGATGAAAATCGGTTTTGAATCTTCAAACATTCACAAAACCTTTGAAACTTCTCAAAGATGAACTGCAATCCATTATCCGAGATAATTTCATTCGGGACACCAAAACGAATGATGATGTGATCCCAAACAAAATCAATCACTTTCTCAAGAGTGATGATGCTTACGACTACCGCTTATACCCACTTTGAGAAGTGGTCGATTGCAACGATGATGAACTTCTTTTATCTAATGGCCTCTAGCATTGGCCTAACGATATCAATTCCCTAAGAGGCAAACGGCCACTGGTGAGTAGGGGTTTCTGTGTGGCATGCGGAACGTATGACTTATCAGCATAAATCTAGCATTGATGACAAGACTGTACATACTCGATTGAATCTGCTTTCATAGTTGGCCAGTAGTACCTGAAGAGCTTGGCTCTTCGGGCGATGGTAGAGGCCACTTGATAAGAGCCACAGCTTCCCTCATGTATCTCCTGAAGTACGTACTTCCCTTCTTCTAGAGTGATGCATTTCAGTAAAGCATCCGAGTAGGAGCATTTGTATAGTGTTTGGTTAATAACAAAGTATCTTGATGACTTTTTTATGATCCTGGATGCCTCAATCTTGTCATCTGGGAGGATGTCTTTATCCAGGTAGTCAATCAATGGTTGCATCCACTCAGGTTCATTCTGTTCTATCAGCATCAGGCTCCATTCTACAGTTGTTAGGGGTATGAATGACTTCAAATAGGCACCTAAGTTTCTTTCATCAGTTTGCACTCACTGCGTCTTTAGCCAGCCCATCTACTTTCTCATTTTCCTCTCTAGGGATGTGTTCAATCATCCATATGGTGCCTCTTGACTCAAGTTCCTTCAGCAAGGTTCTACTTTAGCTAAGTATTTCACGATTCATTCTTCTTTTGTTGCATAATTCTTATTGATTTGATTGGAAATCCCCTTCGAATCACTCCCGATGCTTATTTTATCTGGGGCAATCTATTTAGCCAGTTCGAAGCCTTTTATCAGTATTTCATATTCTACGGCGTTATTGGTGACTATAAAGGCTAATTTTGTTGTGTAGCTCATTCGTATCCTTTTAGTCCCTTCTATCTAGATCCCTACTCTGGCTCCTTTATAGGAAGATGCCCCATCAACATACATGTAACATGACTCAGTCTTAAGGCTAGGTGAAGGTTCAAGCCCTACAAACTCGATGACAAAGTCTACCAAGACTTGCGCTTTTAGTGCCTTTCCTCCCTTTAAGCGTATGTCATATTCTCCTAGCTAAATCGCCCATCTAGTTAACTGTCCAGAAGTTTCTAGTCTCTGTAGTACTTTCTTCAAGGGTAAATTGGTCCTAATAGTGACCGTATGGGCTTGGAAGTATGGTTGAAGTCTCTCTGCTGCCGAGACTAAGGCTAGAGCCAACTTCTATAGTTTTGGGTACCTTAGTTCAGCGTTCTTCAGTACTTTACTTGTGTAGTAGATCGAGTGTTGTTCCCCATCCATTTCTCTAATTAACACTAACCCAACTACTTTATCTATAGCCGCTAGGTTTACAATCAGTTCTTTATCCTTCTCTAGTCGACTCAAGAGGGGTAGTGTACTAAAAAATTCTTTGATGTTCTCAAAAGCCTCTTAGCAGTTCTTGTCTTAACTAAATGCTTTGTCTTTCTTGATAGCTTTGTAGAATAGGAGACACCTCTTGGTTGAAAATGATATGAATAGGCCAAGAGTGTTCACCCTTTCATTTAGCTTCTGAACATCATTCAATGTCTTGGGAGGTTCCAACTTCATGATGGCTTCTATCTTCTCTGGGTTGGCCTCGATCCCTCTTTAGGAAATTAGGAAGCCGGGGAATTTTTCGCCTTTTACTCCGAAAGTGCATTTTTCTGGGTTCAGTTTGAGCTGATACTACTTTAGAGTTTTAAATACGGATCTGATGTCTTCCGCGTGTTCTTCCAAGCTTCTGCTCTTGATTATCATATCATTAATATAGACTTCCATTATTTCTCCTATTTGGCCTTTGAACATATCATTCACAAGGCGTTGATAGGTAGCTCCAGCGTTCTTCAGACCGAATGGTATAACCCTATAGCAATATGTCCCTTCATGTGTTATTGGTGATACCCTGCCTTTGCATCTAGCATGGAGTATATGGTGTAACCAGTTGTTGATTCTACCAGCTGATCAATATATGGGAGCAGATAGTTATCTTTAGGTGTTGCTTTATTGAGATCTGTAAAGTCCATACACATTCGCTAAGCTCCGTTGGTTTTCTTTACCAATACTACATTTACAAGCCACTTGGGGTAGCATACCAATCTGATATGGTTGGCTTTCAGGAGCTTTAGGATCTCAGCGTCAATTACCTTCTGCTTGTCCGGTGTATGATTGCACTTCTTCTATTTCACTGGAGATGCCTCCGGGTCGAGGTTCAAGCTATGTTGAATTATCCCGAGTGGTACCCCAATCAAGTCTTCATTTGTCCAGGAGAAGCTATAATGTTCTTCTATCAGCACTCAGCTTATGTTTGCTTTTATCGGCTCTGGGACGTTAGCAGCTATACGTACTTGCCAGTCAGGTCCTACTGTTAGAGTTTCTATGAGACCGACTGGCTTAGCGCTCTCTATTTCTTTTGAAGTTATGACTGCTTTTTCCACCTTTAATGATGCTAAGTAGGTTTCCTGGGCCTCTAGAGGGTTGCCTACGACTATCGCAACTCCATTTATGTAAGGATCTATATGACCAGTGCTTGATTGAGATCAATGCATCTGAATCGGCTAAGAAAGGTCTCCTTAAGATGATGTTGTAGCCGATTAGTACGTCAGCGATTATGAAATCTAGCTTTGCTCTCCATTTGATTTTATGGTCACCAAGCTCAACCTCTAGGGTGGTTTGGCCAAGTGCTGGAATGAATGGCCACTAAGGCCCAGGAGCGGTGAGTAGGCTGAAAGCATCCGACTATGATGAACTTCAAGCTTGTCTATTACTTCCTTCTTGATTAAGTTAATGGAGCTGCTAGTGTTAACAATGATTTGCCTGACTGTATACCCTTCTACTAAGGCTTCTAATACAAAGGGGTCCTTATGCGAGTTCTTCACCAAGCTCTGCTTTCGAAAAAGCCTGCTAAGTTCTAAGTTATCTTTAGTGTTTGATCTCTTGCACTCAGAACTCTTCCCCTTTGAGAGGGATCCTTCAAAGCCCGGTCCGCTTGTGATTACCATCACAAGCCCCTTTGACTTCTACGAGGACTTATCTTCGCCATCCTTCTTCGGTCTGGAACTACTTTCTGTAGTGATTCCTTTCATGAACTGAGAGAGCTTCCCTTGCTCGATTAGGGCGTGGATATCATCTGCCAAGACACAACATTCGTCCGTGTTATGGCCTCTAGACTTATGGAACTCACAGTACTTATTTGTGTCCTTTCCTATGAACTACTCCGATGTTACCCTTAGATATTTGATGGACTTTCTGTCATCACTCTGCTGCATAGCTAGCAAGATATTACACAAGGGAGCATTCAACTCTGGTCTGTATCTGCTTTGGGTGGAGGATTGCTCACAGTAATTCCCCCCTTTCATTCGGGTCTTCAGGTCGGGCTCTTTTAGAAGTCTTATAGGGTTTATCGACTTCATCTACTTCAATTAGGTTCTTCGCAATGGTAATCATTTGATCCAGCTTCTTAGGTTGCCTTTGGATGAGCTCTGCGCAAAGCCTTTCATTCCTCGTGCCTCTAATTATAGCTTCCCTGACGATGCTATAATTAATGTCTCGGATCTATTAGCAAGTTTTATTAAAACGCTCAATATAAGAGCGAAGTGACTCATCCACTCTCTGAGTAATCTCGTTGAGGGTATAAGTGGTAGTCCCTGCTGGAATGGAGCCAGTAAATTACGTACAAAACTTCTATCTCAAGTCATCCCACTCTATGGACTCGGCTGGCAGCGAGTCGAACCAGTAGGTAGCTAGACCTATTAATGTGTTCAGGAAGTTCCTGTAGGCGTGTGCCTTTAAGGCGTATGCTAGGTCTATCTTATTTTTATAGGTTGGGACATGGGTCTGGGGATCTGTATCCCCACTATAGTTATCAATGAACTGTAGCTTCACACGAGAGTTGAGTTGCTTCACGAGGATCTCCGCGCTGAATGGGGAGTCAGACGTCTCTAATAGAGGCTCTTGCAAAGAAACTGTATAGTTGTTAAGCCCTTCTTTGAACATCTTTTAGGACTCAGGGTCATCCCAATATCTGAACTTCTTAGGCTTTTACTATGAACCCAAAGGTGGTGGAGAGGGGAGACGAGTGGAGTGAGTAGGACCTTGATACATACCGCCCGGGTGGAAGAAGCCTGAAGGAGTTGGTTTGTGCGGGTGGTGCGTACCATACATAAGTTTATTTAGTGTGGCCCATTCTGCTTATCGGGCTTTCGACATTCTAATCAGATCCCTCCATGAGGGGACTTCTATGCTTTTGTTCGTGAAGGACATCTCCAGGCTGGTGTTGCTTTGGGCTGGTTGAGTGCTGACTTCTATAAAGTTATGACTCGGTTGGGCGTTGTGTGGCCCCAGCGAGTGGTTATTGAGAGGTCCGTATTGCTGGGGATTGTGTGGACCTTCCGGGTGAGCACTGTATGGCTCGCCCTGGTTGGTGTTGAACGACCCTCATGGGTGGACGTTGTAAGGTCCGACCCAGTGGGTAACAGGATGGAAAGAAGCATCTGTGTGGTGGAGTGGTCCACGTGTCATGTGTCTAGCCATTCCTTCCTTTATCACCCCGAACAGATTCCTTCAAGTTGTTTCTGGTCTTCGGGGGAAACTTGATAGCGTTGAGCAAAACTTTCAAAGAATGTCATCCCTATCATGGAGTAAGCCAGTGGCATTATGATGGAGTCCATAGCTGGGACAGTGGCAGAGAGGGGTGCCACTACAGTTGATTGGAAGTTGATCGTCGTCCCTGAATCATCGGCGTTGTTATTGGCCGCTTGATCATGGTCTTAGTTATCGTCTATCTAGTTGGAGTTTTATGTTCTTCGGAAGACAAAATTCTCGCCGGAGCAAGTAGATTTTTCCGCGCTCACCGTACCACTGAAAGATTGGTCAAAGAAAGGGTTTCTCGGACTAACCTTCGCAGAAAGAGAGAGGGTTTGCCTTTGTCGGAGATGATAGCTGCAAGACAGAAAAATGAGTCAAAGTGACTAGCCGTGTGACGTGCGTAGCCTCTCCGATGCTTTAGTAAGCGACGGTGATAAAGAGGAGGCAAGTAAGAAAGAGAGTTTTATGGTTTAGAATGTGATACCTGAGTATGAGGGTGGCCCCATATTTATAGTGAATGGTTTCCTTGTTACGTCAGGAATGTATTTCCTCTATTGGCGGTGGGGAGTCCTTATTAGGTAAGAATCTTATTTAGGCGTGATCTCCTCTATAAGAGGTTTCTTCTTATTTATCCATTTAGGAAAGGATATTCTTCCTATTTTTCTGTTTAGGAAGGGGAGTTATGACTGGATTCTATCTCCGACCTAAGTCGGTGTGACTGTGACTCTTCACTCAGCTAGCCAGATGGTGATCCAGCTGCGAGGCCGACTGACGACATGTCATCTCATGGAGCTTCTACCCGGTATCTATAAATTACCGAGTCAACACTATATAATTTAGATTATATTAAACATTATTTAGGGCAAGTTCGATATTGCTTATTAAGCTGCTGTCAAAATAAGTTGTTATCACAAACTTTGAATAGAACTCCAAAGTTTGGCTTTGAACAACCATTTTTGTCATTCATACTAATTAATTAGGAACTGTCTGACTTATTTTTTCCAAAACCAAATATCCTACTTATAAAAAAAAGCTTAAAAATAAAACTTTTAAAATAAGCGACTTGAAAAAGCAATCTCATACTTCGTCCTTAGAATGGAGTGATTAAAAATAGAACATACACTCTACCCTAGTTTTGCAATTAATGACTTATTGTCTACCACTCTTATGTTTGGAAATCAATGTCTTATGTTTCACAACTAATATAGTATGTTCTATTTTATAATATTTTAAAACGATGAACTTGTAACAATTTTACTTATATTCTAAATTTTATGGATTTGGATTATCTATAAGTTGTAAAATGGTAAAGTTATACATTTCAGTCAATCACAATCATTTATTGAATTTTAATGATTCAGATTGAGTTTTAGTGGTTTGTGAGGTCCGCGGTGTAATTAAATCTGAATCATTAAAACTCAGTATGTAGTTAAAATATACAACTTTATCATTTTACAACTTTAGAGAATTCAAATCCAAATTTTATAGTTTGTTTCTAAATGTTACAAATTCTAAATGTTATATATGTAATTTAAAAGTTAAGTGCAATGTTCTCTTAAAAAAAGAGTATAGGAGTTACACAAATATTCTAAATTATTATAGAATCATTTTTAGCAAAGATACATAATAGTCGAAATGAACCGTCTCGTCAAGAGAAATATAACCGGTCAAACTGGAGATTGTGCAAACATATTGTATCAAAATCTTGCAATAATATCTCTAATAGTAAAACCATTACACATTGAACAAAGAAATACTTGTTTGTCCCATTAGTGAACACCTACATATAATTGTCAGACAGCACGAGAGTTTAAGCTGTTAGTTCAACTTAGTTGCTATTTACATATAAAAACAGCTTTTTCGAGTTTGTGCTTCCAAATAACTAATATAATATGTAATAACTATATGAGTTAGCTAGATATAAAACCTAGTACCCTTTTTATAAAGTAAGCTCTTAAGCATGCGTCTGCAATATTCTATTAAGACTTCCACTGTAAAAAAATTATGCAATTCTCATGTACTAAAGAATCTCTCTCTATAAAATGCATTATTAGTACGTACTTCCATACATTTTCTACTTTTTCCTTTAACTTTTTAGTTATATATATTTTCAGTGAGGGAAACACAACACAAGACAGGTTACATACAAGCCAAGTTGCCTAATTATTCCATTTGACTAAGTTTGATGTTAATTTCTTCCTTTATATGAAATTTGAAGAGGTTGGATATTCAACTTATGTATGATCTCTCATCTTCACTTCGAAGGATGTATCAATTGAGTGGAGATAAATTGGTAATAATGTTTAATGCTTCTTTAATATATGATTAATCTATTGTGACAAAGGCTTAGCCTAATAGTCGAGTCATGAAGTTGTGATCCTAGAAGTTACTGGTTTGAGTCCACATATGGGTGGGGAGGAATGTAATTTTTCTTTGATATAATTGTAAATCCAATAAAGTAAATTTAAAAATAAGATATATAATTAATCTGTTTAAATTAGTTTATTCACCCATCCATCCAGTTTTAAGTCCAGACATACTAGAAATTTTTAAATAATTGAAAACCTAGTTTAAATGATAATTTCCATTAGTTTGATAATAGTGAGTTTAACATGTATGTATATGGACAAGGGTGATGCTGCCCCTTTTACACTTTCCACCCCTATAATTATTTACATGCCCATTACATTTATTTGTTAAAATATAAGTAATGATATTTACTTCTGATTATTTATATATCATTTATTTATTAAAAAACTATACTTCACCCAACTAAATGATTGAGCCAAAATTTGGTTTTTTCTCAAAGCATCGGTTGAACAAAATATGGTTTAGCTCAATCATAGGTTAAGATTAACTCAGTTGTCCAACTTCAAAAAAATATTTAACTTAATTTTAAAATAAAAATTTAATATGTATTATATTTGAAAATAAAAAAATTATAATAATTGTGAGTAAAAAAACACAAGCTAAAAATAACTAAATTATTAACAAATATTTGTATTTTTTGAAATTTATTTATATCAAATTTAATAAAGCTTTTAAATTTAAATTATTTATATATTTATTTTAAAACAAATATATAATTATTTAATTTGAAATCAAAAATATTTTTAATCTTTATTTATAAAGATATTTTTTCCCATTTTGGGATGATAAATTTAAAAAGTAGTGGTGTATAATTTTTAATATTTCATTCAAAAATGGCATTTTTGTCATTATGGGAGGCAATAAGTGTAAAAAGGGAGTGGCGATTAGTAATCCAAATGGACAACCGAGATAGAATTACAAAACAAGAAAACTTCATTGCTCATATTTGAATTTTTATTCAACAAATGAAGTTATCATAAATTAAGCCATTGACCTCCAAACCTTATAAACTTTAATATGATGTCATGGAATTATAAAATATGAAACTTTAAAACAATAAGTAAATCTCAACTATAGTACTGTATTACTCAAGTGGCATCAATATAATATAGTACTACTATTGTTGCCAAGAAAATCTTCTATATGCCAACTGGCAAATACCTTGAAGATTTGTAATGTGCAATAAGCTATTTTCAGATGTTAAAAATGTTAACTAACCAAGGTCACACATCTTTAATTGCAGAGTTGGTCTCCCTCACTTTACCATTATTAAAACTGAAATCTTAAATTAAGCAAAGTGTTTATGGGTGATGTCTTATCAATCTCCACACTTTTAAGTCCTATATTAAATTCCAACCAATGGTTAAGAGAAAGGTCTCTGAACTGGCCATGATTCTTAAACTCACCAATTTTGGAAAGTATTCTCTTTCTTTCATTTCACAATTTGAACCATTTTGGTACGCCTTCTAAACTCCTATCATGTGCATAAAAAATAGGAATCCTCCTTGAACTTATTTTTAATACAAAGAGTCTGGTCAAGTGGGTCCAATTAATACCCTTAAATACCATTCATTATCACTTGGTTTGCCATAAACCATTGATTAATTAGCTTAATCACTGTCCAAAAATGGCTGCTAAGACCACTTTCTTGTTATCTTTCTTTGCTTTTTCTCTTCTGCTCCTACACTTTGGCACAGAAGCATCCAGGCCATTAAACATACATCCTCCGGCTATGCCAAAAGGAAAATCTCCAGCGTCGACCCATTTTTACACTATAAACCGGTATAAGCTGACAGGGACCGAAGCTTACAGGCCAACAGCTCAAGGCCATAGCCCCGGTGTGGGTCATCAAGATCCACCTGGTGCTTTTTGAGGTGTTCTTCTCTCTTCATATACGAGGAGATGTTACTCGTATCAGGTTTGATTTTATTCACTAAAATAAATAATGGTTTCACTACAAGAATATGAGATTTGACTACAAAAAATATATATTGCTGCCAAATGCAAGACGTGTGACTATGGTTTCATGCAACAACAAAAAAAAAAAAGTTGTATGTTACCGCAATAAAGTTGTAATTTTATGAATTTGCAGTAAATTTTATTATAAATTTTGTTGTGATTGATACACATATATGGCAGAAGTTTCTCGATATTATTAGCTTCTAGTAGCAAAATTTGTTTTCTGCAATTTCATTTAAGGTCAAATCTAGCATTGTTTGTAGTGATAGAATGTACTGAAATAATATAATGTAATAGTAGTTGATTATGAAAATGAATGATGATTTTGTTACTATATCTATGGCTTTTCTCTTATATAATTAATAATTTATTTATTGCTTGTTTTCAAAATACATAGGTATAGGGTATAACGTAGTAGTACTGGTATCGACAAATTTATATGAGACCCGGTATTTAGTACCCTCACCATTGGATTATTGACAGCTACCCATATTTTATTATTATAATATTAAAAGTGTATAAGTATCATTCATCGAATATGGAGGATACTAAATACCTTAAACCATATAAAAAACTCGTATAGCATCATCACAGCAGTTAATATGGATAGTTGGACCATCCCGGTGTAAAATCGTGTTATAAATATTTTAGAAGATAAAAATAATTAATGTCTCCTCCTAATATAGTGTAACTGAAACATAAAATAAAATCCCTTAAAGTTTAACCATATTTCCTTATCAATAGTTAGCTAAATTGATGAAATGGATGAAATTTGAAGTTATATTAAAGTACTAATAACTACAAGAAAAGGCATATACATGAATTCAACAAATCAAAACTAACGAATAAAACAATTTTTCAAAATAAGTAAAGGAATAAATTCTTTTTCAGGGTTTTATACAATATTTCACTTTTAAAATTACAACTATAATATTCAATACAAACTTAGATTAAAAGTAAATTACACGGTATATATTATATGAAAAAAGGTTTGTAGTATATATTTTTATAGCCATAAAATTTCGTGAAAATGGCAAACTACAGATAATCAATATTCCACCTCACAAAGAATTAGTACTGTTTAATTATATTACAAAAAGAGAAAAAATAAGAGTTTTTTTTTATTTTTTGCACTTAGGTGAAAAGTAGAAGAATTAATAATTTACATAATTAAAAATCTCAATTATTTTTGAAGAAAAAAACTCAATTAAAATTGTAACCACAAGTCATATGTAGAATGAATATTCTATATATGATGAATTTATCTTCTTCAAACTATGCCCGGTTAGGTTAACTTTTTTCATATATAAAGGCTCTAGCTAGATATTGAAATATACCGTAACAATATATTATATAAATATAACTTATAAACTAGGCATGTGCGCTATATTAACCAATCATATAATTGATCCATGACGACTGCATACCTAAGTAACATTAGAATCTTTACCTATGATTGATAGGTTGGTAATATTAGACATGTTCACAGCTATGTAACCGTCTCATATGATAGCCTGCTCAGTGCAATGGATTTAACACTTCTATTTTATAAAGTTCCGTCCAAGACCAAGCTTGCTAAATCAAGCTAAAAAATTTATAGGTTGATTTTTGGTTTTATATAATATACATACATCAACTATGCCAAACCAATAAAATTTTTATTTATTGTATATATTCTATATTATATTTATACGTAACAGTTGTTTTCATTTTTTTTATACTCTAGTTTATTACCCTAACTTATTAGACTATCAAATTTTACTATTAATAAGTTTTTATATATTAAAGAATTCAAATTCAAATAACTAATATAATTATATATAAGATCTGAACATATTGATAAAAGAATTAATTTTTTTATTTTTTTATTTCTATTTAATTCATTCAAAAATCTTTTATAAAAAAATATAAATGGCGACGAGCCAAATTTAAAAACAACCTTTAACGTCGTTCGCTCGCAACTCTTCCTCTTCTTCTCTTCCTTAAGCTTTACAAGCTTTGTGTGATTTCTACAGTTTAAAGAGATGGGGATTCTAATCATAATATTCCAGTGGTGAAGTCTTAATTAGCCTAGTAATTAAAACTTAATTTGTGATCTCTAAAATAGGGGTGTTTATTAGTCGGTTCGATTGAATAACCAAATCGAACCGAATACACCGACAACCGAAAGACTTAAAAGTATAAATCAAAATCGAATCGAAAATAAAAATTAATCGAATCGAATCAACCAATTTAATTTTAGTTGGTTCGTTCGGTTATTTCAGTTTTCTCCTTTTCATAATGTGTAAACATTATTGGATTCGTTTTCAATAATCACCTTTATTATGGACATAAAATGAATTATTTAAAATTAATAAAATTATATATATATATATATATATATATATATATATTAATAATAAATAGCATTAAATTGCTCATCCTTTGGTTAATGTCGATGTGTTCCGTTGGCTGTTGAATTACTTACATTCAGTATGGGAATTTGAGGGTTTATTAAATTCTAGATTAGGAGTTACAGAAATATTAAAAATCCTAATATATTTTTACATTAGTTAAAGTGTATTTACATTCTATTGTATATGCAGATTAATTAAAATACAATCTATATAAATTTTAAAGATTTTTATAGTTTAATTGGTCGGATCAGTTATATCGGTTATTTTTTTATTAAAATCGAATTGACCAAATAAACCGAAAGTATATAGAATGAAGAATCGAAATCGAACCGTAGAAACCGAAAAATTGAAATTTATCGATTCGATCGGTTATTTCGGTTAGGTTCAGTTTTTAAACACCCCTACTCTAGAAGTCCGAAGCTCGACCTACATCCGAGGTCGATGGAAATTTTTCATTCTATTTAATATAAACGCAACTGCTCACATTTTTTTTAAAAAATCATAATATTCCACATCTATCTATTCCTAAAATACCCAACAACAATAATAATAATAATAATAATAATAATAATAATAATAATAATAATAATAATAATAAGTTATGAAAATAGAAATTGAAAATTAAAAGATAGTGAAGATGGAAATTGGAATGGAAGAGGCAAGGAAAGAGAAATGACATCACCGATAATATAATAACATCTAGCTATTTTATTTGAGTGTTTTTATTAATATGTAGATTAAAATAGATAATTAATTTAAATAAAGTACTACAATAGATTTTTTATCCTATCTTTCTTATATGATGTGGCAATTAAATTTGAGACATTGTCTATTTGATCTTCTACAAATAGAAGATCAAATAGAATGCCAAATAACCAAATATATTAATATTTTAATGTTTAGTTTAAAATTTAAATTTTTTATAGGTATAAAATAAATAATTTAATAAATACTTAATTCTTTTTTATTATTTAATTTTGAAAGAATGATACCCACTATAAAAATAGACATTTACTATAACTGATTTTTTGAAACATATTGTCTATTTATAAAATCATCACCATATTATCAATATAAATTTCTATTCTTTATAACACATCATTCTAAAATCCACAAACTATCACCGACTTAGATGCGAGCTTGAGTCAAATCCAGTATAAAAATAACCGCGTCTTACAAAATAAGCTATAATTCTGAAAATAACTGGTCTAAGTTGAAATATTTATAAGACTACGTTACTAAAATAGTTATTATACTTTACACAACATCCTATTAACATGTTTTCTTTTTATTTTTTATTTTTGCTGTATTTTATATTTATCACTCAAATTATTTATATATTTTTATAGCCTGTTTTAAAATTTATTCGTCTCTTTTTTATCTTTGAAGCGATATTCACTGTAATATTTTTTTAAAATTTATTTTAATGTCAGATATCTAGTAAATTTTTAGTAGAAGTCCGATAGCAATCAATAAAACTTGAAGAGTCCGGATTTAAAACAATAGATAGATCGTAACTAAAAATAATAAATGGATACTGATCTAATAGATGTCTATTAAATATCTAATAGATGTTATATATTATGAAATAATCACCATGAAAAAGATACGAATCTAATTCTAATTTATGAAATTATCAAATATACATCTATTATATATCTATTAAACATATATTAAATGTCATTAGACTTCGTTGAAAACTAGTCTGAGCATAAATTGGATTAGACCTAATTAAGCTTAACCTAAAAATTAATGACCCAAATCCAATCTAATTTTTAAAAAATAAAGATCGGAATTCAATAAATAATTAAATCCCGATCCACGGACCCACCAGTTATCTTTTAAATAAAAGGGGTTACATTGTGTAGTTCCTATTTAGCGTACATATATGACTTCTTTCAAAAAAAAATTAACAAAAATTGGAGGGTAAAAAAGAGTATTACATACTACAGTGGCTTGACTTTACACATAGTGAGATTAAGCAAGGAGGCATGCATTTGCATTTGCATTTGCATTGGGTAAGGGGTTTGATTTAGGCTATTGATTATTTGTGAATGATTGTAATACTTGGAAATGACAGTAGTATTTGGACAAACTTCTCTGTGATATTTAACATAAGAATATATATATAATGTTATATCTGGCCGGCGGGTCGGACGGGTCAGGTTTAGATATTAACAGTAAAATCAAGCTCATATCATTTAATATTTGGGTTATTACGGGTTCGGGTCGTGTCGGGCTTATGCTCTAATTTATTTGTTCAAGCTTGTCTCATAAAAGGCGGGCTTGGACGGGCCTCGTGGGTAAGCTCGTTCCTATTTTTTTAGGGCCTACGGACGAGATAAAGATCGAGGCCCTATTAATGAGTAAAAATTTTAAAATGAAATATATGATAGTGCACTTCTATCAACATTTAATAATATATCAAACAAAAAATATCACATTTCAAATTATAATTAGAAAATTATAAGTAGAAATAAAGGAATTGGAGTATGAACTTTGGAGAATTATAGCAACGTTATGGAAGATTAATGCCCTTGATATTTTATTTTTTATTGAAAGTTGAACTGACTAAAGAAAATTTAAAGAAAAAGAAACGTCAAGAGATAATAATGTTGATAATGGAGATCAAAGAAGTTAATGAGATAAGAGTTTAATTCAATAGTTAATGAGATAAGAGTTTAATTCAATGCTAATTTTTATTTAATAAATAATATTTATTATGTAACTAACTAATCACTTTAAATTTAATAGTATTTTATTTTTAATGTTTTTTTACAAAAGAATGATTTAATTAACTTAAACTCTAATTTAGTAAAAAAAACTTAATAATCACTAAAAATGAGCCCCTTATTTCCCCGGCTCCCGGCCGTCGCCCCTATTGCCTCAGCCCAGGGACAGCCCTGCTCGCGGGCTTGCGGGCATGTGCCCAGATCTATTAAAGACCGTCAAAATTAATATCAACTAGATATCAAATAATGATCTATCTACTAGTTTAAAATTTTTTAAAATGTCATAGTGGATATCATTTCAAAGATAAAAATAAGACGAAGAAAAAATTTCAGAGTGACATATCAAAAAAATAAATAATTTGAAAGATAAACGAAAAATAAGAAAAAAAAAATCAAAAGAACAAGCATGGAGGGTAAATATGTAAATAGAATTAAAATGAATTAAAAAATACTTAACAAACATGACAATTGTACAAAATATTTTAATAAAGTATGATCAATCGTGATAAATAAATAAAGGGATATTGTACAAAAATGCCCCCGCACAATTCTTATTCATTAAATACCCCAACTTAAATCTTATTCATATTATACCCCTTTTAAGAATTTTAATTCATTAAATACTCCTCTAAACTCCAATTACCACTCTCCTAAATCAGTTCATCGATCTCCCTCTTTCTTTCTCTCTTCCACCGTCGCCCTTCTCCTCCACCTCCCTCCTCTGGCCTTCCACCACCGCCGCCACCTCTCTCCCGCCGCCTCCTCCCCTCCATTTGATTTGCCTTCTCTATCAACCTCCTTTTTCTCTTCTTCATTGCTCTCATCTCCATCCTTCTACCACCTCATTTCCTTCATCACTGCCTCCCCATCCCTCCACCTTTGCCTTCTTTCCCGCCACCTCCTATGTCTACGATGTCGTCTCCATCCGATCTACCTTCTTTTTTTGAATTTTTTCAATCTAAATTTCGTCTTCGTTTGAATTTTGTATTATTGAAGATAAAATTACATATTAAAAGTGCAGAAATCTCTAATTTGCAGAAAGAGAGTGGAAGAGATGAGAAGAAAAATTGCAGAAATGTATATCGGTAATATACGCTTTTCGATATATATTTTCTGCAATTTTTTGATGGATTTTGTAGAAAGATATAGTGAAAAAGATGGGAAGAAAAATTTGCAGAACATATATATCGGTAATATACGTTTTACGGTATACATTTTCTGCAATTCAATATACATTTTTCTACAGAATTTTTTGATCGATATACATTTTCAGAGATCTAAAATTAAACAAGAACAATGTACACGAAGAATGTATACCAATATACACGAAGAATGTATACCAATATACACAAATCAATATACATAGTAAAATGGTATTTTATGAATAGTTTTGATGAAAGAGGTATCTTATTTAGGGGCCTTTACAAAAAACACCTCACAACACAAAGTAATTTCAGCCACATATCGCAAAAAGGGAAAACAAATTATATATAGACAACCCCTTCTAATTAATTCTAAGCTTTCATTCTAACATATGATTGGTCATATTTTTTTTCAATTTCTTTGCTTTATTATGCATTCATCTCTCAAACCGTTCATTTTTTCGACATGCTGCTTTAGAATATTTATTTGTCTCTTTTTTATCTTCAAAATGATATGTACTGTGACATTATCGAAATTTTTGAACCAGTAGATATTTGGTAGAAGTCTGATAGACATGTGATAGAAGCCTGATAGACGTGATAGAAGCCTAGTAGACATCTGAAATCTATTTTTTTTTTCAATAGCCTTTTTTCTCTCCTAATTTGTTTGGTATTATTGATATTGATTCACATACTGTTTTTATTTCGAAATTGAAGTTCTTGTTGTTGTTTAATAATATAAGAGAATAATGTATTGTTTCATCATAATTGAATTTGGGATGTTGAACATGATTTTGTTGCGTTTAGTGTAACTGGTGGTTTGATTTCAAGGTTTGAACAAACTAACATAACAATTCCATAAAAAAAACTATCAAAAACTAATATTTACTAGATGTCTATTGGATATCTATCATAGGTCTATCAGACATCTATAATATGTCTACTAGTTAGAAAGCCGAGAAAGTCACAGTAGATATAATTTTAAAGATAAAAGTAAGACGAACAAAAACAGAAAAAATGAAGAAAGAGGTGGATGGCACAGACCATATGTATGTAAATAGAATTAAGGGAAATATAAACTAAAATATTAATTTAATTCAATGATAAATTTATAAATAGTTTATATGACTAGTCTTAATAATTAATCTTTTATTAATTATAAAACTCTAATTTATAATCTGGGATTAAGCTAAGTTACCCGATAAATAAATGCCTAAATTCAGCCCACATAAACGGCCACAGGGACGAGCCGGATCACGGGGCTTTTAACATCCATTGACCATTTTGATATCTGGTTGTACTAGTACTAGGATAAACATTACTATGGCCTTATTCTTTTCAACTGATAAGTAGGTGTACTGAACTGAATTGAACTGATTGCTACTGAACTGAACTGAATGGTACTGAACTGAACTGAACTGTACTGAAACTGAACTGAATGGTACTGAAATTGAAAATACTGAAACTGAATAATACTGAAATTAAAAATACTGAAACTGAAGAATACTAAAACTGAATTATAATTAATAATATAAATAATATTTTTAAAATATTAAAATACGGAATAATTAATAACACTTTAAATAATGCTATACATTCTAATAAAATTTATTGATTGTTACATATAATAATAATTAAATATATCATTATAAATTATTATTATTATTGTTATTATTATTATTATTATTATTTATTGTAATTATTGTTATGATTATTACCTTATTATTTTAATTATTATCAATATTTATAAAGTATTATTACTTTTATTTATTTATTTATTTTACAAAATTATTTATGGTAGAAATAATAATTAATAATTTTAAAAATATTATTATTAATTTTTTTTTTTATTGTTATTTATTATTACTGATATTAATTAATAATATTTATATAATGTATAAATAGAAATAAACTAAAATTGAAATTAAAATGATATTATTATTATTATTCATTATTTTTTAATATTTATAAATAATAATATACATTAATAATAATAATAATAATAATATAATGTATAAATTGAAACTTAATATTGAATTCTGAATACTGAATACTGAATACTATATATTGAATATTAAAACTGAATACTGAATACTGACTACTGAAATTGAATACTGAATACTGAATACTGAAACTGAATTAAACTAAACTAAATAATATTTAATTAAATTAATTGATACTGAACTAAATTAAACTTAATAGAAAATAAGTTGAGAACAACTATATGCTATATTTGTCACCTTCTCTGATGCTTAGACGCGTTGAATTCGCGTACAGTTAACGCGTTGATATTTTCCATTTTAAATAAAACCTGCTCTTCATTTTATTGTCTTCTGTTGTCTTACTCATATCTCTTCTTCCTTCGCCATCAACAGGTTTCTTTCTTTCCTTTGGTTCTGATTCGCATTAACTTGTATGCAATTGATCAAATCCTTCCGATCCTTTGTTTATTTTCTTTTAATTTGGCCTTTATTTGTTTCTCTACGAACAATGTTTCGATTATGATTCCATGCTTTACGTTTTTCCCCTTAAATGTGAGATTAATGCATTTTGTTTCTTTGATCTTATTTTGAGATTTCTCAGGTAGAAACTTTTTTTAAGATTTGGTTAATTTGTTTCTGCATCAAGATTTTGAAAACAAGGTTGGATCTTGATCCGATCTCAAATCAGGAACCTTGTGATGATGTTCTGTGGAAAAATTTTGTTAGATACGATTGTTTAGCAATTTAGGCTTACGGTAGGTTGTAGTTGGATTCATGCTAATTGAATTAATTATGAACAAATGCTGCAGAAACTCAGTTTATTTGAAGTAAAACATGGGAGGAGGAAAGGACAAGCACGATGAGCAAGACAAGGGTCTGTTTAGCCACCTCGTACCTGGTCATGGTGGCCATGGTTATCCACCACCTGGAGCATATCCACCACAGCAGGGATACCCCCCAGCTGGATATCCACCACAGCAGGGATACCCACCAGCGGGTTATCCACCACAGCAGGGATACCCCCCGGCTGGTTATCCTCCTGGTGCTTATCCTCCTGCAGGTTATCCTGGTGGCCATTCTGCTCCACACCATTCAGGTGCATTTTCCAAACTATGACAATTGTTGCTTTGCCTGCTATGGCTGTTTAGTTATTGCCAAATTGACAGGTGTTTTGAGATGTTTGTTATGTTTGGAATACAAGGTCAAATTTACATGTTGTCATTAAACTTGTTGATGTTTCTCTGAGGGCATGGAATAGATGTTTGTGCCCGAAGAAGGTTCATGATCTTATTGTGTCATTAAATCATATACTTTGCATTCCAACTAATGAGTGACCGTAATGGGACTAATGTGGAATATTCAATTTCGAGTTGAATTTATCACCTATTAAAGAAAGCATACGATTTGAAAAATCTGAGGGTGAGTACCGAGATCGGGGTCAATATGTGGATTTTAATGGCATTGCTGGTTGAACTGATGGGATGCATTCTTTCATACATGTGATGTTAACAATTTCCTCCGAAATTCTTCGATTGTTGGTGTTTTACGAGGCTTGTTTACTGTCTTCAGGACATGGGGCAGGCATGGGAGCAATGCTGGCTGGAGGTGCAGCAGCAGCTGCAGCTGCTTATGGTGCCCACCAACTATCTCATGGCAGCCACCATATGCCGTATGGTGGTGGCCATGGATATGGTTCACACTCACATGGTGGCAAGTTCAAGCACCACGGTGGCAAGTTCAAACACCATGGTGGTGGCAAGTTCAAGCATGGTAAGCACGGTAAGCATGGAATGTTTGGAGGGAAGTTCAAGAAATGGAAGTAAAATGAAGTCTCACCCCATCCTAATATAATACAAACTATGCAGTTGGAGACTGAAGTTTGTTTAAATAAGTCATCGTACATTTTACTATTAACCTCTAGACAAACTATGTCTTTCAGCTGTTTATATTGAAGTTTGTAATATGATTATGCATCTTAATCACAATGATATACATTGTTCTTCTTAATTTGATTACAGTTTGTTGTTTGCAAAACCATCCTGATGACAAATTCAAATACACCTGTTCTTTTACGTTCTATCCTGTTTTCATGGCTACTTGGTTCATCGTAAGCCTGAGGATTCTGTGAGAATTTTGATGTAAAATGTTCTGTGTCGTTGGTGACATTTGAAATCTTACCTGCGTCTAAAGTTAGATTCACCTCAGAATATGTCACTAGAAAGAATTGCTCCTAAGAATTTATTTAATTATTTATGGCATTTCATACACTAATATGAGGGCTTTGACTATTTCTAGGAAATATCAAAAGAAACTGTCAAACAAATGCTAAAGATTGACTATTTCTTTTCTTTCTTATTTTAATTTTCATCTAGCTTTTTTTTATAAGGAGGATTATAGTTTTTTGACCTTTTCCTTTTGAAGTCGATTTTAGAATGTCCAAATATGAAATTCTGAAGTAGTTGGCCAAAACCTACCCGTAACGTTAAAAATGTGAGTTGAATATAGTAATGAAAAATGCAGTATATACGGGAAGGTCACTTGCCTACTAGATATCTCCATGATCATGCAGCTAACAAGCAATCAAAGTAGATTTCTCTCACCAATCAATCCATCGAGTCAAGGACATTGGAATCGAAAGCTCGGGACAAAATATTCAACACCCACCCTCTCTTCTCACAATTTCTAACAAAAAATTGGCTCGTTTTTAACACTTGCAAATCGCATTTACTGTTTCTCATGGGAAAGAAAAAGATGACTAAAAGATCGTCTAATGTTACAGCGTTTACAGCCCTTCCCCAATTCCATCCTCATCTGCCACTCTACTTCTCTTCCCATCCCAAAGAAATTCAGATGTCTCTGTACTAAATGTAGAAATTAAACCGAGTCGTTGCTTAATCTTTCAATTGCTTCGTCTCTTATGAACTAATGGAAGCATTCTCCTTTTAATCGTGTTTGGAAAAATAAAATTATCGTCTTGAGATTAGGCCTTACGGAGGTGGATGGTCTTCCTCTGGAGACTCTGGCGGCAATGGTTTCCAGTAGGTTTGTCGTCCCAGTACATGTCATAATATATATGTCCAATTGTACTGTTATCCACACAATACCATATACCCACTTACCACTTCACACGGTTTCTGAACTATTAATTTTGTAAGTAATGCAGTTCAGGAAGAATATGTGATTTTGTAACACAATCAACATTGTAACTTCAAATGTTTGTTATTCAATTTCAATTTTACCAAGCGCCTTCAAACTCTTCCAAATATGAGTTAAGGTTTCACTTACTTGTTTGGGCAATGAAGGGTTGTCCAAGAATGAATACTTCCCTGGACCAAACTCTTCCTATGGTAGGTTGGAGAATTACTGAAAATAACTTAGATAATCTCTGAAGTCGTGATAATATTTTCAGATTGAAACTAATTTGTATCGGATAAAAACAGAGAAAAAATCAAGAACTTAGAAGGAATTTTTGTTGTGAAAAAAAGTGAACAAGATTGCAACCAGATTGCCGAAAACGTTGCCAATGCCATGTTTTATAAGCCTGAAACGAGCAGTTGCAACGCTTCAAAGAAAACCGTTGCGAGAAGTTGTGTCCATTCGAGCAGTCGGAATAGTTCTAAACAGAAGCGTTGTGAATAGTCGTGTCTCTTCAAGCAGTCGCAACGGTTCAAAACAAAAGTCTTGCCAAAGGTAGCTCCCAGACCCTCGTAAGCTAAGTATCGTGATAGAGCTCGAACAAGCGTGCACTCAGCACTCTCCCAACTTGTTCGATGAAATATCAGGATCGCATTGGTCAACAAGTTGATCCAATTACACTAAAATACCATAATCCTTCTCCATTTTAGTGTAATCCATGATTAACTAAACAAAATTACAAAAAATCAACAAAATCATTTATAAATGAAATATCTGGACGATTGAATTTCATGTGAGTATATTACACATTCCAAATATTCGAATCACTAAAGGTGTCACCGTGGATTGAACATTCATTATCCACCTTGAATACATGAAGATAATATATATATAAGTTAACATTCTAACATGTCTTTACTTGACACTATCTTTTACTAGCCTTGTGTCCATATCCTTCACAAGCATATCAAAGCAAGTCCAAAACTTCTTGAAGCGGCTAAACTTCATGCTCATATAGGTAGCTCTTTTACTCTTGCATCTGCATATGCAATTTTTCAAAAAAAGCTATTAAGAAGTTAAACTTCAACCTCCTTTATCTTGCAGGTCTGAACATACACCTTGGGATATTTTAATCAGTATGTTCCAATCTCTAGATGTTAAGCTTTCCTCATTGAATTCAACACCTAACGCCATATTAAGTGGGAATTGAGTATCTCAATAAGAGAGATTTTAGATGGACTTTAACCCTATCCCCATAGCTGACTTGCGCACAAGATCTTTTCTTAATTTGATTAAATGATCGGCTAAATTACGCTCAGTTTTTATAAACTCTAATGATATGATTCCATGCATGATGCACTTCCAGATCATGTTATGTCTCACACCAAAATGTCTAGACCTGCCTTTGTACACTTATAAGCATTGACCAAGGCAATTTCACTATCATTCTTTGATGCCCTAGAAATAATATCTCCCCTAAGAAGGAATATCATCCGTTTGTGGAAGTACTATCTTCTTCATTAAAAATATAACATGCATCTGTATAACCTTCAACAACTGAAGGAAACTGTTAGAGTGCTAACTGGAGAACAATCTTTAAATTTAAATTTATTCAATATCTTCTCTATATAATGTGATTGAGAAATTAAAATAACATTGTTCTTTCGCTTGATTCTTATACCAAGAATCACTTCAGTCTATCCCAAATCCTTCATCTCAAAACTAAATGACAAAAAAAATTTTCTTGGTTTTATCAACCTGAATTTGGTCAGTACCCAAAAACAACATGTCATCCACATATAAACAAATCATAACTCCTTTACCAGAAGCATCAAACTTGCTATATACACATTTGTCTGCTTGGTTGATAATAAAATCACTAGACAAAACCACATTAGAAGTACAAGAAATCATGCATATAACATTTAAAATCCTTGCAGCGATACCAACAACCAAAATCGAAAGAGAACGGATCGAATTCGTACCTTTTCGGTGCCCGAGATCAAAGAGTGCCGCTATGACACCGTTTGTATGCAAAAACGAGATTTTTCTTTGCAGATTCTCCGTTCGTCATTTTTAGAGAGTTAGTTTCAATCTTTGAAACTAGGCAGACTTCAAAACGAATTGGTTTCAATCTTTGAAACTTATGAACCATGAAAAATGTAGGCTTTAGAAACGAAATTAGTTTTAATCTTTGTTGGGGAATTACTGAAAATAACTTGGATAATTTCTAAAGTCGTAATAACACTTTCATATTGAAACTAATTTGGTGGTTCTCCCAAATTTTTCAATCGGATAAAAACAGAGTAAAAATCAAGAACTTAGAATAAATTTTTGTTGTGAGAAAAAAGTGAACCAGATTGCAACCAGATTGCCGAAAACGTTGCCAATGCCAGGTTTTATAAGCCTGAAAGGCTGAAACGAGCAATTGCAACGCTTCAAAGAGAAACAGTTGTGAAAAGTCGTGTCCATTCGAGCAGTGGCAATGGTTCTAAACAAAAGCATTGCAAAAAGTCGTGTCTCTTCAAGCAGTCGCAATGGTTCAAAATAGAAGCCTTGCCAAAGGTAGCTCCCGGACCCTCGTAAGCTAAGTATCGTGATAGAGCTCGAACAAGCGTGCACTCCGCACTCTCCCGAATTGTTCGATGAAATATTACAATCGCATTGATCAACTAGTTGATCCAATTGCACTAAAATACTAACATGATTGCTGTTTTTAACATGACATTCACCTGCAAAGCAATGCGTGTTCCTTAGTTTCAGGTAGTGATACAAATAAAATATTTTTTGTCTTTTTTTCTGAACTTCTAAATTTCTATCAAATAATTGAATATATATAATAATTGTTTTGATATAAGACTACTAAATTTGAGTAGAAATCGTCTTTATATGTTAAAAAATTTGAGTAGATAATTTAATTATATGTAAAATTTAGACATATATATTAAAAAAATTGTCTTTTTATTTCTATTTAGTTCAGCTAAAAAATTAAAAGAAAATACTTGTGAACCATAAGCCAGACTTAAAAATAATATAGTATAACATCATCAAAATAACCAACTAAAAGGCTCCCTAATACCACTTCGTCGAGTGTAAAACGTTGTCCACTCGCAACTCTTTCTCCTCTTCCTTAAGCTTTACACGTTTTGTGTAACTTTATACGAGTTTAAAGAGATAAGCATTCTAATAATAATATTCCACCTCTCCTCCTTATATACCCAACTAATGAAATAGGATATCCATTCTATAGCCTTATGTATCTCTTTTAACAACAACAACAACAACAATAATAATAATAATAATAATAATAATAATAATAATAATAATAATAATAATAATAATAATAATATTGTAAAAAACATATATATTAATCGCTCAAATTCATTTATACATAGTATAACTATACTCTAATCCTTAAACTTCTATGCTTATTGGTACATAGACATTAAAACACATCTATAGTTAAATAACTAACCTTTTATCTAATCAGTTTCATGTATGTATAATGCAAAATATGCTTTAAGTGATCTAACTATGTGCCATGTGATGAATGTGCAGAAATGCAAATATAATTTATATAATGAGATGTTACAAGGAGCAAATCAAATGTAGCTTGTCCAAACTGAAAAAGCCTATAAATTTATTCTATAAATACTTTGAATATATAATTTATATGAAAATATTTATTTTGGAAACACAATTATTTACACTAATTATATAAGTGATTGAATAAGTGAACTTCACATCCAAATTATCCTTAAAAAAACCATAATTTGATAAAACTACAATTTAAAACCAATGAATAAAACCAATTCTAACTGAGATTGAGCATAGACTTGTTCATTGGAAAGCTGACTTCTGGCCATGGATTTGTCGAGTTTTATACTAGAAACATTAACTTAAGCCCGATTTGGTCCACACTTAAAAAGTTTAGGGGGAAATTGTCCAATTTGGCTCATTTGTGCAAAATAAATACCAAAACGTACAACCCAACAGGGAAACAAAATACCAATACACCTTCTATCAAAATGCCACAAACTTAATTAACCTTACTTTTACCCTTACACACGCTTTTTGCGTATCCCTTGCGGTTTGGGTTTTTTTCACTTATTTTATATTTATCTCTCAAACCGCTCATTTATTCGACATGCCGCTTTGGAGTTTTTTCTTTTCATTTCATTTTTAATTTTTCAAACATCATCCATTGTGATATATTTTTTCCGACTTGTTACATACCAAATACATATATGTTACACTTCTATTATACATCTAATATAAGTCCCTTTGTTTTAACAATGCTCATTGAACTGTTATAAGTCTAATATAAGTCTGTTATAAGTCTGTTACAAGTCTATTGTATACTTTGTATTTTTTTGATCTAATACAAACCTAATACACATATCTAATACATTCACTTTTTTTTCTGGAGTGTTTTCTTGTTTCATTTTTATAGTTATGCACTTGTCTTTATATTACAAAATACACCACATCTAACATATATTTATCATATAACTTTGTTTTGTATTCTGTGGATTTAATACAAACCTAGTACATATCTCATACATTCTCTCTATTTTGCTTGAAAATTGTGTTTTCTAGTTTCTTTTTTATAGTTATTCATCTGGAATCATTATATTACAAAATACAGTACATCTAACGTATGTTTATCATATAACTTTGCTTTGTATATTATGTTGATCTAATACAAACCTAGTACATATCTAATACATTCACTTTTTTATTTGAAAATTATGTTTTCTTGTTTATTTTTATGTTTATGCATTTGAAATTATTATACAGTAAAATCCAATATATGTAACATACTTATAATAACATATATGTAATAGGTATGTAACAGGTCGAAATTTCTTTTGGGGGAAAACACATCACAATGAACGGCGTTTCAAAGATAAAAATAAGATGAACAAAAAACTATAAAGTGTCATATAAAAAAATGAATGTTTTCTATAGATAAATGCAAAATAAGCCAAAATCAAACTCAACAAAACTCCAAAGAAATCAGAATTCTTTGATTAACCATTACAGAAACGGAAAAAAGATTAAAAAAAAGGTAAAAAAAAATGCAAATCTATTCTCGTTCTTTGTTTCTTATGTTACGAATTTCACAAAATCTTTGCTTCTTCCATTATTTAAATAAAGTTATTGTTGAGAGGAGTAATTGTTTCCTCCCAATTCTATTCCGAATTATCTCTTGCAATATTGCATATGAGGTGTTTGTAAAAATGCCTGAATGAATTTAATTAATGAGTATTTGATTTATATTGGATGTTAATAGGATTTATATTGGATGTCTGTTGTATTTCTATTGCTTCTTACATATTATTAATTCCTTGTCAGGTTCTGTAGTTGAGGGAAGTGTTAATTATATTGTTCTTTTTTGTTGAATATGTGGAAGAGTCTTTTCTCCTTCTTTGGTCTCTAGCATGTTGAGAGGAGTAATTGTTTCCCCCCAATTATGTTCCGTATTATCTCTTGCAATTGTGCAGATGAAGTGTTTGTAGAAATGCCTAAATGAAGTTTGATTAATGAGTATTTAATTATTATGGATGTCTATAGGATTTATCTTAGATGTCTATTGGATTTCTATTGGTTCTTACATATTATTAATTCTTTGTCACGATCTATAGTTGAGGGAAGTGTGAATTGTATTATTCTTTTCATTGAATAGGTGGAAGAATCTTTTCTCCTTTGGTCCCTAGCATGTAGTGGAGACCGAGAAGTCCACTCAAAAATTAAAATGAATTGGTATCGTATCTTTATGTTGAGCTTCATGCAATACATGATTGAGCAGAAAACCGATACCAGATGAGTTTGATGTCCTGATCCACAAAACACGGTTAACTTTAAGCTTGTACAAGCATGGCAGAGAGTATCTGGAAAATAAACTTGAGATCGACGAGAAGTATATCGACACAATAGACACTACATATAGACAGTTTCAATGACAATATATGTTTGAACTTGAAAGAAACTTGTGTAGTTATGAATCTAAGTAGTTGGAAATGATGTATGCTTGAAGAAATTTGAATTTCAATAGCTATGATTAATTTGATGATGGTTTATGTTTGAATACTAGAAAACTTATGTAATTATGATTCTAAGTAATTTGAATTTATGTATGTTTGAACATATTTGAAGTTTATTAGTTATAAAAATGTCTCTGCCAAATATTGTGTTTTTGATCATGTTTATTAGTTATAATATACTACTAGACAGCCAACAGTTATCCAATAGACACCCAATATATATCACTTTTTCAAACAATAAAAAAATAATAGTAACGGCAAATGATCATTCAAAAATATTGTATTTTTTATCATGTTTATTAGTTATAATATACTTCTAGACAACCAACAGTTATCCAATAGACAACCAATATATATCGCTTTTTCAAACAATAAAAAAGAAATAGTAACTGCAAATGATCATTCAAAAAAGATACACGAATCTCAATTACTCATTCAAACTTATATTATATCAAAATCAAAGATCCAGTTATTTATTCAAACTCATAACAAGGGAAGAAAAAACTTTATTTCCTACTCCGACAAGATCGCCTATTTCTTCGACAAGGCTGCATTTTACAGAAGACTTCGATTTCTTCCATGCAGAACCAAATCTTTCTTTTCTCGTTTCCTACTTTTGCCTTAACATCCGGAGGAAGAACAACTTGTTGAACAATATGATCAGGTAAAACGAATTATGTCTCGACAGCAACAGGTGGATAGTTCCTTGATATGTTGCTAACATTTTCCCCTCTGTAATATCCAATAGATATGATATAGAATTTCAACAGTCATCCAACATAGACACGGTAGATAAAATAGTAAAGTCTAATGAGCACATGCTAACAATTGCAAAAGAATACAGTCATCATCCAGTAAAAAAATATAAAAAAGCATGCAATCATAAATAAAAAAATGAACAACTAATTCCAGAAAATCAGATGAGTACCAATGTCCAATAGATATCCTATAGAAATCAAAGATATGTCCAATAGATATCCAATGGATTTCCAATCGCCGAAGGGTAAACAATGATCTCAGCCTTAATTTGGAATACCAACATGGTTATAATTTAGGTCACTAACCAACAACGATCTTAACTTTAATTTGAAATATAAGCACACCTTTCAACACCAAAATTGATTGTTCCACCAGCAGCTTAATTATATTGATCGTTGATAACAAAACAACTACCTTAGCATTTTTTCCAAACACAAGGTGTGCACTTCAATTTCAACAAAACTATTTCATAAAAATACTGCCAAACTAAGATATATTGGACATCTATAGGTAGGGCTATAAACGAACCGAGCCGAGCTCGAACATTGACTGTCTAATCTCTGTTCATTTAAATTTTAACGAACACGAAACGAGCTCGAGCCGAGCTCGAGCCTGGTCAAACCGAGCCTGAGCCGAGCTCGAGCCTGGTCAAACCGAGCTTGAGCCGAGCTTTGAGCCTATCTCGAGCTTTATTTAAATCGAGAGCTCAGCTTATAAAAAAGATAGAAGCCATAAGATGAAAAATCAGAAATGAAGGATCGAAACACCACAAATGATTTTCACTGTACTAAGAAGAGGAAGAGGAGGAGTGTTGTATTGGCGGCTGCGTTTTTTCAGAGGAAAATGAGATTAGAGTTTTACTGAGCATATAGAGATTAATGAATATATATAGTAGGGATTGGATTGGATCCGAATTGTCTTTGTTAGGCTTTATATCTATCTTTTCTCTTTTTTTATCTATATTTTATATATCACTTTTTACATATTTTTTCTTTAATCTTTATTTTATATTTTTATATTTTTCTTTGTACATTTTCATATCCATTTTACAATTTCACACTATTTTATATTTATTCATAATCTATCTATTTCATAAATATAATGTATGAAGTTTTCAAATATGTTAATGAGCCTGTTAACCAGCCTGTTGGTGAACTAGTTCGCGAGCCTCTTATCGAGCATTTTCGCGAGCTTTCGAGCCGAGTATTCCCCTGTTCAAGCTTGGTTCGTTTACGATAACGAGCCTGAAATTTTGTTCACGAACAAGCTCATTTATTAACGAACCAAGCTCGAACAAGCTTTGACCGAGCCGAACGCCGAGTAGTTTGGCACGTTTACAGCCCTATCTATAGGATATCTATCAGATGTTTATTGGATATTTTTAAGATATCTAACAGATTCAAAACCAACGTGATTATAATTTAGGTCACTAACCAACAACGATCTCAGCTTTAATTTAGAATACAAACACACCTTTCAACACCAAAATTGATTGCTCCACCAGCAGTCTAATTAAATTGGTCATTAATAACAAAATAATCAGCTTAGCATTATATCAAACACATGGTGTGCACTTCAATTTCAACAGATAGAATGCTAAAAAAATACAAAACGACTACCTTTTCTCCAAAATAAAGATCTGCGTTCAATTTCACCGTCAAATTCCTCCAAATCGCCGTACATTGACATTGCCACCGGCCATTGGAGCGCGTCCGCCGTGATCTTCATCCCTGATTCTTCCACCTGAGCGCCGATTTCGTCTGCGGCGAGGAGGAAAATCAAGAACACGGTGGATTTTGAGGCGGCCATTGGAGAAGGAAATTGAGGGGTGAGAAAATTGGATTGATTGTTTTACAGCTGTAGTTGTGCTTTCATCAATGCGTCCATTAAAGTGTGTTGTAGAACTCAGATCAGAAACAAAGAACGAAGACAAAAGAGAGAAAAACGAGAAAACACATAAGAATATTAAAAAAACGAGAAGAAAAGAGGCGTGATCGTAAGAGAAAGAAGAAAGAGAACAGAAAAAGCAGGAAACCATAACTGTAAAAAAAAGATTTATATACAACGTATTTACCTAGAATTTTTATTAAGGAAAATAAAAATAAAAAACTATGTCTTATCTTCAGCTGTTTATATTTAAGTTTGTAATATGATTATGCATCTTAGTCACAGTGATATACACTGCTCACATGGCAGTTTGGAACAACTATTATTCTAGCATATTTCTAGAAAAGAATTTATTTAAAATTATGGCATTTCATATTCTAATACCAAGGCTTCAATATTTCCAGAAAATATACAGAAATTTTTATGAAAAGAATTTTTTTTGAACAAAAAATTAAATTTTAACTTTTTCTTTTTGGCCAAATACGTTAAAACCATCCTAAACTTGGACTCAAATAACCTATCGCCTCCCCCAACTTTCAAAAGGACCTATTACCTCCCTCAATTATGCTCCCTCAACATAATTGCCAAATTGAGGGAGATAATATGTCATTTTAAAAGTTGGGGGAGATAATAGGCCAATTGAGCCCGATTTAGGATGATTTTTATGCATCTTATCTTTCTTTTTCATGTTGGACTCTTCTGGTTTCTTTCTTATTTAATTTTTTTTCTACAGAGGATTGCAGTTTTTTTTACCTTTTCCTTTTGAATTCGAACTGGGAATGTTCAAATATATAATTGTGAAGTAGTTGGCTAAAAGCCTACCAAATAACATATAAAAATGTGAGTTGAATTAGCAGTAATGGAAAATGCACGAACTACTATATACGGAAAAGGTCACTTGTCTACTAGATATCATATACAGCTCATAAACCATGATAATGCAGCATAATAAATTAAGGTAGAATTTTTCTCATCAATTCATCCATAAAGTCATGTACGTATTGGAATCGAAAGCTCGGGATTATAATTCAACACCCAGCCTCTCTTCTAACGATTTCATAACAAAAAACTTGCCCGGTTGTTAACAATTACAAATCTCATTTCGCTGATGGTCATCGTGAACCGGAAAGACAACAAAATATCTTCTAATGTGACAGTGTTTACAGCCCTTCTCCAATTCCATCCTAATCTGCCACTACTTTTCTTCCCATAACAAAATATGAATTTCAGATGTCTCTGTACTAAATGTAGGACTTAAACCGAGTCGTTGCTTAATCTTTTGCTTGCTTGGTCTCTTATGAACTAACGGAAGCATTCTCCTTTTAATCGTGTTTTGGAAAAATGAAAATGTAGTCTTGAGAGTAGGCCTTACAGAGGTGGATGGTCTTCCTCTGGAGATTGTGGAGGCAATGGTTTCCAGTTAGGTTTGTGGTCCCAGTACATGTCATAATAAATATGTCCAATTGTACTGTTATCCACACAGCACCATATACCCACATACCGTTTCACACGGTTTCTGAACTTTTCTTCCCGTTCCTAACAATGTTTTCAATGTAATGTCAGCACAAGAGAAGCCATGCATGAATTTATTTAGAAGCCATACATGAATTTATTTAGGCCAAATGCATCAAGACCCCCTTGAACTAGGCAACTTTTACCGGATGCCACCTTGAACTTTAAAAAATTTCAATTAACCCCTTGAACTTGGCAAAAGTGCACCAGTTAGCCCCGTCAATTCCACATGTCAGCTTTTGGTTGGTTTGACTTCTCAATGATGTAATTTTCCTGATTTTTCTTTCTCCAACCAGAAGCTGACATGTGGGATTAAGGGGGCAAACTGGTGCACTTTTCCAAAGTTTAAGGAGGTGACTAGAACTTTTGAAACTTCAGGGTGGCATCTGGTGAAAGTTGCCAAGTTTAGGGGGTTGTGGTTGTGGATACATTTGGCCATTTATTTATGATGTTTTTTTATTATCTTACTAAAATTTGACATACTGTTAAAGTTGACTAGCTCAGTCAATGTTAATTACAAGATACAGTTAAAGTTCAAGGACCACTTTATGTGATTACCAGATTTGGTGATAAGTAAAAAGAAGACTTGCCTTGTTAGCAAAAGTGAGGAAAGCATCTTGCATTGAAGAGAATTGAATGATTTTGACGTCCTTGAAATATGAGAATATGGTTTTGAACTGCATATTACATGTAAAAATATTTAGCCTCATGTTTCTAGCAACACAAGTACAAAGCAATCAAAGTGAACTTTAATAGATCAAGAAATTGTGGTATGAAAAATCATCTAGGCAAATACTTAGATTTCAAATACCGTTTCTTCACTGCTGCGTTTTGGAAATTTAAGTATTCCTGTAGAAGTTGTTTGGTTTGAGGCAACACAATCTTTAGATCCTTCCTGACAAAGCTCAACATCAAGCCATGACACCTTCACCTATGAATGTCCAAAGCAACATTTAGTTTCAAATGTTGGTTGTTCAATTTCAATTTTACCAAACTCAGAGATATAAGTTATGTTTATATTTACTTGTTTGGGCAACGAAGGGTTGTCCAAGAATGAGTACTCTCTAATATTGATCCCCGGACCAAACTCTTCCTCTGGTTGCTGTTTTAACATGACATTCACCTGCAGAGCAGTGCGTCTTCAGTAGTTTCAGATAGTAATGCAAATAAAATACCAGAAAAAACATGCAGTGAGTTCCCATTTTGTCTTTTTTCCTGAACTTCAAAATTTCTATGAAATAATAAGATATTGTACCCAAGCAAGACTTTCAAGTAATGTTTTCTAAATGGAAAGAAGTACACAACATACAAAGAAAATTGAGAATTTGATTTGAATAATTAACTAGATGTGTTCGGTTTTCAGATTTTTTAAAAAAACAGGGGAAAGAAGTAAAAGGCTATATAAAGATGACTTCTTGAAGCAGTGGAATAAGTATCCCAAAAACACCATGAAGCAGAAAACGAGCCCAAAATTGGAATGAAGTAGGCCTATCTGTGTCCTTATCATAACAAGGGAATAGCTAATGCTCATTTCATGGGGAAAAGAACAAAGGCAAAAGTACAATACTAGATAAAGGACAGTGAGAGTTACCTCAAAGACATGGTCCAAGGGGCAGATAAAGGGTTGTCTAGTCATGGTTCCAGGTAAAACTCCTGGATGGGGAAACCATAACCTATCCAACCTGCACCATAGTGGAGGCATGACCTGAAAAGTTCAAGAAATCAAGTCAGAAACTTTTCAAGCATTTTTCAGCTGCACAGTTCAGTTATTCAAAATTTTCAAAACTAAGAAAGAATTAACAAATGACATTGTGATAATCACTACATTATCTTCTGGAGGTTGCAATATTTCAAGCAGGATGCATCAACTACCACTTTTAAAAAAGATAGAATAAGACACTAAGCATTTCATATACGTGTTTGGAATTACTCTCACCAATGTACGATTTAACAAGGATGCAATGGCAAGTGCTGTCCTTATTTGTTTTATCTGGAAAAAATCGTAGGAAAACAGACCATGAGATTAAAAAAGGAATCAAGTGACAGTTTCTGTAATATAAAGTAGAGCATTCATACTTGATAATTAACAAGAGAAAAATGTGATTTGAGATTGTTCTCCCCATCCAGCAACAAACTCTTTGGAAGAGATGGCTTAAATGACAAAAAGCCTCCTGCATGGATTTCTATGAAATGATCAAACAGCACATTTTCCAGAAAGAGACAGTTTAAAGTAAAACAGCAGCTTCATGATGCAGAATCCAGTGATTAAATTACGTTGTTTGAGAGTGATTAAGTCGAACCACTTCACGAATCAGGCCTTATTTGGCAGCAATGAGAACCAAAAATTAAAAAAAATATGAATGGTTGACATGGTGTAAAAGTTCTCTTCTGGATATGAAGAAATTATCATTACAAGGGGATGTAATTACCTGGAGCATCATAGTATTCTGGTGGATCATAAAAGACCATGGCTTCCCGTAACCTATGGCGCTTCCCTTCTGTTCCTGCATACTGAAAAGTGGTATGCACTGCATATGGTTCTAATCTTAGCTGTTGATACATTGCCTGAAAAACGTCAAACATCTTAGGTCAAGCTTACTATACAGTTTTTTACAGAAGCTACTAGGCACGCAATACATTTCAATTGACCAAAAATCACTGAAGGAGAATATCCACATAGTTAAAATTATTAAAAAGATTCTACCTGGACAAAGAAAGTATGTCCACTGCAAAAAATACTTGCAGGTAATATTCCCAGCTTGAGTTTTCCATCATAAGCATAGACCAGTCCACTTTCATCTTCAACAGAAGGTCCTAACTGTTTGCGTACAATTTCATTGAATCCATTCTGATCCCAGATCTTGTCATCAGCTAAGAGCATCTCTTTCCACTCTTTTGCCAACTTTTTTGCCGAGTCTGTTGGCCGCCAGTGAAAGATTCCTATGTTATAGGCAGCGCCAACTGCCCAAGATTAAGAAAAAATTATTAGACAGTTATCAGATAACAAATTTCTGAATGTTATGGATAAACTCAAAGAACGGTAGTTTATGCAAATTGAACTTGATAGTCGATACATCAGATTATATTGAACTAAAGTACAATCAGCAGGAAAGGAAAAAAGGTGAAACTAATTATACATTTTTTTCAATGAGTTTGCAACTCTAAGTTCAAGAATTACTACCATGCTGACCAGAAAATCTAACCACTATCACAAGATATTGTGCACTCGGGAAACCAGTTATTACAATCACCTAGAAAAAGGTAATATCCCATATTCCAATTATATGTAATATAGCCTAAGCTATCCATATGGTGATTAAAGTTTCAGGTGAATACAATGTTTTTGGAATCAGCTACTATGAGCGATAACATTGTGACAAAGATAATGTCCCTTGTGAGTTGTGAGCACCAAGCAAGTCTCAAAATGTAAAGAAACATTTTTTTGAGTTAAGATTGTTAAAAAGAAAGATTGACATGGGAAAAACTGAAAAAGAAACCACTTATAGTATTGAGCAAGCAAGCAAAAGTGTAGTTCACTTATAGTATTGAGCAAGCAAAAGTCTGTCCCAGTGAAGCAAGAAAAATATATAATATATTTATACAATATTCACCTTCTTGCCAGATGTCCAACCTGTCATCAACAACAGTGGGTACAACTTGATCGCTTGAAGTTAAAACATCTGCATGAGGATAACGAGCAAAGTATGGCAGTGGGTTCTGTTCCGAAACATGACAGATGAAATAAAAATAAGATAATTCAGTGTAGTCACGGAAAAATGATATGAGAGGGAGAAGAAGTTCTACAACCTAATGTCCTTAAAAATCATTAAATACAATACAATGGGCAAAGCTCAAGCATATAAGAAGATCAGAAAAGAATCAATAAAAGAAAAGAAGAATCTATTGAACCTATTTATTCCATTATAAGAAAAAGAAGGGATTCTGGAAGTTTATTTCCTGTATTTACTTTGCCATGAACATAAGACTGTGTAGAAACATTGAAATACATTGTGCCAAAGGAAAACTAGTTTTCACAAAGCATATGTGCCAATTAAAACAATATTAGCAAAAATCAAACAGAAATAAATCAATAAAACATTTTTTAAAATGAGAAAGCAGTTTACTGTGAAATACATAAGATGCAATTACATAGTTCAAAGGCTGTAGCACTGGCTACTAAACAGTATACTCAAGGCCAGAGAACAGCCAAATCATTCACAAACACTACTCCAGTCAAAACACATTGAGTAATAGCTAAACTTGATATAAAATATTGTTCGTGTATAGATAGAATCTGTTCACTGGAAGCATATTAAACCAGCAAATATACCTACATTAGTGAAGATGCTTTAAGCAATAGAATAATAAATACATAAAACATACCTTCAACCAAACCATGTCTGTGTCACACATCACCAGTTCAAAACCAAAAGGAAGGATTGCATCTATCAAAATCACTTTTTCTCTTCCCATTTTGTGAAAGGTAGGTGACCCCCAACCAACATCTGCTGTACTCATTCTACTCCCCATGTCAAAAACAGGTATACCTTTCCAGTACAAGGCCTCTAATAGCTTGGTGTCCATAGCACCTAAAGTTATAAAATTATAAACAAATTCAAGATCAAGCCACTATCTTTCAAAGAACTGGAATATGAAATTAAATCCAAGGTGACTCACCAACAAGAATATTGGAAAGGCCCAAATCTGTGCAATGTTTAACCCAAGTAAGGATAAAATCCATGAAAGCAAAGTTACCAAAGGTGACAATAATGACATTGTCTTTCACCCTTTGCTGAACCAGTTTTTTAGCGAGTCTAAATTTGCTAACAGGAGGCATTTTCGAATTCAGCGAAGGAGGTTCCCAAATCGGCTTTACCTTTCTGCTTTGATAAATTAGAGCGGGAATCACAATCATCGGAGATTCTCGAGAAACATTAGGTGATTGATCGATACCTAAAAAAAACAGAAACACCGTTAATCACAAAATATAACATGAATTAATCGATAGAATAGCGCAATTAGAGAAGTTACGGGAGAGAGAAGAGGAAGAGGGAGGAGAAGACAGCCATTGCGAGGAGGAGGTATTAGCCGAAGAGTAAACAGCGGAGAAAACGTAAACGGAAGAGAAGAGAATGCCGCAGAGAACGGTGGCGTAGATGGTGAGGAACAAGGGCTTGGTATTGGCAACTTCCTGGTATGCAGTCCTCCATATTCCATTACCTCCGCCAGTCATTTTTTGGAATTGTGATCACGGATTAATGGAATTTCTGCAAATGGAATCGATCATTTGCAATTGGGAATTGGATCGAACTGGCGATTTGATTAATTGATGGTTAGAGTTTAGGGATGGCTAATTAGTGTATCAAGTGCTTGTTTGTAGCTGGTCTGTGTGCTGAAATTGAATTGCCCAAATGTCAAATGTCAACCGTCAACGTTCTCACTGCTCCTAACTTTGTTCTTTTTCTTAAATAATTATTATAGCATTATATATTTTAAAAATTAAGGCAAATTGATTTTTTTAAACAAAATTGAATATTTTTTTTACTTATGTTTAAGAAATTAATTAATTAAGACAGAAAAATATTATTTTACCCTTTAATTAATATTTAGTTTTTCACTCCATTGTAATTAATGATAATGAGACAAATGAGGATATAATTTAAAAAATAATTTAAAAAGTGCCTAGATATGTGAGAATGATAAATAAAAAAATATTTAAAAAAGTGGCTAGAATGCCTATTTTAAAAAGATGGAGGGAGTATAAAACAATTACTTTCTTCATTTATAAATTATTCTCCATTTAGTCACTTTATTAGTTCGCTTTAATTATCAATTTAGATTATCAATGTATTTTGTATAATTTTTTCTTAATTTGCCGATGTAATAATCTTGAGAGATATTATGTATTGTTAAAATTATAAGTAAATAATTAAGAAAAATATAAATTAGTAAAAATATATAAATAATAAATTAATTATTTTAACTGTATAATAAATTTTTTATTGATTTTAATGATTCGGGTGAAATGAATAATTTGATAGATGTAGGGAGTATAAAACTTAGGAAGCATCGGCTAAAAGTTGCATAAGATATTGAGTATCTGTTATCAATTTCTCATTAGTAGAAATAAGTGAGATCAGGGTGTCAGTTTTAAATAATTCTTCCACTTGATGTTTTAATTTCATTTTCTCTTCTATCATGTCCACGTTTTCACATGTTATTATGAACCATATTATTTACCAAATTAATAAATTCTTACCGCCGGCTTGAAATAATTGAATTCTTAGATTCTATGAAATTATCTTTTATATCTTTTTGCTTCAAAATAAAATCAAAATTAAAGTTAAAATTTCAAATCTCAAATCTCAAATTTTTTTTCTTGAAACTAGACACAATTTGATTAAATTTTCACTAAAGAAAAAGTTAAATGTTTATTTTATAATATAATTTTTTATTTAAATAATTTAATAAATATATAATTCATTTTAAGTGAAATTGTACAAATTAAGACATATTTATCTGATAACTAAAATTTGAAATAATACAAAAATTTATTTTTTGAGATACAAAAATAAATTATTCTAAGATCGATGTGGTTGGAAATAACATATCTGCTCAAAATTGGGTCAATCAGGCCAAAATGTTTGATCCAATAAGTCAATTAAACTTATGGGGGATATGCCATTTATGGGTACCAAAAAGATACGGGGACTGGTGAGTTATTTCCCCTTAGATAAAAAGTTACAGCATTAACCGCTAGTAACTTCCATAGAAAAAAAAAAACTATTTTTCTGGAAGTACATTCATTGGAATATATTTGTTTTATGAAATCATATGTTTCATTAACAAAATTCTATCAGAAATTCTCTGATATTTTATAACATATAGAAATACATTTTCTTTGTAAAATCATTCAAATTTAATCTCCCGTTCATCTGTGCAGATGTACACAGTCAAAAGGTTATACCATATTTAGGACTGTAAATGAGACGAGCCGTTTATGAATAATTCGGTGTTTGGTTCGATAAGAGCTCGACTCGACTCGGCTTGATTTTTAATGAACAGTTATAAACATAATTTTGAGCTCGAATAATAAATGAGTTGAACATGAACAAGTACTAGCTTGGCTCGAAAACTCGTAAACAAACTCGATTAGAGGCTCGTTAACAAGTTCATGAATATGCTCGATAAAAGCTTGTAAACTAATTCGATTATGATCTTCACATAATAAAATATTTATAAAAATACAACAAAACATATTTTTAAAATAGTTGATGAAATAATTTGTATCTGTAATATAAATACACAGTACACAATCTAATTATTGACCCATATCAACAATACTTATTGACCAAATTTATACCCAAACAATTAATTCATAGTATAAACACTTAACGTCTTAAATTAAGAGTCTCTACTTTGTCTTTTGTTCAAGGATACTATGTTAATTATTAAGGTACTACAATAAAAACTTATTTTTTTGTATTTTGTTATTAAAAATAAACAAGCTTGTTCACGAATAAATTAACGAACTGTTCACAAATAAAATAAATTAGTTATTCGTGAACAGCCCGTGAACAAATGAGCTCGTAAACAAGCCAAACACGAACAGGATTTTGAGCTCGATTCTAGCTATTAAAAACTAAATGAGCTGAACATGAACATGCCATAGCTCGGCTCGACTCGCTTACAGCCCTAACTATGTTCTCCATAGCTAGTTACGATTAATGTTCTAGAAACCAGACCGGACATTGAATCAGTGAAAGCAACGGTTCAATTGGATTCAACCGCGATTTTTTTATTGAACCGACCGATTCGGTCCAACTTTAATAACATTGGTTATGACCCGAACTTTAGAAAAGGCTTAACGTATTCATTGCCCCTCAAACTTGGCACGTTTTGTCACATGTCACTCTCAACTTTCAAGTGGTTCACTTTACCTCCTAAAGTTGGTAAAACTAATACAGTTTGCCCCCTTCAATGCCACGTGTCAACTTCTGATTGAAGACAAAAAAAATCTAAAAAATGACATTCTCTGAAAAGTCAAATTAATTAGAAACTGACACGTGACACTAAGGGTCAAACTGTATTAATTTTACCAACTTTATAAAATAAAGTAAATTACTTAAAAGTTAAAGGTAACATATAATAAAATGTGTCAAATTTAAAAAGAAAGGGATACTTTCTGCCTTTAAAAAAAAGATTAGTACAATTTGTCTCTCTTATTATCCACCCGTATTTTAAGATTTGATATTTATTCAGTTCGGCAATGTAAATTCTGAAAATAGGAAAATATAAAAGAAGATTATGGTATAAAATTATAATGGGAAGATGGATGTAATTAGAATTAGAAAATGAATTAAAATAGGAATCTTTGCAATAATTTCAACCAAATATAATAATCCCACGTCGTGAGTAGTTAAGGTGCTACCTAATGTTCTTCCATATATATGTATTGATATTAAATAATTATTTATCTTTATGGTTTTATATTCCTATAAGTTGTCAGACATTGGGTGGTTTAATATAATCTTCAAATCCAATATTAGAAGGTTCCCAATTTATGTACAGCTGTTTTATATTTAATTGTTTATGTGTCGTCTTCCAAACTATAATTTACATATGTAAGTATATCTTTTCAATTACAGAAATTAAAATTTTATTTTATTTTAATATTTAATTAATAATTTTTTTTAATTAAATAAATTTTAAAATATCCAAACATACGTTTTAAAGTAATATTTTACCTTCCTTACCCCATACTCTCTTTAGCATTTAAAATTTCCGATCTTCTATCTAACAACAACGATTTTGGCTCAAGAACTCATCTAACAGCAACGATCGCGACTCAAGAACTCATATAACAGCAATGATCTCCTTCATTCTTAACAACAACGTTCTCCTTCGCGATTTCTCACAGTTCAGGTCAGGTTTTTTATTGAATTATTTTGCTGTTTCATTACGTTTTTCTCTGTTTTTGAATTTGAATTGATTTTCGTTTTGAATCTTTGATTTGATTCGATTATCTGGATCGAGTTATTTGTTTTCAAATTTGTTAGATAAAAAGTTGAATCTCTGATTTGATTTGGCTATCTCTGATTTATTTTCAGATTTGAATATATGTTGGATATAAAGAGTTTGGACATAAAGTGTTTGATGAATTGTTTGAATGGTGGTGAGATTGTTAGTATAGAGTTCTTACAGTTTTGTTTACAAGTTCATCAAGCTTTGATTTGATTCGCAACTTATTTATTTGATTCGAGCTTTTGAATTTATGTTTTGAATGATAACAATCAAAGATATTGATGTGTTTTTATCAGATTTGTATTTGATTTTGCATTTTCGTTTTTTTACGTATCTGGTATTTACCTGGTAAGAAACTGACGATTTTCTAAATTCGCAATATTCATCAAGCTGGTAGGCAAGTGGTAGATATCTGGTACGAACCTGGTAAAAACCTTATATTTCATTGAAAATTTGTTCAATCCATCAAGTTTATGTTTGTAACATATTTCTACCATATTTCATATATTTGCTAGCATTCTACCAGATACTTACCACATACTTACCAGACTCCTACAGATTAATTCAAAAACTTTTTTACAAATGTTCAATATCTGGTAAGTAACTGGTAGATATCCGGTGGGAGCCTGGTATGAACCTTATATTTTATTAGAAGTTTGTTCAATCCACAAAGTTTACCCACTAGTTACTTACCAGATACCTACCAGATTCTGATGAATTATAAACAGAAATTAAAAACATATGAAAATACGATTCTTACCAGTTACTTACCAGATACCTACCAGATTATGTTAAAAAACAGAAATTAAAACATATGAAAATGGTATCTGGTAGGTAAGTAGTATTTATGTGGTAGGATGATGCTATGTATACGAATTTGTTTTAATCATTGTTAATACGTAGTAATATGTTGTTATATGATCAGTTTATGTCTAGTGTAGTCTTATTATTGTATTTGTTATAAAATATATGCTACGTTTACAAAGTAAACTATGATTTTTCAATTTTTTTTATTTTTTAATCTTATTGTGAAAGTGGTAGCAGGAAAGTGGTAGATATCTGGTATGAATCTGGTAGGGTGCTGGTATGTATTAGTATGTGTTGCTGCTCATTCAAATTTTTGGGAAATACCTCCAAATATTGAAGATCAAGTTATTCTTCCACCGACCGCTATTGTAAGAGTTGGGAGACAGAGGAAACATAGAATTAGGCCTGCTTATGAGCTAGAGAGGAATGTCAGTGTACGTGGCAACTCTTGGGGGTTAGTGGCCATAACAAGAGAACTTGTTCGGGAGCCAAGTAATGTTTTGTCTTCTTGTTCCTAATAAGATCATGTATTCTAACCATTTTTTATTGTTATTAATTACAAGTTATATAAACTCGGCTTTTGTACCTTTGATTGTTGAGAAATCATTTTTAAGATGTCAATTTACTGTTTGTTCATTTTTTAATGATATTTTTGATAATATTTGGTTACTTTAGGTATTGATACCAGATTGTTACCAGTTTCCTACCAAATTTGAAGTAATTTATCTTTTTAATGGATTCTTCGATATTATCAGTTTCCTACGTGTTTAGCATTGATATAAAAATATTATAGAGCACTATGATTTCTTTTACTGATTACAAATTAAGTTTCACTAGAATAATTTTTCATACCAGGTATCTACCACTTACCTACCAGTTTCCTACATATTTTGTATTCCATTACTTTTTTTGTTTATTTGTAAATTTATTGTAATCAATATGTATTTCAACTGGGTTATTTAAAAATCTTTTCTTAATCAAATAAAAACTGAGTACATAAATTCTTCATGATCTAAAATTTTAAATTAAACTATTAAAAACTTGTTCTAAATCACATGAAACTGAAAAAAAATAACTTATCCTATTCTAAATCAAACTATAGCGAACCATACATGTCATTATTTGTGTGATACAATATCTCCTTGACACTATCATTTGGCGCATTCCCTTGAATGAATTTAATCACATCTTGGTTTCATTCAACATGTACAGCAGCTTTGTAATTCTCCTTTGGCGGAATCATAAAGTTTCAACTATAACAATTACCAGTTTCTCAATAGATGCATAGCACATTTAACACAGTTGTTCTTCATACCAGATAATTACCAGTTAGATACCAGTTACATAAGATATATTGTTTAAAGTTTATTTCCTTTCTCCAACAGAAACTTGAAATTCAATTTTCAAATCTTCTAACTTATCGTCTAGCCTCAAGCTGCCAAACAGAAGTTTTTTGAAATTACCAAAACTTGAAGAGCTAGAGATCGCAATACCGACAACTTTATATCCGATAGATTTGAAGTCGCCAATCCAAGAACCATAATAGTACATCAAAACAGGAAGACAATCCAATTCTACATAGATTAAAAAATGAAAATCAAATAACATGTAAAAATAGAGAAAAAGAAAACTAATCACTGCAGCAAGGTTATCATCAACAAAGAATGTAAACGAGCAACAACAGATTCAATTACATACCAGTATCCTACCACTTTCCTACTATATAGCACAATAAGATCAAAAAATAGGAGAATCGTAGTTTACAATATAAAAGTAGTTTATATTTCATAACAAATGCAACAATAAAACTACATTAGACATATACTGGTCATATAACAACATATAAATACATATTAAGAATGATTAAAAGAAATTCATATACATAGCATCATCCTACCACGTAATTACCACTCACCTACCAGATATTTAAAAGATGATAAATGTTCATTATCTACACATCATATAAAGAATGTGAATGAAAAACAATAGATCCAATTACGTACCAGCACCCTACCACTTTCCTACTACGTACTCACAATAAGATTAAAAAATAAAAAATAGCATAATCATAATTTACTTTGTAAAAGAAGCATATATTTCATAACAAATGCAACAATAAATTCATTCAAAAACTTTTTCTCAACTATTCAATATATGGTAAGAACCTTATAGGAACCATATATTTCATTGTTATCCTTCAAAACAAAAATTCAAAAAGCTACAAACAAACAAACTTTCGAATTTAGAAAACTATCAGCTTCCTACCAGATACCTATCAGGTAACTACCAGATATGCAGAAAAATGAAAATGCAAATTCAAATACAAATTTGATAAAATCTCATTAATATCTTTAATTGTTATCATTCAAAACAGAAATTCAAAAAGCTCTAGTCAAACAAATAAGTTATGAATCAAATCAAAGCCTGAGGAAATTGAAAGCAAAACTTCAACAATTTTATATCCAACAACCTCACAATCATTCAGGAAATTCATCAAACACCTTATGTGCATAACTCTTTATATCCAACAATCTAAAATCATCAGTCCAAAAATCAATAGCAGTGTAACGAAACATGAACACAAACCATTCTATAGAGATTCAAACGAAAATCAAAATTAAATTCAAAAACAAATCAAAACCAAATCGAAATTTAAAAATTCAAAACGAAAATCAAAATCAGATTTAAAAACATAGCAAACCTGATCTAGAGAATCGAAATATGCAGATAAGATGATCGACTGTTGCAGAGAAGAGCAAAAAAATAACGCAAAAACATGAAACCTAAAAGAGATCACAGAGAGAATATGGAGAAGCAAGGAGGAGATCGTAGAGCTAATGAGGAAAAATAGTTGACTTGTAACACCCCCTTTATAGGGAGCGTCATGGTAACTATAATCGCCCAATAAATAACTCTACTCCACTATATGAAGATCAATACTTATAGATTACATATGTACAAATACAAATATAGCGTTTCAAACTCCAAATTATTCTCCAAATATTTCTCAACACCAATTTACATTTCTCACATTATCTAGTATATGTCATTATTCTACAAATCATAATATTACATTAAAATACAAATTCACCTTGAGTCTTTCCTTATTTGCTCTTCAAGCTGATCCACTTATACCACTTTGGTCCAAGCTATCTACAAGTTCTCCACCTACGTGTAGAAAAACAACTACACGCTAAGCAATTTGCTTAGTGGTGTCCATAAAAAAATACAATAACTTTGAACATTTTTTAACACTTTAAAAATAGAAACAAAGTATGTTCATAAGTCAAAAATAAATTAAACGACTTTATAAAACCAAACACAAAAACTTATATTATAAACCTTTCAAAGTATAATCAAATTTATTTCCAATTTTTCCAAACACTTTAGCCATATATTGCCCAAAGTAAACAAGTCCTGAATAACGGTAAAATGGATACGGGAGCGGACAAGCCCAAAGCCAAACCTTTAATATCAATGTATCGGTCAAGCCCAAAGCCGAAGCTTCAAAATCAATATATCGGTCAAGCCCAAAGCCGAAGCTTCAAAATCAATATATTGGTCAAGCCCAAAGCCGAAGCTTCAATATCAATATATATTTATCAGAATATCGGCCGAAGCCCGAAGCCAAAGCTTCAATTGTTTGTACAGTACTGTACCCCCCTTTATTGGAGCTAATCTACCATGACCCGTATTCTACTCGTTTAATAAGGGCAATAAATCAAAGTAACATCTTAAAAATTCCAGTACAAATTATCAATCATAATTCAACATAACTTCAGTAATCAAGAAATTCAAATACTAAATTTTAAAGCATCAAACTTCAATTAAAACACAATAAAATCAACATTCATATTCTCCAGAAATTTTCAGATTTCGTGACCTGACTTCTCTTGCGTTTTTCACTATCAAAACATCACCCAATTGAAGAAATTTCTTCTAAACATAATTAGCCACATGTCCCAGCTTTTGAAAACCACCAGAATCACAGAAATCCAAATTGTATAACTAAAGTTATGATCAAAATACTAAACAGTATACAAAGCTGAGATTTTGCGAAAACAGATTTCATGACTCAACTTCAAACGAAAATTTCACATTGAAAACGAACGAAATTCGACAAGTTTTCTTCTAAACATATATTCCTTACTTTCTGTAGATATCAATAGAATTAAGAATAATTCAAATCGGATTTATATAACAAGAGAAAACATTAAAACAAAACAAGGATACAAATCTGGAAAATTTTCCAAAAAAAACGATAAATCGAAATTTGAGACACAAACCTTTTTCTAAGCTCTTTCTAGCTCTCTTCTACCTCTTTTACCTTTGATTTGCTTGCACTAGCTTCCTCTACAACAACAATATATAATTCTACCAAGATATTGTATAAATAAACTTCCTAATACCATAAATATACTTAATCTACTATGAATTCTACTAATTAAGCTTTAATTTTATCAAAAATCACTCACCTCAAATTCGGGTTACTATTTATCTGAACCTTAAAATCTGAAATCCTCCTCTTCTAACCTTGATTGACTGAAATTGATGATGATAGAGGGCTTAAGGATCGATTTCTAACAAGAATATGAAGTTGAATCGAAGAAATCAGAAGTTTTTAGGTTATGGAATTTTTGATAAAGGAAAGGAAGAAATGGAGAAGGAGAAGATGAAAGTGAATGGGATGAAGGGGATGAAGGGATACGTATAGGATTTGATTTTTTTTTTTAATTTTCAATAATGCCTTTGAACAAATAATTAAATGCCCAATTCATCCCTCTTACTTAATTAACTCTTATTTCCTCGTGTCTTATATCCAATAACAATAATAATAACAATAAAAATAATTTCCATGATATTTTAATACTATAGTAATTTATTATAAGTAAATTTTAAAATTTCGGTTCGTTACAATTCTCCCCCTCTTATGAATTTTCGTCCTCGAAAATTACCTGAAAACAATTGCGGATATTAAGTTTTCATTGTATCCTTCAGTTCCCAAGTTGCTTCTTCAACCTTATGATTCTTCCAAAGTACTTTTACCAAAGGAACAGACTTGTTTCTCAATTGTTTAACCTCTCTCGCCAAGATTTGTACCGGTCCTCTTCATACGTCAGGTCAGGTTCGATTTCTACGACATCAAGAGATAAGTTATGTGATGGATCTGATCTGTATCTCCTTAACATTGACACATGGAACACATTATGAATTTTGTCGAGCATCGGGGGTAGTGCCAACCGATAAGCTACCGGTCCAACCTTCTCTATAACTTCATATAGGCCAATGAATCTTGGACTGAGCTTGCCTTTCTTGCCAAATCGCAGGACTTTCTTCCAAGGAGATACTTTAAGAAATATTTTATCCCCCACTTCATAAGTAATGTCTTTTCTTTTTAGATCAGCATAAGATTTTTGTCTATCCGATGCAGCCTTCAATCTTTCTTGAATAAGTTTTACCTTCTCCTTTGTCTCCTGAATCAAATCCACTCCCACAATCTTGTTTTCACTAAGCACGGTCCAATATAATGGAGTTCGACATTTTCTTCCATACAATGCTTCATATGGCACCATTTGTATGCTTGACTGATAGTTGTTATTATAGGAAAACTCCATGAGGGATAAATACTTATCCCAACTTCCTTCAAATTCAATGATACAACTTCTCATCATGTCTTCTAACACCTGAATTACTCTTCCAGATTGACCATTTGTTTGAGGATGAAATGAAGTACTAAAACGAAGTTTAGTACCTAAGGCTTCTTACAACTTCTTCCAAAATCTCGAAGTAAATCTTGGATCTCGGTCAAAAATGATTGAAATAGGCACTCCGTGTAGCCTTACTATCTCATCTACATATAACTGAGCCAACCTATCAAGTGAATAATCCATCCTAACTGGAAGAAAGTGGGCAGACTTTATCAATCTATCTACAACAACCCACACTGCATCATGTTTCTTCTGTGAAAGTGGTAAAGAAGTCATGAAGTCCATTGTGATTCTTTCCCATTTCCATTCTGGAATTGTTATAGGTTGTAACAATCTAGAAGGAACTTGATGTTCTGCTTTCACCTGTTGATAAGTTAGACATTGAGTAACATAGTTAGTAATGTCTTTCTTCATTCCATTCCACCAATAATGGCTCTTCAAATTTTGGTACATCTTGTTTGCTCCTGGATGCATCGCATAAGGACTACGATACACCTCGTGTAGGATATTCTTCTTTGATTCTTCATTGTTTGGCACACACAGTCTATCTTTAAAATATAGACATCCATCTTCTCGAACCATATAGTTGTCTACGATACCCACTTGTGTCCTTGCTTGAATGACCTTGAAGTCATCATCTTCATTTTGTGTTTGCTTAACCTGTTGTAGTAGTACAAGTTGAATCTTCAATTCTGCAATTAAGGCTCCACTACTAGTAAGAGCTAACCCCGTATTCATAGCCCTTAGTGCCATCATTATCTTTCTACTGAGAGCATCTGCCACTACATTAGCCTTTCCTGGATGGTAATCAATAAGACAATCGTAATCTTTAATGAATTTCATCCACCTTCTTTGCCTTAAATTCAACTCCTTCTGTGTTGGTAAATATTTCAAGCTTTTGTGATCTGTATAAATATAACATTTTTCTCCATAAAGATAGTGTCGCCAAATTTTCAAGGCAAAGACTATTGCAGCCATTTCCAAAATATGTGTAGGATAATTCCTTTCATGATTCTTCAATTGTCTGGAAGCATAGGCAATCACTTTCCCTTCTTGCATCAAAACACATCCAAGACCACTATGCAAAGCATCACTATAGATTACAAAGTCTTTTCCAGGCTCTAGTTGGGTAAGGATGGGTGCTTTTATCAACATTGCCTTCAACTTCTAAAAACTTTCTTGGCACTTGTCATTCCACTCAAATTTTTCATTCTTTTCAAGTAGTTTCGTCAGTGGGGCAGCAATTACTGAAAATCCCTTCATAAATCTTCTATAATACCCTGCTAAGCCAAGGAAACTTCTGACTTCCGTAGGGTTCTTTGGTGGTTTCCATTCGACAACTACTTCTATCTTTTTAGGATCCACTTTAATTCCTTCTGTAGAAATAACATGGCCTAAGAAAGAAACTTCTTCAAGCCAAAACTCACATTTGCTAAGTTTGGCATACAATTTATTTTCCCTCAAAGTTTGGAAGACTATCCGCAAATATTGATCATGCTCTTCCCGTGACTTAGAATACACCAAAATATCATCAATGTAAACCACTACAAACCTATCTAAGTATAAGTAAAAGACACGGTTCATGAGGTCCATAAATGATGCTGGTGCATTAGTTAGACCAAATGGCATCACCAAAAATTCATAGTGCCCATATCTAGTTTGGAAAGCCGTCTTTACAATATCATCATCTTTCACTCTCACCTGATAGTAACCCGATCTCAAATCAATCTTGGAGAAGTATTTGGCGCCCTTGAGTTGATCAAATAAGTCTTCAATCCTTGGCAATGGATACTTGTTCTTCACTGTCAATTTATTCAACTCCCGGTAATCAATACATAATCAGAGCGACCCATCTTTCTTCTTAACAAACAACACTGGTGCACCCCACAGGGATATGCTCGGGCGTATGAATCCTTTGTCTAACAATTCTTGCAACTAAATCTTTAACTCTTTCAGTTCAGCAGGCGCCATTCTGTATGGTGCTTTGGATACTGGTGCGGTACCCGGTAATACATCAGTTGCAAATTCTACCTCTCTTTTTGGTGGCAACCCCGGTAGTTCTTCTGGAAATACATCACGAAAATCACATACTGTAGGAATATTCTGCAATTCTAACTCACCTTTCTTTGATTCTAGAGCGAAGATTAGGTAGGCCTGACATCCCTTCCTAACCAGCCTTTTAGTCTTCATAAAATAAATTATGTTACAGAGGTAATTTGATCTTTCCCCCACGATAACTATTTTTTCTCCGTCAGAAACTTGAAGTGACGTTCTTTTGTTTTTGCAATCCACTACAGCTCGATGTTCCGATAACCAATCCATTCCCAAGATAACATCATAATCTTGGAAAGGTAACTCAATTAAGTTTGCAAGTAAAAGTTGATGTTGAATCATAATAGGGCAATTCATATACACTTTGCTTACTATCACACTATGTCCTAAAGGATTAGTCACTTCAATATTTTCTCCTAATTCTTCTACATGTAACCCTTTCTCTTGTGCTAATGTAGTACATATATATGAATGAGATGAACCGAGATCTATTAAAGCATAAACATCGTGATTAAAGAATGAAAATTTATCGATAATAACTTCAGTAGATTCCTGAGTCTCTGGCCCTCGGATTACATAACTTTGTGCCATTCCTCCCGGTCTACCACTCTATGGTGCTTGTTGAGTCACATCATGCCCGCTTGAACCACTAGCATTTCCTCTTCCCATTCCTCTTCCACCTTGCATTGTAGGAGTAGGAACTACTGCAGGTGCAGATGTACTTATCTGTCTTTGAGGATAATTTGGAATCAAATATTCTCTCGAGCCACATTTAAAGTAGACTCTACCTTTTCCCCAGCATTCCCCTGTATGTATCCTTCCACAATTAGAACATTATGGAATATTTCCTATGTCTTAACCTGAAGGTACACTAGCCGCTGACCCCGTACTTATGGTTTATCTCGTTGAAAACCCTCTGAAATGAGACTGTGTTTGTTCTAATGTTCCCTTCTATTTCTTAATTGGAGATTCTGAACTAGCTGGACCCAGTGATCCCTTTTAATATCCAGACCTTTTTACCATTCTATGTTGCCTATCTGAATTGATCTTCTCAATGCCCGTAGCAGCATCAACCAAGTCAATGAATACCCTAATCTTTTGTGCAAGTAAATGCACTCTAATTTCATCATTCAGCCCATCCTCGAATCTCTTACATCGCTTTACTTCACTATCAATGATATCACGAGCATACCTCTCGAGTTTGAGGAATTGAATTTCATATTCTGATACAGTCATTCGTCCCTGTCTCAAGGATAAGAACAATTTCCTCTGCTCATCTTTAAATCGTTCACTAACGTACTTTTTGTCAAATTGTTCCAAGAAAAGACCCCAAGTGATTTCTCCGGGTCGCCTTTCTCTCACAATATTATCCCACCACCTTCTAGCTTATTCTTTGAGTAGACCTTGCACACAGCCTAATCTCTCTTCATCTGAAAAATGAAGCCTGGTCATATACCATTTAGTATGATCAAGCCAATCTACTGCAAATACAGGATTCACTGTGTCCCCTTTGAAGTCATCAGTCGGAAGCTTTTTAATTCTTTCAAGAGAAGTGTGAGCACGGGATTTTACAGTCCCTCTCGCGAGACGATGATGAGGTGTACCCGATTTTAATGCCTCAAAATTAAAAATTCTCCTTGGAATTTTTATTACCAAAGTAATATTCCTCACGAATTTTTATTTGGTAGGATACAGTTCGGCGTGGCCAATTACGCGTCCGGGGAGAACTTGAATCGATGATTGACACCCAAATAATGAATACCCTTTAAAATATTGTTAAAAGTCAAAAACATGCCTTTTTACCACTATTAAACCACTTTTCCTGACTTTTTTAGCTTTTTGACCCACTAACTGTTGGCATACTGAAGGCTGATGCCGCCAAAGGCATCACCCATGCCGCCGGCGGTATCACCATACCGCCGGCGGCATGACTCGAAACGGGTCCCTTCACAGACAGCCTTTTCAGCCACTTTCGGTGGAATTATTAAAAAAGGCCTCAAAAAGCACCCCATTTCACCTATAAAAGCACACCTTGAGCTGCACTTAAAAGGAAAAAAAAAAAGGGGGGGGAGGAATTGGTTAAGATTTTAAGGTGGAAATAGATTATAGTGAGATAAGAATTAGATAAAATAGAAAAAAGGGATTCCGACCCATTTTTCCTGGTTTTTCTTCTTTGAACTCTCTGATTGTGAGTTAAAATCGACAAGCCTTTAAGTTAAAATCAGCTTAATTGAACTTAGAAACCAAAAAGCACTTAAAATCATTGTTAAATCGTCGTAACAAGCTCCCCGGAGGTGTTTTATTCGGTTCAAGAAGAGGTGGATTCATGACCTCGAGGTAAAAATCCTGAGTCTCATAGCTCTTTGGCATTAATACTCCTGACTTGTGTTAATTTTTTGTCAATTTATATTCATTTTTGAGTTTTCGGTCTGTCTTACTGCCACCGCTGCTGCCCACAAGCTGATACCGCCGGTGATGTAATTAATATCACCGGCGGCATCACCCATGTCGCCAGCGACATCAGGCATGCCGCCGGCGGCATCAGTTATACCGTCAGTGATATGACTTTCCGGACAGTAGTTTTATTTTACATTTATAATTCGGTTAAAATAATGATTGAGCCTAAAAATTACTCAAAAATGGAATTTTCTTGGAAAACATCGTTCAACTCCCATTTCAGCCATCTGACTGGGCTTTGTAATACTGTAAATAAAATATGTTGTACCTATGCTAACAACCTTCTGCAGGCTGACGTATATCGGATACTTAGGTACTTTATTTATTTCATAGAGAAATGTATAGGATTTGAAAACCTTGTAATGATTTTACTTTCTGTACTTACTTTTCTTTTACAGTCGTAAATATTTTATTTATCGTTTCAATCGCTTGATAAACTCGAAAACAACAAAATAACTGAAAATACAAATAAATAGGGTGGATTAAACCGATTGAGGAAGAATGAAGTATCTTAACTTGGCCTAATGAAAAGTATATAACATCATCCGAACTCGGAATCTCTACTTAAGGTATGGTCCAACCACCCGGTGGGAAAATCGTACAAAAAATTTCCCGATTGAGCTGAACCGGGTGGCGACTCTATTTTAAGTACGGGATTTCAATCTCGTATCTTTTGAGCATTAAAATATGCAAAAATCATTTTTTAAATATATCACACTCATCTCTCCTACACACCAAAACGGGGTCGGCCCGACCGGGTCCGGCCCCGCAACAGCCACGCGAGGCGTCGTCCGCTCACAGTGGCGACTCTACTGGGGATTTTTTTTAAAACTTGAATCTTCTTTTATAGTTTAAAAGATTTTGATGATGTATTAAAATCATTGGCCAAATTAAAACTTCATTCTTTTCTTATGACATTTTATCCTCACGCGTGTAGATAGTTCGGTAATTATAGGTGCCCTATTTCATCCGAGAAGCTCGCAAAGTATCACTCATGCCCTGTTGGAATTGAGGATGCCTAGTGGGTGGATCACTCGTTTTAACCAACACATAAACTCCTACGATCGCACCTATTTAGGTAGTGGTCGAGTGACGTGGAATCAAGGTAAACGAGAACCTTCTACATTAACAACCCTATACCAAAGCCGCGCTAGAAAAAACCTTAGCACATTATCCCCATTAGGATTAACCAAAATAAATAAAACAATTAGGACGCGCTTTTTTTACCATTATCGGTGAAGAGGCCAAACTCTATCCTTCCAAAGAGGCGTTGCGCGGGAGTCATAAGGTTGGAAGAGGGACGATTCGCGTGCCATATACTCTATGATCATGCACCCCCCATGCATCGGCTCTAAGAGCCGACAATGAATCCGCTTACCCTTACCACTTCCACCCGTGGAAGAGGTTTAGTAACATACATAGGACTTCTCTCATACCTTCTTTGCGTCACCACATATCGCTATGTATGACGTGAAGTACAGACGTCTCACGTATGTTGGAGGGATAAGCCATCACATCATCTCTAACCACAGCTACTTGCAGCCATACGCATTACACACCATTCCCAAGGCACAAAAGGCATGCATACCACGCATACCATTCACCAATCCATTCATGGTTTAATCCGCTGCCCACCATTTCAGCTAGGAGGAGGCGCACTGACCGTGGCATCCCGGCCTGGAAAAGGATAGAACATCGCCTGATACGTCATCCTCTGACCCCGATTGCCACCATAAAAGTTAAAGGAATTCCCCATACCGATTCCAGCAAGCAATCAGATTCAGAACAAGTTCAGTTGAGCTAAAGTCCCTCTCGACCAACCATGTCTTTCCCAAGAAATGAAGGGACCCCTCCTCCGAAAGAGCCCTTAGGTCCCACTTTTAGCTCGGGAATAGGATCCCAACCACCCCCTGGTTTTGACTTCACCAGTGCCATGATGCAATTCTTAAACTCAGATGCTTTCCAAGCCTCTATCCAAACTATGGTCCAGGCAGCAATTAAGCAAGCTCTGAAAGATATGAATTTCGAGCGAGTACCGGCATCTGACATCCAGGCCCCGAATAGTTCAATATAAATGTCGACCAGCTTAGTAGAGGCAAGACCTATCGCACCTGTGTTTCAAACAACCTAACCCTTGACGAGTCCATTCCAGTTTGGGCAGACTTCAGCTCTCTTGTCGGCTTCAACCACTCCACCAGTTGTGCCTTTCAACCCGAGACCCTTCGCCCAAAACTCCACTCCTCTGATATTCAATCACCAAAGCCCGGTATCTCGGCCACTACCCTCATTCATGCCTTCGCAGTTTATCATAACTCCTAAAGGCACCACCTACCCCCAAAATCCATTTGCCAGCCATCTGACTATCTGCCATACGCTGCCTCCGACATTCAACGACCAGGTCACGCAACCTCCGGGCATGACACCTGAGGTAGCCACTTTTATTCGACAAATGATAGCTTCTCAAACCGTCAATGACCAGGTCGCGTATTCTCCGGGTGTGACACCTGAAGCCCCAACCATCTCTCACGAACTGATCAGCGACCAGGTCACGCAACCTCCGGGCGTGACACCAGAGATCCAAGCTTACATCAACCGCCTCATCATTAATAAAAATCCTGAAAGGGATGAGGATTGGGTCCCCGGCAATTTTATTATACCAAACACGGCTCATTATGATGGCTCACGAGCACCCGCCTCTCACATCATAATGTACGAAAGGGTGATGTGCGTAAAGAAGCTAAGTGATAAGGTGCTGGCTGAGATGTTTCCTTGTTCTCTTCGAGGACCTGCACTCTAGTGGTACACCACTTTGTCACATCATATTATCGCCGACTGGACTCTCTTATCTGAGGCATTGAAAGTGCATTATGGTTTTAATACTATGATGGAGATGACCCTCCAACATCTTGAGAGTGTCCGTCAAATGCCCAATGAAACCTTTAAGCAATACTTCAATAGGTAGATGTCAACCCAGGTCTTGATGAAGTCCAAGCTTACCCTTGAGGAAATGATTGTCAAACTCCTCGAAGGATCTCTCCCCCTATTTTGCAAGGAAATGGCTATAGATTCCTTTCTTTCTTACAAGGCTGTGTTTGATAAAGCTGAGAAAATCGAGCGTGAGGCAGAACGTGAAAAGGCCGAAAGAGCGGGTAAACCATGGTTCAGGAAGAACGAAGCTCAACCCTCCGCCCTAGTGCCGGCTAAGCTAAAAACACCGGCTGCTATACAAGCCAATTCTCACGCCCCCGCTATGCCAATTACGACCAATCCAGCTCCACCAAAGATTGCCACAGTCCAGCCTCCTCGCCGCCCTTTTATTTTGACCAACCCCTATAAATTGCCCCTGCGGGTCATCTTCCAACGCTTGAGGGAAGCAGGTTTTATACAGTCCCTTCAGGAATACAAGCCACCCAGACCTGAAGATAAGAATAACTTTTGTAATTATCACATTCAGGTGGGGCACCAAACTAACAACTGCAAGGCCCTGCTCTCAGCTATTCAGCGGTTGGTTAGCGAGGCAAAGATTGCTGAACCAGATAAAGCCCCGAGCAACATGAATAACCCTTTACCAAACTTCAGAAGTAAGGTCTGAATGGTCCAATCTGGTTTACCTGAAGCCACAGTCTTCAATCTCCTCGCTCGGGGTCCGGGCAGTAGTAACTCCGTCCTGGTCATCGGTTCAGGTCTACCATCTTGCTCAGTTTTTGACCTTATCAATCAGGCCAACCCAGGAGTCAACTCCATTCAGGGAATGGAAATTGATCCAAGCCAACCAACGCAAGAGAGTCACAGGCCTAAACCATTTATGGCAAAGAGAAAGAAAGCTGAAGGGAAGGCACTATTTAGCGTAGATTCTTCTGTTTCAAAGGAGAACTACACTGATGAGGATGGGGAATGGCTCGGGAATCCAAGGCTATAAGTACCAACTTGTTCAAGGTCGACCATCATGACCTTTTTAGTGTGGATAAATATGAACTACAAGACCCGGATTCGGACTCCGAAGAGCAATAGTACCTATTTGAGACGCGAGCCACCAAGAGCGTCGTACTCGATAATGTCCTCAATATCACTCGGAGTGGTCGAGTATATCAGCTGGAAGATCGGTATCTCCGTCTAAACAAAGATCCGGTTCCTGGCAGGGTTGGAACTACTATAAGGCCCCTTTCTCCACCTCGGCCTATTCCTACCAGTCTTGAGGTTGACCCCCTTATTACCCAGTTAAAAAACACCCAAGCCCGATACAACATCTGGCAACTGGTAATGGACTCTGAAAGCCATCGCAAGGGTTGGATCAAACAGCTCCTTGATCTGGAAGCTAATCCAACCACCTCGGTCGTTGAGATGTGCGCCACGATAGGAGAAGGCATTCCCATGAGAAAAGGGCCTCAGATCGTGTATGATAGTTTTAAACTTACACTTGAAGGAAGGGATCACAATAGGGCCTTATTCATCCGGATTCAAATTCTCGATAAGGTCATCCCGTGCGTCATGGTGGATGACGGCTCCGCCCTAAACCTATGCCCTCTAAAGATCCTTCCTCATCTGGGACTATCAGAGGAGATGCTTGAAAGGTCCAGCATAGTTATTAGAGCTTACGATGATTCAAAGCGCAATGTAATTGGGACCTTTGAGGCAGGAGTCACTGTCGAAGGTGTCACAAGCAATGTACGTTTCACCGTCCTTGACATTCCTATTACCTATTCTCTGTTGCTTGGCCGGCATGGCTCCATGCTTTGGGCGCAGTTCCCTCCACACTACACCAAAAAATCAAGGTAATCCATGAGGAAAAAATGGTGACTATAGAGGCCGATCCTGCTTCCGTCATAGCCGTAATGGAAGCCAAAGCTAATCTAGAAAAGGGCCTCCAGATTGCCATGATTAATAAAGCTCAAAAACCTCCTCCCCTTTGGTACGGCTACCTCCACGTGGGTATGGGCAAACTGATGAAGAAGTCTGGTTACAGGCCTAGCAGAGGTGGAGGAATACACGAACAGGGAATTGTTGAGGGGTTGGAACCAAAAATCCTCATCCATGGAGCTGGACTAGAATATAAACCTAGAAAAGCCTATCGTCGCGTCCCTTACAGTCATTGCCGCATGGTCACTGCTTGTGAAATCCAGGGAAAGAGGTCTTATAAAGGGGAGCCCGAACCAATCGAGCATGGCGGGAAAATGTGGCCCGGCTTTGAGATCTTTAAAGATGTCTATAACTTTGAGGTCGGTCATATGATAGTTTCAGCTGAACCTGAGCCTACGGAGCCTGACGCGCCTGTCAACGTGATTTCTGATAAGGATAAGGGGAAAGATAAGATGTATCCTGAAGATGAGCCTATCGATCCAGAAATTGAGGATGCCGTGGCAACCGTGACAAAAGCTATGGTACTGCTGATGAAGAAAAGCTGGAAGGATAACAGGAAAGAAGATGCCATGATGGCTATAGTAGAAAAGCTCGCCAGGACTCTAACCGAAAAGGCTAACCTGTCTGAAGAGCCATCGCTTACCACTACCCAAAAGACCACTTTAGAGCGCAACCTAAGCACCACCCTGACAGATGATACAGAGAACACCTCTCCCATCGATGCTGCCACTAAAGCCCCTCCGCTTGTGGAGGAGGATATGGATGATGTAATTTTTAATATTTCTGATGTTTTTGATACAAACAATGCTGCTTATGAGGCTTTTTATGCAATGAATAACTCCCGTTTGGCTTACTTGTTTGATGTCTTTCCTGATGGGTCCATGCATTCACATAACAATATGCATAATATTTTTGGCATTAGTGAAACTCTATTAAGTGAAATAAACCTAAGTATGGATGACAATCCCAAAATGGTAACCATTTCCAAAGATTTAACTCCCAAGGAAAGAAGTGATATCATAAAAGTGCTTAAAAATCATGTTAACGCTTTCACCTGGTCGTACGAAGACATGCCTGGCGTTGACCGAAAAATCGCCGAACACAGGATCCCAACTAATCCTAAATTCTGACCTGTCAAATAGAAGCTCCGCCAGTTGAGACCTGAATGGGCAGAACAAGTTAAGACAGAGGTTTCGAGGTTGATCGAAGCTCGATTCGTAGAAGTAGTAGAATACCCAACTTGGTTGTCCAACATCATCCCGGTGCCAAAGAAGGATGGTAGAGTCCGAGTCTGCGTAGACTTTTGAGACCTCAATAAAGCCTTACCGAAGGACGACTTCCCTCTCCCGCACATCGATGTCCTAATTGACAGTACCGCCAGGGTGGCTATGTATTCGTTCATGGATGGGTTCTTAGGATAAAATCAGATCCTGGTTAATATTGCCGACAAAGTCAAAACAGCATTCATCACTGAGTGGGGGGTGTATTGCTACAAGGTAATGCCATTTGGGTTGAAAAATGTCGGAGCCACTTATTAGCGAGCTGTAACTGCCCTCCTACACGACATGATCCATAAAGAAGTGGAAGTGTATGTGGATGACATGATTGTGAAATCCGTCACTCAAGAGGAACACCCTGCTGTTCTTGACAAGTTCATGACTCGTATTGAAAAGTATAATCTTCGTCTGAATACAAAGAAATGCGTATTTGGAGTTACCTCCAACAAGCTGTTAGGACACGTGGTTAGCTAAAAAGGGATTGAAATGGATCTGAACAAAGCCAAAGCCATTAGGGATATGCCTTCCCCTAAGATAGAGAAAGAAGTCTGATAGTTTTTAGGGTCCTTACAGTATGTTAGTCGATTCATTACCCGCCTCACTACCGTCTACGAACCTATCTTTAAGTTGTTAAAGAAACAGCAACCCGTGGTATGGAACAATCACTGCCAAGTAGCATTCGACAGAATCAAGGCATACCTTATCAATCCACCCATCTTGACACCCCCAATCCTAGGGAAACCACTCATCCTTTATCTAGCCATTGAAGAAATATCCGTCGGAGCCATGCTTGTCCAAGAACATGATGATAAATGCGAGCATGCCATCTACTACCTGAGCAAGAAGCTATTAGATTATGAAACCCGATATTCGATTGTAGAGAAGACTTGTGCTACCATGGTTTGGCTCACTAAGAAGTTGCGACATTATTTCCAATCCTATCGAGTCCAGGCCGTAGCCAAAATTGATCCAATGAAGTTTCTATGTCAATCCTCTACTTAGTGGACAAATTGTCCCGATGGCTACTTCTCCTATCTGAGTTTGACATTGAATATGTAACCCGAAAGGACATTAAAGGGCAGGCTGTAGCTAAATTCTTGGCTAATCAACCCCTCAGCTCCGACTATAGGGATAGTTTAGAGTTCCCTGATGAACAGCTTGCCTCTGCTACAACCCTTGATGATAATTGGACAATGTACTTTGACGGCGCTGTGAACCGCCGGGGAGCAGGTCTCAGAGTCATCATCGTCACACCAGATATTGAGATAATCCCGTTGTCCAAACGTTTAGAATTCGCTATCACCAACAACGGCGCTGAATGCGAAGCTTGCCTGTTCGGCCTCGAGGCTCTTCTTCAGGTTCAGGCACACCATGTATCCGTCATCGGAGATTCGGCTCTAGTTGTCCGTCAGGTCATTTGAGATTGGAAAGTTAAAGAAGAATCTCTCCGTCCTTATGTTGAGGCTGTCCGTAAATTGTCTGAGAAATTTACCTCATGCTTGTACCGCCATATCCCTCGAGATGAGAATCAAATTGCAGATGCTCTCGCCACTCTCGCGTCCTTATGGGAAGGACCCCAACAGTAACCTATCCGCCTGTTGGTTTTGCTATCCACCAAGACCCTATATCATGTTCAATCGACTCCTCCAGTTCTCGCCATTTCATCCAAACCTTGTTGGTATTCTGACATAGTCCTATTTCTTCAGACCGGCCAATACCCCACAGATTCTTCCGACTCGAACCGAACCACCCTACGGCGGCTTGCTACCCAATTTCGTATTATAAATAATGACCTATTCAAGCGCACCAGTGATGGCCTACTCCTCTGTTGCCTCACTGATTTTGAGGCTCAAAACGTAATGATCCAGGTCCATGCTAGCGACTATGGCCCTCATATGAATGGTCTTGCCCTCGCAAAGAAGGTCCAGCGACTAGGGTATTTTTGTCTCACTCTCACAGCCGATTGTATCACCCAGGTCAAACGATGCCACCAATGCCAGGTTTACGGAGATATGCAGCATCTGCCACCGATCGAGCTCCACCACCTATCCACCCCTTGGCCATTCTCGGCATGGGGTATAGATATAATTGGTGAAATCCGTCCCTCTTCAACAAATGGTCATAAGTTCATTGTGGTGGCAGTGGATTACTTTTTGAAATGGGTGGAAGCCAAATCCTTTACCAATGTCACTGCCAAGTAGATGGCCAAGTTCATGGAAAAGCATATCTTTGCTCGGTATGGGCTCCCACATCATATAGTCTCAGACAACGGGGTACAATTTTAAGGAGCAACTGCTTCACTGATTGAGAAGTATGAGATCGAGCACCATAGGTCTTCTCCATACAGACCACAAGCCAATGGAGCTGTTGAGGCAGCCAATAAATCGGTAAAGATGATTCTTTCTAAGATGATAGCCAGTTACAGAGATTGGGCAGATAAGTTGCACTTTGCTATTTAGGGATATCGCACCAGCATACATACACCGACAGTCCAAACTCCATTTTCCTTGGTCTACGGGATGGAAGCGGTCTTGCCAGTTGAAACTCAGGTGACCTCATTAAGAGTTGCTCTGGAGGCTAAGTTAGAAGAATCCGAATGGACTCGAGCAAGATTTAAACAGTTGAACATGATGGATGAACAAAGACTGAAGGCCTTCGACAACCTCCAGATGTACCAACAACGTATGGCTCGGGCATATAACAGTCGGGTAAAACATCAAAAGTTCCCCCTGAAGGTCGGTGATCTGGTCCTCAAGCAGTTGAAACACTCTACCACTGATGCGAGGGGTAAATTCAGGCCAAACTGGGAAGGACCATATGTGATAAAGAAGCTGCTTAGCAAAGGGGCAGCTAAACTTATGGACATGGAGGGGAACGAGTTCATAAACCCCGTAAACCAAGACAGGCTTAAGCGTTATCATGTTTAATTCAAAAGAAACAAACCAGGAAAGAAGCACACGAAAAGAAAAATATACATACATAATAATCGCCTGCCTTTCAGTCTTTTACTGATCGGGCAAAAATTAGGGTGATGCCCGACGATTGGTATTTTGTGAACCAACCATGCAAAAATTAGGGGATAAGACAAACCCGCTAGATTGAAAACCCGAGAAGGGTAATCTAGGCAAAAGTTAGGGTATGTGAGCAAAGAGTGAGTGCCTTCTAGAAAACCGATCTCGGCTGGTCTGCACCGGGAGTTAAATCAATGGAAATGTCAACCAAATATCATGTACTTTATTTTATCTCAATTGATAAAAGTTCTCTTTTGTTAAAATCTAAATGCTTATGCTTATGTGAATCCTGGATTCATAAGTTTAAGACAACTTCGACAAGCTTTGAACAGGGTTTATTTTGTTCCATTTTAGAGTATTTGAATAAAAAAAACCTGATGGTTCCGACAAAAGCAAGACTCAAGACGAACTTCCCGCATCATCATCTCAGTACCTAGAGATCCGCCTCGGTGTGCTAGTAGAAGAGGGATCTTCCCCCTGCTCCGCACATTCCCCCCAAAACGGGCCTATGACCGCTTCTGACGGGTCGGCAAACCTCTTGTCTTGGCAAGCCATCCTCTGTAGTATGTGTCAGTTTCAGTGGTTTCTAGCTGATCGTAATCCAGAATCTCAAACACAGCCTCCCTGGACCACTTCTCCTGAATATGGTTGACCCACCTAGCTTTATAAACTCCGATCTGATTATGGGGAAATTTGATCAGGACTCTCTGCCTTTTACCATACTGATGACATAGCCGGTAGGGGGTATAAAATGAATATTTCTCCAGACCTATCAATTGAACACATGCTCCCCAAGATTCTACGACCACATCCCAAATTCTCCACTATGGGCTAACCCACTGAACCTGCGTGTTAGTATACCCCCTCAAGATAGGCACCCAATCGTCATATGTCAACTCATCGAAATCAGCCCACATAAGCCCTCTCTCCCTCAGATGGACGGGAAGATACTTTTTCGGATTCCCTCGGGGTGCCTCCCTCAGCTTTAGCTTCTCCATCAGCCAGACCTATAATACAAAACTCGGGTAAGGATGGGAGAAAGAAATGTTTGGATCAGTAAGGATGGGAGAAAGAAATGTTTGGATCAGGAAGAATAAGAGATACCTGTAATAATATAAATTGATCCCCAATGGGTGACGAGTCAACAGAAGCAGCATCCACATTTAACAAAACATCGGCCAACCCTACAGCCATAGGGGAAGCCCCTGTCGATATAGGACCTATAAGGTAAATTAGCCTAAGCGGAGCAATCAGGCTCACTCCACACATAAACTCAGCCATGAGTAGTAATGCCATCATAAATGGCCAAGCAGGATGGGATCAGAGCACTCTACGACACCACTCCAGAACAACTTTGAGTTGAAAACTAGGTCTGTCAGGCAACTAAGACAGAAATGGGTCGACAAAATCTAAATTCCATAGCCCTCGTGGAATTCCACCTATGCAAAAATGAAAGTCCAGCAACGCCAGCGAAACGCGTTTAGGACACGGTGTCCCTAAAATAGCATGGAATTCTTTGAGCAAGGGGTAAAGCTCGAACGATGAAAATCGGAAAATGTGGTCCATTGGATCCCAAAAGGATAGTGCCGCTCGAAGGAATTCGCGGCTTATGGGCCATACCGCGACATATTGAAACCCTCAAAGCCTGAATTTTTCGAGCCTCTTCCAGTCGGCATTCCCCAAACTTTGTAAAAAACCCCGTAGTTTTTGATTATGGGTTGCCATGACAGAAATGGATAGAATGGTTGAAATCAAATTACTGGAAAATTGATGACGCCGGCGATGTGGGTGAAGCCGCCGGCAATATGAGCGAAGCCGCCGGCGATGTAATTAATGCCGCCGGTGATATAGGGCTAATTTGGGCGATATCAGATGATGCCGCCGGCGATATTGACTTTCAGACAGCCCTGTATATATTATTTTGGCTCGATCAATTTGGGCGATATGGGTCATGCCTCCAGCAACATGGAGTGAATTTTCCGGCGGCATCAGAAGCATTTCTTCCATTTCAGACCTGTACAAAGCCTATAAACAATCCTATGCTATATTTTCAATGCCTTATCAAACAGCAATTCATTTTTGTATTCAAAATAAAAGCCCGGAGGCTCAAATTACTCAAATTGTACCAAAACATCTAACCCACGACAAAACTAAATTATCCAAACCCCAATGTATTGGGGGTACAAACCAAGAACTCAAAGGCAAAACGAAAACAAAAAATAAAACTAAGCATGCTCGCCACTACCGGCTGGGCGGGATGAAATATCATCAGGACTTGCGAGCTAATTGTCAACATCGTCTTCCTCCCTTCCCTCCGTCATAGGAACACTACTGGACTCCTCAGCCGCGGTAAACGCACGTCGGTCGGCAGACATCTTGATCCCCCTACGACTGGTGCCCCCAGGGTGCGCACGGTCCAGGTTTTATTTACTTCTCCATTCCTGAGCGATGGCTGCCAGTTGACCCTCGAGATCGCTCACGCGGCGCTGTAAGACCGCAGTCTCCTCCTCATACCGCCGCCGGGCTGCGTCTGCATCAGACAAAGAAAGGGCTAATAAATCCTACAAACCAGGGAAAATATCAGTAGTGCTTGTCATGCATAACATTCATACATACATCCCATCTTAACATGTGCATAATAAACCTGAACAAGGAGCGACTGTCCAATAAGGGTATCCCGGAGAACAAAATTGTTCTCTGCAAGTTGCTCAATGTGACTCCGCACCACCTGGAAAATCCAAAAGGCAAATACTCAGACAACTGCATCCATGGCTTAACAAGAAAATAATTATTAGGCCTTACGTAAGTAGTATTTTTAGGTATGAAAATCGAAGCTTGCTGACTCAAGCCAACATTCCTATGAGAGAATTCACCTCAGGAGTTCATCAACAGGAAGGTGGTTTCCAACGGATTGACCAATCGCCCCTCCATGAAGTTTATGCCCTCCGGCACGCTATAGTGCTGGGTCCCACTTTAGTTATCCCGGCACCTCTTTCTCGCGGGTTCCTGCGAAACATGAAAGCCACACGTCAACAACGTTCCTAAACAACTTCAAAATCATACACACAAGCACAATCATACCTCAAAAGAACATTGCTCCCCTTGGGACATCGGCACGCTTCCGCCAGCTACATCCGCACCCACCTCATCCTCCCCCTCAGGGTCGACCGCAACGTCCCCTTCAAGCGGTCATCCTCATCATCCTCCTCCTTATCAATGTCCATAACGTCTTTGAGGTGCCTCTTCTCGTCCTCCAACAGTTGCTCGTTGTGATACTCAATTGTACCGTTTCTATGGATGCGAGGACACACGGGGAGTAGACGCTATAGAAGCTGCTCGTAGAGGCCAGGAACGCTAGGGATCACTCGGCCATTCCCTTTAATATAATCAGCTTTGTCAGCCTCGGCAGAGATCACCAAATGAGGCCACCATAAGCCCCTGGGAGGATCGGCAGGAACCGGTCTTGTAGCCACCGGGAGGGACCTCCAGCCCCGGAAGCGCTCGCTCAGATACCATTGCTGGGACAGGGGGCACTCGATCACAAATCTGCGGTCATCCACCTCCCTTCGGACCCTTGCAACCTCGGCCAAGTTCTCCACCCCATCGAACGGATCCAAGACGAGCTGCATCAAAATAACCAATATAAGTCCATAGACGAAAAAAAAAATTAAAAAAAAAATATATATTAATAAAATTTGCATACCGAGCTCAACCGCACGCTCCTTAGGACCTCCCTATACTGCGTAGGGTACTTGGCCTTCCCACCGATGCCCCCGCACCAGCGAGCAAGGAAGTGAGAGCCCGGTGGCATAACCTTCTTAAAATCCACCGGTGGAAGGATATGATGCTCGAAGGCCCAGGCCTGCACAAATGACGACCGATCAATTCAACTAACGTCTTGAAATAAATAAGAACGCATGTTACCAAGGGAAATATTTCCAAAAAAGCTATACCTGGAGTAGCAGGTGGCAAAGGCGAAGGGCTTTCTCCTTCTTTCGGGCTCCCACGTCCAGCCCGTGGTACAACTGGGCCAAGATAGCCCTCGGCCATTTCTTCCTCCTGATTCCCGACACATCTTCCACTGCGGTTATAAGCACGTAGTTGATCTTACTCTCCGAGATTGGAAAGAACAACACAGTGAGTAGTGAGATCATGAAGGAACGAAAACAAGCCTCCCTCTCCTCCTCAGGCACCACGTTCACCCGAGTCTAGTGATGGTATAACTCACCATAGGACCGCCGTCCAGAAATGGGCTTCAGACCGAACAACTTCTTTACCCGCCTCACCACGGGCCTCTCAACATGGTACTTGTCCATGTAGGCATCAAAATGTATGACCTCATTCGTCCAAGGGAGGCCAGTCATGGCTACCACATCAGAGGGGGTAATTGTAGCTTCCCCAAAAGAGAAATGGAAGGTATGAGTGGTCTCGGACCACCTTTCAGTTAGGGCCATTACTGCAAAATGATGAAGCTTAGGCATCAACATAGGCATGATCTGCACCAAATCCCCAAACCCTGTCTCGTTAATCACAAGCGCGAGCTCAGGATCGTTCTCTGAGATATGGTGCCACCATTCACCGATGGTGCCCATCCCCCCTGTGTAAGTCAGTTCATATGGCTGCAAAGTCGAGAACAAAATAGAAGCGATATCAGACTCCCATAAAGCCTTTTGTAAGGACTGATGTCACCAGGGGCATCACTCATGCCGCCAGCGACATTACTATGTGCGGGCAGAACCAGTTTTCTCCCTAAATCGCACCCATCGTGCTAAAAATCACTAAAACCATAATTAATCGAACAACAAGCCCAAAAATAGTAAAAATCGATCCTAAAGCATGCAGTATGACTGATCTATTTCACATTTTAAACCCCTATCATGGCATGTTTTCAAATCTAAAGCAAAATCAAATCAAATCCAAAAAGAAGTAATTCAGGTTTTTGTGAGATTACCTGGACATAACAGAGGTGTTTCTCCTTCTCCGGAGTCAGATTGGTGATAGGAGAGTTAATACCATAACCATACATTTTAGCTGTCTCCTTCAGGCCATATGCAGTAGGAACAGAGAGGATTTTCAATCCCTCTACGGAAGAATCGGGCTGGCTCTCCCTAGCCTTGGATTTTCCCCTGAAAGCCTTGCTGATTCTCTTCATGATTTCAAAAATAAAGGATGAAATCAAAAAACTTTGGAGGAGAAGAGAAGGGGATGCGGTTTCTAAATTGTGAGGAAGAAGGGAAGTTCCATCCCTTTTTAAACTGCCGCGCAGAATTTGAGGAGTTTTAATTTATCTGAAACTGTTCGTCCATGCCACCGGTGACATCAACTCATGCCGCCGGCGATATCATTCATGTCGCCGGCGACATCGCCTCTTTTAGTTCAAATTTTGAAATTATCTGACCAGTCAAAGCTGCCACGTGGCACTCATACCACCGGCGGTATCAATCCATGCCGCCAGCAATATAAGTCATGCCGTCGGCGACATCGCTCCTCCAAATTAGATTTTTACACAAGTCCGACCAAGAGACAATCTCTATAAAGCTCAAGTTCGACCAAGGGATGATTTCCATAAAGCGCAAGTCCGACCAAGGGACAAACAATCTCCACAAAACAAGAAACCCGACCAAGGGGCATTCTCTACAAAGCTCAAGTCCGACCAGGGGACAATCTCTACAAAGCTCAAGTCCAACCGAGGGACAATTTCAACTAAGCGCAAGTCCGACCAAGGGACAAACAATCTCCATAAAACCAGAAACCTGACCAAGGGACATTCTCTACAAAGCTCAAGTCTGACCAAGGGACAATCTCTACAAAGCTCAAGTCCAACTAGGGGACAATCTCTAAAAAGCTCAAGTCCGACCGAGGGACAATTTCCATAAAGCGCAAGTCCGACCAAGGGACAAACAATCTCTATAAAACCAGAAACTCGACCAAGGGACATTCTCTACAAAGCTTAAGTCCGACCAAGGGACAATCTCTACAAAGCTCAAGTCCGACCAGGGGATAATCTCTACAAAGCTCAAGCCCGACCAAGGGACAATTTCCTCAAAGCACAAGTCCGACCAAGGGACAGTATCTCCACAAAGGACAAACCCGACCAAGGGATAATCTCTACAAAGCTCAAGTCCGACCAAGGGATAATTTCCTCAAAGCACAAGTCCGACCAAGGGAAAGTATCTCCACAAAGCACAAACCCGACCAAGGGGCTATCTCTACGAAGCATAAACCCGACCAAGGGGCAATCTATAAAGCATAAGTCCAACCAAGGGGCAATCAATCCACAAAGCATAAACTCGACCAAGGGACAAACCGGTCACCCATCAGGTATCATTCCTATCCCTTGCTCTTTCGTGTGATCATACTGACCTGTGGCAGCAGTGATCCCCCGAGGGGCAGCCTGTAAGCACGGGATTTTGCAGTCCCTCTCGTGAGATGATGATGATGTGTACCCGATTTTAATGCCTTAAAATTAAAAATTCTCCTTGGAATTTTTATTACCAAAATAATATTCCTCGCGAATTTTTATTTGGTAGGATACAGTTCGGCATGGCCAATTACGCGTCCGGGGAGAACTTGAATCGATGATTGACACCCAAATAATGAATACCCTTTAAAATATTGTTAAAAGTCAAAAATATGCCTTTTTACCCAATATTAAACCACTTTTCCCGACTTTTTTGGCTTTTTAACCCACTAACTGTCGGCATACTGAAGGCTGATGCCGCCAAAGGCATCACCCATGCCGCTGGCGGTATCACCATACCGCCGACGACATCGGTCATACCGCCGGGGACATCACCATGTCGCCGGCTACATGACTCGAAACGGGTCCCTTCACAGACAGCCTTTTCGGCCACTTTCAGTGGAATTATTAAAAAAGGCCCCAAAAAGCACCCCATTTCACCTATAAAAGCACACCTTGAGCTGCACTTAAAAGGAAAAAAAAGAAAGGGGGAGGAATTGGTTAAGATTTTAAGGTGGAAATAGATTATAGTGAGATAAGAATTAGATAAAACAGAAAAAAGGGATTCCGACCCATTTTTCCTAGTTTTTCTTCTTTGAACTCTCTGATTGTGAGTTGAAATCGACAAGCCTTTAAGTTAAAATCAGCTTAATTGAACTTAGAAACCAAAAAGCACTTAAAATCATTGTTAAATCGTCGTAACAAGCTCCCCGGAGGTGTTTTATTCGGTTCAAGAAGAGGTGGATTCACGATCTCGAGGTAAAAATCCTGAGTCTCATAGCTCTTTGGCATTAATACTCCTGACTTGTGCTAATTTTTTGTCAATTTATATTCATTTTTGAGTTTTCGGTCGGTCTTACTGCCATCGCTGCTGCCCACAAGCTGATACCGCCGGTGATGTAATTAATGTCGCCGGCGGCATCACCCATGTCGCCAGCGACATCAGGCATGCCACCGGCGGCATCAGTTATACCGTCGGCGATATGACTTTCCGGACAGCAGTTTTATTTTTCATTTATAATGGTTAAAATAATGATTGAGCCTAAAAATTACTCAAAAATGGAATTTTCTCGGAAAATATCGTTCAACTCCCATTTCAACCATCTGACCGGGCTTTGTAATACTGTAAATAAAATATTTTGTACCTGTGCTAACAACCTTCTACAGGCGGACGTATATCGGATACTCAGGTACTTTATTTATTGCATAGAGAAATGTATAGGATTTGAAAACCTTGTAATGATTTTACTTTCTGTACTTACTTTTCTTTTACAGTCGTAAATATTTTATTTATCGTTTCAATCGCTTGATAAATGCGAAAACAACAAAATAACTGAAAATACAAATAAATAGGGTGGATTAAACCGATTGAGGAAGAATGAAGTATTTAACTTGGCCTAATGAAAAGTAGATAACATCATTCGATCTCGTATCTTTTGAGCATTAAAATATGCAAAAATCATTTTTTAAATATATCACACTCATCTCCCCGACACACTAAAATGGGGTCGGCCCGACCGGGTCCGGCCCCGCAACAGCCGCGTGAGGCGTCGTCCGCTCACAAGGAGTTCTCTCCTCTCTTCTTTCAATGTGAGGTACTACAGAAACTTGAGGGATTTGTATGTTTCGAAGTACTTGTGTGATTACTTCAGTAGTCATATGCTGAAGTAAAGTAGCTTGTGCTGGAGTAGGTTGTTCGGGAAAGCCATGAACTAGTGGTGGTTCTTGTCTTTGTTCATCCCCTTGTCTAATACAGACCGTACTCTCAACGTCCTCTTCCTCACTCTGGCTGTGACTACTACTAGCCATTACTTATTCTTGAAAATTGGACCAAAGTGGATCAAACAACAAATATAACATATTTATATCCTAAATGGCATGTACATGCTAGTCCTAGAATCGCCTAAACCACGCTCTGATACCAACAGGTGCAACACCCCCTTTATAGGGAGCGTCATGGTAACTATAATCGCCCAATAAACAACTCTACTCCACTATATGAAGTTCAATACTTATAGATTACATATGTACAAATACAAATATAGCGTTTTAAACTCCAAATTATTCTCCAAATATTTCTCAACACCAATTTACATTTCTCACATTATCTAGTACATGCCATTATTCTACAAACCATAATATTATATTAAAATACAAATCCACCTTGAGTCTTACGGTAACTATAGTCACCCAATAAAAAACTCTACTCCACTATATGAAGTTCAATACTTATAGATTACATATGTACAAATACAAATATAGCGTTTCAAACTCCAAATTATTCTCCAAATATTTCTCAACACCAATTTACATTTCTCACATTATCTAGTACATGCCATTATTCTACAAACCATAATATTACATTAAAATACAAATTCACCTTGAGTCTTTCCTTATTTGCTCTTCAAGCTGATCCACTTATACCACTTTGGTCCAAGCTATCTACAAGTTCTCCACCTACGTGTAGAAAAACAACTACACGCTAAGCAATTTGCTTAGTGGTGTCCATAAAAAAAACAATAACTTTGAACATTTTTTAACACTTTAAAAATAGAAACGAAGTATGTTTATAAGTCAAAAATAAATTAAACGACTTTATAAAACCAAACACAAAAACTTATATTATAAACCTTTCAAAGTATAATCAAATTTATTTCCAATTTTTCCAAACACTTTAACCATATATTGCCCAAAGTAAACAAGTCCTGAATAACGATAAAATGGATACGGGAGCGGACAAGCCCGAAGCCAAAGCTTCAATATCAATGTATCGGTCAAGCCTGAAGCCGAAGCTTTAAAATCAATATATCGGTCAAGCCCGAAGCCGAAGGTTCAATATCAATATATATTTATCAGAATATTGGCCGAAGCCTGAAGCCAAAGCTTCAATTGTTTGTACAGTACTGTACCCCCCTTGATTGACGCCAATCTACCCAGACCCGTATTCTACTCATTTAATAAGGGCAATAAATCAAAGTAACATCTTAAAAATTCTAATATAAATTATCAATCATAATTCAACATAACTTCAGTAATCAAGAAATTCAAATACTAAATTTTAAAGCATCAAACTTCAATTAAAACACAATAAAATCAACATTCATATTTTCCAGAAATTTCCAGATTATGTGACCTGATTCCCTTGCATTTTTCACTATCAAAACATCACCCAATAGAAGAACTTTCTTCTAAACATAAGTAGCCACATGTCTCAGCTTTCCAAAACTACCAGAGTCATGGAAATCTAAATTGTATAACCAAAGTTATGATCAAAATACTAAACAGTATATAAAGCTGAGATTTTGAGAAAACAGATTTCATGACTCAACTTCAAACGAAAATTTTACATTGAAAACGAACAAAATTCAACAAGGTTTCTTCTAAATATATATTCCTTACTTTCTGTAGATATCAATAGAATTAAGAATCATTCAAATCGGATTTATATAACAAGAGAAAACATTAAAACAAAATAAGGATATAAATCTGGAAAATTTTCCAAAAAAAAACGATAAATCGAAATTTGAGACACAAACCTTTTTCTAAGCTCTTTCTAGCTCTCTTCTACCTCTTTTGCCTTTGATTTACTTGCACTAGCTTCCTCTACAACAGCCATATATAATTCTATCAAGATATTGTATAAATAAACTTTCTAATACCATAAATATGCTTAATCTACCATGAATTCTACTAATTAAGCTTTAATTTCATCAAAAATCACTCACCTCAAATCCGGGTTACTATTTATCTGAACCTTAAAATTTGAAATCCTCCTCTTCTAACCTTGATTGACTGAAATTGATGATGATAGAGGGCTTAAGGATCGATTTCTAACAAGAATTTGAAGTTTAATCGAAGAAATCGGAAATTTTTAGGTTATAGAATTTTTGATAAAGGAAAGGAAGATATGGAGAAGGAGAAGATGAAAGTGAATGGGATGAGGGGGATGAAGGGATACGTATAGGATTTGATTTTCTTTTTTTTTTTAATTTTCAATAATGTCCTTGAACAAATAATTAAATGCCGAATTCATTCCTCTTACTTAATTAACTCTTATTTCCTCATGTCTTATATCCAATAACAATAATAATAACTATAAAAATAATTTTCATGATATTTTAATACTATAGTAATTTATTATAAGTAAATTTTGAAATTTTGGTTCATTACATAGCTCCCACTGTTTACATAGAACGTATAGGAGAAGAATGAAAATTTAAATTTGGTCAGAGAGTGTAAAGAAAATATAAAAGGTTAATTTGATAAACATAAAATTTAAACCATATATTTTTAACAATTTTCCTTTTTAGAGATACTTATTAATATGACATATGTTACATTAAAAAATGTAAAATGATAATTTAATAAAACCATATTAACCAAAGTACATTATAATTTTTTTACTTCTTACAGTTGGTTCAAGTAAAAGTTAATTTTAGTTTTTTTACTCCTAATATATTATACACTACAAGTTATATATATATATATATATATATATATATATATATATATATATATAACTAAAGAAGTCTTAAAAGACTTTTTTACCCTTATACATTTTTTTAAAATTTTAAAATTTTAAAAGTCATAAAAAATTTTACTTCAGCCTAATTGATGATAATCCAACTAATATATCTTCTAATTACATAATTGTGGTTTATCCATTGCGTATATCTTCTAAATCTACAAGAGAGAGAAACGAGTTTGGGGTTATTTATAATTTGTTTTTTGAAGCGAGCAAAAAATTCTAATCCATCGTCTTCTCTTTTCTTCTCATTCTCAGTAGGTAGAAATATTTTGTACAGGCTGCGTCAATATCTTTCACTCTACACCTATTGTCTTATTCTAATTTATGGTTTCCTTTTAATCAACACAAATTTTGATTAGTATTTATGCTGCCGTTAATTTTTTGTTACTATTTATCCCTGATGAAAATTAAAAGTGCTTATTATGTTGAAGTAGAAACATAAATCGGTGGAATATATCAACCTAATCAGGGTGAAATCGAAGACGGATTTTATATCTAATATAAATCCAACTAAGATGGTATGGACCCTCAAAGTACGTGTTCTCTGTCTTTGGACCATTCTAGAGCGCAATAAACCAAAATTAATATTTACTATTAAAATGATTTTGCAAGACGAAAATATATGTTAAACAATTATTTATCAATGAGTATTACATAAGCGATATAGGTAATGACTCTATGATTTTATCTTTGTATGAGTGTATTTTTAATAATAGTGATTAGGGGAGAGCAAGAAATCTAAAGAACCGAACCGAACCTAAGAATCGAATCAAACCAAACCAAACCGGATCGGACCTAACTTATTAGGTTCGGTACTTGGTTCTAATATTTTTCTTACTTGATATTCGGTTCTCGATTCTGAGGAAAAAAACCAAAAAAAGCGAGAACCGAACCTAATTAGGATAATATATAAATATATGCAAAAAAAGTGTATGGAATTTCATACTAGAAGCCTAACTAATAGTGAACATTAGAATTTTTTATTTATGTTTTTTCAAATATTAATATTATAAGTATTATATAAAAAATATAGAGAATTCCATATTAAAATTCAACAAATGGTGAGCATTGAAATGTTATTATTAATTTTGATTGATTTTGATTATTTAATATTTTATAAGATACAAATAAAGTCATTAATTGAATCTTGATCGAATTAGTTGTTTACTATATTTTACTATCAATATATCAATTTTGAGTTTAGCAAGTTATCAAATTGCATAATAAGTAATTCAAATAATAATTACATCTTTAACAAGAAAAAGGAAATTTGGTTCCATACCGAACCGAACTGAACTGAACCGAACCAAATTTAATTAGGTTCGGTATTAGGTTCCTAATTTTTTGTTATTCAGTTTTCGGTTTATTTGGTTCAGTTCGGTTTGGTTCTTGGACAGAACCGGCCAATGCTCTCCCCTAATAGTGATTGCCTTCAATATTTTATAATTTTGAAATACAGACTGCTCGGATATTGGAGACCCGAACTCAAAATGCGAAAAATGTTGTGCATATTTTTGGTACGAGGAGCGAATACAAAATCATTACAATTCTTTAACACCTAAATTTTCTTTATGCTGCAATCAATGACGGATTAAGCTATCTAAACCAAAGGAGCCTCCTCAAATTTAAAATAATAATTTCAATTGGAAGAATTTCAAATTAACATATTCCTCTTCGATTTGTGTGGAAAAGAAATAAAAAATAGTGGGAAAAAAGGAAAATTTGACATTTTTAGTTGAAAGAATTTTCTTTGTTCCACTGGAGAGCTATTCTATTTGAGATTATTATTGAATGTTGTCAAAGGGCCAACTTGCTACGAGGATCTGAGAACTATTAACAATTGTGTCCATCCAACTTTCAGAGATGCGTGTTATGCACTTGGATTATTGGATGATGATAGAGAGTACGTGGATGCCATAAAGGAGGTGAGTGACTGGGGAATGCCTGTTTACCTAAGGCAATTATTTTCTATGTTGTTGATATCAAATTCTATAACTCGACCAGAATATGTTTGGAATAAAACTTGGAGATTACTCTCAGATGATTTATTTCATAGACACAGAGCATTATTGAAAAATCCAGGTAAACAAACACAACAGCAACTTTTTATTGCATTCTTCTTTAATTTAACATCATACACTAAAGTGCAAGAGTTAGTATTCTTTTTCTTAAAAAGATCTTCATTGACATTCAGATGCAGAGCTCAATGATGGGTAGATAAAAAAGAACCAGTGCTTGCAAATGTTGGAAAGAATACTTAAAGGATATGGAAAAACTTTTCAAGATTTCCCGACAATGCCAAAACCGATTTATAATCTAGATGAAATTAATAGCAGTAATAGATTGATACTTGATGAACAATGATATGATAGACAGGCTTTAGAAGAGGAATATAGACGGTTGATATCAAAGATGACAGATTAGCACGAATCTGTTTATGAAAAAATAATGACACATGTGAATGAACAAAAAGGTGATTCTTCTTCTTATATGAACATGGAGGCACTGGAAAGACATTTATTTAGACAGCTCTGTCTGCTGCTATTCGATCAAAAGGAGATATTGTGTCAAATATGGCATCAAGGGGCATAGCCTCACTTTTATTACCAGGAGGTCGAACTGCACATTCCAGGTTTGCAATTCCTCTCAATATCAATGAGGACTCAACATGCAATATAAGTCAAGGAAGTCCTCTAGCGGGTCTTATCGTGAAAATAAAATTAATTATTTGGGATGAGGCACCAATGATGCATAGATTTTGTTTTGAAGCTCTTGATAGGACTCTTAGAGATATCATGAGATTCCATGATGCATCAAGTATCAATCTACCATATGGAGGGAAAACTGTAGTCTTAGGTGGTGATTTTAGACAAATATTGCATGTCATTCCAAAAGCTTCAAGGCAAGAAATTGTCAATGTTACTTTAAATTCATCATATTTATGGCCTCATTGCTAGGTTTTGAAGTTGACAAAGAATATGAGATTGCAAGCAAATTAGGAAGGTGCGCATACAGATGAGTTGAAAAAATTTTCGGAGTGGATTTTATCGATTGGAGATAGAAAGGTTGCAAATCCAGTGGATGGCATTGGAAAAGTGCGAATACCTAATGATTTGCTCATAAGTCAGAGAGATGATCCAGTATCTGCTATAGCTCAATGCTCTTATCCAGACTACACAAGTCGATTTGGTGATCCATATTTGCAGCAACGAGCAATTCTCGCTCCTACCTTAGACATGGTGGATTCAATAAGTGAATATATAGTTTCTCTAAATCATGGCCTTGAGACATCGTATTTGAGTTCTGATACTGCATGTATGTCTGATCACTCTTTTGGACCTTTGGAGTATGTACATACACCTGAGTTCTTAAATAGTATCAAATCTTCTAGCATTCTGAATCACTCAATCACTTTGAAGGAGGGTGTACCAGGGATGCTACTTAGGAATATAGATCAAACATCGGGATTGTGTAATGGCACGAGATTAACTATCACGAGACTAGGAGATCGAGTCATTGAAGTAAAGATTCTATTAGGAAATAAGGCTGGAGAAAAAGTGTTCATCCCCAGAATGACGTTAACACCATCTGATGCACGATTGCCTTTCAAATTTCATAGAAAGCAATTTCCACTTGCACTGTCATTTGCCATGATTATTAACAAAAGTCGAGGAGAATCGCTTTCTCGTGTAGGGTTATTTATTAGAAGACCCGTGTTCCCGCATGGAAAGCTTTATGTAGCTCTATCGTGAGTGACAAAAAGAGAGGGTTTGAAAATTCTGGTCTATGATGATGATGGACAAGTCACAAATGAAGCTGCAAATGTTGTATATAAAGAGGTTTTTCGCAATTTAATTTGATACACAATTTAATATATTTTTTAGCTTTAATATTTTCTATTTTATTTTTATTATATAGAGAGTATTAAATGTGCCTTTTTAAATATATCCGTGCATAGATACTACACTAGTATACCGTTATGATAAATAATCAAATATTAATTAGCTTAGGAATAAGGTTAGGACTGAATTGAGAACTTAATTTTGTGACAGTCAAAATTTTCATCTATTTATCTAAATTTTGACTTTCATCCCTAGAAATTTATTTGGTTTTTATTAAAAAAATATCTTTAATGGACTATATAATAAGGTTTAAATGTTATACACTTTAAATTCGAAATTTTGGACAAATGTAAAATTTGTTGACTCTTAAATTAGAATTCGAGTTATCTATTATTATAAAGATTATGAACGAATTAAATTTAATATTCATACTCCATTAGATAGATAGAATCACATGTCTTTATTTCGGTGTCTTCTTTTATGTCCTCCATTCATTTTTTGACATGTGGCAGTTTTAATTATTATTTTATTAACATTCAGATTTACTTTCTTACTTTTCATTATATTTCTCCTAGAAACTTGCCACATGTCGAAAAATAAATGAGGGACATAGAATGGAACACCGAAATGGGGACATGTGATTTTTTTTCGATAGATGATAGAAATGAGTTTATAATGTTGAAGCATGTAAAGTCATGTTCTTTTAGAATCTATTTCAATTTAAATACAAACAATTATAAATTTAGGAAAATAAGCTGCTTACAAATTCACATACCCATTTGAAATGCTAAATAAAATAACATTCATGGATTAGAAGAAAGAATATGCCAAAATATCATTCTCAACTCTAAAAACAATTAAACAGACCAGAAAAAGATGCAATGCAATACAAAAGATCCTGATTTTCAAGCTAAATTACAAAGGCGTGAATCTGCAATTTCATAAATATGGCTTTATTCAGTTGCCAATATCCTCTCATAATCACATCACAAAGGCATAGGAAAAGGCGATCAGGAACAATAAAAATACTTGGATTTCTCCACCAAAAGAAAATAACTAGTAAAATCTATAGTTAAATTTGGAGAATTCATAGAAAAGATTAAAGCATTTCAATAGAAATCTCCATGATTAGTTTCAAAACAAAGAAAATTGAAAAGGGAAGAGAAGAAAATGTGAGAAAAGAAGGGATAATAAGGACATATGGGTTTGAAGAATTGAAGAAGGCAACAAAGGATTTTAGAACAAGAATAGGAGTGGGAGCTACTTCTTTTGTATATTTAGCAGAGCTTGGAGATGGCAGATTTGGAGCTGTAAAAAGAGTAATGGAAGATAGAGGTGGCTCTTACAAAACTTTCTTGGATGAAGTTTCTGTTTTGCTTAGGATTTCTCATCCTAATTTGGTTGCACTACTGGGTTTTTGCTTAGAGAAAGGTATGTAGTATAGCTTGTTTGTCTATTTGATCACATTATTTTTTTTCTTCATTTATTGTTAATGAAATTTCTATAATATGGGCATATCTCATTCAGATAAAGATAGAAACCGAGTAACGAATTTTCAAAACACAAGGACCAATCGAATAACGATTACTTAGCTCCAAAGGTCCTTTTCCCCTTCAGTTTTATCTTCATTTAACCTTAGGCCTTACCATATGTAACTTTTTATGCTTTTTCCTTTGAAGAACTATTTGAATTCAAAATAATTGTTTCCTCCAAGCAAAACCAAAACATTAAGTTTAGCCTATTTTCTAGTTCAATTTTTGGCATTCAGCATTTTGAACTAAGAATTGGCAAATTATAAAGAAATATGAAAGATAACAGGATAGAGATATTGTTGCAGGAGAGCAGCTTCTATTATTGGAGTATATACCAAACAGAAGTCTATTTGACAGAATGCACACATACAATGGCCAAGCTTCAGGAACTCTTTCATGGTCAAACCGTATAAACATTGCATTAGACATTGCTAAAGCCCTCGACTACCTTCACTCTCAAGCCGATCCACCCATTATTCACAGAGATGTTAAATCCTCTAACATCCTCTTAATCGACAATAATCACGCCAAACTAGCAGATTTTGGGCTCTGCAAATTGGGCTATGACACACCTGATTCTCACTCTCCTACAGCTATCAAAGGTTCAATCGGGTATGTCGACACTGAGTACCTTAAAACTGGCATTGTTTCGCACAAATCTGATGTTTATAGTTACGGGGTTTTGTTGCTTGAGCTTATCACTGGTTTGAAGGCAATACAAGGATCAGTTGCTCTTGCTGAATGGACTCGAGAATTTAGGAAGAACGATGATGTCCAAGTTGTGGTTAAAATGTTGGATCCTAAGCTTGATGTTGAAGATGTTGATTTAGAGCAGTTCAGAGTGTTGGTAGAGGTAGCTAATTTGGCTTTACTTGAGAATTCTGAAGCTAGGCCAGATATGGACCAGATCATTACTAGAATTTCATCTTCTATTCCTGTATAAAACATGTATATTTTGCTCGAAATAGTTTTGTTATTATAAATAACAAATTTCTTCAGTAGACTAAACACCAAGTACCAACATCATTTTAATAATGTAATTTAACGAACAAAAACAAACCCATATGCAAAATCATTGATACAGCAATTTATTATTATAACAACAGGACAACTCTTATGTTATTTTGATAAAAATGCAGAAGCCGATTCGAGCAAACAAGCATCCAAAAAACCATGAGTACCGACCGATCTTTGTGCTATTAGCTACCAACTAAATTTATGCACCAAAAATTACAATTCATACCTGATATTTGCACAACAAAGTGAGGCTCAATTACTCCATTAGATGCACTCTATTTCCGCTCGGCGCAGAGTAGAGCTCAGCCACCTTTCACTGTGGAAACCATATGGCGATCTGGGAAATTGCTGTTTCAAACTTCTCGAATTCTTCAATTTCAGCCCAGCAAATCTTTAAACAAGTTTGGATTTTGAGTTGATGGGTTCACACCCATCTGTCTCACAAGTGCGTCCTTTTCCAATGAATCTTTACGGTTTGGACCTTTGGTAGTAACTTGTGTGGGTTGTGCAACTATAGATTCACTAGGAGAACAGTTCATAGTAGCGTTAAATGAACCAGACAGAAGATTATCATCACTCCTACTAGATGATAAGGAATTCACGGGACGTGTGTCTACAAATAACTGCATAAAGTCGCCAGCATTAGAAACATTGGTACTGCCAGGATTAGCAGTTGAACCAAGTTGGGTTGGATCTATTAGCCCTTCTAGTTGCTTAAATGGGTCCACAGCTGAATCACTACTACCGCTAGCAGTTGGTTCACCCAGGTCAAGCAAGTCTGGAGGTGGTTGAACCGGGGTTGTCTTCTCTACTGGAACCGTGCCAGCTGCTGATTTTGGGACATGGCTGCTTCCTTTAGGAAGCCTGTGGCCTGCTGTAGATGTCCTTCTATCAGGTTTTGATGTACCTCCAAATAGTGAGGCAGCAAGTTTCTGCTTTTCTGGAGGGATTTCAACTTGTGCTTTCTTTGAATCATAAGATGTTTCACGTGCTTTTGAATTTACATTGCTACCCCCATCTACATGAGTCCCGTTCACTGTTTTCTGTGCACTAGAACTTGAAGTAGACGATGTGGTTGATGAGTAAGTTGGCTTACCCCACTTCTTTTGGACTCCATCTAATCGTAGCCTAACTTCAGATGATCCAGATTCAGATGAAGATGGAACTGGTGCTGCATGTTGGGTTTCCTTGTAATAAGACGGTTCGGGAATTGGGACAAGTTCTGTTGAAGATGCAAGCGATACTGGTGGTGTCATCGATGGCATTGATGGCTTTGGAAGCTCGTAAGCCTCGAACCTAAGACCATGAGATGAAGGTTCATGCTGATCTTGGTTCCTGAAATTGCTCATATTCAAAATTCCGGAACGTTCACTCTCTGGAATATACGGCTGAGCCCCTCCCTCGATTGCACGCTCGACGTAGCTATCGAGAAAAGATAGGCTTTTATCGATCTGCAAACAAAATCAGAGATTTTAGAATCTAGCAGGGTATAAACTGATGTACTATCTGAAATTTGTTGGTTAATAGATGTGGAAAATCCAAAGATAGTACACCAAATTTATTCTGCACAAATAATAAGGTTGAAAAGGCCTCAAGTAAGAAGCAAATGGCATGTGAGATCGAGTAAGTAAAATAAAAAGAACATGAAGCCTTGAATGTATAATAATGCATTCGATGATCATATAATGTGAAGATAAGTATAACCTCAATGTCTTCACAACTAGCATCAGATGGCAAAATAGATTCAACAGCGTGGGCATCTAATCCAATGACTGCTTGAAGCTCATATGCACGCTGCTGCAAGTCTGTTGAGTTGGAAGCTGATAACTCCTCAATCAATGACTGACACTGCATCAAACAAAGAACAGACATAACGCAAGTACTTCCCTATAAAGTCGAGGAAACATATATATTGGCTAGGTAATGATGCCTTTCACAACATAATGAATTCAACCTAAGCTACGAAGCATGTAGCAACGGAAACGAGATACAAAATTGCAAAATATTAAAAGTTCTCAGCAAACTGGAATTATACTTGGGACAAGGATACAAATCTCACTATTTAACTATAACATGCAAAGACCTTAGCTTCAGCAAACAATCAATAATCAGATATATAAAGGCTTTAGGGGATAACCCACCTATAAACTAAGAAAATACAGATCAGTAAATCAACAAAATGTAGAGGTAGGGGTCATCAACAAAGCATATTTCCATTGTATAAAAAAAGGTGAAATTTTGAGGTAAAATCATAACTTCTCTCAAAACTTGTAGTCAGGGACTTGCATAACTTTTCTTCCCCATTCAAACTAACTTTTAGTTTTTGACGATTCACTCTTGATTGAGTTGAATACATCCTCTAGTACTGACAAAACTTCGAATAAATAGCCAGAAAAGGAAAAGTCTAGTCTAAATTGACAGGAACAAGTTGCTTTTGGGTGAAGTTTTTCACCCAACCACAAGTTCAGGTGGCAAGTCTGTCCAACAGTTCTCAATCCACTTGTTCATAAAAGTAGTAGTAGTGTTTACCATTCCATTTGCCTCTCTGACTGAACAAGAAAATAATTACAATAAAGTAAGAACCTCCCCCCATCATTAAAGAGTACATATGTCCAAGCAAGTGCAAACTCATCAATTCGTTAATCCTACCAATGAAGCACCCATAAAACAATCTACGAATTATTCAATAGTCTTAACATGGATAGTGTATAATCTCATACCAACTGAAGGAAGCAATTAAAAGTCATCCACTCTAAATTACCAAGGAGGGTCCGTTTATTCCATCATATTTAACCAATTGAAATAAAATTTGATGGGATAGCCAAAAGAGCTCTGCAAGCAAGGTTTCAGAAACCAACCTCAGGTAAAATATCTAATTTCCTTCCGGCAGCTATTTCAAAAGCATATATTTTCATCAGGGCTGTGACTGCATAAGCCTGAGACAATAAATATTACAACAATTAATCATAACAATAATGATGATCATAACAATGAAGTAAAGCAAAGAACGAAGCCGATAATAATAGTACTATTATCAGTTTACATGCAACAATCCGTTTGAGTGGAAGTTAAGAGTTTTGAGAATAATGAACTTTGCGAAACTTAAATTTCAATACTACTGCACATTAGCACACACAAACCAACCAGAGCACAATATATGCTTTTATTTCAAGCTTATAAAAAAAGCATAAAATGTTAATTCCATCCATTGCAGACATGTCATTAACACACAGGGATAAAATTCATTTCGAGGAGAAACAGACATTAAAAGAACACAGGAATGTGTCTTCTGCGACTTTCCAGCATTTGGTGATGACTACAATCTAATTAAAGCCTTAACCACAAGAAGCTAACACATTTATTGGCACTTGTTAACGAGATCTCTTTTCATGAATACTAGTTAAGAAAATGAGAATAATTGTTAAAAACTGAAACCAACACTTGATGCAACATTGAAAAAACCAGCATGCTATGAGAAGCACAAGCTGGCTTGGACAAGCACCTAGATCTTCCCATACACAATTTTTCTAATCCATTTTCAAAAATTTGATGTAAATGTCATTCTTTATCAAAGCGTAAAAAGGAAGTTTGTTTCAAAAAGGAAAACATGGCCAAACAAAAACAGATATCATCACAGAAAAAATACTGATTATCACTGCCCAGTTTCAAAATCATATAATATGAAGCAGCTTAAGAATGAAAATCCCATGCACTGGATATATTATATGTACCAAATATCTATAACAAGATAATGAGAGATATCCTTTGTTAAGCAATATAACAAATTAATCTTGAGGAATAGTAGACATGCCACACAAAAGCACAAAGAATGTGCATAACAGTGAACAAGAACAAGACATAATCAACTAAAAGATTACATTTTAAGATCAATCTAGCATTCAACATACAAGTGACTCCCAAGAACAGGAGCATCCAAATCCAATCCATGAAAGATTAAGAAATACCTTCACAGTTTCATCACTTGAATATGCCTCAGACACATCACATAACTTCCCAGTAATATATGAGGCAGAAAACTTGCCATCAGCAGTTCCATATTCTCCTAAGACCCAGCAAATGACCTGTAATCAAGAATTCAAAATAATACATATTATTTCCTTTTCAGGAATATCCATGAACAAATAAAGTTTAAGTAAAGCTAATTGAATGAGAAATACTTGAAGAAATACAGATGGAAGCTTTGGCTCTCCAATAATATGCAAATATGACTCCACCTGAAGTGCAAGAAAAGTAAGTCCTAGTTAAAACAAAAACGAATGTCACAAATAGTGCCTGCATAAAATAAATCAAACTTCAATTGCGTTGATAGGAAACACATGGTTTTCTTGTGTACGTCTTGATATCTAAACAACATGAGAAAATAGATAAGATCTGGTAAAACTTTCATAATAAGATTAAGGACCAAAATATATCATGTTATGAAACTCTAATTAAGAAAATTAATATTGTTACTCTTATTTTCAACACAAAAATGTACCAATTACATCGAAATATTTCCAATAATTTCTTTATATCCTTTTCTTTCCAGTCTCTCTCAAAATCATAAGATGCTAACAAACATATAACCTAGCCCATTACTTATTACTTATATGTTTTTTTCTTCATATCAACACAGCATACATAAACTTTTAGCATTATCCACTGCTAAAGATCCTAATGTTAACAGGTCGACTACCAATAGGAAAACAGCAGCAGTGTATATTTTTTTTTCTTCCGAAAGATCTTTGGGATATTATTTATAATGTACTATTACACTTTCTGATGGTTCATCTAATTTCAGATATCATAAAGAGTACAACAAAAATATATATATAAGTGCAAGAGCAACATACAGCAGATGATCGCAACTGGCTATCTGCAGTATCATCATCCTCACCAAATCCCTCAGCAATTAACCGCATCAAATTATGAGCCACCTTACTTTTCACAAGATCGCCAGCATGTTCAAAGACTTTATTCATGGTCTGTGGTTAAACATGTGAATTCTCAACAATTGCTCACGTATTAACTGGTAAAATTAACAATAAAAGGACCTATAATACTAGAAACAACAACACCACATTTACCTGAATAAACCAATGGTTACTAGGTGCAAATTGCTCTGCAAGTTCCACGCATCGAGATGCTATTTCAGTTTTGTAATGATTGTCATTAATACTGATCATGTAATCAATCATGCGATCAACAATTACTTCCACATTTGAGGACTTGGTCATTTTATACAGAAGTTCAAAAGTTTTTCGCTTTAGAGTATCATCTGGGTCCTGAGATGTGCCAGCATCATAGAAAGGATTATCAGCTTAATGGCAAGAAGCGATCGGGAAAAGGGAAATAAAGCATCATCACATGCTGATAATTAATGCATCCCAATCAGTACCTTCTAATACTTCTCCCCATATAAACTTATTCTAATTTATTCAATAATAAGGAACAACAATTAGTAGACTAAAGTAGAATCAACAAATTTGATAAGAGTTCTTGATTGTGATCCCCTCTTAATCAGGTAGGTTTTGAGGAAAAATTACATCCATTTATAAATTTTCTACTTTATTGCTTGTATTCACAGTGTTCAATGCAACTTGATTTTCCCAATAGAGGATTATAGCAAAAAAAAAGGTTGAAAATAGTAATTACTTGAATATGAGCCAATTAACTAATTCAGATGCTCCACAAACTGAACACATAAGTAATCTCAAAAGGACTTCAAAGCGAAAGTCTCACCTCTAAGCAATCAATCACAGCCAACTGATGTTGTTCAGCAATTTCAGGACTCAATTTTATCAATCGTCCTAGGGCATCAATTCCCATGTACTTCAAATTATGACTGTCACTCTGCCAACAAGATACAATGTTTCGACAGTCGGTACAAACCAAATGCATAGGAAAAAGCATGCCCCAACACTGTAAAATCTAAAGGAATACACAATCTGCAGAAACAAACCTTCAAAAATCTTGCTATTACATCAGCAGCAGCTTCTAAAAGCTTAGGATTGGGATATATTGAAGATACACAGCATATGCACTCATAAAGTACTGCATTTCCAATATTACTCAAGGAATCACCCTTCCTAAATATGTCCCCAACTACTGTGTACATGTGCTCACTTGCTTGCTTGTCGCCGCTTCCTAGAAATGCCAAGATTTTAAGCAACTTAATCTGCAATTTTGGAACAATGTATTCAATTACATAGTAAGCACATAAGAAAATGGAAGTGAATAAATTTTGACAAAATAAATTAACCATATCCATCTTAGCGCAACTTATTTATTCAAGTCAGGAATGAAGGTTTGAGATAGTCAATGTTTAAAGTCAGACAACCAAAATTTCATAAAAATTCATAATTCACACAGTAAACAAATTCCATGATGACTCAAAGTAGCCAAAACATTTATTTTTCTGGGCAGAAGGAACGATGAATACATAATCCTTTAGCAGTTCAGTTAGGCTAGTTCTTCAAAGCATATAGCCAAAATCAGAATAAATTAGTAAAGCATTTCCATTTGCCAGGCGAAAAATGAGAAGATCAAAGAGATGAAATCCTGGTGGATAAAGGAATACTATTTAACACAAAAATTCCTGCGTCGTGATAATTGCAAACCTTGTTTTCAGAATCAATATCACCCTTCATCAAAAAGAATCAATATCACCCACATGGGGTTCAATATAAAATTTATTCTCCACAAATCCATGTAGACCACAAAGATCTAAAGACAGTGCACAATTCATAATTTCCCTTCACTACTGATACAAATCAAATAACATAATGAAATCACTTTCTAGAATCCAAATTTGGCTTCTCTGTAATATAGACACAAACTGCAAATGACAATTAATAACTAATTGTAGTTCTACTATCCTTATCCAGGCATTTTAAGTGGTGCCTACCAAAACAATAATCCACTGTGAAATACATTTGGTAATTGGTATTACTGCTGTTTTTATACTTTAGCCTCCATTGAAGATAACTATCCTCTAAAGCTTAATAAAACAAATTTGTTTACTAGATGATGCTGATGGATTACTGTGTACATCGTGGTAAGTATGAAAAAATAGCGGCAGTAAGAAGATCAAATACAAATCGAACATGCAGGCAAAGAGAACCCATAAGACCAGATACATTGAAAAAATTTACATATTCATTTATAAAATCATAGTCAATCTATCCACTAGCAGAACACTTGATAAAAAGAACATAACATAAAGCAAATACCTGTACAAAGGGAGCTGGCATCTGATGATAATCATAACTCTTTGGCAATCGGCGCTCAGCTACCTGCTTTAGAATGCTTACAAAGCTGACCACCAAATCTTTGTAAGAAGTAACATCCACATGTATGAGATCAAAAAGAGGACAAAGTGTTGCACCCATGACTCCAGGGTCGTTGTCACAAAGCCTCTGCGACAAAACAAACCTCATCAGATACCTGCATAACCAGCCATTGCAAATACACAAAGCACCATGCACGCTGAAAACAGCAACACAAGAACGCCGGAGGATAGAGAGTAAGGCAGAACTTGATACTTCCAAAAATAAAGTAATAAGCTAATACATAAAATTGAGGAATAAATCTGAAAATTTTCAAGAACAAATAATATTCTGCATTTTCTACACCAATTGGGACTTCATCAATAATCCAAAATATTTCAAAGCAAAACTGCCTTCATACTACCAGCATAACATTTCCATATTCCATAGCCCGATCGTTAATAATAAGGTGAGTTATATTAAAAAAATCTACATAAAAAATAGTGCCAACAACCTTGAATTAACATGAAATGCAATTTTGGCACTAAATTGAATTTCAGCACCATTTTCATCATCGATTTTAATGCTAATGTAAACCAAGCATAAACAAGCTTAGTAAAGCAATCATTATGTCGCATAATGAAACTTCAGAGAAAAGCAACTTTCAACTTCTCAATGACAAAGGTTTGGAAAAAGTAACCTTCCGAAAATTGGAGACGAGATGAGAAACAGAGGAAGGAGACTTCTGATAAAACCGATGAAGAGCCATAATTGCTTTCTTCCTAACAGCCTCCTTAGGATGTCCCAGCAACTCAACAACCTGAGGCAGCACAGCAGGAATAGTCTCCTCATTAATCAACCTACAAACCGCATTCAAAGCCGCAGAAACCACCAGATAATTATCCGATTTCAAGTCCTTCTGTATAGTATTAACAATCAACATAATCAGTTCATGATCCTCATTCAAAAACAGCGTGACGGCGAGATAACCAGTCCGCTTGAGATGCAAATTATCATCATGGGTCATCTTGACAGCATGAATGTAACCAAAGGAAGCATCGTGACCAAGCATCTCAACATAAAGAAGGCGAATAATGAACTCCTTCATCTTGCGCTTGGGGATATCAGGCTCAACAATGCGACGTTTGAGTGTATCGATCTCAGCAAGAACAATACGATCCTCCTCAGCCTTGGATCGAGCTTCACCGATGGATTTGACGAGATCGAGGAATTCTTTGGATTGACCGAAGCCTCCCTGAGAGCTCATCGCGAGCTCCCGGCCAATAGTCTTGAGTTGCTCCATTAGGAGTTATCGAAAGGGGATTTATAATTAGGGTTTGGGAAATGGAATTGGAAGAATCAGCTATGGAAATGGTTTGAAAGAAGCAGCCAGAATTAGATCTGAGATTGGAGAAGAAAGAGAAGGAGAAGGAAGAAAGAAACAAGAGATGGAAATTAAAAAAAAAATGCGAAGTGGAAATGAACGCACGGCGGTTGATAGGGTGGAAGAAGCAGATACAGAGGTAAATTTGTTGTTTTTACTGACAACTGGGAGAGCTTTTTTTTTTTTAAACGGGATCTAATGTTTAAATTTTAAAAAACAGTAGATGCTAGTTCGACGATTAAGATTTTAAAGGATTTGAGTGACAATTTGATAGAGTTTACTAGTGGTATATGCGAATTTATATTTTTTAAATTTTTTATTATTTTATATATAAAAATATAATTTTAATTAAAAAATAAATTATAAAATATTAAAAAAATAATTTAGAGATGTTTTAAAATTGAAAAATGAGATAATTGTCGGAATATATTTATGTATTTTTATTTTATCAAATTAAGCTATTTTTAGTAGGTTAAAAATATCAAACTATAATTATTATAAATATCGATATCTTAAAAATTTGAATTCATGCGTCGCCTGAAAGAAAAAAAAATTGAATTAGACGGTGCCTAAATAATAATTAATCAATCAAGAATCTAACAACACCATGAAAATAATAAATCGAATAACAAACTTTAAAATAATACCTATATAAAATTAAATAAAAAAATTTAAACCTTTCAAAAAAAATTAAAATAAAAGTTATTTTAATATGTTGAGTATTATATTAAATATGGAATTTCATATAAAATTTTCTCATTAGTCATCTTGATACGTAAACACAACGTATGTACACGTTTTTCTCGATGTACACATTTTTTATTCTGTTTTTCTTTAGTTAAAGAGGATTTCTAAATGAATAGTGGCAAAAATAACTGCTGCAGGCCACCCTATCTAGCCAGTTTGAACAAAAAATATTAACAGTGGTCAAGTGGCACAAACTTTTAGATACTTCATTACTGCTGTTTAAATATATGTAACTTTTTTGACTTATTTTATTATATCTAAATTTATATATGATTTTTTTAACTTTTAAAATATTTTTTATTTAATTATTTCAGGTATGATAACGTGAAAAGTGATGTATATAAAAGATTTTGACTATTAATATTAATTTATCATGTTTCGTTTATTATTAATTTCTCAATGCTAAAGTTTGCTGTCGTATGGAAAGTTTAAAAACAAATTTTTTAGGTAGGGTTGAAAGTAGGGCTTATTGGGGGAGAATGCATTCCTCATCTTCATTCTCATTCTCATTAAGATTTCGAGGAAAAATTATTCCTCATCTCCATCCCCATTAAGGTTTTAGAAAAAAAAATTTCCCCCTTCCCTATTGAGGAATCCCCATTCCCTTTCAGGGATTCCCTAATTCCCCACTAAACAAAAAATTAGGCAAATTTTTTTATCAAAGTAACATAAAACTAAAAATATTTCATGTTAATACATTAAACAATTAATACAAGATATATAATTAATGAAAATAATTATATAAACTAAAAGGAAAATAATATAATTAATATCAATTTAATTATAAAATTTATTTAATAATTAATAAATAATTAAATGGAGTTGAACATTATTTTTGAAAGTATATTGTTACTCTTTATAGTAATATATACTAGAAATTAATAATGATAAGTATATCCTGTTATTACATTTTACAATAAATTGATTTCTTTCATAAAATAGATGTATATCACACTTATGAATCTAGTTTCGAAAATAAAAGAGAGACAAACAAAAAACTCGAAAGCGGCATTTCAAAAAATACAGTTTTCGAGATAAATGCAAAACAAAATCAAAAATCAAAAATTTCAGTTCTTGCAGTTCCTGCCCAACAAACGTACAAAAAAAAAAGCAAATTTAAAAACTGACAAAAAAAAAAGTTTAAGTACAAAAATAGATGGTCCTTATATAAATATTAGACCCAACCCTTCGTTCCTTACAATCCCAATTAGCATTTGATGATTTGATTTGACAAAGCCCAAGATGTAGTTACTAATACATTTTTTACAGGCTAATGTGCACGATGATAAAAAAAAACTGACCCACAATTAATCCACAAATTGAAGATTACAAGATAATTAAAGTTTTACATCTCAAAATGCTTCAAAGTCAAACATCAGCTGCACCAAAATGTTCATCCTTGAATTTATTATTGCTGTTGGAGTGAACTTGATGCACCCCAGGATCAGTTCCTTCACGATTACTGTTGAACCAGTCGCTACACTTGCGCCCACATACTTCACACCCATATTGAGTAAAGAAAAGAGTTAGAGCCATGAATGAATTTTGTTTTTGTTATGAATTCAACCAATAATGTCTAAATGCCATAGTTGTCAAAGGCGCGCCTCATGCTCCAGGCCCACCCAGCTCCAGCCTAATCGCCTAGCTGCCTTCGAAGCTCCTTACATTCAGAAGGCGTGCGCCTCGATGCATCAGGCTCTAGGTTTCAGGCGGCAAAGGCGTACGCCTAGGGTCGCCTGATACCAAAATTAGGTTTTAAATGTACGAAATGTAGTGATTTAGGTAAGTTCCAATTTTAGGAAAGAAGAAATTTAGAAATAGAAATTATGGTAGAAAAATTAGGGCAAAAACATTACTTACGAAAGCTTCATAAGTAAATGATAATAAAATGCTAATAATATTATTATCAAGGATAAAATAATCACTCCATTTTAGAAAAAATCATCATTTTAATTGATTTGAGCACATAGTGGCAAAGGTCGTAGCCTATCGGTTGAGCCTGAAGCTGTGATCCTAGAGGCCACAGATTCGAGTCCACACTCGCACAGGGTGGGATAAGGTTTTTCTTTCTTATTACTGTAAGCTCAATGAGGCAAAAAAAAAAATTTTAAAATGGCCTAACACATCAAGAACCCCTTGAACTTGTCCCTAAACACCTATTTGCCCCCTGAACTTTCAAAAGTTCCCAATGACCCCTTGAACTTGCAAAAAGTTCCAAATAACCCCTTGAACTTGCAAAAAGTGAACCAATTTGCCCCTCAATGCCACGTGTCGGTTTTTGATTGAAGAGAAAAAATGACACCTTTGAAAAGTCAAACCAACCAAAATCTGACACGTGTCATTTAAGGGGCAATACAGTTCACTTTTTGCAAGTTTAGGGGGTTATTTGGAACTATTTTGCAAGTTTAAGGGGTTATTTGGAACTTTTAAAAGTTCAAGGGGTAAATGGGTGTTTAGGGACAAGTTCAAGGGAGTCTTGATGTATTCAGCCTAAAAAATTGATTTGAACACATAAGATAATATAAATTGATGAACCTTTTTATTTTTTTCATGGTTTTATCACTTGGCATAATTTATAAGTTTTATTAGTTGGTGCGCCTAAAGTGCGCCTTGGCCCAGAGCCTAAGCGCCGGGCTGCGCCTAGCGCCTTGACAACTATGCTAAATCCCTCTTCCTTTCTTGAATATGTATATGAAAGTGTTGAAATGAAAAAGCAAGAGTTTATACTCACACAGATATTGATTAATAGATTCTTGGAGCCGATCAAGTGATTGAGTTATAGATGAGCCGCGGTTTACAGCCCTGTCACGCTTGATGAAGCTGGAGACAAGTCTAATGAAGATATAAATCACAAGAAAAAAGAAAGTTAATCCAATAACACAAGTGGCAACGGCAAGATCCTTTGAATTAGTTGCTAAAACAGCATAAGTTCCTGTCACAAATGCAACAACCATGGCTCCCATTGCTGTCACTATGAACCAAAATGCCGATCTCATTAACCAAAAATATTTTCGTTTATATCCCAACAACACCATTATCAAATGCATGAATACAGAGGAAGTGGAAAGCACCATCTCTATTGCATCTGTTAAAACAAATGCTTTAAAAGCAGCGTTTCTACTTAAAATTGGAGTGCCCTTCAACTTTAAATCATTCTCATCACTAATGTAACCACCCGGTAAGGTAAATGCAGCTGCAAATGTAACTGTTGCAACAAGTGCTGCAGCCACCAAATGTGACTCTTTGGCTTTCTCTGTTTCAGGAATTATTGTTTCTTCAATCTGTTTTTCTCTTTGTCTACGATGTACCTTCCCTACAATTTTTATCCCGTATGGATCTTTACCAAGGTCTTCCATCCATTCTAGAATTTCTCCCTGCAATATATTTTGGAGTATGCTATCTTTTTAGACATTAAAGTATTATAAAATTATAAAGGGTTGAAAACTTATTCAAGTTTGCCCAAGTACATTACTAGTTTCCATGTTTTACTAATTTATATATCCCTTCATTTTACATTGTTACATTCTTATACAAGTTATTGAGTCTTTTTTTATTTCAATTTAGTGACATGCGCATTTTTCAAATACCATTTCTTCTAGTTCTTGCATTATTTTTATTCAATTTTCTCCTAAATTGACCATTTCATGTTTACTATTTTCCAAACGCAACAACAAGGCAAATACTATAAGAAAAATGTTCAATAGAAAGTGAAATGTTGCAAACTGTATATATATATAGGAAGGAGTGGTTCATTTGCTGAACTTACCTCGAGTTTGTATCCAATGGTCATCTCTTTAATACGAAAAAATTGAGAAGGTATAGCTGATCTGTCGCTCTGAAGCCAAGATAAAAGGGGTGAGTGGTCGTCAGATGCCAAAAGTAGATCATATGGAGTATACCCTTTGAAATCTGCCTCGTTTATATAATACACTAGTGCTGAATCTTCCATTACAGTTTTTACTGCTTCCTCATCTCCACTGATCACTGCATAGTGAAGCATGTTCCAGCCTCTAGCATCCGTAATTTCACAACAATCAGGGCATTTCTCAATTATTTCTTTCATTATGCTCCCTCTACCTCTACAAGATGCCAGGTGAAGTGCTGTTCGATTCATCTCTTTGTCTGTTGCATATGCCAAGCATTTATCTTTTTCTAATATTTGTCTTACTACTAATAATTTACCCAAATAGGCAGCCCAATGAAGAGGAGTCCACCCACTTTCATCAACTTTTTTGATAATGCCACTTAGTTTGCTCAACATTACATCAAAAGAATCTACAACAAATCCAGAAGTGCATAAAAATTCAGTCTGAATAAATGACTATGAAAAAGAAAAGGGATACCTCTTATCAATGAAATAAATGGGTAATATGAAGGAATCAAACAAAGTAATTGTAGCATGGATACAAACTTACATTCAGCCAATCGATCTTTGGAGATGGGTGCAGCTGCATGGAAAGATCTTGAACTGTTAGGATCGCTGCAATTTGGTGATGCAAATTTCTTCCAAATTTCATTAGTTATTTCAAGAAGTTCTTTTTTTGCAGCTAGACAGAAAAGACTTTCTCCAGATTTATAGGCAAGGTAGGTATTAGGATCCACATGTTTCAATATTTCTTCCACAACACTACGGGAGTTAACTCTATCTGCCAATTGCAAGGCTGTTTCATTCTGATTATTTGTTGACCGCAGCATCTGGCTAAATCGGCTGGCTGCTTCTTCTCCACTCTCTAAATCTATATAAGTTGGCTTTTTGGCTTCCACAATAAATAGTTTTACTATTTTAAGGTGGTCATACTTAGCTGCAATATGCAACGGAATATTGCCTTCATTGTTGGTCTGTAACAATAAGCGGGGACACTTGCAAAGCACCTTTTCTACAAACTCTGTTGATCTTTCACATGGAGAATTAAGGTGGAGATGAAGAATTGTGTTTTTATTTTTTCCAGTAAGTAGATGATCAAGACTTTGATAATTCCCGAACGGTTCAAAGTTGCCATTTGTCGCAGCCTTGTATAAATCAGCATCTACGTGAGTAATGCCATTGTCAATAGAAAAATAAACAGACATTTGCACAATTTGGGAGTATAGGGGTTCAAGAATAAAAACAAGCACAATAAACTATTTATCGAGGATAGTTCGGCACAAGGAAGGAAATAGTTTGATTTACACAAAAATGGGAATGGACAATTTCGGATTAGGCAAGCAAGAATTCAGTAACTTTAAAGAGTGCAAAAGGAAACAATATATGTTCAAAAGATAACTAGAAAGAAAGGGGAGAATTTCGCCACCCTTTGCACAACAGACGGCTACAACAATGGCTGTCTTCTCCAACTTCGCTAGAATTTGAAAAGCAGTGGGCGTAGATTTATGAATAAAATTAGGGTTAGAGTTGAGTTTTATACACTGGATGTTAACCTTACACCATTGAAAGTCTGGTTAGGGTTAGGTGATTCGTACAAGGTAGCATTAAATTTGAGATTATATGTTAAATCTTGTTATGATCAAACAGTAATCGCTAATCGTACAGAAAAATCAAATAGCAAACCAGGAAATAAACAATCCTTTATTAGCAATTGTACCTGACTGGCTGAAGTGGATCGGAGCATTGAAGTGAACGCCCTTGCAGAGAAATAAACTGTATCTGCTAAAACCGTTGAATTCAAATGAGCGTATGAAGTTCTTGCAGAGTTTGAATTCATCGTTGGGGGCAGTCAGGCGAGTCAATTTTGTAGTTGCCCTTCCAATTGTCAATTCGTCGCAGTTTGGCACCGGAGCGAAAACTCTCAGTTCTTTCTGAATTTGGGCGTTTCTTCTTCGTTTCTTTTCAATTGAGATCTGAAACGGAGATACACCTGCTGATGGGCCGGGGCGGCCATGTTCTGGCCGGAACTAATCCAGCTTAGCAAAAACTTCGGTAGCTCAAACCGTTTTAACTTGTAAAAAATAATTGTAAGTTCAATGTGTTACGTTATAATAAGGAGCACCAATGGTCCGATTTAGCCCATGAAGTATTTGAAATACGGAAAGAAATACGGGCCGTATTCCCAAAAGAGTTGCAAATGAATCCATAAGTTCACTAATCATTTACAATAAAAAATTTTTGGGTTATTATAGATGAATTGGCTTCTTGATCTCGATAAACTGAAATAAAAGAAATATTTTTTTTATAAATAACTTGAATAATATTATTCATTTTAGCGTCGTTTACAACCAACCTCACGGTTTTAAAACGCATCGTATAAGTTAAGGCCTTTAGAGCAAGTCCAACCATTTTCCCCTTTTTTTATCCCCAAATCCCATTTTTTGGAATCTACAGTGTCTTTGCTCCAGACATCTTTCCCATTTTTCATTCCTCATTTTACATTTCCTAGAAATAATAATGCTTTACTATTATTATATTAATTTATTTACATTAATTGTATTCTACTCGACTAACAAAATAATTAAAAAAATCAAAACTAAAATATATATAATAAAAAATTAGGCCATGTTCTTTTCAACTGATAAGTAGGTGTACTAAACTGAACTGAACTATACTGAAATTAAACTAAATGATACTAAAACTGAAAATACTGAAACTGAATTATAATTAATAATATAAATAATATTTTTAAAATATAAAATACATAATAATTAATAACACTTTAAATAATACTATATATTCTAATAAAATTTATTAATTATTACATATAATAATAATTAAATATACCATTATAAATTATTATTTTCATTATTATTGTTGTTGCAATTATTTTTATGAATATTACCATATTATTTTAATTATTATCAGTATTTATGAAATATTATTACTTTTATTTATTTATTTATTTTTCTTACAAAATTATTTATCTTAAAAATAATAATTAATAATTTTAAAAATAATATTTTTGATTTATTTTTCTTTATTGTTATTTGTGATTACTGATATTAATTAATAATATTTATATAATGTATAAATAAAAATGAACTAAAATTGAAATTATATTATCATTAATTTTGATTACTTTTTAATATTTATTAATAATAATATACATTAATAATATTAATATAATGCATAAACTGAAACTTAATACTGAATGATGAATGTTGATTATTGAAATTGAATACTGAATACTGAATATTGAAACTGAACTGAACGGAATGGTACTAAATTGAACTGAACTGAACATAAAATAAGTTGAAAAGAACAGGTCTTACATTTCCCAAACCACCATATTTTAAGGATATACCATATGGGGATTTGTCAGAACCATTCCCTATATGTATTCCCTATTTTAGAGATTAGGGAACCATTAAAAGTGACCTTAGGGCCTTATTTATGCATAAATTTAGTAGATACTCCGAAAGCGACATCTCAGGCATTCTTATCAATTTTATCAATTAATTGTTCACCTATAAATTTTTTTATTTTTAATATTAAAAATATTTGTGCTTATAATTTGTCTAATAATATTAAAGTTCTGTTCTTTTCAACTTATATTTAGTTCAATTTAATTTAATTTAATACTATACATATAAATTTATACTAAAATAAATTTAATTCAGTTCAATATTATTATTTATAAGTTAAAAAAGAATATAACCTACTTTTTTTTGAAATTTTATCTTACTAAAAAATAAATATTATATTAAAATTATACTCCATGTCCCATCAGATCCGAGTGGGGCAGCATTTTGAAGTATATAATAAAGATACCATCAATATGAACAATTGAATGCGGTGGGAATTAGGAAACAACAACCAATACAACAGCTGTATAAAATAACTCTATTTTGTACTAAAAGTAATTAATTGCTGCCCAGTCTATTAAATTGAAGTCTAGTCAACTAATAAGTGTTGTAGACTTGGGATTTAAAGATGTGAGTTTATTTAGCAGTTGAAACGAGTGATAAATGACTTGAAATTATTTAAGTAAGATTTTAAAGATGAATTTTAATAAATGTAAAAAAATTTATTAGAAGACTTATTTATTATAGTCAGGTGTATGATTTGAGTTAAATTTATAGGTAGTCATAGCAAAGTTTTGATAATCCAGAAAAAACAATGCCAGTTTATTTCACGATTCGGTGTGTAATCCAATTAAATTTTGCATAGACAAACACTTCTGAAATACCAACTACCTTTGTATGAAGGCTTTTTTAATTTACACAAGGTTCCAAGAAGAGTATTTAATTTTTTAAAAAATTAAATCGACTTCTGTTTCTTATTTCGTTTAGGCTCTCAGATTATCGACTTGTCCATTGTTATAGATTCCTTTTATTAAATAAAAATTTAGCACTGAGGCGTTGTTCTTTTAGACTTTTAAAAACTGAACTGAACTGAACTGATCTAAATCAAACTAAACTTGTTGGACTTCAACTGAACATATTAGAACCTATTAGACATGAATTGAGTTTATTGGAACTTATACTTCAATGAATTAATTATAAGACAGACTTAGTGGAGTTAAAATGAACTAAATTGATCAAATTGGAGCTAGACTGAAATTAACTTACTAAAACTCATTGGATATGAACTATAGTAGATTTATTGGACTTCAACTGAATTCATAATAAGCGAAGGCGAATAGCTCTCTTTTAAAAATCTTCGTCTAGTCCCATTCAGACTTTGTTTATGTCTTATTTTAGAGCTTATTGTCGGACTTTTCATTTTCATGGAGCTGTCAGGCCCCTAATCGATTTATTACCACCTAAGTATCGTCAAGTCCGATTTTTTCCGCCTAGACAACGCCTGAATTCAATTTTTTAACATATCGATATCTACAATAATTATAGTGTTAGGGAATTAAGACCCGCAGGGGAACGAAATATTTATTTTGGGTGATTATGACAACAACAAAATAGGAGAAATAAATTGGTAAAAGGAGAAAACAAATAATCCACTAATGATTAAAAAAATGGTAAAAAATAAATAGAAAAATAAAATACTCAAACCCTTAACCCAAATACACCCCAAACTCACTCTTACAAATATATATACAAGATGTATATATATAAAACTCTCACAAAATGGAATGATCAAAACAGAGCATAGGGGTATTTATAATTGGATTTTAGCCTACAAATATTGAATCTAAAATATGAAACTAAGGAAATAAAATCTAGCCGAAATATGGATATGTGGAGCAGAATTTGACAACTCTAAAAGATGACAAAATATTAGGTGATTAGTTGACTCATTTTGCCGACATATGTTGTATGCTATTACCACCCATTTAAATATCAGACTAAGTATGTGGCTTGTGTGAAATCAAAACACAATTTACAAATCTCCACCTTGTTTTGCATTTCACCGAATAATTCTACTGCCCTTCGGGCAAACTTATATGTCGCAAACACCAATCAAGTTCAAGCATTGCTTAAACTTACTGGTCGGAAGAGGTTTCGTCATCATATCGACTGGATTGTCCGCTGTACCAATTTTAGTAATACCGATATTTCCTTCGGAAATAATATCTCGAATAAAATGGTACTTTACGTCAATGTGGTTCGTTCTTTCATGAAACATTTGATCTTTAGTTAAACAAATAGCACTTTGGCTATCACAATGGATAACAATTTTCTGCAAATTTGAACTGAGTTCACCAGTCAAACCTCTTAGCCAAATAGCTTCTTTTACAGCTTTGACTAATGCCATGTATTCTGCTTCGGTAGTGGATAGTGCAACTGTAGGCTTTAAAGTAGCTTTCCAACTGATAGCGCTACTACCAAGGGTAAACACATAACCTGTGATCGATCTTCACTTGTCAAGATCACCTGCATAATCTGAATCAACGTAGCCAACCACCATGTTCTTACTTTTTCCGAATTCCAAACAAGCGTTAGTAGTACCCCTTAAGTATCTCAAAATCCATTTCACAGCATGCCAATGTTCTTTGCCCGGATTAGACATATATCTACTAACAACACTGACTGCATGAGAAATGTCAGGACGAGTGCAAACCATGGCATACATGATACTACCAACAACACTAGAGTAAGGAACATGTGACATATACTCAATATCCTTTTTGGATTGAGGACATAGAGCAGCAGAAAGTCAAAAATGAGCAGCGAGTGGAGTACTTACAGGTTTGGCATTTTTCATTCCAAAACGTTTCAACACTTTCTCAACAAAACTTCTCTGAGTCAAATAAAGCTTTCCTACAGCTTTATCTCTTTGGATCTCCATGCCGAGAATCTTCTTAGTAGCTCCCAAATCTTTCATCTCAAATTCACTGCTAAGCTCTGCTTTCAATCTGTTGATATCAGACATATCCTTGGCAGCAATAAGCATATCATCAACATAAAGCAACAAGTATACAAATGAGCCATTTGCAAGTTTTCTAAAATACACACAGCTATCATACTGGCTCCTTGCCATGCCCAACCATAAAAGAATCAAACCGCTTATACCACTGTCGAGGCGACTGCTTTAATCCGTACAATGATTTTTGCAACAAGCAAACATGGTCTTCTTTGCCTTTAACTTTAAAACCATCTGGTTGTTTCATATAGATCTGCTCCTCCAGTTCTCCATGCAAGAAAGCAGTCTTCACATCCAGTTGCTCTAACTCTAAATCATGTATAGCAACCAAGGCAAGCAAAACACGAATAGAGCTATGTTTAACAACAGGAGAAAACACATCATTGAAATCAACTCCTTGTACCTGACTATAGCCCTTAGCGACCAATCGTGCTTTGTATCTAGCATCTTCAACTTTGGGAATGCCATCTTTCTTTTTGAAAACCCATTTGTAACCAACAATCTTCTTATCCTTAGGCAGTTTCACCAACTCCCATGTGCGGTTCTTGTGTAGAGATTCTATCTCTTCTTGCATAGCGATAAGCCATTTCGCTGAATCATCACGAGAAATGGCCTCTAAATATGTGTAAGGTTCACCAACTCTTTCTATCTCTTGTGTAGCTACAAAGGCGTAAGTAACATAATCTGCAAACTTTGCAGGCATTCTTCTTTCTCTATCAAGCCTGCTTTCAACAACAGGATACTCCACATGTTCGACGGTAGTAGATTCTTCTACTTCTGTAGGCTCAGACAACTGTTCTAAAATTTGCTCCTCTGTGGCGTCAGACGGAGCAAATGATTCCTCCACCTCGAATGGAACCCCCACCTGCTTATCAGAATTCTGTATATTGGTGTCAGCTGCAACCGAGGACTCTTTTCTTGGATGCAGCATAGCAGATTCATCAAATACAACATTTCTCCTAATAATAGACTTTGGTGACTTGGGATCTAGAAGCCAAACTTTATATCCCTTTACACCAATGGGGTAGCCAAGAAAAATGCCCTTTTTAGCTCTCGACTCTAATTTTCCATCATTGACATGGATATAAATAGGACACCCAAAAATTCTCATATCAGAATAATTCGTAGGTTTGCCAAACCATAACTCTTCAGGAGTTTTACAGTTGATAGAAGCACAAGGAGAGCGATTCACCAAATGAGTAGCTGTTGCAGCTACTTCAGCCTAGAAAGCTTGAGATAAACCAGAATTTGACAACATGCATTGAACCTTCTCCAAAAGAGTTTTGTTCATCCGCTCAGCCACACCGTTCTGCTGTGGTGTTCTTGAAACTGTGAGATGTCTCGAGATGCCCATATCTTTACAGAATGTGTCAAATTCTGCATTACAAAACTCCAAACCATTATCTGTTCGGAGACGTTTGATCTTTCTTCCAGTCTGATTCTCCACCAAGGCTTTCCACTACTTAAAAATGGCAAAGACATCATTCTTGTGTTTCAAGAAATAAGTCAAGACCTTCCATGAGTAGTCGTCAATAAAGGTAAGCATGTAACGAGCGCCACCTTTCGAAGGAACATGAGCAGGGCCCCAAATGTCTGAATGGATATAATCCAAAGTACCTTTTTATTCTGTGAACTCCACCACTGAAGCTGACTCTTTTGTGCTTGCCAAAAATACAGTGCTCACAAAACTCTAACTTGGAAGTACTTTAGCCGCATAGGAGACCCCTTTTACTAAGCATGGCCAAGCCTTTTTCACTCATGTGGCCAAGCCTCATATGCCATAATTTTGTAATGTCAGAATCTGACATGGAAGATGAAACTGCAGCAACACCTGTGGCAGTTGATCCTTGCAACATGTACAATCTCCCAACTTTTCTGGCTTTCATCATGATGAGGGCACCTTTCAAAACTTTCAAGACTCCACCTCCATCAGAAAATCTGCAATTGTTGTCGTCTAAAGCAGATAATGAAATGAGGTTCTTCTTCATGTCTGGAACATGCCGCACATCGGTCAGAGTTCTGACAATACCATCATGCATCTTAATTTTGACAGTACCGATTCCAACAACTTTACAAGGATGATCATTGTCCATCAACACAATTCCTCTATCTGTTGGTTCATAAGAGGAGAACCAATCTCTGCGGAAATAAATATGGAATGAGCAAGCAGAATCTAAGATCCATCCTTGTCCAGATCTGGCACCATCGTCGGACATGGCATATACTTCAGCATCTACTTGATCTTTTACAACGCTGGCTTCGGCAGAACTGTTATCTTTGTGACTCTTGTCTTTATTCTTCCGTTGGAGCTTGAAACATTCAGCTTTAATGTGCCCTTTCTTCTTACAGTAATTGCACATCAAATTACTGTAACGAGATCTTGATTTAGATCTGGATCGATTGTTGCTACTGCTGCTGGGATCTCTTATACTAGATCTCCCTCGAACGATCAGACCTTCTCCAGGACTATTTCTATCACCAGAAAGCTCTTTATCAATAAGATCCTTAGAGAATAAACATTCTTTAACCTCCTCCACGGTTAAAGTGGTTTTACTATAGATAGGGGTCTCGCGAAAATTCTTAAACGACGGAGGAAGAGACCGCATCAACATAAGAGCTTTATCTTCTTCTTCGTATTTGATATCCAAATTTTCTAGATCCAAAAGAATGGAATTCAAATTATCAAGGTGCGCCTTAAGGGATGTGTCTTCTGCCATGTGGAGCATATGGAGACGATGCTTCACCACAAGCTTACTGGTGAGGTTTTTGGACATGTAGAGAGATTGTAATTTCTCCCACAAATTTTTGGCAGTCTTCTCATGGACGACTTCTCGCAGAACCTCGTTTGATAAACATAACTGAATGGCAGCAAGAGTTTTATCCTCAAGATCTTGTTTCTACTCATTTGTCATCGTTTCAGGTAACTCTTCCATCATCGCCTTGTACAATCCATTTTGGGTCAAAATCGCTTTCATCTTAACTTGCCATAAGATAAAGCTCATATTGCGATCAAATTTCTCAATATCGAATTTTGTTGTCGCCATAGTAAATTTTCAAAATCCCAAAATAAATATTGATTAGCTCTGGTACCAATTTGTTTGGGAATTAAGACCCGCAGCGGAACGAAATATTTATTTTGGGTGAATATGACAACAACAAAATAGGAGAAATAAATTGGTGAAAGGAGAAAATAAATAATCCACTAATGATAAAAAAAATGGTACAAAAGAAATAAAAAAATAAAACACCCAAATTCTTAACCTAAATACACCCCAAACTCACTCATACAAATATATATATACAGGATGTATATATATAAAACCTTCACAAAATGGAATGATCAAAACAGGAGGAGCATAGGGGTATTTATAATTGAATTTTAGCCTACAAATATTGAATCTAAAATATGAAACTAAAGAAACAAAATCTAGCTGAAATATGGATATGTGGATCAGAATTTGACAACTCTAAAAAATGACAAAATATTAGGTGATTAGTTGACTCATTTTGCCAACATATGTTGTATGCTATTACCACCCATTTGAATATCAGACTAAGTATGTGGCTTGTGTGAAATCAAAACACAATTTACATGTAGTTTGATATTTTTAACCTACTAAAAATAGTTTTGTTGGTAAAATGAAAGTACATAAAAGTGTTCTCACAATAAAAGTCTCATTTTCAATTTTAAAACATGCTCTAAATTACTTTTTTTAATATTTTATAATTTATGTTTTAGTTGAATTATATTTTTATGTATAAATAAAAAAAATTAAAAAAATACAAATCCGCCTAGGCCACCGTCAAGCCCCGCCTAGTCCCCGCTCAGGCCTAGCCTAGGCCTTTTGGAGCTCTGACCGCCCGACTAGTGCCTAGCGCTTTTTAAAACACTGAATAGATACCCACCATCATGTTGGGAGGGGTGAGAAACCTTAACTGAGATTAAGTCTAGAACTAGATTATTTTAAAGAAGATACTTGTAAATATTACTAAAAAAAGAGAACTAAGTTTTTTTTGGGCTAAGTGGTTTGAAAAGGAAAAGGGCCGTAGGATCACAACCCTTTCCCGGATCAAAGTAAATAAGAATCATAAAGGAAAGGAAAATAAAGGATTGTAAGTTAAAGGATGAAATTATAAAGGATAAGGTAATAGTGTGCTTGAAAAGAAGGGATAAGTTTTTAAAGTAAGATAACAGTGAAATGACTTGAATAACCTTGAAAACAATAAAATCACTAAGTTAATTAAAAATAGAAGGATAATGATGTAGATTTAAACATCTTCCCCTCCAATCCCACCAATTTGGTGGAATTGAATTTGTTGGAAGTGAGAGGAAGCTCCCTCCTTAGATTACGTCCAAACTTTTAAAATTCTTCAAACCAAACACGGAAATCTACTTCTCATCCTTTACCTTCCTACCTGATTCTATCTCCCAAACAAAGCCTTAATAATTTGGGTAAACTTTAAAAAAATACTTTATGGTTTCACTCATTTACAAAACGGGGTATGAAGAATTTTTTTTTACAAAACATGATATGTAGTCTCAAAAAATTTGCAAATAAAGAATCCCCAATATTAAATTATGTCACGAAAATGGGTAATCTTATTCGTTTTTTATCTAAATTTTTGCTGGATGGTTGTTAAAAATACAATACACATCAGTGAAAAATTTTAAAATTTTTTTGACTGGTGCAAATATTTTTTTTAATTAAATTATGATAACAAACTATAAAAAATCATAACAAATAAAAAAAATCCCCTAAAATTACTCAAACTCTGACGTATATTTTTAAATAATAATTTTAAAGTATTTAAAATATTCAACGTAACATCACTATTTCGAATCTTTTTGCAAATTTTTTAAAACCACATGCCCCATTTTGCAAAAAAAAATACCTCAAACCCCGCTTTGCAACTGAGTGAAACTACATAGTACTTTTTTAAAGTTTACCCTAACAATTTATTACTGTTAAGTGTTAAATAAACTAATTATATTTAGTGTTTCTATCTTGCATTGATTATTTCTGATTGCAAAATTTTATTTTGTTGTTTTGCTTCATGCACCTTTAGCTTAACAAGGTGAGAATATGATATTTGAAATAGCGAGAAACTTTACTAAATACTAGTTTATAGAATTATGGTTTATAAAAAAAGAAAAGAAAGAAAAGATAACAAAAACATAAGTTAATAAGACAGATATTTTTTATTTTTCGATATATGTAGATATAGAAATGTCAGCTTACTGCTTATATGTACTTCAAAAACCTGTTCTGAACATCTTAACCACATGAAAATTTAAGAGATTACAGAGAACCAATTGTTATTTAAGAAAAAAGTAATGAAAATGTCCAACAAAAAGTATGTCTACTTGTCTAGCATTCGAAAATTACATACTAAAAGCCATTTTGACAAAACTGTTTTTCTCATGCTTTTAAAAAACCTAAGCTCTCATATATTTTTAAGAAATCACAATAAAAGCAGGTATGACAGCCTACCGAAACTCACCGAAGAAGATTAGAAAAAAAGAGAGGAAATCGATTCAAGTAGCAAAACACAACTACATTTGAAAAATTCGGTAATTAGCAAGAGTTAGTTCGCTGCTATCAAACATACTATGTTCGAGTTAGCATCCATTCATTTTCCTTCTGCACTTCATAAATAAACCCTGCTATTAAAACTTACTGCATTTTCCTGTGCACGAGCCTCCAATTGCGTTAAACTCACCATAATCAACTTCCATGATTTACCATGTTCATATATCTCTTTCGGTTTACCCAGTCAATTCGCTGTTATGTTTTTTTACAAGGCCGAGGGATCGAAACTCCCATCTACATAACTGCAAAAGAAAGGACACAGAACTATAAAAATCGACTTCCTTTTTCACCATTTTTATCACATCCTTCAACTGAATACTTAGTCCAAATAACAAAAAAAATAACAAAAGATTAGGGCACAAATTATGCCTTCATTCATTAAGTAGTTTTCTACGAGAAAAAAAGGGTGGAACTTTACACACAACAGTTGATTCTTGGCATGCTTAATCTATGGGTTTTGGCAACAAAGAAGAGGATACTGAGTATGTGGGTCCTCTAAGGTACGCACCCTTGTTAGCTGCTGCTGCATCTTTATGAATGAGCGGTTCAGAGGTTCGAACGGCTATGTAAGGTATAGTGGCCTCTCGTTCTCGACACGATGCCCAGGTTACCATATAAAGACCGGCAATGATCAGACATCCCCCTAAGATGCTGTAACCATTTCGAAAATTAAAATCAGCGTGTAAGCCAAATGCAGGAATTGAAGAGTAAAATTTTGAAGTGATTAAAATACAACCTTCCCAAATAGATGGGGCTGCCGAGAAAAAGTCTCGATAGAAAGGCAGCAGCGGCAGGTTGAAGTGGGTTATAGAGTGCGACTAAAGCGGGTCCCATGATTTTGTTAGACCATGTCAGGAGTCCGTAGTTAATGGCAGAAGCAACAATTCCCTGAGATGAATTCTCGCATTAGATAAATGGCACCTCGAGGTCTATTGGTTGATATATTCGGGGGAAATTTTACAGGGAGCCGGGTATTTAGAGTACCTGCTCCCGATAGATGACATTTGTCATATTTTGGGAGCAGGGTATTCCAAATAACCGGCTCCTTGTAAGAAAAACCCTATATTCGGTTGAGCAAAGGTCATTCATGTGTGAACCTTGGAAAGAGGTACTCTTAAGTCTTAACATTCTACGAGAGTCTGTGCAATATGTTTTATGGAGAAATTTAATGGCCTTCAATACATCATCTCCAAATTTTTCTACCAAAAATAGGAATAGGATTGGATAGGTGAAAATTCAACTACAAATTGTTAATAATGCTGCAAATCCGGAAAAAACTGATACTCTTCAGCTATGAAGTTGCGAGTGGATTTCTTTTTTGCTTTTCGGTTCAAGGTTAGTTTAGTTCTTCTACCACAAAAAAGCCATTTTGTTGATATTGTCAAGAAATTGTGTACATTCAAATAGTTCTTTTTCACAAGGATCTAACTAAAAAAACCTAACACCTGAAATTGAAGGTATATATACTATTAATCAAGAGGCTTACAGCATAAATGACTGCCCAAAGCTCCGATTGCGTCAGACTCCATTCTGTTGACCCACTGGTAAAAAAGAATGCAGTCAAGACCATCAATAGAGCCCCAAAAGCATATGAATATGCAGTGACTGAAAGATTGGCAGGATATTTTTTTAATAGTGGTGCCTGCAAATGTGCAAATCACAAGATTAAATCCCCTAAAACTACAAGAAAAAACAAAAAAAAAATATATAATGGTTTCAAGAGAAGAATTTCAGTATGATATATCAAGAAAACACTTGGGCCTTAAGGCTTATTAACATATCATGTTTGCATGTGATTAGATGACTACAAATTCATAAATAAACATGTGTTTTTCTTCCAAAAAGTGATCTTCAAAGAAAGAAGCATCATACCATCAACAAAATTCTATATGCATGTACAAATGGCTACTCAATGCAACGGAAGTGATCTGAAAGTCTAAAACCATATAATGTTTATAGTTTGATTGTACAAAAGTAACTTGTGGTGGCTGACAAAAGGAAAAGCAAATATCAACAGAAGAAAAATGCTTTCCCACTAATACCATAGTTGTTACGGGGGCGCCTCAGGCGCAAGGCGCTCGAGGCTCAAGGGTCAGCGCCTCATGGAGGGTTAGGCGAGGCGAAGTTCACCAGGCGCGCGCCTTGTGCGCCTCGGTTTTGCGCCTCAGCGCGCCTCAATGCAAAAATGAAGGTTTGTTTGTGGTAGCAACTAATATTTATTGCACTTTTTTCTATATGCGCCTCAAGTCCCCCGGGCGCGCGCCTCGGTGCGCCTGACCCTCGGGCGCCTCAGTGCGCCTTGCGCCCGTAAAAACTATGACTAATACTGGAAAATATAATCAACACAATGTATTTCTTTTACACAACCACACAATTTGCATCAGTAATTATCTTCCACCCATTCATCAAAAAGTTAACAGTATCACAGCTTTTAAATCAAGAAGATTTGTAGAAGTTATTTAAATTAGTTCATGCTTGTAGACACTGTAATAGATAGAGTTCTTGCTAAAACTGTTGCATAATTATTATACAAAGAAGTTCTTTCACCTAATGCATATCAAGGACATTTGTTATAATTGAATGTTCTAGCATTCGAGTCTCAAATAGCCATAGTCACTACCCATTCTGTGCATCACTACTGCATTCTCTAGTATAAGCATGTTTCAGAAGTGAAACTGTATAATGCATTAAGTTAGCAAGGTGTCACTCTTGAGAACATGAATGATGCTACAGTGCTACTAGGTGTGTGTGTGTACACACACACACAATGGCACAGAGAGACAAAATGAACACTAGTAACTGAATGCCATAACTTGCAATACACAAGTGTTTACCTGAATGACCAGAAAAGCAGCCATGCATATGCAATTCCCTATTAAGCATAGAACTCCAAGGTGCCAACTTTCTAACCCTATACTCAGAAAGCTAGAAAAAAACCATCCAATGGGCTCTGGCTGACCCTTTGCACTTATTTCACTTGCTGCGAAATCTTCTTCACTGATTCCAATGACAGCTGGACCACGGAACAGGACCATCCATATGGCACCAGAAACACACACAAGTGTCCCAACAACCTTTGCTTGACCCTCAATTTTAAGAACATTCACTCTTTCTGTACTGCAAAAATATGTACATAAAGCAAACTGAACAAACATCTTTCAGAAACAATAAATCATGCAAACTTTCATAAACAACGGACCAATATCAGCCACGTCACAAAAAGCTGAAAGGAAGGAACGAAAACTGACAATTTGTTGTATTTAACTTACCCCATCATTACAGCCAAGAGAAACGTAAAGACTGGTATCGCAGGCTGTATTGCAGCAGCATAAGTTGGATTTGTGTAGCTAAGCCCAATAAGAAACAACAGTTGGTTGCCAAATATCCTATCAAACAACAAAATCAATGGGAAAAGTTTGAACTTTGATTGATAAGATGCTATATCAGGTACAAAAATAGTCCTGATTTACAATAAAAAAAATCAAATAGAAGTGGATTCAGATAAACACACCCAGTTAACCCAAGGAAGAAAAATGACAATAGGAGGCGTCTGGTCATTGGTGGTCTAATCCTTCTGCAAATAGAATTAACAAACAGTATCAATGCGCTAATCAGTTCAGATATGACCCAAATGGCCAAAAGCAATATCATAAGCAATTGAAAATGTTGTCATAGGCATCTGATAACAAAGAAAAGAAAGGAAATGAAGTACAAATGCACAGAAACTATGATAACATAATTCTAAATTCAAATTGATATTCTCAAGAGAATAATTCAAATGGTCAATGCAATTTGAATATAACTTTGTTTGACAAAACACAATTAATTGCAAGTCAAATACACAAAAGAAGAGGGGGAAATTGTACTTCTCACGGATATAAGCGGTAGGGGCAAGAATTGAGAGGGCAAGCAAATCACGGAAAACACAGAAAACAAGCTGATTGACTCCAACATTAAGGGCAACTTTGGTAATAACGTGATATCCGCCATTGAACAGCTGAACCATGGCCATGGCGACATGAGCTTTCCAAACCTCCCGTTCATGAGCTCCTCCGCCGCCTACAACGGCGGCCGACGCAACAACTGCCATCCTTTTTTGGCCTCTTCTTGACCGATTATAGGACAGGACAGAAATAATTTTATGTTCGACGAAATGCGAAAACGATGGAGTAACAAATCGGAGGTAAAGAGATCAGTTGGTGATTCGATTACATCAATTTCAGACGAAATTGGAAAATATTTAAATCGCTTTCGAGTATAAACAAATAAGATAACCTTGATGAATTTACAAGGAAACAAATCTTTTGAGGTTGTGGATTCTTATTTATTTGATTATTTCTTATCTATGCAGGACGTATTTTTTGTTTTGTAATAATTTTGTTGGACAATATTTAGAGTGTCTTTTCGTCCATTTTTTATGGATATATTTTCCGTCCATATTAAGTAGATTAAAGTAAATTTGCCTTTTTGATTGGGCGGAATACATCATCTCCCCATCTTTCTTATTATCTATTTACCCTTTAAATTTTAAAAACTTTAAATAATTTATTAAATTTATAAAAAAGTTTTAAATAATCTCCTAAAAGTGTAAATGGTGAATTCATTTGTCCCTTAAATATCACATGTAATATTTTAGTTGATTTGACTTTTTAAAAATATTATTTTTCATCTTTAATTAGAGGCTGATATGTGGCATTGAGAGGGTAAATTGATTTACTTTTTGTAAGTTCAAGGGGTTATTTGAAACTTTTTTATAAGTTCAGGGGTCATTTGAAATTTTTAAAAATTTATGGAGTAAATAGGTGTTTAGGAACAAGTTGAAAGGATTCTTAATGTATTAGGTATTTTATTTGGAATCAACCTAACTTAGTATTTTTTTTTAAAAAAATAGCATATTTGACTTACAATTATAAGAAAGATAAAACTCACTCTACCCATATATAACTTCAACTATAATTTTTAATACCACATCTCTAAAGATTAATCATTAGGCTAAACCTTCGATGTTTATAACTTCAATATTAATATAGGATCATATAAATCATGTCATTATTCTTTTACTTCTAATTTTTCTCTTATTTTTCTTAATTTGATTAATTTCATAAATAATATTTTAGAGAATTTTTTTCATTTTCTCTTTAAAACTATATTCATATTAACGTATTCTTTTAAAAAAATTCTCATTTTTTTAGTTACCTCATAGCATTCATACAGGTATAACTGTAACTAAGAGATGCATATTAAAAAACAATCACATATATATATTAGCATTCTTATATTTTATAAAAATAATTGAAAAATATACTTATAACATAATTACGTCGATTTAAGAAAAATATGATTCAACTATAAGAAAATCATAAATGAACTATAAGATATAGTAAAAAAAATTGTTGTTGTATAATCCAAACCCGTTAAAGTCATCCATTACAGATAGTTATTTGTTTTTTATTTTTTTGGGAATGGCAATGAATAAACTAAACAAATAACAAGCCAAAAATTTTAATAAATTTTAAAGTAACGTATAAATACAAATTAGTTGGGTTGAGTTTAGATATTTACACAAACTAGAGTCCTGCTAAAAAAACTTTATGCTTTAGAGCTAGCCTTGAAAAAAATTGATATCCTCATTTGGGTGCCTTCGATATACTTTAGTTATCTTTTTACATCTGTCATTTTAACTAATTATTTCATTTTCAGTTTTTTCTCCAACTTATTCACCTTCTCTCTTCTAAAACTTGACATCGGTATGAATAAGATACCGAATAAAACATCAAAATAATTAAAAGTGATTTTTTTTCTCAGGTAGTCCACCCATAAGCATGTGTAGTTAAAGTGTATTTAAAATATATTTAGCACACACTATAATTTAGATATCTTTGGAGATATCTTGCAAATTATGGATTGCATTGGAAAAAATTAGGGAAAGAAAGGGACCAAAACCAGTAGTCTTTGAAAATAGGGATTCATATGGTGTTCAATAATTTGCTGTATAACTTTCTGACAAAATTTGTTAGAATTTCATTGGGATATATCCATTCCGTATGTTCTTGTCAATTGACTGGAAAACACCTATCTAATTATGTCCGAGTCAATGCATTGATCTAATCTTATGTAGCCTATATATACTGATAACATAACAAGACAATAATCCACATTGCTATTCCACTATAAAAACATTCAAATAGCTCTAATGATTGTAGTAAAATAAAGACAGTTACAAGACAAATAAATCCTCCTTGGATGGCACGGGATAAGCGATGTTATTCAGACCACAGAATAGCATTACAACACGTTCCAACCCCATTCCAAACCCGCCGTGGGGAGGAGCAGCAGCATATCTGCAGAAGAGGTGAAGTGACAAATGTTACAAGTATTCAAACAAAGAACCCATTTTAAATGACAATTGGACCGAGCAACCAAAAACCCAGGCTAAACCAATCACAAATCCATCTAAGCATTACTTGCATAAAGCTACAGCTGGAATTATTCTTCCCAAATCAGTATGAATTTCAAAGAAACGGGAACCCTCATCAATCGTCAAAGTCACTTGTATGTTGTATCAAAGAGATGCTATTAGTTTGTGCTGTGCACTTGATATATAAGAGTATAGGAGGAAATAATACCGGAAAACTTCAATGTATGCTCCTATTGTTGCCGTATTAACATCAAGACCACATTTCTTTGCACGCTCTTCCAACAATTCTGCTACATGAATACGTTGTGCTCCTGAGCTTAGTTCCTCCCCTGAAACAAACATGTCATAATATAAACTACAGTAATAAAAAAGGCATGAAACAAAAAGAGATTAGAAAGAAACATCGCTTACCTCGAACATAGACATCGAACGAGTTGCCATAATTAGCGTCATCATAGCACGGCATAGTGTAGAATCGCTTGACCGCCAAAGGATATCGATGAAGAATGAACACCTCTGTCCCATACCTGCAGCAAATCACAAGGATACAACATTCACACCATTTGTAACAGAGAACAAAAACTCAAGGCCCAATTGGAAATTGCTAACACTTACTTCTCCAAAACAAGCTGGCCCAGTTTTCTTTTTGCTTCTGTATTTAAGCCCCCAAGTGGATCAACTTCAACTCCTGCTTCCTGTATAGAGTAGTTGGAGCATGGGTAATCGATGCAGACGAACAATGAGCATAATGCATTTCAATAGGGAAATCTGTATTCGGTTACCTTGAGCATTTGGATCCCTTCTTCATACCTTAGCCGTAAAGTCCTGCGCAAGTACTGCATATTGACAAAATCCGCACCATCAGTTTCATCAAAAGAAGGAAAAAATACATCTGGTAAGTCTGAAAATTTCAACTAATTTCGTGGTGAAAATTTCAACTTATTTCGTGGAAGGCCAAAGCTAATGCAAGGATGGATGGTTGTGAATAGTTGAATGTCTAGCCTAGTATGAACAAGTAAGAGTTTTCTAAAGTTACCTTCAAAGGTTCGAATGGATACTGAATCCGAACAGCCTCAAATTCCTTGTTGCAATTCTCATTCAAGTAGTCGAACATTGCGACCAGTAATCCATCCATAATGTCCATAATCTGTGTAAGGAGAACATGTGTTAGAAGATAAGAAAAGGCGAGGTACTAAATGCTCAAAACAATGCCCACCTCAAAGTAGTGATTCTTAATTTCCATTTCAAGATCAAGACCGACAAACTCACTGTCCTCTGCTCTGAAAACAGAGCCAACCTCAAAAACAATCGGAAAAACAGAGCAAATTGCCAGTAGCTTGTGCAGCTGAGTAGATTGAGACAAGCATGCAGAACCACCACCTTCAACTTTTGGGGTGGGGATTTCCAAGAAGCCTTTTGACAATAAGAATGTCCGTAGTATCTGAAATTGATTTCATGCAACACTAAGCAAGTATAAATGACACAAAGGGAAATACAAGCTTATACTCAAGAGAAGAAGAATCTTACAATCTGAAGATGAGCTGAATACGAGATATGGCATAGTTAGGCAGAGCGATAGCTCTACATTTAAGAAGAGTATCCTGGCTTAGCCTAACATACTGTGATCCAGCCTAGGGCATTTAAAAAAAGTGCAATGAATAAATAAAACTGAATACCATGTGTAAGATAACAAATAGGAAGAAACCTTGCTCATACTGTAATCCAGCTGCCTTTACGCCTTGACCCTTCCCAATACTCAACATTGGGAAACACTTCCAGAGAATTTTGATACCGGAAAAAGACCAGAAGAAATTCCGATGAACAGTTTGTAAAAGGGCACAAAAGAACTAGAGCATTCGCATCTTTGAGTTAGGTTAGGTATGCGAGTTTTTATATCTCAGAGTTTTCCCAATTAGAAAATCCTTATGTAATTAGGAATTTATTAGAAAATCCTTATGTAATTAGGAATTTAGTTTTCTAGTTGGCGGGGGACATTGTTAAAATTATATAATTTAAGTTTTATATTTATTAAATTAATGTATTATTTAATTAAATTTAAATTTTTATTTTTCTTCTTTATATTTTATATAAATAGTGGGAGTTAACTATTTTTTCTCATTAGCTATGCGATCTCCTCCTTACTTTTTCATATTCTCTCTACGATCTCTTCTAGGTGTCATCTTCTCTACGTTATTTTTCTGCTCTTTCTGCAACAATCGATCATCTTCTCTGCATATTTCGATTCTCTAGATCAAGTTTGCTATGTTTCTAAATCTGATTTTGATTTTCGTTTTCAATTTTAAATTTTCGATTTGATTTTGATCTATTTTTTAATCTGATTTTGATTTTCGTTTTAATCTCTGTAGAATGGATTGTGTTCATGTTTCGTTACACTGCTATTGATCTTTGGACTGATGATTTCAGATTGTTGGATATAAAGAGTTATGCACATAAGGTGTTTGATGAATTGCCTGAATGATGGTGATATTGTTGGATATAAAGTTTGATTTTATTCACAACTTATTTATTTGATTAGAGCTTTTTGAATTCCTTTTTTTGAATGATAACAATTAAAGATATTGATGTGATTTTATCAAATCTGTATTTGATTTCGCATTTTTGTTTTTCTACATATCTGGTAGTTACCTGATAGGAATCTGGTAGGAAGCTGATAGTTTTCTAAATTCGCAAGTTTGTTTGTTTATAGTTTTTTGAATTTCTGTTATAACAATGAAATATATGGTTCTTATAAGGTTCTTATCAGATATTGAATAGTTGAGAAAAAGTTTTTGAATGAATTTGGTAATTTTATTATTGTATTTGTTATGAAATATATGCTTCTTTTACAAAGTAAATTATGATTATGCTATTTTTTGATCTTATTATGAGTATATAGTAGGAAAGTGGTAGAGTGCTGGTATGTAACTAAATCTGTTGTTTTTCATTGACATTCTTTGTGTGATGTGTAGATAATGAACATTTATCATCTGGTAAGCATCTGGTAGGTAATTGGTAGTTATGTGGTAGGATGATGCTATGTATATGAATTTATTTTAATCATTCTTAATATGTATTTATATGTTGTTATATGACCAGTATATGTCTAATGTAGTTTTATTGTTGCATTTGTTATGAAATATAAGCTACTTTTACATTGTAAACTATGATTCTCCTTTTTTTGATCTTATTGTGCGTATGCAGTAGGAAAGTGGTAGGGTGCTGGTATGTAATTGAATATGTTGTTGCTCATTTACATTCTTTGTTGATGTTAACCTTGGTGCTACGATTAGTTTTCTTTTTCTCTTTTTTTGCATCTTATTTTATTTTCGTTTTTGTAATCTATGTAGAATGGGATCGTCTTCCTGTTTTGATGTACTATTTATGATTCTTGGATTGACGACTTCAAATTCGTGGGATTTAAAGTTGTTGGTGTTGCGATCTCTAGCTCTTCAACTTTTGTTGATTTCAAAAAACTTCTATTTGACAGCTTGAGGCTAGATGATAATTTAGAAGATTTTGAAAATTGAATTTCAAGTTTGTGCTGGAGATCGTCCCGTGGTAATAAACTTTAAACAGTATATCTTAAAGTGATTAAACCAGTTACATAACTGGTATCTAACTGGTAATTATCTGATATGAAGAACAACTGTGTTAATTGTGTTATGCATCTGGTTAGAAACTGGTAGGAAACTGGTAATTATTGTAGTTGAAACTTTATGATTCCGCCAAAGGAGAATTACAAAGCTGATGTACATGTTGCATCAAACCAAGATGTGATTAAATTCATTCAAGGGAATTCGCCAAATGATAATGTAAAAGAGATGTTGTATCACACATATAATAACACGTATGATTCGTTGTAGTTTGATTCAGAATAGAATAAGTTATTTTTCAGTTTCATGTGATTTAGAATAAATTTTCAATAGTTTAATTTAAAATTTTAGATTCGTGAAGAATTTATGTACTCAATTTTTATTTGATTAAGAAAAGGTTTGTAAATAACCTAGTTGAAATACAGATTGATTACAATAAATTTACAAATAAACAAAAACAAAAAACAAAACACAAGTAATGGAATATAAAACAGGTAGGAAACTGGTAGGTAAGTGGTAGATACCTGGTATGAAAAAATCATTTTAGTGAAACTTAATTTATAATCAGTAAAAGAAATCATAGTGCTCTATAATAAAATTTATGTTAATGCTAAACAAGTAAGAAACTGGTAATATCCAAGAATCCATTAAAAAGATAAATTACTTCAAATCTGGTAGGAAACTGGTAACAATCTGATATCAATACCTGAAGTAATCAAACATTATCAAAAGTATCATTAAAAAATGAAGAAACAGTAAATTGACATCTTAAAAATGATTTCTCAATAATCAAAGTTACAAAAGCTGAGTTTATATAACTTCTAATTAATAACATCAAAAAAATGGTTAGAATAATAAATGATCTTATTAGGAACAAGAAGACAAAACATCACTTGGCTCCCGGACAACTTCTCTTGTTATGGCCAATAACCCCACAAGAGCTGCAACGTGCACTGACATTCCTCTCTAGCTCATAAGGAACCCTAATTCTGTTTCCTTGGTCTCCCAACTCTTACAATAACCTTTGGAGGAAGAATAACTTGATCTTCAATATCTTGAGGTATTTTCCAATAATTTGAATGAGCAACAACATATACTACTACATATCAGCACTCTAGCACTTTTCTGCTATATATTTACAATAAGATTAAAAAATAAAAAAATTGGAGAATTATAGTTTACTTTGTAAAAGCAGCATATATTTCATAATAAATGCAACAATAAAAAACATTAGACATAAACTGATCATATAACAACATATTACTACGTATTAAGAATGATTAAAATAAATTCATATACATAGCAGCATCCTACCACGTAATTGCCACTTACCTACTAGATACCATTTTCATATGTTTTTAATTTCTGTTTTTTAACAGAATCTGGTAGGTATCTAGTAAGTATCTAGTAGGTAATTGGTAAAAAACATATTTTCATATGTTTTTAATTTCTGTTTATATTTCAACAGAATTTGGTAGGTATATGGTAAGTAATTGGTAGGTAAACTTGGTGGATTGAATAAACTTCTAATGAAATATAAGGTTCATACCAGGTTTTTACCAGATATTGAACATTTATAAAAAAGTTTTTGAATGAATCCGTAGGAATCTGGTAAGTATGTGGTAAGTATCTGGTAGAATGCTAGTAAATATATGAAATATGGTAGAAATATGTTACAAACATAAATTGATGGATTGAACAAATTTTCAATGAAATATAAGGTTTCAACCAGGTTCGTACTAGATATCTGCCACTTGTCTACCAGCTTGATGAATATTGAAAATTTGAAAAACTATCAGTTTCTTACTAGGTAAATACCAGATACCTACCAGATACGCAAAAAAACGAAAATGCAAAATCAAATACAAATCTGATAAAAACACATCAATATGTTTAATTGTTATCATTCAAAATAGAAATTCAAAAGCTCGAATCAAACAAATAAGTTGCGAATCAAATCAAAGCTTGATGAACTTGTAAACAAAACTATAAGAACTCTATACTAACAATCTCACCACCACTCAGACAATTCATCAAACACCTTATGTGCAAACTCTTTATATCCAAGATAGATTCAAATCTGAAAACAAATCAGAGATAACCGAATCAAATCATAGATTCAACCTTTTATCCAACAAATCTGAAAATAAAATAACTCGATCCAGATAATCAAATCAAATCAGAGATTCAAAACGAAAAACAGAGAAAAACCTAATGAAACACCAAAATACTTCAAAAAAAAACCTTACCTGAATTGTGAGAAATCGCGAAGAAGAATGTTGTTGTTAGGAATGATGGAGATCGTTGTTGTTATATGAGTTCTTGTGTCGAGATCGTTGTTGTTAGATGACTTCTTGAGTCGAGATCGTTGTTGTTAGATGGGAGATCGAGAGTTTTGAACGCCAAAGAGAGTAGGGAGTAAGGAAGGTGAAACGTTTGCTTTGAAACGTATGTTTGGGTATTTTGAAACTTGTTTGGTCAGAGAAAGTTGTTGGCAAATGTTGAGGTGAAATAATACTTTAATTTCTGTACATTTATATAAAAAGCCCTTTAGATTGATGATATTTACCGCCCCTTTTATACTTACCACTATTAAAATCATTTGAATGCCTTTTATATTTATTAGAATATGAGTAATGTTATTTATTTCCCATTTTTACACTTACAGCTGCTCGTATTTTGACCATAACTTCTTCATACAATGTTGGATTAAGGTAATTCAGATTGCGTTGGAAACCTTAAAGAACGATCTAAATTTTCGTGCCTCACAGTCAACTCCAAATTGGGATGAATTCCAAGCAAAAATCAAGATCAAAATTATGGGTCTGTGAAGACTTATGTTCAGGATTAGATTCTAACACTTTTCAGTTTTATCAAATCAATACGTTTGAGACAACCAAAATAGTTGTATCTAATTAAGATTTCATGACTTCCCTTTTGTAATTATCTTTTATTCTTCAAATTTCATTTTCTTGTTAGCTTAGTAATTGGAATCCTATTCTAATTAGGATCTTGTTTCCTAATAGAAGAGGAATTAGCACACTCTAGATTTTTCAAGGCAAGCAGAAAGATTGGGGATCATTTCAATCTGAAACCATGTTCAGATTGCGAGGAATATTAGAATATTAAGTTAGTTATTAGAGCAACTCCAACTATTCCCCATTTTGCAGAATTCTGCAAAATAAGAAATGAATATATGGAATGGGTCAACCCAACCATTCTCCATATGGTATTTCTCAAAATGAGAATCCCTGGATATTGGGAATCTCCATTTTGGAGAATAACTATAATATTAATACCTTTTTACTTTTTGTTTTTTAAAATGTTTTGTTAGTTTTTGTGGGTAGAGATGATGTAAAAAAATTAATATAATAATAATATTATTAATATTATTATAATAGGGGAATCTAATATAGGGAATGAAAAACAGAAAAGATGATTAGAGCAAAACTATTGTAGAACCTGTAAAATAGAGTTTAAGGAATAGAAATTTGGAAATATGGTTATAGTTGCTCTTGGTAGTTATAAAGTTAGTTACAAGCTGTTATTATAGCCGATAGAACACAGGGGCAATATTGTAATATTGCTAAAGTAAGCTAAATTAGGTCTAATTTATAAAAGGGGGAAATCCCTAATTCTTCAACGTGTACCCTCTAATTCAATAATACAATTTACAGTTCTTGATTCAATCTCTCTATCGTTCAATTCAATTCGTTATTAAATCATAAAGTTAAGAGTAAGTAAATAACGGAGTATATACAGACGAATGATATGGATCAAGACTCAATACAGTGTTATTTTTACACATGAATGATATACCTTGATTTTAAAATATTGTCAATTTTGATTATATTAGATCAAGATTATATCATAAGATTATGTTACCTAGTGTTGATAATTCGTGCTGCTGTACTTTGGAATTTTGGTGTTTGTTGGCTGTGGTAGTGTTGATACCCAGGAAATAATAGAGAGAGCTCACCTTGGTGATCTGGATGGGAGATCACTACAAGGGATGAATATTTGTTACAACTGATTTGCGGAACAGGATGGGAAATGACTGACATTTTGATTATTTATTCGGTCCATTGTGAAATAGATTTTGTTACAATTGACAATAAATATAATATGAAATGTTTTTAGAAATTGGCATTTTTAAGAATTTTCATCCGCCTATTGCAATTTCGTGTCTGATTATCACAAAAAATGATTGTTGAATTGTTTTACGGGGTAATTGTAGCTTATTTTTTATTAGACTTTTAAATGTGAATTCATTTAACACTCGGTATATTGTTGATTGTAGATGTACATGTACTAGTTGATTTCATTTTAGTCTGATTGAATTTTTTTTTTTAGAAGCAACTATATCCCAATGTCGGGACCGCCACTCGAATTGTGAGAAAATCTAAAAATGTAAGGGAAGGTTAAATCAGTCTATAAGTTTTATAGGAAACGGACATAGCCATATAATACAAATGGTCCATATCCCAAATGATCTTAAGGGGTGTTTCTCAACTTATAGTCAAATTTTGTAAATGATAAATAAATTTACACAACTTATAGTCAAATTACTTCATATCCCAAATGAATTAAGGGGTGTTTCTCAAACTTATAATCAGAGTATAAATTAATTTTAAATTTTAAGCTCTTAACCTAAATATTTTTAAAAACTTAATTTTTAACCTTTAAATAATTTTCAAAGTAAAAGAAAAAAGCTCTAATAAATTGAAGCTTTTAAAAAAAACAGTTTATAAAAAAAAATTAAAAAACCAAAGCTTTGAAAAGCACCCTCTAAAGCATAAGTTATAAGTTAATTGTACGAGTTAAACACAAATGTAATGAGTTGGAGTCAATTAACCTATAAATTGGACGTTTTTTAGATTAGTTTTTGAGATTAGGAATTTATAGGAGGATTCAAAATACAGGGGTGAACTGGACGTTTGTAGAATGTAGGGATCAAATGGGATATTTTTCTCAAATTGAGGGCTTCTTCAAAAACTAAGAAATGTAGACAATGGCAATCGATTCCATCTGAAACTGAAACATCACTGAATTATCAAATGGTGGCACTAGAGGCTTTATCTTCTCTCTTCTCTCCCCTTTTTTCTTCCCCTTGTTCTAAAACCCTATCTTCTTCTTCTTCTTCTTCTTTCGCACCATGTCCTCTGTTCCTCAAATTCCACTCTTCCCCTTTTACCCAAAATCTGATTCTCTCCAATCCAGTTACTAAAAACCTTTCATTTATTCAACGATGCACTGCTGTAGACGATATTTCAGCTGATACCAAGCCCAGTCTACTCCAGAAGAGAAAGCTCTATGTGGTCAATTTGCCTTGGTCTCTTTCCGTTGCCGATATCAAGGACCTGTTCGGCCAATGTGGAACTGTAGCTGATGTTGAGGTCGCTCTTGTTTCGATTTCTGTTATTTAATTTGATTATGTGCTTGATTGTTTTGTTGATTTGGGGGTTTTGGTTTTTGTATGGTGAAATTGTAGATTATAAAGCAGAAAAATGGGAGGAGTAGAGGGTTTGCTTTTGTGACGATGGCTTCTCCTGAGGAAGCTCAGATGGTTATTGATAACTTCGACTCTCAAGTATGCTTTCTGTTGACTATTGTTTGTTATTTTGCTTCCCCTTTTTTGTTTCATGTTGTATGATAATAAGTTAATGAGAAATTGACTATTGTTTTTCACTGGAATTAGGACCAATCTTGACCCTTTTTGTTGGGAGAGCAATATAAACCCTAAAAAGGTTCACCAATGCTCAAATCTTGGCTCATTTTCCTCATTTTTAGTAGAGAAATAAATTAACTTTTAGGGCTCGTTTGGTTCTCGGAAATGCTATTCCGTGGATTAGAAATAGAAATGTATGGAAAGATGTCAAATATGACACATTATTCATTTAGAATCCATCGACGCACGGAAAAGCTTTTCCTAGTTTATATACATCTCACGGAAAAGCTATTCCTTTTTCAAACTAAGGAATAGCTTTTCGCGATATAAACTAGGAAAAGCTTTTTCATGCGTTGACGGATTTCAGACATATACTCTACTATATTTGACATCTTTCCATTCATCTCCATTTCTATTCCACAGAAAAGCATTTCCGCGAACCAATCGTCACCTTAATGTTGTCCTCATGTTTTCTCGAACTCTTTTATCTTCCAAACTGCTGCAAGGTTCACCTATGAAGTTCCAGCCCCATTTTCTAGTTTTCAGGGTATTCTATAGAAAATGTGTTGGTCATAATTGGTATCTACTTGGAAATAAGTGACAATTAGGATACGTTGGTCAAATTGTTCTCGTAAAAACCTTAATACATTATCCCTTGGGATGTTCGTTCTAAATTTCGTTGTGGTCAAATTAGTCGCAATAGAAGTACATGCTTAATGAAGCTATTTGATTTCTTTGATAACTTGTATCAATGTTTAGGGTTAATATGTTTATGCTTAATCGGAGCTTGTTGATCTTCGTCATCTGAGTAGTTTGTGTTTTATACTGCAACAAACTGTCATTTTGTTTAATTGTGACAAAAATTATTCAATGGCACTGAAAATTTCTGGGATATGAATTTACTCCTGAATCATGGTTTCTTTGGTATCTGTGATGTCTTACTCATCACTTTTTCTAATCATTGAAAGTGTAACAAGAATTTAAAAAAAATACGTGCATTCAATTGCCATTCGACATTATGTTAGAGATGTTTTTTTTTCCTGTTTTGAATGCAGGAAGTGTCCGGGAGGATCATTAGGGTTGAATTTTCAAAGGCATTCAAGAAACCTTCCCCTCCACTTCCTCTTGGAACCGTTAATGGAGAAACGCGGCATAAGCTTTATGTGTCGAATCTTGCTTGGAAAGTTAGAGCAACTCATCTAAGAGAATTTTTCTCTGCGAATTTCAAACCAGTTTCAAGTAGAGTTGTTTTTGATAGCCCTACTGGTAGATCTTCCGGCTATGGGTTTGTCTCATTTGCCACGAGAGAGGAAGCAGAGGCTGCAATCTCACAATTGGATGGACAGGTAACACAAACACATCAACATTTACTTGAATGTTTTATATTTGTATAAATGGATCTAATTAACTCTTTAATTGCTTTAGATGAATATGGATGATTCATAACATGTATGATCTTTCTTTGTATTTTGTGCAGGAATTGATGGGTAGACCACTTCGCCTTAAGTTTAGTGATAAAAAGGCGGATGAATCTGTAAGCACTGAACAAGAGGAAGAAAGCTTGGGGGATCAAACATGAAGAGTAATAGATCCTTGCTATATATTGATTGATTCGGAGACTAGATATGAAGCAGTTGCAGAAATTGAGATTTCAATCCAGTCATGAACATGATAGAAGGCACTCTCGAGTCTCAATTTGTAAAATTTCCCGAGTTAAATTAAGGTATCATATTTGCTCTCTTGCTGAGTTTGTTTATATACATGTGTTCAACTGTACTATGTTATATGTGGAGTTTCTTTGTTCTCTTTATATATATGTGTTCACATTACTTAAGGCCAAAACAAGTTTGGCACATTTAAGGCCCTGTGCTTTTCAACTGATAAGTAGGTGTACGAAACTGAACTGATTGGTACGGAACTGAACTGTACTGAAACTGAACAATACTGAAACTGAAAATACTAAAACCGAACAATAGTGAAACTGAATTATAATTAATAATATAAATAATATTTTAAAAATATTAAAATACATAATAATTAATAAAACTTTAAATAATACTATACATTCTAATAAAATTTATTAATTGTTGCATATAATAATAATTAAATATATCATTATAAATTATTATTATTATTATATTTTATTGTAATTATTGTTATGAATATTAATTTATTATTTTAATTGTTATTAATATTTATAAAATATTGTTACTTTTATTTATTTATTTTTTCAATAAAATTATTTATCATAGAAATAGTAATTGATAATGTTAAAAATATTATTATTAGTTTATTTTTCTTTGTTGTTATATGTGATGGCTGATATTTATTAATAATATATATATATAATGTATAAATAAAAATAAACTAAAATTGACATTGAAATGATATTATCATTAATATTTATTGCTTTTAATATTTATGAATAATAATATACATTAATAATATTGATATAATGCATAAACTGAAACTTAATGTTGAATACTGAATGCTGAATACTGAAACTAAATTATACTGAACTGAACTAATTGATACTAAATTAAAATAAGTTGAAAAGAACAGGACCTGAGACGATAAAAGTAACAAGCAAACATTTCTTAATCGAAAAGGATATTAGTGTCTTTTATGAGTAGAGGATATGACAATGCAAATGCTTTATAACTAGAAAAAAACAAGTCACCTAATCTTCTCAGTCAATCCCACTTCTCCTTTCTCAAATTCTCACCCTTAATGTCTTCTCTTCTTCTTCCCCTTCTCTTCTTCAACCTTCAATTCAATGAAAAGGCACAATTATCCACCACATCCCCCCGAAAAAACTCACTTCCTCTGGTGGTGCGCCGCCATCCTCTGCTCCATCCTAACCCTAGCCGTAATCATCGCCGGGATCGTCGTTTTCGTCGGCTACTTAGTAATCCACCCTAGAATCCCAATCATCAGCGTCGTCAACGCTCACCTGAATAGGTTTCAGTACGACAAGGCCGGGGTTCTGGTAACTCAAGTCAGCATTGATGTCCGATCAGAAAACGACAACATGAAGGCGCACGCAAGCTTCTCCGGGCAGAATTTAACGCTGATTTTCGAAGCGATTGAGATCGTGAAACTGGTGGCAGGGCCGTACGAGGTGAGGAAGAACGATTCGGTGGTGTTTAACTATTTGGCGACGTCGGAACCGATCCCGTTGAGTAATGGACATCAGAGAGATGTGGATTTATCGATAAATGAAGATTTGATTGAGTTTGTGTTGAAAGGGAATTCGAAAGCAAGATGGAGAGTGGGAGTGTTTGGTTCTGTTGAGATTTGGATGCCCTTTGTATTGTGTGCTTCAGTTTCATAGATCTGATGGCGCTTTTATTCCTTCTCCTAAGCCTAAATAATCACTTCTTAATTATTATTCGGCTCGATAAAAGTTCGATTTTAGTTGGCTTGATAAAAGTTCGATATTTGTTGGCTTGGATCAGGAAATGAATTGTTGTGCTAGGATCGGATTTTAAACGAAGCTAAGTTTGAGCAGACAAAGCTCACGAACAAACTAATTTCATGTGCCATGCAGTATACTTTGTTTTGGACTTATCAGTGTACGTGTTACTCATTTTGCTAATATGTTATATTTTTTTGTCGTTTTAGTAGGTATTACTCATAGAATTAATATACCGGAGAATCCATAACGACAACAAATGTATATTGTAAAAAATAATATATGAGCTATCATTCTATGACTGAGATCATTTATCAACTTAAATTTTTTAGTCAAACAGTTACATGACATGATATAAGAGCCGCTCGGATCTAGAGGTCGAAAGTTCGAATCCTAGCATTTCTATTTGGTGAATGAGAAGTGTTATATCTGCTTCAACCCAAGTGACATTCGTGTACGGGGGTATGTCAGGAATAATAAGGGAGTTTCAATTAGACTTTATCTAACATATTACTAAGCTTCTGGGTTAAATAGTTTTATGACTCCTAACAAATGCATTTAATGGTAATAATAAATTAGTATGGGAATAAAAAAGTCAATATATTGGATATGAATGCACGTAAAACCTTGTGAAGCTTAGCGGTTGAGATCGAATATGACTTTAGAGGTCTCAGTTTTGAGTTACGTGCATGGTGATTTTCTTCAACATAAATTATGTTTGAGTGGCGTATGTGTTAGCCTAGTGGTTAGACTAAAGTTATGATCTGTAGAGCTCTTAAGTTTAAGACACACAAGGAGTGGATGAGGTATTTTTTATTATAATATAAGCGCATTTACGCAAATTTTCTATTAAAAAAAACACTAGTATCATACCTATTCGGATAGAAAGGAAATTTCTACATGATTCTACCTTTTGATTTATAAATCAAACTTATAATTTTATTTATCTACTATTGATTCTTTTATTAAGGTTTTAGAGGTTTTGGTATTATCAGAAATAATATAAATATTTAATTAAGCCTAACCTATCAGCTTAAGTTTTTGGGTAAAATGGTTGAATGAAAGGTACAAGCCTATACGTGTGCCGCTATATGGGGATTACTTGCATACAGAAAGCTAAAAGCAAGCATTCATATATACTTGGAAACCAGAGAACTAGAAAGCACTAGGAGTCAATTTTTCTTTTATATGAAAGGAAACCATATACGCAATTCAAAATTTCTGCATGATATTAATTGAATGATTATACCAATAAAATTTGAATAATAATGAAATGAATGAAGTGCTATGAATTATGTTTTGTTTTCGAAGAGTTTGGTGAATTTTGTGACGACTTTGTTTTCAATAGAGCTATTATTATTTTTATTTTTCATTTACGAACCCTTTAGTTTCACAATATTAATCGAATAATTGTGGAAAGCAAAGTATGATAACTTTGTCAAAAATAAAATTACTATATAAAAAGATATTTAAGTTCAATATATTTTTTCCAAACTAATCATCCATTTGCCATTTATTACTAGGGTCTTTACACGTGACTTTGTCATCATCATTAGATCAAATTTTATCAACTAATTTAATGGTAATAAAGAGCTAAGTAACTTAAATATTGTAAAAAATAAAGTCACGGTAATATTCACCCCATTACTATATATTGTACTAGTGATATGATATATAAGTCTGATTCAAATAAAAGAGTGATCAATATATTGAAACTTTGTTAACGATAGTAAATAAATTAAAGGTAAAGCAGATATTTTAGAAAGTGAAATATGGAGAATGTGGAGTCGGTCCTAAATCCAGAAAACAATAGACGTGTCTTTGGGGAAAATTCCAACCTAAACTGTCTTCCACTTCAAACCTCAGCCAACTACCTTTCATTTATTATTATTATTATTATTATTATTATTATTATTATTATTATCATTATATTTCATTCAAATTAGAATTTGACATTATCCTATATTTTTATAAGAAAAAGGTAACAATGTGAAGCCTCTCATTTTTATAATACATTTTGGGATTTTCGTAATATGACTACATAACATTAAAAATCAATCAAAAGTTGTTGTCCAAAATATAAAAAGAAACATGTGAGAATAGTTTTTGGGTCTTTTTTAGTCTTAAACGTGATTGTGCTTTGAGTTTTTTTACATACCGTATGTTTAATATCTCCCATGTTCGTTGAATGACATTTATGGACTTAAATTTGTTGTCTCTAATTATGTATTCCTTTCTATATCTCCCATCAGATTTTGTCAAGTGTTATTTTTTCTTAATTGATTTTTTACTTTAAATTTTTCTTTGATATTTTCTGTTTCTCTCTCCTATGTGTCTAGCACTCGATAAAATTTGAATGAAGGATATGAAAGGGGACATACAATTGGGGAGAACAGATTTGAATCCGACACCTATACACTTTTAATATTATAATAATAAAACATAAGTAGGTGTCAATGATCCAATGATGAGGATACTAAATAACCGGTTACATATAAAATTTGTCTTTCTACTACTATAAACAAAATGTTTTATAAATTATAATATGAAAATGAGAGATCTTTGTTACTACTCCCTCCATCTAGAAATTATTGTCTCTTTAGCCATTTTATTAATTCTCTTTTTAGTTGTCAATTTAGATTATCAATACATTTTATGCAATTTTTTTCTCTAATTTGTCCTTGTATTAACTATGAGAGAGATTATGTATTGTTAAAATTATAAGTGATTAATTAAGAAGAAAGAGAATTTAGTAAAGGATAAATTAGTCATTTTGGTTGTGTAATAAATTTTTCATTGGTTTTAATAATTCGGTTAAATGGATAATATTTTATAGATGGAGGGAGTATTTTTTTAGGGTATTTCCAACCCTCCCCAGCACTTTTTTTTCCTAAAATTCTATAATTTCAAGCAGCTACAGTGTTTATTCTCCAACCCTACACTTTAAATATTTACTTCAAAATATAAATATTATTATTTTATTTCCCTCTACCTAATTTTTTATTATTATTATATTATATATACATATATATAATCAAATAAAAGAAAAAGTAAAAAGAAAAGAAAAAAATTAATAAATTAGAGCATGAACAGTATTGCTCCAAATATAAAATAATAGTGTTCATGTCTTTTTTTGGAGTTGAATTCCAACCCCAATTTTAGAGTAGGGTTAAAGATGCCCTTATAAATCATAGACATGAATAAATAAAATTATGATTTATTGAACTTAAAAACTATTTTAATTAGTTAAATTTTATATTTACATATTTATACTAAAATAATTTAACACACGCCATTTTTATTCACAAACCTTTTAATCTTTTACTATCGTAATTTTTGATATAAAAGGGTTTTTGATGTGATTAATGGATAGAATGATTTGATTGTAAAATGATGAAGTGGTGGAATTGAGAAGTAAAACAGCGGGAGACAGCCGCTCCTTATTGGGGTTAATTGGCAACAAAAACAAGTTACAGTGGCAAATTGCAATTATGACAAATACAGAGGGAGCGGCCGAACAAGCAGACAATTCCCCAAATCTACCGCCGATTTTTCTGCTTTCATCCTTCACCATCAAATCACACAATATCTACTTGCTTCTCTTTCTATTTTGAATTTCAAACTTCTTTATAATACAAAATAAATATCCAACCTATTTATTGGTATTGAATATTTATTGATTTATTTATTTATTTATGAATGATTTATTTATTAATCTTATGATTTCTAGGTAGGTTGGGTCTAATATTTTCAAATTTGAACAAAGAAGATAATAAAATGACTATAGGTTATTTATTATTTATATATTTATAAACTCTTTTAAATAATTTATAAATGGAAAATTATAAAAATATACATATCCAACTAAAATATTTATAAAATTGACTATTAAGTTAAACTATTTACATATCTACTGTTCAACCATAAATAATTTACAAATTAACAAAAACAAGAGAAAATAATTACATGAATACAGTCTGACCAGATAACTACTAGACGATTACCTGATATTTATCAGATAAAAATCAGATAATTACCAAATATTTACCAGATAAAAATTAGATCATATTTTTATAATTATTTAACTCTATTTTTAAAAATTTATAAATTATTTATAATATCATCAAATTATTTTAATTTTTTATTAGATTTTTTTTTTAGAACCCCTGTATAAATTCATTGTTTGGATATGGTTTCTCGTATATTATGGAAAGGGCTACCTGAAGGGCTTCAACAATAGAATCAATTAATGGATCCAATACGAATAAGAACAAGTCAAAGTGGTAAGTGAGTTAATATTATTTAAGTAAGGTTTTAAGTTTGAGCCCTAATAAACATAAAAAATCTTTATTAGAAGACTCATCCACCATAATCAGGTGCGCGATCTAGATCGAATCTGTATATAGCTAAAGTAAAGCTCCCGTAAATAAGATGAAAAATAAAAAAAATTACTGGATCCAATTTTAATATATTTATTCTAAGCTGGTGCAGTTGTTGTTATCAAGTGGGTAATTTTTGAATTATTTAAAATTCGTAGAAATTAAATACTTAGAATTGGAAATTGCTATTATATGTAGATACAGCTAAATATAAAAGTAAAATATTTCATAAATACCAGCTTACTCTGAAGTTTTTATTTTATGGTATGAGAAATGCTTAGCTCTCATGGTTGAGCACTTATATCTAGCGGAGCTCATGAGTTCAAATTATATTTGAGCAATGTTTTAAAAAGCGTTAGGTGCTAGTCGGACGGTTAGAGTTTTCAGTGTTTAGGTGGGATTTGGGCTAGACCTAAACAATAGATATGTGATTTTTTATTTTTAATATTTATTAATAGATAAAGTATAAATTCAAATAAAAAAAATTATAATGAATAATATATTATAAAAATATAGTTTAACATATGATAATATAAGTTTTAATCGATTCTTATAGGAAAATTCATCAACACTACGATCAATCCTTAAAAATGCACATCCTCATAATTTTTTTTGTGATTTATAGCGTACTATTTCTCTGCTCGAGATTTAAAATGAGAATTATACGGGAAGAATATTTTGAACTATAATTATTATAAGTATTGGCATCTTAAAAATTGCGTAAACAATAGGATTAGGCGGTGCTTAGGCTGAAAAAGTCAGACTAGGTGATGCCTAGGCGGCAATATATTGGTCCAGCACCTGATAGTGCCCGAAAAATAAAAAATCGAACAGCAAAATAAAAAATAGTGCATAGACGAAAATTTTTAAAACAGTGTATTCGAGTATGAGTGGAGTTTTTATTTCTATTTTTTTTTAGTTGGCATGATATTTGAGAATGAAATTGGATAAATCTTTTTATCAATCAAAAAATAGACGTACCATGGGACGGATTGGGTTAGATTTGGATTAGATTTAATTGGGCTTAATTAAAAAATAAGTAGCTCATGCCCGGTTCAATCTATAAAAAATAAAAGTTGGGCTCGGGCCTTTATAAAATAATCAACAAAAATTATGGTAAATACCGTCATTTAGCTTTCATTATTAGTATATGCACTCTTTTTAATTGTTGTTTATTATATACCTTTTTAAAAATTGAATTCATTAATTATCCCATTATTTAAAATGTATATATATAGTATATTTTTACACAATTTAAGGTATATATATTTTTTTTCTAAATAAGGTATATTTTATTCAACTAATATATATTTTTCATAAATAATGTATATTTGATCACATATAATGATGATATTCAATTAAAGTATACTTTATCCGAAAAAATATATTTTTTCTAATATATATACCTAGTGAAATATTGAAAATGTGTATTTTCTCATATAAAACATATAAAAAATTTAAATAAATGTATATCCATTATTCAAAATAGAATTCATAAATACGGTAATAACACCATTATTTTTCTTCACTTAGAGTTTTAGTATCGTCATGCATCAAAATTGTTCATGCGTGCGCAATATCTTTTAGGGGTAGGCATCTATACTGTACACCGTTAGCAAAATGGTTCATTTTATCCAACCTGGGATTTATGTATGTATCGTCATGCATAAGCATGAACCTTTTTTTGATAACGATATATATTTTTCATAAATAAGGTATATTTTATTCAACTAACGTATAATTTTCATAAATAAAGTATATTTAATTACATATAATGATGATATTCAACTAAAATATATTTTATCCAAACAAAATACTTTTTCTAATATATATACCTAGTAACATACCAAAAATGTGCACTTTCTCATTAAAATATATAAAAAATTGAAATAAATGTATATCCATTACTCAAAATAGAATTCATAAATACGGTCGAACATTATTTTTAAAATTATAACAATAACACCATCATTTTTCTCCACTTAGAGTTTTAGTATCGTCATGCGTGCACAATATCTTTTAGGGGTAGGCATCTATACTGTACACCGTTAGTAAAATGGTTTATTTTTCCCAACCTATGGTTTATATATCATCATGTATAAACATGAACTCTTTTGATAACGATGTATATTTTTCATAAATAAGGTATATTTTATTCAACTAATATATATATTTTTAATAAATAATGTATATTTGATTACATATAATGATGATATTCAACTAAACTATATTTTATCCGAAAAAATATACTTTTTCCAATACATATACCTAATAAAATACTGAAAATGTGTACTTTCTCATATAAAACATATAAAAAATTTAAATAAATGTATATCCATTATTCAAAATAGAATTCATAAATATGATTGAACATTATTTTCAAAATTACAATAATAACACCGTCATTTTTCTCCACTTAGAGTTTTCGTATCGTCATGCATCAAGATTGTTCATGCGTGCACAGTATCTTTTAGGGGTAGACATCTATATTGTGCACTGTTAGCAAAAGGATTCATTCTGCCCAACCTAGGATTTATGTATCGTCTTGCATAAACATGAACCCTTTTGATAACGATGTATAGTTAGACGCTTACCCCTAAAAAATATTGTGCACGCATGGACAGTATTGGTAACGGTGTACAGTATAGGTGCATACTCCTAAAAGATACTGTGCACGCATGAACAGTATTGATGTCTGGCGATACTAAAACCCTAGGTTGAGGAAACATGAACCCTTTTTGCTAAAAGTGATGTCTGGCGATACTAAAACATTGCACAACAATTCATTAATTTTCACCAAATAGTCATCATTGCTCTGCTCCCCTACTTCGATCTTCCTGTTACCATGGTAGCACAAACGCATGACAATTCTTGCTCTGTGTACTTCTAAAAAAAAAAGCAACATATAACATATATTCAAAACAAATACATATACAAATCAATACACATTAATGTCATTTATATGTATATTTTTGCAAAATTAGGAATATGTCTCGTAAACAAAACAAAAATAGCTATTTAAATATTTCATAAAGTAAAAAGTTGATGAACAAAGTTAGGTGTATTTTATAACCAAGTATATTTAAATATACACAAATATACTCATAAGCACATATATAGTAATATGTTATATGAATATTTTAGAAATATGTTTCTAATGTATATTTTTCTATTAATATGATGTATATTTTCTAAGGAATAAGCTCACATTCACTAATGATATTTTTAATGCATATTTTAATAAAGTATATAAGTAATAGAAATGACTCATTTTCGTGTTAAAATCATATTAGCAAGAAATTCATAAAATAAGGTATTTTATTATTTTGTGAAAAAACATTTGTAATCTAATAGAAATCACATGCCAATACATTAATCAATCAATAAATTCCACTTTTTATGGAAGAAATAACGAAAATCAAGATTAGTCGTGAAAAGTATATTTTAAATGACCTTTTCAAATGTATATATTCATAAAATATACCTTATTTGTTTAAATTGAGGTTTTTTCATATGATATATTTCAATGTAATTTATATGTTCATTTTCATGATCAATTACCTAAAATGTAACCGATTTGAATAACGAAACTCAAAACCCCCGATTGTAATCTCTGCTTCGAATGATGGTTGAAGAATTTTTCTCGATTAGGTTTCTTTGTAATCGTGAGTGTTAAATGAGATGGTAACTGTTTAGGAGTTATGTTTTGAATTGAGGTACTAATTAAAGAAAAAGGACATTTAGTGAATATAAATCTCAAATGGGGTATTTTATAAATTAGTAAACTCCAATTACTAAATCCCTATTTTACATAGGGGTAATTACCTATGATTTCCAATAATCAAATCCCAAGACTGGCCGTGGGAGTAATAATTAATATATATAATTAAAAAATTAAAATATTTTAATAAAAAGTTATTATAATTAAATAATTGTAATCAAAATTCTAATATAAGTCACAAAATTGAATTTTGAAACTAAATTTTATAAGAAATTTTAAAAATTTTAATAATTATTACTAATATAAATAATAAATATATATTTATTTAGTAGTTTGGGTCGGATGGGCGGGCTTGAGTTTTAGAAATAAAATCAAGCTCATTCCATACTTTCTTCAGACCTCTTCGAATTTAGATCAGATCAAACCTAACTTTCAATTAATTTATCCAAATCTAACTCATAAAAAACGGACATGAACGAGCCTTATAAATCAGCGGGTTAATGACAGGTCTAATCATAATATTTCACATTTCCATTTTTATTTTTAAAATTTGAAAGTGTGTTCATAAAGGAAAGGAATGTGTTTTAACCATTTCAACATTTTGAAAATCAAGATTGATATTCTATATATTTTCTGAGAATGAATATCGCTTGAAAAATTATATACAATATTTTTAATTAAACCATCTTTCTCATTTTACTTTTCTCAATTTAAATTCTATTTAAAATTATAATATTTTATTATTAAATTAATAAAATAAAATAAAATAAAAATTAAAAATAATAAATATATAAAAAGATAATATTATTTTAATTCATTTCTTAAAATGGGAATTACTAATCCCTCATATATAGAGAATCTCAATTTTAAAAAATAGTCATATTCATTCCCTATTTTAAAAACTTTTCTAAAATAAAAAATGATCGGACTTGCCCCAACAACAAATGTAATTATTTTAGCATCATAGTTACTCTAAAATTCCAATAACTTAAAATCTACTTTTTTTTCATTTTTTTTATTTGAGAGGACTGTACTTTCTATGAGTTGAACTTTCATATATTGGCAACAAATGAACAAGTAATGAGTATGTTATTATAATAACATAATTATAAAAAAGCTGCTAGAAGACATCTATTTAATGCGTCTTTAGAGTTCAATTATATACTGAAAGAAAATTTGGAAGTCACATGCACTTAAATTATAATACATGTAATTTAAAATCATCCTGTTGTTTGTTTCGAGAATGAAAAGTTGCGATTTTGAATGCTTAATACAAAAATTCTATCATAGACTATTTTTTTTTGGTAATAATAATAAAAAAATTTCTATCTACAAAATTCTTTCATAGACTATAATAGTACTGATTTGGACTAGAGCTCTCTGTCAGACGGGATGAGTCGGATTTGGACAAAATCTTGTAGGGGTTATTAATTGAAAACATTAATTCAAGTCCGATTCAGTCCATACTTTAAGACTTTGAGTTCGAACAGACCTTAAGAGGTCAATCTCAAATCCGCTACAAAATCCGTAAATAGTTAGATAAATTTTATCCATATATGTCATATAATTAAATTTTTTACTTAAATAATTTAATAAACAGTAAATTATATTATATTAGTTCAATAAATAAAAATAAAAACAACTATCATATATAATATATAAAAATTTAATAATTAAAATTGTTATTTATCGGACCGGGTTTGTATTTTGTATAAAAATAAAAGCTCGGCCCCTAAATCTTCGAGTTTCAGCAGGCTTGGACTCGTGCCGAACTTTATAAAATAATGACTATGGAAGCTTGAACTATTTGAACAGATTCGAGCTGGATCGGACATGTACTTTTAATTCATGAATAAATTTATTTTAGATTTTGTTGCAACTTTCGAACTTGAACTTGAGGATGTGAATTAAAGCTTTTCATCCAATATTTATAAATTCACAAGAGGATGATGTTGTTGAATTCAATGTGTTTTATGTTGTTTGGGTGTATTTGAGTTAGCACAGTCCAAGACCACTATAGATTTTCTCAGGGTTGTTACCAAATTCTTCAAGATTGTGATCGACGTAAGTGTTCAGTAATTTCCTAAACACTGTTAATTATCTCGTAAAAAATTGCTTAAATCAATTTATTTTTATTCCTTCAAAAAACTTATGTAATTGTTCAGCATTTTCTATTTTATTTTTTTACTTATTCAAATAATTTTATTGTTACATTTCACTATCTCATTTTAAAATAAGTTTACGGTGCACCAAATCAGGTAACTGTACTAAACTGGAAAATACAAGAAGGCCCCCACTCCACCCCCGTCCCGTTGAATGACGACGGGGGCGCCCAATTACTGTAACGGAGCGTCTTATTTGTATATAAAAAGAAGGCCCTCTCTTTTGTCTTGTCCCGCAACTTTGAAAAAATTCACAAATTAAATATCTTACTCGATTTCTCTTTCCTTCTCCCTCTATTTACTTGTTCTGATTTCTGAGAAATGCGAATGCAAATTCTGTTGCTTCTTCTTCTTATTTGAAGCATTTATTCGCTCTTTACTGTGTCAACTGATACAGGTGCGTTTCTCTCGTTTCCTGTTTCTTTTTGTTTTTTTAGTAATTTTCCGTGGCTAGTGGTTAATCTCATGATCAGCATCTGTTTGTTCTTGATCCCTAACATTTTTTGGCGTTCAGGCGACTGTATTATCTATTTGATCGAAATTGCTAGTTTTGTTGATCTGATTGATTTTCGGCTCTCGGTTTTTCTATATTTTTTAGTTGAAATGTGGTTTGTGAAAATTCAAATTTATTTCCTTCAAACAAATGAATTCAGTTACAATTTCAGCTTGATAAATGCGGAGATACTGTTATTAATGGCGGATATGAATGGTTGGTATGGGCATTTCCCTTTTATTTGCTTTCTCCAGGCTTTTGAAAAAAATACAAGTTAAAGCTAACAAAATCCAATGGCAATGTCAGAAATAGCAATCCCTTTTCCCTTCAAAACTTTTCTCCCAGTCCCAAACCCCTTTCCCAAATCATTTCTTTGCACTTTCCTCAACCCATTTTCCATCGGATCCATTTTTCACATCACTAAAAGAAAGATGAAGATAATACTAAAACACTTTTAGCCTCATAATAATAGGAATTTTTTATATTATTTAATTTAATTTTCGAGTACTAAAACTCTTTCATTAATCAAGGTAACTTATTAGTGATAATTGATTATGTAGTGCCTTTTCTATTTTGTTATGTATAATAATACCTTTTCACTGTTTAGATTGAATTAAAGCCATAAAAACACCAAGAAGGAGAAAAAGTTGAAAAAGACAAATGATGATGAAGAGAAGATCGCTGGCATGCTGCACTTGGGACAGAGGAATTAGCATCGACTTAGATGACCAAGATGGTAAACATTTCTATTTCTGTATTTATATTTTTCGGTAGAACCTATTTTATTTATTTTCCTCTTGATGCAATTAAGTCTTGTTGGTTTAAAATGTATCTGGATTGAATGGAATTCAGTATGACTAAAATTCAAAGAAAAAGGTCTGATTTAGCTTTTGGATTTAAGGTGGAGTCATTATTAATGGAATTTATATAATAGTCCTGGCTTTTTTTATTATTTTTTTATTTAATGGTTGAGAATCTAATGAGATTTAATTAATATGAGAGAATATTTAATTAAATGTTAATTAATTTGAGGGTAAAGTAAAAAAGCCTGACTTTTTTTTTATATAAATTCGCCATTATTTAAGCCAAGTATTGTTCTCTAATCTTTAAGCTTTCTACCCTTCTAATTAATGTTTAATATAAATTATTCTCATATTATTGCTATTATTTTTTATTTTCATTTGAACGTGTATTTTTCTTAAGAAATTAACGTGTCTAATTGATTTAAGGAGGACTTTGAATTTATTTATTAAATAACTACATTAAAAAATAAGTTGTCTTCTAGATGTAAAAACCTTAAAATAGTCAATCTCCATATCCCTCAATAATTTTAAAAAAAATAAGGAAAAAAGTACATTTATTTGTTATGAATGACCTAGCAAACACATGGAGTGACTAAAGAAGCTAAAAATTGTAATTATTTAGGATAAGATGCAGAATAGATGGTAAATGTGCTCACATATTTCTCGACAAGCATGCCATAATATTGAAAAAAAACTTCAATATGAGATGAGAGATGAGGAAGAAGATAGCAATAAAAACAGAGGGGTCCACTACTGATAGGGATTTGCCTCTGCATCCATTAATGATGGATGATTCTATTTATAAACTGTGAGGACTGAAGATGACATTTATTATGCCTTACAGCAGAGGAGTAATGTCCTTGTGTCCCACAGTTGGACTGGTAGTAGATCAACAACTGATTACATAATTTTGAAATTCAATACTTGATTTTGACCATATGTACTTTTATTTAGTTATTATGATTTGTGAACCTCAGAAATCAATGCGCCTTGCATTTCTTGTATGAAATTTAAAAAAGTGCTAAATTTTGAACTGGATGTTTAAGATTTGTTAATCCTGAAGTAATCATGGTTAACATTATGTAATATTTCCAAATATGGAGATATTCTATCAGAATATGTGTTGAACTATACTTTGAAATCCTAGTGATACAAGATGTCAACAGTATAAGACCATTAGTAGCATGTGAAGTAGATGAGACATTGAGACTCACATGGAGGTCAATGTCCATCACAAGTCTACAGTATTTAAATGGCATAGATGACCCACCCACTCATATAGTGTGAGTAGAAAATTCTAAATTTGACAACTTCAAAAACTTTATTTATAAACACACTGTTGTTGTCTTTTTCTTCATTGCATATCATATAGGAAAGGTTAATGCATTGTCCATTGCTCACACGTTATGAATGGAAAATGTACAACTTCCTTCGCAATAATTGCTTTGTATTTGTACATTTCACTCTCAACTAGGAGTCATTATTGCTAGCATATTAGCATATCACATGACTATCATTACTATAAGAGAATGAAGAGATGCCATTTTTATCCCTAATTTAGATTTATTTGAGAAATTTCTGTTGGTCTTCATATACTCGTATAAATACAGTAGGAAGTGTATTAATATACCATTATTCCAAACCCAAGTAACATACTCACCTTTTCTATGCAATGTGAAATTTTGATCACAGGAGCTGAAATATTTGACTTGAATTTTTAGTAATTTTTTAACTGAAACATCAGTTGCATTAGCATGTGCTATAACATCTATTTAATCCACAATAGGGACAAATTTGACAGGTCACCTGGTTTTTCTACATGAAAGAATCTCTTATGGTTTTGCTTATTGATTTTAATGGATAGCTGTTTAGGTAAAAGGTCATTGACTAATATAGCATAGCCTTTAAAATATTTCTTTTCTAAATAATCAGTGAGTTTGTTAATCAGTGACCAAAACAGATTCACACTGTAGTAATATACCTTCTTCCCCTACTGCCCAGCCCGGATTTAATAGGAAATTTATTTCCCAACCCCATAAAAAACAAAATATTGAAAATCAGATTTGTTACTCTTTTCTTCTTTTCAGATATACTTTTCGGTATGTGTTTTCCATAATGCTATATACTTGAAGATTTCCCATAGTATAATTTTGTACTTCTCTTGTAAATATTTTAAATCTGTTTAATATATTCCTCAAGCATTTTGTAAAAAAAAAACTGTATTTGGTGATGGACTGATTCTGGAAACGGCGTTTATTAACAAAAGTTTGTGATTTAAAGCAACCTGGACAAAGAGTATCGTAAAATTGAACTATAAACTAGACGATGTTTGTACGTTTACTGTTTTCAGGGATAATCACATATAATGGTCTCGAGAGTTGCATTCTGAGCAATCAATCTTATGAAAATGAAAGTGGAACTGGGACAAGCCAAGGATGCACGAGTGACTCCATGGACTACGATGATGAGTTGAGCTGTTCATCAAGTAAAGATGCATTTGGATCAGTTTCTTCTAAATGGTTGAACACAAAAAGGGGTGATCGAAATTCAGACGATTGGGAGCTCTCAGAAAGCCCCAAGCATTTTCATGTCAAATCAAAACCACTTTATTCTCTTCAATTTTCAGATGTAGAGAACATGAAGGAAACATTCGCCAAGCTGTTATTAGGCGAAGATATAACTGGAGGAAAAGATGGCCTCACTACTGCATTAGCATTATCCAATGGCATAGCAAATCTCGCAGGTACAATATTTCTGTCTACTCTCTGATTGTATGTATTTTAGAATATTGAGTTCACTCCAAATTTGCGCGATTTGTAAATTTTAGCTTCGGTTTTTGGGGAACTATGGAAATTGGAGCCATTGCCTCAAGAAAACAAGAACAGATGGCGCCGGGAAATGGACTGGTTTCTGTCTCCTACAAAGTATATGGTTGAGTTAGTTCCTACAAAGCAAAACGGTCCAAATGGCCGGACCTTAGAGGTATATTTTGTTTTATTGGACTTAAAGGAGTTAAAATTAATCAACGATTGATTTTAATTGGTGCTGTTGATATTGAAGCAGATAATGACTCCAAAGGCTCGGGCAGACATCCATATGAATCTTCCAGCGCTTCAGAAGTTGGATTCCATGCTTCTTGTAGGTTATTCTTGTTTCCTAAATCTTGCATTTATTCAACAAATGCATTATACTCATTAGTCATTACATGTGCTGGATTTCTAAAGGAGACACTGGATTCAATGGTGAATACCGAGTTTTGGTACTCAGAAGTAGGCAGCCGAGCAGAAGGAAGGACTAAAATTGGGAAGCAAAGCAAGAGGTGGTGGCTCCCACTGCCACTTGTACCCAAAAACGGTCTTTCTGATTCAGAAAGAAAGAAATTGCTCAATCAAAGTAAGGTGGTTTACCAAGTCTTCAAGGCTGCTAAATCAATCAACGAAAACGTTCTGCTCGAAATGCCTGTACCGAACATTATCAAGGATGCTCTCCACAAAGTAAAACATTCTACTTTGTTCGCTGTACAAAATTTCCAGTAACTATTATCAGCTTTTAATGTCTTTCCTTCGTAATTACAGTCTGGAAAGGCGAACCTTGGCGAAGAACTCTACAAGATCCTGACAGAAGAATCGAAAACAGCTGAGGAAATGCTGAACTCTCTTGATTTAAAATCTGAACATAGTGCGGTTGATGTTATTAACAAGCTGGAAACTGCAATAATTGCATGGAAAGAGAAGATTACCCCACAAACAAATGGTAGATCGCCAGTTAGAACATCGTGGTCCTTTGTTAAGGACTCAGTGTCCGAGTTTGACAAGACAGAATCACTTTTAGACAGAGCAGAAGCTCTAGTACAGCAAATCAAGATCAGATATTTGAACCTTCCCCACACATTCCTCGAGGCTACGAAAATTCAATATGGCAAGGTAAGTTTGTTAACTAAACATTTATTCTAAATACATCTTTATCTTTATCCGTCTGAACTTGTCCAAAATGACCTACTGCCCCCTAAACTTTTCAAAGTTTCTCTTAGCTCTCTGAACTTGGCAAAAATGCATCAGTTTCCTTTAAATGTCATGTGTTAGCTTCTGATTGGAGAGAGAAAAATCAGGAAAATGACATTTTGAAAAATCAAACCAACCAGAAATTGACACGTGGCATTCAGAGCTTTGCGCTTTTACCAAGTTCAGGGATATAAGAGAAACTTTGAAAAGTCGGGGGAGCAGTAAGCCATTTGTGCCATTTACTTACAACTTGCCAGCTTTGAGGTATAAGTAGACTGACTTACAGTTACCTTTTCATTGATTAGGATGTTGGGCATTCAGTTTTAGAAGCGTACTCCAGAGTTCTTGGAAACTTGGCTTTCAGCATATTGTGTAGGATGGGAGATATTTTGCAGGAAGATGCTTCAAGCAATCCAAATTCTCCTCTGGCTATCTGTTGCTTCCCTGGAATTCTAGAAACTCCGCTTCATGTTCTCCACAAATCACACTCTCTAGTTGATCAAATGAGCAAGATGGAAGGGAAGTACAGAGGTTCGGATGTCAGTTACATGTCGGAGATTAGATTCTCGTACAGTGAAGAAGCTAAAGGAAGCTCGGTTAGCGCAACACCGAGCAGAAGCAGAGTATGGTGCATTGGAAGAGAAGCTTGCATAGGTATATCTCCGAGTAACTCGCCATGATAAGAAAAGAGATTATTGTTTTGGATTGGTCATTGCAGAGATTGTTTGCATATATATTTATTGCAGGCAGCTGCAAGCCGTGGATTTGTTGTGTTTCACCGAAGTATGACACAGATATTTATGGTGTACATGTTTATAATTTATTTATAGTATAACGAGTATCCATATTTAGCGTCTGAATCATGCTTATTTTTTCAATTTGAGAAGATATTTTGAAGGCTAATGTTGATTAAGATTTGTTTGTTAGTTTCATAAAAAATGAAAATCATCGAACTGCCAATTGAAAGTTAATGTTATGATGTAAAGAAATTCAGTGGAGTGTTACAGTTAAATGGAAAAGCGATCGGAAATTGAGAACCTCGCCGGAGATTCTAGAAAGAGGAAGAGAATTGACAGAAAGAGAGGGAAAATCTGTTATGAATTAATCAATGCCTGATTTACACGCAATATAGGGTATTTATAGGTAGTTATGCTAACCGTAGTACTGCCAGCTCAACATATGAGCTGTTATTTGTGCTAAAAGCCGTGTTTCTAGTAGTTTCCCAGGTGATGTTTCCTGCTTTTCGACCGCTCCACTGAATCAACAACTTGGTAGCTGCACTGTTTCCTCTCTTCACCTTTTTGCGATCCAACACAACTATGGGTGATTGTTGATAACTACATCTTTTGGTATTTTTCTCTTGAGTTGCGAGACGTGGAGCAGCGGGTGGATTGCTGCGCCAGTTGGGAGCGGAACCTTGTAAGCCACTTTGCCCATTTTATCCTCTATTGGAAACGGACCAAAATAGAGGGGAGCTAGCTTTTGATGAGCTATGTATTCCACACTCTGTTGTTTGTAAGGTCTCAACTTAAGGTAAACTTCATCTCCAATTGCAAATTCCCTTTCGCTCCGGTTCTTGTCAGCTTGCTGCTTCATGCGGTGTTGCGCCCTCTGCAAGTAGTATTTCATGGTTTTCCATCCTCTTTCTCTATCTTGCAGAACCTGATCCACAGCTTGTAAGTGAGAGTCCCCTGGCACATAGGGAATATGGATAGGAGGAGGCATCCCATAGACTGTTTCAAAGGGAGTACAATTGATCGATGAATGAAAAGTGGTGTTATACCACCATTCTTCCAAAGAGATCCATTGAAGCCATTTCCCAGGTTGTTGGTGGCACATACAACGAAGTTAAGTCTCTAAGCATCTGTTAACCACTTCTGTCTGCCCATTTGTCTAGGGGTGATAGGCTGTTGATCTATCCAACTGCACTCGTTGTAAAGAAAAGAGTTCCTTCCAGAAATTGTAACAAACACAGGGTCTCTATCACTAACAATAGAGCTAGGACACCCTGTAGTTTGTAAATTTCATTTAGGTAGAGTTGTGCTACAACTTGTGCATTATAAAGGTGCTTCAAACTCAGGAAATGAGCATACTTGCTAAGCCTGTCAACTACTACAAAAATGACCTCTTTCCCCTGGGATTTGGGTAAACCATCAATAAAATCCATGCTTACATGAGTCCAAATGGTCTCAGGTTTAGGGAGAGGTTGTAGCATCCCTGGTGACTTCATGTTATCATACTTGCAAGTCTGACATGTGTGGCACCCCCTCACATAGTTTCTAATATCCTTCTCAAGCCCTTTCCAATAGATACTGGTACTAATCCTTTTAGTTGTTGGTAATGAACCAGAATGACCTCCTTGAGGAGATTCATGCATCAACTGGATTACCTTTTTCCTCAGCTCCTTACAGTAGCCAATGACTATCTTTCCCTTCCTCCTTAGAATTTCCCCTGACCAAGAGTAAGCCTTGCCCTGCTCATTTCCATTAGTTTGCAAGTCAATTATTATACCCTGCAACTCACTGTCATTTTTCCAACTCAATGATTTCAGGCATCAAGCTGGCTATAGGAGTAGAAACTATCAAGGTGGCTAAATGTGCCATGGGAACCCTGGAAAGGGAATCTGCAGCTGTGTTATCTCTCCCCTTCTTAAAAGTAATCTCAAAATCATAGCCAAATAGCTTAGCTATATATTTCTATTGGTGAGTAGTTGTAATCCGTTGCTCTAGTAAGAACTTGAGGCTCTTGTGATCAGTCCTTATTATGAACTTTTTATGAGCTAAGTAGTGGTCCCATTTTTTACTGCACAGCTAGAAGCTCCTTCTCATACACTGACCACCCCTGATATTTCTCTGCTAGGGCCTTGCTTATGTAGGCAATAGGATGCCTTTCTTGCATTAGCACAACCCCTATCCCTTTATCACAATTTCTACCTCAAATGTTTTGTTAGGAGAGGGTAGGGCTAACACAGGACTACTTGTAAGAGCATATTTAAGTGTGTCAAAAGCCCTTGTAGCTTGGTCATTCCACTCAAAGGCTCCCTTCTTAAGCAGATCAGTCAGGGGTTTGCTAATCAACCCATACCCCGATAAACCTTTTGTAATACCCTATTAGACCCAAGAATCCCCTCAACTGTTTGATATTGCAAGGTATAGGCCAAGCACTTACAGCTTCAACTTTTCTAGGATCAGTAAAGACCTTTCCACCCTCAATAGTATGGCCCAAGAATTCCACCCTTGGTTCACCAAAACTTCACTTGCTAAGCTTGGCCACCAACTGATGTTGTTGAAGCAATTGGAATACCTCTCTAACATGAGAAACATGTTGAGCCATAGTGGTGCTATATATTAGGATGTCATCAAAGAAAACCAAAACTGACTTCCTCAACAAAGGTCTGAAAACCTCATTCATTAAACTTTGAAATGTAGAAGGGACATTTGTTAGACCAAAGGGCATGATTATAAACTCATAATGGCCCTCATGGGTCCTAAATGTTGTCTTGTAGGTATCCCCCTCCCACATCTTGATTTGGTAGTAACCAGAAGCTAAATCTAGCTTGGTGAACATCGTTGCTTGATGCAACTCATCAAAGTGCTCCTCAATGTTAGGAATAGGAAATCTATCTTTTATTGTGTGTTTATTCAATTCCCTGTAATCAATGCACATGCACCAGCTGTCATCTTTTTTCTTTACTAGAATGACTGGTGAGGAGTAGGGACTAACACTATGCTTGATAGGGCCATTGTCTAGGAGTTCCTTTACCATTTTCTCAATTACATCCTTTTGAATAGGCGAGTGCGTATAGGGCCTAATGTTAACTGGAATGGTGCCTTCCTCCAAGTTAATTCTATTGTCATGAGCCCTAGTAGGGGGTCACCCTTCAATCTTCTTGAAGAGAGAGTGAAACTCTCTGATAAGTGGTTGCAACTCAGTAGGGGCCTTAGGCTGCAGTGTTGGCTCAAGAGAGTGCCTTGAACATACCCTGACTTGAGACCATTTGTACTTTTGAATTTGTTACTCCCTTTAGACAGTGTCGCTCCCCCTTCATAGTGAAACTTTAGATCAGTGAAGTTCCAAACCACATCTCCTAAAGTTGACAGCCACTGTATCCCAAAGACAGCTTCACAGCCCCCAATGGGCATCACAAGGAAATTAGCCCTGCACTTTAGGCAATGCATATCCCACTCCAAATCCTCACAAACTGACCTGCAGTAAATTTTATGCCCATTCGCAACAGTAATCTCTATTGGTAGTATAGGCTTAAGTTTGCCTCCAATAGCTTTACCAGCCTAGAGTCCAATACATTGTAGGTGCTTCCAGTATCCACCAACAAATGTAAAGGTCTTTTACTGGAATTTCCAACCAATCTCATGGTTTGTTGATCAGTACCTTGTACCCCTTCCATAGCATATAATGATATAACTGGTGTTTCCTCCGTTTTGGCATCCTCCTCCTCAGGTTCTACCACAAGTCATTCTTCCTTAGCTTCACCAGGGAAATCCATGATTTAAGGCAAATACCTTTTAGTGCATTTGTGACCAGGGACATACATTTCATCACACCAAAAACATTGATTCTTAGCTCTTTGTAAGCTATTTCAGCAGGTGTTTGCCTTCTAGTCCTCTGTGTAGCCATGTTACTTCTAGGTTTAGCCATAGGTTTAGCGAGAGTACTAGGTAAAGTAAGCATCTTGCTAGGTGGAGGTGTGGGTAACGGACCTTTACCTGAACTAGCTGTTGGTGTTACCTTAGAATTAGCTCCAGACATAGCAGTAGGGGAGTAGCATGTTGTCCACCTCTGTTGTGACTGTTTTCCATTTCTTTGTGATTGTAGGTACGCATCTTGGATCCTAGCCAATGCGTAAGCTTGTTGAAGATTCTTAGGGCTTTGCATCAGGACTGGATAGCCTATATCATCTTGAAGGCCGCTCAAGAAAATCCCTAGCAAATCCGCTTCGCAAAGTGATACCTTATGCGCAAAAGTGTCAAATGATTCCATATACTTAGCTAGAGTTCCAATCTGGTACAATTGTTTCAGATCTACAATAGGATTGGAGTAAATGCGATTTCCAAACTGATTTTTGACTGCTTCCTCGTGTTCTTCCCAAGGTGGCTCTCCATTAGTTCCTTTGCTGTTGAGATAGGCTTGGTGCCATTCTAGAGCTCTTCCGCTCATGTGTGAAGAAGCTAAAGTCACCTTTGAAGTCACCGGAGTTTGATCAACGCCAAAGAAGCGGCTGCAGCGATAAATCTAGCCTTCCACATCATCGTCGTTGAAGCTAGGAAAATTTACCTTAGTAAACTTGGTTGACATCTAGTAGTGAGAACCAGAGCCATCTTTTTCCAGATCTACAAATGTAGAGGCTCGCCTCTGATCTCCTCTAGAAGTCACGATCTGCTCCTCATATTGAATGACTTTCGACTGATGTTTAACCAACATTTCTTGATATCGCATCTCGCTTCGCATCTGATATTCTTCCTGCTCCTTGTGAAACTCAGCTAACAGTTCGTTGATCATTGCTTGTAAGCTCTCATCAAATTTCTGGATTTCTTGTGATCGTTTTCCCTCTGCCGGAGCCATTCTTGATCGGAAATCGGGTCTGAGAATCGATGCTCTAATACCAGATGTTACAGTTAAACGGGAAAGCGATCGAAAACTGAGAACTTCACCGGAGATTCTAGAAAGGGTAAGAGAATTAACAGAAAGAGAAAGAGAGGGAAAATCTGTTATGAATTAACCAATGGCTGATTTACATGCAATATAGGGCATTTATAGGTAGTTATGCTAGCCGTAGTACTGCCAGCTCAGCATATTCGCTGTTATTTATGCTAAACGTTGCGTTTCTAGTAGTTTCCCCTATTTACAGGAACTAGGGATTACAATTTATTCTAAGCTTTCTTCTTTCCTTGTATCATGGAGACAATATTAAGTTCTTGAGTTTACGGTCTCTCTTTACACACAGTTAAGTAATCGCTAGCTTAGTTAAAATGCAAGCTGAGCAAGTGGGAGGAGAACAAATTTCAAATCCCATTAAATACGACATTTGTTTAGATTGATAAAGTGCTTTAACTTTAACTTAGCTTCGAATAAGATTATCACGATTAAGATACTTGTATATATACCAAAAAAAACTGATCAATTTTGGTGAATGTCTAAGCCTAATGATTAAGATTGAACTTATACTAGGTTTCAAGTTCGAACCAATTCTTTTAAGCGTGATTGTATAAATTTTTTTAAAAAAAATCTAAAGTGATTAATAGCAGGTCATTTAAAATATTCAGGATTTTATATTCATTTTATAAGTTTATGTAGTTATGGGGTAATTTTCTAAGTCTATATAGCAAATATTCTCTTACTCAAATAAAAAAACTACATTAATTAAATAAACAGTGCATCCAAATAAAAGAAGGTAGATTACTCCACTCCTCTTCATGTATCATAAAACCAGATATTGAATAATTTATATTTATATAACAAATATAAACTATATATAGTAAAAAACCTTCTTATATTGGAATAAAAACAATAATCTCATTATAAATGCATCCCTTCATTTAGGTATTTCGAGGGTTCAAGTGCATTGACACTAAACACTATTAACTAAGAATAAATATACATTAATACTATTCATAAATTATGTGTTTATAATAATCTTAATATAATTAATAGAAAAGTAAAATTTATGAACTTCTACCTTAATTTGTATTTTTTAGAATAATTAATAATTTTATTTTTTTTAACCAAACTTGTACATGAGAAAGTTAATTTCAAATAATCTAGTTTTTATTTTTGAACTGAATAAATTATGGCGGTGTGAAGAAAAAGGAAGTAAAATTCAAAATATGAAAGTATTATTATACGTTTTAAGATTAGATAAATAACAAAATCAACCCTAATTAAAGGACTAAAAAAATAGGTAAAGAGTACGATGACCGTTAGTATTTTAGTTTAATTGAATTGATTATGCGATCGTGGTATTTCATTAAAAAAGTAAGGAGTGTGCAGAGTGCACGCTTGTTCGGGTTCTATCGCGATATTTGCATTTCAGATGACCATGTCGCGCTCGTGGGAAGGTTCGCTCTCGCGTATGTGATTCAAGTGAGAAATAGAAAGTTTCGTTTGATGAAGTCACGGTTGTGACAAATGAGTCGCGGTTGCGACACGCTGTCAAATGAGAAACAAATTATTTTGGTATTTAGAGTCACGATCGCGACACGCTGAATCATGACGAAAATAATTGCAAAACCAATTATTTTGACCGGTTATTCACAGTTCCTAATATATAGATAACATGACATTGACAAGATATACAAATTTCTCATCAAACATTCATACACGGTTCATTATCTTCACAACAAACAATCGTTTTAAATTCTTGTTGATTTCTGATTTTATCTGATTGAATTATTTGGTGGAACCGCCAAATAATAAGATTCAACATGAAAGTGTTCATCACGACTTTAGAATTATCCAAGTTTCTTTCTACCGAATTTTCTTAACAAAGATTGAGAGACGTTTTTCCAGACATTCAAGGCTTTATTCTACTGGAATTCCCTAACATTATATTTTTATAATGTAAAAGTTATTTTGTCCATCATCACTACTTGATTAGAGTTCAATCCAAAAATGAGAAAAAATAACAAAGTTATTAAGAAATAACCCAAATAAATAATAAAGACTACATGACTCAATTTATAAACAGAAGGTAGGCACCTATCAGATCATATTTAATAGATTGTGAGTTTTAAGATTATGTGACACCTAATAGATAAGATATTTTAAAAAATAGAAATAATGAATTATTTATTTAATCTTCTATTATAATTTTTAAAAGTTAAAGAATGATAAAAAATTAAATAATTTTATATTAATAAAATAATATAAAATTAATTATATAATTTTTTATTTAATTATTTATATATATAAAATTAAATAAATATAATATAATATTTATAGTGTCATATTATATTAAAAAATAAATAAAAGATATAGCGTATAGTATTTTTTAATTAATTGTGTTACGTTTTCAAGACTATGGGTTCTAAATTGGTTACTTGTCATTGTTGTGCCGCCAAAAATTAAGCCAGTTAGACAGTCGTTGATTTTGTGTGGTCGGAGAAAACTCGTCGCTCCTTTCGCTGTTCATTTTGGTGGCCAGGGAACAGTAAGTATTTTAATTGCCCAATTTTAACTCCTGTTTGTCTCATCTTTCTCTATCATTGGTTTCTTACTTTGCTTGTGACTAGCATCGACACTGATTTTGATCCATTTCCTTTCCGCATTAATCTGCAGCGTGGACCAAATTATGGGCATGCCAAGATTTTCCCGTCCTAAGATTGTTAATGGCGAATCGAGCCCTAACCTGTATGTTGCCAATTGTGGACCCGCCGTTGGAATTTCACATGACATGATTAAATCGGTGTTTAGTAGATTTGGGCAAGTGAAAGGTGTTTATGCAGCTGATGAGAGTGGTGTTCGTGTTATTGTTTCTTATTCACAAGTGGATTCTGCTCAAGCTGCTTTAACGGCTTTTACTGGACATCCTTGCCCTGATCTTGGAGGCCGCTCTTTGCACATCCGTTTTTCAGTTCTTCAACCCCCTGACGAGGTATTCATTTTCTTCCTTTTTATAATACTTGATAGACTTTCATTTTTAGTTCTTGTTTTCTGTGTTTTGTTGTTTGATTAGTTTGCTTTAGAAAATTTCACCATTCTAGTGTCTTATAGAAATGTGTGGATGCGGTTGTGATTAATTGTATTTAAAGAATTCAACAACAACAACAACAACAACATTACCCCAATGCCTATACAAGGCTCCCGCACAAGCGTGTTAAGGGGTCCCCAATGCCTGTACAAGGCTCCCGCACAAGCGGGTTAAGGGGTCCCCAATGCCTGTACAAGGCTCCCGCACAAGCGGGTTAAGCGGTCGGGTGTACGCAACCTTACCTCTTTAATTATAGAGAGCTTGTTTCCAATTGACCCTGAAGTGGAGTTGCAACATCTATATGGCTATTATAATCTAAAGCCAAAGAATGGTGAATCTTTGGATATCTTAAATGTATGGCTATTTGGCTCAGTTCTTCTCTGATAACTTATTTGTTTAGAACCTTTTAGTTACCTTCTAGTTCTAGGCTTCTGAGGGCGTAATCCCTTGAAAAGTAGATATGCTAATAGGTGAAATGGTATGTGATACATGTATCAAATTCCCATGTCTACACTTTTATTTATTGTTTCTTAATAGTTTGCTTTTATTTAAAATCAGGTGAAAGATTCCATCCCTGTGTCACTGCTGGCTTCGGAGTTAAACATTCCAGGCCTATACTTGTGGCAAGACTTTGTTAATGCTAAAGAAGAGCAGGTTTGATTCTTCTCCGTTTGTTCTGTGAGAACTAGGAATAGTACTCTTACTTTACCAGTTCTATGCGTATCATAGCTATCATTTTGCTTTTCCAGGAATTGCTTGCAGCAGTTGATGAGCGACCGTGGAAAAACCTCGCTAAAAGAAGGGTTCAGCATTATGGATATGAATTTCATTATGAGGTACTATGCTTTACCCCGCACTTCTTGCTTCCATATGCATACACAGCTTTGGTTTTCCAAAAGAAAATTTTTACAAATTTCTTAAATTTAAATTTCCTGTAGCCTGAATAGAAAATTAGAAATAAATATTTTTTGGCATGGTTCATTGTGCCATTTTTATTGGAGATTTTGTAGTATTCATTATGATTAATTGATTGCCATATAAATCATGCTGATTGCTCCTGCAAAATAGGCTGTTTCATGTGTAACAATTCATTAGACTTATTTATGTCGGCAATATCTTGATTATACTTTGTAATATTGCGCAAATTCTCTCCATTTTAACATTGGAGATGCTGCCACTGAACATTGGTCTTATTGTCTGTTTATATGCCTCACTTTCATTCCATGACAGCTAGCCATCTAGGTTTGTTTTATCTCCATTAGAAACTATTTTTTTTTCTCTTACAAGGTCATCTTTGGATATGGATATTGCTTTTTTTTCACTGATTTTTCCATTTGATCAAGAGGGGGCAACTATTTCTAATATCAAGAAACCGCAGAATTGTATACGAGTATGGATACTCTGTTAAGCAAGATTCTATTGTTTCTTACAGCTAGAAAATAATGTTTAGCTAACTGCAGACAGGGTTGCGATTGTAATGGTTAAACATTTGGCTATAAGCATGCCTTAAGTTTTGACATTTAGCATTATATCTTTGATGTTTATTACTAATAATGAGTTTGATCAATTTGCTTCCGTTTCCTTTTTGCCCCTAATAAAAAAATGTCTATAGAAGTGTTCATATGATTTTGTCATTTGATTGAGTGTTGCCAATTTTCTCATTGTCACTTCTACACAATGCTGTATTCTAGACATTAGCTGTATAGTTCAAACCATTTTGTTTGTTATAAAAGAATCTCCAATGATCATTAATTTTCTCCACCACTGCCATAGACAAGGAACGTTGATACGGAGCAAAAGTTGGGCTATTTTCCATCATTTGTTTCTTCTGTAGTTGAAAGGATTTCCGCATTGCCAGATCTTGGGCCTTCTGCAAGTTTAGTTCTGGACCAACTTACTGTATGTACTTATCTCTTCCTCCCATTGTTTTTATAGGGATTCTCTGCAATTATGCAATTTGCTTCCCTAACAAATGCTTTTTTTATGTATGCTTAAATAAAGCAGTTTGTCTTTTTTTTTTTAGGTAGAAAGAAGTTTATCTATTATATATGGAACAAAAAATGTTAATTTGACAACAAGATTATGTTTTCTTGTGTTTTGCATTTGAGGCTGAAAATTAGTAATCATGTAACAGGTTAATGAGTACCCACGTGGGGTTGGTTTGTCCCCTCACATTGACACCCATTCGGCTTTTGAGGGTTTAATATTTAGCCTTTCATTAGCAGGGCCTTGCATAATGGAGTTCAGGAGATATTCAGATGTGCCATTGGATCATAGATCTGCGTCAAATAGTGATATCAAAGTCGAAACTCTTGACAATGGCACTCGTGTTGTAAGGAGGGCTATCTATCTTCCGCCACGGTCTTTGCTTCTATTATCTGGGGAAGCGCGCTATGCTTGGCAACATTACATTCCCCACCATAAGGTATCTCATTTATCATGGGCTTCATCTTTTCTCAACGTGTTATTTTTCCTTGAAAAGTTCAAGATTTTGTGTGTGCAGTTATGTATTAATAATCCTGCTATATGCAAATGATAAAAAGCTTGAGGTCAATACAGCTTTAAGTGGAAAAAAGATGTTTAACAGATGCATTTAATTTTCCAGGATCAGGCTTAGGGCAGGATCGGCGCCAACTTTTAGTTATGATAGAGACTATAATACTATATGTTTAGAAATGTGAAGAACAGTTTACTTAAAACTACTAGTTTCACTGAAATAGACCTCAGGTTTTGCTTCAATGGAAGAGCCTCTCTTTCTAGATTCCAAATGGCATCGTATATAATGTTCATGATTTGTTACGAAATATGTGGACTTTGTTGTCTTAAAGACTTTAATCATCTATAACTGTGTTAAGTCCACCTTTTAAGAAGTACCTCTAGATCTAACTCCTTCCAGGATCTGGTAAATTCTTATCTATATGACTGTGCTTCTAGAGATTTAGTTTTAAACATTTAGGGTTTCTTCTTATAATTGTCACGAAACATATCAGAGAATGCACTTAGTTAGTATGACTCAACACAAGAATTGAAAATTTAAAGACCAAATTTTGAACTACGCAAATGAATTCAAGAACCAAAAAAGTGCTATAAGCTGGTCCATCTTTACAAGTTCACAGTTTACTAAACTAACTTCTACGGTACCATGAATTACATTTACATCATTTGAGGGCTTTCATTGATTCTATGTTTGTTTCGATGGATGGAAGGCATCGAGCAGGATTAGTAAATGTGTGTGGCTGCTATTATCACTCTAAGGGTATAAAACCTCTATTCTCTAGTGACTTTTTTTTTTCTGGTTGAGAGTATTATAGTGCTACAAGTTAAATAGGGCTGGAATTGGCTAGTTAGATGGGCAGCTATCCGTGACCTTTAGAACTTATAATTTCCGAAACGTACAATATCTATTTGTATATAAAGCGCAATATCTATCTGTCTGCATTAATCACAGTTGAATTGTATCGGTCATCTATCTTTGTTTATTCTCCATAATCCATACTAAGAAGCTTTTATTTTATTTCACATTAACTAAGCCTTTCTGTAATTTTAGCATTTTTCATGTCATGCCGCTTCTGTTGATTGCATATCTATATGCTTATGTTGCTTATGTACAGATTGATATGGTAAATGACAATGTTGTGAGGAGAGGCTCGAGACGGGTATCATTGACATTTCGTAAGGTATGCTCTATGTGATTTCAGTTCAGAATTATTCCCTATTTATTTATAATTTAGTTGTTTGTTATTGTCTTATTGATGTAAAAGACGGTTGATTCATTTGCTTTACCTTGCAGGTAAGGAAAGGTCCTTGTAAATGTGAATATCCCCAATTCTGCGATTCCCAAAGTTAGAGTCTCTCATCTCTGATCTCATCTTTTCGTTGAATCTTTCTTTTTTTGACTTTATGCATTAAATTATCAAATTCATTTTATTGGAATATAGCTCTGTGACCGGCTCAACCACTAGACAAAAAGTGTTTATCTATTGTACCTTGACTTTATTTCTACTCGTACTTTTTTTTTATAGAAAACACAGTCATGTGTATCTTTGCTTGACATCAATTTCACCCCTTTTCAAGCAGTTTGTTGACAATCACTGATTCGATGTATATCTCAATTTGTGTTTAGTTGAAAATAATTAAATTATGATAAAAGTTATATTTGATATAGTAACAATTACTTTATTTTTATTGTAAAAGTTTGATTCATAACTAGAAAATAAAATAAGCATTAGAAATACCCTGTATAAAAACAAATGTTGAAAACTCAAGATAGCCTTTTTTTTCTTAATTTATTTTAGCGATCAAGATATTCTTCATACATGATGTAACATTTCTATAAATAGAGCGATTGTGTTTATTTAATCATAATTCTAATTTGGAAAGGAAAACACAGTCCCATATTCGAGATTATTGCTTGATAAAATGTAAAGACTTTAGTTATATATCAGGTCTTCTCATCAAACCCTGCAGACACAAATAATGCATAAATCATAATTAGTTAAGACCCAAGTGGTTTGAAGTTGCAAAAAATCAATCAATTCTATAATTGACTCGATTAGGTCGAGACTAGATGTGGCATTTATGTAATAGTTCAACACCACATTTGTAGCTCTTCAAATTAAGAGATTAAAGCGGTGAGAAATGAACTTACGTGGAGCAATCCAAAGCAGGAGTAACATGAGGAAGCGAAACAACAACTCCGCAACTAGGCGTAAGGGAAGGGAAAAGAGAGTAATCAACTTGCGGATAATTGGATACATAAGTTTTAAGGCACTCGCAAATACTGATTCTATCTGTATGGTTATTCGCATAATTTGCGAGAAATTTGACGCCATTACAACATTCATTCGAAGGGGTGGTTTGAGTTTTAGACAAGTAAGAAACACAGGATATAACTTGACCCACTACTTCATTGCATGGAGGCAAAGGATCAATTGCACTTGATCCTACAATTAGCATAACAAATAAGGTAATTAGACCTGCAATTAGATGCTTCATGCTCAATTAATTTATTTTTTTCACTTTTATGAGTGATATTTTGAGAATAAATTATGCAAATATATAAACCATGGCTGCTGGTCAGTTAACAATTAATTAATGTAGGTGATAATTTCATGCATTGTGCCCTTTTGGTTTTCTTTATTCCTTTGCCCTTTTTTTTTGGCTATCACAAGCTTTTTTACGAGCCTTATAATTAGGATTTTGTAGGCCTAAGCTATCTGTCCTTTCTACAACTTGATTTTGACACAATAATTCAATCTTGTTAGGTTTCATTATTTGTTTCTTTTACTTTTCATAAACTCAATGTGAATTTTAATGCTCAATTCAGTGGGAAAGGAAGGGGTACATTTATCTATAATTGCGTACAAGTATGAGGTTGTTTCTCATCTATTGTTGTAGTCCCCCCATCTCTCTTATTAAATAAATTTTGTCCTATCAAAAACTGAAAAAAATTTTTACAAGTTAAATAAATGTATTAAAACAAGAGACTACAATTAAATTGATAACTTTTGAAAAGTTAGGGTTCATCTTGGATTTTTTTACCTAACAACGTATAAGTCAAAGATCTAATTGAGTAATATTTAATCTATTCAATTTTGCGGGTGCAACTAATTACAGTATAATTTAAAAATAAACTAGAAGTCGATGATTTTTGAACTTTTGATAACGGAATAATTAGACCCTATAATTCAAATGATATGGTTATAGCTTTTGGCAGAGTACAATACAAATTTAAAATTGCATAATAGTCAGATTGGAGGGTCAAATGCTATTCTTTTAACAACATTAAAGCTGAAATGAAAATAAACTCAGATTTAAGTAATTATTGGATTAGGATTCTTTAAAAGATATACATCAATAAATTTATATATTTTAGTCAAATTTAACTATTTATTACACTTACTGGTTGAAATTTAATTACATTGTTAAGCTTTATAAATAATTATAACTAAATCTCAACCATTAGGATTCAATAAATAGTCGAAATTGATTAAAATATATAACTTTACAATTATACAACTGTAGATAATTTAAATACATAATTATATTGAACTAATTGATACTGAAATTGAAATAAAGGTATAAAATTAGTTAAATTGGAGATATTTTGTTGGAATTTTAATCTCCGTTTGAATATTATTCATCCTAAATTTGTATATAATAATAATAATAATAATAATAATAATAATAATAATAAGAGTCAGTTATGGATAATAGAAATTAAAAATTAAAAGAAAGTGAAGATGGACATTGGAATGGAGGGAGGAAAGGAAAGAGAAAGGACATCACCGACACACATTTCTTTTTTATTTTTAGAAATTTTACCAAAAAAAACTATTATTTTTAGAAATACGGCATTTTTTTTATAAAATTTGCAGTTGCCTCCCATATACGAATTTTATAAATCATATTATGAATTATCAATTGGTTGTATTTCACTGGATACACCTTTTGTAAAAGTGTGAGTATTTATCTAACCTCTTCCGAAATTCACATATATAACAGAATTATACATATGTTTTATTAACAGTATGATTAAAATCAATTTAATAAACTAAAAAGTTATTGATTCTCCGAGAATATTATGGGCTCTTTTGATTCATATTCCATCGAGTAGAATTAAAAATGAATGTAAAGATGTCAAATTTTATAGAGTATATGTCTAGAATCCGTCGAGCTACGGAATAATTATTTCGAGTTTGTATACGTCTCATGGAATAGCTATTTCTTATTAAAAAAAAAGGAATTGCTATTCCATGCAATGTATAAAAACTAAAAAAAATATCGTATATCGATGAATTCTAAACATGTACTTATATCTTTCCATTCATTTTTATCATTTTTAATTCTAGGCGAAATAGAAATTCCGTTCTTTTTCGCAATCAAATCTAACGTTGTAAAAAGTAGTTAAACTTGAACACCACTTGATACTGATCTTTGAATTTTGAGAAAAGCTGTTACATTAGGTTTGGTCACCAGTTTATGTGACCCCACACGTTTTATTTCTTACCAAAACGACGACGCTATCTCACTGCTTATTAATTTTCCCAATTTCAGCTCACAGTTTTGCACCATATGGCATTCCAATCCAATACCAACTTATTTTTCTTTCTTTATTTAATCTTTCTATAATATTTTTGGATTATACAGCCCGTCTTTTTTATTTGTTCATATGCTCCTTAAATGATAGTACCATTTTCAAATAACATGAAGATTTGTGAACTTGGATGTTATACGGAAGAGCAGCTGTCCTCCATTTAACTAACAGAGTTTCTAATGGTTATTTTTTTACTCTACTAATTAAACCATTACTGGTGGCTATAAACTATAAAGTAGCCACACCGCCTTTTTACTTCAGTGATATGTGCAGTAAAATATTACTACTAGTATTTATTGACAAAATTAATTTTCGTACACTATTTGAAAAGTAGTTCTATGATCTTAATTTTACTAGATAAGATTTCATATGATGTCATTTATTTCCTTTGTAACGATTATTTTAATCAAATACAGTATATACTCATATCAGTTGATATCTGAAGGTATGTCGTAATCACTTCTATGCTTAAATACCTCATCTTCTTTGCATGAAACAAATAATAAGGGAAATAAATAACTAAAATTTTAAAAGATATGCTAGCTGTGCGATTTTTTTTTTATTAAAGAGAAATTAAAGCTGTAAGGGGAATTTCAAAGTAAGTAGTAAAAGTTTTAAAACGATTCACAAATTTGTGTAAAGATATAGCTAAATAATTGAAATTTTGACAACAACCACAAAAATAATGAATTTTTCAAATACAGTATAGAAATATTGCGACATGGTAAATGAACAAAGGAATTTTAAAAATATAAAGCTGAGTTATAGCATTTTCAAGAATAAAAAATAAAAAGATACTTGTAAAATGAAAAATCTACTTTAGGGATTATAGGTTGGGAGGTTTTTGTATAGTTATTTTATTTTTTTAAAAGAAAATATTTTTTTCATTTATTATTATTAAATAAATGGTAAGATATTTGACCAAAGACTTTTAAAATAACTACTTTAAAAAAATGTGACAAAAGTTTAATTTAGTGATTGAATTTTAAAACTGTAATCTTAGAGATTACATGTTTGAATTTACAGATAAGATAAAGTTTTTATTTTATTATTATTTATAAGCTCGTGTGAGTTAATTTATTTTTTAAAAAAATTACTTTTGAAAATGAAAGTAACCCTGTAAAGCACAGAGTTTGAGTATCAAAAGCTTTTACGCTTTAATTTACATTTCAATTTCCGAGTACAAAAAATTTCGAAGCTATGATTTTTGTTCAGTGGTGAAAATTATTTTGACTTGAAAAAACATTTGACACACCTTTTTAATTGTTCATAGAACCAAATTTTACATTACTTCAAACTTCATTAATATGCACACTGAAAAATGTGTGAAAGATTTTTTTCATGAACATATCAAATTCAATGGTTCGTAGATTCTCAAAATTATAAGATGGAGGTCCAGTAAATACAAGTTGATCTTCATATTTTTTTATTTATTTTTTTATGAATTTCATATTCCTTAATAAATTTATTTATTAACAGTATGAAAATATTAGTTTACTTTTGTATCTTAAATTAATGCCTTAATTTTTTAATTCAAGTGCAATTAATATTAAGAACATAATTGGAAGAATTATGAAAAAGTATGTAGAAAAGTGTAAATGATAAATATTTTGATAATATAATTTTATGTTAAAATATCTATTTTAAAAAGACGAAGGAGCTTTTTTAAATTTCTTTAACTTTTCTGATAAGTTTATATGTTAAGATCATATTATTTTTATTGTGATAAAATATTTTATTTAATTTATTTATTAGTATTTTAAATATGATAACTAGTAATTTTTTTATAAGAATAATTATAGATTTGGTTTCGTTAGTAGATGGTATTACACAGAATATTTTAATAAGTAGTACCAATATAATAGAGAAAAGAAATGGCAATGTCAAATTATTGACAGACAGAGAGAGGCGAGTAGAAGAAAGTCGTAGGAAGGATAACATCTGTCCTAAAATCAGATGCCCCCTTTGCTTCTTCATTGGCCGGCCACCTTTCTATATATTCCCCCTCCCTTATTTTTCATTTCTCCATTCTTCTCTCTAAAATCAGCCTCTTCTCTTCTTAGGTCAGATATTCCCACTCCATTGCATTCTTTCTCTTCTTCAAATAGAGTTAGCATCTGGGTCTTTGATATTCCTCCCTTATTTTTCGGTCTTGCAAAAAAACATGGAAGATTCAAGATTAATAGGCAAATGGTGTCTGAGTGTTTTAGTCTGTATTGTAATAGTAGCTTCTACTACACAAGCTGGAAACATTCCCATTACTATTGTAGAGACTGCAAAAGCTACAGGAGCTGGTTATTATCTTACTTCTTAATCTTGTTCATTTCTATCTCTATATGTGTAATTAATGGAAATATTTGTGCAGTTTGTTTAGATGGAAGCCCCCCTGCCTACCACTTTGAAAAGGGCTCTGGTTCTGGGATTGACAGCTGGCTTGTTCACATGGAGGTTTGTTTTTCATTATTTTTAATTTAATTTTTTTGCTTAAAAATAATATATTTTATTTTGGGTTAATAAAGTAGTAAATGTAATAGGGAGGAGGATGGTGTGATGATATAGAGAGCTGTGTTGAAAGAAGAGATACATACAAAGGTTCCTCTTTGAAAATGGAAAAAACCATGGGTTTCTCTGGTATTCTTGGTAGCAAGCAAGCTGCTAATCCTGGTACTTAATTCTTTTTTTTATCCAATTGGGTCCTTTTATTTCTTGATTTACAGCTGTAACTAGATCCACTTAATTTTGAGTTTGTGTAAAAATGCAGACTTTTACAACTGGAATAGAATTAAGATCAAGTACTGTGATGGCTCATCCTTTACTGGTGATGTTGAAACTGTTGATCCTGTAAGCTTCAAATTACTCTAATTAGTGATTTGTTCCTCAGTTTAATCAAATTATTATTGAATTAATCCTTTTTCTTTTTTTATTGTATCAGAAAACAAATCTTCATTTCAGAGGAGAAAGGGTCTGGCAAGCTGTTATTAATGATCTGTTGGCCAAAGGCATGAAATCTGCTAAAAATGTATGCTTTCTTTTTCTTTTATTTTTATACATCTCAATAAGAAAGTACATCTAAAATTTGGTTTTGTGAATTAATTATTGATTGATTTTGTTATTGGAATGGCAGGCAATTCTTTCAGGGTGTTCAGCAGGTGGATTGGCATCAATATTACATTGTGACAAATTCAGAGCACTCTTACCTCCTTCTGCAAATGTCAAATGTGTGTCTGATGCTGGTTATTTCATTCATGGGTAATTTAATTAACCGATACCAATCCTAATTTGCCAATGTTTTTTCCACAATTAAAAAATGGTATGTTCTTTCGCAGGATGGATGTAGCCAAAGGATTTGAAATTGCAAATTTTTTCGGCCGAGTCGTTGCATTACACGTAACTTCACTGTCTAATTTTCTTATGATTTTACTCCATTATGTAAGTATTGGATTAAGTGAGTAAACAAATTAATGTTATTTTGTGCAGGGATCTGCAAGGACTCTGCCTCAATCCTGCACTTCTGCAAACAAGCCAGAATTGGTAATTAAAGTTGCTTACATTTTATATGTCAATTCAAAGGTTTTTCTTTTATTTTTTGTTTCTCACATATGATTTTTGTTTTGTTGGTAAATCTTGTTTCAGTGTTTCTTCCCACAATATGTGACTCGGACGATGCAAACACCGCTTTTCGTCCTGAATTCTGCTTATGATTCCTGGCAGGTCCGCGAAATTGAAATGAATAAACATAAAATTATGGTTAAAATTTGAAAAGTGTTGTTTGATTTTATTTTGGTTTATTGATATACAGATAAAGAATATAATGGCGCCAAGTGCCGTGGATAAAAAAGGATCATGGAAATCTTGCAAACTCGATTTGAAGAAATGCTCTCCCGACCAACTCCAGTCTGTCCAAGGTCGTTTTGCTTTATTGACTTTATGGTTATACTTATAAGTTATATGGGCGTGTTTCATTGACGTTTGTGGATCAAATACAGGTTACAGGGAACAATTCATTACGGCACTAAACAGTGGCGCTGGAAGCAAACCAGGAAATGGGTATTTCATAAATTCGTGCTATGCACATTGCCAATCTGGGTCTGCAGCGGTTTGGTTGGCTGATAAGTCTCCAGTTGTTAATGATACGGTAATATTTATTGTTTCTTAAAGTATTTTTAGGCTACATTTTATTACACTGAAATATTCAAGGGTGCAGAAAATTGGAAAGGCCATCGGAGATTGGTTTTATAATCGAGTTGTAACCAGGAAGATCGATTGCCCGTACCCTTGCAACCCAACTTGTGTCAAAGTTGATTCTGATTCGTAATTGATTGATTCAATGTAAAATCATCTGTACTACACCAATTGTCTAATAAAGAGAGTATAGGAAGACCGCAAAAAAAAAAAAAATCAATTTCTTTGTTTACTTTAATGTCACCAAAGTCCATTGAGTTTGGATTATTTTTAATCCAATTTGAATGAAATGTATTTACAATAAATAACATAACAGGGGTAAATCAAATTATATTATTGATTTGGTATGGTTATGACTCAGAGGTGGCAGACATATGGAGCAATGAGTATCACCGATTTCTTTTAAAATCAGATGTAATCAATGAAAGCGAGTCATCGTATTTATATATTAATTTATTTGCATGGATAATAATGCCAGCAGTATGAAAGGACAACTACCAATGCCTCCTTTATATTTGACTTTTATGAACAAATCAGTGTCAAACATTATTATAAATATTAAATGAAACATCAACCTACATTATTTTAAATCTGCCTTTTATCTTACTTATTAGGCCTTTTCTGTTGGATATACTGATGCATAGCATGCATTGCTTTTAATCGCACGGAAATATTATTTTTATATCATATTTTTTTTATATATTTAATTTTTTATTTTTTTAGCTGTCTATTATTTTTTTTATATTTGGTTTGTGGAAATTCTATTCCATGGAATAGAAATACAAATGAATGGAAAGATGTCAAAGATAGTAGAGTATATGTCTGAAAGCCGTCAACGCATGAAAAAGCTTTTCCTAGTTTATATACATCTCACGGAAAAGTTATACCTTTTTTATTCCTTTGTTTCAAAAAAGGAATAGTTTTTCCATGTGTCACATTTGACATCTTTTCATACGCTTCTATTTCTATTCTACGGAATAGGATTTCCGTGAATCAAACGAGTCCTTAAGGTTAGTTATTATTTTTCTCTTTATCGGAACCTTCCCTCTCTTATTTAATTTAATTTTCACAACTTAAAACGACTATATCTCACAAACCGTTAACTTTTTCGACATGAGCCTTTAGAATTATTTTATTCGTCTTATTTTTATCTTTAAAACGAAATTCATATTGAATATTTTTGGAGCAAAAAATAAAATTTCGTAGATTTATTTCAGTTTTTACTACCTTTATACCAAGTATAAGAGTTTTTTTTACTTTAAATAGAATAATGTTGCTAATATTTTATGTTATCAACCTGAAAATAAATGGAAAACCGGTGCTATAAAGACATTATACCACTCATTTACAGGTATAAGAATGTACAAAATATTGGTAAAATTGGTATAAGATGCGAAATTTTTTTTGCCCAAAAAAATCTAATATAGATTTTGTTTTAAAGATAAAAATAAGATGAACAAAATATTCTAAAGGCTCGTGTCAAAAAAATTAACGGTTTGTGAGATACAGTCATTTTTAAGTTGCAAAAATCAAATTAATTAGGGGATAGTGGGTACAATGAGGGTTCTTGTATTCATATAAAGCAAATTCAAAAGTTAATTAATTTCCACTAAATTGTCCTTTCTAAAAAGTATAATTTCGTGAGCGTCGTGCCCTAGGGTTTGTTGTCTTCGTCGTTGCCTCTGCCGCCGGCAACGTTTTTTCCGATTGTTTTTGTCTTGTTTTCCAGTTACTATCTTTGTTCATTAGCATGGCTGATGATATTGCCACATAAGAAATCAGAAACAGATATAATGATCTAGCTTTAGAGGATGACAAAGAGGATTCCATACAAATCCCCATCACTGTTGAGCCCGAGAATAAATATTATTACGTTGGTGTTCTATGCACTGATGGTGATATCAGCGAGATTGCTTTTCGATGTACCATCTCTAAGTTATGGAATCCTAAAGGTGGTGTTAACATAAAGTGGATTGGCCCTAATCATCGTTTTTTATTTACTTTCTTCCATCAGCGCGATTACGATTGTGTCTAGGAAGGATCCCCCTGGAACTTAAAAAACAAGTTACTTGCCCTAGCTTGTTGCCAGCCCAATGAAGATCCAGTCAGTCTTGCAGTTAAGAAGGTTCTGATATGGATTCAAGCCTTTAGGGTTCCAACAAGGTACATCTCCACACAGGTATGTGAAGCTATTGGCAGGTTTGGTGGTGAGTTATTGGAGATAGATGAGAATAATTTTAAGGTGTCAAAACCTGTGTACTTGAGAGTTAGAGTCCTAATTGACATATTGAAACCAATAAAGAGAAGAATGAGATTGAGAATAAACGAGGGTGCTCATATATTGGTTCAATTCCAGTACGAACGTTTACCGTCAATGTGTCTAATATGCAAGATGTTTGAACACACTGAACATACTTGTCCCCTTACTTATGTGACTGGATCAGAGTTACCGAAGAGGATGTACGATCAATCCATTTGTGTCATCATTTGGCAGAACATGATAACTGAGGAAGATAGATGGTTACGCGATGAGAAGGGGTGTAGCTTTGTGCCTACATGTTCGAGTTCGAAAGCAAAGAGCTTGGAGGATACTATAAAAGAGATGAAGGAGCTGGGTCGTGAGGTTGCGACTATAATGGATGAGGATCAGAATGGTGATATTGTAGTGAATGATTCTAAAAGAAAGCGTGGTCTCAAGGTGAATGAAAACCCCAATGCGGTGTCAGACCGGGTAAACATTGATAAAATAACGAGCTCCATGGCGAGAGCTCGCCAGCTATTATAAAAATTATGAGCTGGAATTATCGGGGTTTGGGCATGGACCCGACAATTGACAAGTTGGAAGATCTCGTATCTTCGTACATGCCCGACATGGTGTTTCTGATGGAAGTGAAAGTTGGTAGAACAATTGTAGAGCGTGCTCAAAGATGTATTCATTTTGAAGGTATCTTTTATGTACCTCATGTTAATTCAGAAGGTGGACTAGCTTTTCTTTGGAGGAAGATGGATATGGTGAGACTAAGAAGGTATGGTCGAAACTCTATTGACCTAATAGTGGATGATAGAGAGTTCCCTTGGCGTATAACCGGTTTCTACGGGTTCCCGAAAAATACTAATGCTACGAGAAATGAATAATGGGAGTGCTTGAGAACGTTGGCAAGGGGTAGCGACTTACCGTGGTGTGTACTAGTGATTTTAATGATATGCTCACGACATCGAAGAAAATTGGGGGTAGACCTAGACTTGTTACTTGGCTGACTGGTTTTCAAGAAGCTCTAACAGACTGTAGGCTAATTGATCTAGGCATGACAGGCTACCAATTTACTTGGGAACGTAGTAGAGGGTTAGCGTCTTGGATTACTGAGAGACTTGATCGAGTAACCTGTACTATGGATTGGTCTGAACATTTTACTGAAGCATGGGTACAAAACATTCCTACATCGGAATCTGACCATTCAACGATTATATTACACTGCTCAACTAAGAAACCTCCCTTTCGATTTTAAAATTGGTGGACTGATTTGTCGGGATGTCGAGAGTAAGTGTTCCTGAAAAGCTGAAAAGATGTGCAAATGAGATGAAAATCTAGGGTAGAAAACAACACGTTAATTATAAAAGAAGGCTGATGCAGTAGCGATGAACCGGAATAGATTAGGCTGACGTTAGACTGGTTAGAGGATGATCGGTTTCTGGACAAGAAGAGAGAAATGGGTAACATTCGGAAGCAACAATCCGTGTATTGGCAACAACGCTTAAAAGTAATGTGGCTTCAAAATGGGGACCAAAACTCATCTTACTTTCACAAAGTTGCCTCCTCACGAAACCATAGAAACAAATTTTTTACAATTGCAAAGTGAGACAGGCCAGTGGGTGAAATGGGGCTACGGTTTAGAGGAGCTTATTCAGTCCTTTTACTCTAATTTATTTACTTCACAAGGTACTCACTACAACCATATTTTAACTTTGATTGAGCCAAAAATTTCAGCTGATGTTCAGGCTGATTTAGAGAGCCCTTTTAATGCAGATGATGTCAAAACTGCCATTTTCTAAATGTATCCTGATAAGGCCCTAGGTCTAGATGTTTTCAATCCAGGCTTCTTTCAGAAATTTTGGAGTATCATTGGTAGTGAGGTAACATCCTTTTGTTTGAGTTTCCTGCATGATAAGTCTTTCCCTGATAGGCTAAATGACACGAATATTGTCCTTATTCCTAAAAAGAAAGTACCTACTACAGTTTTTGATCTTCGACCTATCTTGTTATCTTTTCAAGTTTGTGTCAAAAATGCTATCTAATAGAATTCAACCAGTTATAAATCCTATTATTTATGAGTCCTAGAGTGCTTTTATTCCTGGGAGGTTAATAACAGATAATATTCTGATTAGTTTTGAAGTGGGTCGTTACTTAAACATGAAAAGGTTAGAGGTGTCTGGTATGTGCTCTCTTAAGATTGATATGTCTAAGGCCTATGATAGAGTTGAATGGGAATTTGTGAATGCAATGATTCTTAAGTTGGGATTTCCTATATTTATTACTAATCTTATTATGCTATCCATGTCGATAGTAACATATACAATCTCCCACAGGAATGGCAGTTTTAATAGATTTATTCCTCAAAGGGGATTGAGGCAAGGCGATCCTATTTTGCCTTATCCTTTTATCATTTATGCTGAGGGTTTATCTGCTTTGATTCAGGATATAGCTTCTGGCGTGATCCATGGTTGTAAGGTCACACCGCATGCTCCAATTATTTCACATCTTTTTTTCGCCGATGACAGTCTATTCTTTTTCAAATCGACGGAGGAAGAAGCAAATGTTCTGAAAAATATCTTTTGCATTTATGAGATGGCTTCTTGGCAAAAAAATCAATTATAGCAAATCATCGATTGTGTTTAGTCCTAATGTCATGGAGCCCAGGCGGCAAGCCGTTGCAATGTGCTTAGGCGTTAACGAAGCTGAGGGTCACGGGCTTTATCTTGGCTTACCATCCCTTGTTGGGAAAGCTAAGAAGTGTGCATATGACTACATTGTAGAAAGGGCAAGTAAGAAGGTACAAGGGTGGAAATGGAAGCAATTATCACAAGAAGGTAAAGAAGTTTTGTTACAATTGGTTGCTCAGGCTTTACCTAATTATGCTATGCAGGTGTTCCTCCTCCCGTCCTACACTATCGCTAGCTTGGAGAAATTTTTTTCTAAATTTTGGTAGGGCTCATCTATTCACTAGATGAGGTGGGAAAGCCATTGTCAAGCGAAAGATAAAGGTGGCCTTAATTTTCGTAATTTGAAGGAATTCAACAAGGCACTTTTGGCCAAGCAGGCCTGGGATATTATTTCTAATCCCAATCTTCTTGTTAGCCGTGTTTTTAAATGCAGGTACTTTCCAAACAACTCCTTCTTTGAGGCTCAGCCTAAGTCAAATGCCAGCTTTTGTTGGAGATGCCTTTTTACCACTCGTCAGGTACCAAGACACTGGATCGCATGGCGAATTAGAGATGGGAGCAAGGTGAATATATGGCATGATAATTGGCTGCCATTGTTAGAATACCCAGCAGTTCGCTCAGAAATTGTTCCTGGTTTCGAGGAAGCAATGGTAAAAAATCTTATCGAGGACGATGGTAGAACATGGAACAACGCCTTGCTGCCCCTGTTACTGAACGCTGATGAACAACAGCTTGTTCGTTGAATTCAACTCTTGTGCAACGTCAAACTGACACAATATTCTGGAGATTCGAGCAGTCGGGAATTTTTACCGTTAAATCTTAGTACTATACCTCGCTAAGTCTGTCCGAGAGTGCCCAATTGCCGTCTAACTATACATCACAAGCCTGGAATATCATATGGGATCTGAAAATACCACCTAGAGTTCAGTTCTTCCTATGGAAAGTTGCAACCAATTCTCTCCCAACACTATATAGGTTACGATAAAGGCACGTGGATGTTGATGTGACATGTTCGTTATGTGGTAACTCGAATGAAGATGATTATCATGCGTTGATATGTTGCGCTTTTGCCTATCCAATTTGGGATAATATTTTTGGGGAAGGGTGGCTTGTCCATATTAGCTCCATGGTTGATTGGTGAGTGTGGTTATGTACCAAACCGAAAGAAATGATTCAGAAGGCATCTTGTGCACTTTGGGTTTTATGGGCAAGAAGAAATCATTTTGTATGGAACAAAAAGTTTCGTATAGGTTCCCAAGTTCAACGCCACGGTCTTGGTTTTTTGGAAGAATGGAGCTTGGCAAACAGGCAGCCCTTGTGCATAGCTCGGCAACCTCAATGGCAACCTGGCAGCCTCCTCCTCTCAATTGGGTAAAATGTAATATTGACGCTAGCCTTTTTCATTCAGGCAATTCTATTGGACACGGATGTATAGTTTGTGATTCAACATGAAGAGTGCTTACATCAAGATCTGTTATGTTACAAGGAGGTGGTGATCCGTTTCTAGCTGAGGCCATAAGCTGTAGAGAAGCTCTTAGTTGGCTCAAAGACAACAACTTCGATCAAATCATTCTCAAATTGGATGCACTTATTTTTTCAGATTGTAAGGCTATCATTGGACATTTTTCTGACATTCGCATTGTGTTTACCAGTAGGTCTGCGGACCTTTCTGCACATCTACTTGCTAGAGCAGCGGGGTCTTCGACGAGTAGGGGGACTTACTTGTTTTAGTCCACCTTAGATTAGAGCTGCTATCGACTCTGATTCTTATGTTCTATCGACCTATTCATCAGTCAAAAAGAATTCAAAAGTTAAAATATTGTAATTAAGAAAGAGTTTAGGTAATTAAGAGAACTAAGTTTTTATGGTGGGATTTAAAAAATGTTGGGTTGGTATTTACAAAATTGAAAGCTCAAAATATTGTATTTAGCTAAGTTGCCCTTCTGAACTTTTAAAGTGATTCCGTGACTCTTTCAACTTTTAAAAATTGCACCACTTGCTTCTTGAACGTACGGGTCAGCTTTTGATTGGAGAGTGTCGGGAAATGGCATCTTAGAGAAGTTATACCAACCAGAAGCTGATATGTAGTGTTCAAGGGAAAAGTTGTGCGATTTTTAAAAGTTAAGGGAGCTACGGGATGACTTTAAAAATTCAGGAAAAATAAATTTTCTTGGACAAGTTCAATTATCTTAAGATCATTAAGCTTTTTTTTCCTTACAATTTAAAGAGATTGTGTATTTAACTCACAACCTCTTAACTCGACTACAAGAGACGTTCCGATTGAGTTACACTTAATGATTTTTTTGCTCTTTATTTTTAAATACAATTTTTTTTATTAAACAAAGGTTGGCTTGGGTAAGCTTGAATGCAATTAAATTTGTAATATAAAGTTTGCACTCCAATCTAATGATTGTAGAGATAGTTACCCAATTGTTTTCAAATATGAAAAAAATCAGTATTTCTTAAATATATTTTAAGGAATAATTATTTTATTCAGCAGATTCTATTATTATATGTGAATCAGTCTTTCATGATAAGTCAATATGATTGTAATTTAATCCTCATATATATAGTTCATTTCAATAATTAAAAAAATTAAAATAATAATTACTTTTAAGAAAATAAAGTTACCATAAAATAACTCATAAATAATTAATATAGTATTTACACACCAAATCATAATCATGATGGCATAAAGAGCTTATTGATAAATAATGGACGGGCCTATAATTAGAAATGCCTCACAAAACAGATATATTGAAATGTCAAATAATTAAGAATAGTTATATTTTTTAAATTAAATACATATCCTCTGTCATCCACTTGTTTCTCCCATTTTCTTTTTGATTTTTTTCTTCTTATTTTTCATTTATCTCTCAAACCGTTTATTTTTTTGATATGCCGCTTTAGAATTTTTTGTTCGTCTTATTTTTATCTTCAAAATAACATCCACTGTGACATTTTCAAATTTTTTGAACCAGTAGACATCTGATAGTTGTCCAATAGACATGCGATAGAAGTCTGGTAGACATATGATAGATATTAGTTTTTGATGGTTTTTTTACGGTATCGTTATGTTAGTTTGTGCAAACTTTGAAATCAAACCACCAGCTAAACAATGATAAATTAGTGGCGAAAATCAAACAAATAACAAGAAGAGAAGAGAAGAGAAGAGAAGAGAATCGAGATACGATTTCCAAATCAAGAAAGAAATGCAAGAACATATCCAATAGAGAGAATGTACACTATACAGATCATAATATCATACTTCTACCCCATGTCTATCAGACTTCTATGACTTGTCTACTAGACATCTACAACATGTCTATCAGTTGAAAAAGTTTGAAAAAATCACAGTCATACTTTTGACAAACTATAAAAAATAGTCATACTTTATAAACTATCTACAAATTCACCATCAAGTCAAACTATTTATAAATACATATTTCCTTCAATTCTATTTACATACCATGACATCCACTTATTTTTCCCCCTTTTCTTATGATTATTTTGATTATTTTTCATTTATCTCTCAAACCGTTTATTTTTTCGACATGCCGCTGTGGAGTTTTTTGTTTGTCTTATTTTTATCTTTAAAATGACATCCACCGTGACATTTTCGAATTTTTTAAACTAGTAGACATCTGATAGATGTCGAATAGACATGTGAAAGAAGTCTGGTAGACATATGGTAAATATTAGTTTTTGATGGTTTTTTTTATGAAATCGTTATGTTAGTTTGTACAAACCTTTAAATCAAACCACTAGCCAAACAATGATAAATTAGTGGCGAAAATCAAACAAATAACAAGAAGAGAAGAGAATCGATATACGATTTCCATATCAAGAAAATAATGCAAGAACAAATCCAATAGAGATAAAGTACAGTATACAGATCATAAGAGAAAAAAGGCTACTGAAAAAAATAGATTTCACACATCTACCAGACTTCTACCACATGTCTATCAGACTTCTATAACATATCTATCAGATATCTACACATGTCTATCAGTTGAGAAAGTTCGAAAAAGTCACAGTGGATTTCGTTTCGAAGATAAAAAAGAGACGAACAAAAAAATGAGTGGTTTGAAAGATAAATGAAAAAAAAGTGAATAAAATAAAAAACGTCATGAACAATGCAACCAGGAGGGGGGCAACCTAAAGTTGGAATTTTTTTTTGCTTTTGGTTCAAATTATTTTATGAAGAGAGGTGTTTTTCGTAAAGAGCCCCAAGTCTAAGAACCAGTATGGCTATGAGTTTTTACAACTTTTTTCAGTAGCTTTTCTGAAAAGCTCCATTTCAAGCTTTTTTTTAAAGCTGCAGATATGATTTGGAAAAACTTAATCAGAAAATTCCTAATTAAATAGTATGAAAGATCAAAATGTGTTGTTCAATATCAAAATATAAGTACTATAAAAAATTTATGAGAATAATTTATTTTAAAGATAGATCAAATAGTAATGCCAAACCGATCCTAAATGCATACTCTCAAGGCTCGTAATTTCGAACCGGGGAATTGAGAATCTCTGCCCATTAAATATAAGCCCAAAGCCTACACAATGGATAAGGCCTTTAACTTCCTAACTGGAGCCCAGTCCTTCTTCGTCACAAGGACGGTTGACGATGATTAGTAGGCAATGTTTTAAAAAGTGCTAGGCGCAGTCAGGCTTTCAGTGTCTAGGTGGAGTATAAATGGATTTTTATTTTTTTGTTTTTTATATTTATTAATAGATAAAATTATAAATTCAACTAAAAAAAATTATAATATATTATAAAACATAGTTTTGTATATAAAAACATAAGTCTAAACTAATTCTTACATGAAAACAAATCAACATTAAAATCAATTCCTTAAAAACACATATCTCACAATTTTTTTATGGTTTATAGTGGACTACTTCTTGGTTGAGATTCAAAATGAAAATTGTATGGTGAGAATATTTTATTGTAGATTAGTTTTACCAATCGAGCTACCTTTTTTGAATTAAAAAAAATGAATTATAATTGTTTTAACTATCGGATCTTAAAATTTGGAAAAAATCGGATTAGTTGGTGCCTAGGTGAAAAAATCGGAATAGGTGGCAATATATCAGCCCAACGCCTGATAGCGTCTGAAGAATAAAAAGTCGGACGACAAACCTCAAAATAGCGCATAGGCGGGGATTTTTAAAACACTAATAACAGTGTTTCCTCCCATGGCCATTAAACTCGTATAATTTACATAATAAGACAGCATAGTAATATATCACATTGAATTCATTTCCATTATGTTTCAGATAAATTCATTTCGATTCTGTTGAGTTTCAGTTAGATTAACATAGTTATAAATTACGCTGAATTGCATCTTCAATTCAATTCGCTTCGGTTCATTTCAATTATGTTGAGTTTCAGTTAGATCAACAAAGTTATAAATTACACTGAATTTACAGCTTCAATTGAATTTGCTTCGGTTAATTGCAATTCAGTTGAAAACAAATAAATTCTTAACATGTTAAAATCACATCACCTATATGATGTCACTATTTCTGCTAGTCGCCTTTAGCGTTTTGGATAGTAATATTCATGTTCTAATCAACATATGATCACATCGAGAAAATTATGTCTCTTAAGAACTAACGTGATTTAATATTGACAAGCATTATAAAGTCTAGAAAATTGATACAAATACGCATACATGTAAAAGGCAAAATTAACTATTTTGAGAATTACGTTGTTTATACCACTACTAATCCAATTAAAAGCGTTATTCGTTGCATGAAAACGTTGTCCACGTGGGACATTGGAATGATTCCTGTCTTAATTAGAACCATGCAATTTTTATTTAATGACCGGATCTTCAGCACATATACAGACAAGCCTTTCTATTTTTATCCGACATAAGTTATTACTAGCTAGTATTTATATCACACAAATAATCATCTGTTGATTGTACCACCTTTTCAAAGAGCATATTCAATTTTTTTTTTCATTAATTAAACATATAAAAATGGGGTGCACAAGATCAGGAGTAGGGTGTTTTGTTCTACTTTGTTTGGTTCTTGTTGTTCAAACACAAGCTGAAGAAATTCCTATTGTTATACTTGACAAGGCTGCCAAGGAAAAAGGAGCTGGTAATTAATTCATTGATTTATTAATTACAGCCACATTTATGTATGAATTTTTAATTAAGTTTCGTAGGTTTAGCTAAATTAATTATTACACTTTTCTTTTTAATTTGGATGCATGCAGTTTGTTTGGATGGAAGTCCACCAGCTTATTTCATGCAAAAGGGTTCTGGTACTGGCCTCAATAATTGGCTTGTTCTCTTTGAGGTTAGTGTTTAATTGCTCCTTAATTGTTTAATGATCCATTCCTTTTAATTTTTTATTATAATAACATATTCAAATTCAATAAAAAAAAATGGGCCATATACATCATTTTTTCCCGAACTTGGCACGAAAAACCAGATGCTATCCTGAATTTTTAAAAGTTCCAACTTGCCACCTGAACTTGTAAAAAATGAACCAGTTTGATCCCTGAACTTGAAAAAAATGCACCAATTTGCCCCATCATTGTCACGTGTCAGCTTCTGGTTGGAAAAAAAAAGAAAAATAACATACATGAAAAGTCAAACCAATCAGAAGCTGACATATGGCATTGAGGGGGGGGGGCAAACTGGTGTATTTTTGCCGAGTTCAGGGGGCAAATGATGTATTAAACCAAAAATTGGAGCTTCCATAATTACCTTCAACCACTAGATTTAGACTATATCATCGCATAATGTCAATACGCCAATATTCGATATCAGACTATAAAAGCCTTAAACAAGTCGCGATCTTTATAACTAGCCAATGTAAAGTAAAACAACAACAAAATCTAGATTCCACACCATTAAGTTCGTCAGTTCGGTTATATGAATTTTCTGACGTCAATTAAATAGGGAGGAGGATGGTGTGACACAAAAGAGACATGTGCTTCAAGATTAGGCACAGAAAGAGGTTCATCAAATTTCATGAATAAGACTACCGGTTATTCCGGTTTTCTCGGAAGCGTTCAAGCACTCAATCCTGGTATATATAATTAAATTATCCATTAATTACACCTTAATCTTTACTATTTAATTAATATTTAATGTGTCTGATTTTTGTATATATATATTTGCAGATTTTTGGAACTGGAACAAGGTTAAGGTTAAGTACTGTGATGGATCATCTTTTACTGGTGACGTTGAACAACCTCTTGATGTTACTTATACCACCGGACTACCCCCTAAACAAGTCAATGCAGTACGTATTATTATTGCAATTTGAAATTGAAATTATTTTTGTGGTTTTATCATACTTATATAAAAAAAATTAATGTGGATCAGACGGGCAAACTTTACTTTAGAGGACAAAGGAATTTTTGGGCTGTGATGACTGATTTAATGGAAAAAGGCATGAAAAATGCTCAAAAAGTAAGAATATTGACTTTATAAAATTAATATAAAATCAATAAATTATTAATTTGAAATTGAAAGTAATTAATAAAAATTGAATAATTAATAGGCTATTCTGAGTGGATGTTCAGCCGGTGGATTAGCAGCAATATTACACTGTGATCAATTCAGAGATCTCTTACCTAAAACCGCTACTGTCAAATGTATTCCTGATGCTGGTTATTTTATTGATGGGTAATTAATTATTTTTTTTACAAATTATTAATTTTTATTTTAGACATTATATATAATTTGGTTAAGATGACCTTTTTTTCCAGGACCGATATAAATAAAGGGAGATCAATACAAGAATTTTATGCCAGAGTTGTTAAATTGCATGTAAACTATTTTACTCATTACTAACTTCATTTTTTATCTATCAATATTTAAATATGCGTGTGAGTAACTGAATATACAAATGTGTTATATTAGGGCTCTGCAAAGAGTCTGCCTAAATGCCCTCAAGCAAAGCCAGAAATGGTAATTTTATCTGAATTTTTTTATTAATATGGTTTCATAATTATATAAATTTATCACGTGATTCAATTAATCAATTAATTAAATTGTCAAAATTTGCAGTGTTTCTTCCCACAATATGTGGCTCAGAGTATGAGAACACCACTTTTCCTCATCAATTCACCTTATGACACATGGCAGGTAAATTAATCAGCAAATTTTAATTTCGTCATTAATTAATTAAAGACAATTTACTTAATATTATATTATAAATATTAATAATTTTCAGATAGCTCATGTATTAGCACCAACAACACTAGATCCAACCAATGCGTGGAATGCTTGCAGATTGGACATAAAAAAATGCACACCTGACCAACTAAAAGCTGTGCAAGGTCTACTGCAAATTAATTACTTTAAATTAAAAAAAATTCATAATTTATATATATTTTTGAAAAATTGATTCAGTTAATTAAATTGTGAACTGGGTTGATTGGATTACAGGATTCAGAGATGAATTCATAAAAGCACTAGAAACTGGAGCTGGAAAAAACAAAGCAAATGGATACTTCATAGACTCATGCTATACTCATTGCCAAACTAGCGCTGCAGAAAATTGGATTGGACCTAAGGCTATCCAATTGAATAATATGGTATAAAACTACACTTTTTCTATACCATTAAGAAAATATATGTTTATATTTTTTTTATTACTCATCTGGTTCACCGGAGCTTTGCTCCGACTACATCCAGATCCGACCCGGGTCGCGCACCTGGCTACGGGTGAATGAGTCTCCCAATAAAGATTTTCTGCATTCACTAGGACTCGAACTTGAGATTTTGCTTAAGCGATACCAAACTGCTTATCACTTGGACCAACCCTTATTGATTAAATATATGTTTATATAAGCACAATGCTTTGATTCGGTGTATTTTTTTTGCAGGATGTGGCGAAGATAGTGGGAGATTGGTTCTTTGATAGAGCAAAAACGCCATTTAGAGGAGTGGATCCTCCTTATCCTTCCAACTATCATTGTCCAGCTCTTTCTACTTCTGCCTAATTCTAATCATTATTTTTTTTTTATTGTTAATTTCTTTTAATTGTTTCCCATTTGATGATTTATTTCATAAAAAGGAAAATTATTGTGTACTCTCTTTTTTTTTATATCATAATCTATGAAATTATATGATTCCGTTTGTTTGTTAATTTTTAAATTCACTTGTCACTTAAGTAAAGGCTGAGTTTGATAATTACCCGCTCAATTTATTAAAATGAAAAGAAAAAAAAAACAAAAAGAAAAAAAAAGAAAATTAAAAACATCTCTAGGATGTTAATAAAGACATTTACAATCTACTGCAATAATAACGAATTAAAGAATCCAATCACAACAGAGTGTGATCATAATGATCTAAGGATCCATAGCAGCAACTGAATTGTAGCCGGCATGATAAGGAATGACTGGAAATTCCTCGTGATGCAACATAGCCAATCCCGTTGGGAAGGCTGAGATGATGAGGCCTAATGGCAACGATGACGACAATATCATCATAAGATTCAAAGCAATTTCGAGGTCGTATAGGCACAACGTCGAAACATCAAACTATCGACTCAGATTAAAACCGAGATCCAAGCCGATAAATAAATTCACCTTCCAAGGAAGAAACATCATTCGAAATGTGTCCACTCTCTAGACCCAAGCCGATAATAAAAACCACTTGAAGGGAAAGATCTTGTAGTAGTACCGTCCAATGAGGAACCAAAACTCCGCAAGACCGAAACTGCCCAACTCAAGCGAGAGGCTGCAGCCAAAGAATTTGCGACTGTAAGGTTCGCAATCACTACAGCCCGAGAGACCGCCACCGGTAAGAAAAAATCTGAGTGACTAGGGAATAGAGAGAACCCTAGCTGCCTGCTCATAAACGCTCCTAAGGATGAGTTCGAGGGCTATCCCCTTGACGAACAGCAGGCCAAAACACCGGTGAAAGAAAACGTATAGATGAGGGGCGCCTGTCCCCTTGAAGGACTGCCGGAAATAATGCCAGTAAAAAAAGAAAAATCTAATTGGCTTAGCCATTTGCTCCTTAACGATCCAAAGAAGGAGATACAAAAGGAGTCGTCTATTATGTTGAAAACGAGTCGCAGATGAAGAAGCAACAATCCCCATAACGAACTACCGATCAAAATCGGTGAGAGAAGGCATCTGGACGGCTAGGGTTCGGAAGAGAACCCTAGCCATCTCCTATTAATTTATAAGGGTTAAAATCCACTTGTCACTGCTTTTGCTAGAATATATATAATTTCAAGAACAAAATTTGTTGTCTTAATTTATATTTATCTTTCCAGCCCCCATTCAATATTCTACTAATGGTTATACTTCTCATTTTTATATGTACTAAAAAAAATTAATATGGTTTTCTTCCTTGCCACTTATATAATTAAACACACATCTAAATATTGAGTGGAGGACATCATCTCTTATTCGTCGGGTGAATTGAGGTAAATTTAGGTAGGGTTTGGACAGATTTTTTTTATCAAAAACGTTAACTTAAACTTATGATTTAGAACTTCGGGTTCGGGCCGGGCTTACTATCTAATTTCCAAGCCCGGCCCATGACTCATTGATTATTTTTTTTATTTACTATTTTGTAAACTAAATTGAAAATAGGGTAATGCTATTTTTACACACAATAATTTCACACACTTTTACACATACTGATCCCAATCTTTGATTGCATCTTATCTAATGGTGGATAAGTAACTCAATGTTGGTCCCTCTGAGGGTCTAATCAAGGTTAGAGGGGGTGAATGACCATTTTTTGTGGAATAAATAGACTTTGAAAAGTCTTAGTGTAGCGTGTTTGATTATGTTCTGGATTGATGGATCCGGATGATGCAAATATGTGATATAATGCAAAAGATAAAGAGTTAGAAAATCAAACACAAGGATTTTGTTCTGGTTCGCCCCGCCTACTCCAGTCCCCGGAGTTTCCTTCCTCCGAGCTTTTCACTAGTGGATTCCTTTCCAACTGGCAGGACTCAAGCCTTATAATTTATCTCTAGATGGTAACCCTTTCCAGATGTAGGATATACCACTAGAAGCACCAACTCCTAGATGAGTCCTTTAGTTTTTAGCAGGATATACCACTTAGATTTCTACCTAAACATAAGCTGAGTCCTACAGGAAGATCCCACTCAAAGCACCTACTTCAAGCTGTATTCATATCTCACTACTCACCCAAGTAGGAGATCTTTTACACTTTGCTATTTCTCAAAGGTTTTGGTTTTGGACTTCCTCAAGTTTATAACTTCACCTGGGAATCCTTACAAACAGATTTGAATGGATTGGTTCTTAGAGGGATTAAGAAACTGATTGCTTTTAGCGAATTTTCTTGTGTATGCTTCTCAAAATCAACTAGCACCTTCTCAAATTGTGAAGCTTCCCTTTTATAGGCTTTCATCATAAATGTAGCCGTTGTGGTTGTTGAGCTGTAATTGGATCTTTACGGTTGATCAGGTAATATGTGGCGATTTTGGAACTGTTGATCAATCCGTTAGACAGAGATTTTGACCCGTTTGAATCCTTGGGATTGAAGCTGAAAAGTTGTCAATGATCGTTTTCCTTGTATTTTAGGGGCTCACCAACTTTTACGCAGTACCTTTTTTGTGTGAGTTCCACGTGCCTTTCTTATTGGTATAGGTGAAAAAGGTGGTTACCTTTTTCTCTTTCTTGTGTCAGTCCTTTGTCCTTTCTCTGAAAAGTACTAGCTGTCATTTTTGTCCTTCTTTAGGGAAAAGGAACTTTGACTTGCAGACCAAAAAGAATGGAGGGAATTTAATATTTTGAGTTATTCCCCTTGTCTTGATATTAAGCTCTTCCGGATGTCTTCAGACTTAATATCTCCGGATCTGCCTTCTTCCGGATGCTATTTTGGGTTGTTCAAAGTTTGTTTCCTTTCCAAACTTTAACCGGATGCTTCCATTCATGCTTAGGTAATTGTCTTCATTTCTCTTAGACTTTGGATGTCTTGGTTATATGTCTGGATGCAATGACTTAGGTCTTTTTGTACTTAGGTATTTTGTTGTTTACTTCAAACCTGATCCAGATTATTTATTGTTCCGAATCATTGTTTCCAACAATCTCCCCCATTTGATGGAAACAAAAACCTAAGACATCTAAGCATAAGGAAAGGAGTTTTTATGATCTAAGTATGATTCTTGATACTTACTCATTTACAAATTTTTACTCCCCCATAATTTTGGCATCCCTAACTCCCCCAACATTTTTCAATTCTAGCTTCTAAGGTTTTTCTAGTATAATAGCAGATTGTACTTTAGAAGCAATTTTTGTAATAAATTTTCACTATATATATACTTCTGCTGTTAACAATAGTTAACATCAATGAAGTTCCGAAATTACAATTACAGACATATATAAGTGAAAAAGATGAAACTAGCAATTACAGATTTTACATTTTATTCATAGCTATATCTATTACAAAAATTATTTCTTTCCGGAAGCTTCTCCCTTCTTCTCCTTTCCTTTGCCTTTGCTGCTCTCCCTTTTTAGCTTCAACAACATTTTCCCCTTCATTATTCTACCCCTTTTTGGTTGCATCAGCTTGGGGGTCGATTACCATGTAGGTTTTACCATCCCAGCTTTACTGCCAAGTCGTGGAGTAGATAGAATAATCCACATTCCCTTTCCTTATTCAGTCTAAGATTGTATCCACAGTGGCTGGAGCTAGATACAGGGTCTGGAAGACCTTTCAGAGTTGGGCATATGACTTTGTGAGGTAAGGATGCATTTGGAGGACAAAATCGCAATCCTTCTCGTCATAGTAGGGGAAGAGTGCCTTAAGGAGAGTAGCAATCCCTTTATGACCAAAGAAGCCGGTATCCCCAATGTGTTGGATGAGATCTTAAAGCACTGAGATAAGCTGACTTTTCGAAACAGAGGATGAGAAAGATCCGAATATGAAGAGATTTAATTGCACTTTCTCAATTTCCTTTCCCATTTCTCCTTAAAAAATATGCCCGGGGAATCAATTCTTCTTGGCCAAGGGTAGTTATTGATTTCTGTTCTGATTTACCTACCTCAAACTGTCCGAAACTGAGTGAGAATATGAGATGATTTTTCATTTGAATTAGTTCCAAAACTTGACCCCATCTTTAGCATATTGCTAACTTATTGTCTAAAAATAAAAAGCTCCGCATCTTTAGCCTATTACTTAATACTCAATATTCTAATTTAAGCATACAAATGATATAATCATCATTAATATTTATATGCATATAATATCACCTTTTTTATTACTTGTTTCTCATCACAAATTATTTTGTGAAAATGGGTTATTCAATTATTTTGGACAACAGATTGTGTTTTGTTCTACTTTCTTTTGTTCTACTTGTTGTACAAACACAAGCAGCTTCTATTGATATTACCATACTTGAATCTGCTACGGCAACAGGAGCTGGTAATTAATTATTTAATTAACAAAAAATTCACCTCATCAATTTTATATATATATATATATATATATATATATTGGAATTGTTTATGTCTAATAAGAATTAATATTTACATGAAATAATTCTCTTCTTAATTTGCACACTCATGTAACATATCATTTTGTATTCATAATTTTTGCAGTTTGCTTAGATGGATCTCCCCCAGCTTATTTCTTGCAACAAGGCGATCCTACAAAATGGTTACTTATGGTTGAGGTTAATATTCTATTTAAAGTCGTAATTAATAACTGAATTGAACTAGACTTATTTTTTTTTTATAATTTATAGTTATAAAGAATTTCGGGAGCGTTTGGTTCAATCCATGAAAGGGAATGATAAGGAAATGAATGTAATTCCCTTTAATTGAAATATGCGTTTGGATGCTTAGAAAAGGGAACGACCTTGAACCTGATTTCATTTGTTATTGCTTAGATTAAAGAAAATCAATTATTTGATTAATCTTAATTAATTATTATAATTAATATTAATATTATATTTACAATAATTATAAAAAAATATTAATAATATGTATTATTATAATTAAGTATTATAAATATTATTTTGATAAATTTTTATTATGTTTATAATTTTAATTGTTATTAAGTTTCATCAGTGATAATAAAAACTATTATAGTAACAAATATTATACTGTTATAAACAGCTTGAATGATATTGTCCGCTTTGACACCATTTATGGCCAACCTCATGGCTTTAAAACGTGTCATTCAAGTTAAGGCCTTCAGGGCCTGTTTATATACAACTCAATTGATCATCCGAGAGCAATGTGGGATTCATTCCTAACACACCCCCTCATTGCAATCGTGCTGATAACTTGTTATGAACAGCTTGAATGATATTGTCCGCTTTGGCGCCATTTACAGCCAACCTCACGGCTTTAAAACGTGACGTTCAAGTTATTTAATAAATATTATTATTAAATCTTATTAATTATAATAAGGTATAATCAATTTTAATAATTATTTATAAATAATTTTAATAATTATTATTTACTATAAATATTATTATTAAATCTTATTAATTATAATAATTATTAAAAATGGTATAGAATTAATATTTATCTTAATAATATTATTATATTTAATACATATTATTATTACTATTTATTTGTTGCTTTTATAATAATTATTATTAAAAAAATATTATTATATTTATAATTTTAATTATTATTTACTATTAATATTTATTATTAATTATAATAGTTATTATATAGAATATAAATAAAGGGGATAACATTACCTAGGTCTGAGTTTGGGGCAATCAAATAAATAATTATGGGTAATGAAAAATGAAAAAACTGCTAAAGAAACAACAACATGATTACCCCAATCCAAACGCTCCTTTAGCTTAACGTATCATTCTTCCTAAATGGTTTACATTTTTTTCATTAATTGAGTCCATTTACTTGAAAATATCAATATATATACATAGGGAGGAGGATGGTGTGAAAGTGTAGAGACATGTCTAGAAAGGAGAGATACAAGTAGAGGTTCATCAAAGTTCTTTAACAAGACAGCAGGCTTTAATGGCTACCTTGGAAGCGTCCAAAAAAATAATCCTGGTACTATATCTATATATTATCTTACCTTAATTCAATCTACCAATTCCATTTATTAATAATTAAGCTATATGAAGTCTACATTCTAATTAAATTTAATTCTGGTACAGATTTTTGGGACTTCACTAGAGTTAAGATCAAGTACTGTGATGGTGGATCTCTGACTGGAGACGTTGAAGCAGTTGATCCAGTAAGATCAAAATAATTATAATTGATAATACATATATAAATATATTTAATAGAATTTGCTAATTATTAATTGTTGATCAGAAAACTAAGCTTCACTTTAGAGGACAGAGGATTTGGAATGCTATCATGAAGGATTTAATGGAAAAAGGAATGAAAAATGCTAAATATGTAAGATTCATTATTTTTATTTATTTCATTGGATTAATTAATTTAGATATTACTAGTAATTAATTATAATTAGTTATCTAATTATTTAAGAAAACAAATAATTATTACAATTACAGGCACTGCTTAGTGGGTGTTCAGCAGGTGGATTGGCAGCAATTTTGCATTGTGATGAATTCAGAGCTCTGTTCCCAAAGGAGACTGTTGTTAAGTGTGCTCCAGATGCTGGTTATTTTATTAATGGGTAATTAATTTATTAATCTATAAAATGGAACATTAATTTTCAAATTTATAACAATAAATATTAATAATTTAATTTTCAGGGCGGATATAAATAAAGGCGCTAGCATTGCAGATTTTTTTGGCAAAGTGGTTAATTTACATGTAATATTTATTCTCTATGTATTTATTTTTTATCAATTAAATATGTATATAAAGGAATATATGTTGATAAGTTTTTTTTTTTTTATCATATATAGGGAGCAGCAAATACTCTGCCCAAATCATGTACATCAAAAATGGCGCCAGAACTGGTAAGTAACTCAATTAAATGTAAAATCAGAGCTACGTTAGAACTAAATTAAACTTTATGAAAATGTATTTCAATCCAAAAGGAAAATGACATTACTCCTCTAATTAATACTAACTTACAAGGAGATTATAATTATTTAGCTTTAGACGAATCTGATTTTGTTTGTAAAAACTCGCAGTGTTTCTTCGCACAAAATGTAGCAAAATATATGGAGACACCCCTTTTCATTATTAATTCAGCTTACGATACATGGCAGGTTAGCAGCTCTATCTAATACAGTTAATTCTTAATTATTATTGTGTAGTCGACAATAATTCGGTTTTCTTGAATTTGTAAGAAGAGGAAAATTGTAATTATAGTAATTTTTCTTGTTAAAAATCCAATGTAACAAAGCCTAATTACTTGTTGCTTGATCACTAATTTATGTGTATATTTTTCATGAATGGAATTTCAGATAGGGCATATATTAGCACCAGGTGATGCGGATCCAACCAAATACTGGAATGATTGCAGACTTGACATCAATAAATGCTCAAAAACTCAGTTGGCAAAAGTACAAGGTTCTATTTAAATAAAATTAAACCGAGTTTTCGTCGGTGCCAAAAATTGATCTCTGATCATTCAGACCTATATTTTATAGATCTATTAATTGTACCAATTCCAATTAATCCATATATATATATATATATGCTAATTAATTAAATTATGACATATAATACTAATTTATTTTTTACAATTGAAATCAGCATTTAGGGAACAATTCGTATCAGCAGTAGAATTTGGAGTTGCAGTAAATCCAAAGAATGGATACTTCGTTGTCTCTTGCTATTCTCATTGCCAAACCAGTAATGCTGTAAATTGGATTGGCCCTTCCGCTTTAAAATTGGCCAATACGGTATTATATGTTTCTTTTTTATTTATTAATTTAAATAATCAATTCATTTTAGCTAGGGTCCAGCCTTAAACAAAAGTTAAAGGTACGACAGCCTACGACTCACGATTAAGAGGACCTCATAATTTTTTATTCTACGTACACTATAAAAAAATTTTGAATTTTTCTATGAGTTAAAAATATTTAAGTTAACATAAAATATTTAAAAATTGCAGGATGTTGGAAAGGCAGTGGGAGATTGGTTTTTTGACAGATTAGCAAAGCCATTCAGAGTAATAGATCCACCCTACCCCTCCAATCCTACTTGTCCAGCTGCTAGTACTTCTCAGTGATCACAATTATTTGATCAATTCTTTCTTTTTTTTTCAATAAAAAAGAAGTACTGTACTAAGTAACATGTGTTACTTGTTTACTATTTTAACACATTTAAAAATGTATCATTATTATGTTTCAATATAATTATTACTATTATTATCATCCACGATTTGTTTAACCGTATTCACTGTTTCAAAAAATTCTCTTTAGTACTTCTGTGACTAAGAAAGTACTTACATATTAATTGGTGCGTCGAAAATTATCGAAAAGAAAAACTCAATAAAGGGAAGGATTGAGACCTCAATTCATTCAACCACGATATATGAAATACGAGCTTTTTTTATCCAATAAATATAGCTATGGAATATATGCTTATATAATCAAAACAACATATTAACATAAACCCCTAAAATGATAAATCAATAATAACAAATGCAGAACTTTAATTTTTTTTCATCACATCAACCACTAAGTTTGATCCCTTTATATTATGATATTTCCATGCTCAAGTTTGGCTTAGACTTCAGTCACTTCCTAGCTAGAGAATGCACTGGATATCTCGTTATTCTTTGAATTGAAGAACTTGTTGGAAAATTAGTAATTTTTTCAAAACAATTTTTTTTTATCAAATATTGTGTTTTAATATTTATAAATGAGTTTGATTTTATGGACTTATTTAATTATAAAATAGACTTGTGTGCATATAAGAGAAACGGTCTAAAGATCCATTTATAGTGTAAATGAGAGGTCCATATAAAAACTCATTTTTATTGCGTTAATAAAATATTTTATGTTTTATAAATAATAAAACATATATTATTTTTATATCATTATTTTCTTTATAATGGTCTGTTTGTAAGTAGAGGAATTGAGCATTGATTTGGTCAATCAATTGGATCCAACGGCCATATGACTTAGTCAACTAACGGTCTGACTTATTCTTTGCTTGATCAGACCAGATTTTATTCAACTAATTGATTTTCTTAACGTTATTTAAGAGCCATTTATTTGGCTATAAAAAGCTGGTTTTGGGTGCTCATTTACAGAACATGATATTCAATGCTTTCTAATTTTGTTCTTATATCCTTCTAGTATCTCTCCATTTCTTCCTTTCTATTTCTTCAATTATTCTGGATATATATTTGAGTTTCTGTTCCTGATTCAATCAATTCGATTGAAGAGGCTTTTTAATCCTGAAAGGAACTCCAAGTATTCTTTAAGGACAATATCGTTCGACATGACTCAGCTTATCGGTGTTCTGTTCCTTAACTTATTATAATTTTGATTATGTTTCTATATTATTTGTACTAATTATATTTATATTTTGATTCAAGGTGGAGATTGGGAAATTCTATAAGGAGGACATTGCGATGAGTTTGTCACTCCATCAAAAAGAGAAAATATGAGATCAAATATTTATTTCCTTATTTTATTTTATAATTGTTAGCCAACATGAGAATCAACAGAGCTGTCTCGGATGAGAATTTCGACAATATTCTAGATTTTGATAGACATTGATTTTTCTTTGGATCAATTATCACAGACTGTCAAAATTGAGGGGGAGATGATAACATTGCTGTTTTATTTAGCTCAAATAAGCACAATATAGTGCGTGTTTTTTAATCTTGTTACAAGGGCCGATGCCTGATAATGTTATTATTCATTATTTAGGCAAGATGATATAGGCCATGTTTTCTTGGACTACAATTCTGTTCAGTTCAGTTTAGACTACTACACTTCAGTTTAGCTATGCGTAGTTATAAATTAACATTAGAATAAGTTCAGTTCAACCAATTTCAGTTAAGTTCAACGTTCAAACGTTGAAAATAACAGGACATTAATTTGATGAGATTGCGAGTTTTGATACTTACTGCCTCCCTCTTTTTGTTATCTTTCTTGTTTCCTAAGTTAATTCATTCTAATTTTTATAGTAATAGAAAGGTAGACAGATAGGTCTAATTTTTATATTAACACAATAACGCAAACCGGCAAGATGTTATCAACATCTAACTTTAGTTCTGATAATGTTATCATTGTTGATTATTGTTGGAGATCTGTGGATAAATTCACATGAAAAATAAATAAGAGAAGAGAGTAGAATATAAGTGATGTAGATTTGGGCTTTAATACAAGTCAATTGATTTTGTGTTAGATGGGCTCAACTCCACTTGTATGCTCACTCATCATATCAAGCCCACGGAATCTCTACATGATATAAGAGCAGAAGAAGACTTGACAACTAGTGATCCTGGATTTCTGATTAAAGTCTTGGTGGACTTTACGTTAGCGGAGAAGACTACACCCACTGATGGCTTTGAGCCTCAAAAAAGATAGACCGAGTGTTGGAGATGTGTGGATAAATTCCACATAAAAAAATTAAACAATCCAATTATATAGTTAATGAAATATTTATCCAATATATATATCCAACTTGCTTCAGAACAATCCACCTTCTCAGAAGCTCGATCTTTCTTCAATTGAATTCTGAATAGGAAAATTGTAAAGAATGCATTAAAGTTAGATTTATTAATAAAATTGTCTCAAACAACATTTATTTCTAATTATCTCATATTTTAACTTTCACTTTTAGCCAATACGTGAATATATAGGTTTGGTTTTTCTCTGTTTTCGTTCTCCCTCTCTTGCAATATGTTCTTCTTCAATTTGCGACTTCTTCTCCTCTTCTTGCTCTCGATCTGTTTTCCTTTTTGTTATAGTTGATTTCCGATCTCTTTCAGCTTATTCTGTGTTGATTTTGATTGCTATTCTTCTGGCGTTTTCGTTTTCAAGCCTCTGGATTTTCAGGTAATTGTTATTTTGACTTTTTTATTTTTTGTTTTTTCTGATTCTTAGATTTATGTTCTTCGATTAGTTATGTTTGCTTCTTCGTCCATCTTTTGATTAGATTCTCGTCTCTCTTCTTCTCTAGCCTGCTCTCTTCGGCGAAACGACTTCCAGCTCCTCGAATATTCTCTATTCTTCCTCTTGATTTTGTATTTTATGTGATTATTTTTTCAATTTCTTCTAATTTCTAGAAGTTTCTTTGGCATTCTACTATTGGATTTTGTTTATTTATGTATTTGCTATTGATGCAGAAATGTGAGGGTTTAGGTTTTTGTTATTATTTGCAGATATCTATTTGAAGAATGAACATCGCCTGATTTGCACTTCTAAGATCTACACTGCTGCTGAGAGAGATCGCAATGAGAAATCGGTCTTTCTTCGCCTTTTATTTCAATTTCTCAAACGGTTAATGTGTTAATTTCATGATAAATTGTTTGGACTGTGATAATTGGTCTGCTGATTTAGTAAATACTTCTGATTTAATGGCATAATTAGGTTTCACAGTTGCTAGATCTCTGCTATAAATAATTGTTTTTTTTTTATCTTTATAGCTGCTTTGTGCTATCAGCCTAGATCGCCCGACAAGGTTCCACCCGGTAAACCTCCAAATTCTCGCTATTACTCTTGGCTAGTGATTTCAACTTGAATTTTGATAATGTTGTTTTCTTTTTACCGGGCCAATAATTGACAATAAAGTCTGCCACCCAAAGACCAATGACTTCTATCTTTGTGCACATGCTGGAATGATTATGAGCATAAATGCTCAACTTTGTTTATGTCACATCCCTTTTGGGTTAAGTTCATAAAAGCTCAACCTTTTCTTTGTTTGCAAACTTGCACCCCCACACATTACCTGTCTTATATGTGCACTTAATCCAGTTTGTTATGCACATTTAGCAGCCATCTTGAAGACAATATGTATTCATTCTTTTTTAGTCAATTATTTGATTTCTGTTTTTGATGTCTCTGTAATTTCAGGATTTCCTCTTTTCAGCCTTTTAATCTAGTTATGGATCGTGTTGCTGTTGTGTTGCACTATAGAGGAAAGTGAACATTTGGTTTTGAATTGGTTAATGGTGAAAGATGTGGTATTATTGTTGAGAAATCCATTAACGATGCTGATTTTAGGCGTGTTGTTGTTGAGAACATTAATACTTAGAATGTGGATGAGCATAGCTTTAAAATTGGTATTTCATTCTCATGTATGACTTTCGTCTTTTTTTCTTGTATAATATATGTTGTTTGAGTGTTTTAGTTCTACCATACCTCTTATGTTAGTTCTATTATACCTCTTTTATTTTGTGTTACTTGTTAGTTCTATTATACCTCTTTTTATAATTTTCATGTAGTTTTGTTGTGTAACATATTACATGATTTTTGTTGTTACTCTATTGGTCGTATGATATGTGTTATACTTTTTCTAGTTATGGTTTAACATATATTATATCTTGCTTCTTATTTGTCTTGGTAATGTCATCCTAGATTTGTTTATGTTTTCTGATTCTGCTACTTGTAGTTCTATTATACCTCTTTTTTTCTAGTATAATATATGTTGTTTGAGTGTTTTAATTCTATTATACCTCTTTTGTTAATTTTATTATACCTCTTTTGTTTTGTGTTACTTGTTAGTTCTATTATACATCTTTTAATAATTTTCGTGTAGTTTTATTGTGTAACATATTACATGGTTTTTATTATTACTATATTGGTCATATGATATGTGTTATACCTTTTCTAAAACTGGTATAATGTTTGTTATACCAGTTTTAAAACTAGTATAATCCTTATTATACTAGTTCTAAAATTGGTATAATGTTTATTATATCAGTTCCAAGATTGGTATAATTTTTATTATACCAGTTCGAAAACTGGTACAACCCTTATTATACCAGTTTTAAAACTAGTATAATCCCTATTATGGATTAAAATTAAGATAACTATTTTTTTTGTTGGGATTTCAGTTTAGATGGAGATTTGTGCTTGTAGTTCATTATGCCGTCGATCTATAGTTTTGCTATTAGTTTAGCTTTGGTATAATAAACATTATACCTTTTTTTATATTTGATACAATATGAATTATACTACCTGTTGATTTTTTGTTCTTGAATTGTAATTTTTCTTTTTCATTTTTTTGAGTTTTTGCAGGATTTTTTTAGTTGGAATTTCAGTTTAGATGGAGGATTTTGCTGTTGTGGTCCATTATAGCGTTATTCGATAGTTTAGCTTTAGTACAATAGACTTTTGATAGTCGGTATAATATGTGTTATACCTATTTATGTGTAAGTCAATGGACAAAGTTAGGAGCAGTGTATGTAATAAGTTTGATCAATAGGACATCTGATGGTATAAAGAATGTATTATTGTGTATCTCTTTGTTTGTTAAATTATGGCAATTGCCATACAAATTTTACAACTTGTGGTTGTTTAAGATATTTGGTAAAAGATTTGTACAACAGATTTATATATGGTATAAAGTTCTTATACTTTTATTATGTTTGTTTTGTTATTTAATCAATACTTGTTTCTATCAAATATCATCGTAGTAAGGGTGCAAGGCGCTCGGGTTGATCTTGTCGCCTAGGCGCAAGGCGCCCTCAAGGTGCTCGGGTTTATCTTATCGCCTAGGCGCAAGTCGCAAAAAATGTGTACACTTGGAACAAAAAAGACACATTGATAAAAAAAATTTTATTTATTCTTCATGTTTGGTATAAATAATTTGTACACTTTTTTATGAGAAATTTGTAATATATAGCGCAAGAACATTTGGTACAACCCACGACCAGACATATTAGATGCATTGGACTTCTGTAGCTAAGTCAACCACTGAGAGAAATCAACGCTTAACCAAACACCGACAGCCAATTACTCACTTAGCATATTAGTGCTTCGTAAAATATTCAAAATCCAAATCAGTTGTAGTGAATTTGTATTGTAAACCTTTGCAATGTTTTCCTTTTTCCCTCAAGTAATAGTAAAAAATCACTTCAAGATGCTGTAAAAAAAAGAATGGTTTAGAGTCAATTATTAGTGTTTTAAATGTATCAATTTTTGGTATAGTACTAATGCAATGCAATTTTTAAATCTTAATTTTCACTCATCATCACAATTATACCAGTTTTAGAACTAGTATAATAAACATTATACCAGTTTGAGAACTGGTATAATAAGGATTATACCAGTTTTAGAATTGGTATAATAAGGATTGTACCAGTATTAGAACTGGTATAAACATTATATCAATTTTCAAATCGGAATATACCAGTTCTAAAACTTGTATAAAAAACCATTATACCAGTTCATACATTAGTCTTTTTTTTATACCAATAGCTATCTCCAACCATATTGACTGGTAATCAAACAACTACATGAATATCTTAGTTACATGGTTTGTTTGATTACCAATAGTTATCTCCAACTTGGTATAATGTTTATCAAACAAGTTTTCACTATACTATAAAATTACATGGCTTTAAAACTTGTTTATCAAACAAACGGGTATAATGTTTATCAAACAAGTTTTCACTATCTTCACTTAATTTTATGACAAAAATAATGTTTTGGTATAAAGATTTAAAGTGTTATGCCTGAGGTATGGCGAGGCGTAGGACCTTGTGCCCTGTGTAAGACGTGCCTTCAACTACTATGGATATAACATTGACAAACATATATTAGTTAAATGATTGTACTAAATGAACAAATTCCCAAAAAATAATAGAGAAGCATATTTTACTAGTCATTTGGTTCATTCATACCATACTTTCAATTTTCTACTACAATTATAATTCAACATGTAAGAGAAAGCAAGACTTAATGAACATGATCCAACATTAAATAGCATAAAAAGTAAGAAAAAATAAATGAAACTGAAATTTTAAAAACAATAATCAGTCCCATATAAACCTCCATATTTCTCTGTCAGAACTCAACTCAAATTATTAAACATATAGTTTTTTTGCATTCATTATTCATTTTACAACAGCATTATATAGTTAAGGTATAAAGATTTGTTTTATAGCATTATACCATCAAAATTGGTACAAGACATTATGCCTGATTCAAAGTTTATACTCCGGTATATAATGGAAATCAAACTGGTATAATAAGTATTATAGTAGTTTGATTATATCAGTCTATATCTTTATTTTCATTCATAATAAAGATTATACCAGTTTTATAACTGGTATAATAAACATGATACCAGTTCTGAAACTTGTTTTATAAATATTATACCAATTCAAAAACTTGTTTAATAAAGATTATATCAGTTCTAAAACTTGTTCAATAAACATTATACCAGTTTTAAAACTTGTTTGATAAACATTATACCAGTTTATATTCTTGTATGACTCTTTTTTATACCTGGTATAATAAACATTATACCAATTTTAAAACTAGTTTAATCAACATTATACCTAATATCGTAATTGATTTATGCATGCAAAGGCTAAAAAAAGATACAATTAAATTACAGAAATTAGAGATGAATGTTTGCAGGTTTACCTCTAGTTTAGCATAAGTCCTTTGATGAGATTTGTTATCTATCCCGCTGACTCTCACCACTCTAAAACAATTCAAATCCTTTCAGTCAATTGAACCTGAGAATGAAAATGGACTTTTCTTTGGTGAGAATAGATCGATCTTCTACTAGTAATCCATGAACATCCAAGTCAAGGCTAAGATATGAGTGTGTAATTGTGAACAAAATCAAGTTCCCTTGAACCACTCCTCTTCAATGGTAAAAGTGGGGAACCTATCATCCTAAGAGTTCAATAGATGGGTATAATTTTGCACACTAAAGTTGGAACAATTCATAACCTAGAGAATCTGTGTGATGTGCACTAGATACATGCACATTGCAATTCTTTTGACCGGCCACCAGTAGAAGGCACGTGGTTTCACCAGAATCATTGCAAATTAAACTGGTACTAAAACAAAAAATGCTGAATACAAAATAAGATAGACAAGGCCAGCCATTTTTTCGAACTGATTACTTACTTAACATGTTTCATTGTCTAGTTTAACCTCATATATACGACACAATATGCAAAATGATCATCATGTATCATTTCCATAAAGTTGAAGAAAGTACGGACTTACATTGAGTCCAACAAATGGAGCAATGGCAAATAGCCCCCTCTTTGGCTGCGGAATGTTTCTCTGCAAGAAGCAATTTTCCAGATGTTCCTCTAGACAACGGAACCAACTTCTAATTATTATTTTAATCGCTTGTTTTGTTTATCTATTCAAAATCTTCTAGTTGATTCTGTAGTGTATGTGCGTATAATTTCATATAAAATCATTTGAAAATTTTGAATTAGGTCAATTTAAAATACGATTACAGATTAGAATCAAAACTTACCTATATTAGGTTTGCAATCTTCTCGTCCGTTTAAAACGCCGATTGAATGGCAACGAACTGAAATACAATGGAAAAATCGACGACCATTGTTTGTAGATTATGGTAATGAGATTTACAGAGAGAAATGATGAGATTGAAAGCGTCGGCAGTGGTTTTCAGATTCACATATTGTTTAGAAATATGATTTCTTTTTAAAAGTTTCTTACAATTAACTACTCTATGGCCCAAATTATTTTGCCCAATTGCTACATATTAAAAGAAGCCAATATGAAATAGCGCGCCCATACATACATACATACATATACATATATATATATATATATATATTAATTCTTTAAAACAGAATTCATACATTGATTATTTTGCAAACACAAATTGTATTCTTTTTCTTTTAATTTAGTTGCATTTAGATTAAATCCAATTCACGTGACTTGGACCCATAATATTAGAGTCTTACCACTAATTGTATGGTAAAATCGAGATTTCTACATTGAAAGGTTCAACGACAGAGAATTCAACAAACTTTAAAATAAGCGTAAAGAATCAAAATCTAACAAGTATTGACCGCATCTTTAGCATATTGGTAATCTTGTCTTAAAATAAAAACTCAACGCATCTTAACTGAACAATTTAAAGGTCATATTCTATTTTAAGCATACAAATTATAAAATTAGCATTAATATTTATATGCATAATATCCCCTTTTTATTTCATCGCAATTTTTTTTAAAAAAATGGTTCACTAGAGCGATCCACCTTGATGAAATAACGGGTGTAGACATCTATGTCATCTGCTTGTGTTGCTCATACCTTTTGATTATTAATATAATCATTTTCCTAAAAATGGTTAATTCAATAATATCATTTGTTTTACTTTCTTTGGTTCTACTCGTTGTAGAAACACAAGCTGGTTCAGTCGGTATTACCATACTTAAATCAGCTATTCAAACAGGAGCTGGTAATTAATTATTTGTTTAACTAACAATCCTAGTTGTTCATTAATATATTATGGAATCAAAATAATTTATACTGATTTGTAATAAAGATTAATTTTCACACCAACTTCTCTACTTAATTTCAGAATTATGTAACGAATTCATTTTGGTTTTAAAAAATTTTAATTTGCAGTTTGCTTAGATGGATCTCCCCCAGCTTATTTCATGCAACAAGGTGACCCTCAGAAATGGTTGATTATGGTTGAGGCCAGTATTCTAATTATTCTCCTAATTTATGATAGTTACATCAATATTACTATGATGTTTTTTTTATATATTTAATCCAATTTTGGTTGGGGTTTGAACTCGAATCCTCGTAAGTTTTTAACCTCTACTCATCTACCGATTTAACCCATATATTATCATTATGTAAGTTAGTTTGTTTTATTTATGGAAGTTCCTACAAATCTATTTAGTGAAAGTTGGATTTAAATCTCCTTCTACATATATACTCAACATGTGTTATAAATTGAGCTACATCAATTAGTACCAAGCAAATTTTGTATCTTGTCAACTGAGCAAATAATTGTGTATACCTAGGGAGGAGGATGGTGCGAAAGTGTAAAGACATGTCTAGAAAGAAGAGATACTTTTCGAGGTTCATCACGTTTTTTTAACAATACAACAGGCTTTACTGCCTTCCTAAGCGATGTCCATCGAAATAATCCCGGTACATACTCTGTATAATTATATAGACTTTCACTCGATACATTTATTTGAAGAGACGTAGAGTTTTAACTGTGACTAAACTCTAAACAAGATACGTATTCTTATATGAAAAAATATGTATAATTCCATTTATTAACAGTTAAGCTACATACATAAATGTGAAGTCTAAATTCTAATTAAATTTAATTTTGTTAGACTTTTGGGACTTCACTAAAGTAATGATCAAGTACTGTGATGGATCATCTTTTACTGGAGACGTGGAAGAAGTCGATCCGGTAAGATTAATATAAAATTATAACTTTTATTGAGGAAAAATAAAAATAATGTATATAGTATATAATTATAATTAATTGAATTTGTTAATTATTATTTGTGGATAATCAGACAACTAAGCTTCACTTTAGAGGACAAAGGATTTGGAATGCTATTATGAATGATCTATTGGGAAAAGGAATGAAAAATGCCAAATATGTAAGATGATTTATTTATTTATTTATTTAATTCGATTAATTAATGTAGATAGCAGCAATTAATTATAATTAATTCTGTAATTAATCTAATAAAAATAAATAATTACAATTACAGGGTTTGCTTACTGGGTGTTCAGCAGGTGGATTGACAGCAATTTTGCATTGCGATGAATTCAGATCTCTGTTTCCAAATAATGCTCTTGTTAAATGTGTTCCGGATGCTGGTTATATTGTTAATGGGTCATTAATTTATTTACCAAATATCAAATTTTGAGCTAAATAAACTGGAACATTTTCAAATAATTAAAATTAAAAATGACTGTTAAAGTATTGTAATTTTCAGGGTGGATATAAATAAAGGCACTAGCATCGCAGATTATTATTCCAGTCTTGTTAATTTACATGTAATATACCTCTCTTCATTTATTTATTTTTCATCAATTAAATTATGAATTTAATGGAACATATGGTGATAATTTAATTTCATATGTAGGGATCAGCAAAGAATCTGCCCCAGTCATGTACTTCACAGATGACCCCAGCAGCTGTAAGTTTGTTTTTTTTTAAATGTATTTTAGCAAAACTATATTAACTTCAAATAACTGTTCATCCCTAATTTAAAGATCAGTTTGGAATTGCTCTCTCAAGCTGCTTATTTTGAAAGCTTCATTTGCAAGCTTTTTCTATAAGCAGCTGATTTAATTTTGGAAAATAAACAAGTCAGACAGTTACCAATCAATTAGTGTAAAATGATCAAAATGTGTTGTTCAAAGTATGTAGTTCTATTTACCAACAAGGTGTAGCTCAGTTGGCAACACATGCTAAGTACGTTGGAAGAGAACAAAGTTCGAATCTTACTAAATACATTTGTTGGGAGGGGTGAGGAGCCTTAACTGTGACTAAGCACCGAACAAGATTATCTCAACGAAGATACTTGTAAATATTAAAAAGAAGAGTATGTATTTCTATTTAAAGTTTGTGACGGCAACTTATTTTGAGAGCAGTTTAATAAGCAATATCAAACTGATCATAAATTGAATGTGAAACTGAATTGCAATTCAAAAGAATATCACGTATATTCTCGTACTAATTGAATTTTTTTGTGGAATTTTGCAGTGTTTCTTCCCACAAAATATAGCTAAATTTATGCAGACGCCACTTTTCCTCATTAATTCAGCTTATGATACGTATCAGGTTAGCAACTCGATTTAACTTAATTAATTCCTTACTATTATTATTATTACTATTACTCAAAATTTATTACTATTTGTTCGATAACTCATTTCAGTGCACATTTTAATGAATGGAATTTTCAGATAGGACATGTACTAGTACCAGGACATCTGGATCCAACCAAATCCTGGACTAAATGCAGACTTGACATAAAGAAATGCTCAAACACTCAGTTGGCAAACATAGAAGGTTTCTAATTAAATTAAATCAAACCACACATATGCTAATTAATTAATTTCTGACATGAATTATATCATTTTTTTTTATATTAAATCAGCGTTTAGGGAACAATTCATAGCAGCAGTAGCAGATGGAGCTGCAAGAAATCCAAAAAATGGATACTTCATAGTCTCTTGCTATTCTCACTGCCTAACCAGTAGTCTTTACACTTGGATTGGCCCTAAGGCGTTAAAATCGGCCAATACGGTACTATTTATAGGGTTTTTTTTTATTAGTGACTGAGTATTTAATACCCCTCCCCGTTGAATGTCTGCAAATATGCAGTTTATATATTATAATAATAAAAAGTGCCTATATATCAAGCGGGTGGGGAATTAAATACCATTATATATTTGTCAATTGTAATAGTAAATTAATTAATTAATTAATTAAATTTAAAATTGCAGGATGTTTGGAAGGCAGTGGGAGATTGGTATTTTGAGAGATTAGCAAAACCCCTGAGAGCAATAGATCCTCCCTACCCATCCAATCCTACTTGTCCACCTGTTACTGTTTCTTTGTTATAATTTGACACTGCCATGTGATTACAAAATATTTACATAATTCCATTTTATTAATATATTAATTCTTTTCTTATTTCCCCAGTGTAAAAGAAAATTACTATGTGACAATAATTTGTTTACTAATTTAATAAATTTGGAATTTTATATCATTATTATGTTTCCCAGATTTGTATAATAGTAAATGACCAATTAATTTAGGTTAAAATGAAATTCTCACGCCGACATAAACAAGGATGAAAGGTGAGGCCAGTAAGTAACGTGAGTGGCACAGTTTTGATGTAAAATAAGTTCCGGTTCTTTTCAATTTTTGAAAGCTAGATTGAATTGAAATGAATTAAAGTGAGCTAAATTGAACTGAACTTATTTTAGTATAAATTTATAACTGCACATAACTAAATGGACCTGAAGTGGTCTGAACCGAAATGAACTGAATTGTAGTGGCTTAAAAATGAAATGAAAGGAATGCAAGAAAATATGGGTTGGAAAGTGATTCAAATTAGGTCCCATTCCCACATCAAAGGAAACTTTTCTTTTCCAATAAAATAGTATTTGGACAAGTTCCGGCACCGGCATCTGGCCGACCAATATTCCTTTTCTACTCCCTCACCGCCCTTTTCTTCCCCACACGATCAAAAGACTCTTTCTTTAAATTTTGTTTGTTTAAACAAAAATAATTGTTATTAATAATACAAAAAAACCCATTACCCACCCCACAAAGCCTACTCAGGGAGAAGGGAAAACAAATAAAAGAGTAAAAGCACATCTCAATGCAAGGTCCAGCGATATTGCTTCTTAAACTGTTATTAAAATAAGTTAAAATAAGTCACGTTCATAAATTTTTAATAAAATTATATATTTTAACTTTAAACAACACATTTTAATCGTTCATACTAATTAATTAAAAACTATCTGATTTATTTTTTTAAAAACAAAATTTGTTACTTCTAGAAAAAGCTTGAAAATAGAAATTTTAAAAAAAGTTGTTGAAAAAAGTTTGATCAAACTAGCCCTTAACATATCGTGTTAGTAGCCTAATCTGACCCCGCATGTGAGTGGTTGGTCTATTGGTCATGTCCGACTTGTTTACTTTTAATACATTAAGTGTGCATCTAACAACACAAAAATCGTGAAATACTCATAACATCATTTGAAAAATGTATATATATTTTATTGATCACGCATAAGATTGTCGACCCTCAATAATCCGTTAAATTGTTGATCTAAAACTGAATATGCCAAGTACCGAATAGGCAAAAATTGAATACGTTAGACAACAAATAAGTGATTTCAATAGGTCAACCACCAATCAGAAATTTGATGGGACCCGGAAAGATATTTAATTATAGTTTCAAGGTATTATAATTATTCTAACAAAAATATAAAATTAGAATACAGGTATGGGCCACGTTGATAATTTCAAATCTAGTTGTCAAGTGCCTCACTTTAGATTTTCTTATTCACAATCATTATTCTCAAATCTCCCTCTTCCGTCTCCTTCACTCCAACATGAGTTGTTTAGTAATCTTCTTATTTCTATATTCTGCTAATTTCTAAGGCTTACAAAGCTGACCATTTTCTTATATACTAGTAATATATAGAAAACGCTGTCTTAATTTGTCTACACATACATTTCCATTGTAGGGACATCATTGTTCTTCAATTAGGCTTTAGGGCATGTTTCTCTAGTAATCTATGTAACCATTATGATGCTTATGACCCACTTAATTAACCCCTTAATTTTTTTTTTAAAAAGCAAAAGCCATTGCTTAGAATATTCAAAATATGCCAATCCCACCTTTTGTATTTTTTTTTTAATAAAGCTAATAAAATAAAATAAAAAACAAAACAAAAGAAATGGGTCCTAGAGCATCACAATGTATGGAGTTGGCTACTTACAACTCAAGCAATGGCCATCATGATGACATGTGATTACTGTGGGGCCACAGGAGTGCCAGGTCAGCATCGACTGAGCAAAAGTTTGACTTGAAGGTGGGGGCGGGAGAGATGAAAGGTGGTGGCAGCCTGCTTTTGAGTTTTCCTTTTCCTCTCTATTCTCTTCTTTTCATCTTCTTCCCTGTTAAATAAATTCATCAAACAAAAAAAAAACATTCTCTCATTCTTTCTCTCTGCAACAAAGTATTCATTTTTGGGATCTGGGAATTCTTTCTGATTCAGAATCTTGATGATCATATAGCAAGTTTATCAATATGGTAAGTACCTCTCTGTTCTTCATATGTACTCTGCTTGGTTCTCTTCAATATGAAAAGATACTGATTGCAATGTTTTTTTTTCAGGGAACTCCGGTAAATATCATAGTTGGATCACATGTATGGGCAGAGGATCCTGAAGGTGCTTGGATTGATGGCCAGGTTACAGAAATTCATGGAAAAAATGCCACCATCATTGCTACAAATGGAAAAACTGTAAGTATTAATCATTCATATGCTCGAAAAACTGCTCATAAACGCAGTTAGAAGACTTTTTTTTCTATACACTGCAAATGAATGCATATCGCTAGAAATTCAAACCTCCTACCGATAATTTTGAATGTGTACTCCAACATGATACATATTTGAAAAAATTCTAACAGTTCTGTAATTGCCAATACTCAAAGGAATCAACTATAGAGACTAGAGAATGGATATTCCCAAAACTCAGTGTTTAAAGAAACAGTAAGGTTTTAAACAGTACTTAATCTTTTATGACAGAGAGCTATCCTAATCTGAAAATTGTTGGTGAAATGTCTATGAAAATGAAATTGTAGAATAACACTTTCGCAAATTTATGCTCCTTGTGCAATCTCCAGATAACTGCAGATATTTCTAGCATATATCCAAAAGACACAGAAGCACCACCAGCAGGAGTGGATGACATGACTAAACTGGCTTATCTCCATGAACCAGGGGTCTTGTATAACCTTGCCTGCCGGTTCGCTCTCAATGAGATTTATGTGAGTAAAAATTGACTTGTCTTGGCATCATAATATAGCCATTATATGAAACAAAACCACAATACTAATAAAGAGCCCTCAAACAAGCAGACTTATACTGGGAACATCCTAATTGCGGTGAATCCTTTCCGAAGACTGCCACATTTGTATGACATTCATATGATGGAGCAGTATAAAGGAGCTCCTTTTGGAGAGCTAAGTCCTCACCTCTTCGCTGTGGCAGACACTTGTTACAGGTAACAAAAATGGTTCACAACAAACTACAGAAGCAACGATTTGGAAGTTAGAAAAACCTGTGAATCTAACATAAGTTTTATCCATCAGAGCAATGGTAAACGAACAGGGAAGTCAGTCGATTTTGGTAAGCGGAGAGAGTGGAGCTGGTAAAACAGAGACAACAAAAATGCTTATGAGATACCTGGCATTCATGGGGGGCAGATCAGGCACCGAAGGAAGAACTGTAGAACAACAAGTCCTGGAGGTAAGTTAGAAAAATAACTAAGTCCATCTTGTCAATTAATGATCCAATTTATAGAACTTAGAGTTACATTTCTACTTCTACAGTCAAATCCAGTCCTGGAAGCATTTGGGAATGCAAAAACTGTAAAAAACAACAATTCCAGGTAAAACTAGATTATCTTTATGCCTCCCCCTCCCTTCTTTCTTGTTTTCTTTCTAGAATCCATTCAACTCACAAGTATAAGTTGGGTGGTTATACCAGTCGGTTTGGGAAGTTTGTAGAGATACAATTTGACAAGCATGGAAAGATATCGGGAGCTGCAGTACGAACCTACCTTCTTGAAAGATCCCGTGTTTGCCAAGTTTCAGACCCGGAAAGAAACTATCATTGTTTTTACATGCTTTGCGCAGCGCCATTAGAGGTAATTCCATAAATTTTCGAATAGATCAAACCGGTCACAACTCACGCGTAATACTAGTTGTTAGAGTTAATAAATGAAGCATCACCTGTTCCTTATCAGTTCTAAGTTTTACGAGTTTTGAGTTAATGTTTTTCTTTGTATTTTGTGTTTTGTTGTAATTTGAGTATGTTTTATGTTTGTAACAAGCTGGACATGCATTCTCCAGCTTGAGGGGGAGTGTAAGAGAGTAGCAACAATTGCTACAGTGATAGCAGTAATAGGAACAGTAGTGTATGGGTCTAGGAACAGTAGAGTATGGGTCTAGGTATGGGTCAAGTGTCTTCTCTATGTTTTTATATATGTGTGTATTGGTTATTGATAAAAGAAGGTCATAGAAACAATGTAGTCTTCAGTGTTTTAACATGGTATCAGAGCAGGTTCGATGACCTTGCTTCCAATTTCTGTTTCCGGCGACTTTCCGGCGATTAAGTTATGTTTTTCCAGTGTGTTTCTTATTGATTTCCAACTATATTTTTCTGTTATTCAATTGTTTCTTTCCGGCTTTGGGTTTCCGGCGAGGTGATCACGGTCCCGGTCAACAGTGACTTTCCGGCGACCGGATTACTGGGTTGGGGCAGTCTGAGTGTGTTGAGTTTGTCTTTCTTATGGGTTATTTGAGTTATGTTGGCCACTTCGTATTCAGTTCATAGAGGTAGAGCTTATGGAATTCCTATAGTTCGAAGACAATATCTATGTGCAGTGTTTTGGGCAATGGTTGGGATGAGAGTTTCCGTTTTGATTGCCGTTTGAAGTCTGCCCTAGAGTGCAGCGTTTGGGGATCTCGGTTGTAGATCCGTTTTCTGCAGTAGATTGGTGATTTGTCGTATTGGCTTCTCAAAGCGTACCTCCTTCGTTATTGGTTCAGTGTTACAAATTCGAGTTAATGTATTTTGTTGTATTTGAATTTGTTGTAATGTGTTGTTGACATGTTATAATTTGAATTTGTAGTGTTTGTATCAAGCTTGAGCATGTATGCTCCAGCTTGAGGGGGAGTGTTGGAGAGTAGCGGCAATAAGCACAGTGATAGATATGGATAGTTATGGGCAGTAGCAGCTATAAGCACAGTAATAGAGTATGGGTTCATGTGTCTGATAGGTATGGGCACGGGTGTTAACAAGCCCAGTAGCTCGCAAATAGTTCGAGATTCGGCTTGGTCAAAGCTCGGTCAGAGTTCGATTCGATAGAGCTCGACTCGAGTTCGGGATCGGCTCGAGATATTAACAAGCCAAACCAAGCCTTCTAAGGTTCGGCTCGAAAGCTCGCAAACATGTTCGTATAATTTTTGTAGTTAATAAGTTAGTGAAAAACAAATTAATTATATACGATTGGTGAGTAATAATTATTCATTTATGATAATTATTCGTAAAATGATGATTTAAAATAACTTGCTACTCCTTTACAAGAGTGGTGATGAATATGGAATTGCATAAGATAGAACATAGAAAGAGACGAAATGAGAGTGATTACGGATCATGGTAAAAATATTATGATGTTAGTTTAAATTTTTTAAAATTATTTGTTTCTTTAAGCGCGAATAAATTGCATTATTTTTTCGGAAATGTATTTTCCAATATTTTTTTGAAAAAGTGTAACAAAATGGCATGTTACTGATGCAATCCTTTTTAACTAGTGTTGCCATAAATCAGTTTTAATCATCAAAGTTAAAACACTTAGGAGCAACACTTTCATTTTGTGTTGCAATAGTGCATATTTGCTAGGGCTTGCTTAGGCTCGCGAGCTCGCGAACTCAAGCCGAGCTTTTCACGAGCCTGAGCCGAGCTTCATTTTTCTAAGCTCGACGAGCTTCGAGCCGAGCCCGAGCAAATATGTTCACAAGCCGAGCCGTTCGGTCTCGATTGGGCTCGTTAACACCCCTAGGTATAGGTCAAGTGTCTGTGTATTTGTACATATGTGTACTGATAGAGTTAATAAATGAAGCAAGTTAAGTTCTTTCAAGATGCAGTCTCTTGAGATTTAACACTAGTGATGAGAAAACTAGCTGAATGTTTTTCTTTCAGGAAGTGAAAAAATACAAGTTAGGGGATCCAAGAAATTTCCACTACTTAAATCAGTCCAACTGTTATGAAGTTGCCAATGTAGATGATGCCAGAGAGTATTTGGAGACCAGAAATGCAATGGATATATTAGGGATAAGCCAGGATGATCAGGTATTCATCGTTGGCATCAATAAAAGTATAGATAGAGAAGCAACGCAACTTAGACTGGTTTTTCTCTTGCAGGAAGCAATATTTAGAGTAGTAGCTGCAGTTCTCCATCTTGGAAACATTGATTTTGTCAAAGGGAAAGAAGTTGATTCTTCTAAACTTAAGGATGAGAAATCTCGCTTCCATCTTCTAACAGCAGCAGAGCTCCTAATGTACGAATTCTAACTTATTTGATCCCCTAAAGAAATATATTCTTTTATGAACCGAATTGTTTGTTTCCATTCAGGTGCAATGAGAAGGCACTGGAAGACTCACTTTGCAAGCGTGTCATAGTGACTCCTGATGGTAACATTACAAAACCTCTGGACCCAGATTCAGCTACCCTTAGTCGCGATGCCTTGGCTAAGACTGTGTACTCTAGGTTGTTTGATTGGTAAGAAAATCAAACTCAATCACTTAATCAGAATATATTTTTGAAATTCTTTTTGGACACTGGACAGTAACATCAATAAAGCAATTTGAAAACACCTGCAAAGTCTTACATTACTACTGAATCCAAATCGTGCGCAGAACATATGTTTTCTCGCTAGAAAATATAAAGTTACAAGGTCATCTAACTGAAATCACATAAATATTTGTGAAGCTGTACCTTGGAAACCAATTCTCATATCTGTTGACACATTGCAGGATTGTTGATAAGATCAACAATTCAATTGGTCAAGATCCCAATGCGAAAAGCATAATTGGAGTCCTCGACATTTATGGCTTCGAAAGCTTCAAGATTAATAGGTGGTTCACATGTATTTTCAGTTAACAAATATATGATTGAACACTTCTTAACCAGAATATCTAAATGTCTTATTTGGTAGTTTTGAGCAGCTCTGTATCAACCTAACAAATGAGAAGTTGCAGCAACATTTTAACCAGGTAGAGATAATTTCCTATCAGAGATTCTTTACTTGTATGCAGCTACCATTATATAATAATTTTTTTTGTCTGCAGCATGTGTTTAAGATGGAACAAGAAGAGTATACACGGGATGAAATAAACTGGAGCTATGTTGAATTTGTGGATAACCAGGATGTTCTGGACCTTATTGAGAAGGTAATGTTCACTACAATGCCATAAAATACAAAAACATAATAATATGATAATTTGAGTAACGGTTTCATCTTTATACCTGCAGAAACCCGGGGGTATAATAGCCCTTCTTGATGAGGCATGGTACGTATATTTCTACTAATAAAATCATGTACCTACAATCAAAATGGTTTAGCTATTAAATTTAACTAAGATAACAGAACTTCATATAAGGGATCTATATAATATAACCCAGGGACCAAAGATGTATATGGATGCATATATAACAGACTTTTTAATGCAGCATGTTCCCGAAATCAACTCATGAGACATTTGCACAAAAGATGTACCAGACATATAAAGCACACAAACGCTTCAGCAAGCCAAAACTTTCTAGAACAGACTTCACAATCAACCATTATGCAGGAGATGTATGTTATAATCAGAAATTTATCCTCAACTATCAACATAAGCAATAATTCTCTTCTCTATAATAAGTCATTTTGTTAACAGGTAACCTACCAAGCTGATCAATTTCTGGATAAAAATAAAGATTACGTTGTAGCAGAACATCAAGCCTTACTTTATGCATCCAAGTGTGCCTTTGTTGCCAATCTATTTCCCCCATTGCCTGAAGAGGCATCTAAACAGTCCAAATTCTCTTCCATCGGTACACGCTTCAAAGTAAGCTTGATCTCGATTACAATAGAATCATTTTATAACCCTTTATTGAGACATTCACTTCTCACTTCAACTTTACATCTAGCAACAATTACAATCTTTAATGGAGACATTGAGCACAACAGAGCCTCACTATATCAGATGTGTAAAACCCAATACAGTGTTAAAGCCAGGAATCTTTGAGAACTTCAACGTGCTGAACCAATTGCGATGTGGGGTGAGAATAAGTACTTGTTTGCACCAGAACTTACGTTTGTTGTTTGTAATCTAAGGATTTGAAAATAATATAGCTATACCTAAGAATTATTTGTCAACTGGTTCTGTAACAGGGTGTACTGGAGGCTATTAGAATAAGCTGTGCTGGCTATCCAACAAAAAGAACATTTGATGAGTTCCTTGATCGTTTTGGAATGCTTACTCCTGATATTCCAGAAGGGTACAGCTTCATGTTACATCTCAATGTTTTTGTCGCTTTCTTTTCATAGTTAAATTAACTAATAAAACGGGTTGAAAATAGGTGTCTTGCACACATGAAAATTTGACTGCACTGTTCTTCTCTAAGATACGGTGTTTTATTTTGATCAGGTCAGATGAAAAATCAGCATGCATTGCCATCTTGGAGAGGATGCGTTTAAAGGGTTATCAGGTACTTTTGATCATGGAAAAAAAACTAGATACGATTTCAGACTAAGAACATTTAGTTACATTGTATCTTCTTGAATGCTTGATCAGATAGGGAAAACAAAAGTGTTTCTCAGAGCTGGGCAGATGGCAGAGTTAGATGCAAGAAGAACTGAAGTGTTGGCAAATTCTGCTCGACGAATCCAAAGACAAATCAGAACATATCTAACGCGAAAAGAGTTTATAAACCTACGAAGGGCTTCAATTAATATACAGAAACTCTGGAGAGGTTACTCTTGACTTTTCTGAAACAATTCTACCTTTTCTACCTTACACCATAATATAAAGGCACACAGACATAGCATATCCAATAAGTATGATTATAACACGAGTCAAGGTGGAGTCAGTTTTGCATGTCATCTTAAGGTGAAATGCCTCAATTTTTTCTGTGAGATAAATTGGCATTAAAGGGTATTAAAAGAGTACAAATGGGAACTATGTGAAGGAGAAAGAGCTAGAAGATTTAGATACCTAATACATGCTGTAAGAACTGTTAAAACCATCTACTTTTCAGAGGTTAGAGAGACAGTTCTAACAGCTTCAAAAGCCCTTGCCAAAACCAGAAAAATTTCTATTGAGTCGGTCACCTAAACGTCCATGAAAAATTCAATCATCTTCAATTTTAATTTGCTCACGGCAGCTGATTTTTTGGAAATCATTCTAATATACTTTCATATGCATTTACCTTATCACTCTAGAACTACAGAAGTCACTAACACCATGAATGGCACTGTTTAGGTATGCTGAACTTTTCATTTTTCTTGTTCTTACACAGCTCAAATTGCACGCAAGCTATACGAAGACATGAGAGAAGAAGCAGCTTCTATCCGTATACAGAAAAATGTCCGTGCTCATACAGCGAGAAAATTCTACAAAAACTTGCAGACATCAGCAGTAGTAATTCAAACTGGAATGAGAGCAATGGCAGCACACAAGGAATTTAGAGAAAGAAGAAGAACAAAAGCAGCAACTATAATTCAGGTACTAAAATTCTATACAGAAAAGGCTATCTAAGTTCTTTTGTTTAGATTTAACCATTGGTTATATCTAAAACATACAGACTCAATGGAGAAGGTTCCAAGCTCTATCTTCTTACAAGAATCATCAGAAGGCAAACCTCATACTACAGTGTCTATGGAGATCAAGGGTAGCAAGGAAGGAGCTTCGAAAACTAAGAATGGTAAGTCAAAATCATATGAGTATATTGCTTAAACTGTAATATACCTATCATTTCTTATCTCTTTCAGAAATATTTTTAAAAAAGCATTACGATTAAGAAACTAATGGAAACTGGCATTTGCAAATATAATCATGCAGGCTGCAAGAGAAACAGGAGCACTTAAAGAAGCCAAGGACAAACTAGAAAAACGTGTCGAAGAGCTAACATGGCGACTGGAACTTGAAAAGCAATTGAGGGTATATAAACATAGTTCGCAAGGACATTAGAATATATTTGAAAAATAAACACAAATACCGCCAACTAGAAATGAATATAAACGAATTGTTGAAACATTCATCAGCAAGAAACTTGGCAGTAACTGCACGAATGCCTACAGCTTGCTGGGAAGAACCTGAACCAAGAATTTCTCAGTTTATGTTGACATGAATAACTGTTATTTCAGAATTCAAATACTCAATGACTACAAGTTGACCGTACCACTAAAAGTTGACCGTACTTAAGCAGGCAGACTTTAACCTCTTATCATATCGTTTTGTAGATTGATCTTGAAGGGTCCAAGGGACAAGAAATGGCAAAGCTACAAAATGCATTGCATGAAATGCAAGATCAGCTGGACAAAGCCCATGCTGCAATCATTCAAGAGAAAGAAGCAGCAAAGCTAGCTATAGAACAGGCTCCACCAGTCATCAAAGAGGTGCCAGTTGTAGACAACACCAAACTAGAATTGCTAATGAATCAAAACGAGGAGCTTGAGGTAACATCTATTGGCAGTTTATTCATTCATGCACGATACACTGGTTCGCGTAAACATAAAAGTACTCAACCATGACCACAAGTAAACCCCCAAAAGCATTATTGTGCAAGTGATATTTTCCCACAAAAACGTGCCAAAAAAATTTTAAAATAAATTTTTTTTTACCAAAATACCAATTTCATTGAAACCATTAATTTGAAGCAAGTTGATTTTTTTTAAAAATTTTGTATGGTGTTTTTTATGATTTACATTCATTATTAGCTTCTTATCAATTATTCTATTCTCCATTGCCTCACTTGCCAGCCAACATGTGTCATTGTCCAGTCTCAAGTCATGTGGATCCCACATGAACATAGTTTGTTTTCTCTGAGAAACTATAATGATTTTCATGAAAGGCATACTGTATTGCTGTGTTCAAAAGCCAAAATTTTAATATTTGAAAACTGTATTTCAATTTTTTGCATTCAGAAACATAACAATAGTGAATGTAGGACAGCCAATTCAGAAAAAAATGCCTTCTAGAAGATGAAACTCAGTATATTTGTATGAAAACTACTGCTGCTGTCACAAAAGCAAACAACCTATAATGATGCATTGAAAGTCAAAATACAACCAGTTAACATGAATTCTTTAGGAGGCAAATGGTCTGAACCATCTACTAGTTCCGCAGAATGTAATGCATACATACAAAAAATGCTTAACTTACAGAAGATTTTAATCTTGATGATTACTATTAGGATAAGCTAAGGGAGATGGAGAAAAGAATGGAGGAATTCGAGGACAAATGCAGTGAACTAGAAATAGAGAACAAAGCAAGAGTAAAAGAGACAGAAGAAGCACACTTGAAAACTATGCAACTCCAAGAAACCATTGAAAGGTAATCATATTCAGGATTTTATGGTAAACGCTCTGATCATCAGCTACAATTGACTAACAATTTATACGGTTATCAGGTTAGAAGTGGATTTGTCCAACCTCGAATCCGAAAATCAGGTTCTACGACAGCAGGCCGTGGCTGAATCAACAAATGAGGATCTCTCTGAAGAATTAAACAAGTAAGAGCCACGAAATTTGTCACATTCCGGCCCTTCTCTAATTTTCAATTTGATGGTTACTAAGCAGAACTTATTCACAACAAAAACCAAGGAATAATTACCTCCTTCATGAGGAGGGAAAAATATTTTTCGCAGCATTGTTAAACGTCCCGGGGTGAATATATAAAGGACCCAGGCGTACTAATTTTCTTAAAATAAAAAATAGTTAACTTCAGAAGGTCAAAACAACCGCTTCATGTAAAACATAGGCATAAAAGCAAAAAGAAATGAGTTGAGCCAGTAAAGAATTTGAAATTTGCAATTTGCAAAGAACAAAACTAGAAGCTTAGAGCTGAAAACACTTATTATTTGACGAAAATTTAAAAGCTGAATGTACAATGTGCAGCCTCAAGCGTAAGATTGAAGAGTTAGAGTCAGAGAATGACTTACTCCGTCAGAGACCAGCTATTATAGAGCAGACAACGACTCCAGAAAGAATATCGTCTCAAACTAAGGTATACTCCCCTCAAAAGTTTGCTTATCAGTGTATATTTCATAATATGTCACTAACCCTCTATGGGATACAGGACTACGACAATGGAAATCAAATAGAAGAAGAGCCTAAAGTTACTAAAGTACTGTGAACATATTTTATACATATTTGTATAAACTGACACATAGAAACAAATTAAGATAACACTTAAATCTTACAAGTGAATTTTTCTTCCAGGAGCCAGAACCTCTGGTCTTCCACCTGACTAAACAAAAATCACTAACAGAGAGGCAGCAGGTACTCATCTAATATGTTGCAAATACCAAAGTTCTATGCTGAATTTTCCCATGCGGTCACTTATAATACATTTTTTCATTACCTACATCGAAACAGGAAAGTCAAGACCTGCTCATCAAGTGTCTTATGGAAGATAAGCAATTTGACAAGAACAGACCAGTTGCAGCCTGCGTTGTGTACAAAGCACTTCTTCAATGGAGATCTTTTGAAGCAGATAAGACCAACATATTTGATAGGATCATTCATACAATCAGATCATGCATAGAGGTACACTAATTCAATCAATACAACAATCTTGACAATGGAGTAAGCGTTAAGCACATTAGTGCAATAAATAAGAGAATTCCAATGTAAATATGAGCACTTGGTTCATGTTGCTTCAAGCTTGACTTGATTGAATCGTTAGGAAACTGCTTTGAGATTTGATAATCGGCTATATAACACTCATCTTTATTCTAAAAAATAAGAATGACACATTTTACTTAATAAGTCGTAGTCCCAAAAGCTGATTTGTTGTGTATTCCAAATCACTGCACATGTGACATTTCGTTTCTTTGCCTTTTTCTGTCTTCAAGCTTCCCCATTAGTTATTAACAAGCTCGCTCATGAACGAACTAGAATATGAATAAAACTGATATTTTTAAATGCTATCTATAAGTTCAGAAAATTTATAGGTGCTCCTGAGAAGTCCACAACGCGCACGAACAAGTTAAATTCACATTTTATAATTCTTAAATCTAGCTTAATAATATTTTGTAAGAGTAAAAATCTGGAGGTGCAACCTTTTAATGTTATTCTATTTCTTCCCTTTTTCTCAATCTAAGCTGCTCAACAAACGTTTATTTTCACGCTTAAAAATGTGAGTTTTAACTGGAATTGCACAAATCCCTAAAAATGGTTTAACTAATGGGTCAAGCTTCCTCCTTTTCAATATTTTTTGCTCTACCCAAAGCTCGGTGGCCACGGCCTAGCTTCCACCGTCTTCAGTTTTTTCAAGAGTTATTTGTTTTTTATTGTTTGTGACTATTGAGGTGAAATTTATCCCACCCTTGTTTTTCTTCGTGAATGTCAAATTGGAAGAATTCCAGTTAAAACTCACATTTGTAAGCCCGAAAAGAAACGCTTGTTGAGCAACTTAGATTGAGAAGAAAGGGAAGAAATAAATTAACATGAAACGGTTGCACATTCAGATTTTTACTCTTAGAAAAAATTATTAAGCCATATTTAAGAACAATAAAATGTGATTTTCACTTGTTTGTGTGTTGTGGGCTTCTCAAGAGCTCCAACAAATTTTCGAAACATATAGATAGCATTTAAAAATCTTAGTTTTGTTCATATCCTAGTTTTTCAGGATTGAACTTATTAATAACTAAAGGAAAAGCTTGATGACAGAAAAAGGCAAAGAAACTAAATATCACATGTGCAGTAATTTGGAATATGCCCACAGCAGATCGGTTTTTGCGACTATGGCTTATTAAGTAAAATGTGTTAGTTTTTGGTAGCTTCAGTTTTTTTATTAATTACTGAAAAGAAGTGATGGTTGACTTGGGAGGAGCTGCTTCTCCTTTTCATAAGAAAAAAGAGCAGTAACCCCATTCTCTATTCTTTTCTCTATTTTCTCCCTAAATGTGGAACTTCAAGTCAACAAGACACTGAAGCCCCCATGGATATCATAATCAGCCTCTTTACTCTTCTATTTTTTTTCTTTGTTTTTGTATGTGATTTATCCCTTTTGCCTCAGTCTGTAGCTCAACTAGATTCCTTGACACTGTATCTTTTCCTATTGTACAAGAACTCAAATCACCATACATAAAAATATAAACTATTCTGTTAAATTTAGGATCAGCAATTTCAGTTGAAGTTGAGCTTGATAATATAGAACTGAGTCAAATTCATGATATGTAACTTGATTTGAGCTTTGGTTCCTCTGAACATGTAAAAGCCAGCTGAGCCAGTACATTTTATTTTAAATTTTTTTGGTAAAACATTTTATCTTAAATTTCATAGACAACAAAGTAGTGATAGTGATTATTGTTTTTGAAGGAGCAAGATAATATATGCAACCTAGCATATTGGCTCTCAACAACTTCTACCCTTTTGTGTCTTCTCCAAAGTACAATAAAGGTGAACAACACACAGCATGCACATCGCAACCGAGCATCCCCTGCCTCCTTATTCGGTAGAATAGCACAAGTAAGTTCCACTAATTGAATTTATACTACATGATGTTCATGGTTTATATTATAACTCTCAAATGTACAATATTAGGGATTCCGTCCATCTTCATTGGTTATGGGAATGTCAAGTGGTTATAGTGGAATGGTGGGAAACCAAAAGGAGCAACTAAAAGTCGAAGCCAAGTATCCAGCTCTACTATTCAAGCAGCATCTAACTGCCTATGTGGAGAAAATATATGGGCTGATTCGTGATAACATCAAGAAAGAGATAAGCCCATTCTTGAATTTGTGCATACAGGTAAAAACATACAAAAAGCACAGATCTACAGAAACATAATGTCTCAAAGAAAAGGCTTTTGCACTTACAATATAATTGTCAATTACCATGAACAGGCGCCAAGACCAATGAAAGTTAGATCAATGAGAGGGTCCTCTAAAAATATGCATTCAAGTATTGTTGCAAGACAACAAGCATCAAATATACACTGGCAAAGCATTGTAAATAAGCTAGATGATATCTTGAGCATAATGTCAGAGAATAATGTAAGCAAATACATCACTTACCAGCATTCCCATCATTATGGACAAGTGGGTATTTCTGTTGCCGTTGAACTAAATTTTTGCTGGCTTCCAGGTCCCTCCTGTGTTCACAAGAAAAAATTTTGGTCAGATATTCTCATTCATAAATGTGCAGCTCTTTAACAGGTAAGAAGCTCATCAGCTTTCAATCAACTGTTAGTCATAATTGGTCCATCATAATACACAATCGCTTTCTTGTTTAAACAGCTTATTGCTGCGACGTGAGTGCTGCTCATTTAGCAATGGAGAATATGTAAAGACTGGTTTGCACGAATTGGAACAGTGGTGCAGCAAAACAACAGAACAGGTAGCTAAAAGCAAAAAGAGCGCAACTTATACATGAAAAAAAACAAAAGACTGATTTCTCCATTATTTCACAGTTTGCAGGATCATCTTGGAAGGAACTTCAACACATAAGGCAAGCTGTGGGATTTCTGGTAATTTTCTTGAACCTGGACATATGACCAATATAATGTTTTCAGTTTGGAATCCAGAATGTGATAAGATTATAAGTCACATGTGTGCAGGTTCTCCATCAAAAAGCTCAAAAATCTTTGGACGAGATAACCAATGAACTCTGCCGGGTAAACAATTTAATATCATTGTTCAAAACACATGTGCGAAAACAAGCAAGCAAGTAAAAAAAAGGAAAAATACATACTGTCACTCAAACTAAATTCAAATATAAACGATAAATGGACTTGATTTTTAGCTAAATTTCAAAGTCCATACACAAATGTAATAAAGTACACATTTTCTCATTTGTGAAACCTAAAGTCGAAGACTCTTCTATCTGATGATATTGCTGTTTCAATAACTTAATTTTTCATTATTTTATATCTGCTGCACAGATATTGAGCCTTCCCCAAATTTATCGCATTGGCACTATGTTCTGGGATGATAAATATGGAACGCAAGGCTTATTGCCAGAAGTAAGCAATTTGAACACGAGTGACCTAATTTTCAATGACAGTTATAAATTCTACAGCAGAACTGAAGATTTCGTTTAAAACATTTTACTGAAATTCTAAACAAACAGGTGATAAGCAAAATGAGAGCGCTAATGGCTGAAGATTCCATAAATATGCCCAACAATTATTCGTTCTTACTAGAGGTTGATTCGAGGTAACTATTGCTTTCTGCAGAGTGTATGAAATCACGTAATTGTTCCTTCTTGAATTTAACGTATTCGAAATTGTTACAGCATACCTTTTTCAATGGAAGAGATGTTCCGATCATTGGCCGCCATTAGCCTATCGGACGTGGACCCTCCTCCATTACTCCGTCAAAGATCTGATTTTCATTTTCTGTTGCAAACAACAGAATCTGAATCTCTTTAATTTTGCAGAAACCAGGTTTTTGATTGGTTTGGATTTACAAAGCGAGAGAGTGATTTTTCAAAATTGTGAGTATTTTTACTAACATTTTGTTCATTTTCTTTTTTCTTTCTTTGACAAAAATTTTGTTTTATTTTTCAATTTATGATTATAAATTTCATTCAAATTGTAATATTATAATTTACCAGTTCTTCCTATTAATAAAGTATTGTAAAGTTTGGATAATTCTTTTTTGTTTCATAATCAAGAAAAACATTTTTATATTATGTTGTATATCCAGGTCATTATTGTCGACCTGTAAATACATTAATCTCCAATTGTTAAGTATAGTTGAAAATCTCATTAAACTAATATACTATACATTTAATCAATGTTTTAAAAAAAGTTGAAGATGTTAGTCGGACGATGGAAGCTTCAAAACATCTAGACGGGATCTGGGTGGGGCCTAAACAAAATTTAGGCGGGAGTTAGTTGGATTTATATTTTTTATTTTTAAATATTTATTATATATAATAATATAAATTCAACTAAAAAGTAATTTATAGTAACATAAAATATAAAAAAATATAATTTAGATACTGTTTTTAAAAATTATTAAGTGTGTAGAGCATATTATTTCTTGATTTGAGACTTAAAATGATAATTTTATTGTGAGATTACTTTAATGTACTTTAGTTTTACCAACTAAACTATTTTTTGTTGGTAACTAAGGTTATTATAAATAATAGTACCATAAAAAATCTAAATTAGGCGCCCTCTAGGTAGAAAAAATCGAACTAGGCTGACCTATATGACAATAAATCGGTCGAACGCCCAATAACGCCCTGAGAATGAAAATTCCGGCTACAAGCAATAGGGGAATTTTTAAAATAGTGTAATGGACAGAAGTATTAAGTATTAAGAATTATAGCGTGTTTAACTTAGCTATCTTCCGGTGTTGTTGTTGATAATTTTTCGTTTTCGATAAAGCCAAATTTACAATCGTTTTGTTGCTAGCTTTTTATTTACTAATGTTGAACGAAGGTAAGACTTTTATTTGGTAGTAAAATTAATCTGAATACATAAACAAATGAATGATGAAAGGGCACACAAATTTTGTGCAACTGTGGGAAATGCTTATTTTGAAGCCTTGATCTCTTTAAGCTAACAAATAATCTGAATCCGATTTGGAGGCACTTAGGAACTCTATACTTCTGAATTGCTCGCTTCTGCAGAAAGAACAGGGCAAGTCGGATTACAAGGGTACGGACAATCAATCTTTTCCATTGGACTTCTCCCATAAACCCAATCTCCGACCGCCTTTGCAATTTTCTGCAAAACTTTCCAAAGGTTGAGGAAAACAAATTAATGGTGAATTGACAAAAATGAGACAGCTTTTAGTAGTTTCTTTCTTACAATGCCATTTAGTGCGGGAGACTTAGGCATGAACCAAAATGCTTGCATTTCGGTTTGGCAGTGAGCATAGCAAGAATCTATGAACAATCCCCTTGGAGAAGACTTGGATGCTAATGGCAATGCATCCAAAAACTGCTTTCTATAATCTAAACACACAAATTCATATCAAACATATTACACAACATCGAAAGAAACACTTGAGAAATAATGGTTTTGATATTATCAAAACCGTACCAGACACCATACTGGTGAAAATTTTGGTATGCGGTATTATCAGTAGTATCAGTATAACTAGTGGTTTTACCAGTTTTTTATTTTTAAAAGAATATATTATTTAGAAATATTAATTTACATATGAGTAAAAAATAAACAATTTGAAGGTACATTCCTACCCAAATACTTCAAAATTATAGAGCTAAGTCGATTGGAATAGCTCTGAAATTATTCTAGATCATTTCAGCCCGTAATAGAGATACGCATTTTGTAACTGTTGCAACGCTTTATAGGTATGTTGCAACGCTTTCTATCTCTGTTGCAACGTTTCTTCGTGTCGGCATAGCCTTTTTAAAAACCGTTTTTAAGTTAAACCGCACTGCAGCTATGGCCGGTTCGCGGCAAAAGTGGTCGAATCAGCCGGTACGGTACAGTTTTCATAACATTGGGTTTTGTGCCTTTACTTTACCTTGCATTGCTTTGATTTGGGTAGGATTGCAGCTGCTGTAATCTAACTTGCATTTGCTCCATGCACCACCTAGATCTACTGTACGAGGCACTAAAACGTTCTTTATCTGAAAAATGAAAATCAAACGGAGTATATAACAAGAATAGGAAAAATTGAGGTAGTTTTTTGAATTATGTGGTAAAAAATCAAACCTGCCATGAATCATAAGCTGAGTTTAGGATAAAAAGGGGTTGTTGGACTTGTGGCACCACATTTTGCGGGAAGAAACACTGCAAAGTAATAATGTTAAGGCAATGGTAAAAATGGCAAGTAACTAAATATTTACATACCAAAGTCGGTTTCATTTTTGAAGTACAAGAGGCAGGCAAATTCTTTGCTGAGCCCTGTAAATGGAAAAGAAATCAACTAAGTCGAGAAGGCGCTGCAGCCATCCATATTAAAAGGACAAGGAAAGAGAGAGGATTTACATGCAATGTTACGATTTCGCTGAAGTAATTCTTTATATATGTTCCTTTTGAAATATCCATTCTGTTATACATTTACCAATTTAAAGATTCAATGTGTAGTAGATTGTAGATACAAACTGCAAGATTGAGAACCTCAGAATAAATAGTTTAGGTGAGCTTAGGCTTACACATCAACAAAATAACCACCATCTGTAAGGCATTTGACACGAGTACTAACAGGAAGTAGAGATTTGAAGCTATCACAATGCAGAGTTGAAGCCAATCCCCCAGCCGAACAACCTGAAAGAAGAGCCTGGAATAAACAAGAACACAATCAGGGTTAGGGTTAGGGTTATTAGCCCTAATTCCTAGAGAAAGTAGAAATCTTACATTTTGAGCAGTTTTCAGTCCTAGAGAAAGGAGCTCTGCAATAACAGCAGCCCAAATTCTGGCTCCTCTAAAGTGAAGCTTATTAGCCTGGTCAAATAAACCAATTATTAGATTAATGAAACAGAAACTCTCAATTTCTTAAGAAATTAATGTAGTAACTTACACGATCGACTTTTTCAACATCGCCGGTGAATGATGCGCCATCGCAGTATCGGATCTTAACTCTGTTCCAATTATAAAAATCTGCAACACTCGTACAGAATCAGAGCTAAAGTCTGTTGGAAATTTCGAAAAAATATATTCAACGATTAGTTGACAACAAAGAACTACATTTTGCTGCTCATATTTTCTAATATTACAAGTCTTCTATTTATAACATCTGAGCAAACACAATAGTCATCACTCTCCTAATACAAACAAGACATGTGTCTCTATTCTATTGCCACTTGCAATCATGTGTTGACACCTATCACTAATCAATATGGTGACTCATGCATTTTGCCACCCAAGCTATTTAGCTTTGACCCCCATCCTATTGTTGAATTGCTGCCCATTTTAGGTAACCAACTGGTTGAATTTCTTGCCATATATGCTTATTGACACTTCATGCTTTTATATTGTCAACTCATCATGCACTTGATTCAATTGGCTTACACATGTATTACCTCCAATTTAATACTTCAATGTTAATTAAGTCTAGTTTTCCAACAAAGTCTTCAATTTAAAAGTCAAAGAAATTGATGGAATGAAACGGGTAGGTACCTGGATTTTGTTGAACTCCGTTGTTGAGAATCCCAGAAAAAGGAAGTTGATCTCCCATTAATTTAGATGAACCGAGACGAGTTTTACTTCGAGCTGCGCAATTTGATATATTGTGGCACCATCCTCCACCCTATCAAACATTACCAATTGCATAATACTTATTATATAGTTCAGTTGCATTGCTTTAATTTTCAATTTCTTTTCCCTGTGAATTGTTACAACCGCGTCCATGCCCTCAACTCCGCTCCTGCTGGAATGATATTAATCGACGGGAAGAGCTGCGGCGGCGGTTGTGCCGGTGAGGAGCTGAAACATTCACAGGGAGAGGAATTTGAAAATTAGAAGGGTGATGAGCTGGATAGTCTGTACAGATGGCATATTATCTATGGAAGGTATTTTTTTTACAGTCAGTATATCGGGATCCTCGTATAAATTCCCCCACTTGTATTTTTTTTATCACCCCTGCCGATTAGTTCACACGAATATTGGTCTGATTATATCAAGATCTGATCAGGGTCATGTATTTGATTATGATGGATCAGTCTTTCAATAAAGATTTTTACATTCAGAAGGTTAGAATTCAAAAACTTACTTAAATAATATCAAGTCGTTTATCATTTGAACCAACCCTCACTTTTATATATATATATATATTGTTATAACCCTCACTTATATATAATAACGGTAAAAATGAAAAATAAACTAATCTAATTTGGAGTTTATTTATATGGCTGCATACATGGAATAATATAGTTGATATTTGTAATTCTCCTTTAATTAAATTTTTATAAAAAAATTTTATCTATAAATAAATTATATTTGTTAATTAATGAATGGATCCTGTAAAAAAAATTCTCTAATTTGTGTATTTTTTTATCTTCTTTTGTTAGTTTTTTTTTTCGATTCAACCAATCAAACCTTCACATATATAGGTAAACTAAGTTCCGCTCATGATATATATTTTAGGTCCTAGTGCCATAAATTTAATAGAGAACATGTTGGGCGTACGAATTCTAGAGTCGAAGTTTACTATGACCTCAACCCATATTTAAATCTTTGTTCATACTCTGATGTTAGTTCTTCTAAGCTCAACTCATCAATTTGAAAGCAAAGAAATAGGATAGAAAAGGCAGTATTTTTATTTTTTAGTTATTCATCTGATTTATCGGTATATCAGTCATCATTAATCCATTTTCTTATAAAAAAGTTATTACCTGTTATGCTTTCCGGAAAAAAAAAATCAAATCTATAATATATAGAGCAAAGGAAGCAAACCTCAAAGTGAACCAACCAATTATTAATGCCAGTACCGGACCCCCTATCTAAATTGTAGGCTGGGGGGCTCCCATCCAAACAAACTGCACCCAAGCCGTAATTCACTAATTACTTTTAACAAAAAAAAAACAACTTAAATTGAATTTAAAACGGTAATAGGTAGAGTTACCAGCTCCTTTAGAAACTGCATTGTTCAAAAGAGTAGTTTTAACGAAAAGGGCTTCTGTATTTGCCACTATTACTCCATGAATTACAAGATTTAACAATGCTCCTAATCTTGAGTAGTCTACCATCCTCGTCCTGTACCAAAATCACTATACAACAATAACTAACAAAAGAAAAACTTTTTTCCTTTATAAGAATTAGAGTTCCAACCCACGAGTCTTTGGGGAACTCTTTAAATTATGAAGAAAAATGCAACATATAGGATAATGAGCACAAAATTTATGAAGAAAAATCAGTTTAATAATATTTCAAAACCAATTTAAGTGCAGAAGTTGGCAATGCAATATATAGGACAACGAACACAAAATTTTCTCAATGGTTTATATTTTCAAAACCAATTTAATAATATTCGCAATTCCCAGGAGAAAAATCTGAAAATATAAATACACCATTGACAAAAAAAAAATAGGTTTAAGCATTGAAATTTTATATAGATTGTTTTCTTATTACAACGTACATTAATTGATACTTAAGATATAAAATAGTGAATGGTTATAACAAAAACAAAGTGTTATATCCAATTGTAATGTCTGTAACTACTTAGAAACATATATATGTGCAGTATAGTGTAGTATACATTAGCAAGACAGAAAAAAAATATGAAATATAAGTATAACTAATATATACACAAAATAATCAATAAGGTGTAACTCAGTTGACAATGCTTGCTGAACAAGTAGTTCAAATCGCACTAAATATACTTACTGCGTGTACAAATTATTGATAAAGACTCTTTAAGGATTTTGGTAGTATCTAAAAACGAGTTGTTAATATATGAATAATACTAATATTTCAATTTAGGATATTGTTATGGTGACTTTTTTTTTGTTACTTTACTTACGTCTATCGCTATTTATTATTCGATTAAATTTTATCCCATTAATTTAATTATGATAAAAAGTAAAATACTAACTTTTAATTTGTAAAAAAAATTGCAGTAACATTGAGCTTGAATGTATATTAAATTTATTAAAACCATATTCTTATTTGATCGTTATATATGCATATTTATTGGGGATTGGGGTTCATATATGCAGGTGCTTATTTGTTATTAAAAATTTAAAATAGTGCATAGTTTAGAATAATAATATTTTGGGTGCAAATAAAGTTATGAAAATCAAGAATAAAATATAAACTCTAATAAATTTATCACACCAACTTAATTTGTATATATTCTCCTTAATTTTGTTAAGAAATTTTCCAATCTAAAACAATCAATTATGTAAAACAAAACTCATCCCCATCAAATAAAGTTTTTTTACAAAAAATAATATCATATTTTTTAAATTTTAATATCATCCATAAATTTTAAACAAGAAAATCAGGAATTTTAAAAATAATTTTACCACCTTTCAACTTAATCCGAATCATTCATATATAAATTGAGACGAGGACCGAAAAAACTTGCCCACCATGACTCAAAATCGAACCTCATCGCAATTAACTTAAAATATAATCAAAATAAAAAATCTTACCCCAAGTGAAGTGAAGGCAGCCTTTTTTATTGAATTTCTTGTGAAGATTCTCAGTCCTTTTTTTTAGAGATAAATAATGGTTTTTCTTCTAAGAAACAAATAAATATCAAATACTTCGTAGGGTTTTTCGTTTTTCTTCAACAATTCTTTCTATTTATATATTAAAGCTGTTTTAATATTTGTTTACATAGTAACTAATTTCCATAAATATATTAGGATTTTTCTCATTTATTGGAATTGTGCATTTCTACAGGAAACAGTTGTGGACTCAAATATTTTTTTATACGATAAAAAAATTTGACTAGTTACATATACACACACAAAGATTAACATATAAAATCTCATGAAAAATTAAGATTTAAAAAACATCTTGTTATTCAGGTTTTCATAACATATTTCTTTTGACATATTAAATTTAGTTTGTTATTACACAAAATTTAGTTGATATAAAAAAGGCATAATACATACTTTGATTTTTTTAAAAGTAAAAGTTACCTTATCATTATGAAACTTAATTCAATGGTAATAGTGACAAAGTGAGGAAAAAAAATTAAATCACCGTAAAATTTGCCTAAAAAACTTTTTTAACAAATAATAATGACACTATTTTAAATATCTCCACCTAGTTACCTAGGCACCCATTTTGGGGATTCCCGCCCAACTTTTTCATTCTTAGGGTGTTATTAGGCCATTGAACAATTTATTAGTGCTTAGGTATCGCTTAGTTCGATTTTATCCCCCTAAGCGGTGCTAAGTGCAATTTTTTTAAGATACTCATATTTATATTGATTATAGTTCTATCTTTTTACTAACAAAAAGTGGCGGTTGATAAAAACTAATATACATCGAAAACTTCTCAACATAGAAGTTTCAGTTTAAGTCTCAAACCGATAAATAACGTGGTTTATGCCACAAATTAAGAGTTTGAGAAACTTCATATCATGATATCATACTTACAAAAAAATTTGTATTTGTAATAAAAAATTTTGTTTTATAAGAATTAACTAAAACATTAACTATCCATTATTATTTATACTATGATTCACATTTTAATTGAATTTATGACTTTAACACATTTCAAAATATTAAAAAAAATAAAAAAATACAAATCTGATTAATCCCGGACTCTAATTAATCCCCGCCTAGAACTCGGCCCGACTAACGCGCTTAATTTTTAAATCATTGGTATTTGGTAATGTCGAAAGAAGGTAACACGAAATTAACTTATATTGAGTAAAACCAATTTGAATACATAAACAAATGGTTGATGAAACAGCACACAAATTTTATGCAACTGTGGAATATGCTTATTTTGAAACCTTGATCACATTAAGCTTACTAATCCAAATCTGTGCTAAATGAAGAATAACCATAAAATTAATGAAATAAATTTCCTTAGGAATTTACAATTCTTCATTGCGCGATTCAGCAGCATGAACAGGGCAAGTCGGATTACAAGGGTACGGACAATCAATCTTTTCCACTGGACTTCTCTCATAAAACCAATCTCCGACCGCCTTTGCAATTTTCTACAAAAATTTTCCAACGATTAAGGAACACAAGTTATGATAAATTGACAAAAATGAGATAGCCTTTTAGTAGTTTCCTTTTCTTACAGTGCCATTTAGTGCAGGAGACTCAGGCATGAACCATAGTCCTTGCATTTCGGTTTGACAGTGAGCATAGCAAGAATCTATGAACAATCCCCTTGCCGAAGTGTTGGATGCTTCTGGCAATACATCTAAGAACTGCTTCCTATAATCTGAACACACAAAATCAAGCATATGAATCAAAAACATCGAAAAGCACCAAAAAGAATGACAATGCTTTTACTTTACCTTGCATAGTTCCGATTTGGGTAGGAGTGCAGCTTCTGTAATCTAACTTGCATTTCTTCCATGCACCACTGAGATCGACTGTACTAGGCGCTAAAACGTTCTTTATCTGACTCATTAGCAATAAAAAAAGAAAATCAAAAGGAGTATACAAACAAAAATAGGAAGAATTGAGGTAGTTCTTAAAAATTATTTGGTTCAAACCTGCCATGAATCATATGCTGAGTTTAGAATAAAAAGGGGTGTCTGGACTTCTGGGGCCACATTTTGTGGGAAAAAACACTGCAAATGGGTTTAACAATTATAATCAGTAATAATGTTAAGGCATTGCTGAAAATGGCAAGTATCAAAGATTCACATACCAAAGTCGGTTTCATTTTTGAAGTACACGAGGCAGGCAAACTCTTTGCTGAACCCTGTAAATGGAAAAGAAATTATTTGCAGAACTAACTCAAAGAACCTGCAGCTATCCATATCAAAGAGAGAAGGTAAAGAGAGAGAGATTTACATGTAGTGTAACAATTTCGCTGAAGTAATTCTCTATATATGTTCCGTTTGATATATCCATTCTGTTATAGATTAACCAAATGATTACGTGCCTCAAAAATATCATAGAACCCTAGAATTTTTCTGCTTTTACGCTTTGGCCCCTTCATCAAAGGACTCAATTGTAGACTTTAGAACAGTTTATGACTCAAATTAGATAGTTTAGGTGAGGTTGGGCTTACACATTGACAAAATAACCACCATCAGTAAGGCATTTGACATTAGTACCAGCAGGAAGTAGAGATTTGAAGCTATCGCAATGCAAAGTTGAAGCCAATCCCCCAGCTGAACATCCTGAAAGAAGAGCCTGCAATACACAATAAAATATAGAATTAGGGTTATTAGCCGAAATTCCTATATCCTAGAGAAAATAGAAATGTTACGTTTTGAGCATCTTTGAGTCCTAGAGAAAGGAGGTCTTCAATAACAGCATGCCAAATTCTGGCTCCTCTAAAGTGAAGGTGATTAGCCTGGCAAAATAAAGCAACTATCAGTTTAATGAAACAGAAACTCTCGTTTGATTCGCCGAAATTCTATTACGTGGAATAGAATTACATATGTATGGAAAGATGTCAAATATGACACATTATTCATTTAGAATCCGTCGACGCGCGGAAAAGTTTTTCCTATTTTATATACATCTTACGAAAAAGCTATTCCTTTTAAAATAAAGTAAACTAGGAAAAGCTTTTCCATATATAAACGGTTCTAAACATATATTTAATATCTTTCTATTTATTTTTCACGTAACAGGATATCCCCGCAAACCAAAATCCGCCTCAATTTCTTGAGAAATTTAATGAAGTAACTTACAGGATCAACTTGTTCAACATCGCCAGTGAATGATGAGCCATCGCAGTACCGGATCTTAACTCTGTTCCAATTGTAAAAATCTGCAGCATTTATGCAGAATCAGAGCAGAGGTCTTTGATTGAAATGATAAAGATATTGATGGAAAGGGTAGGTAGCTACCTGGATTTTGTTCAACTCCGTTGTTGAGAATCCCAGAAAAAGCGAGTTCATCTCCCATGAATTTGGATGAACCTAGACGAGTTTTACTTCGAGTTCCGCAATTTGATACATTGTGGCACCATCCTCCTCCCTACTCAAACATTACCAAAAATCACACACCAATTGTACCCGGTTCAACACTCAAACCACCAGCCACTAACTTTTTCGTTTCAATATCCATTCCAATTCCATAAGATTAGAAATAAATAACTACTATAAAGTGGATGTAGGCCAAGTAAAGCCACTTATAAGTTACGAGCAGGAATAAAAACCCCAAAATTCTACTTATTTGAATACCAAATTGTTACCAAATCCTTTTCACTTTTCACCAACTTACTTACTTCATACTCCACAGCACTACACCATGTTTCTCTAATTTTTCTTACGTTACAAACAAAAAAACTCCACCAGACCCTAATGTACCCAATCGACCTACTTTTTTTTTCTGCCCATCTGGTTCACCGGAGCTTTGCTACCACTACATCCAGATTCGGTCCGGGTCGCGCACCTAGCTGTGGTGGGTGAGTCTCCCAATACAGATTTTCTGCATTCACTAGGACTCGAACTTGAGACCTTGCTTAAGCGATACCAAACCGCTTACCATTTAGACCGACCCATATTAATACCCAATCACCTACTTAAACAGTAAATTTTGGGCCGGACTTAGACCGACAAAATGGTTTGGGCTAAGTGTAAACTTGAGCCCATAAAAGCAGGATTGGACTTTGGTACATGAAAATAGTGCAGAGATAACAAGCCCGCTTATAATATAATAATACAAAATAAAGTAACAATTCAATGTGTTTTTTAATATTTATTTTTAGGGAAGATTTTAAAAAGTATCATATAGTTTCCTTCATTTGTAAAATAAGGTTTGAGAATATATTTTTTTATAAAATTATGGTTTCAAAAAATTGACAAAAATATCATTCTCAATATTAAATTATGTCACTATAATGGGCAATTATATTCGTTTTTATCCAAAATTTTGTGAATTCGTTAATAAAAGTGTAAAACACAACCGTGATAATTTTTGAAATTTTTTAGTATTCCATATATTTTTTATTAAAATATGATGATAACTTTAAAAAAATTAAAAAATGGAAAAAAATTTCAAAGCTTACTCAAATCGTGACGTATAATTTTTAAATAGTAAGGTTAAATTATGAGAATGTTCAATTGATTAAAATATTTTTTGTACCATCACTATTCTGAATAAAGAAATATTTTCTATCTTCCTTTTGCCAATTTTTTTAATCCACAAACCCCATTTTTATAAAAAAAAAATTGAAACCCCATTTAACGAATGGTCGAAACCACATTATACTTTTTTAAGTTTTCCTATTTTTTATAAAATATATGTAATTTAAATGTTAGTTCATGCTTGTCCAACCAACCAAAACCTTACCGAGGTTAGCTAAGCTCGGCTCATGATTTAATTAAATATAATGCATTGTAATTAAAATTTTTAGGTGGTGTTTGGTTTGCGGAATGCCTATTCCGTGGAATAGAAACAGAAATAAATGAAAAGATGTCAAATATAGTTGAGTACATGTTTAGAATCCGTCGACGCACGAAAAGGCTTTTTCTAGTTTATATATATCTCAGGAAGAAGTTATTCCTTTAACGGAATAGCTTTTTCGTGAGATAGAAAAATCTTTTCAATGCGTCGACGGATTCTAGATGAATAATGTGTCATATTTAACATCTTTCCATACATTTCTATTTCTATTTCATGGAATAGACATTCCGCGAGCCAAACGAGCCATTAGAATCAACCTGATTCAATTTAACACTAGTTTTTTCTTTTGCAATCCAAGTTGAAGTGCTAGTTTGGAAGCCAAGAAATTGGACAAAAGTAGCATTGTTTAAACTTAAATTCAGGGGACTTAAATATTTTTCTGATCATGTAAATGATATTTTAGTATCTTACCTATTAAAATTGTCTATTTTAGTGTTTGACTTATTCAATTACGCCTAGCCAGTGTCTAGCCTATTCAGTTTCAATACGCTAACTTAATGAACCATTTATGGTTTAACTTATTCATGCATGATTAACAACATATGTTTATGTTGTAAATTATGATATCGATATTTTACATTTTTTGTGTTATTAAATGAACACTTAATACAGGTGATGCAGTGAATGGGAAAAAGCTTTTAGATACCAAATAGACAAAATTGCCAGACATTATATAGGAAATTTTAAAAGACCAACCGCTAAAGATGTATTTGAATCATAGAACATGATCCAAAAAGGTGTTCACATGTTATTTAGGAATTAGGAGGAATACATGAAAATAAATTATTTCACTATTGCTTGTTTTGTTTCTATGTAAATAAATGATTAAATGTATATGCAAATTTTATATGGCTCTCGATATTCCAGCATGTAATAGTATTAATTCATACAACAACTGAAATATATCTCATTATGTAGTGAAAAGAATAAAAACCGAAGATAGTAGAATATGTGTTTGGCGTATGCCTAAAAGAAATAATATATAAAGCAAAGAAAACAAACCTCAAAGTGAACCAACCAATTATTGATGCCAGTACCAGACCCCTTGTCTAAATGGTAGGCTGGGGGGCTTCCATCCAAACAAACTGCACCCATTTACATTTCACTTTAACAAAAAAAACTTGAGATAAATTTATAGTATTGATTTAAAATGGTAAAAGAGTCACCGGCTCCTTTTGAAACTGCATTGTTCAAAATAGTAATTTTAACAAAAAGGGCTTCTGTATTTGCCACTATTACTCCATAAATTACTACATACAACAACGGTCCAAATCTTGAATATTCTACCATCCTCGTCCTGTACCAAAATAAATATCAAATAACTACTTTTTTTTATAACTGATAAACTTTATATGAGGTAAATATATATACACCACGAACAAAAACCTGATACGGTTAAGCATTTTAATTTTTAATAGATTTTATTTTTTTTCTTGTCAATAGGAAGTTAGGTTAATACTTAAAATATAAAATAGTGAAAAGTCGAAATAAAAATAAAATGTTATATGTCTATAATTACTTAGAAAGTGGCTTATATTTACTGTTTAGGAATAATACTAATATTTCAATTTAAATATATATAATTTATTACGAGTTTACAGCCATGCTTTTATTTCCTCATTAATAAGTTTAGTATATAAGTAGTCATTTAGTAGTTTGATTTTCTGCAAAATTATCAGTAGTTTCACGAATACAATTATGATAATATTGTATAAAAGTAAACTTCAATTTTCGGTAACATTGTATTGTAAAGTAAAGATGTAAATAAAAGTTCAAATGCATTTGTTGCCCATCAAACTTGACACGTTTATTAAATGTCACCTTTAACTTTCAAGTGAATCACTTTACCCCTTTAAAGTTGGCAAAATTGATACAGCTTGTCCTCCGGTGTCATGTGTTAGTTTTTGGTTGGTTTGACTTTTCAAAGATATCATTTTTTAGATTTTTCTCCCTCCAATCAGAAGTTGACACGTGGTATTGAGGGGGGAAACTATGTCAGTTTTGCCAATTTTAGGGAGTAAATTGATTCACTTAAAAGTTGGGGGTGCCATGTGACAAAACGTGTTAAGTTTGAGGGACAATAGATGCGTTAAGCCTAAATAAAATCATGAAGAACTTAAACCATGCAAAGTTTAAGAAAATATCATTTCGGGTACAAAAAAAGAAAGCTAGAACCAGTCTTGATATTCAGAGGGCCCTAGACGAAATCATAAATATACGCCTTTTCATTAAAAAAAATTTACACAAGATTGAAATATATTCTAATAAACACCAAATATAACTAATCTAAAGTTTTATTTTAACCTACAAATTCAACTCCTTTATAGTTCATATATATACATGCGGAATTGATTATGGGCCCTAGATCATCGCACATTTAACCTATATCAATTGCTTATGGATCCTAACTCATCACATATCTGGTCTATATCCAGGATCGGACCAGATGAACGTAAGTCAATAATGATATACAAGACTCTATTAAATTAAACAAACCAACTTAATTTGAGTTCTCAAGAAATAACTCGATATTGTTCAGATAATTTATCAATCTTAAATAATCAATTACGCAGAACATAAACTAAACTCAATCAAAATTATGGGTTTTCTTTTAGTTTTTAATAAAAAAATTTTATTATTATTATTATTATTATTATTATCATCCATCACAGAAACTATTATTATATATTAAATTTTAATAATGTTTATAAATTCAAAACACAGAAATACATATTACTGTGTATTGAGATGAAGCTAAAAAGCTTGCTAGTGTCTCAGAATCGAGCCTTTGCTCAATCATTATAAAAAAATAAAATCAAAATCTGAAATCTGAAATCTTACCCCCCAAATGATAATGGCCCTTTGCCCTGAATTTCTGTGAAGATTTTCAGTCTTTCCTTTGCAGAGAAAAATAATGGTTTTTAACAAATAAATATCAAATAGTTGGTAGGGTTTTCGTTTTTTTCTAACAATTTTCTTTATTTATATGTTGCTGGTATAATTTTTGTTTACATAGTAACTAAATTCCAGTAGATATTTTAGGATTTTTCTCATTTATTGAAATTGTTCGTTTCTATAGGAAACAGTTGTAAACTAAAATATATTATTTCACTCAGTAAAAAATATTTCACTATTAATTGTGTGTGTGTAACATTTTATTTTATTTATTGAGGTCTTTATATAAAACATTTCTTTGATTGATTGAAATTGAAATTTTAGGTGATGAGTCGATTGATATCTTCTATAAAAGAAAATTTATTAATTAATTGGACAAAAATACAATAATGTTTTCATATAGTGAATCCAAAATATCTGTACAGATATCTCATTTTGCTAAAATAGTACATAAATCAACTGTAAATGGAAACAAAATAAGCATTGTAAAAATGGAAGTTACAATATTTAAGTAACTTCTTTTAATTTGTTCAATCCATTAATCGAATGCAATTTTTGTTACGATGGTTTTTGGACTCTGTTCGATTTGAACCAGTGAAAAAAAAGGATTATAGGTTTATGACTTAACTGGATTATATCGATAATAAAACCACATTTTTTAAAGGGGAATGCTACATTTACGCACATTAAATTTACAAATTTTCACGTATACATATTTTTACCATTGATTTAATTTGCTTTTATATAAGGATGGCTATTACAAATCAATTAACTAATATAAAAACTCCCTTATCTTTCACCTTATCTTCAATAATATTCTCTGCCATCATTTTAAGGCTCCATTGAATATAAACTCGAAACATTTATTTTTTCCAGTTCCTACTTTGGCATAAGGATTTTAATAACCGTTCAAGCTCAAATAAATCTGATAAGTGTAATTTGTACCATGTAAATGCTAGTCATATAGCCTTGAAATCTTCTTATTCATGCTAGCAATGTACGATTTATTGGTGCTTTTGATGATTATTTCAGGGCATTAGTAGATTTTACTGAGGTTGCTACCAAGGAACAAGAAATAGGGCATTGTGAGCACGAGACTCGACAGGAAGTAGGAGAGGTTGCCACAACCCACAAGAAAGATGACAATTGACCAAAGAACCATCTTCTAGAAGGAGTTTGCGTGAGCTGATGGAGGATTGCAAGTGAAGGGCGGTGGAAGAATATTTTGGCGGTGGATTATGACACATCCATCACTCATTTTTGCAACTTGCAAATTGACTCGACTCTAAAATTACTTCTAGAAGCTTGTTTCTCATTGGATGAATGTTTTGAATGTTTTGATATATTTTTGTTTAGCATGAGGTGGCACATCTAGATCTTTCCACCTTGTGCTATAAATATGGACAAAAGTCTCACTTTGAGACACACTTAACTATCGTCTCACATCACAATTCCGGGAAGCCTTCCCATTGGCTCCCTTTTGACTGTAAAAATACTTATTATTATATTATTATGATGATTATTATTCCCAAAATTCCTTTGAGTCTCATTTCCATCTTTATGAGCAACTAACTTTCCGTTGGTGGGCAATTCCAGTGAGCAACAGTTTTATGGTATGATTTTCTAACCCTCTTCTATTTTAGCATCATATATAGTGGACAGTTTGGTATTGAACTTAAATCTTATAAGAATGGCCTAACTTATGTATAGTGAACAAGAAAATCTGAGAAGTGACTAGATCACATACCAATTACTAAACACACATCTAAAAAATCTAAAAAATGATTAGATTGTGCTGAGGGTTTCAGATCTGTTGAATGCTTGCATAGATCTTAATGGTTAAGGTGTAACTACAAAGGGGAATCCACGTAGCCAAACTTTACAGAACTAGACAAAGGGGTGGCCACGGCTAGTAACTAAAAGATGCAAGAAACTTAGATCGTTAAGTTCTAAACATGGTAAAATAAGAAGGAGAAATCATAATATAATCTACGTGATTACTGGGAATGCTTGCCGCGCTATAATACTGGTCGTAGTAATCATTTACAGCAATCACTTTCACTTTCCTTTTTTTATTTTGCTTTCTAGCTTTCCCATTAAAATCATCTTATTTGACATTAAACTCAGACTCACTAATTTTCATATTAATTTAAAGTATCTCCCTTGCTCCCTGTGGAATACAACCTTGTGCTTGCCACTAACTACTGATCACGACCTAGTGCACTTGCTAGATCACATTCATTTGGCAGACAATAAGTTTTTTGCGCCGTTGCCGGGGAGCAACGTGTTTAATATTTAAATTTTTCTCATAAATTGGTGCGTTTAATCTGTTTGTTGCCCTTTGTGAAGGGAAGTTGTTGTTAGTAGCAACCATTGTTGTATGCGTAGAGCTGGTCACCCCCTAATCCCAGTAGATCCAGAAATAGAAAGGACTTGTTGCAGATTAAGTGGAGCAGCTAGAAGAAGGCGTAGGCAATAAAGGATGGCTGATGCAACCAATCTACCAATTGGTAATGAACCCCCAGAAGGAGTTGGCGAGGTCAACTTGCCCCCACCAAGGCAAACGCTTAAAGAATATAGTAGATCATCAACTGAGGGACATTCTTCTTGCATAGTGATATCCAATGAAGGGAACAACCTCTTTGAGATTAAAGCCTTTATGATCCAAATGCTCCAGGCAACTGTTTAATTTGGAGGCTTGCCAGGAGAAGATCCTAATTCTCACATCCAAGAATTCGTGACTATGTGTGATACATTTTGTACAAACAGAGTAATCTCGAATGATGTAATCAGACTGAAGCTTTTCCCTTTCTCTTTTCAGGAAAAGGCTAAAAATTGGCTGAAAAATCTTCAGCCCGGATCCATAAGAACATGGGATCAGTTGGCACAAGCATTTCTTACTAAGTACTTCCCACCGAGGCAAGCAATCAAACTTAAAAATGAGATGACTCGTTTCTCGTAACAACTAGATGAATCTCTGTCCGAAGCATGGGAAAGATATAAGGAGCTCTTGAGAATAGTTCTAAATCACCAAATTCCACTCTGGATGCAAATGCAAAATTTCTATAATGGATTGCATGATCAACACAAGATCCAGATTGAATTAGCAGCAAAAGGTGACCTGAAGGACTTGCCCCTGAAGAGCTTTATGAACTCATTGAAAGGTTGGTTAACACCAGCTATAAATGGCACTCTGTTCGAGAAGAAAGAAGCAAGCAAAAGGAGTCAGAGTCTATTACAAAGCTCTCTAAAAAGATGGATCTGATTCTCAAGTAACTTACTAAGAAAAATGTTTCAGCAATCACTAGTGCTCAAGTTGTTTATGATTTTTGTGATGGCAACCAAAGAAATGTTGACTGCGATACTCATCTGGACCAAGAACAGTGTGATTACATTGGGAACAACCCCAGGAACAATCTATTCTCAAACACATATAATCCTGGCTTGCAAAACCATCCCAACTTTTCATGGAGTAATCAAAACAAGCAAATTCCTTACCAGCAACCACAGAATAATTTATCACAGCAGCAACCACACCAACCAGCGCAGCAATCAAAGAAATCTGAGATTGAGGAGATGAAGAAGATGATGATGCAATTCATGAAGCAAACACAAGCTTCTATGAAGAATTTGGAGATCCAATTCCAGAAGCTTACCACCATTGTCACTCCTAAAAATAAATGACTCATGTCGAGCAACACAGGGCCAAATCCAAGAGAGGAGTGCAAAGCTATCACCTTGAGGAGTGGTAAAAATTGTGAAATTTCCAACCCTATGGTTGTTGTTAATAAACATGCAGGTAAGATCAAAGAAGTGTTACAAACAATTGAAGATCAAGTTGAAGGCAGTGACAAAACTGAAATGGAAGAGCAAGCACAACCTGCCTTCAACTAGCAGCAACCACAGTCAATACCTAACTCGGAGCAATCAAAATAGACTGAGTCTGTAATCACTACCAAGGAACTACCAGCGATCACCACCAAGGATTCCATTCCTGAAAAGTAACCAATTCCAACTTACCAACCAAGGATTAGCTATCCTCAAAGAGCCAAGCAGCATGAAATGGCTAAGCAATTTGATAAATTTTTAGAAGTCTTTAAGAAACTTCACATTAACATTCCTTTTGCAGAAGCACTTGCATTGATGCTAATGTATGTGAAATTCTTAAAGGACTTGCTGGCAAATAAGAAGAAACTAGAGAATATGGCCATGGTTTAACTAAATAGAGATTGCTCCTCCATTCTTCAAAGTAGGCAACCTTTACTTAAGAAACTGAAAGATTCAGGGAGTTTCTCTATTCCTTGCTCTATTAGTAATTTAAATATTGATAATGCACTTTGTGACTTAGGAGCAAGCATAAATCTGATGCCATCTTACATTTATAAGCAACTAGGCTTAGGAGAACCACAACCAACTAAAGTATCCATACAACTTGCTGATAGAAGTGTTAGGTACCCTAGAGGCATTGTGGAAGATGTTTTAGTTAAGGTTGGAAAATTTATTTTGCCTGTTGACTTTATTATCATGGATATGGATGAAGATTTTCATGTTCCTATCATTCTAGGTAGACCATTCCTTGCTACTGGAAGAGCTTTGATTGATGTAAATAATGGCAAACTGATTCTAAAAGTTCATGATGAAGAAGTAACAATTAAAATGAATGAAGCAATGAAACAACCTTCTTCTCTAGATGATCAATGTTATTTTCTTGATACCACACATTTGCACTTAAATCCCTTTATTTTGCAGGAACTTGAAAAGAATGACTTCAAGGAAGAAGAGGAAATTATGCTGAAGCAAGTAGAAATGATTTCCCCGGAGGAAATTTTGCTGCATCAACCATTCTTAACAAAGTAGCAACCAAAACAGCCGCAATAACCACACTATCCATAACCCATATACAGAAAATAACCTATTGAACCCTTAAATCACACACTAAACTTGTCTCACAAAACTGTACTTGAGAACCCCCAGATCTTGAGTTGAAACCATTACCTCCTCATTTAGAGTATACATTTCTTGATCCCCCTAATAAACTACCTATGATAATCTCCTCCAAACTCACCCCTGACCAAAAATCTCAATTGATTGAGATGTTGAGGAAGAACAAAGAAGCATTTGCATGGAAAATTGCTGATATAAAGGGGACCAGTGCCTCGATTTATGTGCATATAATTTTAATGAAGGACAAACACAAACCAGTGGTACAACCACAGAGAAGACTCAATCCTAACGTGAAAGAAGTGGTGAGGAAGGAGGTAGTCAAACTCCTTGATGCCGAAATCATTTATCCTATTTCAAACAGTGTTTGGACAAGTCCTGTCTAAGCGGTTCTAAAGAAGGGAGGCATGACAGTGGTGCAAAATGAGAAGAATGAACTTATCCCAACAAGAACAGTGACTGGGTGTAGAGTTTGCATTGATTATCGTAAGCTCAATGAGGCAACCAGAAAAGATCATTTTCCACTTCCTTTCATTGATCAAATGTTGGAAAGATTGGCTGGTTACAAGTTCTATTGCTTTCTTAATGGCTATTCAAGTTACAATCAAATTGTGATCCATCCCTTAGATCAAGAGAAAACAGCCTTTACTTACCCCTATGGTGTTTTTGCTTATTGGAAATTGCCATTTGGACTTTGCAATGCCCTAGCAACTTTTTAAAGATGTATGATGGCTATCTTTCATGACATGGTAGAGAAAGCAGTTGAGATCTTCATGGATGATTTCTCTATCAATGGAGCAACCTTTCACTCTTATCTAAGCAACCTTGAAGCTGTTTTAATGAGATTCAAAGAGACTAATCTGGTCTTATATTGGGAAAAATGCCACTTCATGGTCAATGAAGGCATTGTTCTTGGCCATAAAATCTCAGAAAATGGCATTGAAGTAGACCAAGCCAAGGTCGGGATCATTGAGAAGCTTGTTGCCCCTAAATCAGTCAAAAAAGTCAGAAGCTTTCTTAGGCACACTGGATTCTATAGAAGATTTATCAAAGACTTCTCCAAGATAGCTCTACCATTGACAGCACTTCTCCACAAAGATATTGAGTTCAACTTTGATGAGGCATGCTTGAAGGCATTCAATGAACTCAAGGCAAGATTAGTTAAAGCACCCATTTTGATTGCACCTAACTAGGAGCAACCATTTGAGCTAATGTGTGATGCAAGTGACACTTATATTGGAGTTTTTTTAGGCCAAAGGATAGACAAGCATTTCATGCACATATACTATACAAGCAAAACCTTGACTGAAACTCAACAAAACTACACTGTTACTAAAAAAAAGTTGCTTACTAAGGTATATGCATTTGATAATCAGATCTTACTTAGTCTTATCAAAGGTCACTATGTTCACTGATCATGCAGCCTTGAAGTACTTATTGGCAAAGAAAGATGCAAAACTAAGGCTGATTAGATGGTTAATCCTCCTACAAGAATTTGATTTAGAAATCCAAGTTAAGAAGGGTTCAGAGAATGTTGTAGCTGATCACTTGTCAAGAATTCCTGGTGGCAATCATTCGGAGCAAGTAGAAATCACTGAATCCTTCCTTGATGAACAATTACTCGCGGTGAGATCACTCCCTTGGTTTGCTGACTTTGCTAACTTTATTGCTTGTGGAATTAAACCTCTTTTACCTTATTCTCAAAAGAAAAAGCTCTTTGCTGACTTAAAATACTATTTTTGGGAAGAACCATTTCTTTTTAAGCTATGTGTAGATCAAATCATAAGAAGGTGTGTTCCTGAAGAAGAAATTCCAGCAATCATCACCATATGTCATAGCAAGGAAGCAGGTGGACATTTTGGAGCAAGTAAAACAGCAGCAAAGGTGCTTAAATGCGGCTTTTATTGGCCAATAATCTTTAAAGATTGCCACAGGTTTGTTGTTGAGTGTAATGAGTGCCAAAGGGCAGGTAATATCTCAGCCAAGAGTGCTATGCCCTTGAATAACATTGTTGGGTGTGAAATTTTTTATGTTTAGGGCATTGATTTCATGGGCCTATTTCCAAATTCATATGGTAACAAATACATTCTTCTTGCTATTGATTATGTGAGTAAATGGGTAGAGGCAATTGCTAGTCCTACAAATGATGCTAGGATAGTGGTCAAATTTTTGAAAAAGCTTTTTACTCGTTTTGGAGTACCTAGAGCAGTCATTAGTGACCAAGGAACTCATTTTTATAATAATCAGTTTGAAAGGTTACTTAACAAATATGGGGTAACTCATAGAATTGCCACTCCTTACCACCCACAAACAAGTGGTCAAGCTAAAATTTCTAATAGGGAGATCAAAAGGATCCTAGAGAAAACTGTTAACAATGCTAGAAAGGATTAGGCAAATAAGCTTGATAATGCATTATAGGCTTATAGAACTGCTTATAAGACCCCCATAGGAATATGTCCCCATTCAGAATGCTCTATGGGAAAGCTTGTCACTTACCTATTGAATTGGAATTTAAAGCATTGTGGGCACTAACTTTGCTGAATTTTGATAGGAATGCAATTGGAGAGCAAAGAAGGCTACAGCTCAATGAATTGGAGGAATTTAGGTTGTTCAATTATGAGAATGCTATGAACTATAAGGAAAAGACAAAGAAGTGGCATGATCAAAGAATTTAAAACAAAGACTTTCAACTAGGGTAGCAAGTACTCTTATTTAATTCAAGGCTGAAACTATTCCCTAAAAAGCTGAAATCAAGGTGGACAGGCCCTTATGTTGTTCAACAAGTCTTCCCTCATGGAGCTGTAGAGATTGTGAGCACTTCAGGGCAAAAATTTAAAGTGAATGGGCAAAGATTGAAATCTTACCTCTCGAATGATATGTCAAGGGTTGTTGTGGAAACGCAGCAACTACAACTACCTTAAGAAGCAGCCACTAACCTGGTGTCTACTCCAAACACCAATTAGAGCAACCATGGAGCACAAGCTCAATCTCTCAACTTTGTAAATACTTATTTCTTTCCTTTAATTATCGTATTTTTACGTTTCTCTTTTGATTTTTGCAGGACCATATTGATTAAGTAAGGGAAGGCAACACCAAGTAACCATTCATCCACCTTTTTGTTGTTTCTCTTACTTAAACCATTCTTTTAAAAATATCCATTTCAAAATTGGTCATTTTTCATAATTGGGATAAAATGGTGAACTTGGAGGATATGAAAGAGGGGAGTAAAATTTTCTTTAAAAGAAATCCATTCTTGGGCATGATCACTGTGAAAAACTGCTTCATGATCACTACAGCATGTTTTTCATCTTTCATCAAATTATTTTCCAAAAGGAAAATGCATAAGAAATGAATTTATTTTTCTTTTGCATGCCAAAGGTGACGTATCACCATATGAGCAAAAGTAAGTGATGAGTTGTATAGCTAAAAAGAAAAACCTATGTTCCATCATTGCACTTTTACTCATGAATGCATTGTGATTTGGTAATTTAGTTCTTCCACACAAATTCATTTCACTTGGTTTTCTCTCTCTATTCTCCCAAGAAAAGGTTTGAAAAAAGCTTTTTCACTTTCAAAACTTTTCAAATTACTCCAACCTTTCTCTCTTTCCCGTTTTTGTTCAATATTCATCTTCTTCCACTCCCGATTTTTCACCACCTTAAAACTCTCAACTATGGTTTACACTCGCTGACAAAGAGCTTCTTCAAGTACTCCGGCAAAATCCTTAACACCGGTTCCAATTGAAGACTCATCCAAGCCAAATTTTGACCTAATTTTGGAAAAGATGAAGGAATTCAAGGAAGATTATGAAAAGGGTTCGATTTGTATTTTTTAAAGATGATGTGTTTGAGCCTTCGAGATGTTTCAACTGAGGATCTCTTAACGACCTGGGATTGGCCAAAGAAATTTCTGCCATGCTTAAGGGGGCTGGATTAGAAGAGTTTGCTATAAATGAAGAGCTAGCATACAAGGAACTCACCTTTGATTTTCTCTGTACTCTTGTAGAAAAAGAGGAGGATTTAAGGAGTGATGATTTGAACAAGTATGTTGCTCGCCTTTTTGGCAGAAAAAGGGGGATGTCCCTTGATGATCTGAATAGGTTTCTTAGAATCCCAGAGGATACGCTTATGACTGATGACTACTAAAGAGCTCACCGGAAAATCTTGAAAGATTTTGACAAAGATCAGTACTAGTTTAAACTCACTGGCAGATCCTATAAGAAGGAAAAGTGCTCTAGCAACCTTCCAGACTACAAGCACAAAATTGTTCACAAGTTTCTGGCTAGCACTCTATTTAGTCACAATAATCACTCCACAGTGAATGAGGACGATCTCTTTATTCTCTACTGCATGGAAACGGGTGAGAGGATTAATGTGGGGAGCTTTTTTGCAGACTACATCCTTGGTCTCCCAATCAAAGGGACTAAGCATATTCTAGTGGGTTCTTATGTCACAAAAATTGCCAATAATATGCTCACTTCCTTCTCTACCTATGGTCTCACACCAATGGGTTATCCAGAGCCAATGAAGTTCAATAATATGAACAAGTTCAAAATCTGCAAGACTTTCAACAAGAAGAGGTATTTATGGCATATGGAAGATGCTTTGGAAGAGAAAAAGGAGAAAAGAAAGAATGTCAAGACTAAAACCCCAATGTCAAGACTAAAACCCCTGTTTTAAAGAAGAGAAAGCTCACCACCAAAATGTCTGTTTCAAAGCTATGAAAATAGTTTTAGGATGAGGAAAAGATGGCATTTCTAGATAGATGTGCTGGCATAACCATGAAAACTCTCTTGCCTATTAATGATGAGTTGGTTGAGTGGAAGATGGAAGCTGAGAGAAGATTGATAAGATTGGAGAATGATATGATAAGCTCTGGATTGGTGAAGGAAACCCCCGCTGATGATTTCGCTGCCAGGCTCCAACTTCCTGTGATTTCAGTTTCTGCCACTAATGAAGATCCTGTAGATAGCAAGGAGAAGCAAGCAGAGGAGGTAGCTCAGAATCCCCAAAAGGCCTTTGAGTAAATTTCCTCTACTCTTTTGATTTCAATTTTTATATGTGCCACTTATGAGGTAACATCTTACACTTGCTCTTTTGCTTTACTTTTTGCTAATATGTATGATTTGAGGACAAAGCATTGAGTAAGTGTGGGGGAGAGGTGAATTTGCATGATAACTGCTTTATGACACTTATTTTTTATTGCTACCATAAAACTGTTGAAACTGTTGGCTCTTGATGTGTTTACTTCGGTCTAAATTACTACTTATGATCACTCCGCTGCTTAGGACATTTGTTTAACTTTAAGTAGTGATTTAGCAGTTTTTGATGTTCTGTTTTGTGTTTTAAATCATGTTGTTTTGTAATAGCTTCACTTCTCCATTAAAATTTGTGAAAATTTTTAACTCTTTCAATAATTTTTGTTTTGGTTTTAGCAATTGGTATGAGAAACTGTCTTTTGAAAATTAGTAGTCTAGGTAAAATACTTAGGGTTTGGTTAATGATGGTAAAACCAAAACTAGCATGTTAATACGATTGATTGAGCAAGTTAGACACAATTTGAAACTGTATCTCAACAATTAAGATTAGGATAACCAACTGGAACTAAACCCATTGTATAGTGAGGACTTGAGCCTAAAATCTTTCATGATTTATCATTTCACTAAAACAACTCTTTGTCTCTAATCTTAAAAAGTTCAAATCTGTTTTCAAAATACAAAAAACAATGCTTAAATTTCCAAATCACCCTCACTCTTTACTTAATCAAATTCTGAAATCATTTTTCTCTCTTAAAATAAATTGTTTGACTTCTTATGAGAGGGCTTACATTAGCAACTTAAGGCTAGAACTCGATTTGGGAGAACTGAGATATAGTACTTGTTGAGACCACACCATTGATCAGTACATAAAATGATTAAGGCATTAGGATTACACACTTTTTTAACCAAAAAGTCACCCTTACATTATATATATCCCCTAGATAGCCCCCTTTGAGCCTTATCCTTTTCCTTCATACACACAACAATTTGAAACCCATAGCCTTTTTGTTTTTACTTTCCCTTTGATTTCACCATTGATTTTATCAAGAATTCTCTTCAAAACAACAAACTTAAATTTCTAATGGTTGCTACTATGTTCTCTCAAAACTTTAATGATTTATCTTCAACCATTCCAGCCCTGTACTTCATCAAAACAAAAGAAAAAAAGAAAAAAAAATGGCACAAATATCATTCACAAATCCTTCAATTTCGAAATGCAAGCTAAATTTTCTTAGTTCTCTTATTTGACTGCTTGCTATGCTCATTAATCTTCTTGCTAGAAACTTGCATCTAATTGATACATAATTGCTCTTGCTTTCTACTTAATGTCTTTGAGAACAAAATATCATCTTCCAATACAAGTAGTGACCATACATCTTGCTGTACAATCATACATGCTCACTTGGTAGAGCATTTCACACACAAAAATCCTTTTAACATACCCCAATCCCTAGCCTACATTACAACCCAATTAAAGACCTTTTTATTATATTGTGATCAATATTTTACGTGGTGGAAATGAGACTGAAAATCAAGCCTATGGACTTAATGATTGCTATGTATTGCTGATGAGTGATTTCTCAAAAATCAACCTTAAAACGCTTAGAGTAAATTGAGTGACATCCTTGGTGAGAAAAGTTGATTTTATCTCGAAATTAGTTGTTGATGAATTAATTTTGAATTGTTGTCTTAGCCTTTTTTGAGATTAAGTTACATGCTAAGTGTGGGGGTATTCACATTAACCTTAAGCTTTGTATTTTGAACAGGCTACTGAATTTTTTGAAGGTAGGATTGATTGTTAATTGCCACCTTGTTTTCTTCTGTTCTTCTCTTTTAACTTGTTTTATAAAACTGTTTTATATCCTTGTGTTTTTGCTTGAGGACAAGCAATTGTCTAAGTATATGGGAGCTTGATAAGAGTAATTTGTACCATGTAAATACTAGTCATATAGCCCTGAAATCTTCTTATTCATGCTAGAAATGTATGATTTATTGGCGCTTTTGATGATTATTTCAAGTCATTAGTAGATTTTGCTAAGGTTGCTACTAAGGAACAAGAAATAGGGCATTATGAGCACGACATTGGGCCGGAAGCAGGAGAGGTTGCCAAAACCCACAAGAAAGATGACAAATGACCAAAGAACCACCTTCGAGAAGGATTTTGCGTGAGCTGATGGAGGATTGCAAGTGGAGGGCGGTGGAAGAATATTTTGGCGGTGGATTATGACACATCCATCACCCATTTTTGCAACTTGCAAATTGACTCTTTTCAAGACTCTAAAATTACTTCTATAAGCTTGTTTCTCATTGGATGAATGTTTTGAATTGTTTTGATATATTTTTGTTTAGCATCAGGTGGCACATCTAGATCTTTCCACCCTGTGTTATAAATATGGACAAAATTCTCACTTTGAGACACATTTAACTATCATCTCACATCACAATTCCAAGAAGCCTTCCCATTGGCTCCATTTTAGCTGTAAAAATACTTATTATTATATTATTATTATGATTATTATTCCTAGAATTTCTTTGAGTCTCATTTCCATCTTTATGAGCAACTAATTTCCCATTGGTGGGCAATTCCAGTGAGCAGTAGTTTTATGGTATCATTTTCTAACCCTCTTCTATTTTAGCATCATATATAGTGGATTGTTTGGTATTGAATTTAAATCTCATAAGAATGGCCTAACTTATGCATAGTGAACAAGAAAATCTGAGAAGTGACTTGATCACAGACCAAATACTAAACACACATCTAAAAAATCTGAAAAGTGATTAGAGTGTGCTAAGGGTTTTAGATATGTTGAATGCTTGCATAGATCTTAATGCTTAAGGTGTAACTACAAAGGGGAATCCACATAGCCAAACTTTAAAGAACTGGACAAAGGGGTGGCCACGGCTAGTAACTAAAAGATGCAAGAAAATTATATCCTTAAGTTCTAAACATGCTAAAATAAGAGGGAGAAATCATAATATAATCCGCGTGATCACTGGGAATGCTTACCGCGCTATAATACTGGTCGTAGTAATCATTTACAACAATCACTCTTACTTTCCTATTTTTATTTTGCTTTCTAGCTTTCCCATTAAAATCAACTTATTTGACATTAAACTCAGACTCATTAATTTGCATATTAATTTAAATTATCTCCCTTGCTCCCTGTGAAATACGACCTTGTGCTTGCCGCTAACTACTTATCACGACCTAGTGCACTTGCAAGATCACATTGGCAAACAACAAAATCATTATATTGTTAATACATAGGAAATCAAAAGTTATAAAAAAAACAATTCAATCAACAATTTTTATTCATGTGTATGTGTAAAAGTGTGTAAACTTCATATGTGTAAGTATAGCATTACCCTTTTTTAAATATGTTAAAGTACTTTTATTGTTTAATAATTTTATAATCTTTAATATTAATTCTCTATAATACAAAGTTTATGATTAAATAAAATGATATAATTTGGTAAAAGGATGATCACTAATTTTTTTATTGAATTTAGTTCGGATTAAACCATAATTTATAAATTAAATAAAAAATTAATATTTTATTTATAATTATATTTTCAAATTTAAGAATTTAAACACACATAATAAAGAAAAAAATGTAATGAACATTCAGTTAAAATAATTTATATTGTACCTTTTAAAATAAATAAAAAAAAGTACAAAAAATATTGGAGTTGTAGATCAATTGATAAACATCTCAATCAAAGATTGTGTATTTGAAGCTCATGATCTTCAAAGATGCATACATAGTTATAAAAAAAGTATTTTTACATGAGTATGGTAGAGCCTATTCAAGTGGTAATTAATCAACTTGCAAATCAGATGATCGAAAACTACCGGCACTACAAAAATATTGAGTTTTTAAGACAAAAAGTTAAGGACCACTAATAAATATGGTCTCCACTTATAGCTTTGCAATTGGTATAGGTGACGGTTAGTCTTCAATTGTTTTTAAAATTTGATAAGGGGACGAATTTTGAAAAGAAAAATTTAATGAAAATAATTATTTAAATTTATTAACATTCGTGGACAATTAGGGATTTCCTTTCCTAAAAAAATGTTCTTCCATCGTTAGTTCTTTTCTCCTTTATTTTCCATCATCTACTTGCTTCCTCTTTTGCCGACGATTCTCAGATTTGCGAATCAACCGACTAATCTCGCACTGCTCATGACTTTGATGACTCCACCGCCGTTTGATGTTAAGTGTTTCAACCCACTACTTATTTAACCCTGCTAATCGTTTTTGAGTTTTCAAAGTTCAATTTTAGGTTTTTTGTTGAATCGTTTGATGTTTCTGAACAGGGTAAGCGGAGCCAGGAGATGGCGGAGGTGGTCGGCCGCCTACCCTATTTGCCAGAATTTTATTATCCCTTGTGTATTGTCTCGTCTTCCCGCCAGTAATATTGGCTTCCGTCGCCTTACTCTTTTGGTCTTCCATGTTTCAGTTCTGTATATTGTTCTTTTTACCCTAATTGAATAACCAAAACGACATAGTTTTGTCTCTAGTTAGGGTATATTATTATATTTACACACAAACCCTCTGATGTTGTTGGCTTGTTGCCCACTTACTTTTTCAAGCTGGAAATTTTTAATGCAGGCAAGTCGACACGTTCTAATTCTGGTGAAATTAAAACATCAAATAGGCTCGTTTTATTGCATTTTTTCTTAATTACTCAATTATTTGTTTAATTTAGACATTTAGGGATATAGTCTGTAACTTTGCATTATTTCTTCAATTGAATTGTGCTTTGCTTGTTGGCATTTTTACATTTCCAAGTAGATTTAGAAGTTGAAACAACAAAATTAATTGGTACATTTTCGTGTTGATGCTTTTGACAAAGCTGGTTCTTCCGGATTCTCATTTCGTATTGAGGCATACAGAGTTCTGATATCTCCTGTAATTTTTTTTCTATTTTGCCAAAGTTTGCATTCTTTGTGTTTTTTAAGTGATGGCCTTCCAATATCTATAGAATCTTGTTGGTCCATTCCCCAGAAAATTTGGGGTGAACAAATACACAGAATCAAGTCAAAGAGCACGAGGCCTTGTGTATAGTTAAAGTCTGGAACTCCCATTGAAGACATTTATCTTGTGGTATGCATTTTGTGCTCTTTCTGTGTCATAAAACTACACATTAGCTTGTCTATATTACAAATTTTCAAGGTAGAAGTTGATGGTGTAAACTAGGATTATATGAAAACTGGCATTATAGGAATACTAGGAAACAAATTTTGATAATGTTTCTTAAACTTCAGTGCAGATAATCTTTTTGGTAACCGTGTGGAAGCTGAACTTGATGGACAAAAGCCCATGCCAAGTATGACCGATAAAGTGCCATGATTCTTTGCTTTCTCGTTTCCCATTTCATTTAGTGATTTCAAAGGTTATTGACTTTTTTTAATACCTATTATTAGGAAAATGCATTGAGGAAGTACCCATCACATGACATAGAGATGAGGTAATCTCTTCTTTTGTCTGTAAATTGTCTTCACATGGCTTCTTGAAACTTACTAATTCCTTGGTTTGTTTTAGATAACCTTGCATCTCATCTAATGATTCTTCTTTGCTTCTAATTAATTTTGTGTTTGTAAAAGAAGCTTCTTGTTAATGAGACATTAAATTACTTGGAAGTTCCAAGAAGCTTTTCTAGCGGTCATTTAAAAAAAAATCTTATGTTCATTCATAAACTCTTCTTGTCATACAAACCCGCAAAGAATCCCTAGTAGTAGATGGCTAAGTACTTCATACGTTGCCCAAGGTTAATTATTTTCACTACTTCCCCGATCTTATTTCTCTAATTTTGTATTTTTAATTTTCAGAATTGTCAATGTCATGTTCTCTTTTCTTTGACGAGAAGAGTTGAATGTCTTGAAAATAATCCCATGTCTCATTTTTGCATATGAGAAAGGCGTCAATTTTGTCTGTATAAATTTTAACATAGAATTCTATCATTTTGTTTCTTTTGTCAATGATTATGCATTCTATATTTTAGCTCACTATAATTTGAACAAGATGCAACGTTCATTTACATGTACATTTTTTTATATATAAGACCATGTAAGAGGAGATGACTTTGTTATTATTGTAAGTCCATATTAGGTAAAAAAAAAATTTAAAAAAAAAAAGAGGAGATGACTTTATTTCTTGTGTATTTGAGTGTTGAAGTTGTGAACTTGAGTCCTTGCCCATTTACCAACACGTTGTATAAATTAATGAGGTAAAAAAAACACTTGATTGATACTCCCTCCATCTAGAAATTATTGTCTCTTTAGCTATTTTATTAGTTCTCTTTTTAGTTGTCAATTTAAATTATCAATGCATTTTATACAATTTTTTCTCTAATTTGCCTTTGTATTAACTATGAGAGAGATTATGTATTGTCAAATTATAAGTGAGTAATTAAGAAGAAAGAAAATTTAGTAAAGGATAAATTAGTCATTTTGATTGTGTAATAAATTTTTTATTTGTTTTGATGATTCAGTTAAATTGACAATATTTTATAGATAGAGGGAGTATATCATTGGTTCAATGACGCTCTTGTTTCCTTTATTGTCATTATGAAGATCTTGCTTCCAAATCATGTATAAAATCGTTGTCCATCTAATACCCTTGGTAGCTCCCTTCAATCCAAATAATTGATATAGTGTAACAACTATTTGTATGACTAATTATAAGGTCCCACGAATTAAGGACAAATGTCGTCTCCATTTAATTTAGAGACGGTAATTGTCCCCTTTTTTTAGACGAATAGTCGTCTTCTAATAGATGACACAAGTCGTCTTTGTTGTTTAGAGACGAAAATTGTCCCAATTTTTAAGGACAAATAATCGTCTTTAAAAATAGGGACAAAAATCGTCTTCTTATAAATGGACGACAATCGTCTCTCATACTAGAGATGAAATTCGTCTATAATCTTAGAGACGCATATCATCCTTAAAAATAGGGACGGCATCCTATCTGTAGTCGTCTATATTTTTGGGGACGGAGGAATTTATAACGACTATAGAGGACGAAAAAATCGTCCTCAAAAGTTTAGGAGACGATTTTTTCATACTTTCGGGGACAATTTTGGCTGTCCCCGAAAGTCCTTTTTTTGTAGTGCGGACTAGCAGTCAGTTTTGATCAATTTATATCCAAGAGACCGGTCCGGTCTAATTTTCAAAACCACTGTTTTTTCTATTACGGAATAATAAAAACATGTATTTCATGTACTGGCAAATTTATTAGTCTAAAAAATACTAGTCAATCATTTTACTTTTCATGCAATTTTTCAATTAGTAAACCGATGTTATTGTTTGGCTTACTGTATTGTATCCAATGATAAGTTGATTAATCAATCAGCTATTTTGGTACAGTAAAATCAACTTATCATTGGAAACGAAATAAGCACATGAACTGATGAAAGAAAATACGGTAGAAAATTCTGAAAAAGGTATCTATTATAGAAAGTTGCATTTAGGCAAGTTATTTATGTTCAGGTATAATTTTATAAAATGAAAATCCAGTACTTAAAAAAATGTTTATATTTATGCTGTAATTATAAGTCTTCATTTACATTTTTTTATAGAATTTCTAGATATATTATTTTATGGTTCAACGAGCCAGAAAGAAAAATACGGAGCCCAAAGATTGGTATTTTTTTTAGTTACACATTTTTATCTCTCGCTCACTGCTCATGTTTAATATTGACACGATTAAACATTTAGAAGACATTTAGTTTGTGGAATAATTATTGATAAAATAAAATATAAATGAATGGAAAAAATACGATATATGATAAAAGAAATCTTCTTTGATCCATTGTAACCATTTTTAGCTATTACATACCTTAAGAAATTAGCTATTTCCAGATGGATAAATAGAATTTGTATTAGATGAGATGTGTAATATTTAAAAACAGCTATTGTAAATTAAAATGAAAAAGTTTATCATATTTCACATTTTTTCATTTTTTTTAATCTATTTTATAAAATAAACATGCATTAATGTTAATCCTAATTAAAAATAAATCTAATAATAATGGTTAAAAGCAGTGTGGTCATATCCGGTCAAATCGAAAAATCTAGGAACTTGTTGATAAGGATGGGTTGAGTGATGCTAAAAAATCACTCTGAGATGACCCATCAAAAATTACGTTGATCCGGTTAGTTAAACCGGCGATCTGGCAACCCAAAATTAGTTAATGGATCAATGACTTGAATTTTTTTTATTTAATGTTTATATAAAAATCTATTAAACTTACACGATTTACAACTTTAATAAATTGAAAATTTACTTGGAATTATGTCCAATTTTTTATTTTGTTCATACACCACAAAGAAGCTAGCTAGATACAGGAATGGAGAGAGAACATTAATAGGTTACAAAGCAGGTTTGTGTATTCAACAATGAATTTATAAACATGATCCCCCATAAAATTGATAGAAAACCACGCAAACAAAATTACATATTTATAATTAATTACAAATGATCCGAAAGTCAGAATTTAGTATATTCGTATATACTTGTGAAGAGAGTCTGATAATGCCCAACGTGTATTCCTTTGAATTTTCTATATGATAAATTCATATAATTACCTGGAATTTCCAAGTATTTGATAAAAGGATTTCCTTTATTATGTATGTGATCGTTGCATGATTTTGCATCATTAATTTATATTAACAATTTGACTCAACTTCTTCTTCTTCATCAAACCAATCCCACTTGAACTGCCATTACCCAACTCCATAAAATCCTCTTCAAAACTGTACATTCGGTTGCTCGATTCGGGTTTTGCGATCCGTTCTGTCAAAACAAAAAATTATTTAACATCTCAGTTTTATTGTATAACATTCTCTTTATTTTTTCGTCATGCACGAAATGGAGAAATCACAGAAATATGTTTTTCTTTCTAGTGTTATCTTCTTTTTCTTAAGGATGAATTATCAAGTTCTGTTGGTTAATGATCTTGTACTTTAGTGATTAAACATAATAATACACACTTTCATAAGCAGTTAAAATCAATAAGATTATCCCATATTATAGTAGTTGCTTCATCATAGTTACAAAATTTAGATCCAATAAAACACCTGAATTGAAATCATAACAAAATTCAACTAATTCTGGAAAAAAAAATGCTTTTTGTTTACTAAGAATAATTGATTACATAAACAATATATGAATGATGGAATAAGACACCCAACCAGCACACAAGTTTGGTGCAGCTGCGGGATTTGCTTATTTTCAAGCCTTGATCAATTAAAAATTTCCTATTTCTTTTTCCTTTTTTGCTGCTTAACCTACATTTGTGCTATATTATAATTGAAATGAATTTGGAGGTAGTAAATGTAAATCTATACTTCTTGATTACGAGGACTTAATCCATGGATGGGGCAAGTCGGGTTGCAAGGGTAAGGACAATCGATCTTTTTGCAAGGACTCCTGTCATAAAACCAATCTCCAACAGCTTTCGCGATTTTCTGCACATTTTTCGGTCAAACATAAGTCAACTTCCAAGCATATAATGTAACTATGAATGATTTCTAGTTTCTTACAGTTTTGCCAAGTGCTGGAGATTGAGGCATGAACCACAGTTCTTGCAATTCAGTTTGGCAGTGAGCATAGCAAGAATCTATGAATATTCCCCTCGATGATGAGTTGGCCGATATTGCCAATGCATTCAAGAACTGCTTCCTAAAATCTGGATACACAAATTGAAATCATTTATAATTCCTATAATATTTTATGTGTGTAAATGAGTTGGCTTACTTTGCATAGTTCCGATTTGGACAGAGGAGCAGCTGCTATAATCAAACTTGCAGCTCTTCCAGGCTCCATGAGGATCAGCTACACCAGGTGCTAATATATTATTTATCTGTCATAATTTAAAATTCAAAGCATTAGCAAGAATTTCTTCACATTGATTATTAGATTTGTGAAATTTAAATAAGAGTATTATTGTTGAACTGCTAACCTGCCATGAATCATAGGCTGAATTTAGAATGAAAAGGGGTGTTTGAATTTGTTGAACCACATTTTGTGGGAAGAAACACTGCAAATTGTTGACACGTATCGATAATAATGTAAAGAAAAAGATGACAGGAATTACACCAGAAATGATTCACTTACCAAAGCAGGTTTTGATTTTGAAGTACAGGACAAAGGAAGATTCTTTGCTGCTCCCTACAAAAAAAATTACAAATTCTGAAAATTATAACTAAAATATGCTCTCCATATTAGAAACAAGGTAAAGAGAGAGGGTGTACATGCAACGAAACAATTTGGCTGAAGTAACTCTGTATATATGATCCTCTTGATATATCCTTCCTGTTATACATTAACTAAATGATAAGCTGCCTCAAAAAATTTAACAATTTTACAGTAATTTTATAGAACTGCAATTCCAAATAAAATAGAGTAACTAAGAAGCTAAAAGAAAATTCATTTAGTCCTGCATATCGGTAGGTCCAAATTTTGAAACCATGACAAAAATATCAAAATTCAGACCTCAAATTACTAAATTTCTTGAAATTAAACAGTTTTGGTGAGCTTACACATTGACAAAATAACCACCATCAGATAGGCATTTGACATTAGTACCCATAGGAAGTAGGGCTTTGAAGCTATCACAATGCAAAATGGAAGCCAATCCCCCAGCTGAACAACCAGAAAGAAGAGCCTGTAAATAAGCAACACATATATAAGGGACAAGAATAATAAGAATATGGACAAATATTCAAAAATATAAGTTCATACATTTTCAGCATTTTTCATTCCAAGGTATAATAGTTCCTCAATAACAGCAACCCAAATCCTTGCTCCTCTGAAGTGAAGATTAATAGCCTGATCAAATTACTATTTGATTAAAGGAAAAAGAAGTTCTCAAATTCTTATGTTGATTTCCTGTTAAATTTAAGTATCTTACAGGATCAACTTTTTGTACATCACCAGTAAATGATGACCCATCACAATATCTGATCTTTACTCTGTTCCAATTGTAAAAATCTGCAGCATTCATATAAAATCATCAAAAGGGAAAGTGGTAGAAGTTAAAATTTTAATCCACAAATTATAAAGTTAAGATCTTTAATGGTACCTGGATTGTATTGTTTTCTGTTATTCAAAATCCCAGAAAAAGGAAGTGTATTTCCCATGTATTTAGACGAACCGAGATGTGTATTCTTACGAAATTGACAGGATGATATATTGTTGCACCATCCTCCCCCCTAAAAACCATGGTAAAACAAACATCGGATATTGTGAGGTGTAAATATGACCAATTATAATCATAATGAACTGTATCCCTTTTATACTGATTTAACCAAGTACCAATTATTGTACAATAAACTGCTAAAATAGTTCAAGTATTCAGGGATAAATTCAAATCAACTTTATTTCCATCCTCTTGGCCAATTTACTGAGTTCATAACCAAATCTTAGCTCTTTCATCTATTAACAAAAGCGGAACTGAACTCTGAAGCCATAGAAGCACTATTTTGAAAAGTACAACATCATGTTATTTATAATTATTTGTTTATCTATTTACCCTCATCTTAATCCGGACTGGATAGAGAGCTTTGTAGCGTCATAAGACCCATCTAGTCAGCCTCATTTATCATTGAGATTAATACTTGGTTGTTGTTATATCTTTTTTTTAAATTTACCTCGTTAGACTTACAATAATGACAAAGGAAACCCCCACCTCACCCCATCCGAATGTGGACTCAAACCTATGACCTCTAGGATCACAACTTCAGACTTAGCCACTAAGCTAAACCCTTTGTTATAATTGTTTATCTACTAAACATATCGTTGTCTCTTTAAAGAAAATATTAAATATATACAGCAAAAGAACACCAACCTCAAAGTGAACCAACCAACTATTAATGCCAGTACCAAACCCTTTATCTAAATGGTAGGCAGGGGGGCTTCCATCCAGACAAACTACAGCACAATTACAGTTCAATAAATAAGGAAAAAAACCCAGAAAAAACTTAATTAAATTATTAATTGCACACGTACCAGCTCCTTTTGCCACTGCATCCTTCAGAAGAGTAATTCCTACAAAAAGGGCTTCTGTTTTTGCCACTATCAACCCACAAACTAGAATATTCAATAATGGTCCTATTCTGGAATTTTCTGCCATCCTGTACCAAAATAAGTAATTGCATAAAGGGAACAAAATTAATCCTTTATCCTCACATAATAATGCATATTTAAGCAACTTCAGATCTGTATCTCACTATCAGTATTTATTAATTAGATAAAAACAAAATTAACGAGGTGGAATTAACAAATAAGTTAAAAAAGAACGAGCAAAAGTTAAACTAAAAAGGGAAAGCCAAAGCCAAAACAAAAGACTACACAATTTAGAACCAACAAATAATTCTTAGGTATTCACGAAGGCCAAAGCTGCTATATAGACTGTAATTCCTTTTTCAAAATAGAAAGAGAGAAAGCATTATAATTCCAGAACCATACAATAACTGCATAATATTATTTATAACTAATCCAGAAAAACAATGCCATTCTTAATTAGAGAACAGCTACTCGAATCAAAACAATGAGCTTTAAGAATAAAGGAGGAATCTTTACTTGAATACAATAATAGCAGCAGTGTGAATGGACTATGGAATTTTTATTTTTGGTTTTTTCAGGTTTCATATGGTCATTGAACCCAAGAGCCGACACTAATTTGGTGAGACATTATTCTTGTTTCTTTTTGCCCTTTTTATAATGGGCTTTCGTCTCGGGTCATGGGTCAAATATAACCCAACTAATTATTTGCAACGAAACTTATCGACTCACGCGCTGTCGTATGAGAATGCAACGCGTGTCATAATCTTAGAGGTGCTCTTCATTGAAGATGAACGGTTGAGATTTAAAACTGAGTTGAATATAATTACAACAAAATTAAAATAGGCACTGCATCTCTGTCTCTCACAGTCCCGGCCATTCCTCTTCCTCTGGTATCTTCATTAATCGTTGATTAATTGGAAATTAGTAGTAACAAATGACACCTTGAGCGCGTAATACGATGATAATTAAACATCTCTATCGACATTTTAGAGAAAGAAGAAGCTTTTTTACTGGCTTGTTTAGTTCAATTTTTCAATTCGATATACGCAAGTTGAAGAAGAGACAATGAGCTCAAGCATTCAGCAAAAAAAATGCAGCTAATAAAATGAAACATACCTCTATAATGAGAATCAGATCTTCAACTGATAACGATCCAGTTGTTAATGGTTTGATTTTGAGAGAGAGATGATGGAATGTGAAGATGCAACTTGATTTTGGTGTTTATTGGAAGAACTGGGGGGGTTGGCTTACGGGTTCAGTAGGGAATGGGGGGATACGCTTTCGGATGCCCACATTTATTGGAACTGCGCTTTTATACTGTCCACCATTATAACTATAATTTCAATTTATTATTTTTATCAAAATTTATTTCACTCTTTTAAAAATATTTTATAAATTTAAATTATTTAAAGTTTATTGTACACTTTTAATTAATTTTAAGCATTTATTAAATTTTAATAGTTTAAATTTAATTTTAATAATTTTATAAAATTTACAGTGTAATAAAATTTAAATTATTAAAATTTAATAAATAATTAAAATTAATTAAAATATGTAACCTTAAAAAATTTAAATTTAATAAAAATTTGATTGCTTATAAAATTATTTATTGTTTTTCCATAATTTTCTTAAAGAGTAACTATGATGAGTGGCTCCCACCACATTCACCGAAATTTAAATTCATAGTTTTGTGAACTAAAAAAGTTTATATAGAAATAGAAAAACGTTTTGTCTTGTGTTAGACAATTTATTCAAAACCATATTACATGCATTTAATGAAGTACTTTTTTCCTATCATAAATTAAACTAATAAATGAAGATCATGTTATTAATTTCTTAACAACATTCAACACTTATCTGTTGATACGTGTACCTAATTGCATGTTGATCTTAGTTGTCCGTGATTTATTATTTCTTGACCAATTAACGTGCCTATTAGTGTTTGTTAATATATACTGTATCTATCAATGTCAATTCATGTTCAATTATCATTTTGTTCCATTAATAATTGTTTATTTGATTTCGAGGTACCTTAATTTTCGGATATTTATCCACGACCTGCATATCATATGTCACATAGGTGGAATTTCCTTATAGCTATGTAAAATTAAGTTCAATGTGAACAAAGTCACTAAAAATTTTAATGTTTTTTCTTTTTGGGCTATTTCTTGCACTTTTAAGTCGATATTTTTCTTTTTCATTTTCTCTTTTATTGTTTTGCACTTTTTCTTTTTCTTTTATAATAAATGGAGTCTGAATTCTCGGCCTCCACTTTCATAAAAAAAAAGTACCTTAATTTTTTTTTTATTAAGTGAAATTTTATATCATAGTATAACTTATGCTTGAGACATACTCGCAATTTAAGACTCGTAAAATTCAAATCACATATTAAAATTATTATTCACAGTATAATATTGATTTCCATATCTATCATATGGAAATTAACGGTTGCAAAGTATATCAAATTCCACGTTGATACTGAACCTATAAAAAATGTAAGTAACTAGTTATTTTGATTATAATTTCATCGTATATTATTTCTTCTTTTTCGAAGTCTTAACCAAATTAATCTCCTTCACTGATAAATGGTTCAAATAAAATGTATATTATATTGAATGTATTATATTTCATGAAAAATTATTTTTTTTATCACCAACAAAATTTTTTTGAGATATTTCATTTTAAATTTAGTCACATTTAACCATTCCTATTTCCAAAAATGTATTTAGTTAGAATCATATATACATGAGTCTGCTTCTAGAAACTAAGTTTTTGTTGTCAACTGTGAGCTACGTAGATATGAAACAATTATTTATATTGATTGTGTGATGCAAATTTGTACATCTCACGGCTGATTACAGAAAAAAATAAAACTTACTTTCGATTATATTAGGTCCAAAATACTTTCATAAATCACATTGCAATTATAGTATATAAATCAATTCATGATTTGAAACAAAATAAGCATATACTACTATACAGGTCCAAAATGGATGGTTGCTTTTAAGTAACTTTTTCTTTACATGATTGGATTCATTGTTGTTTTTGCTTTTATGAAATATGTATTTCATGCATAGGTAATAAAATTATTGACGACTAACCAACATCTCAAAAATATAATTATTCCCTAAATATGGAAAAATAAAATATACCATAACTGAAAATCAAACCAAGAAAATAAAGTAGAAAATTAAAAGTGTGTCTAAAATGGGAAGTTGCTTTTAAGCTTGTACTTTATGGTGAGAGCATAAAAAAAAGTTTATATGTATTTAAAAGTGTTACTATTGTACTTATAATTCTAGATTCACTTAATTAATCATATAAGGCTTGTACCATAGGGGCTTTATTATTTTTTTTACTTATTTTGGTTCGATTATCAATTACACCACATTAATTCAATTGATAGTGATGAAGGATAAATTAATGGGTAAACTTAAAAAATATATCTTGTGGTTTGATCGTTTTGCAAAAAGGTCATTGTGGAATTTTTTTTTTCAAATGGGAGCATGTGGTTTCAAAAGTTGATAAAAACATGCTTCTCAAAATTTTGAAATCACATTTAGAAGCCCAATCTCAGTTATTTCAATAAATTCAATATTCCTATATTTCAACTATATTGTTTGCGAATTATTTATTAAGATCTGAGTAAATTTCATAAATTTTTTATTTTATTATGATTTTTTAAAATTATCGTCAGTTTTTAATTAATATAAAAATTTGTGCTTCTCAAAAAATTTTAAAGTTTATCACTAATATGTATTGTATTTTTATAAACAAAGTTGCAAAATTTCACTTCAAAATGAACATGATTACTTTTCCAAACGTGGTTTCAAAATCTTAAAAAATATATTTTTGCTAACTTTTAAAACCACATGTATCTATTTGGAAGAAAAAATTTCACAAAAACTTTTTACAAAACAATCAAACTATATGACATATTTTTAAAATTTACCTTAATTCAATTTTAACTTTGCATAAAAAGCAGCCATAAAATTCACTATAATATAAATATTTTATTTGAAATTCAGTTTAAAATTTATATTTGTTTGTATTATTCTTTATAACCTATAACAATATAGGTGACCTACCTTGTTGTTTAACATATACTGTGTATTTTTTAATGAGGTTAATTTTTTTATTTAACAGAAAATATGTGGCTTCAATTTAAATCTAAACATGTGTCGGGCTACCGTAAGGCCCTTCCAAAGTTCAATGAGACAAATTTGAGAAGTAATTGGGAGTATAAACTCAACTCAAATCTTTAATAGCCTGACTAAATGTATGTGATGAGCTTAATATTAATATAAATAAGCACACTCAATTTGCCCCCATTCAACTTGATGTAATATAATAAAAAACATAAAAATATGTATATTTATTTTATATAATTTCGATAAATCACTTGTATTGTTTAATTTTTTAAGTTTACTAGAGTTTAAATGTTTAATTTTTTTTATGTTTATAATAATACAAATTTATTACAATTCTTTCTTTTTTTAATATTTACAAGTATCTTTATTGAGATAATTTTGTTCGGAGTTTAGTCACAGTAAAGGCTCCTAACCCCTCCCAACAAGTGTATTTAGTGGGATTCGAACCCTTTTCTCCTCAAACTTACTCAGTCTACTTTACCAACTGAGTTATACCATGTTAGATGATTGCAATTCTTTCTTGAGTGTTAATCCAAGAAATTTTAAAACTTGAAAATTTTAAATTAATATTGTTATTTTTGTTATTGCTATACCACTTTTTACACATTGATAAAAAAAAAGAGTGGTCAAGGATTTAATTTCCACATCTCGTAATTTTTTAAAAAATTACACAAATGCACGTGTATTTAATAGAAAGAAAATCTCCATCCCACTTCTAGTGTGGTTTTAATCTTAAATCTCTAAAAGTCACAAGATCAGCTTTAACTACTAGGTTATTTCATATTCTAATTATATTAGTTGGAGTTAAAATGAAAATTTAGAGAGCTGTAGAAAAATTAAGGCTTAATGTATCACTAATTTTTTCAATTTGTCTCATTTCGCAAAATTTCTTTATGAACTTTGAAGTAGTCTTTGTATTTAACTCTCTTAACTTTCAAAAAATGTATCAATTTATACATGAATGTCACATGCCAGCTTCTAATTGATTTGATTTTTTAAAAAAGTCATTGTCCTAATTTTTCGTTCTCAAACACTAAGTTAATTTATAGCGGAAAAAATAATGTGGAGTTGAGAAAATTATTTCAAAGGTCATAATGCAGCAGGCAAAATATCAGAAATGGAATAAAAGAAAATGATACACTAGCCCAAAAGTTAATAGGTACGAAAACTAAATATTACATATGTAAATACAAATATACAACATAAAACCTGCCATTATTTTTTTTAGAAAACAATTTTTATCATGCTTCTTCGTGCTTTTGATGGTAATCATATTTTATGTTTTACAATTATAAGCTCATTTTTATTCGTTTCTTTAAAATGATTATTAGATACGACATATATACAAAAAAAAATTATTAAATACGACATGCTTTCAAAAGTTTTGAAACAAAAGAACTACCTTTACACGATTACCATTCAATATGAGCTTAGTATCTTAATAAACTAGTTTAGATAATAATATATTTGTATTCGTTTGTCTTTTATTTTTTCTGAAAAAATTAAATAATAAAATTAACATAATGGAGCATCAAGGAATATATAAAAGAGAGCATTAAAGGAAAAATTATGAATATATAATTACATTGGATTGACTATTATTATTAAATCAAATTTTAGGGTAACCTTAAAAAATATGTCATATAGTTTGACCGTTTTGCAAAAAGGTTTTTGTAAAATTTTTTATTTTAAAAGGATACATATGGTTTCAAAAGTTAGCAAAAACATATTTCTCAAAATTTTGAAACTACATTTAGAAGGGTAATCTCAATTATTTCAATAAATTTAACATTTCTATATTTTAACTATATTATTTGTGAATTATTTATAAGATTTGAATAAATTCTGGAAACTTTTTATTTTATTATGATTTTTTAAATTTATCATTAATTTTTAATTAATATAAATATTTATACTTCTCAAAAATTTCTAAAATTTATCATTAATGTGTATTGTATTTTTATAAATAAAGCTACAAAATTTTACTTCAAAATAAATAAAATTACACTCTCAAATGTGATTTCAAACTTTTAAAAAATATATTTTTATTAATTTTTAAAATCACAATCATCCTTTTAAAATAAAAAATTTTATAAAATTTTTTTTATAAAATAATCCAACTACACGTTATATTTTTAAAATTTACCCGAAATCTTATACTATTAATGTAATGATAATAAATGAAAAAAAAAATTTCGTACAACGAAATCACTATAGCATTCGCATGTTATCTGGTACGTATTTGGGTTGGTGGGAATAAGGAGAGAGAACGAGAGAATGCCATCTAGCACATGATTTTTGGTGGAGCCCAAAAAAATTGACAAATGTTACATAACAATTGGCTAAAGATGGTTTACTAAGAATATGGCCACCCACGTGATTGACGGTGATTAGCTTTTTTGAAGTGGGACCCATTCCAAGTTGGCCTTTTTGTGGTTCCATTTCCACCGTTTTGTTCTCGCGACCAAACAAACCACTTCAACGCGCGAGACTCTATCAGCTCATGTGAAAGTGCGGGATAGACTCAAATTTCAAACGTGATGAGTGGGCTTGGCCTGGCGCCGGCCTGCCTAGCTCGAATCCATTCAAATGAATTATATTTGGACTTTTATTTTTTCTAAAGTCTGATTTAAATTCGTTAAAGTCTAATATTTTATGAGTCGGATTTAATTTTTACGTAATACCTGAATCGGCCCAATCAATACTTATTATATTATTAAATATTTATGTAATATATTTAATAATTATTTTAAATTTTTATATTTTAATCTATTAAAATTTTATAATAATGTTATCTATTTATTAAATTATTGAAGTAGAAAATGTAATTACATGTAAGATTTGGACTAAGCTTGAGAAGACCTCTAAAGTCCAGTTCGAGCCCGAAGATTTAAATTATGGGTCGGGCTGAGCTTAGATTAATGTTTTTAGTCAAAATCCCGATTAGGCCCTACAGAACCCGACCCAGCCCGCCCGAAGAACATGTCTAGCGATGAGTAGACTTTTTCACGGGCCCGGGTACTCGCCCACCGGCTCAAATGGATCGGGATCGGGCTCTCGTTTTACTCTAAAGTCTGGCTCGAGTCCGAGCCCGCTAAATTCCGGTGTTTTATGGGCCGAACTTGATTTTTATGTACATACCCAAGCCCCGTCCGGTCCTGTCAGTAAGTAATTATTATATTTATTAAATATTTATATATTATATTTAATAATTATTTTAGATTTTTATATTTTAATCTATTAAATTTTTATAATGATGCTATTTATTTATTAAATTATTAAAGTAGAGAATGAAATTATATGTAAGATTTAGACATATTTGTATAAAAATTTATCTTTTTTTACTCTTTTAGTATACCAAAAAAATAAAAGAAACCTATTTTTGGGCTTTGGGTCAGGCTTGAGAATGACCTCTAAAGGCTTAACCTGAAGTTTTAAAGTATGGATCGAACCGAATTTAAGTTGATGTTTTTAGTCAAAAGGCTGATTAAACCCGTCCCAGCCCACCCAACGAGGTCTAGTGATGAGAGAGATCAAATAAACAAGAATCTAATAATTCAGACACTAAATCAGTAATTTTCATATTTTTTAGACTCGAATTGATCACCAAATCAAACAAGGGTGTCATTTACTAATTTTGATTTAAATTGAATTTAATTCAGATTAAAATGGATTTTATAAATGAGATGAAAAAAGTTTATATATTGTAATTGCACTCTATAAAAATTACATTTTACAAAATTACTATGCAGAATTTGGAACATTAAATACTATATACAATAACACCTCTATAAATTAATAATGTTAGAATCGAGATATTTTATTAATTTAAAGAGATTTTATGTATGACTTTTAAATTTTTAAGTCCAATATATATTCACAAATTAATTGAATTTGTCAAGTTAATTATTTTTTAACAAGTAAAAAGTTTATTCATGGTACTAAAAAATAAATTACAAAAAAAAAGTTTCAAGGCACATTTCTTCTCCATGTACATTAAAAATGGTTAGAAATTGATCACTATAAAATGTCCATCGAAATTTTTTAAAATCATATCAACTATGGCTCTTAAACTAAAAGGTGTTCAAAAATCAACTATAACTAATCAACAACGAAAACTGTTATGCGAGCATAAGAGAAATCACCAAGGATATACTCAACAAGATTTGGTGCAGTTAGTTGACAAAACTTTCGATTTGAAAGTTAGTCAAGGAATAATGTCAAACACTCTCAAGCAATCATCAGAGTTCCTATCAGCTGACTATGACAATGGTGGATCTTCCAAGCGTCACAAACGACAACAACTCTTCACAACTTTTTGTTGCAATACGAGAAGACAATGTCCAAACTCTTAAGTGTCAAGAGGAGATTTAAAGATGAACTCAATATAGATTTGAAGTTCAATAAAAAATAAGCGACTATAGATTTATTTTTTACTCGATAATCTTAGAATTTGAAATCTTTTAGTAATTATTAATTTATAGTTTCGTTGGAACCAATATACATATATACTGAAATTTCAAAAAAGTTATTATTATTATTTTATAGATTGGGGTCTAATTTTGTACTGATCCCAAATTGAGTTAAAAAAATCTAACCTATAAATCTGTTTAAAAAAATTCAAAAAAACAAAGACAAAAATGGAAAAAAAGAACTAATAACGGGTTAATGTGAGTTGAAGGAAAATGAAATAGAAAATGAATTAAAGACATATAATAGGGTGAATAAAAGGTGGGCCATATTTTTTAAAAAATAGAAACTAAAAACCCACATTGTCAAAAAGCCCTCGCTCACCACTCCAACTTTACCATCATCATCCCTCCATTTTTCTGCAACTCTTATCAAATAAAATCAAAATTTAGGGTGGGGCTAATGGCGTCACGAGGAGAGGATTCCGGTGATTGGGGTGAACTCCAACTCTACTTCACCTGCTCTGCCGCCGCCCCTACTCTTTATTAATATAATTATGTATAAACTTAAAACTTAATATAAAGATATATTAATTTATCATTTTATTAAAAGATTGATTAAAAAACAAAGCAAGAAATAAATTAATTTTATCCAACATCTATTTTCTACATTCCTGTCTAACTCTTGGTCTATTTTTTCAGAGATGATAATAGATTTTACATTCATCCATATTCTTTTGTTCAAATCCATTTTATAGGATTCATGTTCTTTTATTTTCTAATCCATTGGAATTGGATAAAAAAAAATGGATTTGAATTTGTATAGGACATCCAATTGGATATTCATTTGGACTAGAATTTGGTTTATCTATACAAAATTTAATTACTTTGCGTAATCTATTTTGATCTATCTATACCATATTTATTTTCTTTATTTTCCATAACTTTTTTGGGACTTCTCATTTTTTTACGAAATCAGTCCCTGAAACTTATTTTCACATTTTCGAGCCATTCCAATAATATTTTCTGAAAATTTGTTGCACTACATTTATTTTCTTTACCTTCCGGATTTTCCATAATTTTTTTGGAGTTTTTGATTTTTTGCAAAATCGGTCCCTGAAACGTATTTTTACATTTTCGAGCCCCTCCAAAAATATTTTTTATTTTTGCACCACATTTGTTTTCTATATTTTCCAGATTTTCCATAATTTTTTGGGATTTTTCCTATTTTTTACGAAACTGGTCTATAAACGTATTTTCACATTTCCGAGCCCTTCCCAAAATATTTTTTCAAAATTTATTGCACCACATTTATTTTCTATATTTTTCAGATTTTCCATAATTTTTTGGAATTTTTCTGATTTTTTACGAAACTGGTCTATGAAACGTATTTTCACATTTCCGTGCCTTTCCAAAAATATTTTTTAAAAATTTCTTGCACCACATTTATTTTCTCTATTTTCCGATTTTTCCATAATTTTTTGGGATTTTTTCGATTTTTCACGAAACCGGTCCCTGAAACGTATTTTCACATTTTCGGGTTATTCCAAAAACATTTTCTGAAAATTTCTTGCACCATATTTATTTTCTCTATTTTTCAGATTTTTCATAATTTTTTGGGATTTTTTGATTTTTTACGAAACCGGTCCCTGAAATGTATTTGCAAATTTTCGGGCCACTCGAAAAAAATTTTCTGAAAATTTCTTGCACCACATTTATTTTCTTTATTTTATAAATTTTTTATAATTTTTTGGGATTTTTCGATTTTTCACGAAACCGGTCCCTGAAACGTATTTACACATTTCCGAGCCATTCCAAAAATATTTTTTGAAATTTTTTTACACCATATTTATTTTCTTTATTTTTTAGATTTTTAATAATTTTTTGGGATTTTTCAATTTTTTACGAAACCGGTCCCTGAAACGTATTTTCACATTTCCGTACCATTCTAGAAACATTTTCTGAAAATTTGTTACACCACATTTATTTTTTTTATTTTCCAGATTTTTCATAAATTTTTGGGATTTTTCAACTTTGTACGAAATCATTCACTGAAACGTATTTTCACATTTCCGAGCTATTCCAGAAACATTTTCTGAAAATTTCTTGTACCACATTTATTTTCTTTATTTTCCGGATTTTCCATAATTTTTTAGAAGCTTTCAATTTTTTATGAAACCGGACCCCGGAACTTATTTTCACATTTTCGGTCACTTCCAAAAAAAATTTCTGAAAATTTCTTGCACTACATTTATTTTCTTTATTTTCTGGATTTTTTATAATTTTTTGGGATTTTTTGATTTTTTACGAAACCGGACCGCAGAACGTATTTACACATTTGGGATAGAACTTGAGTATACCAGCACTGATTTTGTTTAAATAGAGATATTTAAACGTGAGCTAAAATTTATTATTGAATACAATAGAAATATTTAAATGTAGGCTAATCAGGAATCATTTGGGCAATATAATTCATTTGCATCATTTGGGCTAAAAATTTAAAATCCATATCCAAATCCATATCTTAAAATATGGATTAGAATATAAAAATTTTAAATCCATTGGATATGCAGCGGATATGAATTTATCCATTAAAAATGAATTTTAAATGGATTTATCCATATCCTCTCCATATCCAATCCATTGTTATCCTTAATTTTTTTACATACTACTATATTAATAATATATATATATATTTTAATATCAAATTTTAAAATTCATATACCATTATGGTACATAAAATTTATGTACAATTAAAAATTTTAGTATGATGTGTGGAATGTTATCATATTGTAGTTCTTGACTAGTATTTTTTTGAAAAAAAAATACAAGTATAACTATACTTTATCTTAAAATCATGGTTTTGAAAATCGGATTGGATCGATCGGTTGGATTGAATTTGACCGGAACTGATGTTTGGTCTGGTCTGATTTGATTAGATTCTTGATATTGTCAAAAATCGGTCAACGGTTGATTGAATTGGTCGGTTTGATCGAAAATTGACCGGTTTAATCGGTGACCGGTTTTCAGTTATCTTAAATCATATTTTTTTAAAAATTGTTGGTGGTGGGAATTGAACACAAAACCTCCAACATATATTTCAATATATGCTCTATCAACTAAGCTACCACACACAAGTGGTAACATTTTCTCCTTATATACTTTTATATTATATATTATTAATTTTTAAATTATTTTAATAATATTTTATTATAAAAAATCAAAATAAATATTTTTTTATTTCATATATTACACATTTTATTAAATTTAAAATATTTATTTCAACAACAGATTTGAATATTTTTCATAACGAAATAACATATAAATTTTTTAAATAACGTTACTCTAAGTTTTTTGATTAAATTTATATTAAATAGATATATAATTTTTTTATTTTATATATTGTGTATAAATTTTAATTCTTTTAATGCTTAATTTTTATATATTATAAATCAAATTTATTAACTTTTTTTTATCCAATCTATACAATATAGAATTCGGTTTGCATTCTTTCAATAGATTATATTAGTTATTGTCTTATATTTTATTTTTATTTGAAATATAGCTTTAAGTTATAGAATATTTTATTTAACATTATTAATTTTTATATGAGTATAACTTATATTACATGTTTAATATTAAATTATATAAAATATTTAGTATTTTTACATATTTTAAAAAAATTCGGTTCGATCATCGATTTAATCCGGTTGAACCTTAAATTTATGTACTACTGCTTTTATCAATTCGGTGACTGATCCGAATCTAAAAATCATAATTAAAACATTAAAGAAGGATCAAAAATTAAAAAAAATGATTTTTAATTATTTTATCCATAACTGTTAGTCCAAATTAAGACTCCAAATGACTACAGGTCTACAGCAAATTATGACACAAACTGTTCATAGTTATATATATATATATATATATATATATATATATATATATATATATATATTATGGTTATAATAATTTTGGATAAAAATATCCAGCCACGTTGTCAAACTACAGAAAAATACTTAAATCTTTTTTCTTAGAAACCTTAATCTGACAAAATAAACCACTTAATCTTTTTTCGGTGAACTACAAACATTTAAAAATTATAAATAAATTACTTAGTCTTGCAAGAGAAATATCTGAAACTTAAAACATTAGTTTCATTTTACTATATTCTTTCTCATTTTATTGCACGCTTTGTGTACCCAAAGTTGATTTTATGGAAGGCAAAAAGGAAAAGCTATAGTGAGAATTGAGAAAGAAATCAACTGGACAAAAAAAAAAAAAACAAAAGTATTGGCATAGTAAGTTGAAAATATGAAACAGAAGTCATATCTGGTTTGAAGTTGAAGCTATCATATCATTACCAAATGATGGAGACTTGTGTTTGTTTGGACTACATGCAAGTTGGCCAACAACCCCTCCATCTACATTCTCTACACTTCTTTCAAGATTGATCCCTCCCTACATGCCCTAAACTACTTCACCTATTATTTCTATCGCTACACCACTCTCTTCAAAAGTGATCAAAGGTTCTAGTTACTAATCAACTATTTATAGATGATAATAAAATTAAATTTTATATTTGAAGTAAAAATAACCTCAAAATTAAATTTTAAAAGCTAAATTATCAAAACCAAAGCCTAAAATATAGTAGTATTTAACATATTTTGTTATTAATTTGATACATATATAATATATTTTATTATTTAGGTAAATTATATGCTCTCTCAATACCAACAAATCCAATTATCTCAATTATCAAGTATGGATAAGAACTAATATAAAAAAAAAGTATGGATAAGAACTGAAATACATCAAAGAAAAAACGGCATATGGATAAGAATTAGACATCATTTAGATAGTTTAAACAAAAATTTCAACTTTGTTTTGTTCAATTAGAGAAATATTCAGTGAGATAATGGCTGCTTTATTCATTTTGAATTTTGATAATGACATTTGAATCTCAAAATCTTTTACATGTTGAAACTAAGATCTCAATAATAGCTTATTTCATTAAACGCCATATTAATTTATTGTATTCAATTCTGATAATGATACAATATTTGCATGGACATTATAATTATATGAGCTATAATTACAAAATTGGCAATAATGGCAAATCTAGTTCGTTATGAGTAGTCCATGAAATACTTTAATTGGATAATTAACATATTACAAACCAGAATAAATTGTGCAAGTTAGGCATTGGATGGGTTCCACAATCATAAATTGGAGGAGTACCACACGTAATTAATTAGCTTTCCTCGTTACCAACAGCTACATGTGATGACATATATTTTCCAATCACTTAAAGTTATTGCCATTTTAGTGGCCTCAAATTGATTATTATCCTATGGAAACTATTGATCTGAATACATTAAGTATTTATATTCCATACAAACAATTTGATGAATATAGGTGATGGTGATATGTGATAGCTCTCTAACAATTCTTTTTAAAAAAGTAATGATTGAAAAGCTGGTGAGAAACAAGCAGCAGCATTTTAATTAAAATCAGACCAGATTGTTACAATCACTAGTTACTAAACGTAGTTGGTGTGCATAGTACCATAGCATTATAGCAGTATGCCTTCAAAACTGATGGAATTTGGTGGACAGTAATTTTTCCAGATTTGGTGATGGTGATACTCCACAAAATTGATAAGGCCCACTATTAGTTTACTAAACCCCATCCCAAATATAAACTCTGCCAATTCAGTTTACTCAAAAACATTCATAAATGAACATTAATAGAGTTCATTTCATAACCTTAACAAGTGATATCAATATCAAAACGTTTCAAAAAAAAGCATGGATAGGAATAGCCATGGATCAATTCTTGACTCGTAAAAAAGCTCATTTCAATAAAAAAAAATATCAAGATGTTCAATGTATGACTGAAACAATCTGAAACATCTTTAATGAAAACGATACTTTGAAAAAGAAACTAAATCCGTCACACAAACTAGAAAATTATGGGTTCAAAAAAATGGAGAGTATAATTTAATAAGTAAACTAAAGGCAATTAAATTAAACAAAAAACTCTGCTAGTACTCTGAAAAGAAGGGTCCAATTTGGATGCGCTTAATATTTAATTTTGAAAAAAATGAATCATATGATGGATCAAAATGTGCTGTTCAAATCCAAAATATATAATTTTATTAAAAGTCTACGAAAGCAACTTACACAACAGCTTGAAAAACAATACCTATCAAGAGCCTTACACTTGTAGCGAGAATGATCAACTCCAATTTTTACATTTTGCTCTAAATGAAAATAGGAAGAATTTTTAAATATCAGTAGTTCTTACTTAGACTATTTAAGCAAAGCTTTGTCGGGTAAAGTATCAAAATATTATAAGCTTGTAGGAAGAATTTGAATTAGACCCAAAGGTCTGAAAATGCCCGATAAATATCATGTAGTTACACAAGACAAAACTCGGTTAAAAGTAATGGTAAGTGGTACAATAATTTTCATATTAACTCTTGTTCTGAACCATTTTTCATGAATAATAATGTGAATGGAAAAAGATGCAACTGTACATACCTTTGCTAATCCTAATCCAACATCAACATCAACATCAACAGATTATATATGAAGTGTTGCTTGTAACAAGTTTTATAAATCACAAATCAGATTGCCTCAACTCAACCCCATCTTTACTTTTACAGGTTGTGCATTGAACAGATGATCCGAAAAAGTTTCCGAAAAAAAAATCATCTTGAATTGCCCGTTCAATTTCTGAAATCAATCACATACTATATCAGTAAGGCCATGTTCTTTTCAACTTATAAGTAGCAGTACTGAACTGAACTGAACTTATTTCAGTGTAAATTTATATGTATGCAGTACTGAACTGAATATAAGTTGAAATGAACAGGTACTAACTTCATCTAAATTCATGCATTATATCTGATTAATCAGCAAAATGCAGATACGACATTCTTATAAACTCAAACTGTGTAGTACAATCAGAGATGAGGGCCAATTTGATCCTTTAAATTAGCTTGTGGGTTAAATTTGCTCCACCAAGCATCTGTATCAATGTTTCATCAATTTGGCATTTTTTAGAACCAGTCCACAATAGCGTCTCAATATATATGTTCCTATAAACAACCAATTACCTACCGAAACAGTCATTTTGGACTAATTTGTCATAACTGCCTAGTCAAAGGATCAAATTTTACAAATATATTTTTTTCCTAGAAAATTGACCTCGCAAACCAAGTTGACCGCATATTGGTACAATGCACCTAGTCATTTGATTGAAATGCAACACTAAGCATAACAAGCATTGTTGGGGTGATAAAAAAGACAAAGAAAATGAAATATTTTACCCTTAGAAGTGGTCATACTCTGACTACTCTAGCTCCCGAAATCTCTTTTCCCATTCTTTGGCCTCGATATCTTGCTCAATCACATCTCTATCAGTACTATATACAATGCGCTCCTGCCCTATTACCGTCTTTTCGGCCATATCCCGGGCACTCAGAATCTGAACGAGAAATATAGCAAACAAATAATTACTTGTGACGTGGTTTATTGCAATAAGACGAGCCTCTCCACTACAAGAATTAACTTTAATTTCTATGTTCTGAAACATGCTTTGAAGTGCACAACACTTTCCAGGGATTTTGAACACTTGTATTAGAAGATAGAGCACAGGTGCTTTCTTGTATAACCAAAAAAAAAAGAAGATAGAGCACAAGAGGTCAAGACTTCCAAGTAGACCAAAGAAATACTAGATAGAAATTGAGTTACATAATCAAGCAGATACAGATCTTTATACAATGGTAGCATAGATCAAATAAAACATTTAAACTACCATTCGAACAATTCAGTTATCCTCCATTTGGAAACATTATTATCCGAGGAATTCAATCCAATTGAAATCATTTTACATACAAGATTCAAAAATTTTACAAATAAAATGACTTGAAATAAATCGAATTCCTCAAAAACGAATGTTTCTCATGGGTTCTTAACTTTATAGGAAAAATATAATGCTTTAAAACTTCTGCAAATTTATTGAAGAGAAAGGATGGATCTTGCTAAGTCGGTTTATCAGAAAAAGGGCAACCATCTATTCATAACATATGATGTGTAAAGGGTTATTAAATCTTCACAAGCTAGATGGTACCTTGAACTCAAGAGGTTTCTTAGAGTTGGGCCACAAGCCGCAGATTATAAGGAATCATCTCTGTCTAATTGGTCGTAAATTATCATAAGTGAAGCCTAAGGGGAATTGAGAATAATGCCATTCACAAGACAATATGGTTAGGTACCAAACGATAAAGCATAGTTTTACTTTGAATATCAGTTTCATGTAACATGAGCAAAGCATATGGTAAATTAAGAATCAAACTGGCTACCTTCCGCCTTAGTGAGGGCTCAGGCAGTTCAAGCCGTTGAGCAAACTGTTCCCTCGCTTGGTTTCTCTTCTCTATTTCGGCATTCCTCTTGCGGACAAGGAACAAGCGGATCAAAGGGATAGCAAAGAAAGAACCGGCATAAATCTGGCATTGATGTTATAGTAGTCAAATTACCAATATAAAAAAGAAACATTTACAGGGAATATAAAGCTGTGAAGGTTCAATCTTGCTGGTAAAAGATTTACATGCAAATTCATAAATGTTGAAATATAATTACAAAATCTGAAAAGATAATTATTTGATTTATTAGGATTAGATTTAATTTATTTAAATTTGAAATATTATCATTTTATTGTGAAGTCACGGATAGCTTTTGCAACTCTACTTCAAGGTCAGGAAACAACCTCTCTGTAATTACAGACGTAAGGTTGCGTACTCCCGACCCCCCTTACCCCACTTGTTAGGCAATGGGGTAATGTTGTTGAAATATTATCATTTTGTTAATGATTTGGTATGATTTTGTTATCTCGTAAGCCTATTTATAGGCATCAATTTTTCAATAATGAAGTGTGCCAAGAGGCACCAAGGATACTGCATTTGCAGTATGCCTTCCCTCACTTTCTCATTCTCTAAAAAAAGCTAACAATAAATGGTTAACAGGTAGACAATTCCAGCTTCACAATCAATTAACAAAAAAACTCTTAAGTTCTTTTTTCTGAGCCAAAAAAAAACCTCCAAAGAACTTTAGTACCACTCAATATAGAGATAACGAGTTCATGCTATAAAATAAAGATTAGACGTTACATTCCATACCAAGATATGGATAGTTGGATGCAGATATTGGGGCTTTAGTAAAGAAAAAGTCAGGATCAAGAAAAATGGATGTTGGGGCTATAGTAAAACAAGTATTTTAAATTCACCAAGAAAATTTCTGTCACAACAACTCACCATGAGATAATCGATTTGTTACATCTAGCTACAATAACACTGAGAGCCGGATTGCATAAAGCAGATTTGTTTTTCATTTAATTAAGAATAGCATGAGAATAGGCTTTCAAACTATTATTGAGACACAATGTGAAATATGAACAATACCTGGAGCAGAGGAAATATGCCACCAACAAAGCTAATAAATCCGCTAGGTGTGACAGCAATGTCCCTTAAAAAACAGTAAAGGTGGAGATATCAAAAAGATGAGAAGAACAATATAATCAAGTGAGCATCACTGAGAGAAATGTACTTTAACATTGCTCCAAGAATGATAACTCCAAACAAGTTAATCCCTCCCAAACCGATAACCATTGCTCTCTCAGATGCACCAGCCTTGCTGCAAATAAAGTTTTCTGAAATCAGAGGGTGCATAACTTTAACACAAATTTATCGTAGGATATCCACTAGTTAAGAGAACCTGAATTCCCATTTTCTCTCTCTAAAGAACTTGTCAATTCCTCCAACCCATTCTGCCCATCTTTTACCGACATATTCCTTCCTCCCAGTCCTTTTAGATGAAGCTGTACGCTGAAGTGAAGGAAATCGATACAGAATGTTTCCCTGTACATTAAAAAATAAGTAAAATCTTAAGAGCTTTCCATCCACAATACAAAAATCACTAAAAATCATACAACTGGACAAAGCCATATTCTCAAAACACGTTGATGTTCAAACAAGGTTGGATAAAAGTTTTGATTTTGTGAAATTCATTCATTGCAACAATTAATCTGAAAGCCATAACTGACATTTCTTTTTAAACTACTTCATATACCTCTTCATCTATTTCTGGCTGACCATCAAATCGCAGGAGAACTGGTAAGATGTATGACTCGTCATTCTGAAACCAAAAAGAGAGCAAAAATATAAATAGATGCAGGGCAAAGATTATTTGAGTAAATTTTAAAGACTTCATTAAGAAATTTTGTACATACAATAGGATTGAGCAATGTGACCAAACAAGTTCTTATTCAACAGAATCACCAATCAGTTTAAGAATGATAAAATTCAAGCAAAATATAATGATTATTAACATATAATTCAAGAAGCATTAGCGATTGGGGAACCCAAGTATGAACACAATCCAAATTGAAAAAAACTTATTATCAGCAGTAAGCAGATGGCTCTCACATACAATTGGAGAGACAGGGCACAGGCCATGATTAATCAACTTCATGCTGAAACTAATTCTGGTTATTTCACTGGCTTTTAAGTAAGTACAGCTATCTATACAAAATTAAAGCATACCACTTACAAACTAATTTTACTTCACAATAATAAAGTAAAACAACAAACAACAAACTACATACTCATTATGTCTTACTAATATTTTGTGGGCTTACAAAAAATTCAAAAGAGGAGAGAGGGCAGAGAGAGGAGAAAAGAGTACCTGAGCTTGTTCAGTAGTCTCTACATCAAGATAAGGAGCAAGTTCTTCAGCTGTGACCACACCTCCATTTGAAGATATATATTCTCCAATCTACAAATCCATTCCAAAGAAAACATTAAACACAACTAATGCAGATATTAGAGACAGAGTTATCAATTATAGGAAAATAACAACATACAATCATTACCATGATACCGTCAACAAAAATTTTGTTTTCAAATTCCTTTCAAAAATATCAATTCCACTAATAAGAATGATGACATCTAAATATACAACTATGACCCTTTCTTGTCCTTCAATGCCAGCTTTTTGTTGGCCATGGAGCCAACTTTATTTGCATACTCCACTGCCTAGCAATGGCTTGGTGGCCACCTCATACCGAAAATAACTGTTATTCAATCCTCACAATCTTTGAAATTGGCGAATCGCCCCAAATTCATCAAAAATAATAATTATCTGCGAACTCAGTGAAAAAGATTTAGGGTAAATGCATGTCAGCAGGTAATATACATCAGTAAAAAATGTAAGAAGTTCATTTCAAAACCAGTGTGCCAAAAGTCAACAAGTAATCTAATTGAATTGACTAGCATTAGATCACAGACTGAGGAAAAAATCAAATCAGCAAGCATAGTGTTCAATAAGAACATGAAAGAGACTGCAACTCCTCTTAACATAATTTGAATAAAAATGGTTACTTTTTAAGAACAAAGTGTTCATAGAAAACACCAAGTGAGCTAAAAACATTAGTGAAATTCTGAAGACATGTGCAACTATGACAAAGGAGAGTGTTTAGAGCATGTGAAATAAAAAGGCACAACCAAAGAAACAAAAATGTTAAAAGCAACGGACCACTGGATTCAGTGCTGAAGTATTACCAACTTCCACCTCTCTTGTTCAATTCCTTGATTAGGATCACCATCCCCAAACACAAATGAGAATACCTGAAAACCATTATCAGACGTCAAAATTACTTGGTACGCCGGCCTTTTAGGAGGATGAAAATGAATCCAGTCCAGTTACTACACATGCTCGAGTTTTCATGCTTACAGATTCAATGAAGTTCATCTTGTCATCACCATCTTGTCGTACTTGCCGCCTCCTATAGTAATAAGGATCCCAGTACCTGTAGAGGGACAGCATTTACCTAAAATTTATCAACATTTCACTTTCTCATCATTGTGATGTCAAAAGAGCTAATGCGGTATAAATAGTCTAAATCTCAATAGTCAATATACCACAATGGATTTCCCAAAGATAGACTCTCACAGCACATACCCCCCAAAATTTCCATACATATAATATGAAATCTCAGATGAAATGAATAATGAATTCACTTAACTTATATCAGTTACAAGTTATACATGTATATACATAGATATTAAACACAGAGTCTGCAGACAGCCCACAGACAAGCCACCAACAAGCCACCTGACAAGCCACCAACAAGCTACCTAACAAGCCACCCAATAGCTGACCAACATTACATACAACTAACATTTAATATTACAGCTAACACTCCCCCTCAAGTTGGAGGGTAGATATTTGACATGCCCAACTTGTTACAAATGTAGTTCACCCGAACCCCATTTAAAGCTTTAGTAAAGATCTCCCAGTTGTTCATTTGTGTTCACGTAAGCGGTGGAGATAATATTTTCTTCTAGTTTTTCACGAACAAAATGACAGTCTACTTCAATATGCTTTGTGCGTTCATGAAATACTGGATTGGAAGCGATATGAAGTGTTGCTTGGTTGTCACACCACAATTTTGCTGGAGTGGTGACCCTAAATCCAAGTTCTGTCAAGAGATGACGAATCCATATGATCTCACATACTGATTGTGACATCGCCCGATATTCAGATTCAGCACTAGATCGAGAGACAACATGTTGCTTCTTGCTCTTCCAAGAGACTAAGTTACCTCCGACGAATATACAATAGCCAGTAGTAGATCTACGATCATCCTTGGAACCTGCCCAATCTGCGTCTGTGAAGCATTCTATCTTGATAGGCTTGTTGTTAAGCCCCCATGATTCTTGTATAATAATCCTCTTCCAACCGTTCCCTTCAAGTAACATAGAATTTGCTCAAGTGCAGTCCAATGATCAATAGTAGGAGAAGACATAAATTGGCTAACCACGCTGACTGAATAGGCAATATCCGGTCTCGTTACTGTGAGATAGTTTAATTTTATCACCAACCGCCTATATCTGCCAGGGTCTTCAAAGGGTTTGCCTTCTGATGTTAGGTGCAAATTAGGAGTCATAGGCATACTGCATGGCTTCGCTCCAGACTTTCCTGTTTCCGACAGCAGATCAAGGATATAACTTCTTTGAGACAAAAAGATTCCTTGTCTACTTCGTAAGACCTCAATTCCCAAGAAATATTTTAGAGTACCCAAATCCTTTGTCTGAAATTGTCCATGTAGAAATGATTTTAGTGTCGAAATTCCTAAAGGGTCACTCCCAGTAATAACAATATCGTCTACATAGACCACAAGAAGGATGATACCAGAAGATGAGTGCTTATAAAAAACTGAGTGATCACACTTGCACTTTTTCATTCCAAACTTTTCCATGGCTTGACTTAACTTTCCAAACCATGCGCGAGGACTTTGTTTCAACCCGTATAAGGATTTTCATAAGCAACACACTTTGCCATTCTCCCCCTGAGCCAGAAAACCAGGTGGTGGCTCCATATAAACTTCTTCAGAAAGATCACCATGCAAGAAAGCATTTTTTATGTCCAACTAATGCAATAACCAGTTAGAGCAACCTCCAATGGATATTAAAAGACGAATAGATGTCATTTTGGCGACAGGTGAAAATGTATCAGAGTAATCAATCCCATAAGTTTGCGCATATCCCTTAGCAACAAGGCGAGCTTTCAACCGAGCAACGGACCCATCAGAATTAACCTTTATAGAAAATACCCATTTACAACCAACGAATTTCTTACCAGCTGGAAGATTGACCAAATCCCAAGTCATGTTAGTTTCTAAAGCATTCATCTCTTCAATCATTGCATTACGCCAACCTGGGTGCGCTAAGGCTTTTGAAACAGATTTAGGAATAGTGGTAGAGTTGAGAGATGCAATGAAGGATTTCGATGGAGATGATAGCTTATCATATGAAACAAAAGCCGAAATAGGATAAGTGCATGAGCGTTTACCTTTTCGGAGAGCTATAGGAGGGGTATCACTAGCAGAACTTGATTCGGGAAGATCTTGAGACGAAGTAGCCATTGGCGATGGATTAGAAGCTGAGGTCCGTGGTCGTCTTGTATACACCTGTCTAAATCTGGGCCTAGAAGGCTGTGGAGATGAGACATAGTCAACCTGATATACTAATATATCATCAATTTCGGAATTGGATACTTCAGAAGATACAGGAAAGAAAGGAAGGTGCTCCATAAACGTGACATCAGAAGACACTAAATATTTATTGAGAGATGGATAAAAACAACGATATCCTTTCTAGGATCGCGAGTACCCGAGAAAAACACATTTAAGTGCTTTTGGATCAAGTTTAGTGATATGTGGACGAACATCACGAACAAAACAAGTGCTCCCAAAAATACAGTGAGACAGGATATAAAGGTTTGTTAGGAAACAAGATTTTATAAGGACTCTCACCATGTAACACGGAGGAAGGCATACGGTTAATCAAAAAACATGCAATGGAGACAGCGTCAGCCCAGAATTGTTTTGGAACATGCGTCTGAAATAATAAAGCTCTGGCAGTTTCCAAGAGGTGTCGATTCTTACGTTCTGCAACACCGTTTTGAGAGGGTGTATGAACGCAAGAAGTTTGATGGAAAATACCATTTTGAGTCATGTATGTTTGAAAATGTCCGGACAAATATTCCTTTGCATTATCACTACGTAAAGTATGAATTAAGACATTAAATTGGGTTTTAATTTCAGCACAGAAGGTAGTGAAATGAGTAAATAATTCAGAGCGACTTTTCATTAAATATAACCACGTTGTTTGAGAGTAATCGTCCACAAAGGTTACAAAATATCGAAAACCAAATTTTGACACAACCGGACAAGGAACAACAGAGTGAACTAATTCAAATGGAAACTCTGACCTTTTATTGACTCGTTGAAGGGAAGACAAACGATGGTGTTTAGCAAACTGACATGACTCACAATCTAAAGTAGACAAATTCTTAAACTGAGGATGCAATTTCTTTAACAAAGGTAAAGAAGGATGTCCCAATCGACAATGTTCAGCATAAGGTGTGGATACACTAGAGCAGGCAACAGGTCTTCTAACAGGTGTATCCAAAACGTAGAGACCGCCACATTCTTTCCCACTACCAATAATCTTCTTTGTCACGAGATCCTGAAACACACAGTGATCGGGAAAGAATGAGATAGAGCAATTGAGCGAACGAGTAAGTTTACTCACAGAGATAAGATTGAAAGAAAATCCAGGTACATTAAGAACAGAGCAAAGTGAAAATGACGAGGTTGGGTTAATAGTTCCAGAACCAATGACAGAGGAAAGAGTACCATCGGCCACAGTTACATGTGAAGGAAAAGTTTTATTTTGAGAGGTGAATAAGGAAGAATTACCCGTCATATGATCTGTAGCACCAGAATCAATAATCCATCTTAGAGATGAAGAAATGAGGCACTTATTGGAATTACCTGACTCAGCAATGGCAGTGATAGAGGAGGATGAATGCTTCGAAGCTAAGGCTTCTTGATATTGAGCATATTCTTCTTCCGTGAGTGTATAGGTACCGCCGGAAGATGTAGCATCACTAAATGCAACATGAGCTGTCTTAGTTCTCCGCGGTTTAGCTCTCCCCTTTAGGAGAGCACAAGTGAGCTTCGTATGACCAATTTGATGGCAATGGTAACATATAACTTCCCTTCCCTCAGATGACCCTTTGGTGTCACGACCATTTCCTTTAGGAGGACCGTGGTAAGAGCGATCAGATGATGGTTGTTGGCTTACGAGGGCACTGGAAGGAGCGACGGTGGCGGACGAGAGAACTAAGCCACTCCGTAGAACACGAGTAAGGGCTTCTTCAGCATCGGGAATCTCTGCACTAGAGAGAATTTGAGAGGTGACTCCTTCAAAATCTGTCCCAAGGCCACTTAAAAACCGGATGACGTGCTCCCGCTGAGTTTTCAACACCTTTATGTCAGTGCTCAAAGGTAGCAATTCATTCAACTGCTCAAAAATTTCTTTCAGCTGCATATAGTATTCCTGAGCAGATTGACCTTGGCAATCAGTGGTATAGAACGACTTGTATGTATCATACAAGTGAGAGACATTACCCTGGCCGACATACAAATACTGCAAGTAATCCATCAACTGTTTGACAAACTCATAGTGTCGAACCATACAAACTATGGATGCATCAATTGAGTTGTAATACCGAGAAGAGTGCCGTACCATCTGCCATCCAATCTTCATTATCTTTCTTCGGCTCATCAGTCAAGTGATGACTTTTGCGGATGCTCCGGAGATAAATTTTAATTGTTTTGGACCAGGCAATAAAATTGGTGCCAGTCAACTTATGATCAGTAATTTTGGGAGATACTGTCATAATATTGCTAACAACCGTTTAGTAATTTCACTCTTTTGGTCAGCCATTTGATGAAAAGAAAATCAGACAGACTGCGTCAGTGGAAGCCTTAAAAATTGAAAGTTCCCCGAAACCAGAAACTGAGTATATGGGAAGGCTGGAATCGAAGAGGCGACGCCGGAGGAGTATAACGGAGCTTGAGCGGTGGCTGGAGATGTCAGCACGAACCTACACGCGCCAGCACGTGTGTGAACTTGCCGGAGACAGAAGTATCGGGTGAGAATCACGCGTTCGCTCGCTGGAAACAGGGTGGTGGTCCTGCTGGGATGGGCGGTGACGGAAAATAATGGCCGGAAAACAATCTGCACTCAAGGGCAGGTTAGGTCGCCGGAAAAACAGGGTTCGCCGGAAAAATAAAACCGGCCAGACAGAAGCAAGCTCAACAGGGCCGCTCTGATACCATGAAATCTCAGATGAAATGAATAATGAATTCACTTAACTTATATCAGTTACAAGTTATAAATATATATACATAGATATTAAACATAGAGTCTGCAGACAGCCCACAGACAAGCCACCAACAAGCTACCTAACAAGCCACCAACAAGCTACCTAACAAGCCACCCAATAGCTGACTAACATTACATACAACTAACATTTAATATTACAGCTAACATAATATAATAGTACGATACAAAAAATTCCTAATATTATCACTAGCTTATTTGAATGATTTAACTTATATAGCTGTGAGCTGACGACGATTGTGAGCATTCAAACAGATACGGGCATAAAATTATACTCATAAAGCCACAAATACATCCCAGTTAGAAAACATTTGTCACTGCAAAAGTAATTAGGAGCCCGCATCATTATTTTTTTTTCAAAAAGTTATGCCTTTCCTTCTTTTGTCAAAATATTTATCATGTATACCAATGATCATTCTCATCCAGGAACAAGAAGTCCAGAAAACATACCAAAATAGATCAGTAGGGTTGAAGTAAAAGGTGAATCCTGAATCATATGATCTGCCTCCACGTCTTCCACGGTTGTCTTCTTCACTGTTACAAAGATTCTTCTATAATTAATTTCTCAATCATAACAAAAAATCTAGAATTCTTAATGATTTCTTCATATCAATGAAGACACATGTAACCTTGCTTAATTCAATACCCAGAGACTTCTATTACCTTCTACTTGAAAGCAGAGCAATTATTGTTGTGTAAACAATAACTATTGAAGCAATAAGTGCTGTCCCAAAGGAAACCCTAATAAGATATTCAGCTGCCGACTGTTACAAACCAAACAGAAAAATATTATGGATGAAGCACAAGACAAGACATGACATTATTCATATCCAAAGAAAGTACACTAGAATCTAATACCTTTGTCTTGTCAACCAAGGGTTCAATTTTCATTCTAAATGACTTTGCTGCAAGCTTTGAACGGTAGTCTTTCGGGAATACGTAAAGCACATCACCTTCATCTGAAACCTGTTGAGACCATCTTGAAAACGATTGCATTCACGAAATCAAGAACTTCAAAGAGACCATAAGAAGTGGAAAATGAGGTTTGATTATGGAACATCCTAATGTCTATAACAACAACAACAACATTACCCTAATGCCTAACAAGGCTCCCGCACAAGCGAGGTAAGGGTGGGTCGGGGTGTACGCAGCCTTACCCCTGTAATAACAGAGTGGTTGTTTCCAATTGAAACTGAAGTGGAGTTGCAACAGTTATCCGTGACTTCACAGTAAAAGAAGTTCCGACAGTTTAATAAGTCATTTTGCTTTAGTCCATTATAATTTAAAGTCAAAGAACGATAAATCTTCGGCCCCGGAAAATCCTAATGTCTATAAACACTAAAAAAATTATTTCTAAATGGTTTAACAAGAGTATAATGCTGTCAGGCATATCAAACTTTCTCTATGCCTCTCAAAAATTGAGATAAACATAAACCTAAACAAACTTTTAGTGGCAATTGGCAAGTTTAATACTCTATTTACTAGCAAATAAGTGAAGGAAAGCAGTATTAAATGTCCAATGAGCCAAGCTCTCATCAAAATAAGAAAAAGAAATAACATAGAACTATTGAAGTACGAAAATGATACCTCCAAAAAGCCATCGGTATCAGCAGCAAGAGCTTGTAGAGCTTTTTGAGCTTCACTCAACTTCAGTCCAGCTTTGCTAGACACATCTCCAGTAGTAACCCTACCTCCACAAGAATCAACCGCTTCCATAGCTCGATTTCTGACATCTGCAGGCAATTTATCACTTTCTACCGCTCCTCCAGGTCTAATTCCGGCCGGCAAGTCAATGCCCGCCCTCACGGAAACAATCGGAACCCTAGAATGGTAGATTTTGGGGAAATTTCTCGAGAAAGAAATGTGATGGATCGGGGTGAAAGAATCGGGAGGTTTAAGGCAGATTGAAGGCTTAGAATTGAAAATTGGATGAGGGTATAGATGCCGAGATTTGGATGACGCAGTGAAGCAGGTGGATATAGACGCCATAACGGAGATCCCCTGAAGGTTCAGTAGCGGAATCGGAAGGATTCTGCCATTGGTAGTGAGATAGAAGATGGGTTGCAGGACTGGGTGGCGGGCAAGTGGCTAACAAATTACAATTCTAGATTTTTGTTTTTCTTTCATTTCTATATAATTATCCAATATTATCCTCAATAGTTTTCCGTTGCTAAAATAACTTTTTTTAACGATAAGATTTATTAGAGCTTAACTTCGATTACGTTCAGATTTAATTTGAGGTCGTTCACTTAATTATAATAAGTGAGTCTTTTAATAAATATTTTTAACAGGTGTAAAATGGTATAAAACAGATGTAAAACAAACATATACAGTTCAAACCTTTTATTTTGAAATAAATTACTTCAACCAACTTGAAAGTATAAAAGAGGTGTAAAATAAATATATACCATTTAAACCTTTTATTTTAAAATAAATTGCTTCAACCAACTTGACCTTTAAAGTTTGACTTAAATTTAGAGAATCTTTATCATTAAGTATAAAATAATTAACTTATTTCTTAAAATTAACTGTTCTGATATACCAAAAAATATATATATATATATGCTTTTAAAATTCACCATATAAATGGCTTAAAGGAGCAACTCATCATCAAATATGGGTTAGACTCACCTAAAGCTCATCGCCACGTGACACATGGGGCTATCTTGTATCATCGCATATGCATTTTCCACTGCGAGGTAAGTACACAATATGAGGTAAGGTAATCTAATCATGAGCTACTAGAATTGTGAACATTGCGAGGTAAGTACACAATATGAGGTAAGGTAACAAACTAATCATGAGCAACTAGAATTGTGAACATGTTTACTAGAATTATATTGCGATCTAAATTGATTTATTTTCATGTTCAAATTGTCATTTCTTTAATTGTTGTTATTTTTTATATAGTAATGTAAAGATAGTCTACTCGTTAGTTGTTATTGATGAATTGTCTGAATGTTAGATGATGGAATAGTCGGCCTAACCACCTTTTCGGACACTGTGTTATACCTGATTTATCTTTTTGGTCCCTCCGCTATACACGTTACCCTTTCAGTCCCCGTGATATTAATCCATTATCCAAATAGTCCATACTAAAAAGGGGTGTAAACGAGCTGAACTACTCGTGAACTAATCGGCGCTCGGCTCGGTCAAAGCTCGTTCGAGCTCGGTTCATTAATAAATGAGCTTGTTCGTGAATAAAATTTCAGGCTCGTTATCGTAAACAAACTAAGCTTGAACAAGGGGATGCTCGGCTCGAAAGCTCGTGAACATGCTCGATAAGAGGCTCGCGAACTAGTTTCGCGAACTAGTTCGCCAGCATGCTCGTTATTAGGCTCATTATCAGGCTCGTTAACATAATTGAAAAGTTTAAATATTATATTTATGAAGTAGATAGATTATGAAAAATATAAAAAGTGTAGGTGTAAAAATGGATATAAAAATGTATAAAGAAAAATAGAAAATATAAATTAAATAATAAAGGAAAAATATGTATAAAGTGATATATAAAATATAAGTAAAAACAAGATAAAAGATGGATATAAAGCCTAATAAAGGCAATTCGGATCCAATCCAATCACTACTATACATATTTTTCAATCTTTATATGCTCAGTAAAACCCTAATCTCATTTTCTTCTGAAAAAACACAGCCAACACAACACTCCTCTTCATCTTCTTAGTACAGTGAAACTCATTTGTGGTGCTTAGATCTTTCATCTCCGATTCTTCATCTTACGGATTCTATCTTTCATCTCCGATTCTTCATCTTACGGATTCTATCTTTTTTACAGACTGAGATTTCGATTTAAACAAAGCTCGGCTCGAAGGCTCGGGCTTGGTTTGACCAAGCTCGAGCTCGGCTCGTGATCAAGCTCAAGCTCGGTTCAAGTTCGTTAAAATTTAAACAAACAGAGCTTAAACAGTCAGTATTCGAGCTCGGATCGGTTCGTTTACATTGAACATGTTTACTAGAATTATATTGGGATCTAAATTTATTTATTTTCATGTTCAAATTGTCATTTTTTTTCGTTGTGTTATTTTTTATACGGCAGACATGAAGATGGACTACTCGTTAGTTGTTACTGATGAATTGTCTGCATGTCAGATGATGGAATAGTTGGTCTAACCACCTTTTCGGACCCTGTGCTATACCTGATTTATCTTTTTGGTCCCTCTGCTAGACACGTTACCCTTTCAGTCCCCGTGATATTAATCCGTTACCCAAATAGTCCCTACTAAATTGAAATTTCAACTTTCACGCCACATAGGATCCACATAGAAAAAAATTTGATTACGTGCCAATTTGTAATATAAAAATAAATTAATTTATAAAATGAATATGAAATTAAAAAAATTAAAACAAATATATCAGTTTTCCAACCATTCTCCTCACGATCTATGTCCAAACAAAACTGAATCGCTTGGGATATCCTATAAGAAGGAATCATTAGGCATAAGGAGGAGACGAAGATCTTGTTCACTCACCAAATGGTCCCGTCTCAGCTCAAAGAGATTGTTAATAAACTTGATAATAAAACTAACAAAAATTTAGAAGAAACTTTGGATAAATACGAAAAATGGGGAAAATTGTAGTGCTGAGAATCTGCCATGGGCTGCAGATTTCATCTGAATTTGCAATTGGGTTCGAAATTAGGTTTTAATTTAATAATGTTATATTTGTTTTAATTTTTTTTCATATGAATTTGATTATAAAATAATCCATTTTTATATTATAAATTGACACATAATCAATGTTTTTGCCACGTGGATCCTATGTGGCTTAGAAGTTAGGGTTTCGTTAAAATAGGAATCATTTGGGTAACGAATTTAATACCATGGAGACTAAAAGGGTAACGTGTATTGTAGAGGGAGCAAAAAGATGGAATAGTCAAATAAGGTTATATGTATACATATGCACACATAAACAATTAAACATAATTGTATTTTTCTAATTATGTAAGTAGACATTTCTTTGTTTTTTTGAAATTGTGTATATCCCTGAATTTGATACCAAATCATCTCCATAATTCTGGTAATCTGGTCTATCCAACTTTGTACTTTTTTTGTGGTTGTTTCTTGATTTTCTTTGGGGATTCATTAACTTTATTTTCTTTCGAGATTTTGGTTTTGTTCTTTGGAGAATCAGAGCCTAATTTGAGTGGCCAGGTGTTATTTCAAAGAATAAAAGATAAAGTTGTAAACTTGTAAGAGAAGTTTTAGTTGAATTGGTAGATTTGAGCTTTTTAATGGAATTGGGCTACTTGTTTAGCTTAGGAAAGGAAGTAAGACAAATTTTAGTTGAATTGGTAGATTTGGGGATTTTGGTTAGGCTATTGGTTGATGAATTGGGATTTTTGCAAATAAATTTAGTTCTATTATGAACTTATCACTTATGATTCAAAATAAAGCGTAAGTTCCCTTGGACAGATTTAAATCGCTTGTGTCTTTCTCTTGTTTATGATTCTGTTAAATTTAATTAATCAAATCAAGTTTTTTTTTTCACTTTGTTCACCTAATTAGGCTTTCTATATATATATTTTTTGCATCTTTTAATTACATAATATGGTAATATTACCAGTTGTTAAAGTGAGAATCTATTTGGTTTTGGTTTTGGTTCTAATTGTTTTATTGAGAAAATTCATAAGATGAGTTGGCTTGTGTCAAAGATATAATAATTTATGTATTATAATTGTAATAAGTAGATTAGTAGAAAAACGGTTAAGTTAGTTGAGGTTACTAGCAGTTACTTAATTAGGGGTATTTTAGTAAAAACACTTAGCCTAACCGTTATATATAAACAGCTAGCCCTAGTCCCCTTTAGTAATCTCTGTAATTTCTTCTCCTTCTTTAATCGGAAATCCTCTATTCTTAATTCAATGAAAATTGATTCAATGGAATTTATTCATAATCTTGAGATGGTATCAGAGCATTGCCGATCTTTCTTTCTCTCATTTATGTATCTTTGTTCATCTCTTTAACCGGAGATTAGTTTCTTTCTTTCATTTCAATTTCTTCCTTAATCAGAAGTCAATTTCATTTTCAATCGATAATGGCAACTAGAAATCAACCTAGAATCGATAGAAACAGTCCATTCGATCTCCATCCTGGAGAAAATCCTTCTTTAGTCTTGGTTACTCCTCTCTTGGATCGCTCCAACTACCATTCTTGGGCAAGATCGATGAAGATGGCGTTAATGTCAAAAAATAAACTGGAATTCGTCGACGGTTCGATAGAAAAGCCAAATCCAGGAGATGTGATGTTTAGCGCGTGGAGTAGGTGTAACAACATGGTACCATCATGGCTAAATCGTTCTCTCAGTAGTTCGATTGAGCAAACCTAAATGGGATTTGACACTGTAAAGGGCCTGTGGGATAATCTTAAAGAGCGTTTTTCTCAGTCTGACGCTTACAGAATTATTGATTTACAAGGGGAAATCTTTGCAATCTTGCAAGGTTCCAGGTCTGTAACAGATTACTTCGCCTTACTATAGGTTCTTTGGGATGAATTTACAAGCCTTAGTTTGATTCCTACATGTGTTTGTGATGGGCGTATGTGCAATGTTACTGAAGCTTTTAGAAAGACTCAAGAGATAAATCTTGTGATATGTTTTGTGAAACGACTGAGTGGTTTTTTTTCTGGAGTAAAGGCACAGATTATGGCCATGGATCCAATGCCAACAATGAATAAAGCTTTTTTATTGGTATTGCAGTTTTTGAATGAGAGTTCTTAATTACTAATAAAGATTTAGGGGTTCAAAAATGGTATCCTTTGTTCGAAAAGGAAGTTTTGAGACCATCAATAACAATCACTTTGGACCCCATACAAGAAATCAAGGTAATTATGCTGGAAATCACTATGGTGAAAGTAATCACTCCAATAACTCTCAAGGAAATCAGTTAACAGGGTACAACAATCACTTTGTTAATAATTAGCCAAGCAATAGTTTCAAGAGACAAAGTAGAAAGAAAATACAATGTTCTTTCTGCAATGGTAGCCACTCTGTGATGAATTGCTGGAAGAAAATGGGTACCCTTCACATATAAAGCAGAGATTTGCAAAGGCTAATGCAGTTCCTGAATATGAAGAAATAGAAGACCAGGATTATATAGATCAGGATAGCTTCGAGAGCAATAATGGGTTAACAGGCCATGAGGGAATGAATAACAACTCTGTCAATCCTACCAACAACTCTAGCTTTGGTGGTTTCACTCTTGAATAACTAGCTCAATTAAACCAGATCATACAATATCAAACAACATTCAATCCAATCACATTTGGCAATGGTTGGTAACTCTCTTGCAGCATCAACCAGAGTTATTGCTCCACCTCTAAATACTGCTTCAACCAATATTGACTGCAAAAATTCCATTTCTTCAGGTATCACTACTGCTAATGTCATTGATACTTGGATTGTTGACACCGGTACTAGTAATCATATTGCTAAATCTATGAATAACTTTGTTAACATTAGGCCTATAAACAATTGGCATGTTTTGTTACCCAACAACCTTAGGTTACAAGCCACTCATATAGGAGATGTTCATTTTAGCAAAGATTTCATACTCTATGATGTTTTGTTTATACCTAAATTTCACTATAATTTGCTTTCTGTGACAAAATTAACTATATCCCTTCATTATGAACTAGTTTTTTTGTTCAAACCATTGTTTTATATAGGATATTCAGTCCCAGAAGAGGATTAGTTCAACTGAAGTATGCAATGGACTGTACTACTTGAAAATGATAAATTTTTTGTTGCAAAATATAAACTTTGGTTTTGTTGTTACTCAAAATAAAGATGATGTTTGGCATTATAGGCTAGGTAATCCTTCAAATACTAGAATAGCTGTTTTGAATAAGACATATTCTGGCATTTGTATTTCAATAGATTTTGTATGTGATGTGTGTCCTAAATCTAAGCAAAAAAGAATTCCTTTTGGCATTTCTAAATATTATTCTAAAAATGCATTTGATCTTGTGCATGTTAATATTTGGGGACCTACTGTTTTATCTCTTGATGGTTATAAATACTTTGTAACCATTGTTGATGATTTCTCTAGATTCACTTGGGTTGTTATGATTAAAGCCAAGTCTGAAGCTACGTCTGTGATTGTGAATTTTAATGCCATGGTTAAAAATCAATTTAAAAGCAACAAATAGGTTATAAGATCAGAAGTTTATGTTATTGAACTAATATAATTTGTCTGAGAATGGAAGCTGTGAATTAGTGCATCTTTTCGGTGAGGAATACGATGAACTTGAGAGGAGCAATAAGAAAATCAAAGGAGCTAATGGCCTTGCCAGTTCATCAAAGATGTCTCCGGCCGAACCTAATGTAGGGGAGGCATCACCGGTGAGGAAAAAGTCAGGATATAAAAGAGATTTTATGTGGCCTTTCAAACAATGGAGATGAGGAGATGTCAGAAAATGCCAAGGACCACAAAGCTGAATATTTCTTAAAAGAAGAATTTGCTAATATTTCTTAGAAGAAGAATTTGCTGCTATGTCTAACAGTGAAGACGAAGGGGAAGATGACGAACGGTGTCCGAGAGTAAGATTTTCCTCTGCAGAAAAGTCCTGATTTCGGAAACCTTGGAAATCCTCCATTATTTGTAAGGTGCTTGGCAAGAGAGTGGGTTTTAACTTCCTAGCCTCCAGACTATACAAATTCTGGCAAAGGACGGGTACCATGGAAATTATTAATCTTACAAATGATTATTATCTTGTCAAGTTCTCATCTAAAGAGGATTATGTTGTTGCTTTGAAAGGAGATCTCTGGATGGCACCCATACTTTGACCCTTATGGCGCCAATGTGTCAACAATCACTGCTTGGATTCGTTTTCCCGGACTTCCCATCAAATTTACAACCCACAAGCCTTAGATGAAATCGGGGTCACTAGTTGACAAAGCCTTATATGTGGATAGAACCACCCTTAATGCAAGTAAAGGCAAGTATGCAAGGGTTTGTGTTGAGATTGATTTATGTGAATCCCTTCTAGCCAAGTACAGATTGAAAAACAGAGTTTATAGAAATGAATATAAGGGCCTCCAAAACATTTGCTATTGTTGGAAACTGACATTCAAATTGAACATGCATAACAGGCATAGCGAAAATTCAAAATTTTGTCCGTCCCTAGGAACTCCTATTAGTTGCATATGAATTAATAAAGCATTAACTAAATAACTCTCTACCTAGGTTAGCATGCAAAGGCTAGGCATACCATAATTCTAAATTATATCCTAGCATAAATATTTTATACTAAGCATGTTATAACTCTAAGCTATAATCTAAGCATGTTGTAACTCTAAGCTATAACCTAAACATGTTATAACTCTAAGTTATAACTTAAGCACAAAATAAACTAAGCATGAAAAACAACCTAAGCATAATTATGAAGTCTAAAAACGCTTAAAGAAAAAGACCTAATAATTAAAAGAGAAAGAAAGAAAACTTACCAGTTGAAGCGTGCTTTAGCAGAACCTCCTTGACAAACCTCCAAGCCTAGGATAGCATCTATGAGTATCCAGACGAACCCCACCAACCAAAACCTCCCCAAGAGGAAGAACTAAGGAGCCTTGAGTAGTTGCTATACCACTCCACAAGCCCTACCCGAAAATATAAATTAGAGGTTCCTCAAAATATTCGAGGCCCCTCAAAATATAAACTTGCTCAAGCAACCCGGGAGATTTTTCTTTATGAATCTCTACTTAGGATTTATTCTTGAACTTGGTGCATAGAAAAAGGTTATAGGCTTGGGGAGCAAAAGGTTGCTCCCCATTGACAATGTGGAATAGGGTGAAAAACCCTATCCCACACGGGTCATACATGCGGATCCAAAGGATCCGCGTGTTGACCAGCCTGCACACAGCGTGTAGCGCAAGCTGTATGCCGAAGGCAAGCCCGTAGGCCTCGGGGCCTATGCTGCGAGCCCAGCTCACAGTGTCCCTCATGGGCTGCCGCGAGCACTGCCCAGCAGTGCTCGCGCACCTTTTGGTGCACTCAATGCATTCGAACCTGTACAAAATATATTTTGTACTTTTCGGTTTAACTCGCCAAGGAAAAATTTCCCTTTAAATCCCCTTTCAAATAGAATTTATTTTATGACCCTAATAAATTAGTTATCGGTCAAAAATAAATTCCTTGGTTTATCCAAAATGATCTAATCATTTTTCAACAAATTAAATAATAATCCAATTATTATGTCATATTTTCATAATAGAATAAATCTATTAATTCTTTCCTCAGTCCGATGAAGGTCCAATGTGTATGACCTTATAGGATCCCGAAGTATTGAGCTGTTAAGGCTTAACCAACCCTTGTTCTAATGGAACCATTGGCTCGAGGTTCTAGACCGTGAATAGAACTCAATTACCTTAAATGACTGTAATACGCCTCTAGCAAGGGTCTACCATGCCCCATTATTCGGAATGTCATTTGTGCTTATAACTTAATCCCGGTTAATGCAATAGTTGTCCATTGTGATGAACTCCTTCTATTCTTTAATATTAGTACCATCTGGTTTATAGGGTTTGGTTAAAGTGTTAACCGACTAATAGCAAGGTCACTCCAAGCTATCCCAGTTATTAACTTGTGACCGAAGTATATTACCTTTTACCATGGTGTGTTTGTCTAGAAACTATTTCTATTAAACACTTACTCTAATCAGAGGTTTATAGCAATCATCACTTCAACAAGCGGCCAGGTACAACTCCTTAATACATTCGGAGCGATTGATTCTTTTCGACTACATAGTTTACCAATGTGCTATCATCATTATACCCATAACCACCCGTGACACCCTAAATTAGTGAGTGTATAGGAATGACCCAAAGTATAGCAATGGTACCACACTAGGTAACTAACATCTGAAGTATGAGGATATTCGCAAAGCTTATTGCGAGAAGATAAACACTAACATATTAATATATACACTAAGTGTTTACCTTACTGCGGTCTCCAATATATCTCCCAAATATATTCATGTGTCAAACTTAAGGCACCACCCTCAGTCCTTAGGAGATTGACTGCTTGGACCCTTTCTAAGAAAGTTTATCACATGCTAGTCTTTCCGCTTCATCACTATCCTTTCTTCATGAAACTATGACTAGGGATAGTTTAGACATAATTATAATATCACATGAAGCATGTCTCACTAAATACAGTCCAACTATAATTTCTCTGACTTCATGCTAAGATGCTTCAATGATCTTTTGTATACATACATCAATGAATATATTTTAGCCAGCCATAATATATTTATAAACACATCGATATAAACAAAAGATTAAATGCCTTTATTAATTAAACAAATTATTCGTACCATTACATAATTAAGATATATCGTCCTAATTGCCTTAAGGTCATACATCATATCTAACAAACTCCCCCTTGCACTAAGGCCAATTAGCTGTATGTCTTAATCCATATACTTTAACATGCTAGTCATGTTTGACTTGAGTAAATGGCTTCGTCAGACCATTCGCGAGGTTCTGATCAGTGGGAACATATTCTAATCTTATTATCTTAGCATCAATAATCTCCCTGATTATATGATACTTTCTGGATACACGTGTGTTTTTCTGGCAAGATCGTGGTTCCTTTGCCTGAGCTATAGCACCATTGTTATTATAATACAAAGTAACTAAATCAACAGTCTCAGGCACCGCACCGAGATCACCAATAAATCCTTTTAACTAGACAGCTTCTTTTGCTGCTTCGCAGGTAGTAATGTATTCAGATTCTATGGTAGAATCAGCAGTAGTTTCTTAGTTGGAACTCTTCCAGCATACTGCCTTTCTATTTAATACATACACAAAACCTAACTGAGATTTAAAGTCATCTTTGTCAGATTGAAAACTCGCATCAGTGTAACCTCTAATTATGAGGTCACCATCTCCATCTATCAAGAACTCATCTTCAGTCCTTCTCAAGTACTTAAGAATTGCCTTGACGGCCATCCATTGCTTTTCACCTGCATCTGATTGATATCTACTCATAAAGCTCAAAGCTTGAGAGACATCCGGCCTAGTATATATCATATCATACATCATGTATCCTATCGTGGATGCATAGGGTATATCCTTTATGCGCATTCTTTCTTGAGCTGTCTTTGGACACTCAGTCATAGATAGGTTTATTCCCTTTGTCATCGGGAGATAACCTTTCTTCGAATGCTCAAGGCTGAACCTATTCAGTACCTTGTCTATATATGTACTTTGAGAAAGACCTAACAACCTCTTAGATCTATCTCTATAGATCCTTATACCTAGTATAAATGATGCTTCTCCAAGGTCTTTCATGGAAAACTTTCTTGACCACCATACCTTAATATTTTGAAGAAGAGAAATATCGTTTCCTATTAGTAGAATGTCATCGACATATAATACTAAGAAAACGACTGCACTCCCACTAACCTTCTTATAAATATAAGGCTCATTAATGTTTGGACAGAAATCCAGTTCACGGATTGTCTGATCAAACCTTATATTCTAACTCCTGGATGCCTGCTTAAGTCCTTAAATGGACCTTTACAACTTGCATACCTTCGAGCCATTCTGAAATGTAAAACCCTCAGGCTGTGTCATATACACATCCCAGTCTGAATCCCCATTCAGAAATATTATTTTAACATCCATCTGCCAGATCTTATAATCGTAATGAGTAGCAATTGCGAGAAGTATCCTTATGGATTTAAACATGGACACCGGTGAGAAAGTTTCATCATAGTCAATGCCTTCACATTGACTATAACCTTTCATAACTAACCTTGCCTTATATGTAATCACATTACCGTCCATGTCAGTCTTCTTCTTGAAGACCTATTTGCACCTGATCAGTCTAACTTCTTGTGGTGCATCAACCAAATTCTAAACTTGGTTCTCATAAATGGAATCTATTTTTGATTTTAAGCCATTTATCAGAATCCGAGCTTTTCATTGCTTCATCATAGGTTCTTGGTTCATCATCCTCCATGAAATATATTTCCTTATCATCAGTGATGACAAAACCATATCTATCGGGACCTTTATGAACATGACTTGATCTTCATAATGTTTGTGTTTTGATAGGTTGTTCTTGGATCAAATTTCTTGTGTATCTAGAACGGGGTCAATCAGTTGATTGTCTGTTTCTTCCTCTTGAACTTCCAGTTTAAAATTGCTCCCACTGACTTTTGCTAGTAAGTGTTCCTTTTCAAGAAAATGAGCACTCCGAGATACAAATACCTTTTGCATCTCGGGTTGGTAAAACAAATACCCAATAGTTTCCTTTGGATATCCAATGAACAAAAACTTGTCAGATTTGACGCTTAGCTTATATAACGCTATCCTTTTTACCATAGCAGGATAGACCCATACTCTAAGGTGACTTAGAGAGAGATGGTCAATTATTAAACCATCTTTTATAAGGTGTAAAATCAACTGGTTTAGAAGGCACTCTATTTAATACATAAACCACGCTCTCTTGTGCATATCCCCAAAAGGATTTACTGAGATCTGCTCGGCTCATCATGGACCGAACCATACCTAATAAAGTCTGATTCCTCCATTCAGACACTCCATTGTGTTGGGGTGTATAAGGAGGGGTCCACTAGGGAACTATCCTATTTTCTTTAGATAATCCTGAAATTCCTGACTTAAGTATTCTCCACCTCGATCTGATCGAAGTGCTTTAATACTTTTCTCAAGTTGTTTCTCTACTTTAGTTCTAGATATTTTGAATTTTTCAAAACATTCAGACTTGTGCTTCATTAAGTACAAATAACCGTGTCGTGAATAATCATCAATAAAGGTTATGAAGTAGGAGTATCCTTCTAGTGCCTTAACACTCATTGAATCACATAGATCTGTATTTCATAGTTTGAATGTGCTTGTGGCTCGTTCACCCTTTCCTTAAAGGGTAACTTTGTCATTTTTCCTTTTAAACAAGGTTCGTAGTCACCATAAGACTCCAAGTCTATTGGGCCCAAGTCACCACACTTATGCAACGTGGTTAAGCGATCTTTGTTTATGTAGCCTAAACGACAATGCCATAAGTAGAAAGATTTCTCATTATCTGATTTTCTCTTAGCAATGTTTATATTTGAGAATATGATTTTATAATTACGAAATATCATTTGTCATATTATAATAAAATATCATTCATAACTTTGATAATACCTTTTATCAAATTGGAATAAAATTCCATCTGTTGTGAAGCAGGAAACAATATTTTATAATGACAATTGAATTTAGTCCTTTTACAAATTTTAGCAAAATGGAAATTTCAAATTCCTACATCAATAGCAGCCATCAAGCTCTAATGATTTTTCGTAGGTATAATTATCCTTTTTGCCAAAACTCTACTTCTCAATAGACCTGTTCATCGGGCGGGGCGGGGTGGGCCGGGTTCGGGCCGGGCCTCATTGGGCTTTGCACTAAATGTATGAGCCCAAGCCCGACCTAGCCCATACTTTGAAATTTCGGGCTCAGGCTGGGCTTGGGTCGGGCTTATTAAGTTATTCCCAAGCCCGGCCCGTAGGCCTATTTATTAAGTTATATATTTTATATCATAAAAATTTCAAAATATAACTAAAACATAAATTATATAATGAGAAACTATAGAAATTGAAATACAGTTGAACCTGTACATGAATTTGTTTTACTATAAAATGTAGAAGAAACACAACAAACAAAAACAAAATAATGGCCTACAAACCTATCTGGGTGAAACAAAAAGGCTAATTAACCATTTCACAAACTATGTACAGCTATACTCTAAAGCCCTAAATCCAACATCATTATAAGTATAAAAATGCTAAATAAAATTTTAAATTCTTCATCGGGCCGGGCTCGAGCTTTTATATAAAAACCAAGCCCGGCCTATAAATCTTCAGGTTTTAACGGGCTCGGGCTCGGGCTCGGGCTCGGCTTTATAAGAAAATGAGTGTCCAAGCCCGGCCCTTGAACAAGTCTACTACTCAATAATATCTATACTATCGTATGGATATACGATTCTAATTAGGTATTCCATACCAATTTAGAATTTCCTTGAGATGTAGAAATTCTTAATATTAAACATCTTGAAGTGGAAGCTCTAAGCCTCCTCTTCTCATGCTATGAGACTTTAGCCATTTTGATCTTATTGAAATGAAAGTTTCCAATATTTTATATTGAAAACAATCATTTTGTCTTCTAGACAAAATTCTCAGTATTCTTTTTTACTTTTCTCTTCACTCTCTTTTATCCTGCTTCAAAACTAGACACCATGTGCGTCCCTTTACTTCTTTGAGGTATGAACCATTTAAATTTCTGACTAATTGGTCCTACCAAACTCTATCAAAATATTTTGGTTCAAATTTTTCACCATGGAAAATCCTTTCTCTAAGATGTAAAGACATAGACTTTCAAGTCCATGATTTTATGATGCCCTTGTGGCTAAGGTAATATGGATCCTAACATCTGACTTGATATTTAACCTTGTCTCCTACCAGCTACTTACATAAGGAAACAGGGATGTTAACAACCTCCAAGGTGTTGTATCCTAGTTTCCTTCATGTATTTCATGCATATCTATTTTTTAGCAGAATTGTTTGCATCATGTTGTTTAGATTCGGGCTTGTACAATATACATGCCAACCCTAAGGCATTGAGGACTATACTCACATTTCTAAACAAACCCTTGAAGCTAGAGCCAATCAAAATTATTCATCAACGCGAATGTTTGTATTTAAATAAAGATTTCAACCGAGATATAAGAGAAGAAAATTGTTCAGATATTAGTTTTAGTACATGTACTCAATATAAGGTCTTTTAATTAAATACATTTGTCCTACTATTTTCTTCGTAATTTACAATAGCCCATTCTATTGAATTCGGAATTTTAGCCCAGCTAAGTTTTCTAGTAAGTAGCATCTATAACCAGTCTATTATGACCCCCAATTTTATGAGTCAAGTCATATTAGTAAGTTATAGTTGGAATCTCATTCCATTTGTATCGCATGCAATTGCTAATTCATTCAAGTTCCCTAAACACGAGGGACGTGTGCTCTTATTTTAGCATCTCCTTAAATATGTCTCAGTCCAGCGGCTAGCCCCAATTTTACGGTGGACTACCTAGTCCTGTTAAGGCAGACCTTATCTCAATTTTTATAACTGATCAATGTGGATGAAAAGGAACGTTTTGCGCAATACTTTTGTAGCCCAAAGAGACTGTATTATAAATTTGGGTAAGAAAGACTATGACTGTCTTAATATATTTACTTTGGGATTTTATTGGTGTTAAACGTCTCACCCAATCTAGGATTTTATCAGATGGACATATTTACAATAATTTATATTAATTCAAGGAATTTTAGAATTAATTTATAAGGTCTAACCTTAGGTGGGTACAAGCTCTTTATTATAATTATTCCATCAACCTCGATTATATGCAAAATAATTAACACTTTTATTTGTTATATTTATATTGCATTTCCTTTAAGCTTTTATTCAATAAATTTAATTTTTACTTTGCCATAGAAACATATATAAGAACATCTTATATACTAGAAATAATTAGTCCATATTTAATCCCCTCATTGGTCAATTCAAGCTGCACCGATATAGGTTTCTAGGTAGGAGAGGTGCCCAAGGAGAAGTAGACACCAAGTTCAATCCTTAACGAGAACAAATACGGGCACAAAGTTGAAGACCAATGGATCCTCTTGAACTAATAAATTTCATTCTTTCAATTCATGTAAATTGGAAGCATCTATAACCCATGTAACTTATATAAATTATTGAGTCTTTGATAATTTTTAGTAAGTTGAGCAGGCTTATTAAAAAAGAATCTACAATCATTTTCAAACCTTGAAATAAAAACCCAATTTTATCTATTGTTCCAAATAATTAATAAAACTTAAACATTTCATATAGAAAATAAAATTTAGTTTACTTCTAACTTAATTATGCACTAAATATGAAGGCTCTGATACCTCTGTTGGGAACTGACAGTCAAATTGAACATGCATAACAGGCATGACGAAAATTTAAAATTTTGTCCATATCCCCGGGAATTCCTATTAGTTGCATATGAATTAAATAAAGCCTTAACTAAATAATTCTCTACCTAGGTTAGCATACAAAGGCTAGACATGCCATAATTCTAAATTATATCCTAGCATAAATGTAACATCCCATTTAACACACCATTTTAGTCATTTATGCATATATATTAGAAATTATTAGATGAAGTACAAATATATAATAATTATATATTAATTTTGGTATATTTGGTTTAAAATATATTAGATATATACATATATACACTTAAATATATAAAAAGGATTTGAAATTTTGTGAAGATAAAAGTAGAAATTATAGTTGGTAATTAAATTAGTACTTGAGTTGTTTATTATTGGTATAAGTATAATATAGTATAGTATAAGTGTAAGTATTATATAATGAAAAAAGGGTAAAATGGTCATTTTAGCCTGTAGATAATTGTGGAAGTGATAAGTATCTGAAATCAACCATGAAACAAAGAAAAAAAATCAGAATATGAAAGGGTAGGAGTAGAAGAGAAGAAGAAGAACAAAGAGAGAGGAAGAATCAGGTATGTATATGATTTTGTAATATGATTTTTGAGATGTTAGAGATAGAATTTGAGGTTATGACCAAAAGATGAATTGATTCTCTACATCTATAAATTTCTTCTATAAAATTTGGGGATTTTTCGATGAGTAGATCAATAGCTATGATTTTTATAAGATGAAGTGTCTAGAATTGGATGATCAAAGAGATGAGGTGAGTTTTGAAATTAATATGGGATTGTTATATTACTTATAAAATTCTGAATTTTTGATATGTTATTCCCTTATGTGTATAGTTTAAGTAGGAAAAAGAATCAGGTCGATTCATATTGTGTAGAGAGAGTTATACTCATTTTATTACCCTGCTGTTCAGGTAAAGCGGGACTGAAATAGGTTTTGATGAGAAATTCCCTATAAATCGCGTAAGGCTTTGAAAATTTTGAGGATTTATTATGTTATGGAATTGTGTAATAGGAATTGAAAAAAAGAAGAATCATCACATTTGGGTAAGTGAGTTGAAAGTTACGAATTTTGAAGTGAATTGAGGTCATAAGAACACTAGTTCTAAATGCAGAAAACAGGACCGATTTAGAGTTTAAAATACAAAATTCATAACAAATGGAAAAGTGATCATAAAATTATGAAATTTTGGTATTTTATAAACCTATGAGTTAGGAGTAAAATGAAACTAGAATCAGGTCATTTGGTTGAGTACTTTGAGAGATATGATTGATTAAAGTCAGTAAGGTCATATAGATAGAAATTCTAGTTTATGTTAATCTTTATATATATATACAAAAGGAAATAAGATGTATACATGTATGTTTGATATATGAATATGTATGTTATAGGAGCTCAAAATAGTGAAGGGATTCCGGAGAAAGGTCCAAGTCATTCCGAGAGAATTAGCTCGGATAAATTTGTGAGTATGAACATGATATGAATATATGAGTGAAATGTGTTGATGTGTTAATTGTATGAATATGTGAATGTGATATGAATTGTATGAGAAATATGTTGATATGTGTCATTTGAATATGATAATGGATTGAATTCTTAAGTGAAGTGAATTGGTGCATATATAAATTATTGGATACGTTTATAATGAGAATTGTATTTGATAAGCTGGATTTATATGATATATGTATGTGGAATATATGTTCATTTGTGCTAATATATGCTAATTGTAAGTTCAATGGTTCGTAAAACAAACATTTGCACTTGAATATATGAAAAGTATAAGAGACTTTGTGACATAGCCGATCAAACATTGCAATACATGTTCTGTTCATCTGGACCTATATGGTCAATCAATTGCAATATCTGACAAGTGGACCGAAAGGTCAACCAATTGTTTATCTGGACTGAAAGGTCAACCAATTGTTACATAGCTGGCAAGCAAATCAATTGACAATTGTTACAAATGTTACATGTATCCCGGGGCAATAGTTTGGCTGGTGTTGTCACAATAATTAAATAACCGGTTCATTCATTTTCATATAAGTGTGACTTTATATTGAATTTGTTAATGTATATATATGATTTGCTATTGAATTTGTAATGTGTGTATATCTGTGATTTGCTAAATTCATATATTATTTATATTCACTGAGTTGCGCCTCATATAAAGCGCTAAATTTTTCAGAGCTGATAAAGTTTGTACTAGAAGCTCATTACCTATAGATACCATGGACGAAAGATTGGTTGACTGTGTTCCATCTCACTCCCTCTCCTCACAAAACAATCATATAGAATAGAAGGTGGTCGGGTTTTGATTTTGCTTTGTATAAGATTGTTTTGTAAAAAGATATAATGTTACAAGTGATTATATATATAAATGAAGTATAAGTACAAAAAAAAATTTTATATGTTGTGATTACGATTGTGGTGATTTAGTATAAGGTATAGGTTGTTTCAATAAATATTTTATACTAAGCATGTTATAACTCTAAGCTATAACCTAAACATGTTATAACTCTAAGCTATAAGCATAAAATAAATAAAGCATGCAAAACGACCTAAGCATAATTATTAAGTATAAAAACGATTAAAGAAAAACACCTAATAATTAAAAGAGAAAGAAAGAAAATTTACCAGTTGAAGCGTGCTTTAGCAGAACCTCCTTGCACAAGCCTCTAAGAGTATCCACATGAACCCCACCAACCAAAACCTCCCTGAGAGGAAGAACTAATGAGCCTTGAGTAGTTGCTAGACTACTCCAAAAGCCCCATCCGAAAATATAAACTAGATGTTCCTCAAAATATTCGAGGCCTCTCAAAATATAAACTTGCTCAAGCAACCGCGGAGATTTTTCTTTATGAATCTCTACTTAGGATTTATGCTTGAACTTGGTGCATAGAAAAAGGTGAAAGGGGGTGCCTATTTATAGGCTTGGGGAGTAAAAAGTTGCTCCCCATTTACAATGTGGGATAGGCTGAAAAACCCTAGTGTAGGAGGGTCATACACGAGGATCCAAAGGATCCGCGTGTTGACCCGCCTACGTACAGCGTGCAACGCACGCTGTGTGCCGCAAGGCAAGCCCTTGCTGGCTTGCCTTGCGTGCGATTTAGGCCTCGCGGCCCATGATGCGACCCAACTCGCGGTGCCCCTCATGGGCTGCACTTGTGCAACCCGTTTTCATGGGCTGCAGTGAGCACTACCCAGCAGTACTCGCACACCTTTCTGTGCACTCCGTGCATCCGAACCTGTACAAAATATATTTCGTACTTTTCGGTTTAACTCGCCAAGGCAAAATTTCCCTTTAAATCTCCTTTTAAATATTAATTATTTTACAACCCTAATAAATTAGTTACCGGTCAAAAATAAATTGCTTAGTTTATTCAAAATGATCTAATCATTTTTCAACCAATTAAATAATAATCCCATTATTATTATTATGTTATATTTTCGTAATAGAATAAATCTATTAATTCTTTCCTCAGTCCGATGAAGATTCAATATAAATAAAAGATTAAATGCCTTTTATTAATTAAATAAATTATTCATACCATTACATAATTAAGATATATCGCCCTAATTAACTCAATGGCATACATCATATCTAAGAGCAATGAATGTGGAATATTTGGACATAATAAGGATCTATTATGCCCAAAAAGAGCTGCAGAAGTGTTAATGGGAGAAGAAGGGAAAGAAGATAGTCTCTTGGGATTAAACAACCTCTCTTGACCCGAGGTATTGGTGGAATATGGACCATGGATGCTTTGCTCAGAAAAATACTAGGAGGAGAACACAAGGTCCGGCTAAGTAACAGGTAACGGAGACCTTGCCGGCGGCTTCGAAGAAAACCGGTGATAGTAGCAGAGCTATGACTGAGACTAGTAAAAGTATTGTGCAACCTCTAAAGTGAGGACAATTATCTCTAAGGGCATCTCCAATCCAGCCCTATTTTAGGGCTGAAGATACAAAATGGAGCTCCAACGGAGCTCCATTTTTTCCCTCAAAAATAAGGGGAGCAACAGTATTACTTCGTTGCTCCCCAAACCCTTTTATATTATTTTTTTTATTTTTACTTTTGATTTTTTTTTATTATATTTTTTTAATTAAGTTAATGTTTATTTATTTAGTAGAGAGGAATAAAATCTTAATATTTATATTTTAAAATAAAAATTTAAAAATAAAATTAAATATTAATAATATAGTTACCTCAAATTATAGAGTTATAGAAAAAAAATTTACGGTAGGCAACAGATTTGGTGTGCTTAGCTCGGCGGTAGACTTTTTAGTAGAGGATAAGGACAACCTAGTGGATGATCACGTGATGGTGGTTAATAGTCCCACCAAACTTACTGGACCTCAATGTAATATTACCCTTTTAAAATTAAAAAATGGGCCTGTGACTAAATCTAAGCCTATAGCCACTCATCAATATAATAAATCAAACAAGGCCTCATTTAAGTTTGGTTCTTTTTAACTTATATTTAGTTTAGTTCAGTACTTATTAATGCTATATATATATAAATTTATACTGAAATAAATTTAATTCAGTTCAAAACTGCTACTTATAAGCTGAAAAAAAATGACCTTAATTCCTTTCCAGCCCATGCTTTTGCGTCCAAGAAAGTGGACAAGTTTGCAAATGGCCTCAACACATCATGCCCCATTGGGCCCAATGGTCCAAATGAATTTAATTGGAAAATACAAGGAAATACCATCTTTATAAAATATTTTTTTATATACCTAACTTTTTTTAGCTGTCTACCACTTTTAAAATTATTATTTTTCTCTTTACCACAACCTCAATTTAAAACGACTATATCTCATAAACCTTAATTTTTTCGACACGAGCCTTTAGAATATTTGTTCGTCTTATTTTTATCTTTAAAAGGAAATCCATATTGAATATTTTTGGAGCAAAAAAAAATTTGCAGTCTTATACCAGTTTTTTACTACCTTTATACCGGGTATAAGAGTTTTTTTACTCTAAATAGAATAATGTTGCTAATATTTTATGTTATCTATCTGGAAAGAAATGGAAAACTGGTGCTTTAAAGACATTATACCACTATTATACCAGGTATAATAATACACAAAACACTGGTAAAACTAATATAAGATGCGAAAAAAATTTTTGCTAAAAAAATATTCAATATGGGTTTTATTTTAAAAATAAAAATAAGACGAATAAATTATTCTAAAGGCTCGTGTCGAAAAAATTAACTGTGTTTAAGTTGTAAAAATCAAATTATTTTATAGAGAGAGAGTTGTTACAACGAGGGTTATTGTATTCATGTAAAAATAAAATTCAAAAATTAAAATACCATAATTAAAAAAAAATTTAAGTAATTAAAAAAATAAATTTTTATAATAAAATTTAAAAAATATTAAAATAAAATTTACAAAATTTAAAATTTAAAATCTTGTATTTAATTAAATTATCAATTTAAATACAGGAAGTTCAGTCCATGTGATAATAATAATAATAATAATAATAATAATAATAATAATAATAATAATAATAATAATTTTGGCATTGGTCAAACATCTCAGGCTCAAGATCAACCCATCGATGTACTTCAACCCAAAGACCTATCATCTAACTTTGATCTAGCATCAACAGAGGTGGACAATCAAGGGCGTTTGATTACCAAGCTTCCCATATCTACTGAACCTCAGGTGAGTATGGTATCTAAGGGCTCTAAAAACGTTCCCCAGCCACCAAATTTGGAGGGAGAATCAACTCTCTTGGCAGTAAAAGGACGTGAAAATATACCGCGACCAGTACTGCTAGATGTGAACAGAAAGAGAATGCCAAATCAGGCGCTTCAGTGAAGAAGGCAGGCAAGCCAGCAAATTTGTAAGCTTTTGCAGGGGTCCCTTTATTTCTTTAACTATTTCTTTATGAATTGTATTGCTTGGAACATTAGGGGGTTGTGCAAATAACCAAGTGAAAGATCTTGTCTTTACCCATAATATCAACGTTTTGGGTATGTTGGAAACAAAAGTTGGGGAACCTAGGGCTAGTGAATATGCTACTTCTCTTAGAGGTTGGAACTATCATTGTATTCTCCCCGTGGGCTTTTTAGGTGGCATTTGGTTATTTTGGAACTGCACCTCTATCCAGATTCAGGTGCTGCAAGAATATAGATACTTTTCTCATGTTAATGTTACTTTGAATGTTCAGAGACCTTTCCTACTTACACTGATTTACGCTAGCACAATAGATTTCTAAGCTTCACGTGGACAGTGCTACATCCTGGTTTTTGTTGGGGCACTTTCAGGCCCGACCTTTATAATATGGCAAGTAAAGCTACTGCTTTGGGCCCAAAAATATGAGGCCCCAAATTATTTATTTATACCGTATATGTTATGCCCTTTTCTTTTGAAAAAAAATCACATTAGTTATGGATTAAATAAATACTTTCGTTTTTTTAAACAAATCGTACTAATTAAGAATTAAATAATTACGAATTATACTGCAGCTTTTTTTAAAAAAAAAATCAGACTTATACACATTAAATGACTTAATAATGGATTTGTATTAACATACAATTTTTTTATTTTTTTGTTAGCTACAAATTATCACCTAATTAATTTGTTATTTGTAAGAGCCTCTATAGATATATATGGTAGATTGACTTGATTATCACTCTACTTTTTTTAACCATTTATAGACTAAAAATCAAAGCATTTTGGTCTTAATTTTGTTCTACCATTCATCTCATTTTCTTTAAGAGTGCTCTTCAATTTTTCTGATATTGGCTAAAAAATCATGTGATATTCTGCCATTATATCTTATCCTATCCATTCCGGTTTCTTTCATAATGTCTATCAAGAAATATGGGTTAAGATACGGAAAAAAAACAACATATAAAAAAATTGACAAATAAATTACGTCTCTGAAAACATGAAAAATCAATTTAATCTAATTATGAGATTATTGGTTTATGTACTTCTCGGCTAGGGCCCCAAATTTCCTAAGGCCGTCTCTGGAGACTTTAATGATATCGACAACCTCTCTGACTAAAGTGGCTCTAGTCAGTATATCAGTCGTAGTTTGGCTTTGTGCAGGAATTAGATCTGGGCATTAATCCGTTGGCCCGCGAGACCCGTCCATGTCCGTTTTTTATGGCCCGGATTTGAACAAACTAATGGAAGGTTAGGCCCGGCCCGACCCGAACCCGAAGAAAGTATGAGATGGGTTTGTTTTTAGTCCTAAAACCCAAGCCCAGATCGAACTACTAAATAAATATATTAAATAAATAAATATTATTAGTTATAATTTTTTAAAATTTTAAAATTTCTTGTAAAATTTAGCTTCAAAACTCAATTTTGTGACTTATATTAGAATTTTGGTTACAATTATTTAATTATAATAATTTTTTTATTAAAAAATATTTTAATATTTTAATTATATATATTAATTGGTAAGCCTGCGGGCCGGGCTTGGGGTTTGATTATTTTATAAAGGCCTGGCCCGACCCGAGTCAGACTTTTATTTTTTATGGATTAGGTCGGGGTTGGGCTACTTATTTTTAATTAGGCCCGATTGAGCCCGGCCCAAACCCGCCCCATGCCGAGGTCTAGCAGGAATATCAATGCTCTAAATCTTATGGATTTGGGAGCTTTTGGTCATAGATTTACATGGAGAAGGAAGAGACTTAAGGTTAGACTGGATAGGGTTTATAGTAATGTATCGGGGAGATGTCGGTTCCCTAATGCTTCTGTCACAAACTTGCCATTTCGCCATTCAGATCACTGTCCAATTCTTCTCAGATTAGCAGGGCCAAACTATATTATGTCTAACAGGCCTTTCAGGTACGAGGTTGAGTGGGAAACACATCAAGGGTTTGGGGATTTTGTGAGTCAAACATGGAACCCAATTTCTAATTTTTTCCTACCTTCATCTAACTTTAAGAAAGAAGTGGTCAAGTGGAATAAAGAGGTATTTGGGCATATACGAAACAGAAAGAAGCGTAACCTAGCGAGAATTGCTGGAATTAATGAACAATTAGAGAGTAATTAGTTTCACTCCTTGGCAACCTATTAGGAGAAGCTAAGGTCTGAACTTTTTAAGATCCTAAAGTAGGAAGAACTACTTTGGCACAAGAAATCCGGAAAGAAATGGGTCACGGACGGTGATCGTAACACACGGTTTTTTCATATATCTACAATGAGCAGAAGGAAAAGAAATAAAATTGACCGATTGCAAATGGAAAATGGCGAGTGGGTGGAGGACCAAGAAAGTCTAAAAGCTTTGGCTATCAAATACTTTGAATCTCTATTCCTAGTAGATGACTTTCAGCCTATAGTTTTTGGATCTAATGTGAATTTTCCATCCTTGTATTCTAGCCTTATTGAGACTGCCTTTGAGAAAGTATCCGAGAGAGAGGTAAGAAAGGTGAAATTTGCAATGGGGGCCCTTAAAGCCCCAGTAGTTGATGGGTTACCGGCAGGTTTCTTTCAGAAACATTGGAATATTGTCAAAACAGGTGTGATCGAATTTGTTTTAGCCTCATTCACTGGAAGAATTGACATATCTAGTATTAATGAGACTCTCATCATGCTTATTCCGAAAGTCCCGAGCCTAATAAATATCACTCAATTCGGTTGATTAGCCTATGCTCGGTGATTTATAAGGCTATCACCAAAATCATAGCCAATCATATCAAACCCTTATTACATTCTCTTGTGGGTCAAAACCAATATAGCTTCGTTCTAGGGAGACAAATTATGGATAATATTATTGCAGCTTAAGAGATTATCCACTCTATGCATACTAGAAAGGGAAAGAAAGGTTTTGTTGCAATCAAAGTGGATTTGGAGAAGGCTTATGACCGGCTATAGTGGGACTTTGTGTTTAAGACATTAGAAGATATAGGGATGCCATATCAATGGATTGATATTGTATATAAATGCATCTCCACTTCCTCAATGAGGCTACTTTTCAATGGAAATATGATAGACTATTTCAAACCGTCTAGGGATATTCGACAAGGCGATCATCTCTCACCTTATTTGTTTGTTCTTCGTATGGAATGGCTCAGTCACATCATCATTTCTAAAGTAAATGCATGGCTTTAGAAAGGTATAAAGTGTTCTAGAGGAAGTCCGCCCATCACTCACCTGTTCTTCGCTGATGACCTCCTATTATTTGGCGAAGCCTCCATGAAAGCTTATTGACTTTTGTGAAATGTCTAGCCAAAAATTTAGCCTATCAAATCTCGTATATGTGTATCCAAGAATGTGGACTCGACCTTGGCCAGGGCTTTCAGTCGTCGTTGTGGGATACCCCTAGCAGCTTGCCTTGAAAAGTATTTGGGAGTACCTTTGCTACATGAATGAATTACGAAAAACACCTTTGCACAAGTGGTAGAGAATGTTCAATCCAGGCTATTTGGATGGAAAGCTTTGAGTTTATCCTTAGCATGACAAACCACGCTTGTTAAATCAATGACCAGTGGTATACCGAACCATATGATGCAAACTAATCTTCTCCCTGCTTTTATTTTCAACTCCCTTGATAAAGCCAATATAACCTTCCTATGGGAAGGGGAGCATGGTAATAGGAAGGTCCATTTAATACCTTAGGAGAAGGTTTGTAAAGAAAAAAAGAAAGGGGGTCTAGGCATTCGACCTAATAGAACCCATAACAGAGCCCTCATGATGAAACTACTATGGAGATTTCTAAAGGAGCTGTGAGTGGACGATCTTTTTCCTGCCCGCGAGGACCATGTGAGATGCGTCGCTTGGGGGGGCGGAAAGATAACAAGGCGCTGTGAAGCAGGCCAAGGGATTGATCCTCATTTTAGCGTGATAAAAGATAAATTGATGTTGATGTTGAATTTAAGTCCAATTTGCTTGTTAATGGATACGAGATTTGAAATCCCGTATTTCAAAATATAGTCGCCACCCCGGTTAAGCTCCATAGGGAATTTGAGAACGATATTCCTACCGGGTGGTTAGACCGTGCCTTAAAACAGAGATTCCAAGTTCAGATGATGTTATCTATTTTACATTAGGCCAAGTTAAAAGATTTTATTCTTTCTTAATCGGTTTTAATCCACCCTATTTATTGTGTTTTCGGTTATATTCTGTTAGCGCGTTATCAAGCAATCAAAAGCGGTAAATAAATAAATTATTACAAGGCTTTCAAATCCTATACATTTGTCTAATGCGAGAACATAAAATACCCGAAGGCCAAGCATGCATCTATCCTAAATCTACTTGCATCCACAAAGGTTAGCACAAATATGACAAATCGACAAAATACATCACACTAAAGAGGTTTGAGAAACTCGAATGCTTGCCTCTATATCTTGATTCCACTCTTCAAGATTCAATGACGCCTCCGGAAAGCATATAAATAGTATAGTATAGTAATAGTAGCAATAATATAATATAGTAAGACTACAAAAAATAATTACATTAATAAAATAATAAAGGTAAAGAAAATAATAACATTATACTAATAATATTACTATCTAGTAATAATAATATTAATAATAACAACACAAATACATAATAATAATAATAATAATAATAATAATAATAATAATAATAATAATAGGACACATATACTAATAAAATAATATCATTATATTACCAATAATAATACTAATATATTAACCATAAAAATAATGAAAATACAAGTAAAATATATGTACATATACTATTAATACTAATACTAATAAAAGGATTTGATACCTCTCAGAGTTTACCTTTGATTTTCGTAGTCGGACTTAGATGAATTTCTAAGCACCGATCCTTGAAGCCTTTGTTGGATTTTACGGAGCCGAATCTATCCAAAATGAACCGTCGAAACCCGTTTAACCGTGTTAGGTGTAGGATTTGGAATGGTTTTGGTTTTGATTTTTTTTATGTTTGGTGTTTGTTTTTAGTGTTTGGTTGAGTAAAACTCAAATGGAGTTGAACATAGTTGAATGAGTTGGTGAACCTTTTCTTTTTTTTTTATTTATGATTTGATAAGTGAACCGAAAATATTATAGATGAAGGTAGAAATTAAGGGATTTGGATTCTTTAAAGTTTAAAGTTGTACATTTCAGTCAATCTCAACCATTCATTGAGTTTTAATGGTCCAAATTCAGTTTTAGTGGCTTGTGGGGTCCACAGTGTAATAAAATTTAGACCATTAAAACTCAATAAATGAATAAAATTACCTAAAATGTACAACTTTAAAGAGTTTAAATATTAGAAAATCGAAATCCCAAAATTAAATATAAGAATTGAAAGTATTTACGAACTCTCGAAGACCCATTATCCTCTCCCTACCCCTCTACTAAAATCCCCCCTCCAAATGAAAATGAGACCCCTTTTTATTCAAAACCAAACCCTAAGCTACTCCCCACTAATTGACCGACACCTCATCTCCTCTCCCTTTTCTTTTTTGGTTAATGGCCACCTTCCCTCTCTGACTTTTCCACCGAGCCCCCAAATCCTTTTGAAGATTCAGCTTTTTACTCTACTGTTGAGCCATTTTTTAAAAATTTGTTCTTTTCTACACTTCAAAACCCATTTCCTGTTTTATGTAAGTCAAAAATGCTCATCACTTTTGTATTTCTAAAAGAGCATGGCACGTTTTCCTTCCTCTCTTTAATTTTCTTTTCTTTGTTTTATTTGGTCATTATCTCATATTAAACTAGCTCTATTAGTTACCAACATAACCTAATATCTTAATATAATTGGGTACTAGACATTAGGGAATTCTAAAGTCATTTAGGGATAGATAACACGGGTCTAATAAACGGTCTCGTAGTTATTTCGGTTGATTCGATGCTCGTTAAAATTCAATTTAGGCTTCTTGAACTAGTACCTGTAGAAACTCAAATAAAGGATAACCATATAGAATTCATCATCGAGGTCGAGCAAAATCCCGTGCTCACAGAAGCCGGATACATTATGGGTCAGACTTTTACGGGGAAAATATATGAAGTTGACTTGTTTAACTTTATTGGCTACTCCGGCAAACGATCCTTCCAACAGAGAAGCCCCCTTAAACTTCTTCCTAAATTCAAAGAAGGAATTAGTTGGTCCCCTATGAATGGTTCGAACATCCTTTTTTGGACAGATTCATGGCTTGCGGAAAAGCCCCTCGTTGAACATTTGGAGAGATCCCTGATAGAGCAAGTTGATAAGAAAGTCAACGAATATATTTTATCCCTGGGAGAGTGGAATTTGCCACTCCTCTGGAATTTTCTACCTCCAGCTTTGCTTCTTCGATTGGCTGCTATCAAAATAGTGCTCGATAGTGTTGAGGAGGATGTGCTTATCTGGACCAAATTGTCTTCTGGTATTTTCTCCACCAAATCAGCCTTCCAAATGATCTCACCAACCAGGCCTTACAATGTTGATCCACTTCTGCACTTGATTTGGAAGTTGAAACTGCCTCTTAGAATCCAATTCTTTATTTTTTAAACTCTTCCAGGAAAAATCCTAACTAATGAAGAAAGACATCGCAGACACCTCATTGACTACACTGATTGTGCCTCATGCTTGGAAGATACTGAAAGTATTCTCCATGTTCTGAGAGACTGCCGACATAATGTGCAAACGTGGAAAGAATTGGGTGTTGAATCTTATATGCCAAATTTCTTCATGTTACCTAATCATGAATGGTGGAGATCAAATCTCCAACGAACAAATTAAGTTTTTTGGGATTGTCCATGGAATCTCATTTTCTATATTACGTGTTGGTGGTTGGGAAAATGGAGAAACATTCGTATTTTTTAAAATAGTACAGGTATTCCAAGGAACAGAGGAGGAGTTATCAATGTTTTGTTGAAGCATGTCATTCCACCGGGTCTCCAGTGTATTTGAGGCAAGTACCCAACTCTTTGAGTCTATGGATTGCTTGGAAAACCATCGATAAATTGGATTACAATTAATTGTTGATGGAGCTTGTAAAGAAGGGACGGAAGAGATTGCTGTTGGGGGCTTATTTTGCGATCATTTTGGTTCACGGATGCTTGGATTTACGCATAACATTGAAAGAGGTAATGTTATTTTAGCCGAGATGTGGGCTGTGGTATCTAGTTTCCAACTTGCTGTTTTGAAGGAATATTCCAATGTTAGACTCGAATAGGATTCACTAGAACTGGTGAACTTGCTAAAAAATCCAGGTGGCTTTTTGCCTGAGAATCCCCTTTTTAATCTTCTAAATTATGCTGCCAAGCTGATGAACAAATTCCATAATGTTTAAGTCATACACTGCTAAGGTGGCCTTCCATTCATCATTGGGTGTTTATTGTCTGAGTAATCCTCCACCCGGACTTTTACACCTGCTAGAGGCAGATAGCAGAGGGCTTGAGTTTCAACGTTGGTGTTCTGGGATGCCCCCCTCCCCTGATTAATTTTGCTTTTGTTTTTTTTTCCTGTTTTTAGTTTAGTTTATATTGTTTTGTATTCCCTTTTTACCAAAAAAATGTTATAAGATCAAACAATGGTCCTGAGTTTAGAATAATAGATTTCTTTGCTAAAAATGGCATAATTCATCAATTATCATGTGTAGAAACACCTAAACAAAATGGCTTAATTGAGAGAAAACATCGAGATATTATGACTGTGGCAAGAAGTTTAAAGTTTCAAAGTAATTTTCCTGCTGTTTTTTGGAATTATTTTGTTGGGCATGCTGTTCACATAATTAATAGATTACCTGCACCTATCTTGGATGAATGCAGTCCCTATGAAAAATTATATGGTAAAAAACCAGATTACAGTGTTTTTAAATCATTTGGTTGTCTTTGCTACGTAAGTACCTTGAAAAGAAACAGGACTAAACTAGACAACATAGCTGAAAAGCCCATTTTCATTAGCTTCAAAAGTGGAATAAAAGGATACAAGCTTTACAACTTAGAAAGCCATAAAGTAGTCACTTTTAGAGATGTCAAGTTTCATGAGCATATTTTCCCATACATAAAAGATAGCAGTGAAAAGGATATCCAGGATGACACAGAACAGGAAAACATAGACATTTTGCACAAGGAGAAGGACACGAGCAACAAAGGGAGGCCTGAAAGGATACATAATCAACCAACATACTTGAGTGATTGCCACTACAACTTGTTACAAGCTAATGAGAAACAAATTGAAGAGCTAGAAAAAGGGAAATTGTATCCTATATCATCAATATTATCTTATAATAAGTTATCTAATGAACAAAAAGTTTTTTCAATCTAAACCTCTGCAGAAAAGGAACCTTACAGCTACACTGAAGCATCCAAAAGCAAACAGTGGAAAGAAGCTATGCAAGCAGAAATTGATGCACTAAATGCTAATTAGACATGGAACATAGTCACTCTACCTACTGGAAAAACACTAATTTGCTGTAAATGGGTATACAAAGTGAAAAGGAAAAGTGATAGAAGTGTAGAAAGATATAAGGCAAGACAAGTAGCTAAAGGATACACACAATAAAATGGAATTGACTACCTAAAGAACTTTTCCCCAGTTACCAAAATAACAACAATAAGGATGCTTCTAGCCTTAGCATAAAAAAGGAATTGGCTTTTGGAACAACTAGATATTAACCATGGTTTCCTTCATGGGGAATTAGAAGAAGAAGTCTATATAAAGCTGCCCATACTATTAATTCAGATATCCCTAACATTGTTTGTAAATTACAAAAATCCTTGTATGGCTTGAAACAAGCAAGCAGACAGTGGAACACTAAGTTAACAACAGCTTTAAAGGACGAAGGGTTCACACAGTCAATAACAGATCCCTCACTCTTTGTTAAAGAAGGAAACAATTCCTTTATTGCTTTTAACAGTGTATGTAGATGATATCATTATAGCTAGTAATTGTCAAAATGAAATAAGTGACATCAAGAGATACCTAAATGAAACATTCAGTATAAAAGATTTAGGTAAACTTAAATTTATACTAGGTTAGAGGTTGCAAGAAATAAGCATGGCATTCATTTATATCAGAGAAAGTATACACTTGATCTTCTTGCTGAGTATGGTTTTCTAGATTGCAAGCCTTGTGCAATACCTATTTCTATGGATCAACAAGATTACAGGTTAATAGAAAGATTAGAAGACAACACATGCTACAAGAAATTGATTGGTAAACTACCGTACCTAACAAATACAAGACCAGACATATCCTTTATTGTTCATCAATTATTACAATACCTTGACAAACCCCATCAATCTCACCTAGTAGCAGTTCATAGAATTCTGAGGTATCTAAAAGGCAAACCAAGTCATGGCCTCTTTTACTCATCAAATAAAGACACACAACTAAAGGCATTTACATATTCAGATTAGGGAAGCTATAAAGATACAAGAAAGTCAGTCACCGGCTTTTGCATCTTCATGGGAGAATTCTTAATATCATGGAAATTAAAAAGGCAGAATATAGTGTCAAGAATCTCCACAGAAGTAGAATATAAAGCCATGGCAAACACATCAGCAGAAGTTTAATGGATGCACGATTTATTGAGAGACTTGAAGATTGAGACAATAGGTTCTTCTTTGATGTTCTGTGATAATGTATCAACCATACACATTACAAATAATAATGTATTTCATCAGAGGACAAAGCACTTAGACATAGATTATCACTTTGTGTGATCAAAGGTACAAGATGGATTGATACACCTGATGACAGTGTCAAGTCATAGTCAATTAGCAGATATAATTACAAAATCGCTTAACTCTCTAGAATTTCAAAGGCAAGTCAACAATTTAACGATGATGAACATTCAATAACAAAGTTTCAAGATTCACATTCAACCATGTTCATCTTGCGGAGGGATGTCAAAGATATATTAGTTTGTGTATTAAAATTGTAATAAGTAGATTAGTAGAAAAATGGTTAAGTTAGTTGAGGTTACGAGCGGTTACTTAATTAGGGATATTTTAGTAAAAACACTTAGCCTAGTAGTTATATACAAACAGCTAGCCCTAATCCCCTTTAGTAATCTCTATAATTTCTTCTCCTTCTTTAATCGGAAATCCTCTTTTCTTAATTCAATGAAAATTGATTCAATGGAGTTTGTTCATAATCTTGAGAGCTTGCAATGTTTATGTTATTTTCTAAATGTGTAATCTTATGTCAAGAAAATTAAGAGAAACTATCTTACTCTCTTTGTTTTTTTTTACTATCAAGGCACTTATTTGACAAGTAGTGAAATTTGAATTGTTCATAATAAACGTATGTTCTCTTCAAGCTACTCTCTATTATACCCATGAACACGTGTATTAATCTTGCAGGAAGCAATTTGCCTAAAGAACTTCTTATGCAAACCCAGGCATAGGTTCTCATATAGTTGGTAATGACCGACTATGTCACCCCAGCAGTTGGGGTGGATCTGAGCAGGGCTCACCTTCTAATAATTGAGCAGGTTGCATATGCCTTGGGGTAGAGGATAGACGAAGCCGAACCAAGCTTGCTCTAAGTATAGGCTGAACCATCCTTCAGGCGGCTGATGTACCCCCGTTGCTTTTCAGTCGGTAGCATTACTCGGTATTTTTGCATCCAATGGAAGGTGGCCCTCTCGAAGTCCACATCCACCGGATGAACTATTGACATCATATCTTCGATACAAGGAGTCTCCTTTTTCTCACTCATGACCAGCCTAAAAGGCTCTACCACCGCCTCATGATGAGGTCAGCTTACAGGCACTTAATGTCGATCCGCCATCTGGGAGGAGAAATTCATGAAGACATTGAAATTCCGCCTGAAATCACTGTTAATCGAAATCTCCTCACACAATTTAACTCAGTTTTAGGTGTTCCAGCCTCAGTATCCCAAGTAACAAGGGGATTTCAAAATCTCACAGTAACCCTACCAGTTCCAGCCCACCTGATGGCCCTGGCCACTGAGGATCCTGCCTCGAAGGTACCACCTCTAAGTGGCTTCACTGACTCAGATCTCACAACGTTGAGAGGGATATTAATGCTGGCGCAGGAAGGAAGAGATATTTCAGTAGGAATAAGGCTCCAAATTAGGGGCCCAAGAGGAATAGCAACCAACTCAACAGTCGTGACTGCCGAAGTGGAGAATTCGGATAAAACCAAATCCAGGCGAAAATCAAAAGGAAAGGGTAAGGGGAAAAAGCTTAAGACACCCACTCCCTCGCCGTCTGGGTCATCTTCATCCGAATCTAAATCGGGAAGTTCAGAAGATTTCAATTCAAAATTCAAGAGATGGCTGAAGAAATATGCCATATCATTCTAGGAGTCGATCAGTGAAAAGGACCTCTCCCCATTCAAAAAATGCATCCTAGATCAGAAGCTACCTGATTACGTTTTCCCCGCAGTTCTAGATAAATATGACTAGAAGGACGACCATAGAATGCACCTGGCGGATTATATAAACAGAATGGACTTGATTAATGCCCCAGAAGCTTTCAGATGTAGGTACTTTCCCACCTCATTAACTGGAGAGGCCAAACGCTGGTTCCTCCACCTTGTGCCTAACTCAATAAATTTTTTTGAAACATTGAGGGGAAAATTTTAGAAACATTCCATGGGATCGGCTCGGCCAGAGAATGTCAGCCGAGACCTTCATGGGGTAGTACAAAAGCAAGATGAACCCTTGAGGGATTATTTGAAGAGATTTAATGAAGCCTGTGTAGGTATCACCGATTTGAACTATGGGATGGCAAAGGAGGCTTTGATTAAGGGAACTAGAAATGACAGGCTCAGGCAGGAAATAATCACTAGAAAACCGACTTAATTCCCTCAATTGATTGGCATGGCCCAGAACTTTGTGGAAGTAGACGAAGTAAGTCACCCGAGTCGGCGGAATTCAGATGACAATCCCAGAAGGGATGAAAAAAGAGGAAAGAGGAAAAGAGACCGGAACAGCCGAGGATCCAGACGGTATGATCAAGATGAAGATAAGACACAATTAAATGCATACTTGAGCCGGGTCTTGGTGGCAATCAAGAACAGACGGGAAAAGAAAAGCATTCGCTTCCCAAACATTCCGGAAGGAAAAACATTGAGCAGAGATTATGACAAGTATTGTGAGTTTCACAGAGCTAAAGGACATTATATAGACGATTGTAGGGTCCTGGCGGAAGAAGTTCACACCTTAATCAAAGCAAGAAATATTAGCCAATTCGTTAAAGGAGTTACAAGAAGAATCGATAAGCAAGATGAATCCAAGGAAAAGTCTAAAGATGAGAAAAAGGATGATGATGACCGGGGAATAAAAGTGATGGTCATAGAAGGCAGGGATGACCGAGAGCCTCCTTCTAAAAAAGCAAGGCATTCCTTTGACTACCCACTCACAAAAAAGACATTTCAGAGGCCAACAAAGCTTTCAGGAAGGTAACCCTGGTAACTAAAACTTATACAGACTTGCTTGTGATAGAAGTTAAGGTAGAAAGATGCACGGTGTACCGGGTCCTAGTTGATACGGGAAGCTCAGTCAACTTAATAACTAGAATAACATTTGAACAATTGAAGATAAACAATCGCAGAGTCCAGCCAGGCTATGCCACCATGTCAGATTTAAGCGATCATAACACCGTCTCTCTGGGAGAAGTTAAGTTAAATGTAGCCGTCGGGGATAAAGAACATGTGTACCGCACGGATGTGGACTTTACCACTGCTGAAATTTCAGTCAGATTCATAGTATCTTGGGACGTCCCTCTGTATGTGAATCGTTCGCCTTAATTTCCCCATTCTACTTGGTATTGCAAATACCAATCCCAAAGGGGATGGCAGTAGCCATAGAAAACCCCTCGGTAGCACACGAAATGTACGTTGCTTCGTTAAAGAAAGGGAAGCAGCCGGCTCAAAGAGATTTAGAGAAAGACCGGGTAGATATAAATTCGGACAAACATAGTTCAATAGCAGAGCCGGTTGGGGAGCAGGAAGTATTTATGGTTGGACCGGGCAGAGCAATGAAAGTTGTGAAAGATTTAAAAGTAGATACCAAGACAGTAATTAATGCCGTCCTAGTAGGTCAACAGCATTCATTCTCCTGGAGTCACGATGACTTAGAGGGAGTTCGACCCGAAATCATCCAGCACCACCTCAATCTTGATCCGAGCGCGGCCCCAGTAATACAAAAGAAAAGAAAGCATGCTCCGGAGAGACAGAAAGCTATTGAAGAGGAAATTGACAAATTGCTCAAGGCTAAATATATCAGAGAGGTAAATTACCCTGAATGATTAACAAACATAGTATTGGTTAAGAAACCAAATGGGAATTACCGAATGTGTGTGGATTTCACCGATTTGAATAAGGAAATGCTTAAAGATAGTTACCCTATGCCAAGTATTGATCAATTGGTAGACTCCACAGCCGGATACACAGTATATTCTTTCCTTAATGCGAAAGTAGGATATCACCAGATTCCCACGGACCCGTCAGATGAAGAGAAGACCTCCTTTGTTATACACAAAGGGACGTATTGCTACACAGTTATGCCGTTTGGATTGAAAAATGCTTGAGCAACTTACCAACGATTGGTAAACAGAATGTTTAAAGACATGATTGGTGAAACAGTAGAAGTTTACGTGGATGACATGATAGTGAAGAGCAAAGAAGAAGAGTCACATGCGGATGACCTGGAAAGGGTGTTTAAGACATTGTAGGCCTATCGATTGAAGCTTAACCTGGAGAAATGTGTCTTTGGGTTTAAGAGTGGAAAGTTTCTAGTTTTTATGATTTCAGAAAGGGGCATTGAAGCAAATCCAGAAAAAATTGAATCCATAATTAGGATGGAACCTCCTCGTACATTGAATGAAGTTCAACGTCTCAATAGTAGGATCAATGCCTTGGGACGGTTCATCTCTTTCTTTGTGAAGAGATGTATGCCATTCTACAAGGCCATCAAGAAAGACCATGAATTTAAGTGGGACAGAGGTTGTCAAGAGGCCTTTGAAAAAATGAAGGACTTCTTGGCCAAGCCTCCGCTTATGAGCTGCCCAATATTGAGGACACACTCTACCTTTACCTGGCAGTAACAAACGAGGCGGTAGGAACCGTCCTAATCTGGAAAGATGAACAAGATCAGTATCCCATGTATTACATGAGTAAGGTGCTCAGAAATGCAGAGTTGAGATACCCCAAAATTGAAAAACTAGCTTTGGCCTTAATTCACTCAACAGATCGGCTCAGACCTTACTTTTAGGCACACACGGTAGTTGTAAGAACCAGTGTTCCCCTTAAAAAGGTCTTACAGTGGCCGGACACATCTGGTCATCTAACCGAGTGGGCCATTAGGCCCAGTGAATATGACATAAGGTTTGAGGCAAGGAAAGCTTTGAAAGGGCAAGTATTGGCAGACTTTGTGGTAGAATTCACAAGAATCGAGCTAGAGAAAACCATCCCCTCAGAAACATGGACAGTTTTTATGGATGGCTCTTCCTGTACAGAAGGAGCTAGAGTCAGAGTTTATATCCAAGGAATGGAAAGAATTAGGTTATCTTACGCCACCAAACTAGTGTTTCCCTCTACCAACAACGCGGCTGAGTATGAGGCTGTAATTAAGGGGCTTGAGTTAGCCAACGAAATAGCTCCAGACATTATAGTCCTAAAGAGCGACTCTAGATTGATAGCTAACCAGATCAATCGTTCGTATGGAACTAAAAGAGCTGAGATGGTCAAATACTTGGCCAAAGTAGGCAAATTATTGGAAAACCTAGAGGCCAAGGGAACCGAATGAAAGATTATGTACATTTTGAGGAATAAGAATGAAAAAATAGACGAGTTAGCCAAAGCGGCTGCAGGAAAGGACTTATAAAAAGAGCTAAGCTGCTCTTATGAAGTCTTAACCCGGCCGGCTTGTGAGGAGCAAGAAGAAAATTTATAGATTCAGAAGTAATTGGTTGGGTGGATACAACCCCTCTATGATTACTTGGCTTGTGATAAGCTACCAGAAGATAAAATTGAGGCTGAGAAGATTACCTAGAAATCTTTTCGGTATGCTTTAATGGGAGATGAATTATACAATAAATCCTATTCAGATTTGTGGCTCAAGTGTGTCACCCCTGAGTTGAGAAAGCAAATCATAGAAGAAATTTATGAAGGAGATTGTGGATCCCACCAAGTGGCAGAGACACTATACAAGAGAATCGCCCTCGCAGGGTATTATTGGGAATTGGTCAAAACCGACACGGAGGAATATTTGAAAACTTGCCCTCAATGCCAAATACATGCAAGGAAGTCACACCTCCCAAAAGTAAAGCAAAAGCCAATCTTAACCGGCTAGCCATTTATGTCTTGGGAGATTGATATTACGAGGCCAATGCCAGAAGCGTCTGGACAATGAAAGTGGATACTAGTGGCAATTTACCAGTTTTCTAAGTGGGTCGAGGCGAAAGCACTTAGCTCGATCACAGCTAAGAGGATTATTGACTTCGTCTTGAAGCATATAATTACTCGATTTGGGATACTAAAGAGGATAATTGCAGACAACGGCTCGCAGTTCATCTCAGAAAAATTCAAGGATTTCTGCAAAGAGTTAAAAATAGAGAATCGCTACTCATTTAAGGCACATCCGCAAATGAATGGACAGATGGAGGTAACTAATAGAACCCTTGGAGATGGACTGAAGAAAAGAGTGTTGGATTGAAAGGGAAGATGGCCCGATGAACTAATCAAAGTCTTATGGTCCTATAGAACCAACCCCCTGTGGGACAACTGGCCAAACTCCTTACTCCCTAGTCCATGGATTTAAGGCGGTGATCCCAGTTGAAGTAGGAGCTCCATCCGATTGAGTGGCGTATTACATGGAAGAACAAAATAACATTAACATGAGGTATCATTTGGACAACTTAGATGAAAGAATGAAGCGAGCTTGGATCCTCATGGCGGCTTACAAGGCAAAAATCGCAAAATACCATGACAGGCGTGTGCGTGAGGTCATTCTCAAGGAGGGTGATCTTGTTCTCAAGGACTCAGCCGCCTCACAAGTCCGCGAAGGCAAAGGAAAAATGGGCGCCAATTGGGAAGGCCCCTACAAAGTTATCAAAGTCATCGGACCGGCCACCTATAAACTAGGGACTAAGAAAGGCAAAGAGCTTCCTCGTACATGGAACGTTGCTAATCTTAGACCTACTACACAGCAAGTGCTTAGGGAGTTTAGCACCCGCACTCTTTTTCCTTCCTTGGGGATTTTTCCCATTGGGTTTTCCCCCAAGGGAGTTTTTAACGTGGCGGCTCCCCTCAAGTAGATATCCGGATGCATAGAATTCCTGAACTTATATTAATTCATTAATAAAAGCACTCTATCAATTATGCATTTGCCTCAACAAAGTATTGATCACACTTTATGGCAGTTCACCGGCACAACATAAGACCGGTTAAAATTAAAAATGTTTCGCGCGAATAAAGACCTAGTTAAAACTACGGCAAAGTTTTTAGGTAGTAACACCCCTAAACAACATATAATCCGGCAAAGAAATATAAGACCGGCGCAAAACTACTCAATCAAAAAGAAAAAAGGCGTCAGACCTTGAGATAAATAAATTATGCCTGAAAAGGCCTAGATAGAATAATGTGCTTACAAAACTATCAAAGAAAGATTAATAAAGCACAAAGTTGAATTAAATTCAATACATCAGAGGAATCTTTAACAACAGACGGCTCCTGCTCCCCCTCGAGCAGAGCCCCGGCCTCAGCAACCTTCTCGCTCTGAGTATCATCTCCCGCCAGCTCACTCGGGGTGCCTTCCTCCTCTGGTTTAGCCCCTGGATACTTGATGCCTTTTAGCAAGTCTTCTGGGAGATCTAGATGAAGCTACTTGCAAGCACTAAAAATGCGATGCCCAAAGTCAAAGCCGTCATCCACCATCCCCTCAATGGCTCAGATGTGCTCGGCTGCCTCCCCCTCCTTTTTGGTAATAGTGGCTTTCAGATCTTCCCGAGTGACCGCTAGATTAACTTTAACCTCCTCAAAGCTCTTGGAGATCGTCTCATGAGACGACTGGAGAAGCCCATGATCCTCTCTCAACTTCTTCAGGTCCTCCTCCAAAGCTTTGTTTTGGCCAGTCACCTCCTTCACGTGGGTTTTCAGCGTTCGACATATACTAATGGCCTCGGTCAATTTCTCAGCATTTGTTTGCTCCATATCTACCCGGTAGAAAAGATCGGCCGCATGGGATAAAGACTGTATAAAAAACAAAGTAGTCATATTAAACGTATACCAGGATTCATGAGATTGATTTTTTGAAAGGAAATAGTACCTTGGTAATCGACTTAAATAGACGAGCCGCCACCGTTTGGAAATCCTCTTGGTTATACAGATGGTCCTCTCCCACCAATGGAAAAGCCTGGAGGAGAGACTGTTGGACGACAGGCATATTAAGTGAAGGCGTATCACCGGCAATATGAATCAAGGCGTCCTTCACCAGGGTAAGAGGAACCTCAGGTTTCTCTGTCGGAGTAACGTCAACCGCCTGCCGTGAATAATGTTAGTAAATCAAACCACATGAAAGCACACTAAAGTATTGGATGGGATGGAAACGTACCTCGTCAACAACCTTAGCCTTTTTCTTCCCGTCCTTAGTGGATGCCTCGACCGCATCCACATCTCCTCTTTTGACCCCCTTCTTAGGCATCGTCTCTCCGCTCCTACCTAATAAAACTGGACTAGTAGTTTTGTTAGAAGCACCGTCGTGGATCTAGGAAGCCTGGCGGTTATTGGCTTGTTACAGGTTTTTTACCCGCTTAGCTATAGCATCAGAAATCGCGTCTTTAACTCCTCACATTGCTGAAAAATATAAATAAATGTAAATAAAGCAGAAAATAAACTCACCCGGAGGCGGAGGGCTAACATAATACTCATAACCATCGGCGCAGCCTAAGTTGTAGTCGATTAGTCTATGATTATGAACAAAAGCGTAAGAAACATCGGCCAAAGACCACATCCCTCTTCTCAAACGTCCAAATATCTCTACTCGGTCATCCGGGTCATTCTTAGGAACTCTAAAGGGTACATCAAGTGACCACCGAGTGGGAAACGAGGGGGCCTTATCCTTAAGCTCAATAAAGATGAAGAATTGCTTGAAATTCTTCACCGAATCGGCTCTATGGGTAAAGGAATAAAACCCACTCCAGTGCAAAAAATGTAGGTGGTCTTCACCTTTATTCATCTTGCAGGAAGTAATTCGCCTGAAGAACTTCTCATCCAAACCCAGGCCCAGGTTCTCGCATAGCTGGTAATGACTGACTATGTCACCCCAGCAGTTAGGGTGGATCTGAGTAGGGGACACCTTCCAATAATTGAGCAGGTCGCATGCCTTGGGGTAGGGGATAGACGAAGCCGAACCAAGCCTGCTCTAAGTATAGGCTAAAGCATCCTTCAGGCGGTTGATGGACCCGTTGCTTTTCAGTCGGTAGCATTACTCGGCATTTTTGCATCTAAGGGAAGGTGGCCCTCTCGAAGTCCACATCCACCAGATGAATTATTGACATCATATCTTCGATATAATAAGTCGCCTTTTTCTCCCTCATGACCAGCCTAGACGGCTCTACCACCGCCTCCGCCCTAGCCCCCTTCGCTGCTCTTTTCTTCCTATATCCTTTGGGTCCATGGCGAGGGTGCTCAACCAAAGTCAGCCTATCTACCTCATCGCCCTCGTCGCTGTTGCTTGCCCACACTGGGTCGGATGAATGAATTTACGAGCCGGAGGCTGCTTGATCGGATGCCGCCCTCTCTTCATTTCCCTTTACTCGGTCCATCCTCCTGGCCGATCTTTTAATCCTAATGTTAGAACAAATGTTAGATGGGTCAACACTAACATAGCACCTTGACACCGAGTCAGGAAACTCAGCACAATATTTGTCAAATAACCTATCGGCTGAGCCGGTACTTAGGGAGGTAGCAGAAGACATGACCGCCTAGAAAGAAAAACAAAAAACCTAGAACAAGTTAGAGACAAATCTGGTCACTTCATCAAGATCTAGGGTTGTTTTTTCAGCCGGGAGGGGTTTTAACCTTACAACCTATGTTCATTATGTTCATCAGTGTTCAGACCTAAACCTAGAATCCGACCAGCATAAACCTAGAATCCGGCTAGCATGAGCCCAGATTCGGGCAATGTTAAGTTAGTAGTCAAGATCATTCCCATAAGCAAAGGCGTTCACAATTGAAACTATGCCTACCCTAAAAGTGCGAGGTACACCACATATAGAGCATGTAAAACAGTTGCTAAGCAAAGATACATGGCATGGAATCAAGGTTATGGATGACACCAAATAGAAAGCACAAACAATTAGCAAAATAATAGAACCATTAAAAAGATATGAGGAAAGGCACTTACTTGCAAAAAATGGAAGGAACAAAGGTCACCGGAAATAGCCTAGAAAGCTTGAAGAATTACGGGAGTTATGCTGGAAAATTATATGGGAAAAAGTGATGAAATGAGGGGAGACAACGCTTAAATAGGAAGGGAAAATGAAAGTGAAAGGTCTCAATCATTAAGGAACAGACGCGCAGCGCCACGTGTCACTCAACGTGTTGCTGGTTTTAAATTTCAAAAAATCACGCCTACCGCCAAAGGAGGTGAACAGGCTTGGGCTTATCCATGAATCTTTGAGAATGCTTAGACCACCGTCTGCCACGTAGCCCTAGACCATGAGCCGCTTAGAATTCAAGACAGGTTCAATCCGTCAGAAGCCCTAAAGAAGTTCTCTCACTTATGAGGGGGCTTCTGATAACTTGCTAATATATTTTGCCCGTCTCGGCTAAGAGACCGGGTCAACGAAGGGGCCGTCCAGCTCGCCCCCCAAACTAAGTTGGGGAGACCCGACTAGATGAACCGTCTGGAATCCCGTCCCGACTGGGGAAACCCTTAGATTGTGATCACGGGAAGTCTTAGATGGTCGTAACCCCAAGGCGGCTTATAGCCGGCTCGACGATCTCTCTGTGTCCCACAAGAAAGGAGAATTTAGGTCTGACTCTAGTCCCTGTATTCTCTCCATTATCCTTATCTCATTCTACTTGGGATGCAAGGATCGGATATGCATGAAGAGTCCTACACTTATCATAATTCGGACTCCCTATTTCACCAGGAATAGGGCAGCTCCTGCGCCTATAAATAGGCCCATATGGTCAGTACAACAAGCATCGAACAATCACACACTCATAAAGACTTTCATATTGTTTCTTAAGAATCCCTTACTGACTTAGGCATCGGAGGGTCCTCCGGGGTAAACACCGATCGCCTCAAGTTGTGCATTGTTTTGCAGGAATTAGCTCGTTGATACATACACGTTCATAATAATCAAATTCTGAAATATCGGATCCAGATACGATATTTTCAAATGTGTAATCTTGTGTCAAGAAAATTAAGAGATACTATCTTACTCTGTTTGTTTTTGTTTAGTATCAAGGTACTTATTTGACAAGTAGTGAAATTTGAATTGTTCACAATATTATACCCATGAACACGTGTGCTTGTGAATCTACACTAAAGAAGACTTGATATAATAGTTTGCTATGTTTAGCATGCTTGAACCATGCTATGCACCATATTTGGTTTTGTATTTGTATTTATATTTGAACATAGTACAGTTCTTCTGAGAAACCTTGTTGTCATATATAATGTAATGAGTAGTTTATCATTTACATTATTACACTACAAGAAATTATTGATAATATAAAGTGGTTGAGTTTGAAGCTGTGATTCTAGAGGTTACAGGTTCGAATTCACATTCGGATGAAGTGCAATAGAGTTTTTCTTTTTTTATTATTGTAAGTCCAATGAAAATTTTTTTTTATAAAAAATGACTAATAAAACTAGACGGCGGGAGTAACATAAATGTCAGTGAAACCAGTAGTAAACTTAAATGCTCGTCACCAATGCTCTTGATTTTTAAAATGAGTTATGGCAGGTACAATACCTGTTATGTGTAACTCATTTGGATAATCCAATAGAAGGACCATTCCTAAGGAGTGGATAATAAGGACGACTGTCCAGGATTCATAATAAAAAAAGGCTTAATATAAATTTTTAAACTTCTTAATTTTTAGTGTATGATATATAAAAATTAGTTGAGATTTGATCAAATAAGAATTCTCTAAAAATCGATAAATTCAATTCATAACATCTTTAAAATATTAATTTTTTTATTATAATTTCACAACCAAGATTTTTTTATAACTTTCTAATTTCTTTGCAAAGTGTCCAAAAATATTTAAAACGTGTCTGCCCTAATTTTTTTTGCCTTGCCCAAGGCCCTGAAGAAGTTAGTAACGGGCATGTGCAATGGTATAATGATAATTAGTCCTTTGAGTTCTAATTAGGCTGAAATCATCCTCTTATTCCCATTCAAAATGGAAAAGAGCAAGTTTAATTTGGTCTTTTTCCATCTAGTCTACAATACTTGTCAAATCACAAAATTGTGACTTTTGGCATTGTGCAGGGAGTAGGGATACCTCAGCCGAAGGTAAATTTGAGATTCATTTTTATAAAATAGAATGAATTATCGATTTTTAAACACGATTTTTAAACACACCGTAATAATGAGTTTGATATCTGTAATTCGAAGGGAATTCAATTAATTTCATTTATATGATAAAATATCAGCTACATGCATGAAAACGAAATAAATTCCTTCTAAACCTATGGTTCCAACACCTAAGCTTTGATAAATGCGCTCTTCTTAGTCTTATATGCAACATCAAATTAAAAACAAATTGAAAATTTGAAGAAGAATGGGCAGTTTAGTTGTGCTTAATTCAGTTATTTTTTTTAAAAACTCAATTTTCAAGCTTTTCTTAGAAGTAAAATATTAAATTTTAAAAAAAAATAAATCAATCAATTTCTATTAATTAGCATGAAAGAGTTATTTAAAGCCAAAACATATAATTCTATAAAAAATTTATGAAAACAACTTATTAAAATATAAACTTGAAAAGCAATACTAATCATGCAAAAGAAAGATTTGAGTCTTGATTGTGATACCATTTCATAATGCATTGAAACACGTCATGTTATAATGATGTTGCCTGCCAAAATTGGCAATTCAGGCAAGCACCAAATTTGAAATGAGTGGGGCAACCATTGCTCTGTTAATGTAATGAAGCAATAAATATAGTCCTTTCCATCAAGTGGGAATCATCATCAAGACCTTTGTACCAATTTTTGAATATTAACTTCCTTTTCATTTACATTATACAAAATAATTCCATATTTACATCTTACATCCAATTGTGGAGAAAAATCACCAACAAATTGAAAGTTTACAACATTTATGTTGTTTTGACACTTTAGTGAGATATGAATTCATGCTCAATATTGCACTTAGCCATAAAAAGTTTTTGTTTGATAAATATCTCATTTCTTTAGTTTTTTTTAACCAAGCCACCATTCCTCATTTTAGGGAATTCCCTAAAATAAGGAATGAATATGAGAATGATTGAGTCCAACAATTTCTCATATAATATTTTCCAAAATAAGGGTTTTTCATATGTGAAGAATGGATCTATTCTCCATTTTAGAGAATAGATTAAAATAATATTACTTTTTATATTTTTATTGTTTTTAGGTTTTGTTTTGTTATTATTTTTATTATTTTAATAGTAAAATATTATTATTTTAAAGGATAAACTTTAAAAAATTACATTGTGATTTCACTCATTTGTAAAATAGGGTTTGAGAAATCTCTTTTTGTAAAATGGGGTTTGTGGTTTTAAAAAATTATAAAAAGGGGTCTCTGGCTTCGAAATAGTAGTGTTATATTGAATATTTTAAATAATTTAATATTCTAATAATTTAACCTTATTATTTAAAAATTATATATCAAAGTTTGAGTAATTTTTAGAAATTTTTTTTTATTTTTTTTATATTTTTTAAGTATGTTATCATAATTTAATTAAAATAAATATTTGCATTACTAAAAAAATTTTAAAATTTTTCACTGATGTGTATTATTTTTTTAATAACAATTCCAAAAAATTTCATATAAAAACGAATAAAATTACGTATTTTCGTAATATAATTTAATTTTGAAGATTCTTTATTTTAAATTTTTTAAAATCACAGACTGTGTTTTGTAAAAAAAAATTTCTCAGACTCCGTTTTATAAATGAGCGAAACCACAAAATACTTTTTTAAAATTTACCCTATTTTAAAAGGAATTTAAATTGAGGAATGTAAAATGAAAAAGATGATTAGAACAAAAATACTCTATATCCCAAAAACGGGTTTCAGAAGTAGAAAATGGATAACATTACTACTACTATCTCAGACACTATGAATGTCTCCTGATAATTGCAATAGGATGTGTCCATTTATCTATCTTTATATTAAAAAAAAGTAGGTTTGTAAAGATTTTGCAGGTGTAAAGCGGAGGCAACTACAGCCCATAAATTTTAGCTGTAAATAACTTTGGCGTGGTGAATAAAAAAGTCATTAATAATTTAAATGAAAGGCAGAGGCGGAGCCAGGGGTAGCGGCGGCGGTCGGCCGCCCACCCCCCTGGCCGGAGATTAAAAATCCACCGATATATATACGCTGCTCCTGCGCCTTCTTCTTCAGTGAGTTCTTCAAGTGCCGCCCCCTGCAAAAACCCCATGAATTCTGATGTTTATCTCCTCTGTTACTTTCTTTTTTCGGCGTCGTTTCGTGTTTTATTTTTTAATGAACAAAACGACGTAGTTTAGTCCTTACGTAATTAGGTTAATTTTTTTTCTATGTTTACCATTTGGCCAATTTGCTCCCTCACCAAACCGAAACAAATTTGGCCTGCCAATCCCAATTTCTCGAAACGTCTCTGCCTCCTCCGCCATCGGTCGCCGGCGGCGGCAAAGAAGCTTCAAACTCCGGTAAGTAATCCTCTTCTTTCTTTTCCAAGCTTCAAACGCCTCTGTGGCTCTGTTTGTTGTTTTGTAAATTGTAATTAGTGCCTACCGGTTAGTTATGTACATAAGTTGTGTTAGAAATAGACATGTTTGCCGGCGGCTCTATCCATTGGACTTGGCCCGAATTCGCTTAAATGGGTCGGATTTGGACACTTATTTTATTATAAAGTCCGGATCGAGTCCGAGCCTGTAAAAGTCTGAAGTTTTATGGGCCGGACTTAATTTTTATATAAATATCCAAGTCCGGCCCGATGAATAAAAAATATATTTATATTATATTTGATAGTTTATATAGATTTTTATATTTTGATTACTAATTATTTAACTATATATATTTTACTTAAAAATGTAATTGTATCTAAAATTTAGACATTTTTATATAAAATTTATAATTTTTTTCAATTTAGTTTACAAAATATAAAAAGAAAAAAATATCAATGGACCATGGCCGGACTTGAAATGAGTTAGTAAGCCCGGTCCAACTCCGAAATTCTAAATCATGAACTTGGATCGGGCTTGAATTAGTATTTTTTATAAAAAGCCCGGCGGAGTCGGCCAGAGCCGGCCAGGTCTAGTTAGAAATGATCAAACAGGTTCAAATTGCATTTTTTTTTCTTATTAGGTGGCAGTCCAATTTTGTCTCTGTGGCACTAATTGTTGATTTTGGAGGATAGGATTTGGTATTGTCGTATTGACAATGGTGCATTGTATAGACTTGGATGCTTTTCGCCAAACTCAGATTATTTTGTTTGCATTTATGCATTTGCTCATCTCAATCGATCAATGCATTCTTGATTTCTTGCTGACTTATGGGTAGTAGCTTCTTGTTGACAATTTGTGCATAATGAAATAGCATTTCCAATATCCTATGTTTGCTTTTTACTGTCCAAGACTCCAAGTAGAATTTCTGTAAATTTTACACTAAATATGGGATTGTTCTTTTGATTCGGGGCTATGTTAGACTTGCATAAAAATATCTAGGCTAAGTTAAAAATAACTAGCCTAATAAATTGATTTCAATAAAGTTGTTGATTGGTTATGAAATTGTGTTATATTTTATTTTGTAGGTTGCATCACATTGAAATTATTTTGCAACATTTTCGGAAAATGAATACTCGTATAACTCAATTATCTAGATCGTTAACTATATCCAATTATATTACTTTTTGCTTGTGTATGTATTTTGGATTACGTGTATATATATATATAGATAGATAGATTCGTCGGCTCGAAATTTTTTCTCTTATAGTGCGCCCCCCGTCTTGTCGAGTTCTGGCTCCGCCACTGATGAAAGGAAACCTTGAAACATCGGTAAAAATGCCTGTGCAACAAATAAGTCATATATTAAAGACATACAATCAACCATTACTAATTTATAGATAAAAATGTTCGAACCTAAGACCTTCGATTTATTAAAAACAGCTCTAACCAAACTAGCTACCAATACTCTCTCTCATTTTGTTCAGAAATTCGAAACTTGAAGCTCTATAATCGTTTCCGGCAGTGGGGCCCACCGCCATCGCATTAGAGTTGCCTTCAAATCATGTCGCCATACATTCATCATATTGTAAATTCATTATAACGAATAACTGAAGATCAACGGCCATATTTGAATAACAAAGTTAAGTGTGCCTAGCATATTCCCCTAATAATATTGGTTTTAAAAATCTAGCAAATTCCACTCATAGTTCCATTCATAAAGTGTATATATAACTATAAGCATGCCATTAAGAGGGTGAAAAACAGAAAACTCCAAGCCCCTTTTCCCCAACAAAAACAGGCTTAGAGATTAGTACTAGTATTACTTATGGAAATAGGAGTTCCAAACCAGAGAAATTTTGAAGTGAAACTAACCAAAAAGAGCATTGTCAAAGCTTCAAATCACTTCCAAAACTCCCAAACTATAACTCTATCAAACCTTGATCTCCTCTCTGGCCGATTTCCAGTCACCTATGTTTATTTCTATGATAACCCTCAATCTACTAGCTTTTCCTCCATCATGGAATCTCTAAAGAACTCCCTAGCTAATAATCTAACCTATTACTATCCCTTTGCCGGCCGTATTGTTCTTAATCCAGCTAGTCATGAGCCCGAGATTATTTGCAACAACAACGGAGCTCTTGTCGTTGAAGGAAATGCCAACATATGTTTGAAAAACTTGGATTTTTACAACCTTGACAAATCTTTGGAGGGCAAGCTTGTATCTTTAACCCCCGATTTCCCGACACAAATCCAAGTCCTACAATACATTTGTGGAGGCATTTCGATAACATTTACCTTCGATCATGCCCTAGGGGATGCAAGTGCCTTCAGTAAGTTCCTCCTTTCATGGTCTAATATCGCTCTAAATAAGAAACTATCTTTCATGCCAGACCACCGAAGAAACCTTTATCCTCGAAATCCTCCTCGCTATCACCCTTCGTTGGAAAATATTTTCGTCAAGTGTAGTATGGAAGATATAATGAACATGCCGCCGAATAACATCTTGCTCAAGCGCCTTTATCATATCAACATATCGAACATCAATCGTTTGCAACGTATGGCTTGCTTAGGTGGCGACGAGAGGACGAAAATCGAAGCATTCTCAGCCTATGTATGGAAGATCATGGTTACTGCTATTGATGGAAAGCATGAGAAGTGCAAAATGGGATGGCTAGTTGATGGGCGTTCAAGAATACACGGAGCTCGAGATTCACTTCCCGATTATATCGGAAATGTGTTGTCTTTAGCTGTAGGAGAGGCAGCGGTTGAGGAAATTAAACGAGGTTCGATATCCGATATAGCTAGTAATGTTCATGATGCTATATTGAAGGTTGCAAACCGAGATCATTTCATGGATTTGATAGACTGGGTTGAGTGCCATAGGCCTGGTTTGATGCTGCCGTATATTGTGTTGGGGCGTGGTGGTCCAGCTGTGGTACTGTCATCAGGCCGGAGGTTTCCTGTTGCAGAACTGAACTTCGGATTTGGTAGTCCTGTGCTAGGCACGGTTTCTTCTACTATACAGAGAATAGGAGTCGGATACTTGAACCAGAGGCCAAGTGCTAGAGGTGATGGCTCATGGACTGTGTCTGCTATCTTATGGCCAGAACTAGCTGCGGCGTTAGAGTCGGACACCATTTTTGAACCAATGTCGGCTAGTCATCTTCCATCTTAAATTTTCTTTCCTCTTCGACTCGTTAGAAAACGTACTGAAATAAAAGAAGTTTATAAACAATGTGAACTAAAACTTCATGCCAACATGTTCAATAAAGATACTGTAGCTAAATTTATGTTTGCAGTAAAAGCAAGATTCATCAACCAAATATATACAATTGAATGCAATGCTCTCATCCGAAGCAAGTTTCATAGCCACTTTCTACTTAAATCCCTACCATTAATTTGATGGAAATGTTACCATATAGTTACCAAAAAAACTTAAGCTTATATTTATCATCATACGACATGGCTAAAGAAACTATTCCAAATATGATTTACTAATATGAATTATCAAAATCCCAACTTCGAGGGAATTTAAGGATCATGATCCCTTCGTATTGCACAAAATCAGATGTAGCATGCTAAGGGAACAGTTCTCTTTTCCAAGTTCAGAAAGAATATTATCTGTTTCATGGAAAAAGTGGCAATAAAACTACCTTTGGTCACCAAAGATTTTGCCTGACAGTTCTGTAACCCCTGCAAAAATAATTATAACACACGGATGAATAAAAAAACTAATACCATTGGAGAAGCAATATACAGAACAATATAGAATAAGATTGGACAAAACTCCATACACAAGTCATGATGAAATCATGTAAAAAAAGATGTGGGATAAGGTAAGACTAGAAATCTCCAAATGGAAGTAACTAAGATGTAGTGCATCTTCCAAAAAAACAACTTTTAGTCGTTATCAATTTTAGGATCATTAATTCTAAAAAGATGCATCCATTAGCCCTGTTATACATGTGCCACTAGACCAGTTTAATTGCATTAATCCATGTCAACATGTTCTCAAAACTTATTATAAGGCACATCTAAAGCAACCTAATAGACCAGTTTGATAAAGGCCACATATCCTTAAAAATAAACCGAATTGGCAATAAAAGTACACGGGCTAAAAAATTGAAATATTCTGCAAAGTACAATGGCCAAAAATGGCCTTTTACCAGTACAGTTTCAACTGCTCAAACCCCTTGTACGCTCGATAACCATGAAAAACCCATTTCAGTAAAGTACTTATAAACAAATATGAAGTGCAGGGTGGAGCTCACGGAAAGAAAATTGAAAAACTTTTACAATAATAGGTTCCAGATTTTATAGCCATGTTTGGCAAGCCTTTGTAACTGTACATAAATCTTTGTTCAAATACAGACAGCAGAAGCCAACTTCAAGATTATATTTTACCAACTCAAAAAGGTCAATTACTATCATAATTTGCACATTCTAAATGCATAATGAGTTGGATAATGAAGATGTTAACAAGCAGAACAAAACATAAACTACAATCCAGGTAACATAGTTAAAGACTAGTATTTAAAATTGGAAAAGAAACTACAATCCATGAGTTGGATAGTGAGGTCTGCTTATCCTTTCCAACATCCTATCCAACAAGTTTATTACTACTTGATCACTGTTAGGCTCCATATATCAGAATTATTATCTAATAATGTAGTAATCAACAAAATATGCAATCATTGACTTTCAAAACCACTAAAAGCAGGGCAATCCAAGACTTTTGAAACCACTAAGGGCCAGTTTGGAATTGCGGTTTGAGCTGCTTTCAAAATAAGTTGTTCTCACAAACTTTAAATAGAACTAAATATTTTGGCTTTGAACAACACATTTTGATATTTCATACTAAATAATTAGGAACTTTCTGAATTTTTTTTCGAAAATCAAATCTGCAACTTTCAAAAAAAGCTTGAAAATGGAGCTTTTCAGAAAAGCTGCAAAACACACAGCCAAACTGCCCCTAAAAGAAAACTGAATTCACGTGTATTGCACCAGACCATTATAGCCATGCACTGGTTTCCAAATGCCAAGTTTTTCCTTAATACATAGAGCGCAACACATTGATCATGAAGAAAATAAAAAAGTATCTGATAATGCTTAATTATAAAAATTATGTTCAGAAATTCTTGTGAGCATATTATACTTAAAACTCAAAAGTACTTATGATATCACACAGGTGATGATTAAATAATACACACAGGTGAATCAACAGGGACATCTTAAAGCGTGGGAGGGGAGATAGAGTCATAGTGAGAGACAGTAAAAGTACAAACAGGAAAAATGAGTGAAGAAGCACAAGTACCTTGAAACTTTCAATATTTGAATTGAACCATGTAGTTCCGTCTATCAACTGACGAATCATCTTGTCTAAATTCATTCTTTAGTTATTTTCCTTCATTGAATTGGTCCCACGTATCACATGACTCTTTTACTCACATACAAGTTGAATATGGACCTGCTACAGCATATGAAAATAGAAAGAGGAAAGGTCAATCCGTACATTATTAGAAGCAAATAAAAATTTATTCAAAATCCCCCAAATTTAAAATGAATGATTTATTGGAACTAAAATTGCACTTAGATTAGTACGATACTATGATTCAAAGGTTCCTGTTATACGTACCTATTTTAGATAAAGATATATCATAATTGACATATTCTGATCTCCAAATCTAACAAAAAAAGTGTCGAAGGCTTCTTTGGCAAAAACAAAAAGCCTTCCACTATCTTTTCAATTTGTAGTTTATATAAATTTGTTTACATCGATTAGTCGTTTCAAGAATCCAAAAGTAATTCACTTTCTCTGCAATGAAATTGATGAAAAAGATAGAAACGAATTAAAATACAAATTGTTAACCATAATATCAAAAGCTACTAGTGATATTAGAATATCGAACAGCATAAAGATAACCTAGTGCATGTGCCACTAACAATAAAATGGTTAAAGCAAAATAATATGGAATTGAGTATCAAAGAAAACATGCAAGAAAATAAGCTTTTATTACACATTGTATTGGCACAAAACATATTTACAGGATATAAAACCTAATAACTTGTGAAATGAGAGCAAACAGAGGAACACGCATTAGAGGGAAAGAAAAGAAAAGATTTTCATTCTCAACACACAAACTCTGATTCAACTCTGTTTCAGCATAGCATAGATGTTTCTTGGAAAAATGTAATTAATGAATTAAAATTTTTTTATTTACATATATTAAAAAAAATATACAAACCTCAGAGCTGCAATTACAAAACGTGAGTCTTCAGGAGAACATGAGAGAATGGTAGACCAACATTCGCCGTCTAACAGCATCCTTCCTAAGAAAAATAGGCGTTTGAGGCACAAAAAAATCAAGGATAACAAGTTGCAAAATTTAGACCCTGAACAATAAACCAATAACAAATTAGTGTCTACTCACAGTTAAATATTGTGCATAACCAAGATCTGCGCCATTCAGTGACAAGAATGTCTTATAACCCAACCTTAGGTGTGATACAAATCATTCTTGATTTGCAACTATCGATTGCCGATGCAAACCATCAACTAATGTATTGTAAGTAATTTCATCTGCAGCAAACCCTCTACTGGACATAAGATCACATACTTCAAAAGCGTCTCCTACCTTCCCCTCCTTGCCGAATCCATTTGCAAATGCATTATAAGTAACAACATCAGGGACGATTCCTTTTTCAGTCATCTCATGCAGAAGTTTAGTTGCTTCTTCTGTATTACCCATTTTGCAACATGCATGTATCATGATAGTGTAGGTGATCTTGTTAGGATGTACATTGTTTAACAACATTTCCTGCAACAGTTTATCAACTTTATGCATCAGCTCTAGCTTACAATAACCACCAATAAGGGCAGTATAACAGACAACATTAGGCACAATGCCGTCCTTCATTTCATTCAGAAGGCGATATGCATCGTCCACTTGGCCAATACAGCATAATCCATGTATAAGAGAAGAATAAGTCGCATAAGTTTGAGGTATGCCTCTACTTCTCATGTCATCACGTAGTCTATATGCTTCTGTCATGTTCCCGTGGTCACAGTAAGCCCTGATCATTATGTTGTACACAATCGAGTTCAACTCCATTTTCTGAGTTATCATCTCTTGAAACAATTTTTTACCCTCTTCAACTTTTTTGGCTTTACAATATCCTTCTATCAAGACCCCATATGAATGAACATTTGGAACATGACCATTCTTCCTGAGTTCATGCCAAAACCTACCAGCTTCTTCAATTTTACCCACATTACAGAGGCCATGTAGCAGCAAATTGTAAGTATATAGATCCGGCTGAACTCCTTGCTTGATCATCTCTTCCTTCAGTTTAAAACAATCATCAATTTTACCTTCCTTGCAATATCCGAGTATGAGCGTGTTGAATGAGATGCTGTCAAAATTTAAACCGCTTTCGATCATTGACATGAGAAATTTAGAAGCTTCTTCCGTTTTACCCCCTTCACACATTCCATGAATCAGAGCATTTGAGGTTGCAGAACTAATAGCAAAACCTTTCTCCAAGAGCCTCTTCCAGACTTCAATTGCCTCTAAAAGCTTCCCATCTTTACATAATCCACATATCAATAAGGTAAGCAGACCATCACCAGGCCTCAAATTTCTCAAAAGCATCTCCTTAGTAAACCGCAACGCAGGATCAAACCTACAATTCATGCATAATTTACGAATAACAGAAGTAAAAGCACCCTGGTTTATAACTAAACCCCCAATTAGCATTTCCTTTAATGTATGTGCAGCATGTTCCACTTGATTACTCTTGCAAAAACCACTTATTAGTGAATTATAAGTTACGGAATTCGGACTTATACCTTTGGATACCATATCATCTCTTATTTCTATTGCCTTACTAGTATTCCCCATCTTGCAATACCCATCAATTAATGTGTTATAGACGACAATATTGGGGACTAAACCTTTGTGAGACATTTCGTCAAATATACATTTAGCTTCATCAAATCTCTCCAGCTTAACCAACCCGTTAATGAGAACACTGTAAGTTACTAGACTCGGGTCCACTCTCTGCTTCACCATCTTTTCCTTGAATTGAAATGCCTCATTCAATCTTCCATATTTGCACAAACCATGTATTATATTATTATACGTAACAACATTAGGAGCAACACCCATTTGTTCCATTTTATGGAACAATTCAATGGCATCCTCCACTCTTCCTCCCAAGCAAAAGGCATTGATCATGATGCTAAACAAGAAAACATCAGGAGTGATACAACCGCGAGATATAATATCAAACACATCATAGCTCATCTTTAACTCATTAGCTTTCACTAAGGAACTCAAGAGAAAGGAGCAAGTTCTCAAAGATGGAAAAATCCCCTTACGCGCCAATAAAATAAATTCATCAACGGCAATACCAAATCCAAGATGTTTAAATTGTGTGCAGTAAACATGAATGAGCAAATCAACTACTTTAACCGCAACTTCCGGCTCAAACACAGAAACCAAATCTGATATAATCAAACCAATCTCAATAGGCTTCCTCTGAAAACTACTCTCACGTGAAATCGGCAATTTTCCATCTATCAAACGAATTAAGAGTAACCTAGCAGGCGAAATAAGATCGGAAGAAACTAACAACCGAATTAGGAGGCAATAAGAGCGAGGCGTGAAAGAAAACTTACAAGTCTCGGATGCAAAACGAAAAAAATTTAGAGCCGTTTTGGGATTCACATTGGATCCAATGGCAAGAAAATACCTATCAAACTCGTGAGGGGAAAACAGGGGCAAAAGTTTTTGACAGCTAGAAGAGTGAAAAGACGAATTGGAAAGAATAGACAAAAGAGAATTCAATAAAGTCTGATCCAAAGCTTGCTGAGGAATTGGAGGCAGCAAATTAGACTGTAGAGGATGAGGTTGATGGCGTTGTTGAAGGGCGAATGTGATACAGGTCAAGGGACGTGTAACAGGAGGATAAAAAAGGATGGATTTGATGGCAGTGAGCCTTCTCAAATCCATTAATGAATCTGAGTGGTTCGGAAGGAGTTATTTAGGTGAAGAAGAGGGCTACAGCGGAATAAAAGAAGCCATAAGAGGATACAAGTATGCCACGATGACAATATGTTAAAACACCAGATACCCGCCGCCGTGCGGTGGAGCCGCCAGCCAGGGAGGAAAATACTGGCAAATCAGGGTTCAGGCGAGAAAGAAAGAGCAAATATGAAGAGAGGGGTTTGTTATTTTGGGCTGTATTGCTGTTTATTTTGGGCTTTACGCTTAATTGGACCTAACTTTCCTATCTACCAGGGGAAATTATCACTATAAATATCAAAATAACTCAACGAAAAATTATATCTTTCTAACCATTTTAAGTTTTTCTTTTTACCTTTATATGCCGTATTTACATCCCATGTAATTTGGTGATTTTTTTTAATTTGTTTGGCTTGTTTTGCATTTATATCTCAAACGGTTCATTTTTTCTACATGCCGCTTTACTGTTTTTTTTTCTCGTCTCATTTTTATCTTCGAAACGCCATCAATTGTTATATATTTTTTCCAAATTTGTTTTTTAACTGTTATATATGTGTTATAATTCTAATATAAGTCTCTTTGTATTTGCAATATTCATTGAACTGTTATACATCTGTTATAAATCTATTATAAATCTGTTATAAGTCTAATATAAGTTGTTATCAGTCTAATATAATTTGTTATAAGTCTAATATAAGTCTCTTTGTATTTGGAATGCTTATTGTACTATTACATATCTAATATACAACTGTTATAAATATGTTATAAGTCTAATATAAGTCTTTTTGTATTTGCAATGCTCATTAAACTGATATACGTCTGTCATAACAGATATATAAAACATTTATATTAGATTTATAGCACATTTATAGCAGATTTGTAACAGATACCAAAGAACATACAGATTATGTCAAACACTTTTATAATAGTCATATCTAATACAAGACTATTATAAAATCTGTTATATATTTCATCAAACACTTGTAGCAAACATTTATCAGGCTTGTAGTAGACATACAGATTTATTCTAGGTTTATAACAGATTTATAACACATTTATAACAGATTTGTAACAGATACAAAAGAACATACAGATTATGCCAAACAATTTTGTAATAGTCATATCTAATACAAAACTGTTATAAATCTATTATATATTTCATCAAACACCTATATTAGAAATTTATCAAGCTTGTAGTTGAAATATATATTTATTCTAGGTTTATAACAGATATATAACACATTTATAACAGATTTATAACATATGCAAAAGAACATATAAATCGTGCCAAACACTTTTATAATAGTCATATCTAATACAAAAATGTTATAAATTTGTTATATATTTCATCAAACACATGTATTAGACTTTTATTAAGCTTGTAGCATACATACATATTTATTTTAGGTTTATAACAAATATATAACACATTAATAATAGATTTTTAACAGATACAAAAAAAACATACAGATAATGCCAAACAAATTTATAATAGTCATATCTAATACAAAAATGTTATAAATCTGTTATATATTTCATCAAACACATATATTAGACATTTGTCAGGCTTGTAGCAGACACATAGTTGTCAAAAGCGCTCGCTTTTGCACTTGAAGCGCAAAAGAGCAGCAAAGCGCACCGTTTGCACTTTTGTTAAGACAAAGCGCAGGGGAGGTATAAAGCGCAAAAAAGCACATGCTTTTGTTATATAACAAAGACTTATAACAGATTTATATTAGATATGTAATGGTTTCAATGAGCATTCCAAATACAAAGAAACTCATATTAGACTTATAACAGATGTATATTAGATATGTAATAGTTCAATAAGCATTACAAATACAAAGAGACTTGTATTAGAGTTATAACAAACTTATATTAGACTTATAACAGATTTATAATAGATTTGTAACAGATGTATAACAGTTTAATGAGCATTGCAGATACAAAGAGACTTATATTAGAATTATAACACATATATAACAGATGTATATTATATATGTAATAGTTCAATAAGCATTACAAATACAAAGAGACTTATATTAGACATATAACAAACTTATTTTAGACTTATAACATATTTATAATAGATTTATAACATATTTATAATAGATTTATAACATATGTATAACAGTTCAATGAGCATTGTAAATACAAAAAGACTTATATTAGAATTATAACAGATATATAACAGTTTAAAAAAAATTGGAAAAAAATATATCACAATGGATGGCGTTTCGGAGCGACATGTCAAAAAAATGAACGGTTTGAGAGATAAATGTAAAATAAGTCAAAAAAATTAAAAATAAACACCCAAAACACATGAACTTGTATAAGGATATATGAAAAGTCATTAAAAGCGTATAATGGTAATATAAAAAGTAATTAAGTTTGTGGTATTTTGCTTTGAAGTATTTTGGTAATTTAATAAAATTTTACATGAAATTATTTTTGCCATGCATTTATGTGTTTTCCCCATGGTTGGAATAAAACATTCTTGTCCTAATAGTACCAAAATAATCCAATTCCAGTAAGCTGAAAATTGCAGAGGGGGTTCCATCAGAATATGCACTCCCAGTGACTCAAAAGCAGCCATTCTAGCCATGGCATCTGCACAAGCATTGCCTTCTCGATATGTATGTGTAATTCTATATTGGTGTAGCTTCAAGAGGCCTTGCCTTATGCTTTGAAAAATGTTGCGTAGAGGGTGTTATGCCGCCACCGAGTCTGGTTCATTAAGCATTCTGACAACCTCGGAACAATTAGATTCAATAATAATATAAATACTATGATTGGGCCTAACTTGTTAGCTTAAGCTTTTGGATGAGATGGTTCCATGGCATGGTATTAGAGCAGCGTAGACCTAAAAGTCGAGAGTTCAAATTCTGACAACTCCATTTATGGAATTATATTACAATATGTTGTACCCGTTTCACGCCCATGAGGCATTCGCGTGCCGGGGAGCATCAAAAATAATTATAACAAGACTTAACCTTTCAGCTTAAACTTTTAGGTGAGATGTTTCCGGTGACAACTTTTTCATGGAGCAACAAAGAACACTACAAAAAGTATTAAAATATTGAATGGCAATGTACCAATTTGTTCACTCTCTCTGTGTCTATCTCTTACTTTGGACCTTTTTTTAAGAAACCATAGTATTTTTGGGCATTTGCACTCGTTGATTAATGCATTACCAACAGGCAAACCCAAAATTAGACTCGATGGGGCAAATTTTAATGAACCGAATCAATAAATATATGCACATTACAATAACAAATCTTAATTCTGACTAATATATAGATCATCAATTAATTGATAAGCCATAAATTTTGTTGATTTTTTTAAAAAAAAATTAATAATAGAGGGAAATAACACTACTTAGATTTTTTTTTCTCATCTGGTTCACCGCTCCGACTACATCCAGATCCAATCCGGGTCACGCACGTGGCTGTGGTGGGTGAGTCTCCCAATAAGGATTTTCTGCATTTACTAGGTCTCGAATTCGAGACCTTGCTTAAACGGTACCAAGTCGCTTACCATACGAGCATGAAAATCTAGGTAGTAGGTTTATCACAAAGTGCAACATACAATATATTGATTGGAGTCTTCTGATAACCATTTTTACAAGATTAAATTCTACCCAAGTTAAAACAAAACTTACATAGAGAGTCAATCATGCAAAGCATAATCTGAGCTGAATTAAGTACAAGAGACTATTGATTCAATTCTTCTAGTAAGGAAATTTATAAGAATTAAACAGAGAGTTGATCATGCGCATCTTAGGTCTTGAATTTCAAACTTTAACCAGCTGAGCTATTGATATTCCTTGTTGTGAACATGCTACTTAAAATTATTATATATTTTTTCAAACGCTGTAGTTTCCTTGGCTTCTACATGGAACTGCCTCTGGCATCACCACTTATTCATCATTTTACATTTGCGTAATATAAATTTACATTCAAATGGTGGTAAGATAAAATTTTAAATTTGGTGGTACAATAAATCTTTTTTGCCAAAGTTTTACAAATTATAGACCCTCGAAGAGGTCCCATATAGGGTGGGTTTCAAAAGGCCGATGGAGATTCGGCCACTTCATTTAAATGCAAAGTAATAGTGATGTATTATTTATTAAGTGAAGATGGTTCAAAATACTCAACATCCTTTTTTTAGTAAAAGTTAGGGCCGATAAATCGGGTTCGAATGTATTAAAATAGAAAGAAAAAAACATACAAAATAAGAGAAAAGAAAAAGAAGAAGCTTACAAGAAGTTTAATACAAGAAATTGCTTACAAGAAGCAAAAACATGAAGCAAGTCACACATATGATAAAAGAAACTACTAACTAAAGGGACCAACATCCATTTGTGGTGAAGTGTCTGATGCCTCAGATTTGAACTCACGAGCAGAAATGTCATCTAGGGGATCGAAACCGGCAAACCTTTTTAACTGTAAAAATTGTACCAAACTTTTACATCAAAATAAGAAGTTAAAAATTTCTTTCTTTTCTTATCCTAAATAAAGAAGGAAGAACTTCTTCCTTCCTTCTTTGTCTAATACTTTTATCTTTTTCACACATCATTGAGATGGAGGAGAAAGTTGTAGGGGAAGAGAAAGAAGAAAGAAAAAAGCTTCCTTCTTCCTCCCCAAACAAGAAAAAGAAAAATAATTTTTAGTCAAAAGATAAAACTTTTCACTCTAAACTACCTTAAAATTTTAATATATAATATAAAGTTAATGCTTAAATGAAAAAAAGTTGCCAAATCATAGAGTGAAAAAAGGGTTTAATATATATGATCAATTTCTGTTTTACCAAAATATTACAAATATGATGGGCCACTTATATGATAATATGCGTTTTTCAGTGATACCCTTAATACACATTTGATGTCTTTGAAATAAAAGGTTTCTTTTGTCTTGTTCTTTTCAATACTGGAATCAATTTCTTATACTTTTGAGCTGTTTTATTTACATTATGTGTCGACTTTCAATTTTCACTTTACTGGATGTATAAACCACACCTAATTTTTCAATTTGATTGCCAATTAATGTCAGCATGGCTCTGGCGGCTATAAACACACCTGATATAGTGGGACCCACTCGTCAGTGTTACCTCCGAAACGCTTATAAATATTAGTTCTCTCACATATGAGGTACATCTTCACCACAATGTTTATTACAGTTATTTACCATTCCTCTCCCAATATTACTAACTTTATCATTAGAGGAACTTCGCCGGAATCCCGGTGCAGTTTACCAATATCGTGTTTCGCAGATCCGGAGGACCAGAGTCATCCAAGAGCCATTGAAGGAAATCAAAAATTAATTTATTTGTGTTGTGAATAAATGTTCCATGTGATAACACATATAAAAATAACAGATATAAGCCACATACTTTGAACAAAAATTTGCATTTGTTCAGCTGCTAAAAATCTCAACTCAAAAATCAGTAAGGGTTGATCCAAGTGGTAAGCGATTTGATATCGCTTAATTAAGCTTAAACCAGTAAGGGTTGGTCCAAGTGGTAAGCGATTTGATATCGCTTAATTAAGGTTTCGAGTTCGAGTCCTGGTAGATGCAGAATTGGGAGACTCACCCACCATAGCCAGATCCGTCACCCGGGTCGGATCTGGACGTAGCCGGAGCAAAGTTCCGGTGAATCAGATGTCCAACCAAAAACAAATCTCAACTTAATCGAGTCCTCAATGTGTGTCAAAATAAATAATTACAAATTAACATGGCTTTTCTTCAACTGAACTAAAATGAATCAAATTAGCATGGAGTAGTATATTGTACTAACTGAAACTAAACAGCACTGATTTATACACATTTTAATGGGAAATAACAAGCCATATATAAACATAGTTGTCAATTTGTCATAGTAGCTTAAGTGTGTGTGGATACTATGCCGATTGATTAGCAATAAAGGAAACTAATCACATGATTAAACACACGAAAACAGGCTTAATAATGAAGCACACAGAATGAATTAGTGGTTGAACTGGTGGCTGGCAGACAAGCCAAGACAGAAAACTAAACTAAATATCTGGTTTTGAAAATCGGATCGGACCGGCCGGTCGGACCGGGTTTGATCGGAACCGTGTCTGGTCCGGTCTGGTTTGACTGGATTCTTGATATAGTCAAGAATCGGTCAACAACCGGTTGAACAGGCCGATTCACTGATTTCCGGTTCTCTTAAATCATAATTTTTTAAAAATTATTGGTGGTGGGAATTGAATACAAAACCTCCAACACATGTTTCAATACATGCTCTACCAACTGAGCTACCACACACAAGTGGTAACATTTTCTCCTTATATATCTTTTATATTATATATTGTTAATTTTTAAATTATTTTAATAATATTTTATTATAAAAAATCATAATAAATATTTTTTTATTTTATAGACTACACATTTTATTTAATTTAAAATATTTCTTTCAACAACAGCTTTGAATATTTTTCATAATGAAATAATATATAATTTTTTTAAATAACAATTTTTTTATTTTATATATTGTGTATAAATTTTAATTCTTTTAATGTATAATTTTATATATCATAAATCAAATTTATTAACTTTTTTATCCAATCTATACAATATCGAATTCGGTTTGCATTCTTTCATTAGATTCTATTAGTTATTATCTTGTATTTTATTTTTATTTGAAATACAACTTTAAATTATAGAATACTTTATTTAATAGTATTAATTTTTATATAAATATAACTTATATTACATGTTTAATATCAAATTATATAAAATATTTAATATTTTTACATGTTTTAAGAAAATTAGGTTCGACCACCGATTTAATCTAATTGAACCTTAAATCTATGAACCACTACCTTCACCGGTTCGGTGGCCGATCCAGCTTTGAAAACCATGCTAAATATCATATGAAAAAGATGCAAACAACAGAACAAAATTGCCACCACCAAATATTTATTTACATTACGACATTTTATTTTATTCTATTCTGATTTTTCCTAATTATGTATTACTATCAATTCCAACGGTATCTTTCGTATTACAGGTGGCTCCATATAATCTTCCAAATTTATTTTATTCTAAAAATAACCAAACGGTGTCATTTACAACGTCATTTTGACGCAAATATTATGTCTAATTTTGTTCAAAATTTATCGATTAGTTTTAATTATCAATTAAGGTTGAATTTAGTGATAAAGATTCTTCTTAAACTAGATATCTTGAGTTCTATCTTAGTTTCGAGAGAAAATTTTATTTCATAAAATTAAATATCTGAGTAAACTAACGTATTTAAAAAGATTATTATTTATATTAAAAAAATCCAGCTCAAACTAGATAGGGAAGAAAATGAAGTAGGTGCTATACAAAATAATTAGTCATGACCAAAATTTAAAATACTCATGAAGTAAAGGTGCTATCCTTTAAGATAAATTAGTAAAAAAAGTTGTAGCAACTATTTTAGGGTGGGTTTGGAACCTAACTCTAAAATCAATAATTACTAAAATCAATTCAGCTGAACTCATTTTTATAATTCCTTTAAAATATTAATTTCAGAATGTAGGGTTGACCGAAAATTGTAACAACAGTTGTCGAAAAAATCAGTTTAATAAGATAAACAACTGGTATTGAAAAAGCCGATTTTTAAAACTGTGTGATGGTAACTTTGATTTGTTTTGGATAATGAAATGAATTGTCCATATATCTTCAATTTGATACCTATTCTATGGAATATTTTCGTTTTCTTCTAATAAGAAGAAAACGACATCCTCAATATTTATATTCATAACTAATTTATATAATAAATTCAGAATTTCATTAATGGAAACACCTTAATGCAACAATTATTTTACAAAATGAGATAGCATTGTAGGCATATATGCTACACTTTGATGAAAAATAAAAGAAAATACTGAAAATAGAACATAAAGAACAATAATAAATAGAAGGAAACTGAAAATTTCTAAACTTAATAGTAGTTAAAAATATAAAGATAATTGAAAATATAAAGATAAAAAAGAATTTAGCAACTAGAATAAGAAAAAAATCTTGTACTTACAATATATGCGTAAATTAGAAATTAAATAATTAAAAAAATAAATAAATTATATAATTAATCTAGTGATTAAGACTGAATTAATGATCTTAAAGATCTCGGGTCTAACTCATATCAAAATGAATGTCAATTTTTATTTTGACTTTATGTAAATGAAATTGTGTCAATTTTTTAAAAAAAAAGTTACATAAATCAAAATTATTATGATACGAAAAAGAAAAATAAATATATTAAAATATCACATGCTGCCACATGTACACCGCGACCAGGCTGACTCATGTTACAACCACACTGCCCACTTTCTCCTCTAATCCATTGTTGCTTCTGTTTTTGCACTTTTCTTGTAATTATAATTGTCTGATTCGTAATTATTCAGATTTAATAGTACTTAAACAGATAATTGCTTTTATTTACAAACTAGTGTAGCTATTTATGGATATGTTATTTATAATTAGTATATTAATGATAAATTTATTTTGTATTTTATATATATATATATAAAATAAAAATAAAATAAAAAATATTAAAGCTAAAAAAGTATATTATATTGTGTATCAAATTAAATTGTGAAAAAAAGTCACATTAATTTAAATATAATTATAATTAATAAAATAGAATTAAATAAAATTAAGAACAATAAATTTAATTTTAAAAAAATAGATTTAGGAGATATATTAGTTGATAGATATACTTATGAAATTACTCCTTCTAATGGATAATTATGAAATTTGAATTCATTTAATCAAATAATTAAAAATATTCTATTATAATCCATAAGAAAAAGTAAGTATTATTATAAAATTTAAATTTTTTCTTGAATAGGATTATTATTCATACTTTTCTGCAGCTATCTTATGATTCTTTGTCAAATATTTGATTAAAAAAAAGAGTCACATTAATTCTTAAATAGGATTATAATCAATAGAATACAATTAAATAAAATCAATATAATTAAAGGAGAAAATATTATTTACTAACAGGATTATAATAAATATTTGATTGTAATCAATATTCAAATTTTTTGTTAAATAAGATTATCAACTAAATTAAATAAAATTCAGAACAATATATTAAATTATTTAGGAGATATGTTAGTTGATAATTAGGCATGTCATCAATTAGGCATCAAAAGGTATAAGGATAAAAAAAAAGGCTTTTAGGATTTCATTGCTCTAAAATTATTCCATTATTATCCATAAGAATGAGTAATTACTATTATAAAATTCAAAGTTTTTCTTAAATAGTATTATAATTTATACTTTTCTGCAGTTGTGTTGTGAAAATTTGATGAGGAAAAAAGAGTCACATAATTCTTGAATATAATTATAATCAATAGAATACAATTCAATAAAATCAATAAAATAAAATAAGAAAGTAATATTGACTAATAGGATTATAATGAATATTTAATTATAATTAATATTAAAAAAATTTTAAATAGGATTATAATCAACAACATAAAATAAAATTCAGAACAATAAATTAAATTTTAAAAAATAGACTTAAGAGATATATTAGTTGATAATTAAACATGTCATCAATTAGGCTCTAAAAGCTATAAGGATAAAAAAGTCTTTTAATATTTCATTGCTCTAAAAATATTTCATTATTATCCATAAAAAGTAAGTACTATTATAAAATTAATTTTTTTTGCTTAAATAGGATTATAATTTATATTTTTATTCAGTTATCTTTTAATTCTCTGTCAAATATTTGATGGGGAAAAAATAAACACGTTAATTCTTAAATAGGATTATAATCAATAGAATAAATTTAAAGAAAATCAAGAATAACAAATTAAATTTTTTAAAAATAGATTTAGGAGACATATTAGTTGATCAAATAATTTAAAATATTTCATCATTATTCATAAGAAAGAGTAAGTACTATTATAAAATTTAACTTTTTTCTTGTATAGGATTGTAATTTAAAATTTTATGCAGTTATCTTGTGATTCACTGTCAAATATTTGATAAGAGAAAAAAGTCACACTAATTCCTAAATCTATTTTTAAAAATTTAATTTGTTGTGATTTTATTTAATATTTATTATGATAATAGTAGAATATTTTTAATTATTTCACTTGATCAAATAATTAAAAATATTCCATTATTATGTATAAGGAGTACGTACTATTATAAAATTTAAAATTTTTCTTAAATAATCTTATAATCAATCAATCAGCAACGGTTTTTTTCACTTTTGAGAAAATAATATAAGAATTGCAAAATTTACACAAAAAATAGAAATGTAGAAATAGGGAGAAATAACGCCTATTTAAAATAAAACAATCTAACAATATAAAATAAATAATACATAACATCAAACTATTATTCTGCCAAGTTTGATAATATTTCAATAAATACTAATCTTTCTTTAAAAAGAAATACATATTAATTATTCTTCTCATTCTTAATCCTGATCTATATCGCTCGATTACTCAAAATTTGTGCATTATCTTCATCTATCAATATCGACGGTGTCAAAGTTTCATTTCTCATCTCCAGAGGTGTGACAGGAGAATTGACCTATAATATAAATGTTAGAGGTACCTAAAAATTTTCATTTGCATATGAAAATTGATCAACATCGAAATCTAGATCCTATTGTTAAAAAATTTAAAGTTAAAATATATATGAACTAAAATGCAAATAATACAACATACTAATTTAAAGTTACATATAAAATAAAATTAAAATTATAGTCAAATATTTGATGAGAAAAAAAGAGTCACATTAATTCCTAAATCCTTTTTTAAAAATTTAATTTGTTGAATTTATTAAATATTTATTGTGATAATAGTGGAATATTTTTAATTATTTCATTTGATCAAATAATTAAATATATTCCATTATTATCCATAAGAAGGAGTAAGTACTGTTATAAAATTTAATTTTTTCATAAATAAGATTATAATTTATACTTTTATGCTGTTATCTTGTGATTTCCTGTCAAATATTTGATGAGGAAAAAAGAGTAACATTAATTCTTAAATAGAATCATAATCAATAGAATAAAATTAAAAAAAATTAAAAAAATAAAATTTTTGAAACATATTTATGATATATATTAATTGATCAAATAATTAAAAATATTCCATTATTATCCAAAACTATTTTTCAAAATTTAATTCTTAAATCATTAATTCCTATATCTATTTTTCAAAATTTAATCTGTTACGATTTTATTAAATATTTATTGTGATAATATTGGAATATTTTTAAATATTTCACTTGATCAAATAATTATAAGTATTCTATTATTATCCATAAGGAGTAAATACTATTATAAAATTCAATTTTTTTCTTCAATAAGCTTATAATCAATCAATCGACAATATTTTTTCCTAATTTGGAGAAAATAATGTAAGAATTACAAAATTTATCAAAAAAATTGGAAAGGTAGAAATAGGAAGAAATAACATTTGTTTAAAATAAAACAATCCAACAATATAAAATAAATAATACATAACATCAAATAATTGTTCTGCCATGTTTGACAATAATATATCTAAAATTTGACTTTCAATTATATTAGATATCGTTTGAAATTATATTAGATATCGTTTTATAACAATGAAATTGGATAACAAATACTAATATTTCTTTAAAAAGAAATACATATCAATTATTCTTCTCATTTTTAATTCTTCTCCACTTTTCTTGATTGCTCGAAAGTTGTGCATTATCTTCATTTATCAATATCGACAGTGTTAGAGTTTGATTTCTTATCTCTACAGGTGTGACAGGAGAATTGACCTCATTTTCTGATATCGAATCCTGCCAAACAAAAATAAATAAATAAATAAAAGACCTAATTCAAATCATAGTAGATAATGAATTATTTGTACTTATAATATAAATGTTAGTGTATAGAGAAAAGCTGTTTAAAACGTTACTAATGAAGAAAAAACTAAAATTAATTGGAATTTAAAGAAGATATATTATTGATATGGGAAAATTATGTACCTCAATTACTATATCCCTCAATTTATTTACAGTTTTTTAATCAGTTATTGCGCTTCACGGTCCCAAATTAGTAAAAAAATAAACCTGCTTTAATTAGTTATTTGTTTTTTTAGCCAAATATCTTTACGCAATTAATCAAATACACTCTTTTTTTTACAGATATAATATATAATTTATTTTTAAACAGGTTTATAATTTAGAATTAATGTAACTCTATGAGAATTAATGTGACTCATTTTTCCTCATTAAAAATTTTATTACTATTATTATTATTATTTTAATTTTATCTTAATTTTATAATCAACTGAATTATATATTAGTATTGTTATGATTAGTATGAATATTAATCAATTTTAAATACTCATTAAATATTTTATTATTACTATTGTTGTTGTTGTTATTTTACTTTTATTTCAATTTTATATTTTGGAATTGTTATGATTAGTATGAATATTAATCAATTTTAAATACCATTATTATAGTAATATAAATTGGAATAATATAGTAATAATATAAAATAAATTTAATAATAAAATTAAAATATTTCTTTTGAAAGGTATAGGGGTAAAGAAGTCGCTTACTACTTGGACTAACCCTTATTGGTATTGTTATGATTAGTATGAATATTAATAAATTTTTAAATACTATTATTATAGCTAGATTTGAATAATATGGTAATAAAATAAAATAAATTTAATTATAAAATTGAAATATTTCTTTTGAAAGGTATATGAATAAAAATTATTATTATTTTTGTTGTTATTATTATTTTACTTTTATAATCAACAACTATATATTTTGGTATTGTTATGATTAGTATGAATATTAACCACTTTTAAATACTCATCAAATATTTTATTATCGCTATTATCATGGTTCTCAGACTCGAACCGGTCACTAAACTAATGAAGGGAGTGGTTCACTAATTTTGGATTAAATCAAATTTAGTTCAGATTAAACCGAATTTTACAAATAAGATAAAAAAAAGTATATAGATTTTAATTATATTGTATAAAAATTACACATTTACAGAATATACATTTAAAATTAAGAACTTTAAACATAATATTATTAAATAAAGATACATATTAATTTTTACGCAACATTTGATTTAAATACATGAAAAATAAGTAATTTAAATGTGATATATTAAATAAACACACTTCAGTATATTGTTATGCTAACAAATATATGTTAATTTAATTTAAAATAATATTAAAAGTTTTAAATTTATTTTATTTTATAATAAAATTAAAATTATAACGCAAGTACGAAACAAAATAATGACAATACTAAAAATTCAATTACAAAAACTTTTACTTGCCTTTAAACTCTATCTTTACGCAACATTTGATTTAAATACATGAAAAATAAGTAATTTAAATGTGATATATTAGATAAACACACTTCAGTATATTGTTATGCTAACAAATACATGTTAATTTAATTTAAAATAATATTAAAAGTTTTAAATTTTTTTATTTTATAATAAAATTAAAATTATAACGCAAGTACTAAACGAAATAATGACAATACTAAAAATTCAATTACAAAAACTTTTACTTGCCTTTAAACTTTTGTTGGAAAGTGGAAATGCTAATTATTTATTCAGTTTAGTGCAAACAAACGTCAATTAGTCAATATTATTTAATGCAAAAAAAAGTTAATTAGTCAATACTAAAAGTTTTGAATTTATTTTATTTAATAATTTAAAAGGTATAGGAGTAAAGAAGTAATTTAAGACTTTTTTACTTTTATATATATATATATATATATATATATATATATATATATATATATATATATATATATATATATATATATAGATTTTAATTTATGGATTTTTTTTTTAGTTTTAAGTTCTGAAGTAATTCAATTACTATATTTTACGTGAAAAATTAACAAATTTTTTAAAGTGAAATTAATTGAATTGAATCAAATTTCTTTACGTGAAGGTCGAGACTTATGTTGACATTTAGCCATCTCAAATGCTAAGCTCATTACTCATTTAAGTCCTTTTAATTTCTATGTATTAACCCTGTAACTTTTAGAGTTGCTCTTTATCTCATTTTATCTCATTTCCTTTGGCCGCCTAAGCTCCTGTGTTCCTTCCTTCCTTTTTTTTCCCTTTTTCTTTTTGAATGCTTGAGATGCTTTTAGTTATCTCTAACTAATTAAAGCGGTTTCCTACAGTTAAAATCTTACCGTTGGGGGTCATCTATAAATAGAGGTAATTTTTTTGTTTGTTGTACGGACTGAAATCGAGTTGAGAGATTAGGGTTCTAAGGCTTGTGAGATTCCGATATGTGTTGTAATCCAGTGAGTGCTAGTGTTTTTCTTTATACATATTTGAGAGATTATATGTATAGTAGTGCTGGGATTAGAAGTTGACAGGCCTGTAATCTTTCATTGAATTTCTTCAACAATAATAAAACCTATTTTAGGGGATTTTTACTCTTCTGTGTTTAGTTTATTTTTAATTCATTTTATTGTGTTTTGCATGTGATAAAATCTTGTTTTAGATAGCAAAAGAACAAGTAATTCGTGTTTAAGACTTAACAAATTGGTATCAATGCCAATTCTTTTGTAATTAAATCATATTTTTTTTGGGTCATTACATGTTATCATTTAATTGAAATCAGAATAAGGTTCCTCAGTTGATCGATATAGGTTCTGGCCATTTTTTTGTGTTTTGTGTCATCACATGCAGTGGATTTCGAAATCTTGAGATAATATTGATGTCCTATTTGTTTCCTTTTCTTTTATTTGATTCTTGTTGATTAATGATCTAAGATATCTAATTTGTTTCTTCTTGCGAGTTGATTAATTGCTTGAAACAAGTCTGGATCAATCATTAAAGAATCAAGTAAGTGTTGTGAAAGGAATGACATTAAGACTTCCGCTGGTGACATCTCTGAGTCTAATTTTGTGAAGTAAGTGATCTTCAAAGCTAATAAGGTCTTCTCCAATACTGTAAGTATTTCACTAAATTTCCTTATTCGGGTTTGGTTTTTTTAAATTTTCTCTTGCCTGCTATAATTTGTATCAAGATTTTGCTGGTTTGGTATTTGTTGTTTGCTAAATTGCCTTATGTGTGTTGGTTATTTGTTGTCTTTGATTCATATTGAATATCTTTTGCTATTCTTGTTATAAAATAATTAGAAGTTGTTGTATAATCTGTAATTGAATCAAAATGTCAAATACTATGATTAATCTTGATAGGTTTGATGGTAAGGGGAATTTTACTGTATGGAGGGATAAAATGAAAGCAGTTCTTGTACAGCAAAAAATGCCATAAGGCATTGGCTGGTCTCGATAAGCTTCCTACCTCATTAACTGAGGAGGAAAAGGTTGATATGATGGAATTAGCATATTCCACCATAATTCTGAACTTGTCTGATTCTGTAATTAGGAGAGTTAGAGGGTCTAAAACTGCTCCTGAACTATGGCTGAAACTTGAATCTTTATATATGACTAAAGACATAGCTAGAATTTCCTATCTTAAAGAGAAATTATTTAGCTTTAAAATGAATTCTTCAAAAAGTATTGATGATAATCTAGATGAGTTCTAGAGGCTTGTAATTGAATTAGAAAATGCTGAAGAGACAATACCTGAAGATAATCAGGCTATACTTCTTTTAAATTCAATTCTTGAAAGTTATAAAAATGTAAAAGATGCATTGAAATACGGTAGAGAGTCTCTAGATACTGATGATATCATAAATGCTTTGAAAAGGAGAGAATTGGAAATTAAAGATTCTAAGCCTATATAGGACAATCAAGCGAGGCCTTAACCGTAAAAGGTAAGAAAGTAGGTCAGAAAAGGGGATTTAAATTTAAAGGCAATAAAGATAATCAAACTGGTTATTTTCAGAAAAATAATGAGTCCACTGGTCAAGTTGAAAATGGAAATAAGTCTAAATCTCACAAAAGTTTAACTTGTTTCTATTGCAATAAAAAGGGACAGATTAGGAGATTTTTTAAGGAAAGAAATAAATAACAATATGATCAGATAGGTAGTGCAGCAAATTGTTGGGAACTGACAGTCAGATTAAACATGCATAAGAGGCATGACCGAAATTCAAAATTTTATCCATGTCCCCAGGAAATCCTATTAGTTGCATATAAATTAAATAAAGCCTTAACTAAATAATTCTCTACCTAGGTTAGCATGTTAAAGGACTAGGCATACCATAATTCCAAATTGTATCCTAGCACATTTATTTTATACTAAGCATGTTATAACTCTAAGTTATAACTTAAGCATAAAAATAAACTAAGAATGCAAAATAACCTAAGCATAATTATTAAGTCTAAAAACACTTAAAAAGACTTAATAATTAAAAGAGAAAGAAAAGGAACTTACCAGTTGAAGCGTGCTTTTACAGAACCTTCTTGCACAAGCCTCCAATCGTAGGATAGCCTCTATCAGTATCCACACGAACCCCACCGACCAAAACCTCCCCAGGAGGAAGAACTAAGAAGCCTCGAGTAGTTGCTAGACCACTCCAAAAGCCTCACCCAAAAATATAAACTAGCGGTGCCTGAATAAATTCAGGCTCCACAAAAATAACTTGCTCAATTACCCGAGAGATTAATTATCTCGCTTAGGATTTATGCTTTGACCTTGGTGCAATTTGAAAGGAAAAGGGATAGCCTATATATAGGCTTGGGGGAGCATTTTGCCTCCCCTCTCAGCAATGTGGGATGGGGTGCACATGCAAGGCAAAGCCCTTGTGGGCTTTGCCTTGCTTGTGGGCTGCGCATGTGGAGCCCATTTTATGGGCTGCCGCAAGCAATGCCCAACATTACTCACACACCTTTCGGTGTACTCCCGCACACTCGAGCCTGCATAAAATACTTTTGTACTCTCGATCCAATTAAACTCGCCAATGCAAAATTCCCCTTTTTAATCCTTTTTCAAATATTTATTTTCTGACCCTAATAAATTAGTCACCAGTCAAAACAAATTTCTTGGTCCAACCAAAATTGATCTAATCAATTATAATTTATTTATGACTCTAATTAATTAGTTACCGGTCAAAATAAATTCCTTGGTCTATCCAAAATTGATCTAATCAATTTTAACCAATTAAATAATAATCTAATTATTATTTATGTTATATTTTCGTAATAGAATAAATCTATTAGTTCTTTACTTAGTCCGATGAAGGTCCAATGTGTGTGACCTTATAGGATCCCGAAGTATTGAGCTGTTAAGGCTTAACCAACCCTTGTTCTAATGGAACCATTGGCTCGATGCTCTAGACCGTGAATAGAACTCGATTACCTTAAACGACTGTAGTACGCCTCTAGCAAGGGTCTCCCATCCTCCATTACTCGGAACGTCATTTATGCTTATGACTTAATCCCAGTTAATGCAATAGTTATCCAGTGCGATAAATTCCTTCCATTCTTTAATATTAGTACCATCTGGTTTTTAGGGTTCGGTTAAAGTGTAAACCCACTAATAGCGAGGTTGCTCCGAGCTATCCCAGTTATTTACTTGCTACCGAAGTATATTGCCTTTTACCATAGTGTGCTTGACTAGAAACCATTTCTATCAAATACATACTCTGATCAGAGGTTTATGGCAATCATCACTTCAACAAGTGGCCAGGTACAACTCCTTAATATATCCGGAGCAATGGATTCTTTCCGACTACTCAGCTTACCAACGTGCTATCATCACTATACCCGTAATCACCTGTAGCACCTTAAATAAATTAGTGTATAGCAATGACCCAAAGTATAGCGATAGTACCACACAAGGCAACTAGCATCTCAAGTATGAGGACATTCGCAAAGCTTATTACATGAAGATAAAGGGTTCTAAGGCTTGTGAGATTTCTGATCTGTGCTGTAATGCATTGAGTGCTAGTGTTTTTCTTTATACATATTTGAGAGATTATATGTATAGTAGTGCTGGAATTAGAAGTTGATAGGCCTGTAATCTTTCACTGAATTTCTACAACATCAATAAAAGCCATTTTAGGGGATTTCTGCTCTTCTGTGTTCAGTTTATTTTTAATTCATTTTCTTGTGTTTTGGATGTGATAAAATCTTATTTTAACTAGCAAAAGAATTAGTAATTCGTGTTTAAGACTTAACAGTTTCAAAAGATTCCAAACATCTTAAATGGGTTAAGCATAAATGAAATTTTATTTTACATGCGTATTGATTTTAATTTTTTTTTTTGTGTAATATTACATTTACATTAAATAAAAAAATTCACACTTATACTAAATATAGTTCAAATGTGAGACTTTTAGAATTCACAAATTCAATCTTAACAATCCGACTAAGACTTCACATACATATTGTTTATGTGTTTTATTTTAGTTATATTTATCGAGGCTCTAATCATAGTTTGAGCTCGCTATAGTTGATAGTAATTAGTAACTGAATATTTAGTTGACAAGAAGAGAAATTCGATGAAGCAATTTGCTATATTTTAGTTGATTTATCTGCATTTTAATGGTCAGAGCTACATAATTCTTTTTGTGAAAATTTATTGGTGTTATGTACAGGGGCCAAATTAAGATCGTTTCAGATGATAGTCTATTTTAATAATAGTCTTTTTATATAGATAAGAATAGACAATTGATTAAAAAATTATGCTACACTAGTTTATTTATTTTCTCTTTCCTATATGATATGACACAATAAATATTAGACATTGTCTATTTAATCTTCTATATGTACATAATTAAATAGACTATCAACTCATCAAATTAATTATTATCTTAATCTTTATCATTAAAATAAACTTATAATTAAATATTTTATATTATTTAATTACACAATTTTAAATAAAATAAATAATTTAATATAACTCTTTTCTTATAAATATTATCTATTTTTAAAATAATTAATATATCATCATAATTTCTATTTTATATACCAACGTAATCATAAAATTAACTATATACTAAAATGCTTTAAGGTCATTGAAAATTTTACAATACCCAATAAACTTTTCATTCAAGTTTTGCCATTAGTCCATAATCCATTCAAGATTTGCTCCAGTATGACAATTGCACGCAAATGAGGTCATCCACGAAGCGAGTAGACATGTCAACAGGCGCAAGTAGACACCACGCCCCTTAATTCAAATAGTGGAACTTTCATATTACTTTTCCCATCAATTCCTGTTCATTTTGTGGGGGCATCTTCGAGAATTAAAGACATTTTTTATCAAATGCTAAGGTTCGGTTATAGACCGAACTCGTTGCCTATAGGCCGACCCTTAGGAGCACAACCAATCTGTTAGGGAATTTAATATCATTAAAGATAATGGGCTTTATAAAGCCCGCTATCTAAGCTATTTCATTCACTTATAGGATATATGTCAGTTTTCACTCTCTTTACGTCATATTATCAGACAGTTATAACAATCATCATTGCGTCTCTTATAAAAAAAATACAAACTTACTATAAGGTAATAGACTCCCTTCCTTATATTTTCATACTCAATTTCCTATCTTACCGATATTTTACTTAGGTATCAGGATGACTTCACTGAACCCCCGAACATATCACGCTAACATCTTTTTTTTCTTACAAATTATCCCTAATGATCTTGTAGGACATCATTCTAGAATCCATTCAAGATTTGCTCTACTACTCAAGTCTATTTTGGTATTGCCACTCTGCATATCGACATAAAAATTAACTTAGTAATCATACAATTATTTGCACATCTTCGCCGCCTTTACTTTTTTTTTTCTTGTTGTGTGTCAAGGGAGTTGATTAGAAACAGCAACAATAATTTGAACATACGATACTCTCTCCCTCCGGCTATAAATTATGGTCGTTTTTCACGTTTTCTCATTTCTCTTTTTAATTGTCTTTTCTAAATTTTTAGGCGATTTTTTCACATTTTATCAATAGAGCAGTATTGGAAATACCTTTTATTTTTATTTACCTGCCTTAAAATTAGATTTGGGCAATGATCACTAATAAAAGGATAATTTAATAAATCACCCCATTTAATTAATTATTATATTAAAAACTGTGAATCAAATAAAATGTCAACTATTTTTAGACGGAGGGAGCATTAGTTTGTAAATTTTCTTATAATGATCTTAAATTAATATACACGAAAAGGTTATATTATATAAAATTTTGCTTTCTTATCCAATGTTTAGTTCATCAACTACGGTTCCCTTTCTACGAATAATCAATTTACATTAAATGTCAGAATATGAATTTTGTACCAATGGTTTTAATATGCAAGGTATTATTAAATCAATGGACTTATTTTTATGGTTATGTCTTGTATTTTTAGAAAGGTCATGAGTACTAGCTAAAAAAAAGTATATATATAAATGAAAACTTTTCATTTTATAATTTAAGAAGAAGAAGACAGAAATTTCATAATTGTGATGATAGTGAAACAAAAATTCCCAAAAAAAAAATAAAGAAAAAACAAAAACACAGAGTATAAATGAGGCCACGTAGAGATACAGAAGCACGCAAATTCCTCAGCGCAGAAGAAAAACTCGATGAGCAGAAGGACCGGAATTTGAATTACAGAAGGCGAAGGGCTCTAACGACGTCGTTTCGATTCATTCTTATGTCTGGCCAATCGAGGAAATGGATGATACTCGTTGCAACCATTTGGATCCAAGCTTTTACAGGGACGAATTTCGACTTCTCAGCCTATTCGTCGGATTTGAAATCCATTCTCGGAATTTCTCAAGTCCAGTTGAATTACTTAGCTGTTGCCTCCGATCTCGGCAAGGTGTTTGGCTGGTCTTCTGGATTGGCTTTGATGTATTTTCCTTTGTCGATTGTTCTTTTCATGGCTGCGTTTATGGGCTTCTTCGGTTACGGTCTTCAATGGCTTCTCTTGCGCCATGTCATCTCTTTGCCTTACATCGCGGTACGCATTTTCTTTCCGGTTTTTCTTTTTTCTCTCAATTTCTTTGCATCCAAACAGTGCGTTGATGTTCCAACCCCTAAATTTCGCAGTAATCGTTTCTCAAATTCAAAAATTGGTTATCATTTAAATAAAATTATTGAATCGGTTCGATGTTAACTAAATTCATTGCAGGATTAACTAAGAATGAATTGGTCTTGCATTTCAATAATCGTTTTGGATATTCAGTTTTGATTGAAATATGGAAGAAACCTTATGAGAACCGTAACCTGTGAGTGGCTTAGGTTTGTTGAGGTGGCCTTCAGTTAAATCAGAGATTATATCATGCTATCGGAGTATTACTCCATATTTATTGCATTAATGATAAGTGTCCTAAAAACTATTTTATGTTATTATTTTTTATTATTTTATTCATTTTTGGAACACGTGTCATTCATTCAAGGAGTTAAGAGTATTACTTCGAGAGCATGATATAATCTCTTCAGGTAAAGATATTGATTGTTTCTGTTTCATTAATTTGAAAAATAAATAGAAACCCGTGGGTGTGGTTCAATGGTATGAATTAGTCCATCCTTAAGCATCTATTCGGATCGAATTTTGAGATGTGTATAAAGCAACTTTAAATCTTAAGACTAGACCTGTTCATCGAACGGGCCGGGCCGGACTTCATCAGACTTTCTAATAAAAACCTCAACCCAAGCCCGATCCGGCCCACACGTAAGAACTTCGGACTTGAGTCGGGCTCGGGTCGGACTTACGAGATCATACCCAAGCTCAATTCACGGGCCATGAATAATATTAGCTATTAAATATTTTGGTTAATTGAATAGAATAAAAAATTTACATTATTCTTTAATATATTTTTCTGTAATACAAGAAATTTAATTAACGAAGATGCCTACTAAAGGTCAAAAGCCAAAAATATAAAACAGGATATTCAACATCCTAGAATACCCAGAATATGATCTGGTTAATTGCCACAATAATTTTTGGAGAGTAAGTGAATTTTTCGGTATATATAACAAGACTAGTTGCAGTCAAGTTAGAAATTACAGTAGGATAAAATGAAAATATTTTAAATAACTATTACATATAACATATAAATATATAATAAAACAAATTATGTTTGTCGGACCGGGCTCGGGTCGGGCACAAAAAATTAAGCCCGGCTCATAAAACTTCAAGCTTCAGCGGATTCGGATTTGAGCCGGATTTAGTAAAAAATGAGTATTCAAGTCCGGCCCATTCGAGCAGGCTCGAGCTGGGTCCGATGGGTAGTCCGATCCTTCAACAGGTCTACTTGAGACCAATGACAATTAAGAATTAGTTTGAATATGAATATGGCTTAAAAATACCGTCCACAGTTAAACTAATCCAAAACTACCTCGCGCTGAAAATAAAATAAGTAAATAGAAAATGAAAATATGAAGCCTACAATTTTCTAGTTATTGGTTTTGTTAGCTCCTCAAATATTTCATTTAGAACTGTCATAAATACTTCAACAATTCCATACTCGTATTACTTTATTTGATTTAGTAAGATATTTCATTTTTATTGTCTTACAGTTATTCTGTTTTAAAAGTAATGCATATAGAATTATAGATAATCTTTTTCTTCTTTTCTTAGGAGAAAATATTCAGAAATTTCAGGACTTATTTTCTTAAATTATAGCACCTACAAATATAAAATTGAATGGTGAAGTAATAATAATAATAATAATAATAATAATAATAATAATATACTTTTTTATAGAAAAGATATCTCACTTTTATCTTTAAATTTAATAAATGTTTTCGTAACTTTCTTTTATTTTGATCTCCTTTATTTTTTTTAAATATAAAAAGGTGCTAGTAATAGAATGGCGAAATGATGTATATAATTAAAGTTTTTTTATATCTACGTTATTTTCTACTATAATATAGTTGTTATTTCATCTTTTTTCATTATTGCATGAATAATATAAAACATAAAAGAATATTTATGAATACATTTTAAAGAAAAAACGTTACTTTGATGAAAAAGAATGTGATAATATACTACCACACAGAAAAACCAATGGCTGGAGATAATGGCGATTTTAAATGGTTTTTATGTGCAAATCCACAGCGAAATCACTACCACATATTTCCTTTTTTTTATCTATATTTATTTATTCGTGTATATATTTCTAATTTATGTTCCATGGTTGATGGGTGCTGCTGCTTTGATAGTTACATTTTTCAAAATAGGACAAAAAACTGAAATGTGATTTGAAAAGAAGAAAAAAAAGGAGGTTTTGAAAAAAGTGTCAAAAATAGACAAAATAACACAGTAGGGAAGAGTTTCTCCAACGTACTGGGAAGTAGGAAATACTATCAAACTTCTTTCCTATCTTTTATTTTATGGCGAATGCAACCTCCTTAAACCTATTTCTAATAGGTTCTCATTTTTCTGAATTTTAAAATTTTTCTTTCGGCCCATAAATTTATATAAATTATATCACAGGCTCCCTTAAAATTAACGTGGTGAATGAATTGATAATATTAAAAAAGTCAAGTAAGTGGGACTAATTTTTTAAAACATAAAATGGTAAAAAAATTAAAAAAATTTCTCCACAACAAGGACAAAAATTGCTGGCAACCAAATTTACTAGATTCAAATCAAATCCTAAATTAATCCATGGATCATCTAACCCAATTGAATTGAGATTCGCCAATTTTCAACTACCCTCGCCAACTGATCTCTCCTTGCCATCAATCACCTATTTCCACAAAAAAAATTGATGAACAAGAACAATCCCTGCAACTCTCGCCATCTCAATGTTTTCCGTCCCCGATTCTGATCCCCAAATTGTGATATGTTAGCGCCGGCACTTTCCCCGGCGATGAAAACCCAACTCAGATCAACATAACGGCTAACCCAATCGTCTCCGCCGTCAGCAACCCATTTGAGGGCAGTGCAAGCGTCGTCGTATTCCACCACCACCCATCCCAAAGAACCCGAATATTCCAACAACAACCGCCGTTTTGAGTGCCACTATTTCAAGGCGTCGGCGGTGGTCGGTGGTGGTTCTGTTTTCCGGAGGTGAATTTAGTGCTAATTGAAGATGTTGGTCTGTAATCACCTGATTTCTTGTAGTGGATTGAGATATGAGGTATGTGTCTACTATTAGCTTTTCGTACCTTAGAACATGAAGAAATAAAATTAGAAGGGAAGAAATTGGACATAAGAACATGCCTGATCAGTAATTTCGATTATGTGGTTTTGGGACTATCATAATTTCTGGAAAATTCATTCAAAAAAAAATAATTTCTGGAGAACGAAGAATAAAATGGTGTTTCTTAGAACCCTTTTCAATAAAAAAGGCTTATTTTATATTAATTAAGAGAAAAAATTGAAGTTAATTAGAGTTGGTGAGTTGGATTTTTAAGGTATACATGTTAAATTTTGGATGGTGACTTTTTAAATATGTATATATATGGGAAGAGTGTATTATACTTCTTATTTCGGGCGACTGAGCTCGATCGTGGGATGAGATTTACACAATAGGAAACTTATAGAAGCATTTGATTAATGGGTTTCATTTGATTAATGGGTTTCAAGGAAAAGGAATTAAAATATTTAATTTTTTTTATATTTATTTATTTAGATAAGAGAATTAAATTTATTATTTATTTTAGGTAATAGAATTATCCTTTTTAAAATCTTTTCATCCCCCATCTCATTAGATATTAGCATTCCTTTACTTTATCTTTTCCTATACTTTATATATCTTATAATTAAATTATTATTATTATTATATAAAATAATAATAATAAATATTATTATAATATTATTATATATTGATTAAAAATAATATTATATAATTAATAATAATAATAATAAATAATATTACTATTATCAATATTATTAAATAAGTTTTATTTAATAATTTTATTATTCATTTAAATAATATTATTAATAATATTTTTATGATTAATATTATTAAATTATTTAAGTAATATTATTATTAAATAATTTTTTAATAATAAATAATATTATTAAATAATAGTAATATTAATAATATTATAATATTATTAAACAATATTATAATATTATTAAACAATATTAATATTTATAATATTATTTATTATTAAAAAAAATTTTAAACAATACTTATTTAATAATATTACTATTTATTTAATAATTATTAAATAATTATAAAAATATTATTATTTTAATAATACATATTATTCATATTAATGTTATGTTTATAATTATTATAAATATAATATAAATATTAATTAATAATAATAATTAATAAATTATATTTTTATTTATTATAATAAATTAATTAAGATTATATGTAATTATTATTATTATATTATAATTAAATAATTGATTTTTTTAATTTAAAAAATAATAAATAAAATCAGGAGTAATTTCATTCTATTTCTTGACCATATTAAACACTTAAGCCAATTAAAAGAAATTGCATTTGTTTCCTTATCTTTTTCTTTCTTGATTCCCTTTCTCTTTTTTAATGTGACTCAAACACCCCCTAAAAATTTAGATAGATAATAAATTATTAGGGACAAATTGAGGAGTTTAAATGTATTCCGCCTTTATTTTATGTTGTTATTGGCAGCTGCTTCTCCAATTTACAAAGTGAACTCCTCATTCCCATACATTAGTATTATTCACATCTACCAATTTAACTAACTCAATTAATATCTCAATTTTTTTGGTAAATTATTAATATCTCAATAATTTTTATAATCCAGATCAAACAATAAATTTAATAATTACATTAGATCAGGTGTTCTACAAAAGACCCTCATCCATTTACAATACTCCCACATTAATCTCCATGGATTATATAACTTCCCTTTCTCATGAAGTTACAAAAAAAATGCGGCTCCATTTTCAATCTTTTTACTAATGAATTATTCTCATACAATTAGTGTTTCGGTATGTTCTTATTAGGTTTTAAATTAATTTGGAGGTTTTTTTGAAGAACTTTAAAATACATTCTATACATGAATTTGTATGCCATACACGTGTTATAAAAAAATTTCTCGCATTATATTTTTATCTTATTTGTAACTACAAATTAAATTATTATAGAAACAAACTAACCATGGAAATCCTTTAATTCTTCAGAAATAAATGAAATCTATTAGTTTGGAAAGGATATACTATTATTTAGTAGTTGATGAATTCCGTAGTGTACAAGCTAAAATTACTTTAATCTTATCCTTATCCTAAATTATTTTCACGGGATATTTGTAATAATAAAAAGATTGTGGGCTATTTCAGTTATTTTTCATATGATATTTGAAATACGAAATGCTATCAATTTCACATTAAAATCAGCAATCTTACAAATTACAAGTCAATTGGAGCTTACATCGAATGAAGTTGAGCATCCTACTAAACAACATGTTATAGAATAGAGATTACCCACTAGAATATATTTTAGGGACAGTAATATATTTTCTTTATTGCTCATTTAGTTTATCGGAACTTTGCACTGACTACATCTAGATTCGAATAAAACTGGCTACGGTGGGTGAGTCTTCCAATGAGGATTATCTACATTGATAAGGCTTGAACTTAAAATCTTACTTAAATGATATCAAATTGCTTACCACTTGGACAATCCAATTGACCATTGGTCAACAATATGTTTTTTTTATAATAGATAGTATATTCATTCCATTCATCATGAAACATCACATGAACTAAGCCAAAAGAACACATTAACCCAAATGGGATAAATCTACACAGGAAATGAAAAGACCACAATAGCAAAGCAAAGCACAGAACAAACAACCAACCAGAAAATTATAATGTTTTAGCGTTTGTATTTATCAAACACATATTCTTTATGCATCTCATTTCTTGAACATAACATCATACAAAATGATAATGCAGGTATTCATGCTTTGTTTATTAGCTGGATGTAGCATCTGTTGGTTCAACACAGTGTGCTTTGTTCTCTGCATCCGAAATTTCCCATCAAACAGACCTTTAGCTCTCTCTCTTACAGTAAGCTTCAATGGTGTTAGTGCCGCCTTATACACACTTGCAGGAAACGCAACCAATTCCCCATCAAACGACATCTACCTTCTATTAAACGCGCTAATCCCCCTAATAACTTCCATTGCAGCTCTCCTCCCAATTCTCCGGCAACCCTCTCTAGACCCTTTATCTTCCGATGAAGTCCGCCGCGATTCCCTCATTTTTTTAATACTAAAATTCTTCGCCATTCTCACCGGAATGTACCTCCTCTTCCGGTCAAACCCATCGGATTCCACTCAAGCTACTTTACTATTCGGTGGGGCGCTTTTTCTTCTCATTTTCCCTTTGTGTATTCCTGGTATAGTCTATGCTAGAGATTGGTTTCACAAGAACATTCATTCGAGTTTTCAAATAGAGGGCTCGGGTTTTATTCTTGTTGATGATGATGAACTTGAGCTTCATAAGGAGCTGATTACTAGAGCTTTGAGTAGTGAAAATGGAGGTGATGGGGTCATTCGAATTACGAGGCAGAAAAGTAGTGATGAAAAAGATGGGTGCTGTGAAACTATGGTGGGGAAAGATAGGTTGGTTATGCTTGGACAAGAGCATTCTGCTGGTTTGCTTGTGAGGAGATTGGATTTTTGGTTGTACTATGTTGCGTATATATGTGGAGGTACTATTGGGCTTGTTTATAGTAATAATCTTGGCCAAATTGCACAATCGCTAGGACAAAGCAAGAATACTACCACTCTTCTTACTCTATATTCTGCCTTCTCGTTCTTCGGCCGTCTGCTGTCTGCTGCACCTGACTACGTACGAGTGTAAGTTTGGCTCCTAGGAGCAATTCGCTTCAAAATGAATTCTTGGCGTTCATCTTGAAGTTTGACATATTTTGTTAAATTGACTAAAAAGTTATAATACATGGTTTGCCAAATACATCTTTACTCGCAATGCCCTGTTGCCCCCTTAACTTTTCAAAGTTTCTCTTAACATCTAAACTTACAAAAGTTTACCAGCTTGCAACCTGAATGAGACATGTCAATTTCTGGTTGGTTTGACTTTTCAAACATGTAATTTTCATGATTTTCTTTCTCCAATCAGAAGCTGACAAGTGACGTTTACGGAAAATTGATATACCTTTGCTAAGTTCAGGAAGTTGAGAGAAACTTTTAAAATTTTAGGGAGAAGTAAACCATTTGGGTCAAGTTCAAGCGGCTTAGCCGATATAGTTGCTAGTTTTTGAGATATATCAATTTCTAGCATTGACATATATCACTTTAGATTGATTTTAAAAAGGCTAAATACATTATACTCACCTAATCGTGACCCCAAATGCCTACTACTCCGAATATTTTAAAGTTTCTCTTAGCTTTCTAATTTGATAAAAGTACATTAATTTGTCCTTAAATGACAAATGTCACCTTTTGATTGGGGAGAGAAAATTCAAAACAATGATCTTTAAAAGTCAAACCAACCACATGTAACATTCATGTGACAAACTGATATACTTTTATCAAGTATAAAGGGCTAAGAGAAACTTTGAATAGTTTAGGGGCAGTAGACTATTTGAGCATAAAGATGATGAGGCCTTTTAAAAAATGTCAACTTGTAGGTTGAAAGGAATGATAAACCTGTGTTTGACAGGAAGGTGTACTTTGCAAGAACAGGATGGCTAACAATGGCGCTTATACCGACTCCAATAGCATTCTTCGTGCTAGCTTCATCAGGCAGCGAAACGGCATTGCAGATAGGCACAGCATTGGTAGGATTAAGCTCAGGCTTCATATTTGCAGCAGCCGTATCAGTAACATCTGAACTATTCGGACCCAATAGTGTAGGAGTTAACCACAACATTTTAATCACCAACATCCCAATCGGCTCACTTGTTTATGGATTTGTAGCAGCTTTTGTGTATGATAGAAATGCAGCTGGAAGAGGAGCAGGACAAGGCCTCAGATTTATAACTTCAGACTCGGTAATTTGTATGGGCAGGCAATGCTATTACTTGACTTTTGTATGGTGGGGTTGCTTGTCTGTTATTGGGTTAGTTTCTAGCTTGTTTTTGTTTTTAAGGACTAGACATGCCTACGATCTTTTTGAGCAAAAACGTACTTCTTCTCTTTTTGTGGACTAGGGGTTTAATTTAATTTAGCCTGCCTACTTGTGTAATTGTAATCATATGGTTCAAATTTGAAGGCCATGTTTTGTACATTGTGATGGCCAATGATCTAATGAAATTTATCCAATCTAATTTATAGGTCCACTATGAAAAACGTGCTATTGGGCCTTTTTTGATCCATCCAACATTGGGCCTTTTCTGACTAGGCCCAATATTAAATTGAGTCCATACGACAATATCCATGTAAATGATAGGTTCTTGTTCTTTTGTAACAAAAATAGAAGGCTAATGCCTTCCTATAAAAAGTTAAATGCCACTCCCAACTTATAAAAGGTCTAATTAGCTCTCTTAACTTGATAAAAGTGAATCAATTTATTCCCTCAACCCAACAAACCCACTCTCACTCTGAAGAGTGTATTGCACATGCCAAAAGTTGAAAAAGTCAAACAAATTACAGTTTGACAGGTGACATTTGATGTAAAGTTACAAAAAAATCATGTAATAATTTTATTTAAGTCCCAATAACTTATTTTATTCCAAAATACCATCTTTCGCCTAAGAACATTCTGCAATCATAAAACTTCATTTATTCTCTTTATGTTTTATAGTAAAGAAGAAAAAAGCATCGAATTTTGTATGATAATTGAGGACCCGTGGCATTCCTTTTATTTTTCAACTTCTTCACTCCCCTTCTCCTTATCGTCAACTATTGAATCATTTGCATCCCACCAAGAGTGCCCACCTCCACTACTCACCTCCATCTATTCAATTCCCACTTTTCAGATCAAAATCAATTATTGTGAAAATTCAATTACAATCAGATTTTGAGAACTTGATTTCAATTTTAATATATCATTTGGACCAATTTGTGTGAGCTAATTCAATGAATTTCTTTTGAAATACAGAAATTGAAATTTCTTCCCCGTTTAATACAATAGATTGTCTCTCTATCTTACTTCATTTTTAACGAATTAAAAATTACTTACCCTAACTTCAAGCTCTTTTTGAACAAAGAGAGTTTTAACGGAGATTGAGGAGATGAAGAGTTTGAACTTGAAATCTTAGCGACAGCTCTAGGTGTAATAGCTTTACAACGGAGAACATGACTTTCGCTAGAGGAATTCGGCTGAGTCAGGTGGGTTCTGGTTGTAAGCGTATCGCTCCCACCGGCGATCTAAAAATCAAACTTCTTTATACGAAAGACTCTACATCAAAAAAATATAATCAAAGAGTAGAGATGGAAATAAAAATCTATTAATCAAATTTGATTGCTAAAAGTACAAATGATAATGGAGGGGTTAAAGAAAAGAAGAAGCATTGAGGGGGTAATGGCCGAAACAATCGGCATTTGAAATAGATAGAGAGAGAAAAGAGAAAGGAAGAGAGATAAATTATTTCGCTTTTCCATCAGCTGTCAACTCAGCTTTAGGCCAGACTGATTCATTTTTGCCTAGTTAAGGGGGTTAGTTGGACCTTTTATAAGTTCGGGGTGACATCTGACTTTTGATACCAAGTTAAGGAGGCTATTGATGCATTAGGCCAAAATAAAAGATTTCTTCCCTACTCATGTAGATTTTATTTTATTATCTAATCATGTAGATTAATATTAGAAGTCTATTAATGTGAAAGTTTGAGAAAAAAAATATGATATTTTTTTGTCACACTGATATGAATAAACAAAAGCCATATATAACTGCATACACAAGTTAATATATTGATACCAATTATTCTTCAATTGAAATTTATTTGTCTACAATATTGATGAGAAATGCGGTACGTATATGTTACTTAAAATTTAAGCCCCTCCATGTGATCATAATAGCCGTATAATATGCTATAAAAGAATAAGAAATTAAGATAGGTAGAAATTAAAATGCTTGGAACTTGGATATTAAGTATTCAAAATATTTTTGCTTGTAAGAGCCTTAAATATTTTAATTAGAAAATTATAGAAAACAAACAAAGTAGGAGTAATTGGTTTCAAGATGACTTGCTTTTATCACAAATAACCCAAAAATCTGCCTCGTTGTTAGAATGTATGAGATGGCTTTTTTTGTAGTCAAATTTCAATTGATCGGACCTTTAATGTGCACATAGCAGTTGACTTTAATATTGGCCACACAAGCCGAACTTTGCTTTCGTTTGACTTCTAGCAAGGTCAAAGCTGTAGTTTTTAAGGTAAGGAGCACTTTGTTTCATTTTCTTTTTTCCGGAAAATTTTCAAACACAAAAAATTCCATTACTATTCAAAATACACGCCAATTTGCTATCTTTTGAAGATAATAATTCCGTTGATTTTGAATTGCATTTCCCCATACTTCTATGAATATATGATTGAAATCCGTTTATAAGTAACATTCACATTCTTATTGTAGAGGAAAAAAAATGTCATATAAATCACTTCTAATGCATACAAAATTCAATAAATTAAATTTTGAATTATGTAGCAGGTAAAGCGAGAAACTTAAATATGAAAAGGCCATAATATTCACTTATATATATATATTGCTGTAATAATGATATAAAGAAATTAACTGAGTTGTAAAACCATTATGAAGGTTCTGATTTTGAACCTATATTAGTTGAATTCAAGTAAGGGCTCATGGTACCCTAAAGCAGAACAAATGAACTTGTTGTCTTTGTTTTGTCTTATCTATTAATTTTTTCATTCATTTTGAAATGTGACATATTTTTTCGAAATCAAATATAAAAAACTAGGAAGGGAATATACAAATATGGAAATCGATATTTGCTCCTCTCAACCAATGGTTTTTATATATAGTACCATATATTAATACCTTTCTTCAATCCAACGGTTGAGTATTTATGAGGAACCATTCAATTAAGATATAAATATTCTCTCATAAATACTCAATTGTTAGAATAAAAAAGGGTATTAAATACCCGGTATTTATAAAAATATTGGCAAAATATTGGCAAATATGCGTTGTCGATGTTCTTATGTTCATTTTAATTCCACGTATCACATTCAGTTTTTAAAGTATAAGAGAGAAACGAACGAACTGAAATAATTAAGGAAAAAGAATTATATAGGCCATAGATCATTTACCCCTTGAATTTGGCTACTCAAACATTTTACTGCCCTTAAATTTTCACGCTTTTTTGTTAGTTCTTTGAACTACGTGAAAATGCACCATATTCCTCTTAAATGTTAGGTGTCAGCTTCTGATTGGTTGAACGTTTTAAAAATATTATTTTCTGATTTTTCACTCTTCAATTATAAGCTGACACGTGCAATAATTGGCTAAACAAGTGTAATTTTCCAAGTTTGGGGGCTAAGGAAAACCCCGAAAAGTTTAGAAGGGAATAGACTTTTTGAGCCAAGTTTAAGAGGAAATTAATGTATTGAGTCAATTATATAGAATTGTACGTCAAAAATTGAATGGAGAACGTATAAGTAACACATTGCATAACATCAGGAATATTACATAGGACCGAATATTTAATACCCAGTGACGAATTCAGAAATTTTTTTACGGTGGTGTCCATATATATATATATATCATAAAATGCTGAAAAATTATTATTGAATTACAAATTTAGCAACATTAAATTGTAAATGAAATAACACAGTTTAAAATAATTTTTCATAGATATATATAAGTATTTATTAAATAAATTACTTTTTAAAAATAAATGAGTAGTTTTAGTACTAATATGGGGTTCAATTTTAATATTTAATGGAGTCCAACTATAATATATACATAAATTAATACTACTATTTAAAAAAATGTGGGGTCCAAGGACCCCACATCCTTACTTGTGGCTTCGCTACTGTTAATATCCATTTCGTTGGATGCTTATATTATAATAATATAAATGCATATATGTCAAGCATCAAATGAAAAGAATATTAAATACCTAATCCCATATAAAAAAACCCGTATTTATATATTTTTTGTAGTAAAAGAACATGTTTTTGTTACATATATAAAATGAATAAATAATAATTAAAAAAAGGTTAATTGCACATAACACAAAGTGAGAAAGAAGAAATGTCTTTTAGCAAGAGATGGAGGGAGGCGTGAGAAACGCACTCACAAATACGAAAGAAAAATTGTTTAGTATTTGATTAAGTGCGCTTCCACCTTCTTCATCTTCTTCTTCTCCACTTTCCTTTCCTTTTCCGCCATTTCTTCATTTTTATTATTCCATTGCTTCACTTTCCACCCAAAAACCAGCCATGGCTTTCACCACTTCCAAATCCAAAAAAACCCATTTCTCCTCTCACTTCAACCTCTGCACTACCCTTTTCTTCATCGTTCTCTTCACTCTCCCCGCCCTTTTCCTCCTCCACACCCCTCCTATTTCCCTCTGCGCCTCTCCTTCCACCCTTTCCAATCCCTGGTCTGGCGATCTCCGCCTTTCTGAATTTGCCTGGAACCGCCTTTCCTTCGATCAAGCCCATCCCTCCCCTCTCAGAATCGCGGTTTTCTCCCGAAAATGGCCCGTTGGAGCTACCCCTGGTGGTATGGAACGCCATGCCTATACTCTCCATACTGCTCTAGCTAAGCGTGGACATAAAGTTCATGTCTTCACTTCTCCAGTTTACGATCCTTCGAGTTTGAACTCAAATTCGAACCCTAGAATTCATTGCCACGAAGGTGAGGAGGGGCGATGGAGATACAATAAAGCTTGGGAGCAATTTGTGGAGGAGAATAATCGCGAAGCGTTTGATGTTGTTCATTCAGAAAGTGTAGCGCTTCCACATTGGATTGCCCGTGATGTTAAGAACTTAGTGGTTTCTTGGCATGGAATTGCCCTAGAAAGCTTGCAATCTGATATTTTCCAGGATTTGACAAGAAAACCTGATGAACCCATTTCGCCTGCTGTTAATAAGAGTTTGTATGGAGTTCTTCCGAAAGTTCTAAACGAAATCCGATTTTTTCATAATTACAAGCATCATATCGCGATAAGTGATAGCTGTGGCGAAATGCTGAGAGACATATATCAAATTCCAAGCAAAAGGGTTCATGTGATTTTGAACGGCGTAGATGAAGATGATTTTCGGGAAGATTCGAAACTAGGGTTAGAGTTTAGGTCGAAAATCGGGATCCCGAAAAACGCAAGTTTAGTCCTTGGTGTAGCGGGGAGACTAGTGAAAGACAAAGGACACCCTTTGCTACATGAAGCTTTTTCTAAGCTAAAAGAGAAGTACCCAAATGTGTACTTAATAGTGGCAGGGTCAGGGCCATGGCAAGGAAGGTATAAGGATTTAGGGGCACAGGTATTGGTGCTTGGGTCAATGAACCCTTCACAATTAAGGGCATTTTATAATAGCATTGATGTGTTTGTGAATCCAACACTTAGGCCACAGGGGCTTGATCTAACTCTAATGGAGGCAATGATGAGTGGGAAAGCAATAATGGCATCAAGATTTCCTAGTATAAAAGGAAGTGTTGTTGTTAAAGATGAGTTTGGCTATATGTTTTCACCAAATGTGGAATCTTTGTTTGAGACATTGGAAATGGCAGTGATTGATGGACCCAAAAGGTTGCAAGAAAGAGGAAATGCTTGTAGAGAATATGCTCTTTCTATGTTTACTGCTCACAAGATGGCTTTGGCTTATGAGAGAATGTTTCTTTGCATAAAGAATGAAACTTTTTGTATGTATCCTTAAATTAGTTAGCCTTTTGTTTAATTTAATTCCTCTCCTTACTGATTTTTTCCCTATTGAATAACATAGTTTACTGTATCAATGTTAATGCAATTGATTAATTTTCTACACATGTTCATTATTATGAATTTTTTTTCCATTTTTTTTAACTTGTACAATATTCTATAATAATTAGCAATATCTTTTTCTAAGTACTTTGTATCATCGACTCCTTAGTTTGGTGGTCCAGAATAAAATGTGTGGTGCAGTTTTTAGTGCTATCTATAACTCGTAGTATAATTATCATGATGTACAATGATTTATCAACTAAGCTAGTCTCGTGTGTATGCTATGGTTTTATCAATATTTATCGGTTTGTATGAATATAGAAGAGATTTTAATTACTTTTTTTAGTAGATTAATTACCAACTTATAAAGTTTTTGTTAATAGAGTAGCTTTGACATTTTGATTCATTCTTAACTTTTGTTCTTTGCATATTGAACATGATGCCATATTTTAGCTTAAAAAAGTTTTTCTTGCTCCTTGAGCCCATTTGGTTGGGCCTTTGAATATAGACCTTCATTAGATCATTATTGGACCTGTGGGCCCATTAGTTGGGCATTTGCAGGTCAAGATCAACAATCCAAATATGCTCAATTTTAACAAAATTATGCTTTTTATTATATCCACTAATATGACATTCCAAACTAAAATTTATATATAACATTGATCACATATATATTTACAGTACAGTGACTTGCATATTTATATATAAGTATTCAAAGTAGTCCATGTAACACAAAAATATACATTTCATATTTTCTTGGTTGGTTTACTCTTGTTATGACTTGAAGTTCTTTGACTAGCAGGAGAAACTCCATTTCTCTTTGATTTTTGTGAAGGGGGCCATTGCCCATTTGATACAGCCATGTCCTTGTAAGATTCAAGAGCTTCAAGTGTTTCAACAATGGCTGCCATTTTAGGTCTGTCTTTAGGGTTCATACTGATGCATTGCAATGCTAGTAAGGCTATTTGCTTTGCCCCCTTAACCGAATACTGCCCGGAAAGCCTTGCATCCATCACGTACTGCAATCTCCGGCTACTTGTCAGGTAAGGCTTAGCCCAATCAATTAGGCTTTGCTCACTCTTTGGCCTTAGCTTGTCCATTGCTCTTCTTCCTGTTAATAGCTCTAGCAGTACTACTCCGAAACTATATACATCACTTTTTGTCGTCAAGTGCCCTGCATTCATTCAGTATAGTGACTTGACTAATATAACAATTTTTCCAGAAACAATTATCAGTTAAGAAATAAATAATTTCTGTTTTTCACACGGATTACAATGTGGCGATTCTGACATGTCAGCTCACAGTTATAGTAGTTTTCAGACTATAGATTTATAAACCATATCATTTATAGATAACAAATTTAAGGAAACAGGTGTAATATATAGACTTAAGACCTGTAGAGACGTATTCAGGAGCAGCGTAACCATAGGTACCCATGACCCGAGTAGTGACATGAGTGTCTGAACCTTCAGGTCCCATTTTTGCGAGTCCAAAATCTGATAATTTAGCAGTAAAATCCTAGAAGAAGATAAAAACAGTATTAATTAATGAAAATGAAATAGTCAGATTAGAAATGAAGACGCAAGAATAAAAAAATTACGGAATCGAGCAAGACATTGGAAGTCTTGAAATCCCGATAAATGACCGGGTTTTCAGCACCATGCAAGAAGGCTAATCCCCTTGCTGCTCCAGTTGCTATCTTTAACCTTGTGCCCCATGGCAACACCGATATTCCTGTAATCATCGACATTATATCATAATTATGAAATAATTTGGTTAAATTAAACTAATTGCATACAATTATAAAGAAGTAGGGGGAACTTACTTTTGAATAAGTGATTTTCTAAACTACCTCGGGGCATGAACTCGTAAACAAGAAGTCGCTCATCGTCTTCGCAACAATATCCGATCAGTTTTACCAAATTCGGGTGCCTTAGCTGCCCCAAAAATATTACTTCTGCCTGCACGGTTTCAAAACTACTTAATTTCTATATATATATATATATATAGTCAAAGCATGTGGTTCATACTACAGTGTTTCTATACGGTAGTTTGCCATGCTCCCCCCAACCCCCAACTAACTATTAAATCAGTGATTAAATAAATATACATATATTGCAACGGTAACATTCAATTTTGTGGACTAGTTAGTAATCAGTTTATTTTATTGTAAAAAAATCAGTTTCACGAACGTATGTGTAAACGAAAGATTATTCTATAATTGATTTGACTCGTAAGTTTACAAGTCAATGAAATAACATATTTCAAGTTTGACTCGTAATTCTTGTAATTCTTTTATCAAATTTGAGTGTTAATGTATGGACAAACTTTATTTGCAAAAAAGTCTACCTTTAAATACATAAAAAAAGTCCACCTCTAAAATGTTTTATCAACTAAATGAATATAATTCCTACTTTAGAATTATTTAATTTTCTTTTTTTTTTAATTATTATCACGAAAAGTTTTAATTATAAATTTTTAATAGAATAATATATTTTAACAATAGACGAAATTTTAACTTTTAATACTGATTAATTAAGAATCGTATGTTATTGATTTAATTGTGTCACTTTATTGAAGCAAAGTCTAGAGAAAAAAGGAGACTGACCAGCCATTCACGGTGACCTTGAAGACCTTCAATATCCAGAAGCTTAACAGCAACAGGCTGAGCTTTCAAACCTTGTCTGAAATTCTCATCAAAGTACCCTTTATACACTTTCCCAAACCCACCTTCCCCTAGCAAGTAATTACTCGAAAAACTCTGCGTAATCGCTCTCAATTCCGCCATCTCAAAGTCATATAAATCCCCTCCCAATGTCTGCGCCAAATCCTCATTTATTCTAATCGAAGAAGATCGACTCAAATCGGAGAACGAAAGCCTCCTAAATGACTGCAATGGAGCTGCTATGTTTTTGGACATTTCTGATCTTGATGTTCTACATCTGCTTAAATTTCTTAATATGGTTTGATTCTCTGCTGAACAGCAGTTTGCTGTCAATGGCTTCCATTGCTTTGAGCTCTCTTTTTCTTTCATTTTTTTGATTAATTGCAGCAGGCTATGTTATGTTTGTTCTATTGCTAGTTATATAAAAGGATGGAGTGGAGTGATTTAGTGATGATAATGGGAAAAAAAAGAAAATTTTTTGTTTCTTCAACTGCTCTAACTACTCTTCTAAATGGGGTAGTTTTTCTTTCTTTTTTGAGGAAAATATGATTTGGGTTTTTGTGATATGTTTGTTTAGTTTTGGTTTTCACCTACGCCTGTCTTCATGCAGACAGTGCCAATTTTTTAATTGATTCTTGTATATGATATAGCCTTGTTAATGTTAGTGTAACTGTGTTTGAGCATTGCACGCATTCTATTTAAGTTGATTTAGTTGTTCATTGTTGAATAAATATTAAACCTTTCAGTATAAGTTTCCGTTCAATTCGAAAAAAATATAAATTTATGGTGAAATAAATCTTATTTAATTTAATTTATTTCAGATGAACTTAAATAAGTTTAAGAGAATAAGGTCTATGCCCATCTCTCCTAATAGTTAAATTCACGGTTTGAGGCTTACTCAAATAATATGCTATTCCCTTAAATAACAATCGTTTTCCAAAGAATTCTTTTCCAAATAAGAATGAGAAAAAACTACAGACATATGAAATTAAACGATAAACTGACTATAAAAATGTTTAAAATAAGAGAAATTTCATAGAGGTCTTTATAATCACATAAAATATATGTCTAGAGTCTAGACTTGATATATAAAAGAGCTTTAATGTCCCTCTTGCTTACCCGAGCCTAAAATAGTGTATTAAGTCCATTTCAGGCTCGTGTGTGAGCGAGTTAGGGATGTGAAAGAGTTAAACCGAGATCAAACTTACATAAGTTCAGTATGGCTTGAAAAGAAAAATGACTGAGTTCAGCTCGATTCGTTGAGTTTGAAAAATTTTAGCTTATTTCGAGCTTTTGACAAGCTCAACTCGAACTCATGAGCTTGCGAGCCTTAATGACCATTATAAAAAATGGATTTTTTATATTAAATTATTAGGTATTTTTTTTATGGTTGTGAGAGGGAGACGGGTAAAAATATTATATTAATAGATTATCTTATTATTAATCAATAGTTTTAAGAAAAAATGATTTTACATCTTTTTTTAATTAAAAATTAAGCACATAAAACCATGGCTATGTCAATGATATGTATTATAAATATTAAAATTAGGCAAAACTCGCGGTACATTGCAATACATATATAATTTTTTTTTGATAAAAATATGTATGGTAATTAAGAATATTATAGGAGCCAGCTCGTGAGCTTTCAAGCTGAACCTTTAGAAGCTTAGCTTAATGCGTTTAGCCCAACTCAAACTCGAGTCGGCTCTATTGAACCGAGCTTTTGTCAAACTTTGACTGAGTCAATCTTAAACTTCTCACAAACCACTCAGCTCATTTGTAACCCTATAGCCAACTAATATATATACTTATAGTTTTAATTTTATTTTAAATTTTAATTCTAGATTACTTCTAAATTTATTATCAACATTTGTACTAAAAAATTCTGTTCGTATCATATTATAGTTTGTTATATTATTTTTGTTCTAATTTGATTTTTTAAAAAACTAAAAATGAAAAAGGCAATCAATTTTAGAATATAAACTTGGGTTGAACTTGAGATTGATTTTCTAAATAGTTGGACCGAAAAATCTGTTTAAACTCACTTATTTAGCATTAATTGTAATATTAAATTGTAGTTGCATATAAATAATAATTTTTTTTTACAAAATATGGAGACATAATGTAATTGAGTATAAAACGGATTGGACAAAAGAAAAAGCCAAAAAAGCTTTAGGCATGATGAAATTAAGTGTGTAAAAATGTGTTCGAAAGGGGAAAATAAGAAATGAGTGAGGTTTAAAGGGGTTGGTGTAGTGGAACAGAATATATGTACACATCATTTCATACCCTAATCCAACTACTTTCTTTGATATTCATGCACAAGTCCAAATTGCTTATATATGCAATGAGCTATTCAGTTTATTTATCATATCCACATTCCACATATTATTGATTTATTTTCATAGAATCTATATATTATATTATAATATATAAAAATATATAAGTCGTAGTGACTTCTTTACCCTTATATATTTTAAAAGAAATATTTTAATTTTATTATTAAATTTATTTTATTTTATTACCATATTATTTCAATTTATATTACTATAATGATGGTATTTAAAATTGGTTAATATTCATGTTAATCATATCAATACTAAAATCTAAAATTGAAATAAAATTACAATAAAATTAAAATAATAATAATAATAACAACAACAATAATAGTAATAATAAAATATTTAATGAGTCTTTAAAATTGCTTAATATTCATACTAATTATAACAATACCAAAATATAAAATTCAAATAAAACTCAAATAATAACAACAACAACAGTAATTGTTAAAATTGGATGGTAAAATTGATGTGAATTATTTGTTAGAATTTTACCTAGCCACTAAGTCAATAGTATTATTGTTAACCTTATTTGATAATTGGTAGACATGTACAAAATATCATTAAGATGTGAAACCCACATCATTAATGTTTGTTGTATTTTGTCCCCCATTTTCTTACTATAAGTATGTACTAGTTTTCTTTATTTCATACACCAAAAATATTCAAAGTAATAATAATTCATATTCTCTAATTCTCTCTATTCTTGTTATAATTTCTTTATGTTAATTGTCGGTTTCCAACACGTTATCGGCACGAGCTTGCTCTATCGATCAAGGATATCCCCAAATAAATCCAAAGTAAGGCATTATTATTTTATTTTCCATAAATATATATTATACATATAATCTTTAATATGTCTAATATCAAAAGTTTGAACTTTATTCCTCTTTATGTATCAGAAAAAAAATATCTTACTTGAGTGCTGGATGCAGAAATGCATTTAGAATCAATGAGTCTTCAAAATACTATTATCGAAAATAATAATACTACACCACAGTATAAGGCAATGGCTCTAGTTTTCCTCCGCCGCCATCTTGACGAAACACTTCAATCAGAATACTTGACTGTCAAAGATCCTACAGATCTTTGGAGACAACTAAAGGAGAGGTTTGAACACCTTAAGAAAATATCTTTACCAAATGCCCAGTATGAATGGATAAACTTAAGACTTCAAGATTTTGAATCTGTTAGTGCATACAATTATAAATTTTTCAAATTACGTCTGCATTAAGATTATGTGGAAAGGAAATAATTGATGAGGATTTACTGGAAAAGACATACTCTACTTTTCATTTGAATAATATGGTATTACACAAAAGATTATAATAAATATGGTGAACTAATTACTGCTCTTCTCTTAATAGAACAGAGAAATCAACTCCTGTTGAAAAACCATGAATTACAACCTATCGGAATAAATCCATTCCTGGAGCGAATGCAATAATTAATAATAATTTTAGTGGACATGGCCGCAATGGTCGTGGTCGTGGTCGTGGTCGTGGTAATGGGCGTGGTAGAGGATATAATAATAATAATTTCCACTATAAGTGAAAACATGGTAATAATAATAATAATAATAATAATAATAATTTCCACTCGAAGTGAAAAATTACAAATAACCACTAGAAGTGGAATAATCAAATTAAAAAATTTGATAAAAGAAATAATGGTCAAGATAATGAAAATAAATGTCATAGATGCGGTATGACTGGTCATTAGTCAAGAACTTGTAGAACCGCTAAACATTTGGTAAGCTTATACCAAGCATCCATCAAGAAATGTGCGGAACCCAAAAACCAATTTTATATTGATGGTAATGACCCCGCCAATGACCCTATTGATATCCCCAATATGGAGTTGGATGATTTTCTGCTACCCAGCACCGATGGTAAAAAAAATTTGAATAATTACTTCATATATTTTTCTTAATTAATATATTTTAATTTTATGTTATTGTTGGTTTGCTTTTATTATTTTTGTTTAATGTACTTTTTATGTAATGTTTATTTATGAATAAATAATAATGCTTCTTTCGTTTCTCCAATGAAGAAAATGAATTCTTTCCCGGTATTATATACCTACAAGGAAAATTAAACAAATTTATGTCTTATAGATAGTGCCACCACCCATACTATTCTCAAAGAGGCAAGATATTTTAATACTCTTAAAAGGGGTGAAACAATTGTTACCACAATATTGGGACAAACAAAAATGGTTAAAGGCTCCGGAAAAGCTAGTATTTTATTGCAAAGGGGAACAAAACTTATTATAAACAATGCATTATATTCCCCAAAATCTCACAGATATTTATTGTTTTAAAGATATTCGTAGAAATGGATATCATATTGAAACTGTGAGCGAAGACAATAAAGAATGTCTTTATATTACAAAAATAATTTCAAGTAAGAAATGCATACTTGAAAAATTTTATACTCTTTCATCTGGCTTATAGTACACATATATTAAAATGATCAAGGCCAATTTAACTATAAACCAGAAGTTTATATATTCAAATACTTATAAAATTTGGCATGATCGACTAGATCATCCTGGTTCAATGATGATGAGAAAAATTATTGAAAATTCACATGGACATCCATTGAAGAACTAAAAGTTTCTTCAAAATAATGAATTATTTTGTGCTGGTTGTTCGCAAGGAAAATTAATAATAAAACCTTCTAGGAGTAAGGTTGGAATAGAATCACCATCATTTTTAAAGCGCATACAATGTGATATATGTGGACCAATTCATCCAACATGTGGACCATTTAGATATTTTATGGTTTTAATTGATGCTTCAACTAGATGGTCACATGTATGCTTATTTGTTGAACTAAGCACAAGTTTGACTGACTCAGTAGACTGACTCAGTAGTGCTTAAGTTTTAATCATAACAATTAAGTTCAGTTTGAGTTAATTAAATCAATAATGATGTTAAAATAAATAGTCTATGGTTGGTTGAGGAGTAGCAAATTCAAAGGTAGAATTTCAAGTCTCCGCTGCCCTAGCTATTTAGTTTAACTCTGAGCTATTTCTGGGCTGAGTATCTACTTAATCGTAGACTTAGTAATATTCACTCAGCGCTTGATATTTAGATTTTGTTTCAGCTGTGTGCTTTACGATTTATCATTTCCGCTGAGTTACTTTAAGCCTGTCAACGCTACTGACTTTACCATTTAATATAAAAAAAGTATCTTTGCTTTTAGTGTTGCCTTTTGCAGGAATATTAATGAGACAAAGACAAAAAGAATTAATGCCTTGACAAGACTCAGTATTATGAAGAAAATGACAAAGTCTTCCAATGCAAAGCTGCAAAAAGTCATTTGCCATTTTGGGCAATTCTATAGATCTACCAACCTTGTATCGCGCACTTTGCAACATGTCAGAATACTAGAGGGAATGGGATGAAGAAATGTGGTAAGTCAGCGTGAGTTCTCTCTAACGGAAGACTGACATCAAACGACAAAGAATTCAAATTGAAGCTCGAATCTCAATCTAACGGATTAATTTTCTATCTCACAATGGTGCAATTTTATCTCTTAATGGATTGATTTAAAGAAGCAACGGGTGGATAGATGAGCTTTCAACTTCAGAAGATGCCAAGATAAGTTCAACGACTACTTTCTCAATCCAACTATAAAAGGAGTAAGAAGGCAAGCATTAGAACTTAGTGATTACACCTGAATTTCTCAGAAGCTAAATCTTTACCAAATTACAAGCTTTAAAGAAGTTCAGACAAGAAAGCACAACTCAGCGAGAATCTGCTTTAGAACAAGAGAGAATAGAATAGTTCATTTCATTGTAATATCAGATCATTTGTAACTGGATCGACATTTCTATAAGTTGAATCCAACTCTTGTTTAGACTCTTAGTGAGTTGCTGATTGAAAAGGGTATTCTAGTCAGCGGGTGAGCGATTGCAATTTGGAGGGTACTTACTATAATTAGGGAATTTGTGAAAGGCTTCTCCGCCTAAGGTAAAGGAGTTGAGATTAATGAATTAAAGCCAGAACACTCTGTCAGGACTGGATGTAAGCACAGGTTGCCGAACCAGGATAAAAATCTCAGTGTTCTTTACTTTGTTGCATTTTCTTGTATTTCACTCAGCCAGTTAACCCCACTCAGCGGAGGAAGTAATTATCGTGAAAAGGTTTTATAAGTTCTTGAGTGAGTCATTCACCTCTCCTCTGACATTGAGTGTACGCATAGGGACCAACAAGTGGTATCAGCGCAATTCTCATTTCACAGATCTCACAATCTTTGAGACAAAGACCATGGCGTGCAAAGGAGAATCCAGTAGAAGAGCCCAAGCTTATATTCTACCAGAAGGCATGTCAGTCACCAGGCCTCTAATGTTTAATGGAGAGCATTACACTTATTAGAAGAATAGGATGGAGAATTTCATCCAGTCACAAAGTATGCACGATTGGATAGCTATTATAGAAGGGCCATATGTTCCCACCATCGTGAAGAATGGAGTAAAGGTTTATAAGTACTTTGATGAATGGGACAGTCAGGACTTGATCAGACTGAAAGAAAATCCAGCTGCTATCAACTATCTTCATTGTGCTCTTGATGCTACTGAGTTTAATCATATTTCTGGATGTGAGACAGCCAAAGAGATACAGAAGAAGTTGGAATTAACTTATAAAGGTACTGACAAGGTGCAAGAGTCCCAGATCAATATCCTTATGAGGGATTATGAGTGGTTCCACATGAAGCCCAAGGAGGATATTTCCAATATGAATACCATGTTTATGAATATAATTAATGAGCTGAAAAGACTTGGCAGGACCTTTACAGAAGAAAAGACTGTCAAAAAGATTCTTAGAAGTTTGACTTAAGAATGGGAAGCCAAGAAGAGTGCTATTGAAGAAGCTCATGATTTAAAGATATATAAGTTTGATGAGCTAATGGGAACCTTGCTGACTCATGAGATATCCTTAAAGCAATATGAAGATGAGTCCAAGAAAAATAGGCACAATGAAAAAGAAAGCTCAAACAGAGCTGTTGTTCTGAGAGCTGATGATGATAAAGAAGAAGATTCCTCTGAGGATGGATATCCAGAGGATAGAAAAGAAGAAATAGCTCTAATGACCAAGAATTTCAGGAGATACTTGGGAAAAGATAAGAACTTTCAAAAGTTCAGAAAGATAGGTAAGTATAAGAAGGGAGAAGTTGATAGACCACGAAAGGAGTATAATAAAGAGCATAACAAAGATATCAAATGCTTTGAATGTGGTGAGAAGGGGCATATTCAGTCGAGCTATCCTAAAGCTAAGAAGGATAAGTTCAAGAAGAAGAAGAGTAAGAAAGCCCTTGCTGCTACCTAGAGTGACTCTAAATAAGAGTCATCATCCTCAGATGAAGAGGCACAAGACTCTGCTAATGTGTGTCTCATGGCTAAGGATGATCTGCCTAACTCAGAGTCAGCTAACCAACCATTTAGTTCCACTGCCAATCAATCAGTTGACCAGGGCAGAGATAAAGGAAATCACACCGAGGGAATTTCTGAACCTGTTTTATCTTCAGATGAGCTTGCCACAGTACTTAATGATATCATTAATATGACTAAGAAGTCAACTAAATACATCAAAGTACTTTAGAGGAGGTGTGATGATCTAAAAGATGTCAATTCTTTTACCTCACTTGACATCCTAAACCTGATGGAAAAAGCTGAGTACCAAAATGGATATAACAGCAAACTCAATAAGAAATTGGATGAGCTAGCTGCTGAATTAATAGCTTTGAAAAAGGTGTGGGTCCCTTCTTAACCTAGCATAAATACTCAGAGTAACCGCACTCACCACTCTGAGAAAGTTTCTCAAAAGAGTAAAGTGAGCAAGCCTAATCCTAAGGCCGCTTGTAATTTTTATGGTAAGCCAGGACATGCAATAGTCATGTGTAGGCATAAAAATGGTTACTATAATGAGTATGACTGGTCAAGGATGACCACCACTAATAAGGGAGGACCTAGCCAGAAAAAGGCATGGGTACCCAAGAAAACTTAACTGTTTTGAAGGTGAGCCTAAGATCCATTGATGACAGAAGAATGTGGTATTTGGATAGTGAATGCTCGAGGCATATGATAGGTGACGAAAAGCAATTCATCACATTGGAGCAAAGAAGGAATGGAAGTGTCAGTTTTGGAGACAACAAAAAGGGCAAGATTGTTAGCAATGACACTATTGGAGTGAAGCCTTCAATTGATAATGTGTCTCTAGTGAAAGGCCTAAAGTTCAACTTGTTAAGCATTGCTCAGCTGTGTGACTAAGGCAAGAAAGTTGTATTTGACTCAGCGGGCTGCTCAGTCATTGATGGTAACTCTAACCAAACTATTCTTTATATCCCCAGAATTAACAATGTTTATATGTTTGATTTATCCCCTGGCTCTAATAATATATTCTTCATTTCTAAGGAGGAAAACTCATGGCTATGGCACAGAAGGTTAGGACATATCAATATGACCAATCTGTCTAAATAAGCCAAAAATGAACTTGTTGAGGGATTACCCAATCTAGCCTTTGAAAAAGATAGACTCTGCTCAACATGCCAACTTGTGAAACAATTTAGGAAGACCTTTAAATCATTAGCTGATATATCTTCTTCTCATCCCCTTGATCTTCTACACATGGATTTGTTTGGGCCTATTGTGCCAACAAGTCAAGGTAGAATGAAATACACCCTTATGGTTGTAGATGATCTGACTAGGTTCACTTGGATTGTCTTGCTAGCAAGTAAAGATGAAACATTTGAATCATTCTCTAGGCTGGCTACCGGGATCATGAATGAAAAAGACCTTAAAATTAATAGAATCCGCAGTGACCATGGAAGGGAATTCAAAAATATGCAGTTTGAGGAATTCTATTCTAAGCATGGTATTGACATCAATTTTTCTCCCCCTCATACACCTCAGCAGAATGGGGTTATTGAGAGAAAGAATCGCACTATTGCGGAGATAGGTTATTCTATGCTGAGGGTTAACAATCAACCAAAGTATTTCTGGGGAGAGGTTGTTAACATAGCTAGTTATATTCTAAACAGGGTTTTAATTCACCCAGTTTTGAACAAAACTCCTTATGAACTTTGGAAGGGGCGCAAGCCCAAGGTTGGTAATCTCAAGGCCTTTGGTTGTAAATGCTCCATATTAAACACTAAAGACCAATTGGCTAAATTTGACCCTAAGGCTGATGAAGGAATCTTTCTGGGTTACTTAACACATAGTAAGGCATACAGAGTGTATGTCAAGAGAAATGGTATCTTAGAGGAGTCCATGTATGTAGATTTTGATGAAATTAACAGTGCACATAAAGAAGCCAGTGATGACGAAAGAGAAAAGGATCAAGTCAGCGAATCAGTCAGTTAGCCCATTATTATTATTGATCTAATACCAGAAAAAGAAGAAGATAAAGTTGACTTGGACCAATAAATTAACTTTGGTGATGATGTAGATGCTCAACCAATGATAGTAGCTCAGCGAGCTAATCCTGACCTACCAAAAGAAGTCAGAGCAAGAAGAGATCTTCCAGTTGACAAGATTCTTGATAATGTGCAAAATCCAGTGCTGACTAGAGGTCAGCTGAACAGAAAGATGAGCCAATTAGCATTTATTTTATTGATTGAACCAAAGAAGTTTGACGATGCTGAGTTTGATGACAACTGGATGATTGCAATACAAGAAGAGCTAGACCAATTCAGAAGAAATGAAGTTTGGGATTTGGTGGAGAAACTTAAAGGAAAGTCAATCAATGACACCAAATGGGTTTTCAAGAATAATCTAGATGAAGCTGGAAATGTTATCAGAAACAAGGTCAGACTAGTTGCTCAAGGCTACAATCAATAAGAAGGCATTGACAATGGAGAAACATTTACACCAGTAGCAAGACTTGAAGCCATAAGAATTCTCTATGCTTTTGCATCCTATATGAACTTCAAGTTATTTTAGATGGATGTTAAGAGTGCATTTCTTAATGGTTATATTCAAGAGGAAGTCTATATCAGACAGCCCCCACGCTTTGAGGATCCAATGTTTCCAGATCATGTCTTCAAGCTGAAGAAGGCTCTATATGGACTGAAACAGGCTCCAAGAGCTTGGTATGAGAGATTGACTAGCTTTTTACTCAGCAAAGGCTGTGTTAGAGGAAAAGTAAATATAACTTTATTTATCAAGAAGTAGCATCAAGATGTGTTGCTAGTCCAAATATATGTTGATGATATCATATTTGGAGCAACTGATGAAAAGCTATGCAAAGAATTTAGTTAGCAGATGAAGAAGGAGTTTGAAATGTCAATGATGGGAGAGGTTAGTTTCTTTCTTAGTTTGCAAATTAAGCAAGGCAAAGATGGAATCTTCATCAGCCAAGCTAAGTATGCCAAGAAAGTACTCAAGAAGTTTGACATGGATAAAGCCAAGCCAATGTCAACACCCATGGCCACTGATATAATTCTGAGTAAAGATGATGAAGGTAAACCTGTAGAGAGTCAGCTCTATAGAGGTATTATTGGTTCTCTACTTTGCTTAACTGCTAGTAGGTCTGACATTCAATATGTTGTATGTTATTGTGCCAGATATCAAGCTGACCCCAGAGAATCTCACTTAGCTACTGTTAAGAGAATTCTCAGGTATTTGCTAGGCTATATTGATGCAGGTTTATGGTATCCAAGTAATGCAGACTTCACTCTGAGAGGATACACAGATGCTGACTATAGAAGAGATAAACTAGAAAGGAAAAGCACCACAGGAGGTTATCATTTCCTTGGTGATTGTCTAGTTATATGGTATAGCAAGACGCAGACTTCTGTGGCTCTGAGTACAGCTGAAGCTGAGTATATGGCTGCAGGAAGTTGTGTAGCACAACTGCTATAGATCAAGCAGCAACTGGAGGATTATGGTATAAAGTCAAATTGTCTTGAAATCATGTGTGACAACAAGAGTGCAATTGACATATTCGAGAATCTAGTTCAACATGGCAGGATGAAGCATGTTAATATTAGACATCACTTCATAAGGGATCATGTGCTAAAAGGATAAGTCAAGCTCACATACATTCCTACTGAAGAATAGTGAGCTGACATATTCACAAAGCCTATTGGAAAGGATCAATTCAACACACTAAGACAGCTGATCGGAATGTCCAATCCAATTTAAAGAAATACATTCCACTCTGACTTATCCTGAAGCTGACCAAATTAGGGCACACTCTGAGCTTTTGCAAATTAGGCTATGTATTTCTTTTGCCGCTTGAATTTTGGATACGTCATGAATTGTCACTGGTTATCTTTTAAATTTAAACTTGATAGAAACCTTAGCAGGTTATGAAACGATCCATATTCAGTAGCAGTTATCCCATGTCTTTTTTATTCATTAATCCTGTGGTATATGTTATGTAATCTCACCGTTGAATCTTAAGATTGTGGATTATGAGTTGTATACGAAGCTTTGCAGGTTTAGCGAAGAGTTTTTGGCTATTTAAAAGGAAGTTCAAAAAGAGGAAAGGTTACATTACCAAATTTCTCTTCTGCAATCTTCTTCTCTAAATTCCTAATTCTCTAAATCATTTTAAAGTAATCTTTGATTACGAGCACATCAGGAAGGAGATCTGATCTCTTTGTGAGGAATACGAAGGACACTCACTGGGTAACTATAAGAGATCATGTTGCTTAGCTGGTGATTAGCATTGACAAGATTGAAGAACTTAGAATTCTAGTCGAAACAAAATATATTCTGATAAGATGGTGTTTTATGAAGAAAACAGAAGTGGAGAAGCCTACCACCGTAGATATGCTCAGTTTTTTGAGCGATGAGCGTTTTGGCAAGTGGACACGCTAGCACCACTTGAGAGGATTTTTTGAGATGCCAAGCGATTGCTATAAGCAAAATTTTTAGAGATTCTACCATGGAATTCATATGGTAGGAGGTCAGAAAATCTTTTTGTGACAACTATGATTGGGTGGAAAGTCTATGTTACCCCCAAATTGATAGCAGGTCTGTTGGAAATGAGAGAAAGAGGACTCATACTGTGAGTAATAAATGATAAAGATCATGTTGACATTCCAATAGACTATGAGGTTCTAGAAGATTACAAGATAGGGGAACTCATAGCCTCCATATTTATAAAAGAGGGGAAGCAAGCCCATGAACTTGTTACTAAAGTTTTGTTGCCCACTATTCCAAGTTTGAGAGAGTTTCTGTCTATGCGTTGACCCATAGCATGAGCATTAATTGGCCTATGGCCATTTTACACAGGTTCTTAAAGGTCTCCAAGCACATGGTGTATGGGCAGTTGGTGATGGAGATTTGCAGGGCGTATGAACCAGATTTGGAAGGTTGGGTAGCCAAGAGCAACATTCAACTGAAAGTAATTGAGTCCAGAATCCTGAGAAATGCTCACATTCTTGGACTTAGAGAAAATGAGAGGTCTGCCAACACCAATTATATCAAGCTAAAGCCAGGAGAAGTGAGAGTAAAGGATTCCAAGGCGATTATGGAGATGAAGCCAATTCGGCCTAATGAAGAGGACTTGACCTTGGATGCTTTTGTGGCCAGTGAGCTGGAAAGAATCACCAAGCTTAGAGCAAAGAAAGGGGATCATATGCTAGAGAAGAATGTTGTGAAGAAGGAGGTCATGAAGGACTCCAAGAAGGAAGCTAAGAAAGGGAGTTCATCGAGCTCAGTTCCAGCTGTTGTTCCTAAGAAAACAAGATCATCTAAGGGAACTAAAGAAGAGAAATCCCATGAGCTAACTCAGTAGGAGATAGCAAAGGAAAGGCAAGCTGAAGAGGAGTTAAGGGTAGAGATGCCCTTGAAAAGGGAGAAGAAGAGGAGGTAGATGAAGCTCAGCTGGACATGGCGACTACTAAAGGAAAGGAAGCTACATCAGCTCCTATTCCCCAAGTAGGTTAGCTTAAGAAGAAATTGCTGATAAAGAAAGGGACTGAAGTCAGTGGCGAAACCAAAAACGTTTTATCGTGGGGTCCAAATACTAAGTTTGGATTTTCATATATATGTTACAAACTCTGGTTCTAAATAAGTGACCTTTTAGTTTTTTTTATTTTAGTTCCAAAAAATTATCCATTTAAATTATGAATGCAACACCTTGTTTGGAAAAAACCAACTTGTGTGGGGTTGTGGATTCAAATCCCACAATCAATAAATATGATAAAAATACCACATATTACTAAAAAAAAGATTATCAATGCAATATTTTTTTTTCTCTAATTTATCAAATATAAAGATAAGATATTTTAACAAAAATTGTTTCACTGCGCTCACAATAATAACAAAGAAAAACCCCACCCCACCTGAATGTCGACTCAAACTTATAACATTCAGGATCATAATTTTATGCTTAACCACTAAACTAAGACACTTATCACAACAGAAAGATGAATTTACAAACCAGAATAATAAGGTAAATATTAATTAAAAGTTAATACAAGTGTCTGCTATCTTGGTTATATGAAGTAAAGCCGTGTCTTTCAAAACAAATATAAGAAACAGTTTGAAATTGCTAAATAAATATTGTAACTAGTAAATGAATATAATTTGTGTATTTGAAAAAAAATAAGAAGCGAATTTTAAAAGGCAGAGAAGCCTTTTCAGATTTCAAATACTATTGTAAACGTGTGTTTGTGAGATATAATCAATGTTTTAAAAAAACGTACGATGCTAGTTGGGCGGTCGGAATTTGAAAATGCTCAAGAGGCGAAACCTAGACGGGAGTTAGGCAGATTTATATTTTTTATTTTTAAATATTTATTATATATAACAATATAAATTTAACTAAAAAGTAAATTATAATAATATAAAGTATCAAAAAATATAATTTAGACCATGTTTTAAAAATCACTAAGTGGCATAGAGTATATTGTTTCTTGCTTTGAGACTCAAAATGACAACTTTATTATGAGAATACTTTTACCAATTAAACTACTTTTTATTGGTAAACTATGATTATTAAAAATAATTGCATCATAAAAAAATCTAAATTAGGCGTTGCCTAGGCGGAAAAAAATCGGACTAGGCAGTGCCTAAGCGACAATAAATAGGTCGAGCGCCTGATAGTGTCATAGGAATGAAAAGTTGGACGGCAAGTCTTAAAATAGCACCTAAGTTGGACCTAATCGAGACTAGGCGGTAATTTTTAAAATAGTGGATATAATAAAAATTTAAATTAAATAACTCATTAATTGAATAATTAATGTGAGAAAATCGTGGATTTGAAGGTGTATGCCCCTTGAACTATTGATACACATGAGGTCCACTTTATTTTTATAATGGGTCCAATTTATAAAAGTAAATATATTAACCTATTTTTTTAAAAATGAGTAGAGTCAATGGACCCCACCCCATGTAAGGTGGATTCGCCTTTGACCGAAGTTGTCTAGGATGTAGTAAAAGTTGAGAGAGTAAAGGCCACTGAGGAAGAGAGAATAAGGAAGAAGCAAGAGGAGATTGAAGCTACTATTAGAAGGAAGGCTGAGGAAGCAGCAGCTGGAGCTAAGGCTAGCACTGAACAGATTTTGCAAAATGTTGTAGATAGCTTGTCTGAGAAGGAAGTTCTTGAAGTTGTGGAGGAAATGATAGGAGCTCTTGATGGAATTCAAAATCAGGAAGAGCAGAAAGGAGAGGAAGATGAAGTTATTGAAGTAGATGCCGTGAAATTTAATGTGCATGACTCTGACCAGCAGGTCACTCTAACTGCCCAAGAAGCCAAAGAAGCTACGAAGTAAAGGAAGAGAGGGTTGTTAAAGAGAATGAAAATTATGATAGTTGAAGATGAGGGAGACCTAGAAGATAAGGAGGATGAAGTAGTTGAACAAACTCAGGTCAGCGAGTTCGTTGTTGAAGGTGTTGATAGAGAAGAGGAAGCCATTTGCTTTCCCAAATCCATCTACTGAAACACCACCCTCACCTACACCCATTTCTGCCTACCCTTACCTGAAAGCCAAACACCATCCACATCCAACACAAATAAAAATAACCAAGCCTCTGACCAAACAGCCATCATTTCATACCTTTCACCAATCGGATCTCCTATGCATGATCAATTATATTTGGAAGGACCTCCACCAGTTAGAGGACCTCCAATTGTTAAGGAGATTTCAGAACAACAATAACCACCCCAACAACCTCAACCATAGCCCCAATTCAACCCACAAGTTGAGTTATTGGGAGACATAAGGAGAATGGGGAGAGCAAGGTTTCCAGAACTAAGGACTAATGCTGAAATAGCAAAATCCTTACTGTCTAAGGAGTCCTGAGGAGGAATGCAAAGGTTATGGAGCTAGTGCAAGGGTTTATGGAAGCTGTTGAGGAGATGAAAGCCACTTCAAGTCCGTCCCTACCTAATTTCATTGGTAAAGGAAATAGTATCCCATGTGTTGCTTTTATTATCTATTGTAGGTAGGCAGGCTGGAGGTTTAAAGATGGAAGTTGCAGAGCTCAAGAAGTAGATGGCAAAGATCTATGAGAGCAACTGTAAAGTGTTGAATGATGAGAGGGACTTTAGAAATTCACTGATCGATAAATTCAATCCTCTGTTGGAAGCGATGTTGAAGGTGCTTGATGGGTATATCATTTTGAGCAAAGAAAATGAAGACAACACAGCTCTTTTGAATGTTGTAGTTGATGGCCTTAATGCTCTTAACCAAGCATTATTGGTTACACACTGAGTTAAAAACTATAAAGGAGGAGATGCTGAAAGGAGTGAAAGACTCTGAGGGAGCTATGCTTAATGCCATAAAGAGGCTGAATATTTTAGATGCTCTGAATAGTGACATAGTTATAGCAGATGTTAAACTGGAGCTTACACGTCATCAGAAGCTTGGTCATATCAGAGACTAAATCAAGTAAGTCCAAGCTAATGTCATCAATGATGGAGAAGCGATTGATAAAATCCATGAAGAAGTCACTACTCATATCAGGAGCACTCTCATTCTGGAGCGGATACTTAGAGAAAATAATCACGCCAAGGCTCTAGCTAGTCTCACCCAGATATCCAAAGAAGGACTGAGCGCTCAATATCAGGTTAATCTGTCTCAATCTCGCGCTTTATTCAGCTTGTTTGCCTTTCTTAGAGAGCAAGAAGCTATATCGTAAGAAATCTATGAGCTGCTTGTGCAAAAATTTTCATCCAATGTTTATGGCCAGCTAAAAACATTTGAGGAGTCTCTGAGCTCGTTCGATCATCGAGCCCAAGCCATTTTGGATGCAATGGCAATGGGGGAGAAGGATCGCGAGAAGCATGAGTAGGAGGAAAGGGAAAGAGAGCAGAGGATAGCTGAATTTTCTTACAATCTGTCCAAGGATCTAGAGCACATTCAGAGAGAATATCATGAGACATGAAAGAGGAAAGACAAGGAGATTGCACTGCCTAAGGAAAAGAAGTCAAGATGGGATCAGCAAGTGTATGAAGAAAGTAGAGCAAATTTGGGAGCCCCGCCTATGCCTAAAGAATAGAATAGATTATCTATGTAACTGGTAGAGCTCATTCTAAAACTTAGTATAGATTAACTCATTGTTATCTGTACTCAAGTTATCATTTAATGAAAGGATACATTTTCTGTTCTAAGTAAAGAACTTCTTAACTTCATATATTTCCTGCTATATATATATATGTGTGTGTGTGTGTGTGTGTGTGTGTGTGTGTGTGTGTGTGTGTGTTGCTGATCTTTTTGTAGAAGTATATGAGAAGTGTAGAGGAATGCTGAACTCAGAAGATTGAAGAATTATAGGGGAGTTAGTATTCACTCTGAGCAAATCGAAGATGCTGAACAAAGACATATCAAGCATAAGTATAAGGTAACTCTGATCTAGATATCTTATTGATTTAATTCTCGCTCAAGTTAATTGCCATTGATCAAAATGGGGGAGATTATTGAACCAAGCACAAGTTTAACTAACTCAGTGGACTGACTCAGTAGTGCTTAAGTTTTTATCATAATAATTAAGTTCAGTTTGAGTTAATTAAATCAATAATGATGTTAAAATGAATAGTCTATGGTTGGTTGAGGAGTAGCAAATTCAAGGGTAGAATTTTAAGTCTCTGCTGACCTAGCTATTTAGTTTAACTTTGAGCTGCTTCTGGGCTGAGTATCTACTTAGTCGTAGACTTAGTAATATTCCCTCAGCGCTAGATATTTAGATTTTGTTTCAGCTGTGTGCTTTACGATTTATCATTTCTGCTGAGTTACTTTAAGTCTGTCAACGCTACTGACAACGCTACTGACTTTATCATTTAAGGTAAAAAGGTATATTTGCTTTTAGTGTTGCCTTTTATAGGAACATTAATGAGACAAAGACAAAAAGAATTAATGCCTTGACAAGACTCAGTATTATGAAGAAAATGACAAAGTCTTCCAATGCAAAGCTGCAAAAAGTCATTCGCCATTTTGGACAATTCTGCAGATCTACGAACCTTGTATCGCGCACTCTACAACATGTTAGAATACCAGAGGGAATGAGATAAAGACACGTGGCAAGTCAGCGCGAGTTCTCTCTAACGGAAGACTGGCATCAAATAACAAAGAATTCAAATTGAAGCTCGAATCTCAATCTAACAAATTGATTTTCTATCTCACAACGGTGCAATTCTATATCTTAATGGATTGATTTGAAAAAGCAACGGGTGGATAGATGGGCTGTCAACTTCAGAAGATGCCAAGATAAGTTCAACGGCTACTTTCTCAATCCAACTATAAAAGGAGCAAGAAGGCAAGCGTTAGAACTTGGTGATTAGACCTGAATTTCTCAGAAACTTAATCTCTACTAAATTACAAGCTTTAAAAAAGTTCAAACAAGAAAGCACAACTCAGCGAGAATCTACTTTAGAACAAGAGAGAATAGAATAGATCATTTCATTGTAATATCAGATCATTTGTAATTGGATCGATGTTTCTATAAGTTAAATCCAGCTCTTGTTTAGACTCTTTGTGAGTTGCTGATAGAAGAGGGTATTCTATTCAGCGGGTGAGCGATTGCAGTTTGGAGGGTACTTACTGTAATTAGGGAATTTGTGAAAGGCTTCTTCGCCTAGGGTAAAGGAGTTGAGATTAGTGAATTAAAGCCGGGACACTCTCTCGGGACTGGATGTAAGCACAGGTTGCCAAATCAGGATAAAAATCTCAGTGTTCTTTACTTTTCTGCATTTTCCTATATTTCACTCAGCCAACTGACCTCACTCAGCGGAGGAAGTAATTATCACGAAAAAGTTTCATAAGTTCTTGAGTGAGTCATTCACCCTCCTCTAACTCATTGAGTGTACGCATAGGGACCAACATTATTATCTTCACGAAATATGGCATTTGCAAGGTTACTTGCTCAAATTATAAGATTACGGGCACAGTAAATTATCCTATTAAGTCAATTCATCTTGATAATGCTGGAGAATTTACATCCAAAACATTTAATGATTATTGTATGTCGATTAGAATAAAAGTTGAACATCCTGTAGCATATGTTCATACACAAAATGGTTTAGCAGAATCATTTATTAAACGTCAGTAATTAATTGCACGGCCGTTAATTTTGCGAACAAATCTCCCCATTATAATTTAGGGTTATGCAATATTACATGCAACATCTCTTATACGTTTAAGACCAGTAAGTTATCATGATTATTCTCCACTACAATTAACTTCTGGTCATGAGCCTAGTATTTCTCATCTTAGAGTTTTTGGTTGCACGGTATATGTGCCTATTGCTCCATCACAAAGGACCAAAGTGGGTCCTAAAAGGAGAATATGAATTTATGTTGGCTATAAATCTCCTTCAATAATTAAATATCTTGAGCCATTAACTGGTGATATGTTTACTGCACGTTTGTAGATTGTCATTTTGATGAAAGCACTTTCCCAAAATTAGGGGGAGAGAATAAGAGCCAATTTTGGAAAACAAAATAATATGGAATGCTTAATCACTTTCTCATATGGATCCTAAATCAAATGATTCTGAACTATAAGTTCAAAGGATAATCCATCTTCAAAATTTAGCAAATCGATTTCATGACGCTTTTGCTAATCCTAAAAGAGTAATGAAATCGCATATACCAGCAGTAAATGCGCCAATTCGTATTGAGATTCCTGAAGAACAACCTACGGATAATACTCTAACACGCCTGAAGCATGGATGACCTATTGGTTCAAAGAATAAAAATTTTCAAAGGAGGAGAGTTATTGATAATGAATAAAAATTTGAGGATATAAATATAAATACGCTTCCGGAAGAAGTGGAACCACCTCGAGTGCAAATACCTGAAGCTACTAAAAATGAAGAAATTCAAATAAATTATATCAATGCTGAAAGAAGATGGAATCGCAATAAAATGGTTTAGACCATATCTTTTCATATAATGTTGCGATTTATATTGAAAATAAAAATATAGATCATGAGCCAACATCTATTGCAGAATGCCAAAGTAGAAATGATTGGCAAAAATGGAAAGAAGCGATTCAAGCAGGGCTGAATTCTTTTGAAAAATGCAAAGTATTCGGACCAGTAGTTCGAACACCACCGGACGTAAAACCTATTAGTAATAAATGGGTTTTTATTAGAAAGAGAAATGAGAAAAATGAAATAATAAGATATAAAGCCATATTAGTTGCATAAGATTTTTTCCAAAGACCTAGGATAGACTATGAGGAGACATATTCTCCGGTGGTATATGCAATAACTTTTAGATATCTTATTAGTTTTGCAGTGCAAGAGAATTTATAATTGCACTTGATGGATGTTATCACAGCTTACCTTTATGGTTCGCTTAATAATGATATTTATATGAAAATCCCTGAAGGATTCAAATTGCATGAAAAACATGGCAAACGAAGAACTTTACTCCATAAAGTTACAAAGATCCTATATGGATTGGGCGCATCTGGTATAACCATCTCAGTGAATATTTATTGAAAGAAGGATACAAAAATAATCCAATTTGTCCATGTGTTTTTATAAGAAAATTAGGATCTAATTTTATTATCATCTCAATTTATGTTGATGATTTGAATATTATTGAAATTCTAGAAGAGATTGCAAAAGCAGTTGATTCTTTAAAGAAAGAATTTGAAATGAAAGATCTTGGAAAGAAAAAATTGTGTCTTGGTTTGCAAATTGAGCACCTTGAAAAAGGAATTTTAGCGCATCAATCAAACTACACAGAAAAGATCCTGAAACAATTTCATATGGACAAAGCACATCCATTGAGTAACCCAATGGTTGTAAAATCACTCAATGTGAAAAAGGATATTTTTCGTCTTAGAGAGAATAATGAAAAAGTTCCCGGTCCCAAAGTACCATATCTAAGCACAATTGGTGCTTTGATGTATCTTGCTAATAATACAAGACCAGACATTGCATTCTCTGTTAATTTATTATCAAGATACAGCGCTGCACCTACAAGACGACATTGGAATGGAATGAAACATATAATGCGCTACCTTCAAGGAACTACTGATTTAGGCTTATTTTATTCATATGAGTCTAAGTTTAAATTAGTTGGATATGCGAATGCGGGTTATTTATCCGACCCGCATAAAGGTCGATCTCAAACAGGCTATATATTCACATATGCAGGAACAACTATATCTTAGCGATCGACAAAACAAACGATTATAGCTACTATGCGGAGTTAATAGTGATTCACGAGGCAAGTCGTGAATGTGTGTTGTTGAGATCATTAATCAAACATATCCAAGAAGCATGTGGAAAAGTTATGGCTAAGGGAGATCCAACGACAATATATGAAGATAATGCTGCTTGTATTGCTCAATTGAAGGAAGGCTATATTAAAGGAGACAGAACAAAACATATTTCACAAAAAATTTTCTTCACTCACGATTTGGAAAAGAATGGTGAAATCAGCATTCAACAAATCCGCTCTTGTAACAATTTAGCAAATTTATTTACCAAGTTTCTACCTTCCTCACCTTTCAAGAAATTGATTCACAACATTAGAATACATTTTCTTAAGAATCTTCAGTTAACTCGCGAACAGGGGGAGTAAATACTGTACTCTTTATCCCTTACCTATGGTTTTTGTCCCACAGGGTTTTTCCATAGTAAGATTTTTAATGAGGCAGTGCCCCATTTGCAATAATTCACATCAAAGGGGGAGTATTAAAATTGGATTCTAATTGATGTGAATTATTTGTTAGAGTTTTACCTAGCCACTAAGCCAATAGTATTATTGTTAACCTTATTTGATAATTGGTCGACATATATAAAATGTCGCTAAGATGCGAAACCGACATCATTAATGTTTGTTGTATTTTGTCCCCCATTTTCTTATTATAAATATGTATTAGTTTTATTTATTTCATACACCAAAGATATTCAAAGTAATAAGAATTTCTATTCTCTAATTCTTTCTATTCTTGTTATAATTTCTTTGTGTTAATTGTCGGTTTCCAACAATAATAAAAAAAATATTTGATGAGTATTTAAAATTGATTAATATCCATACTAATCATAACAATACCAAAATATAAAATTAAAATAATAATATCAACAACAATAATTATAATAATAAAATATTTGATAAGTATTTAAAATTGGTTAATATTCATACTAATCATAACAATACCAAAATATAATTCTATTAATTATAAAATTAAAATAATAATAATAACAACAACAACAATAATAACAATAAAATATTTGATGAGGAAAAATGAGTCACATTGATTCTTATAGAGTCACATTAAACCTGTTTAAGAATAAACTATATATTATATCTGTCAAAAAAATCCGTGTATTTAATTAATTGCATATTAAAGCTAAAAAATATGAAATTTTTTCTTAAATAAGATTATAATCAACAGAATTATATTTTGGTATTATTATGATTATTATGAATATTAACCAATTTTAAATACCATTATTATAGAAACAAATCAAAGTAAACGTACAACCAATTAAAGCAAAAATTACACCGTAAAATAATTCATAATTACTGATAAGAATTATATTACAAAATTGTTATAGTAATTAATGTTGGAAACAATGATCCGGGATAACAAATAATCCGGATCATGCTTGAAGTAAACAAAATACCTAAGTATAAAAAGACCTAAGTCACTTGATCCGGACATACAACCAAAACATCCAAAGCCCAAGTCAACCATTAAAGTGAATACAACTACCTAAGCATGAAAGGAAAGAATACGGTTAAAGTTTGGAAAGGAAATAAACTTTGAACAGCCCAAAATAGCATCCGGAAGAAGGCATATCCGGAGATATTAAGTCTAAAGATATTCAGAAGACTTAAATATCTAAAGACAAAAGGAATAATTCAAAATATTATATTCCCTCCATTCTTTTGGTCTACAAGTGATAGATCTTTTCCCCACAAACAAGATAAAAATGACAGCTTGCGCTTTTCAGAACAAGGACAAAGGACTGACACAGGAAAGAGAAAAGGTAACAAACTTTTCTACCTAGACCAATAAGAAAGCCGCGTGGCACACACACTCCGGGCTACTGTGTAAATGTTGGTGAAACACTAAAATACAAGGAAAATGATAACTGACAACTTTTCAGCCTCAATCTCAAGGATTCAAATGGGTCAAAATCTCTGTCTAACGGATTGATCAACAGTTTCGGAAGCGCCACATATTACCTTATCAACGGTGAAGATTCAATATAAGTTCAACAACACACAACGGATACATTTATGATAGAAGCCTATAAAAGGGAAGCTTAAGTTGAGAAGGTGCTGGTTGATTTCAAGAAAGCATACATAAGATAACTCGCTAGAAAGCAATCAGCTACTTAATCCCTCCAAGAACCAAACCATTCAAATCTATTTGTAAGGATTCTCAAGAGAAGTTATAAACTTGAGGAAGTCCAAAACCAAAACCTTTGAGAAAACCAAAGTGTAAAAGATCTCCTAGTTAGGTGAGTAGTGAGATTAGAATATAGCTTGAAGTTGGTGCTTTGAGTGGGATCTTCCTGTAGGACTCAGCTTAGGTTTGGGTAGAAACCTAAGTGGTATATCCTACTAAAGACAAAAGGACTCAGCTAGGAGTTGGTGCTTCTAGTGGTATATCCTACATCCGGAAGGGGGTACCATCCGGAGATAAATTGTAAGGCTTAATTCCTGCCAGTTAGAAAGGAATCCACTAGTGGAAAAGGTCGAAGGAAGGAAACTCCGGCGATCGGAGTAGGCGGGGCTGAACTAGGATAACATCCGCGTGTTTGATTTTCTAACTCTTTACTTATTTGCATTATATTTTATATCTGCATCATCCGGATCTATTACATCCAGAACATAATCAAACACGCTACACAAAGACTTTTTAAAGTCTATTAATTCCGCGAAAAAAGGGTCATTCACCCCCCCCTCTAACCTTATTTATACCCTCACAGAGACCAACAATTAATGATTATTTAACCTTTAAAATAATATACAAAAAAACATATATAAGAAAAACTTATCAAAATAGTTAACATTTCACTTTTACTATAAATACTAACTAATTAAAATTTATTGATTATAATCTTATAAAAGAATTAATGTGACTCTTCTTTTCTCATCAAATATTTGACAGAGAATCATAATATAACTGCAAAAAATTATAAATTATAAACTTGTTTAACAAAAAAATTTGAATTTTATGATGGTACTTACTCCTATAATGGAATATTTTAAATTATTTGGTCAACTAATATATCTCCTAAATCTATTTATTTAAAATTTAATTTGTTGTTCTTGGTTTTATTTAATTATGTTGATCATAATCCTATTTAAGTAAAAATTTGAATTTCGTAACAGTACTAACTCCTTATTTAAGAATCAGTGTGACTCCATTTTCCTCATCAAATTTTGACAGAAAATCACAAGATAATTGTAGAAAAGTATAGTGTTCATTATGTTGAAGCAGAAACATAATTCGGTGGATGATATCAACCCAATAAGGGTGCAACTAAAGACGGATTTTATATGTGATATATATCCAACTAAGATGCAATGGACCCTCAAATTACATGTTCTCCGCCTTTGGACCATTTCAGAACGCAATAAACCAAATTCAATATTTACTATTAAAATGGTTTTGCAAGATGAAAAGGTATGTTAATAAATTATTTGTCACTGAGTATTAAAAAATTTTGTCGCAATAAATGTTTAATAAAATCGTAACTAACAAAAGATTTTACTCTTTTTGATGTTTTGTAAAATTGCAATAGGGAGATCGCATTTAAGTGACGGTAACAAAAAATAACATTTTTAAGTTTGTTGATAATCTACAAGAACTCAAGGTGTACCATATGAGAAACTTTATTATCAACCAGAACAATATCAAAATACCTAAGCCAACAAAAAATGAATGGAGGTTAACATTTTCATCGAGGACGATTGTTCGGGAGGCCAATGACCAAAATTTTAGTTTGAATTAGCCCCTTATATAGAGTTGCTTGATCCAAACAAAGTCAATGAAGATGTTCTATTTGGTATGTATACATTTTTTATTGTTATTTTAAATTGAATTCTATATTTTAAACTATAATTAGCAATTAATTAAATACACAAATTTTTTCGATAGATGTAATTGGTGAAATTGTCAGCCTTGGTGATGTGTAAAGCCGTTTCATGAATGGAACTATAAGAATGTTTTCTTGTATTTGGAACTTCAAGGCCATGAGTATTTATCTACAATTTTTAATGTTATTTGCATATATTGTTCCTTATTAAATAAAACTTTATTATGAAATTAAAATGCAGGCAGAATAGAATATCGGAAACGTTCTGGGGTGAATTTATAGAACAAATATTATCTCATTTCAGTTCATCTAATGATGAATGAATTATCGTTGTTATGCAGTTGATATGTGCTCGAGAATACAAAGGTATTGATATTTGATTTTCTTTAGTTCTCATGTAGTGGAGTCCAACTATAATTTCGTAAATCGCTTTTGACTAAAATTACAGTTTTTCAATTTAATTAAAAAAATTTCACAAATAAATTATAAATTTCAATTTTAATATTGTTTGAACAATGTAGGTACGTATGAGCTGGCTAATACTTGGCATGCATCCAAACTGTGGATTAATCCGGACCTTCTCGAGTTATCGGAATTCAAATTAAGGTTAACATTACAGTTATTTTTTTACTACTAATTTAACTTAAATATTTAAATATAACCAGCATAAAAATATTGTACTTTATATTTTCCCTAATATCAATTTCATATGGTTTAAGTGTAGAATTTCTCTCTGTTAGTCAACCGGGCTCTGAAAGAATAACTCAAATATCATCTCAAAATGCATACTCTATATCTGAAGAGATAGCAAGTGGATCAGTAGAAGTAAAGACTATCACAGAATTGGTAGAATGTAAACAAGTAAGTACAATATTTTGGCAAGCAAATTAGTTCTAATTAATTAAATAAATACAATTAAAACCCCGGTAAACAATTTCTCCTTTTTTTCCTCAAATCATGCTAAATAAATCATGATTCACAATTATTTTTATAATGGTTTTTAAAATTATTCAGGATGGAGTTTTTTGGATTATGGAAAAAATTGTTGATTTAGAATGCCAAAATGGTTGGTCATATACGGGGTATAGAAATAGCAAATGTTTCAAAAAGGTAGAATTAAATGGGAACAGGTTCTTTTGCCAAAAGTGTAATCGTTTTGATTACTCGGCTTTCCACAGGCAAACATTATGCATCTAAAATTTGGCTTTCAATTATTCAATTAATATAGTTAAAGTATTTCAATATTAAAATTGTAATGAATTAAGCATTCAAATTCGTTTAACATGTATAAGCTTCAAGTTCGTGTAATGGATGGCACGTGGTTAATTTCTTTACTAATTTGGGACCGTGAAGCGCAATAACTGATTGGAAAAACTGCAAGTGAATTGAGAGATACAGTAATTGAGGTACATAGTGTTCCCATATCGATAATATATCTTTTTTAAATTTCAATTAATTTTACTTTTTTTCTCCATTAATAATGCTTTAAACAACTTTTATTGGTTTTTGTCTTTTAAAATTATATTAGATGTCCGTTGCACTAGGTGAAACACCTATACTAATGGAATTAGAGAATATTATAGGAAGAGAAACTATGTTCAAACTTTTAGTTAAGAGCAACAATATTATTGCACATGATGAAGTGTATTATGTGGTTAAACTTACGGAAGATGAATAACTTCTGAAACAATATAATCTTTCTCTCCTTCAAAATTCATTGACTGTAAGTTTAATTTTATTTCATATGTAACTTCAAATTAGTACGTTGTATTATTTGCATTTTAGTTCATATATATTTTAACTTTAAATTTTTTTTACAATAGGATCCGAATTTCGATGTTGACCAATTTCTAGATGCAAATGAAATTTTCAAGGTACTTCTAACCTTTATATTATAAGTACAAATGATTCATTATCTACTATGATTTGAATTAGGTCTTTTATTTATTTATTTATTTTTGTTTGGCAGGATTCGATATAAAAAATGAGGTCAGTTCTCCTGTCACACCTGTAAAGATAAGAATTGAAACTCTGACACCGTCGAAGTTGATAGATGAAGATAATGCACAATTTTCGAGCAATCGAGCAAAATGAATGAGGATTATTAAAGAGAAGAATAATTGATATGTATCTCTTTTTAAAGAAAGATTATTATTTATTCTCCAAACTCCATTGGTATAGGTGTTTCACATGCAACTGACATCTAATATTATTGAAAGCCAAATTTTATATATCATTGTCAAACTTTGCATAACTATTATTTGGTGTTATATATTATTTATTTTCTATTGCTGGATTGTTTTATCTTAAACATGTGTTGTTTCATCTTAAACATGTGTTGTTTCTTTCTATTTTTACCTTTCCAATTTTGTAGGTAAATTTTGCAATTCCTATATAAGCTCCAAAGTGGAAAAAAAATATTGTTGATTGATTGATTATAAGCCCATTGAAGAAAAATTTGAATTTTATAATAGTATTTACCCTTTATGAATAATAATAAAATATTTATATTTATTTGATCAAGAAAAATATTTAAAAATATTACATTAATATCACAATAAATATTTAATAAAATCGCAACATTTAAAAGTTTGAAAAATAGATTTAGAAATTAATGATTTAGGAATTGAATTTTGAAAAATAGATTTAGGATAATAATGGAATATTTTTAATTATTTGATCAACTAATATATCTCATAAATATGCTTTAAAAATTTAATTTGTTGTTCTTGACTTTATTTAATTTTATTCTATTGATTATAATACTATTTAAGAAGTAATGTGACTTTTTTTCCCATTAAATATTTGACAAGAAATCACAAGATAACTGTGTAAAATATAAATTATAATCCTATTTAAGAAAAAAAATTAAATTTTATAACAACACTTACTCCTTCTGATGGATAATAATGGAATATTTTTAATTATTTGATCAAGTGAAATAATTAAAAATATTTTATTATTATCACAATAAATATTGAATAAAATCACAACAAATTAAATTTTAGAAAATAGATTTAGGAATTAATGTGACTTTTTTTTATCAAATATTTGACACAGAATCACAAGATAACTCTATAAAATTTTAAATTGTAATCCTATTTAAGAAAAAAAATTTGAATTTTATAATACTACTTACTCTTATATTATAATATTTTAAATTATTAGGTCAACTAATATATCTCCTAAATCTATTCATTTAAAATTTAATTTATTGTTCTCGATTTTATTTAATTATGTTAGTTATAATCCTATTTCAGAAAAAAAAATTGAATTTCTTAATACTCATTCTTATTTAAGAATCAGTGTGACTATTTTTTCCTCATCGAATATTGACAAAAAAATATAAATTATAATCTTATTTAATAAAAGATTTGAATTTTATAATAGTATTTACTCCTTCTTATGGTTAATTTTATAATAGTAACTCCGTGTTATGGAAAATAATGGATTATTTTTATTTATTTGATCAAGTGAATTTCAAATTTCAAATTTCAAATTCCCCGTCTATGATGATGATGGACAAGTAACAAATAAAGCTGCAAATGTTGTATATAAAGATGTTTTTCGCAATATAATTTGATACACGATATAATATATTTTTTATCTTTTAATATTTTCTATTTTCTATTTTTATTATACATATATATATATATATATATATATATATATATATATATATATATATATATATATATATATATATATGTATATATATATGTATATGTATGTATGTATGTATGTATGTATGTGTTACAAAATAAATTTACCATTAATATACTTCTTACAAATGACCTATCCGTACATCGCACGGGTAATAAACTGATCTATATTATATAAATTTATGTATATAATATAATTCTATAGCTACTGAAGTATATAAACCAAAAGTATTATAATTCATGAAGATAGCTCATTTTGACCTTTATCTTTGGCTTTCAAATCAATTTTCCACACTGTTAAACATTTTTTAACAGTAAATTTTTTTTACCATATATGAGAGTCTACATGCCATGTTTTTCATTGGTTATAAATACAAATATTACAATGTTATTGGTGTAAGTACAACATATATTTAAATTTACACTGAAATTAATATATTTTAGTTTAGTATAACTACTTGTAAGTTGAATTATAAATTAAAAAGAGCAGAGCTTTGATAAATGATAATGATTCCCAATATTAATCCATTTCTCCTCTTCGAGCTTCTGTAATCTATTCACCAATTTAATTTTCCAAATGTAATTTTTGGAATTAAATGGTTACTATACATAATTTTTTCATGATTAATTACTTTATTTTTATTTTTTATAAAGTAATTATTATTTTACTTCCTCTCACTGTTACATAAGTTGTAACAAAAAATCACTATTACATAAGTAACATGTATTTCAATTTGTAAGTGGTAATAAACAATATAATAATTATTTTGAAAATGACAAATTAATGATAGAATCCAAAACTTTTTAGCTGTATAAAAGGTTTATGAGAGATTCAAAATGTTTTAAATGAAAACAAATCGGTGCATGCTATTTAGAGCAGGCAGCAGGCAGGGTCGAGGCCAAGTTTGGTCAAACCGATAGAAATATTGCTCTGTCCAGGTTAAATACAGTTCGTACCAGCAATTTACAGGTTTCAAAGTGAATCGACTTAAATTTAAAACTTCATTCCCACACCCAACCTAAATTGCCCATCAATTTCTGACTCCCATGGTTGTCAATAGTCTTTGGGCGTTTTCTAACCTTGTGAATGTAAAAACTCCTCATTCAGAGACTCACCCACCATATCCAAGTGTGCAGCTCGGGTTGAATCTTAATGTAGTTAGAGCAAAGCTATGGTGAATCAGATGGACAATAAAAAGTCTTTAGCTTATTGGGAACTCGTTGAAAAGTTGCTTCAAAATTTAACAATCGTAAGCGTTTAGTTAAAATTTTGCTTCTCACTATTTTGGAAACACAAACTATCATAAATAACAAAAAATTATCAACAACAATACAAAATAAATCCTAAATATATATCTTAAGTAGTTAAGTGTCCCTTTAAAGAGAAATTTTATATCAACATTTTATTTGACAAAAATAGATTGATAACTTGTCGTAGATATATGTTGGAAGGATAAAAATATTAATTGATTGAGTTCATTAATCCAAACGATGATCACACATTGTAATTAAATATATAAGAATAATGAGTGGTATATAAGTAGTGTAAATTAAGTCTTAACATAAGCTAATTAGTTTTGTGTTAGATGGGCTCAACCCTACTTGTGTGCTTGCTCAGCCTATTAAGCCCAATACTCTAGATGGTATCAGAATAGAAGAAGGTCTGACAGTCAGTGATCCTGAATTTGTGATTAAAGTCATGGTGGAGTTTGGAGTAGCAGAAAATACTAGACTCATTTATGATCTTGAAGCTCAAAAGAGATAGGTCAGGGAATGTTTGACAAGTGGTAACTGATAGAAGCTCAATTGCACTTAAGGGGGAGTGTTGGAGATGTGAGGTTATCCCATATTGAAAATATATAAAAATGATAAGTCGAATACAAGTGGTGTAGATTGAGCATCAACACAATACTATTGGTTTTGTGTTAAACGTGATCAACCGTACTTATGTGCTCACTCAGCTTATCAATCCCAACGCTCTCAAAGTCCATAAATTCTCTACAGAAAGCATCTTAAAATTCATCATCAATTAATCAATCATCATTACTTTAAGTCGACCAACAGTTTCAGCGATTAGTCGATTACCTTATTCATGGAGCCTGTGAATGCTTAGCTTTATTCACCATTAAATATGTTACAACAAGCTTAAAAATTCAAAGAGCCTGCGGATATATATACTTTCAAAAACACGGTTAGCTTGTATACTTTATTTTACTCATGTATTGACTTGCTGCAAGGGATATAGTATTAAGTAATTTATTATTGTATTAATGTTATGATATTTCTTTAAGAATGCCATCTCATATTTTTTTTAATTGAGTAGTCTACCTGAGTTTTAAACTTGTTAAGGAAGGTACTTTTTATATTGAGAAAAGTACTAAGTTGAAGAGGATTTTAATTATGGATAAATATTTAATGGACTAAAGTCTGAAAATAAGGTACTTCATTAATAAGATGTAGGTTGAAGGTTAAATGAGTAAATTGTTGTGTTTGATTTTTTCATATAGCACCTTTTATTATTTCTGCTATTGATCTTTTAAGTATTCGTACTATTGAAAAAAAAAAGTATTCGTACTATCGATTTATTGATGTGTTTCCACTAAGTTTCGTGATTTATTGAATATTGCTTTTATGCATACTGATTAGGGTTGAAAACGGGATTTATTGGGTCGGGTGTTCTCCATATCCATACCATAAAGGTTTTAAGGAAAATTTTTCTCCACATCCACATCCAATAAGGATTCAGGGATAATATTTCCCCCATCTCCTTATCAGGGATTCTCCAATTCCCTACTAAAATAAATTATATATATTTTTTCAAAATTTCATACAAAGAAAATTAAAAAATAATAAGTGATCAAATTGAAAATAGCAAAGCAACAAAATAATTTTGTTCAACAATTAGACATGAAAAAACTAAATAAATTGTTCAACAATCAAAGTAAAAACATCCAATAAAAACAAGAGTTTTGGGAAATTGAAACTATCAAAAGTTTTGTTGTTTAGAGTGAACAACATTCTAAGTAAAAACATAAATAGAGAAGTAACACGCATATTAATTTTAGAAACACTTCATGTCTATAGACCCAACCATATTTACCTATAATTAATTTAAAATGTAGGAAACAATTGGAGGTTTCAAGTATTATTTGAGAATTCCAATGGAAACTAATCAGAGTCGGATTCAAGGATTTATCGGACTAAGGAATACATTCTCCATTCCCATATCCATTGAGATTTTAAGTGCGAATAATTCTCCATCCATACTCCACGGAAAGTTTTAAGTGGGAACCCATTCTTATTAGGGCAGATCTCCCCCGTCCCCTTTTCAACCTTAATACTGAGATCTGTTTGATATTGATCTGTCTTGTATAGGGATGATGCCAGAGAGGGGCAGGGAGGGTCAACTGACCCTCCCACGCTGGAAAAAATGGAAAAATCCCGAATAGTTTGGATTTAGGGTTTTTCATTTGCCCCCTAAAATCAGTTATAACAAGGAAGAAGAAGATGAGTTCTTTTTAACCTTTGTTTTATTTAATTTTAAACATAAGAGCAAAGCGACCTCGTTTTGCTTTGATTTTAAAATTAAAGCAAAATGACATTGTTTTGCTATTAAGTTTAAAAATAAATAAAACAAAAGTTAATTAAAATTAAAGAGTAAAGCATCGTGTAATGTATGGGAGCAAAAGTAATTACCCTACCTCTTTAATCTCTTCAACTTCGATAATTCTGTTCTGGTCTTTGATCTTGATATTAGTCCTCACTTTCCCACAATTTCTTCTTCGTTTTTGTTGCAATTAGTCAGCCTCCGTTCACGGTTAGCGGTTCGCCTACACTTGCTACTGGTGGTTCTCTTCAAAGTTGTGACTTCATTGGTCTCCAATTAGGTCAGTTTTTCTAAAATTTTAAACTGAAGCTATAATTGGGGATTAGAGATTATTGTTTACATGCTTGACAATTATTAATTTTGGAGAGGTTACTAATTATTTGGGAACAGGGTTTACATGAAATAGAAATTTGGAGTTTGGAAAATATGGATTACTATTTACCAAGAAAAAGGGAAATATGGATAACTGTTATTAGGATTGGGGAACTTAGGATTTCTTATTATTAGATATTAGAGGATTAAGGACTACAATCACAGTATTTAGGGATTAGGAAAAATATCCTTTAATATGTAAACTATGGCATTTTAGTAGTTCTTAGACCTTTGTGAAGAGCTATAATGAAAAACAGATTTATTATTCCATAAAAATAGTAGTTGGCAATTCAAAATAAGAGCAATTTAGAAGATGATATTCTGATTGTTTGTTTATATTTAGATTAGCTTAAACAACTTAGAAAGTAGAATATTTGAATAATAGTTAGGATATGATTGTTTATTAGCATTTTGATTGAGCTTTGAATAATTTTATAAGTTAATGAATTAATGGAGAGGTTTTATGACAAAATTTATGCACCATATTCTCAAAGACAACCACATACTTCAAATAGAACTGAGATATCTTTTCCAATTGATAAAAGCAATGGGAAAAGACCTTGAATTAATGTAGAAATTTCTGATGTTGATATCATTGGTGATCCGGGGTTTACGAAAATCAATTGAGAGTTATCAATATGAAATTAGAGATGCTTTGAAGAGGAGATACTTAAGTAAAGGTCTATGTCAGCCATTTGGACATAAGTTTCGACAGACAATGTTTTCAGGAATTAAAAGAAGATTTCAAAGTAAGTGGTTTAAAAAACATCCTTGGCTAGAGTATAATGTCTCTAAAGATAAAGCATATTGTCTATTTTATACTTGTTTAGTAATTGCAACAGAGGTGGAGGCACTGCATATACAGGGGATGAATATGATAATTGGAAGCATGCTATAGAAAATTTAAGTGATCATGAAGGAGGTAAACCACACAATGATTATAGACTTGATGTTGAACAATTTTTAAATCAAAGACGAAATATAGATTATGTTTTGTCATAAAAAAGTTCTACTTTAGAAAATGATTATTGTTCTCGATTGACAAGAGTTTTACATGTGGCAAGATTACTTTTAGGTGAAGGTTTAGTCATGATGAATCTGAAGAATCAGTATACCGAGGAATTTTTCTTAGAGTCATTGATTGAGTTTGTTTGCACATTGAAGAAGTAACAAAAATATTGGAATCAGCTCCAAAGAATAATTAAATAATTTCTTCAATGTGCAATAGTGATAAGAAATGCGATCTTGAATGAGATTAGGGATAAGTTCTTGTTGTATAATAATTGCAAAATAAATAAATAAGTATTTGAGCTCGATTTTTCTCTATCCAGTTTGAGAGTGTCAATCTCGTTTGAATGTCCGCCTCATCTAGTTTTCTGGTTCCCACCTTCAACCAAAAGATAAATATAATCAGTAGAAATCATATAGAAATATAATGTAAATTATAAACAAAGTTTAAAGTAACGGAAACACCGATGAGCTGGGTCATGTCGAACGATATTATCCTTAAATGATAATTATAGTTCCTCCCAGGATTAAACACCTTCTTCAATCGAATTGATTGAAACAGAAACAGAAACTCAAAAAATATATCTAGAAAATAACAACAATAGAAGGGAACAATAGACAAATAAATTATAGCAATCTTTGTATGAAAATGTGGGGGAGCAAAAGAGGTTTTCGTCCTTAATCAAATCAAGACATGCTACAACTTTTATAGGCAAAAAATAAGACTGTTAAGCAACGTTAAAACTGCAGATTATACGGGATAACAGAATTGCTTAACTGATAAAATCACATCTCTTGATTTGACCAAATCATAGCCGTTGAAATGACGAAGTCAATTGGCTTCTATAAACCATTGATAACAAATATTAAAAGATAAGTAATGTATCTGTTTATATAATTAATGAAACTCATAATAATGATAAATATAAACTAATTAATATGGTTTCGAAATAAAAGTTATTATATAGTATTTAAATATGAAATTAGTTCTCATTAAAATAATATAGGAATGTGAATTCTTCTGAAATTACACAAAAATTTTCAACACTTCTCACTTTTGATTGATGAATCTCGAGATAGTTTAGTAAATGAGCAAATGGTTGTGGTTTTGAGATTTGTTGACACTAATGGTGAAGTCAAAGAATGAATTCTAGGAGTTGTTCATGTTACTGACATTTTTGCTCAATCTTTAAAAAGTGCAATTGATAGTTTCTTTGCCAAGAATGGGTTATCAATATCAAAGATTAGAGGTCAAGGTTACGATGAAGCATCTAATATGAGAAGGGAGTTTAACGGATTGCAAAGACTAATTTTAGATGAAAATAAACACGCACATTATGTTTATTATTTTGCTCACCAAGTTCAGTTAGCTATTGTTAAAGCTGCTCAAGATAAATATGTTGTGAGTACATTATTTGATTACATTTCTTTGATTGTGAATACGGTTGGAGCTTCATGAAAGAGGAAGGGTGCTCTTCGTGAACTACATAATGATGAAGTGCTTGGCAAGATATAAACAGGTGAGATTTCAACGGGAAGGGGTAAAAATCAAGAAATAAGCTTAGCTCCACCTGGTGATACACGATGGGGTTCACACTATAGAACTTTGATTTGACTTTTGATATGTGAAATTCGGTGGGGGAAGTTCTTTACTCAATAAATAAAGAGGGATATAATGGAAAAGTTCAAGGTAGTGTCAGGGCCTTACATAATAAAATTTATGACTTTAGATTTGTGTTCATTGGAATATTTATATTGAATATTTTGGGAATTATAGAGCCTCTGTCAAAGACATTACAAGAAAAAGATCAAAATATTAGAAATGCTATTTGTATGATTCAAGTGGTGAAAAAAGACTTACAAGCATATAGACAAGATTTTTTTTTTGAAAACCATATAGACAAGATGATTGGGAGCAATTGTTGAAAGAAGTCATTGAATTTTGTGAAAAACAAGATATTGATGTGCCTAATATGGATGATGTTATTCTCGATCCTAGTATACGACTTCTTGATGGAGCAGCAACGACTTACTTTCACCATTTTCATTCAGATATTTTTATGAAGGTATATAATTCTTCTTTATCTTATTTTAATCTATTTCTATAACACTGTATGTTTATATATTCATGTTTAAATTTTTTTTATCAATATAATGATAGGTTATTGATCTTGTTGTTGTTAAAATGGATCATCACTTCAAAGAATCAGCAACAGAGCTGCTTAGGTGCATAATGTGTCTTGAGCCATCCAATTCTTTTGTTTCCTTTGATCATGACCAACTTATGCATCTTATCGGGATATACTCTGAACATTTTTCTCATGGGGAGTTAATGGAGCTTCAACATCAACTTAAAAGTTACAAATCTGCTATGAGTATGAACCCTGTGAGTATGAACCCAAAGTTTTTTTATCTTAATGGTCTCGAAAATCTAGCAAAAAAAATTGGTGGGTACTGAATACAACAAATGATTTCCTTTAGTCTTTATCAACTTGTCGAGTTGGCTTTGGTCTGCCTGTTGCTACAACTATAGTTGAAAGATGTTTTTCAACAATAAATATTGTGAAGAATGATTTGTGCAACCGGATGGGAGATGAATTACTCTCGGATAGCTTATTGTGTTACATTGAAAAAAAGATTTTTCTTTTCTCTAAAGATGAAGCTATTTTGCAACGCTTTTAGAGTATGGGATCTCGTAAAAATTATTTGCCTCCAGTTTGTAACGTTGATTTATGTATGAATATATTTTTGTATTAATACAATGAATTTATCTGTTGAAACTTTGTTTAATTATTATTATAACAAAACTTTTAGTTTGATTTTGTTTAGTTTATATTGTTACATATAATTTTAGAGGAAATTTTACCCTCCCGACCTCAAAGTCCTGGCATCGCCACTAGTCTTGTACTTGTGAAAATACTAAAGTATGTATTAATGATGTTAATTAAATTCTCAACAATGTTTCATGTTTTAATTGTATGCTTCTAATGATTAAATCAATATTGAATTGTCATCTACTTAAATTGACTACCTTGTTTGTTATCCATTTGCTATTGTGTTTTATGCATTGAGCTTATCTTTAATATTTCCATATATGTTTTTAAAAAAATTTAGACAATTCAATTTACTCACTCTTAGAGTATATTATGCAAGAAAGACCAACAAATAGTAATAAAGTTATAAACAAAAACTAATGCAAGAAAGACCAACAAATAGTAAAAAAGTTATAAACAAAAACTATGTTGTTTGCAAAGTAAAGTTTACCATTATAAGAAAATGTGTTTGCTATTTGATTTTGATATTCGCACGGTTGGTCTGTCAACGGGAAGTGGTTCCGTTTATCTGTATCAAGTGGTGTTGGGAGGGGTGTGTTGTCTGATTTAGAGAGAATTGCATTATGTGTCCCCCTTATGTGTGAGTTTTTCCTCCTTTTATAGAGGCGTGTGGGTGGTTAGTGGGCCTTATGGGCCTTGATTTAACCATTGGGTACGGGCCCTCTGATACGTGGTCCATGCCACATGTCCCACAAACGACGCCAATGGCATGGTTGATCTGCCAACATGAAGTGGTTCTGCTTATCTGTATCAAGTGGTGTTAGGAGGGGTGTGTTGTGTGATTTTAGAGAGAATTGCATTATGTGTCCCCCTTATGTGTGAGTTTGTCCTGCTTTTATAGTGGCGTGGAGATGGTTAGTGGGCCTTATAGACCTTAATTTAATTATTAGGTACGAGCCCTCTGATACATTGTCTATACCATATATTTTATAAAATTTAGCTAGACATCTCAATAATATTCTTCATTCATGTTACTATTATAAACTAAAATGTTAATTTCAATAAAATATTGCGAGGGAAAAGCATATATTAATAAGATTTCATTTAAGACACCGAGGCTGTAATGGACAAGAACAATTTCTGTAGTACACACATAAAAGAAGTGTCACGGGAAAGGTTAAATTAGTAAATAAAGAAAATAAAATTGAAGGAAGCGTCGGTTGGTACGTGCGGGACGTCTAGTTGGCACGTGTGAAGTGCCTTATCTCTGATCAGTTCGGTTGGAACGAAGTGCCCTTTTATTAATTATTCCGGGCATCAATTCAATTTCTCTCACTAAAACACAGTCGCTCACTCTCTCACTGCCCTTTTATTAATTATTCCGGGCATCAATTCAATTTCTCTCACTAAAACACAGTCGCTCACTCTCTCACTCTCTCACTCGCACCCTTTCTCTCTATAGAAAAAAACTCATTGCTCCGAGCAAATAGAAAGATAGATAGAAGTGGATTTTTTGGTTTTTTGTTTACATTTTGTTTCCTTCTGTTTGGTTACTTTATAGCTCATTCACTCATTCATTCTCTTCTTCGTCTCATCCACAGATCGAATCTAAGGTCTATATTCTTTATTTTGCTGTTTTTCTGTTCATTTTTGTGTGATTTTTCTTTGATTATCAGTTGTGTTCTTCGTTTCTAGTGTATTTGCGATAATTTTTTTTTGTTTTGTTTTATTGGAATATATAGGAGGGGAATTTGTCGGTGAAGGTGTGAAGAACTGTTAATAATTGGACCTCTTTGGAGTATAGTTCAGTTTAGGGTTTATGAATTCTCTAAATTTGATATTTCTGCTTAGTGTGCTTTTATCTCTCAATTGTTATTTTGATTTGAGTAGTAATGTGTTTAGGCAATGTAGTTGAAGTTTCGCCGTTTTTGATTTTCTTTCCTTTTTTTATTTTTTGCTTTTTAATCTGTTGTGGAGATTAAGGAAGTTAATTGCATCGATTTATTTTGTGATTTACTTTGTTTATATACACAATGAATCTTCTGGATAGATTCTTCCGTCTGTGGTAGAGTTAATGTCTAGTAAAGTTTCTAATAATGAATGAATTGATTATAGGGACCTTATTATCTAGCATTATCTGTATTTTAGACCAGTGGGAGTTCACATGGATAGATTTTGGTCGATTACACTTGATTTCTCATTATTATTTCAGTTGGCAATGCTCTACATTTTACTTGAATTTGTAAAATTCATTCTGGTAGATATTTCTAAAGAGTGACTAAATAGAATATCTGCATGTATATGTCCTGGTAGATATTTTATTCGGGTAAATGCAGTTGATTTCTATGTATTGCTTCTGAAATATCGGAATTTACTTTTAATGACATTTTCCTTCTTCGCACTTTGTATATTCCTGTCTGCTGTTTGCCTGATGGCTACTCTATTTCTTCCAGGAGTTCTTATTATTTCTTGGTGGCTTCCATAGGGTCTCACTGGCCACATAACCATATGTTACTAGAAAAGTGTTTCCGATCTTGGTCTGTCAGATGATATACAGTGGATATATTATGCTTGACCAATGCCAGTATGGCCTTCTTTCGGAAGAGATGTCAAGTGCATTGGTTTGTTTGCATTCAACTGCTCTATATCCTTGTAAACAATAGTGGAGCAATCAATTCTGATGGTATGTGAATTCGATTCACTTTTTCTATTTTATGTTAAAGCAGAGAGGTGCTTGTAACTTTTTTTAACGAATCCTTGTTATATATGGCTGCATTTGGTTATTTTTATTTTGATACTGTCCTCTATGTGTTACATTCTTGCATGGCATGAGGAATTACTTGGAATACTTTGAAGTTTCACCCATTCCAATATCTTAAGGAAATTGTAATTAGATATCATTATCAGGTTTACAGTGAAGGGATCTGCATGATGCTAGCATTTTCTTGCCTAGTAGTTCATTAGCTTTCTGACGTGTTATGTTTTCCTTCTGAAATTTGATGTCTGCATTACGCCATTACCTGTTTTTGTGAGAAATATTTTCTGAATATTCACTCTCTTCTCTGTACATGCCTGTATGTGGAGGAGCATGTGCTCAAGTTTATTTGTGATATGATGGGAACTTTCTTTTTTTTTTGTATTTTTGTAGGTGAGGCACTTTTAAACTTCAAGAATGCAATTGTTAGTTCAGATGGTATCCTTCCTTTGTGGAGACCTGAGGATCCTGATCCGTGTAATTGGAGGGGTGTGAAATGTGATAAAAAAACCAAGAGAGTGATATTTTTGTGAGTATTACAGTTTAATTTGTTTCCTCAATTGCTTTGAACTGAGTTAATCCAAGATACATCATCATCGTCAATGTGATGCTTCAGTCTAAGAAAGATATAGTCACTACCTTCTTTTTAGCAAATTTGTTAGAGATAATGAGTAAAGAACAATGCCGTGCAGAACTTGTTCGTTACCTCTTTATTGGCCTCAAAATAATTTTATCAATTGTCTTAAAACTGTAATGACTCAACTGTTAACATTTTGAAGAACAGAAACTTGGAAGTACATATAAGCTGAGCTGTGATTGTGTTTAAAGCCATTTTCTTGCCTGGAGTGTTCTTATGTTCTCTTCCAGTTTCACTTAAATAAATTAACTTCCTTAATATCAAAGTGATATTCTTTTTGTAATTATGAGTACTTGTTATAATTTTATTAATACTTTTGTCAAATTAATAGTTAAAAGGTACTGTTGCATGAAATTTGTGTAATGTCTTAACATGTTTCAAGTTCAGTTATGAGGATAATCCTGTTTTAGGTGGTGTATGCTGCAAGTTTGCATTCAATGTACTAAATAGATTGGTAAAGGGTCGAATTTCTATTGTTGTTTCAAGGGTTTTGTCATCATTATTCACCCATTGAGTTCAGTATGAGAGTGCTGAGGAGCCATATAAAACTATTGCTTTTTTTCTGCGCTTAATGTTTTTTAATTGATTGGTTTTTCTAAAATATATTCCAGGAGTTTGAAGAATCACAAACTGAGTGGTCCTATATCACCTGAAATTGGGAAGCTACAACATTTGAGAATCTTGTATGATTACACTTGATTTCTGGTTTTTCTTGCTACTATTGCACTGTAGCTGAATTTGTAGTGAAGAGTTGTATGCTGATGTGTATAATTTGCTTGATTTGTTGCAGAGCTCTATACAATAACAATATTTATGGAACAATTCCTTCAGAATTAGGAAATTGCTCCGAGCTGCAAGGAATGTATGTACTTCTGATGTCCTCTCTTGTGCTGCTTTATAACATCATCATCAACATCAACATTACCCCAATGCCTAACAGGGCTCCCACACAAGTGGGGTAACGGGGGGTTGGGTGTACGCAACCTTACCTCTGTAATTACAGAGAGGTTGTTTCCAATTGACCCTAAAGTGGAGTTGTGACGGCAGTTGAAAGCTACTTTTCACAGCAAGGCCAATCGAGCCATTAGTAATGGCGCTGAAGGAAATAAGCCCTTTTGGGTTAGATCAGCTAGAGAAATAGCTAATATTGAACTTGCATGTGATGTCTCACAGCTACTTTTCCTCGATTTAAGGATACATTGCAGTCGGTCATTCAGCCCATGGGGTGACCTAGTCCACTAAGGCTCCCACCATGTGGGGTCTGAGAAGGGTATATGTACGCAGCCTTACCTCCACATTTTTGTGGATAGGCTGTTTCTAGGAATTGAACCAATGACCTCCAGTTTACAAAGGAACAACCTTACTGCTGTGCCAAGACTCACCCTCGTAATTCAGCTTATGAATAATTAAAATCATATTGAAGTGCTACCTATAAAAGCGTCTTATTCTTGTGATTTTTATAGATTTTAAAACCATTTCGACGGTCACATCAATACAGTGTATTTATTTGTGTGGCTCTTGAAAATGGATCACTAGGTTTATACTGAATTTTTCTTCTTCTGCAGCTACTTGCAGGGAAACTACCTAAGTGGACCAATTCCAAGTGAATTGGGGAACCTACCTGAGCTTCAATATCTGTAAGTTGTTTTTGATGTGATGAATATTTCTGAAGTTGCATCTTTCAAACTTAAATACAGTGACAGACAGTTTGCTGGGTTTTTTTTACCTCTTTGTATATACTGACAAGTTTCTAATATATAAATCAAGATGAGAATTCATTGTTAAACTGATGTTGGGAGTGTGTTGAGATTTTCGTAATTCATCTGCTATGGTTTCTAGTAGAACCTCATAAGACTTGTTGTCCTTGATGTTGGGTCCATATTATGTTTTCTCCTTCAGAAAGTATAGGAGGATGAATATACATCTTCGGTAGATTTTTATTCCTGGTTCACGTGTACTACTGTGCTGGATCAGCATTATTTTATATTTGATGTTTTGCCTATTAAACCTATCACAATAGTGACCCTATGTAATCTTGTTTTGTTTCCTTGACCCTTTTTTAGGTCCAATTAAGTTTATCTATTTTCCTATTGGTAATAGATAGCTGTAATGTACAAGTGACAGCTGCTAAATGATGGTTGGTATTTGGTGATATGTTATGTTACCACTAAGTATGAACTTCAGTTTCCAAGATAGTATATAACTTGTCATAATATTTTCAAGTTTTACAAGTTATAAAGAAATGGAATGGAAAGCATTTATTCATTGTATATCAGTTGATTTTTTTATGGCCAAACTTCTGCTGTCTCATACCATTGTACGAATGAGTTTAGTGTCCTGTTCAGGGAGGAAAAAATGTGTCACTACTAACAGGCCTTATGCTGACACTGCCCTTATGTTCCAAAAAAATGTGTTTGTTTATGTACTTACGAATTTTATGCTGTATTTTTAACTCAAGGCTGAATTGTTTGCTTAAATTTTCTGTAGGATAGGGTAGGTTTCCATTCTGTGTTCTACTTGTATTGTATGTAAGAAAATAAGCATCACTCTTAATTTAATTTCAACTCATGACATCATTTAAGATTCATTCATGAAACAACAGTTGACTTGTATCTTCTTCCTATTTGACTTCTTTAAAGAAGAAGCTCTACAGTATCTGTTCAAGTTAATCTAGTAGTAAGGAGAAGGAAAAAAATCTTAAAATTCTACCAACTTTGAGTTGTTTATGGATGCTGAATTACTTTATATTGACTGATTCAATACCATATAATGATTCAGATTGCTTAAAAACTTCCAGAGTGACTTGTTCAACATTCTTTATGCTTTTGATATGAATATTATGTATGGACATCTTATGCAATTCATTAATCATTCTGTCGAACAGGGATATTTCTAGCAATTCCCTCAGTGGCTCAATCCCTCCATCATTGGGGAAGTTGAATAAACTGATTACTTTGTGAGTAGCCGCCTTTCTTTATTGTCTGTATTTTAAAAAATCAAGTTTGACTTGAAACTGACTAACTGTTATATTTGGTCTGATGCTTCTTTTTTTTTTTTTTATCTTGTTACATGTTTGAAGTAATGTATCAAACAATTTTCTCACTGGACCAGTACCTTCTGATGGTGTGCTTCTCAAGTTTACTGGCAGCTCGTAAGTCCAACATTTCATATATTTGTTTGTTATCTTAACTTTTAAAGGGGACTGGTTGTGAGGTGCTTTATATGAATTGTTGTGTTATTATGTTTATAACTTGGTCAAATTAATTATACCATCCATCACAAAAAATTTCTACAAAAGCCATTCAGTTTGTGCTAAGAAACTGAAGCATATATTTCAGTTTCTCTGGGAATCGTGGTTTGTGCGGGGACCAAGTCAATGTGAACTGCAAAGACAACGGACCTACTAATTCGCCCTCTTCGCAAGCAGGTCAGTTTTTAAGCAATTTAAGTCACCTCTTTGTTGTGTACTTGCAGGGCCAGTAACATATCTTTGAGATGTTTATGCTGGAAACTTTTTTCCCGTTACATGAATTTAGGCACAAATTGATCTTTTTGACGTCCCATGAAATAGGCATAACTTCTTTCCTGATTACAAAAAAACTTCAATTTCCAATTTGACTATTAATCATGGTTTGGAATTTCAAATGCTATATTTGTTGATTCATTCCATGGATTGAGGGTATATTAGGAATATGGCAATAATATTTATGTTATGTTTTGCTTTGATTTCATATTTCAACTTAAATTTGTGAAACGAACGGAGTACTAGGTATGAATGACACCTGGATGACGTAGACAGTTTAATCTGATCTGATGAAGTTTCCAAAATCATAGCAAAGCAGAAATTTGTATCTTGCGATTCTATTGAATATATTACTGTAGCTTACTTTAATATTAACAATTGATTATTTTAGATCAAAATCAAGGTGGAAAAAAAAGATACTCGGGAAGGTTGCTTATCAGTGCTTCAGCAACAGTTGGTGCACTTCTTCTGGTTGCTCTAATGTGTTTTTGGGGATGCTTTCTTTACAAGAAGTTTGGTAAAAATGAAAGTAGCAGCATAGCAATGGATGTCAGTGGAGGTGCTTTTCTTGCCCATTATAGGATATTTCTTTCTTAACATATTTTGTTATTGACATCAATGTGGTTTAAGTTCCCGAAACTAAATTTTTTTAGCTTATATGATCTTGCTGCTTCAGGTGCTTCAATTGTAATGTTCCATGGAGATTTGCCATACTCCTCCAAAGACATCATAAAGAAATTGGAGAACTTAAATGAGGAACACATAATAGGTTGTGGAGGATTTGGAACTGTGTACAAGCTTGCGATGGATGATGGAAATGTTTTTGCTCTAAAAAGAGTTGTGAAGTTGAACGAGGGATTTGATCGTTTCTTTGAGAGGGAGCTTCATATTCTGGGAAGCATAAAGCATCGCTATTTGGTGAACTTGCGAGGCTATTGTAATTCTCCTACATCAAAATTGTTGATATATGATTTCCTTCCTGGTGGTAGCCTTGATGAAGCTCTCCATGGTAAGAATTAACATATGCATTACATATATCTAGTTTGGATGTTCATGTTGGCAACAATATTTTCTATATACTAAATATTCTCTTCATTGCATGTTGGACCGTTAAATCTGTGATTGAGACTGAATCTGTGACTCTAGAGGTCACAGGTTTGAGTCACATCCGGGGTTGGGTGAAGATTTCTTTTTGTATTTAATGTAAGCGTATTTGCGCAATTTATAAAAAAACCGTTTGACATCCTGTTGGTTGATTGTGGCTACAAATCTAGGATTGACAATTTATGGCAGTCAGTGAGGTTATTTATATGCTGAGAGACTTATTAATGCAGCCTTACTCGTGGTTTTTCTTTGAAGCGCTATGAGAATTCATGTGATTTTGATCTATGTTGTCTTCAGTATTAGGTTTTTCCCTTGCACTGTCTGAGAGTATAGTTAATTAGTGTTCTGACGTTTGTTTTGATTAAAATCTTAATTCCTTATTTACTTGAAAAAAAAAGATGTCACTGAAATTCATGGGATTCGCCTTTTTGACCTTGTCTCGACAAATTTGGCTGCAACAGTAAACTAATGGATGTAGTTATTGTGTCCCAAATATTTAGCATAGTCGATCTAGTTGTGTTGGGCAATATTCACTGTTCAGTTTGACTGTTCATTTCTCCCCCTAGGCTCAAGAAACCAGAAAATTTTTGAATAAATCTGAGGTATGGCACTTGGGCTATTATCTCTTTATATATAACTAAGGAAGTATATGGTACAGGTTAAACCGTAGATGAGAACACAAGATTTGATGATTTCTCTTCAGAGCATATATAACTTTTGTTATTAAAAGGGTTGATATAGGTAGGATTGGGGTTATAGGACTATAGGAGTCTATGACGAAGAATGGGCATGTCAGGCAAGGGTTATAAACTTTTTTTGGTAAGATCGTTTAGATTTTACCAGAAGAAGCCTTGAAGCTACATTTTGTGACCCAAAATTTTATACGTCTTATCTAAATTGGGGTGTAAAGAATGTGAACTGTTTCCAATCTTAGCTTACACTTTGCTGAAACAAAAACAAGTGTATCCGGTCCTGTGTGAGGTGTTTTTCGTAGATCAATTGCTATAGAATACAAAGATTGTTATTTCGGCCATCTTGGTCTCCAGGTCTTTTTTTTAAATTGTTATAAAGAAATGACTAATGAAAACATGCTACATGCCTTTTGCAGAAAGATCAGAGCAACTGGACTGGGATGCACGTCTAAATATTATTTTGGGAGCAGCAAAGGGACTTGCCTACTTGCATCATGATTGTTCACCAAGAATCATTCATCGCGACATTAAGTCAAGCAATATATTGCTTGATGGCAATTTGGAGGCTCGTGTATCCGACTTTGGACTAGCCAAACTCTTAGAAGATGAAGAGTCACATATTACAACCATTGTTGCTGGAACATTTGGCTATCTGGCTCCTGGTAAGTTTTAATGCCTTTAAAATCAGAAAGGACAGTGTTGCGTGATGATAATTATGTTGCAAATAATGGAGTAACTGGTTAGATGAGAAGGTTTGAAAAGATATTTACTGGCAATAATTTCAACTCTTGTGAAAAAAGTACATCTATATGGATTTTGATCGAGTTCAATTTATGTACCTTTGTGCAAAATTGGAAAATGTAAAATTGCAGTTCTATTCCAAGAATCAATTATTTTGGCTGTTCTGAACGTACAGTTCCCTTTTTCTTATATCTACTTTGTAATTTGAAAACTGCCATAGAATTCTTCAATTGTTGTTTATCCCTGATTTAGGCATTCAAATTATAGTTTGCTATATCTTGTGCTGGCCAGTCTCTGATGTAAATCTTGGAATACCATAGATTTGATTATGCAGAAACACTCTTTCAAATTCTAAATTCCCTCTCTCTCTCTCTCTCTCTCTCTCTCTCTCTCTCTCTCTCTCTCTCTCTCTCTCTTTGTTTGTAGAGTATATGCAGAGTGGCAGAGCAACTGAAAAGACTGATGTGTACAGTTTTGGGGTGTTGGTACTTGAAGTATTAAGTGGAAAGCTACCCACAGATGCATCCTTCATTGAGAAAGGCTTGAATATTGTTGGTTGGGTAAGCCTATTCTGAATTCGATATTGATCCATGTATTAAAGCTGGATACCTCAGATTTAAAGTGCTCATGATAGAGCATTAAAATGATAAATGCACACTGAAATGAAACTTACCGCATCAATGAAATGTAGCTGGGTTTGGGAAAATGCAACTCTGGAAAACTTATCTTCTTCTATGTGTATTTTGTTCTTGTATTTATTTCCAATTAGCTTGGCTTGTAAATGCTCATAACTTGGATTGTTTCTGCTAAGTATATCTTTATGGATTTTAGATTGCTGACACGTGGCCAAATTTTGGCTCTACTTAATCTAAGTAGGCAGTAGTAGCTATTGAGCTGCTTAGGTAGAGGAAGGCATTTTAATAAGACAGAGGTTGACAAGTCTCTCCTATATATAATGTGGCCTTGTGCTGTAAGCTCATTCAGCTTAGCTTATATTATGACTTATCTTAGCGTATGCCTCGGTTGATATGGAAACTTTAAGTCCATTTTTTGTCTGATCTATTTATTTATTTTTTGCAGTTGAACTTTTTGGTGACGGAGGATAGGCAACGTGAAATAGTTGATCCAAATTGTGAGGGTGTGCAGACAGAAAGCCTTGATGCGCTTCTTTCATTAGCCACCCAGTGTGTGTGTTCAGCCCCAGAAGAGCGACCCACCATGCACAGGGTGGTTCAGTTAGTCGAATCTGAAGTCATGACCCCATGCCCTAGCGATTTCTATGATTCCAACTCTGAATGAAAGTCATATTTATGTGGTGATTATTTGAAGGAACCTGCAAGCAGTGGAACGGGCATCCGAATCTGCAGCAGTTTTGTATGTTTATTTTATTTGATCATTCTTTCTGCTGATTTTTGGCTACCTCAACATGATTTGTCTATGCCAGTGTCCACAGTAACACTCCTTTTTTAGTATCTCGTCTCTGCTCATTTTGTGTGGGCATGTGAAGACTGTTCGGCCTTTGAATTTGATCGGAGGGAACACTTGTAGGACAGATCATTATTCCGCCCTTTTTTTTTACGGATTTTCTTTTGCCATTTTGTTGTAAACAGGTTTCACATTTCTTCTCAATTGAAGTGTATATGCCATCTGTATAAATTGATTGAGGATCTGATGAAAGAGACATTTTTGTATATTATGTTTATTTGACGACTAATCAGATGTGCTCTAGGTACATGGATTTCTCTTGTGGTGTTCAGATGTATTGCGTTAATGTTTTATTTTAAAACTTAATGTATAATCAAGTTGTATCCATGCTTAAGGTTAGCTAGTGCTGTATTCTTGTTTTCAAGTTACATGACACAGTTTTCTTCTGTCGTTACTTAAACCCTGCTTATGTGATGGTTAAACCGCAAGTTAACCTGTTAGAACCATAAAATTGCACTGCGGTACTCAAGGATCTATTAACATACATTTCGGTTCAAATGCTCTAATGCAACCGTTACTAAATGAAACTCATTTTATCAGAGAATATGTACTACAAAAAATAAATAAACAAAATCATACAATTGATCAAAATTAAAACTTCTCTTAAACATTATGAAATCGTGGCTAAGGACCAATTACTACTGAACAAAACTTTGCCAATTCAGCTACAGGTCATCATTAAATATGCATGGAGGTAATATTAAGTAAATAAACTTAAAGAACTTTATAAATGAAATTGAGATTTGTCAAGAAAAATGGACTGTCAAACAAGTTTTTGTGTCCACTAACGTACATAAAGAGAAGAAAATGGGTTTGAACTGTTTGATAAATGTAAGACGCAAAAGTGAAACTCAAAAGAAATCCTGAACTTTTTTTGAAAAAAAAAATGGTGCAATTGCACTTAAAACTTGAATAAAAAGGAAAATCCTCATCCGCCCCGAATGTGACTCGAACCTGAATCCCTAGAGGTCACACATCCAGTCTTAACCACAAGGTAAGAAATCCTGAACTTCACAGACAAATCAAACAGTAATAAACAGCTCCCATATGGTCCAAAATTGTTGGATGGAGTCAGGACAAATTAAGATCCCTCATTAAATTTTCAATCTTCTCAACATCTTCTGGAGTGTCAACTCCATGGGCTTCATGCTCCACCTTCATCACCTATTAGTGAACACAAGAAGTCATTTTAGGACTTAATCATACCAAAACTCACTAGACATTAATATGATTTTCTGGGTACTGGAAGAAACTTTTGAAATACAAAATCTTAGAGTTTTGCAAAGACTAAGCAAATTAAGTTCCACTTCTATCAAAAGACAGAATTTCATTATGGCAGCATTACATTTATCTTCCTCTTATTCATAACCAGATAAATAAGGCCATTAAAAAGCTTAAGAATATCAGGAACGAAAACAATTCAAAGTCCTGTATTTTACCTTCATTTTATAACCATTCTCAAGGGCTTTAAGCTGCTCCAGATCCTCTTCAAGTTGCAGTGGAGTAGGCTGAAGCTCTGAATATGTCTTAAGAAATTTTGCATCGTAACTCTACGCAAACATATGAAATACAGTCTAATATATCACACTGCAAATAACATATACATACACCCATGGATGGACAAAATTTTATCAAAAAAATATGGGAAAAGGCAACCCTTACAATAATTTTTTCTCATACCTGAATTCCTAGATGAAGCAAATATGGAAATTGCGGGTTTACTTTCCTTGATCTGTATCAAATATAGTGAACACAGTAAAAGAGCTGAATGAAGAATGAGAAAAAGATGGGTAAAAAACAACACCAATCTTAATAATTGATGAACTCACTTGCTATAAGGAATAAGCCCCCTGGAAAAATAAATGGCATATACCTGATTATCCACTATGCATTTCACTCGATTGGGATAAAATGCATCTTCAGGCTTTAAGGATGTTACAGCAGTGCTAAACACTGCATCTGGGGCTGCCTGCAATCATATAATAGAAAACAAAATCATAATCATATCAATCAGTATGCTATTGTTGTGAATACAATGCCGTAATTATATTTCATAAGTTAAAGCAACAAATATATCAGCAAACTCGCCTGTAGTGCTTTGACAATTCCATCTATTATCTCAGGTTCAATAAGAGGCTCATCCCCCTGAATATTGACAACAACGTCGTATTTCTTTTCTAGTTTTCCAAGTGCTTCATTGCATCGTTCAGTACCTGTATTGTGCACACTAATAAAGTTTGCAACTATCAGAAAATCCAACAAGAAAAGAGTAACAGTGCTCCCCAACAATGACCATTACAAGCCTACCATTTCGACAAGATTCTGATGTCATTATCACATCAGCACCAAATCCACCGCAGCATTCTGCTATTTTTTCATCATCTGTTGCAGCAACTGCAAACAATCAACGAAATATCACAAACATGACATTTTCAAAATGTAATGCAACAAATAAACCAGAAAGAGAACAATTATCATACTAGAAATATCACACGCTAAAAAGAAATCCACCAAAAGTGATAGGCTCTGTACACATCGAGGATGAATTAAGTGTAATAAACTTATAGCATGTCCCTATAATTGATACCCTCAAATTTGCTCATGGCCACAATTTAGAATCCCCTCCACTGCCTTCTTTCCACCCTCAAATGCCCAGAAAAGGAAAAACAATCGTATCAATGGACGATGATGAATACACTTCCATACATCTTATATATGAAGGAAATTAACATTTTAGCTACAATCTATTTTAAAATCAGTTTGAAACAAGTTGCTATAAAAATTAACACTAGCAAATTAAAATCTACTGCATAAATTTAGTCTAAACCTTGCTGGGATCCTAAATGCGAATAAATTTCATGCATGTTGATGCTGAACTCCCAGAAGACAAACAGTTTGCAGTGGCCTTCACTAATGAGAGAACTCATTAGCGGCCTTTGCCAGTGAGGCGTGAAGGCTGTAAGACAAGCAACTTTTGGCAAATATGATAGACAGATTAAGTACAGTTTTAGTTTCTGAAAGAGATGATCTTCTCTCAATGCAAAAAAAAAAAAAAAATTCCCCCTTCTCGTCCACCAGTACTGTTTTAAAAGTATGTTCAATTCAACAACATAGACTTCCATTTGCTTGTGAACAATCACTGGTGCACTAAATTCCAGACTCCAGTACATCAAAATAGTTCACAATGGAAACAAAATGGAGAACTGAAGTGTAGAACAGCAGTCCGTGGGGGTCAAACATGATCATCTTTCCCAGAAGCATTGACATCATTTCCATAAAAAAACGAAGACAAAGTTCAGGCAACTTAATTTCCCTATGTGATCCAAACTAGTTGCAAGTTTGGCCCTTTCCCAAGTTCTCTATATATAAACAACTAAAACATCAGAGGAAGTATTGTACTGAAGCAGTTTTGTAAGAAAACATTTTTATATATACTTCTCATGTGTATTGAAGAGGTGATTCTGTGATTGAACTATTAGATAACATCTCTTATTTTCTTTCCAATGTTTTACTGTAAACATAGACCACGAAGTAATAAGAGCTTGAACAAACTATAACCAATGACTGCAATGCAAATAAGCAGAAGATCATCTAATTTTTTTTTTTCATTCTTACTTTGGTCTCAACTCTCACATCGGATCACTCAACATAGGAATATAGGATGTTCTTCATGTTAATAAGCATGTTATTCAACTTCATATTAGTTAATTAAAGTGATGACAAATATAGTCTCAGAAGTTGGATCCAGATACAAAGGCTCAATTGAAGTTATACTGACTGATTCCAAATGTGATACCTGTAAAAACTTGACCGGTTTTAGGTTTTTAATATGAAGCAGATCGGTCATATTAGAAACTTTGATCAATTGAGCAAAGAGATAAGTAAGAGGAGAGAGGGCGGATCTGGATCATAGGTTTGCCGAGGATCTGGACAAGGGGCTTGCCCTCAAAGCGAGAGGAAGCAAAACGAGCAGGAATAATGCCGACGACGCGGCCTCGAAACTTCCGAGATGTGGTCAGATAAAAACGAGCCCCAAAAGCTGCAGCAATAGCAGCTCCGGCCACAATTCCATGCAAAATCCAAGACCTGGTTGATAATGAAGAGGAAGAGGAGGAATCAAAGGAAGAGCAGATCGTCATTGTTGGATTCAATAATGAATTACAGGGAATCAATCAGAACAGGAAGGAGATTTCAACCGTTGCTGATAAAACGATGCACAGGAGATTGTCTACTATCACACTCTGCTCAAGTGAAGTAGACTTTTCAAACTTCATTTTTTTTGTGACACGAGGTTAGACTGGATAGTGGGTTTATTGCATACCCAACCCTACAGCAGAAATTATTAGGCAGTCGATTAGTGTCTAAAAAAATTGAGGGTCTAGTAGATTTTTATTTTTAGGAATTTATAATCATATTGTTTTATATTGTAAAAAGATATTTCACTGAAATTGTTTAGCAGCTAGCAAATAAGTTTTATTCCAATGTAAAATTATTAAAAATAAAATATTTTTTATCTAGATCCTATAATTTATAAGGTCGGTTTAATTGATTGGAGCGGTTTAATTGATTGGAGTGGGGGAAGTAATTTTGATCCGGGGGAAATATCTTTCTTGTCCTCATTAAGGATTTAGGAAAAAAAATTTCCTTAGGAAATTCCAATTTTTTACTGCTGATCCCTTAATTCCTCATTAAACAAAAAATTAGACAAATTTTTTTATCAAAATAATATATAACTAAAAATATTTCATGTGAATACATTAAAAAAATTAATACATAATAAATTAGTGAAATAAATTATATAATTTAAAAATAAAACAATCTAATTAATATCAATTTAATTATAAAATATAGGTGATAATTAATAAATAATTATAGGCTTAAAATTATTAAAAGTATATAAATTTTAATATTACTAATATAATAATATACATACTTTAAAACTTTAACATAATACTATACAAACTTTACATTAAACTAATATAATGATTATAATTAACTTTTAACACCAAAATTACCTTTGATAGCAGGTAATCTTCTGCTGACACCACCTACCAAATTCCTTTTAAAGCTCGGTGCTAGACATTCGCCGATGATAGGCAAAAAACATTTGCGTTGGAGTTTTATCTGTTGTTGCCATCTTCTCCATTTTCCCTTGCATCGGTATCCTCGAACATGCCGTCGCCTCCTTCGCCGGAGATTTTTGCGGTCGATGAAGATGAAAAACAAGAGGAGATTAACGGTCCAGTTACAATGTTGTCGCCTCCTCCTCATCTATTGAAGCTTGGCAGACTATGACTTTCCCAACAATGGCCGCCATAGATAGACCCCAGAACTACTCTCTCTATGTTTTCACACTTTCAATTTTGACCCACTTAAATTAGTCTCTTGTGAATTTCCCTTTTACTTTTTACTAGAGTGTTTTCTTTTCTAGCTCATTACTTCTGAAACGTAAGAATCTTAATTAGTTGATTGCTTAATTGAGGCTAGTTGTTTAGTAGCTTGACACGAATTGGGTATGTGAAGTTTGCTGTAAAGATGGTCCCTTTTAGTGGATTAGAAACCAAATTGAGTTTTGGTTTTCGAGCTTCGCTACTTGCAGTGTTGGTAGAAAAGAGTAATCAACACACAGTTCAAGAATTATTTGAACTAAAGGGTCAGCAACATGATGAAGAAGATTACAGCTCCAAATATGCAAAACAAATTGTTTCATCTTATTTTGCTGGAAAAAGACCCAACAATAATAAAACTCTATAGCAGGTATTTCGCTGATAAATACAATTTTCTCCTCGAACGGCCAAAAGGCTTAATCACTACTTTGAGTATTTTTCTGCCGAACCGTCAATCGTGGGCAATGGTGGTAACACCGAACTTGAAAAGAGATTCAGTAGGTTGTGTTGTTGAGAATGAAGAAGATTATCATAGGTAATTTTTGTATTAAAAGGTAATTTCAACCAGTATGTTATGTTAGTTAAATGTAAAGTTCATACACCATCATGTCAAGTTTTAAAATTTATATACCATTATGTTAGTAACGTCAAAGTTCGTATACCTTCAATGATTTTAAGCCATAACTATATAGTGTTAAACATTATTTTAAAATTTAGTGTTACTTTTTAATATTATATAGTACTCAAGGATAATAAGTATTACGTTATTACATTTTACAATGAATTGTTTATATATATATATATATATATATTCAACAATTTTGATAAAATTAAATGTTAACACTTATTATAAATTAAAACCGATTTTTCTTACCGGATTTGATGATTTTTCGGGTTGTGAAATGATGTCTTCATTCCATCCCCATTAAGAATTCAGGAATAAAAAATCTTCGTTCACACCCATAGGGATTCTTATCGGAGAATCTTCATCCCTATCGAATTTGGGAAATCTCCACCCTACTTTCAATCTTCCATGAGGTCGAGATCTCTCCATTAACGTCCCCATTAAAGTTACAGATTTACAGTAAAAGTAAGTTAAATTATATTATGTTCAACATATTTACTTACAAGTTAAAAACAATTTAGCCTTAGATTGCTTGTAACTACCGAAAATTTATAAACTAAAATTTTATTAAAGCGTTAACGTATAAAATAATATGAAAAATATAAATTATTATACTTAAACATTAGACTTTTATGCTATTGGATAAGAATTAAGAAAAGATTAGGATTAAGAAGGATATTAAGGGTATTATTCTAATTATTGTTTTATAGGATAGTAATTTTGAAATTTAGATATATTTACTCCCTTAAAACTCTAGAGATTTCTTATCTCTTTCATTCCATTCATGGTGTTCTCTACTAGCTTTATCCTTTCCATTCCTCTTCAAGATTTCCATAACTCCAAATCTTATTTTTTTTTTTCAAATTAACTTCAAAATTTTGCTAGAAATCATTGTCTAAGCCTTCTATACCCATCAATTTCAGTAAAGAAAGGTTAGATGAAGCTATTTCAGATTCTAGGGTTCTTGAGAATGAGATAATCAAAGCCATGGAAAGAGAAAATAGATGAAGGAAAACAAGTAAAGAGCTATTAGAGGAGTGCACTAGTATTTTATTCTATATGATTTTTGCTAAAATTTTGAATGCTGTTCGTTTTTAGTTTATCTCTTAATTTACAAACTAGATCCTGATGATTCTAACTGCTATAGATTTATAAGACATAAATGAAGCTATGTCTAGAAGAAACTTTTGTGAAATTCGTTCATTTACTAGTTCAAATTTTCATTTGAAGTGGAGTTATAAAAATTGTTTTCAATAAATTTCTAGATTATACCAGTTTTACTGTTTTGATGTTTTCTCATATTATACAGCTCAGAATTGAGTGATTCTTGACTCTATAAATATAAGAAGAAACTGAATAAGATATGTTTAGAAGAAACTTTTGAGAAATTCAGTTATTTACAGTGGAGAATTTATTATTAAAGTTGAGTCATGAAATTTTTACTGAAAAGTTCTAGCTTGTTCATGATCTGGTAATTTGATTATAACTTGAGTTTTACTTAATGAAACTTTATGATTCTTGATGCTTTGGAAAGCAGACACATGTGGCTAATTATAACTTTTAGAGTGATTTGCAATATTTTGGTGTTTTCTAGTTGTTATATGCCTCGTAAGTTGAGTGACGAAACTGATTTTCGAAATACGAATTTGGTTCCTAAGTTTATTGTTGTTTATTTATTGAATTTGTGATTAATGAAAATATATTGATATTGAAGGTTTAACTTCGGGCTTGACCGATTAATGAAAATATATTGATGTTAAAGCTTCGGCTTCGGGTTTGTCCGATTAATAAAATATATATTGATATTGAAGCTTCGGCTTCGGGCTTATCCGATTAATGAAAATATATTGATGTTGAAACTTCGGCTTTGGGCTTGTTCGATTAACGAAAATATATTGATGTTGAAATTTAGGCTTCGGGCTTAACCGATTAATGAAAATATATTGATGTTGAAGCTTTGGCTTTGGGCTTGTCCGATTAACGAAAATATATTGATGTTGAAGCTTCGGCTTTGGGCTTGTCCGATTAATGAAATATATATTGATATTGAAGCTTCGGCTTCGGGCTTGTCCGATTAATGAAAATATATTGATGTTGAAGCTTTGACTTCGGGCTTGTCCGATTAATGAAATATGTATTGATGTTGAAGCTTCGGCTTCGGGCTTGACCGATAAATGAAAATATATTGATATTGAAGCTTCGGCTTCGGGCTTGTTCGATTAATGAAAATACATTGATATTAAAGCTTGGCTTCGGGCTTGACCGATAAATGAATATATATTGATAGTAAAGCTTTGGTTTCGGGCTTGTCCGCCCCCGTATCCATTACCATTATTCTTTTGCTAGTTTACTTTGGACAACATATGGTTAATATGTTTGGAAGTTTGGATCAAAGTTTTATTGTCGTTTGACAAGTTTATAATATAAGTCGTGTTTTCGGTTTTATAAAGTTGTTTAGTTGGTTCTGTTTATGAATTTATTTCGGTTCTAATTTATATAAATCATGAAGTGTTATATATATATATTTGAAATTATTATATTTTTTTATATGAAATAAAATTAGTATACACCACTAGGCGATTTATTTAGCGTGTAGTTTATTTTTCTACACGTAGGTTTGTGAAGTATTATAGATAGCATGGGCTAAAGTGGAGAAGTGGGTTGATTTTTGTAGCGCAACCAACCTTTAAGCTTTCGGGTGGTTTTGGTGGAGTTTAAATTTTGTAATATTGTAATATAATGGCATGTATATAATAGTGTAGCTAATGTAAATATGTATTTTGGAGAATAGTAAGACAACTTAGATAATATACTTAATGTCTATGTGTATTTAAGTTTAAAAGGGATAAAAAAATATAAATTATAATGAGTATATGTTTAAATATATTAAGTGAATAAGATATAAATAATATAATAAATATTTTATTTATTATTATAGTATTTCCTTAATAATTTTTTTTTTATTAAAGGGGTGTTACATTGCTTTTACAAGATTGACAGGTTTAGGAAGTTGTAGGTATGTGAAGCTTGTAAACTAGCAAAATTGGCTGATTGCTATTAGTAAAAAGTTAAATAAAACATATAAAAGTATAATATCTCATGAGTTTAAAATTGAAGTTTAGAGGAATTATTTTTATGAAACTATAAAAAATGTTTTTGTTTTCTATAATTACTTTAATTAATTATATAGATGACCAAAAAATAGATCAAATTTTAATTCACCCACCAAATATGATAATAGGCAAAAATAATATTTATTTTGTAAATTTATTTAAGCAGCTTTGGATCTAAATTGTTACTATTGGTCCTCTTCTTTAAGTCTATTTTTATTTTAATGCATTTTTGCATTTTTTCAAGTTTGTAGTAAAGAAAGTTAATAAGGATGTCAACTTTATTGGAATGTCTAGTCTCTTTTACTACATTCTCGTATTTTTTATTAAAAAAATTTAGCCTAATAGCAAGATTGAACTTATAACCTCTAATTGCAAATTCGAACCACATTCACAATAGAAAAGAATTTTTTTTTTCAATTTGATGTAAACACAATCACAAAAATTTTCTTTTAAAAAAACTGAATTGCTAAGTACCTGTTTAGTTTCAAAAAATAAATTTTATTTTCTACTTTCCTTTTCTTTTTCCGGATTTTCCATATTTCAGTTTTTAAAATTGAGATTTGAGAATAGAAAACATGTTCATTTATAAGTTTTTTGTTTTTCATTTTAACTTTTCAAATAATAACTGATAAGTTAAAATTTTATTAGTTAAACTTTAAATTAAACTGAAAATCAAAGTTTTACGTGTATACTATTGATCATTCAAAAAATTTATATTTTTTCAAATATAAATCTTATTCAAAGTAATTAAAAATAATAACGCAAATGTCTTATAGATAAACAACACAAATATAATTAAATAATAAATTTAATTAAGATAAAATATTATTTTAGTACTAATTGTTATGCAATAATGTTTTTATTTATTGGTTTATGTGTCGGTTTGAATATAATGATAAAAAAGTATATAACATTATTATCATTTCTTGTTAATAAGAACTATTATTTTGTTTATTATTTTATCTTCTATCTAATTTTCTAAAATGTTAAATTAAAATTTTTTATAATGTATGTATAACATTTTTATTTCTTCAAATATAGGACTATTTTTGTTACGTTTTTATATGTTAATTTATTTTTATAAATAATTGTATGTGGAAAATAAAATGTTAATTCACATAAAGCTAAAAATATATATACTAAATAGTTTTATTATCGTTGCTTGCTATGACTTTGATATATTAAGAATCAAATATCATAATAGAAATGTAATGTATTTGTGTTTATATTTATATAATATAAACAAAAGGAAAATAAAATTTTACTGTAATGATAACAACTGTATATATAAATTATAAAATTACAAAAAAGAAATTCTAATGTATGTGATTTATAATGTAGAAATGGTGTGGTCGATATAATGACAGATGAAAGGAAGAGTTGTATGATATTCAACAAAAAAAACTAAAGAACTGTAGTTGGTGGGGTTTGAAATAGTGATCCGAAATCCCGTCCAAATTTGGAAAACGTAAGTTATTTTCCACCCATTGAAATAACGCATGCATTTTGAAAAACTTTTTTCAAATAATTATTTTAGAAAATTTACACAACCAAATACTAAACTCTGTTTTTCTTTTTTCCAAAAAAGATTTTCTAAAAAACGACTACATTTTTCTACAATTAAACTGATCTTGAGTTGCCCAAAAATTTTACCCTTTTGCCCTTAGAGTTACAAAAGCCATTTAACCTCCGTAAACCCACATATCCAAAATCCCCTTTCAAATTCTTTCCATAAACTTAATTTTAATTCAACTTCTCGGCTATATTGTTTGCACATCCTGAAAATATATTATGAGTTTCAACCGGATAATCTTGGAAAAATGTTATTTTGGACAAATTTTAATTATTTAATAGAAAAAATAGAAAATACTATAAATTTGATTAGAAAATATTATAAATTAGAAATCTTATTATAACTCTGTGATTCAAATTCTTAGAAGTTAGGAAAAAAATATGAGTTTATTACTAATAGTTAATACTAAAAATAAAATACATTAATTAAATTTGACTAGAAAATAAAATAAATTAGGACTATTATTATGACTTTAGAAGTTGAATTAGGAAAAAATCATTGTTACAAATAATTAAGATTATAATAAAACACATTAATTAAAATGATTAGTAAACAAAATAAATTAAGAGTTTATTATTAATAGTTAAGATTGGAATTAAAAACATTAAACCCTTTCAAATTAGGAAAAAAGTATCAATTAGGAGATTATGGAGATTATACTGATAATTAAGATTAAAATATCATTATTTGTAATAAATATAAGTTATTTTACATAATTACATAAAAACTGCACAAATTTTCCAAAAAAATTCCGGCCGAAGCACGGCCAGCAAGGCACGTGACCTGCCGGTGAAATCGGCAGACACTGGTGCTTGTCCGGCCGGCATGTTTGCTTGCCGGTTATTTTCAGGTTAATTGAAGGGCATTTTAGACTTTTAAGGAGGCGGTGTGAAATAAAACTGGAAGAGCTCAGTGACATACAAAAGTGAATTGCTAGTAACGAAATCTCTAATAGATCGTGGGGTTTTAAGTTGATGTAGCATATAGAATAAAAATTTAAATTAATGAAATGTTAAAATGAATAAAAAATTTAAAATCTAACTACAATAACTTATTTACTTAATTAGTAATTATATTTTTTTCAAAATAAAATAATAGAAAAAAAATTAAATAATATATCAGATAACTTTTAATTATTAAAATATTATTATTTAATCTTCTATTTAATTGTTTATTTATAAAAGATCAAATAAATAATATTTAAAATTTAAATAACACCTAATATTAAAAAAAGTAATTAAAAAATTTATTAAAAAATATATTTTAAATTTAATATTATTTTTACTTGTGTGTTAAATAAAGCAATATAATAAATAATTGAAGATAGTATAGACGTGTATAATCAATTAATCATAATATAATTTTAAAAAAAAATTAATCATAATATAAATATAATATTGGAAAGAGCATAGACACGAAAATCACAGATATTTAGTTTTGTCATGATCAACATCATCATCGCTAAATTCATCACCAACACTCAACTTACTGGACGCCTGCTTTGCCCACGTCACTATTTTGTCCGCCTCTCGACTCATCCTCTCTTCTTCCTTCACTGCCTTTTTCAGCATCTTTTCCTGTTCTTTTACTGACAAGCTACTTAAACCCGACAAATACCTCTCATCCCCCAATTCAAAATCCCCTTCCACCTTCTTCTTCTTCTTCTTCTTCTTCTTCGATCCCACCTCTTTCTTCGGCGAACACCAAAAGCACCCACTTCTCCGAGGAGGAGACGGCGAATCAGAAGACCCAGATTCTAATTCTGATCCTTTCTTCGAGCTTCTTTGGGGAGAGTAAGAAGGAGAAAGAAGAAATTGATCCTGTGCCTTGTTAGCAATATCTGTGGCTTCTTCTTCAACTGGGTTGTGTTGTTGATCGTTCGAAATAGAATGATTTGGGGGTTTTAAAATTGGCAGGGATTTGAGCCGTTGAAATCGGGTGTCTAAATGGGAAGGCAGAGGGGAATCAGTGAAAGAACAGGTGTTGATTTTGGAGAGTTGCTCAAGAACAGATAGATCCTTGATTTGGGAAATGAGTTCATCCACTGCTGAATCGTCTGTATCGGAGAGATTTCCGAAATCAGCCATCTTTCTTTATTGCTTTGAGACCAGGCGGTGGGTTTTCCACTACCATATATGGTGGCTCTGTTGCTAACGGCTAAATAAATGGGTTTCTTATGTTTTTTATATATGGGACCCACTTTTCATTCTGTGTGAATCCTTCTTGGGATTTTTTTTTTTGGTTTCATTTCTTTATTTGCCTTTTTTTGTTTGCCATATTATGAATTCACCGTCAATGAGATCAACGGCTTCATTGCATAAATAAAAGATATATTTCCAACTTTGACAAAAGTGCCATATTATGCCTTCATCACCGTCAATGAGATCAACGGCTTCATTGCATAAATAAAAGATATATTTCCAACTTTGACAAAAGTGCCATATTATGCCTTCATCACCGTCAATGAGATCAACGGCTTCATTGCATAAATAACAGATATATTTCCAACTTTGACAAAAGTGCCATATTATGCCTTCATCACCGTCAATGAGATCAACGGCTTCATTGCATAAATAACAGATATATTTCCAACTTTGACAAAAGTGCCTTTTTGAGCAAAGAGCAAACCGGTTTAGCGACCGCTTTTTAATGGAGGTCATTAATCCAATGTGGAAACACGGGTCCCTTGTAAAATTTCCTCGCAAATGTTACTAGCTCTATAAAAAAACCAATACTATTCTAGTATTGAAATAATTAATTTAATCTTCATATTATATAATAAAACCTTTTTATTTAATTGGTAATTTAGTAAAACACACTGAAAATTAATTCAAAATTTAAAATCTGAAAAGAATTTAAAATCGGATCGGACTGGCTGGTTCAACTGAAAAAATCGGGAACTGACCATGAGTTCGGTCCGATTGATAAAAAAATAATGGTTTTGTAAAAAATCAGACTTGACCAGTTTAAATTGGAAAAAATCGACGAACCGGTAAAACTCGATTCTTATGAAATTTACTAAATTTAAAGATAAATTTAGAAATTAATATAAATATTTTCATACTCATGAAAAATAATTATTCTAATTTATTATTTTAACTTTTATATTGTTAATATGGTAGAAATTTTACCTTAATTATTATTTTTGACACATTTATAGAAAGAAATAAATTAGCACGTGGCGTATATATTTTTTAAAATTGGAAAGAATTGATTATTAATATTAAATATATTTATTTTATTCCATAAAAACTTATTACTTTTCTAAATATATTATTAACATATTTCTTTCCAAAAAAATTTATCATTAACATTTACATTTTTAGTTTCCTTCCATTAACTACTCATGCATATATTAAACAAATGAATATATATATATATATTGACAGCTAAAGTTTTGATAACTATTGACATTCTATTATTTCAATCATCCATCCTATTTTCATCCAATGATTCTAATTTCATGAGAATTAGGAAATAGAATTAATTTAATTACATTGACTAAATTAAATTAACTAACACATTCCGTATTTTATCGCCATCCAAAACTCAAGTGTGGTTCGTGCTTCTCAATTTCATCCTTTGGCTGTTCATTCACTTATTTGTTTTCGTCAATCTTCTTTATTTTGTGAATTACTTCTTGAGTTTCTATTACTGCGAGTAAGTGCCCAGAACGCCATTGTTATTTCCGACTATAGAGAAACATGCGAAATTAAACACACAAAATGGTGAACCGAATAGAATTGTATATTACATGTTTGCATTCTATGATTTTTCTTTTAGCCTCAATGATTATTTAAATAATTTTTCTAATTTTGATAGTTTGTGTACACTGGTACACATCAATTTAGCAATTCCTCAAGTTTGTGTCGTGGGAGAAATCATGGAGCGCTCTAATTTGGGGTAGGTGAGCAAGAATGTAGTGAAGGAGTGCTTTCTTTCTTTCTCCTTGGAGAATATGAGAGTCTCTTAATTTAAAGGAAGATAATCATGGCCTACACTATGAAAGGGAATTCAAATATAAATTGAAGTTAAATTTATTAACAGTGGGAATGGATATGGGGATCCCAAGAATGCAGATAAAATAGGGAAGATGTTAAATAATTGTTGGGAATATTGGTGTTTTAGCTTTTAGGGCTACCATCCCATTTGGTTTTTTTTGTACCGTCTCTCAAGTTCTTCTGCTTTCTTTCTGAGTTATTTTTTGCGATAAACTTAACTTTGAAGATTGATGATGTGGCGCTTTCTGTTAGACAGTTATCTCCTAACGGTTACTTTTTTTTTATTATATAAGGTTCTTACGTAATCGTTCTTTGCTATGAGCTTTATTTTTGGGGTTGTATTTTCTTGTAGTGCTCTGTATTTCTGGGTTTCGTTTTATAAGATCTTTGCTTTCTTTTCATGAACATTGAATTCCTTTAAGCTTGTATCTCTGTACTTTCTTTGCCTCGTCTTTAGAGCCATCTTAATAAAGCAACTCTCCTTTCACCCGTGCATTGGCATCACCCTTTCACCGGGGGATCCTCTTTACCGAGGATTGATGAAAACACGTTAAAATCTTGTTTGTTTGATCTAGTTTTTCCGCATTTATATTCAATAATCTGTATGAATATGAGTTCTAGCATCAACATATGGTACTAGAGCCTGTTTTGCTCAAATTTAGGGTTATTAACGTTTTTTCAGTTCTGATCTTTTGTATTTTTCACCTTGCATGTGCTTTGATCTTTAAGATTTTTTTTTGTATCTGATCGTGTTGAAATCTTTTCGAAACTAATTTTTTTCGTTGATTTCTTGCTGTTTTGTTTACGATCTATTCTTGCATGTCGATTTGATGAACTGAGCTTTCTTTTTTGAACGTTCTTTTGCTTTATCCATATTTGAACATTTTCTTGAATCCTGAAATGTTGCTTTTATTTCCTTTTGAAATCTAAAGTTAATTCTGGATCCGTTTTCAATTTTTTTGTCATTTTTAATTTTATATTTTTTTTCACTCTTTCAAAGAAATATTTTGTTTTGAATGTATTCTTCTTCTATCATTGAATTTAATATTGACATACTGTGCTATTTTTGAGCTTGCTTAAGCGGGTATCTTCTTTATAATCTCTGTATTTTTTTGTGTTACTCAATCTGACATTACATTTTTTTTAGGAAAATCTTGGTCAAAAAACCGAAGGAAACTTCTGGCTTTTCCTTCAAGATTGAATAAAGCTTCCTTGAGGTAATTCTTTTACAACTTATTGTCCTTTTTGAGAGTAATATATATATAGTTAAAAGGAAGACCTCCGTAATTGGAGTTTTGCATCCACTCTAAGCATTTTCCCTTCCTCTTTTTTTCTACAAGTAGAAATTACTCTATAAGAGCTGATTGCATATGTGTCTGATTCTTTTGGTATATTGAATTTTGGAATTATCTTTAATACCTCCTTTTCAGATTGTATACATGCTTAGGGTCACTGACTTATATTTGTGAAAATTATAAGATTAATATCCTATTTTTGCGTGTTAATAAGTGTGAACCTAAATAAGTTAATCTTTAAATTGCCTTACTTTCGTGTTAAGATTTTTTTCTCTCTTGTGCAATTTTTGTTTTCTATTAGCTTCTCTTTAGGCTCTTACTTCTTGTTGCAATCTTACTCTTTGCTCTATCTTATGTAAGCCTGGTTGTCTAGTAATTTTTTCAATTGCTTATTTTCTTGTCATAGTTATATCCTGTGAAAGAATTATGCTCATTACTTGTTCATTTGGCTTATATTTTTTTTGTCTTGAAGTATATCTGAATTGAGTTGCTGAAATTGCTTGGTTTTGACTTAGACATTTGTCTTTAGTCCTTTTTCTACTTTTTCTAGTATATCTGGTCTAGGTAGTATTTTTTTAAGCATTTCTTCTTTCTCTAGTCTCTGTTTAAATCTTTTTTTTTCTTTCTCTATTCTTTCTTTATTGAGGTTTCTACCAAGATGTCTAGAGCTAAGGTTAGTTTAGACAAATTTGATGGTAAGGTAGATTTTACTATATGGAAAGAAAAGATGAGAGATGTCTTGGTTCTACAGAAGTGTGTTAAGGCTTTAGAAGGTAAAGATAGTCTTCCTGGTAACTTAACTGATGTTGAAAAGGATGATTTAATGGAACTTGCTTACTCAACTATAATTCTTAACCTTTCAGATAATATCCTTAGGAGCGTTAGAGGTCATAACACTGCCCCTAAACTGAGGTTAAAATTAGAGGCCCTTTGTATGACATCTAATACAGCTAAAATAGCTTTTCTTGAGGAACAATTTTTCAATTATCAAAAAAATGTAGAAGACAATTATGATGATTTTCAAAAATTAGTCATAGAATTGGAAAGTGCTGAGGTTGACGTAACTGAAGATGACCAAGCCATAATCTTGCTAAATTCAATATCAGAAAAATATAAGTCTTTAAAAGAAGCATTGAAATATGGTAGGGAGAATTTAAAAGTTGATGATATAGTTTCTGGTTTGAAAATGAAAGAATTAGATATAAAATCTGAAACTAAGCCAAATAGGCAAAATGGTGAATGTCTGTTTGTGAAAGGTAAAAAAATGGTAAAGGTAAGTTCAAGTCTAAGTTTTAAAATAATCTGAATGGTAATGGTAATAATGGGAACCCTAATCAACCTAATCAAAATGAAGTTAGTAAACCCAAAGATTTTGTAGGTTAAGAATTAATGGTCAACCATCACCTAATGATATTGTTAAAACTGATACTGTCAATAACATAACTGAATTTGAAGATATAGAAACCCTTACCATTAGTCAGTCTACTAATATTGAGTCTTGGATTTTAGATTCAGGTTGCACGTTTCATGTGACACCTAGGTTAGAATGGTTCACTGAATTTGAGTCTTTTGAGGGAGGAAAAGTGCTTATGGGTAACGGTTCATCTAGTGATATTCTAGGTATATGAAATGTGCAGCTTATTTGTGATGATGGTAGGAAAATAAGTTTAAGTGAGGTTAGATATGTTCCTAGTATTAATAGGAATTTAATTTCTCTTAGTCACCTAGATAGTAAGGGCCTAGGTTATAATGCTCAAGGTGGAGTTTTGAGGGTAACCAAGGGAGATAGGTGTGTTTTGAGTGGTAAACTTGTGAATGGCTTATATTATCTTGCTGGTTCAGCTTATGTTGATTTTGTGAGTGCCAAAATCAGCCCTAATATAGCTGAATTATGGCATAAAAGGCCTGAGCACAATAGCACTAGTAGCCATGATTGTGTGCAAATTTATGAGATCTTAAATAGAACTAACTCTAACAAAATTGAAAATTTGAAATCAGTTGATGTGGATAAATTACATACTGACAGTTTTGGTTTTGCATCTAGTATTTCAAATGTTTGCATAGATTTGAACAAATTTAGTTGCTATTTATTTGAGTTAGATTTAAGTCTCAATTTTTGGAATGAAACTAGACTAGTCGCCAATTTCTATACTCAAGTTGATAGAGTAGTTTTCAATAATGTTTTCTCTTTAATAATGAAACAAGTTTTAATCAATGGCTCACTGTTTTTACTTCAAAAGGATTGCATTGGAAATATGTTTAAAATCTTTTGCTTAAGTAAAAGTAAAACTTCAAAAGTAAAACTAGGGAAGTTTTCTCACCTTTTGGCACACACTTTAAGCTCATTGCTAGTTCACTCCCCTTTACTGTAGAAGAATCAGGGTATATGTCCTTAAAGTTTTATCAGAATTTGGTATATTTTAAGATGTATGCTTTGGCCTGTACTAGAATTGATTTTGCTTATAGTGTGAATGTTGTTTGTGAGTGTATTAGTAAATTTCAGAAATTTCATTGGTTAGCTAGTGGTAATTTAGCTAAATGTTTTGACTAGTTTGCTTCCCTTAGTTTGTTCTGTAGGGCTGTTGGTGATATAACACTAAATGAGTATTGTGACTTGGTTAATGCCACTGATTTTATGAAAAGTCAGTGGTAAACTGTTGTTTCATTTTTGGAGGAAAGTTAGTTGCTTTGAAGTCTAGTTTTCAGTTATTAAAAGTTACTATGCCTGGAATTGTTTTGGAAAGTAATATGATTAATATTCAGTATTTTTTCAAGGTTGATATGCATCTGTGTAAGAATGTTACATATCATAAAAGAACTAAGCTTATAGTTTTTGTATTGTATTTTGTTTTATGTGACTATTTCTGATTTTATTTGTGCCTTGAAAAACCTGAATTGATATTGATCATTTATGTTTTTTTTCACTAATTGTTTTCTTTTTCGGAAGGTACTTGGTGTTGTGCAATTTTGACTTTGTGTCAAAATTGTGCCACTAAGTGTTTTGGTTACTACCCTAATTTATAATAGTGATATATGAGGATGAGATAGTATTATTAATGGAGGCACTAAGGTCCAAAGGTGGAGATTGTTGGGAATATTGGTGTTGTCCCTTGTGCTCAAGCCCAATAAGTCCATAAAGCCCAGTTATTTCAAAGCCTGCTCAGTTTTTATTTGTGTCATATATAAAGCTTATTTAGCTTTTGCGTTACCACTCCATTCGATTTTTTCTACCGCCTCTCAATTTCTTCTCATTTCTCTCTGAGTTGTTCTTCGCGATATACCCAACTTTGAAGATTGATGATGTGGCACTTTCTGTTGGACGGTTATCTCCTAACGGTTACTTTTTTCCATTATATAAAGTTCTTCTGTAATCGTTCTTTGTTATGAGCTTTATTTTTGGGGTTGTATTTTCTTGTAGTGCTCTATATTTCTGGGTTTCGTTTTATGAGATCTTTGCTTTCTTTTCATGAATATTGAGTTCCTTTAAGCTTGTATCTCTATACTTTCTTTGTCTGGTCTTTAGAACCATCTTAATAAAGCAACTCTCCTTTCACCCGTGTATTGGCATCACCCTTTCATTGGGGGTTCCTCTTTACCGAGGATTGATGAAAGCACATTAAAATGTTGTGTGTTTGATCTAGTTTTTCCACATTTATATTCAGTAATCTGTATGAATATGAGTTCTAGCATCAACAATAATTTATTTAATTAAATATAATTAAATTAGTTCTATTTCCTAATTCTAATAAAATCGCAACCATTAGATGAAAATATGATGGATGGTTGAGATAATAAAGTGTCAATATAGCATTTTCGATATATATATGGTTGAACATTTGGTTGAATTATGGTTGAACCCGATTGAATCATTAAAACCGTGAACCACTAACTTCACTAGTTTTATGTTCGGTTTGGTTTCAATAACATTGGTAGCAGCAGATCCATGTTTGAAGAAGACGATAGCACAGTGGAAGATAAAAAAAATACGTGATGCAAATTATTCAAATGAAAAACAAAAAGATGATAGAAAACAAGAAAAATAAAACAATAGTGAGGAAGAGGAGAAGGAAGAATGAAGCCTAACATCTCCCTGTTAGACAAGAAAAGGAAATAAGAAAAGAATTTGGGACTAAGGCCCTATTCTTTTGGACTGCAATTTGGTTAGATTAAGTTTAATTCAATTCAATTCAATTTAGTTCAATTCATGTCCATTCAGTTCAGTTCAGTTCAGTTCATTCTAGTTCAGTTCAGTTCAATTCAATCTTTAATATTACTATTAATATAAATAGTGAATAATCCTAATTAATAAAGAAATTAATAAAAACTACCTCATTCTAATTTAATAATAATAATTAATTATAATAATAAATAACAATAAAAATTATTGATATAAAAAATTAATAATTAAATAAAATAATTAATAATAAAAATAGTTTATTAATATAATATTTATAAAATAAGTAATATTAAATTATTATAAATTAATTATAATAATAATTATTTTTATTATTATAATAATTATTAATAATGTTAAAAATAATTATTAATTAATATTAATATATTTTTAATTTCATTAATTATAATTATAATATTAAATAATATTTTTTATAATTTATAAATTAGTTATAATATTCAAATTTAGTAAGATCAATATATGGTAATTAAACAAATGTCAAGTGTATTTTTTCCCTCGATATCATGTATAATATATACTACAATCTACATGAGATTTATACAATGATAATTAACGATATTGATTTTTCATATAATATCCAATGTTTTAAAAAGCGTCAGGCGCTAGTCGAGCAACCATAGCTTAAAAACTCATGGGCGGGGCGTAGGCGGAACCTAGGTGGGAGCTAGGCGAATTTATATTTTTTATTTTTAAATATTTAATATATATATAAAAATATAAATTCAAATAAAAAGTAAACTAAAATAATATGAAATATCAAAAAAAATAATTTATAACACATTTTAAAAAGATCTGAGTGCTAAATGAACGGTAGGAACCTCCTTATTAGTGGCGTAGAACATATTATTTCTCGGTTTGAGACTCAAAATGACACTTTTATAATCAGAACACTTTAATGTACTTTAGTTTATTTGTTAAACTACTTTTTGTTGGTAAACTATAATTATTATAAATAATGGTATCATAAAAAATTAAAATTAGGCTCTTCCTAGGCGGAAAAATTCGGACTAGGCGGCAATAAATCGACCGAGCGTCTGATAATGCCCTAGGAATGAAAAGCCGGGCGGCAAGGCCCAAAATAGCGCCTAAGCAGGCGGGGATTTTTAAAATAGTGATGAAATCCTAATTTCTCCTAATTTATTTTCATCATGATTTAAATATTTTAACTTATTTAAGATTCTTCTCAAGACACAAAAATAATAAAAAAATAAAATTATATTTGGTCTTGATTTCTTCCCAATTGATTTGCTTAGAATTCTTATAAGAAGGATTATTTGAAATAGTTTTGATAATTACTTTATTTATCATCAAATATTGTTATAATTATTACTAATAATTATTTATTATAATTTATTACTACTAATTATTTATATTTATATTTATTATAAATTAATATTCAATTAAATTTTTTTTATTGAAATTAGATGCTATTTTCATTAACTTATTAGTATTATTCATTTTATTATTATATATTTAAATTAATTAATATTAATCATTATTATTTTTTTAATTATTAATATTTATGATTATTAGTTTTAAACATAATTGGTTTTTTATTATTATTTTAATAATGATTCGGATTTATTAATATGTATATTTAATAAATTCAATTCAGTTCAGTTCAGGTTCATTTAGTTCAGTTTAATTCAATTCAATTCAGTTCAGTTCAGTTCAATCCAAAAGAACAGAGCTTAAATCTTCAAATCATCATTGTTAGAAAAGAAAAGGAAAGAAGAAAAGAATTCGGGATCAAATCTTCATATCATCATTTTCCATTAAGCGCACTTGATTCTAGAAAAATTGCTATAGAAACAAATTTTTGTCCATTTATATTCATTTATTCTATTTCTTTTTGTAATGATTTATTTTCCTATACATGCTCATTTTCTCTCTTATATAAGGAGGCCTTGTAAACACAATATCAATATATCAAAGATACAACTCCCTCATTCCTTAGTCTTCATCTCTATTGTGATTTCTAAAATTAATCAGAGTTGCCTTCGTTGAGAAGCTTTGAGTTTATATTTGTAGATTTACTTTCCTTCTTTGTTCAAATTTCAACATGATATTAGAGCAGGTCTTCAGTTCCTAAAAAAACAAAAAAAATAAAATAGATAGGGAAAAACAAATAAAGAAAAAGAAAAAAATGGATCCGAAATGCTCTAAAACTACAAATGGAGTCGCAATGCTCTAAAACTATTTTTAGAGCCGAAACGCTATAAAACTACAATTGAAGCCGCAATGCTCAAAAATCATAATAGAGTTGAAATGCCCTAAAACTACAAATGGAGACGAAACGATATAAAACTATCAGAAACGCAATCTTCTAAACCTATAACATGTAAATTTACAGTTTCATCTTCAAGTAACGGAACGTGGCTATTAAAAACCATCAATGGAAGATGTTCATTTGAGCAGGTTGAGTATTGAAAATTTCAATACTCAACTTGAGGTGGAGTGTTATACAAAAAAGAAAAGCAAAAAAGAAAAGAATCTGGGATTAAATCTTCAAATCATCATTGTTAGAAAAGAGAAGGAAAGAAGAAAAGAAGCTGAGATCAAATCTTCATATCATCATTTTTCATTAAGCGCACTTGATTTTAGAAAATTGATATAGAAATAAATTTATGTTCATTTATATCCATTTATTCTATTTCCTTTTGTAACGATTTATTTCCTATACATGCTCATTTTCTCTCCTATATAAGGAGGCATTATAAACACAATATCAATATATCAAAGATAGACTTCCCTCATTCCTTAATCTGTCTTCTCTACTATGATTTATAAAATTAATCAAAGTTACCTTCTTTAACGAGCTATCAGTTTATATTTGTAATTTATTTTCCTCTTTTGTTCAAATTTTGAACATTTTCCCCACTATCTAGTCTTTACTCAATCTTTATTCGTCTTTTTTATTGCTCTTTCACTATTTATTGTTGCCAATAATTGAGATACACATTTTATTCAGAGAACTATATTATTTCTTTGTGATGCAATGCAACGACTTCTTGTATGACTCTGCGATTTCAAATACGAAATCCCAACCCTTGGTCCTCTATAAAATTTTATTACTATTCTTAATATTCCTGAGCCTCCATAAATCCCTTTAAATTCCTACAACTTCGATTTTGATTAAATATATGCATGTTATACTTGATTGTAGTTGTTTTTATTAATGCCATAATAATAAAATGTTTTACGTTTAAAATATTTCTAAGTGGGAGAGCACATTTGTGTGGAAATTTTGAAAAAATTGTATTATATTATTGATCATTCCTCTTATTCTTGAAAGTGTTGTTGGCTCATCATTTAGTTTGCTCTAAGAATAATTTGCAATATTGGTCATTATGAGTAAGTTACAAAAACAAAAACAAGGGAGTTGACACAGAGTTGAAAATATGTAAATTTTTGCAAGACTCTAGCAGACAAAGCCTTTTCCTCTAAACTTTGTATCTCTCTAAAAGAACCTTTCAGTTTTTTGATTTAAAGAGTGAGAAGGGAGTGTTTTCAATTACATAAATAAAAAATATGAGAAAATAAGAGAAATGGAGGAAGTGTTTAATTTTTGTGTATATTGTATTTGATATTACACTTCTTTATATAGTTGGTCATACACATTTGTACAAGAAAACATATTTCTGAAATAGGAAAATAAATAAAGCCATAATGAATTTCTATAATTGTTTCCTAAAATCGTGGTAAGTATAAATTGGATATGATAACTGATTCCAATTCCAGATCGTTTGATCTTGTTTCCTATTCTAACACATTGGACATTATATAGAAGGGGATGAATGCTGATTCTCTCCCAAATAGTTGATTTTGTTTTATTTTTCCAAAAAAATTACCTTGATTCGTTCTATTCTCAAAAATAACCAATTCAAATTCCTTATAGGCATCCGTTTTCTCTGTTCCTTAAGTTAAAAAACTGTTCATTTAATATCCATGTGTACCTGAACTGGGGAGATGTAACTGAACCATGTGCTGCCACAAAGAAAACTTGGATCTGAACAAGTTCTATTACCAACTCCATTAAAGGAGTTATCCACCTGTCCTGAAAGTGTACTGATTGAACCCTAGTAATTTATGTTCGAGAAGAGGACATTTAAATACAAATTCCAATCCACATCATTATAAGTTCATCACAAGCCATCTCTTGGAACCTTCAAGATGGCTTGTGATGAACTTAAATGATGTGGATTGGGATTTGTATCTGAATGTCTACTGTCCGAACTCAAATTACTAGGATTCAATCAGTACACTTGCTGGAGAGGTTATGGTAGCTAGTAAGCCTGGTTGCAGTGGCGATCTCAAGTTTATTGAGAAAATGAGGAGCTGAAGTTTTTTGTAAGTGCTGATCTTCATGAATTTATGATGCTAAAAATTCAAATGCTGGTGAAATATATATAGCCTTTTGTTAGCTTGAAAAGGTGTTAATGGACGCGAAGGCAAGTTCTTGCTTTCTTATTATATAAACTTTAGAAGTGATAAGGAGAATAAATCACATTTGCTTTGGCTGAACCCAACTGAAATGAAATAGGGCTGGTCCTTAAATTCTGAGGCCCTATTTCTTTGGTGCTATTGATTCATAGTGAGAAATAAAAGTTTTTTTGAAAAAATAAAAAGACAATATGATAATAAATTTATGTTGATTAATAATAGGTAATTTAGCTAAATATAAGATTTTGGGCCTTCAATTTTATAAATATCGACTCTACATGTTTAAATCTCACCCTCTCACTTCTCTTAATTAACTACACTCTTTTTTAATTACAACATTTTAACTTTTAAATTCTGTTTTTACCCAAATATAAGATTCCCCCTTGTAATAACATTCTTTCTCATATTAATTTGATTTTTGCAACTTAAAAACGAATATATTTCACAAACCGCTAATTTTTTCGATACGAGCCTCTGAAATATTTTGTTCATCTTATTTTTATTTTTCAAATGAAATCCATATATAATATTTTTTTAGCAAAAAAATTTATCGCAGTCTTATACCGGTTTTACTATTTTTTCGTGATTTTATATACCTTGTATAAGAGTGGTGTAATATTTTTATAGCACCAGTTTTTCATTAATTTTCAGGTAAATAATATAAAACATGAGCAACATTGTTCTCATTAAAGCAAAAAAAAGCTCTTATACCTGGTATAATTGTAGTAAAAAACTGGTATAAGACGGCAATAATTTTTTTGCTCTAAAAATATTCATAATGGATGTCGTTTTCAAGATAAAAACAAGACAAATAAAATATTCTAAAGACTTATGTCGAAAAAATTAACAGTTTATAAGATGTAATCATTTTAAGTTGTAAAAATTAAATTAAACAGGAGAGAAAATATTGTTAAAGGAAAATAGAGAAGTATGATAAAAAAAGAAAATAAAATGATAAAAAAAACAAATGAAAAAAGAAAGTTAGGTAAAAAGGAAAAAAAATCCTATGAAGGTAGTATTTATGTTGTACTGTCATATTTTTCTCAATAAAATTAGGGTATTTATCAAGATTTGATCATATCTCACTAAAATATTTACATAATTGTCATGTTTGTAAAATATTTCTTAACTTTTCACTTTTTTTAATTCTATTTACACAGTCGTTATGTTGCATGTTCTTTAGATTTTTTCTCTTATTTTTCGTTTATCTCTTAAACCGTTTATTTTTTCAATATGTCGCTCTAGATTTTTTTATTCGTATTATTTTTATCTTCAAAAAGATATCCACTGTGCCATTTTCAAAATTTTTAAACTGTTAGATATCTAATAGATATTAATTTCGACAATTTATTATGGAATCTAATAACATATAACATATATTTAATAGATATATATAATAGATGTGTATATGATGATTTCATAAATAAAAATTAGATTCGTATCTTTTTTCCGATGATTATTTTATAAATTATAACATCAAATAGATATCTAACAGATTTGTATCCTTATATTATTTTTAGTTACTAGACATCAAATTAAACTCTATTAGACATCTAATAGAAATCTATTGGAAATTTAATATATATCTTAACATGCGTATTTTATTGTTCTATAGTAAATTCTCTTAGATATTTGTGATAGGCATATGTTAGAAATCTATTTGAAGTTATGATCTACTAGACAACTACTAGACATCTATTAGACATCTACAAGAAAATACAGCTCTTCTAGTTTTGCTCATTTATATGAGACTTATACTAGATAACAAACAGTTAAAAAAAATTTGGAAAAAAAATTAAAGTGAATGTCGTTTAGAAGATAGAAAAGAGACGAACAAAAACTCTAAAGCAACATGTAAAAAAAATGAATGGTTTGAAAGATAAATTGAAAATAAAGCAAAAAAAAATTTTAAAAAAATGGCATAGGCATGTCCCTGTGAATTGGGATGAATTTTTTAAATTGTTATCACCTTTTTATCTTCTTGAAAATTATTTTTAACTTGACCTAATTATTTTCATATTTGTGGCCCATTTTATAAGAACTCAATAAAATTATTTTCATATCAATTATTCTAGAAAAGGGCAATTAATCAAATATGGAAAACGATAATATATAAAGTAAAATTTACATAAAAAAATAAATTATGAACTTTTCTTGATTTGCTTAACCTTTTGGCATTGCTGTTGCGCTCTAAATTTTTCTCTCTTAAATTATTTTCATATCACTTATACTAATGTTTGATATTATTAAAGCAATCAAATAATTTGCATTACTGTCACTAAAAAAAGCTTGTATTGAGTCTCAGATTTTCTCTCTTTTAAATTATTTTCATATCAATTATAATAGTGGTTGATATTATTAAAGTAATCAAATAATTTGTTTTACCGTTTGTAAAAAATTGTATTGAGTCTAAATTTGTAATATTTACCTATTGTGAAATTATTAAAACTAATTTCAAATATTTTTATGTTTAATTTATATATTCTCAAACATCCCCCTAGTCTTTTTAATATATTATCCTAGTCAATCCATATGTATTGTACATCGTCTCGTACAATTGCTTAACCCTGCCAATAGTTTTCCCATATGAAAACACAAACTCCTTATTACTTTTGTTGGTACTCATAAAGGGACCTACTCTTTTTCGTGAAATGTGAAATACTTTTACGTTCCTCAAAGTCAATAACTAAAAAGATATCTGTTAATAAATATATGAAGATGTTAATAACTTAACATATCAGATGAATGTAAATTTAATAAACTGTGTATAAACTATTTCATATTTCACCTATTGGTCTGAAATGGAAGTGAAGCAGAGGATATGCCTCTGAGAATTCAAGAGACAATTGTAAGATTAATTTCTTGGGTAAAAGCAGATATATTTCTAAGTGAGCTAGTAGTAGAGGATGATTGATTTGTATCAAATATAAAGCAATAATGATACTGAAATTTAAATACTCAAATAAACTATCAAATAGAAATAACAGATAGAAAATAAATATCAAGAGATAGTTTAAACTCCTGCCTACATTCATTCATCGGGGTGCCCTCCTACAAGTTTTAACCCACTGATAATATGTTCCTTCCGATGTGGAAAAACCTTCACAATTGAATCCTTTACACTAAGAGTACCCTTCTCTTAGTATCTCAGATTCTACCAATTCAGGAGTTCCCTTCTCTTGAATTTTTCTGAATCACAGCTTATTCTCAGGCTATATTCATGATGAAATCTCAGCAAATACTTTGCTAGTCTTTTACACAAGTCATAAGAATGAAGGTTTTAAAGTGATCTTGCAAATTGTATCAAGATATACTTTTTACAACTGATAAGAATTGTTTGTTTTAGTGAGCTTCCTATTGAATTACAAACAGATTTCAAATATTTTGTTTGCTTTTGAATTTGCTTTGTGAATTGAATAATGTATATGCTTGATGGTAAGCTCTCTTCATTTTGGCTTGTGGTTGATAGAAGGGGTGTTTCTCATAGCTTTGTCTTTTTAGCTTTTAAGCTAAAGCCAGCTTATAAGCTGACTTTTTAAGAAGCTCCAACTTGAAGCTTTTTTCTTTTAGCTTGAAAATCTCTTATAAGCTAAAAATAAACTTTCAGAAACACTTAAACTAAGAACTTAAAAGCTAAAACTAACTTATAATCTGATTATAAGTTTTAAGAAACACCCTAAGAATTCCTTTTATACTTCCTCAATTGAAGAAGACCTTTTATATGTGCTAAAGGAAGTACAGTTTATAATCGTTGATTCAGAATGGTTAAATCTTGATTTAGCCTTAACCATTATCTCTCAACAGCTCTATTCTTTAAGACCGTTGGATCATACATAAGACTTAGTAATCTTCACGCTAGATAGATCTAGGATAGTCAACTTTATCTTTAGTCTGCAACCTTCAGTTCCTACACTCTTTAGAACCTGTTAGTTGGAGCGTGTCAGGTGGATGAAAGTTGATCTTTTGTTTAAGTAGTCAACCCACTATTCTGTATTATCTCTTTTTGTGTCCACCAGATATGTTACTTTTATAGGATTGCACTATCGAGACAACTTGATGTGAAAACTTTTGTTTGCGCGAGTTTTCTATGGATCTCCATATCCTTTATGCTTGCTAGCTGTTTTTCCTTTCTGAGAGTTTAATGTTACTATTTCCTTCTCATACTCTTTGATTTGTTGAGCATCATGTCTTTCTTTTGACTGGGTTGCTTAACTTTTGAGATGTTTTTCCTTGATTCATTATGTTATATACTTTTGAGAGATTCCTTCATTTTTGTTTTGTCTTTGAAGATCCCATTTCCTCGGAGTTTGTCTTTTAGATTCCTTTGCTGATTTTTTTTTTAATCTTCCTTAGGATTTTATGTATCTCTAGCTTATGAATAAACTTCTGAGATAATTTGTTGAGACAAGCTTTCTTCTTCTAAGAGATGTTGTAGCTTTGGAGATCTCTATACGACAGCAATGTTTTGAGCTTTTTAGGATTTCTACGTCCTTATATACTATCTCTTACGGAAATACGTCTTCTGAATGCTTACGACATTACTTGACTTTTCTTCCTGTGAGAACATTTTCTCTGCTTTTGAGATCATGTTGTCTTTTACCACTATTGACTTTTAAATCTTGAGTTTTTTTGTTATCTTAAAAACTTATTACAACCTTTCTTCTAGAACAAGTTCCAAAATTCTCCCCCATTTTGATGATAACAAAATACCATAAATGTAAAAGACATGCAACTACACCTTATGCATACAAAGTGCTCCCTCATAATTCATGCTGATAATAATGTGTATAATAAAAGATTGTACTCAGAAGTGTTAGGCCCAATAATAGATTACGAGAAAAATAATAGCAGCAGAATAAAAAAGATACGCAGATTTTTACGTGGAAACCCCAAATAAATTAGGGAAAAACCACGGGACCAACTCCGAATAATTCTCCACTATAAAAATAATAGTAGGTACACCAAGAGATTATAAAATAGTGGCACTCAAGTGTTTCCTAAAACCTCACTATTTTCTCTCTTGCCCAACTCTTAGGAACCCTTTTCCTAAGTTTCTCTACACAGATAATATTTTTATCTGTGTTTTCTTACTCTTCCGCTATCATTTGAGGCAGAAATCTCTCTATTTATAGGAAATACAAACGCGTATGGCCGAATTATGCACAGTAATTTTACTGTGCACTTTTTGAAAAAACGTCCTACCGACCTGCCTCTTTTCTCAGCAAATCTCCCCCTCCCTATTACATTGTGGGACTCTCCATCCCGGTTGCTTCAATGCACTGGTCGAGCTTTTCTTTTGGTACAACCTTTGTCAGCATATCAGCAGCATTATTGTTTGTATGAATCTTCTGTAACTTGAACTCTTTTTCTTCAATGGCAAGTCTGAGCCAATGATATCTTACATCAATATGTTTCGTCCGTGCATGATACATAGTATTTTTACTCAAGTCTAGTGCACTTTGACTATCACAATAAACTATGTAGTCTTTTTGTTGCACACCCAATTCTTCAAAGAATCGCTTTAACCAAAGCATTTCCTTTCCTGCTTCTGTTGCTGCAACGTACTCTGCTTCAGTTGTTGATAATGAAACACACTTTTGTAACCGTGACTGCCATGAAATAGCTCCCCCTGAGAATGTAAATAAGTAACCTGATGTAGATTTTCTTTCATCAAGGTCACCAACCATATCTGCATCTGTGTAACCAACAAGTGCTGGCTTTCCACCTCCAAATGTTAAACATAACTTTGAAGCTCCTCTCAGGTATCTAAAGATCCATTTAACTGCTTCCCAATGTGTCTTCTGGGGATTTGACAGAAATCGACTCACAACTCCAACCGCATGAGCGATGTCTGGTCTCGTACACACCATTGCATACATCAAACTTCCGACCGCTGAAGAATATGGAACATTTAACATATCTTCTCTATTTTTCTCTGTTGAAGGGTAGGATTTCTTACTCAACTTGAAATGAGCGGCAAGTGGAGTGCTAACTGGTTTAGCATTCTTCATATTGAACCTTTCTAGTACCCGTTCAATATATTTTTCTTGCGATAACCATAGCCTGCTGGACCTTCGATCTCGGGTAATCTCCATTCCAAGAATTCGCCTTGCCGGTCCCAAATCTTTCATGTCAAACGCCTTAGACAAATCACACTTCAACTTACTAATCATTTTGGCATCTGGCCCAACGACTAGCATATCATCAACATATAAGAGAAGAATGATAAATTTTCCATCAGGGAATTTCTGGACATATACACATGGATCAGCTTCTGTCCTCTTGTATCCTTGATTCACCATGAAGGAATCAAACTTTTTATACCATTGCCGCGGGGCTTGTTTTAGCCCATACAAACTTTTCTTCAGGCGACACACCATGTCCTCCTTTCCCTTGACCTTGAAACCTTCTGGTTGTTCCATATAAATTTCTTCTTCTAAATCCCCATACAAGAACGCGGTCTTTACATCAAGTTGTTCTAACTCAAGATTCAAGCTGGCTACAAGACCTAGCACAACTCGAATGGAACTCATTTTCACAACTGGTGAAAAAATCTCGTCAAAGTCGATACCTTTCTTTTGAATAAAACCTTTGACAACCAATCGAGCTTTGAATCTCACTAGGTTTCCATCATCTTTCTTCAGCTTGTATACCCATTTGTTCTTGAGTGCTCTCTTCCCTTTAGGAAGTTTTACCAGCTGGTACGTGTCATTCTTCTTTAAAGAATTCATCTCCTCCTGCATGGCCTTCATCCAACAATCTTTATCTTTACAAGATTGCACATCTTGGAAGCTTTCAGGCTCCCCCTCATCAGTGATTAAAATATAATCAGAACTGGAGTATTTTGTAGATGGTTGGCGTTCTCTGACTGACCTCCTTAATTGAGGTTCTTCTTCTGGTAGAATGGGGTTCTCTGGCTCCCCCTGCTCAGTACCCTCTTCATTCGTATCTTCATCTACAATCGCATCTTGATCCCTCACAACTGGCTCTTCTTCTCCATCTTGTTCTAATTGATGCATTCTTCTTTCTGTGGCATCATCTGATAGAATGCTCTTTGGTGTTATATCGATAAAGTCGTCACTTGTAGATCTTTCACCGATGATATTATTCTCGTGAAATACAACATCTCAGCTCCGTACAATTTTCTTTTTCACTGGATCCCATAATCTGTAGCCAAACTCTTCATCGCCATAACCGACAAAAGTGCAAGGAACTGATTTATCATCAAGCTTTAGCCTTTGCTCTTTAGGAACATGCATAAATGCCTTGCAGCCAAATACCCTCAAGTGAGAGTATGAGATATTTCTTCCTGTCCAGACCCTCTCTGGAATATCAAAATCCAAAGGTGCTGAAGGTAGTCGGTTGATAAGATAGACAGCAGTATTGACAGCTTCTCCCCAAAATGACTTAGGTAAGGTAGCCATTTTGAGCATGGATATAACTCTTTCGACAATGGTACGATTCATTCGTTCAGCAACACCATTGTGTTGAGGTGTACCAGGAACTGTCTTTTCATGCCTGATACCATATTGACTACAGTAATCCTTGAACTCCTTGGAGATATACTCACCACCATTATCTGTGCGTAAACACTTCAATGGCACTCCAGTCTCCCTTTCCACCATTGCATGGAATTGCTGAAAGTGCTTGAATACTTCATCCTTTGTGCGCAGCAAATAAATCCATGTCTTCCTTGAAAAATCATCAATGAAGGTAAGAAAGTATCTTCTTCCTCCAATGGATTTTGTATCCATGGGACCACAAACGTCAGAGTGTACCAACTCTAACTTATTATTTCTTCTTCTAGAGCTTTTCTGAAATGAAACTCGATGTTGCTTCCCAGATAAACAGCGATCACACGGGTTAATTTTTCCTTTGGCTAATGGGATGAGGGACTTCTTAGCCAGTATATTCAACCCTTTCTCACTAACATGCGCCAGTCGCCTATGCCACAAATTTGGTGAAGCATCATCTCCAACTGTATTCAGTTGACTCGCACATATTATTGCGTGCATTTTGTATAGCGAGTAACACAATCTTCCTTTCGCCACCACCAATGATCCTTTGGTGAGTTTCTAATTTCCATTGCCTGTATGATTGTGATAACCTTCCTTGTCCAATACACTAACAAACAACAGGTTCAACCGAAGATCTGGAATGTGTCGTACATTTTTAAGTGTTAATGTGCATCCGACACTTGTCTTCACGCAGATATCACCGATTCCCACCATTTGCGAGACACTATTATTTCCCATTTTAATAGTACCATAATCGCCTGCTTTGTATGTTGAGAAGTATTCCCTTTTTGGAACACAGTGGTATGAGGCACCAGAATCTACAATCCACTCGGTATCTGCGTCTTCAACATGACAACAATCTGCATCATGAGATACTAAAGCCACCTCTCCATCTTCTTTTGTGACTGTAGCAGATGTATTTTTGTCATTATCATGACTTCGGTTTGCATTTTCTTGTTTAAAGAAACGGCAGTTCCTTTTGAGATGGCCCTGCTTTCCACAGTGGTAGCATGACCTCTTCTCCCGGGACTTGGATCTATCTCTGGATTTTTCATTTCCACGTCCTCTACTCTTGCTTCGGCCCCTGTTTTCCGTGATAAGGGCTTGTGAACTGGTACTGGCAACGTCTCTTCTACGAAGTTCTTCATTAAGTAGGCTATTCTTTACCATAGACATTGTTACCACACCATTTGGAGCTGAGTTACCCGGTGATACAACAAGAGTATCCCAGCTATCTGGTAGAGTTCCCATCAAAAGACATGCTTGCATCTCATCATCCAAGGACATACCAGTGACTGCTAACTCACTTATGAATCCTTCAAAGTCGTTCAGGTGTTGTGTGATTGATCGTCCCTCTGTCAATTTCAAGTTCATGACTTTGCGAATCATGAACACTTTTCCTTGAGCATTTTTAGCCTCGTACATATCCTCTAGCTTCTTCCAGAGAACTTTGGGATCTGTTTCGTTCCTCACGTGGTTGTACAGGCTAGCATCTATCCATTGGCGTATTGTACCCAATGTCTGCTTCTTTAACTTTATCCACTGCTGATCTTTCATATCCTTCGGCTTTGCGTCGCCACCCTCAATTGGATCATACAAATCTTTACAATTGAGGTAGTCCTCCATTCTGGATTTCCACATTGAATAATTTGTATCCGTCAATTTGATCATTACGCCGTCATTCGCCATGTCGAAAAATTTAAGAATGGCAAAATTTTACTATTCACGAATTTCACTATTCGCATAAATAGTGACTGTATATGTAAATAGTGCCGTATACCCAAATAATACTATTCATAAAAGATGGTCGAATATGAATAGTTATTATATATGAATACTATTACTCAAGTTACCATTTTACTATTCACCCAAATTGCGTATGTGCGACGGTTTTTCGAACGGATTGCGCCACCGGATTTCCCGTAATTTTCTCGTCGTCGTGGTATATTTATTTTTGAAAAATATATCCACAGATTTTACTGATAAAACAACCTTCGGCTCTGATACCACTTGTTAGGCCCAATAATAGATTACGAGAAAAATAATAGCAGCAGAATAAAAAAGACACGCAGATTTTTACGTGAAAATCCCAAATGAATTAGGGAAAAACCACGGGACCAACTCCGAATAATTCTCCACTATAAAAATAATAGTAGGTACACCAAGAGATTATAAAATAGTGGCACTCAAGTGTTTCCCAAAACCTCACTATTTTCTCTCTTGCCCAACTCTTAGGAACCCTTTTCCTAAGTTTCTCTACACAGATAATATTTTTATCTATGTTTTCTTACTCTTCTGCTATCATTTGAGGCAGAAATCTCTCTATTTATAGGAAATACAAACGCGTATGGACGAATTGTGCACAGTAATTTTACTGTGCAACTTTTTGAAAAAACGTTCTGCCGACCTGCCTCTTTTTAATTTTTTTTTAATTAATCAGTAGGTCCCACAATAATAGAGACACCACTCAGCAAGAAGCACTTTGATCTTTTACTATGAAAAACTAATAGTTTGTTAACTTTGTTGGAAGTTACATGTACACACGGTCAACTATACAGAATCTAGCCTATCATAGAATATTATCCAAGAGCTGCATGAAGAAGGTCAGAGCTATGAAAAAGGTCATATGGGGAGAGATGGAACCTCAAATGGATTTGGATAGTATTCTACAATAGGCTAGAGCTACATGAAGAAGGTCATGTGGTGAGAGATGGAACCTTAAATGGATTTGAATTCTTTAAAGTTTAAACTCTCTAAAATTGTACATTTCAGCTGATTACAGCCATTTATTGAGTTTCAATGATCCATATTTTATTGCACTGTAGACCCTACAAACCACTAAAACTGAATTCGGAGCATTAAAATTCAATGGAGGACTGAGATTAACTGAAATTTATAACTTTAGAGAGTTTGAACTTTAGAGAATCCAAATCCAACCTTAAATACATTTGTTAGGTGGGGTGGAGAGCCTTAACAGTGATCAAGCCCCGAAAAAAATTATTTTAATGAAGATATTTATAAATATTACTAAAAATATTACATAAAAATTAGATATAAAATTATTACAATAGCAAGACAATTTTTTTTACCGAGCACAGCATGAATGTGAAACTTTAATTCAATTAATATTTAATTAATAACTCTATATTTTTGGAATCAACAACTCTTTAATAGAATTATTGATAACTCTATTACTTGATTGAGAATAATATGCTAAAACAACAATATGACATAATCTAAATCAAATCCAAATAAAGTTTCTATTACGTGTATTCCAAAATGTGGACTCTACATTCTTAATTTATTTTCATAGACATAATATAACCAGTAGAACTGCCTTATTCTCGTAACTTCTAAAGGTTAATATGCCCATGAGAAAGCAAAAACATTATACAGATATCATAACCATTTGCTTCCATGAACTGAAAATCCATAATTTAATCATCCACTAACGAAGAACTGCTCCCTTCATTACCATCATGAATGTCTTGAAGATCAGCCCTTTCAGAAAACTTCAACCACCTCTTTTTCTCAACAAACTTAAGACCAGGCTGCAACCCTAACCCGATCCCCACTGCAACCAGGCTTACTACCATTACTTTCAATGTCGATAAAGCCAAAACAACACAGATCAACAATGTTGGAGGAACACACATCAGTATACTCCCACCTGTCCCCACCGGTATCTTGTAAGGACGCGATGCGGCCGGGTATTGTATCCTCAGCCGCACAAATGCTACGAACTCTAGCAACATTCCAAAACAATACAAGAAATTCTCTGCTGCTATTATCTCTTGAAAGCTTAGCCATGACAACAGAATCACACCCGAAGCTGAGAATAGAATCCCGATTAAAGGTGTTCCATACTTAGACCTCTTAGCGAAGAACTCGGGTAGCATTCCTCGTTCTGCCATGCCTAAAAGCTGGAATGAGTCGCTACTCATTTCAGCTACAAACGTTCCCATGTTTGACATTGCGGCCGCTGCTTGGACCCACCATCTCAACCAAACCCCTCCGAGCATTTTAGCAATGTCCGAGAAGTATCCATCGGTCCACGCATCTCGGTCGAGTTGGATAGCCCCGGTTCCTACTAGGAGAGGGAAGAAATAACAGAATACAACTAGGATTAGAGCGTAGAAAAGAGCTTTCGGTAGAGTTTTCTTCGGGTTGTCTACCTCTCCTGCAAGTGTACTAATCGAGTCCCAATAATTTAAGTTCCAGAAGAGGACATTGAAGTACAAATTCCAATCCACGTCATCTAAGTTCATCACAAGCCATCTTGAAGGTTCTAATTTTGGAAATGCAATGAAACCCATGACAACAAAGGGGAGGATTGAAAACGCTCCTAGAACAACAGCAACCCATCCTACGATAGTCAAACCGCGGTAGTTCATGTAAGTGAGAATAATGGTCAAAGCTAGAGCAGCTCCAGTTCTAGGCAAGCCACCGGCTAAAGCCGGAATTCCAGACTTTAAATAGTCAAGAAAAAGAACTGGGTAGAGAGCATTATCAATGACTCCACTTAGCCATTTCATGCATCCTAGCTGAAACCCCCCAAAAGGACCCAATGCAGATGAAACCCAAACAACATAACCACCATTTTCAGGAAACATAGTGCCCATTTCAGCTGTAATTAGAGCCTCAGGGACACTCCATATCAATGGAAAGACCAAGAAGCCAAGGAGCGCTAATAGAGGACCGGCCGCCTTGACACTGTCCTCAACCCCAAAAGGACCACCAGAAACCTCATAAAAGATCAAAAAAACAAGAGGCAAAATTGAAACTTTATTCAAATTATGTAACCTAGGAGAAGAAGGCGCTTCATTAACATCCACATAAGTAACTCCGTTGAATTCCCCCATTTCAATCGAACCTAGCTTATGTGCAGAGTTCCTCAATTTCTGCAATCAGCATATCCAGGTCATTGAGAGAACAATGAAATAAAGCAAACAAAATTTCCAATTCATCAAATTAGCTACCTTTCAGGCATCTGAGATTCAGAAAAGTTTAGCATCATACAAAAAACCCAATTCAACAAACAGAAGCAAAATTAACGATCTAAAATGAAATTCAGAGTGCAGAAGCAAATAGAGAGTGTGAAAGTGAAAAAGAGAGAAAGGGGAAAAAGAAAGCATACCATGACATAGCTACATGGAATAGAAGAATGGGGTGAAAAAACTCAGTGAAGAAACGTGAAATTAATAAGGATCTTCTTTCTAGTTTCGATAAGAATGTGCTTTTCCTGCGCGGATTTCAAGAGTTGCAGGTCAAGGGATGAAACTCAAGTTAAAACGAGTCCCTTTTCCACTTCCTTCTCTTCTAAATTACGTATTAAGGTGGACTTATTTTTAATTTATATTCAGTTTAATTTGATTTATTTTAATTTAATATTATATATATATATAAATATATACTAAAATAAATTTAATTTAATTTATTTTAATTCAAAACTGCTACTTATAAATTAAAAAGAATATGATTTAAATATTTTAATTCAAAATTAAAATTCTCATCTTTTTATTTATTAATAAGCTACTTAACTAATTCATTCTACCCTTTTCATCTAACATATTTTTATGTTTATAAAAATATGCCAATCGGGTCTTATTTAGTTTTTTCTACCATCCAGAAACATATGTATTATATGTTAAACAGCTGAGTTTCAACTACATAAAGGCTTAATATATTATTACCCCCTTCATCCTCAACTTATAAAAATTTCAGTTAGCTCCATTAACTTTTTATAAAAAAACTCCCTTAACTGAGTAAAAGTGAATCATTTAACTCCCTCAAGCTGAGTTGGCAGCTGACATGACTTTTATTGAATAGTCAAGGAGTTTGTTATTTTTAAAAAAAAAAAGAAAAACAATAATAATGTTATCTCTTCGTGACTCATCTCTCTTTCACCCTCTCTCTCATCGATGTATCTTCCTTCAACTCTTCTTCTTCATCTTCTCACTTTGATTATAGATTCTATGTGTTTTTTTCTTTATCTTTTTTAAAATGCTGGAGATTTGTCTTTAAGCTTTCTATTTTTGTTTAGTTAGTTTACCTTTTTTTGTAGAAACAGATGAACCACATGGTCATTGGGTTGAATCATCTTTCTCTTATTTTGCTTAATCCATCTCTGACTCAAAAAAGTGATAAGCCTTTGTTCCAATCGACAACAGACCGGAGTATAATATCAATTTTGTTTTCGAAATTAAGAGTCCAACGTTGAAACTATTATGGTCGTTTCATATTTCTCCGACGAGCATGAAGAGATTTTTCATTTCTTTGTTTTTTAAATTCAATTGGAAGGGAGTTGAATTCGAAGCACATGATTGAAAAATGGTAATCTGAGCGAATTTGGATTCGCACGATTTTGCTGTGGCGTCACCTTCATCTCCTTCCCCGACGGTTCATCTTGGCCGGCACTGGTTCTGTTTTCGTCAATACCAATCAATTTCATGTCCAATCCAAACGATGTTTCAATCGGAATCGGAAATTAAAAATATTGTATCAGTTGGAATCAATTTTACGTGCAATCCAAACAAATCAATTATGATGTTGGATGAAATATGGTGTATGCATTTAAAAATTGTTACACGCGATCGGGACTTTAAATATTTACGTGGAATTTAGGCGGTGTCTAGGTAAATTTGTAAATTTTTTATTTTTTATAATTATTAATAGATAAAAATATAAATTCAACTAAAAAATAAATTATAATATAAATATATTTAAAAAAAACGTACTTTAGCATATGAAAACATAAGTCTTAATTAATTTTTATATAAAAACACATCAATATTAAAATCAATTCCTTAAAAACAAATATTTTCACTAATTTTTTTTATGGTTTATAGCGTATTATTTCTCGGTTTGAGATTCAAAATAAAAATTATATGGTGAGAATATTTTGTTGTCCATTAATTTTACCAACCGTGCTACCTATTTAGAATTGAAAAAATTGAAATATAATTATTATAGGTATCAGTATCTTAAAAATTAGAAAAAATATCGGACAAGGCGGTGCCCAGCGGAAAAATCAGATTAGGCGATGCCTAGGCGGCAATATATCGATTCAGTGCCTGATAGCGCCCAAAGAATGAAAAGTCGAGCGATAAGCCTTAAAATCATACCTAGACAAGATTAAGCGGAGAGTTTTAAAACACTGATTTAGTTGAAGAATGAAAGAAAGGCCACGTATCAAAGCCTTACTCATTTGAATTTTCAAACCTAAGTGTAGTCCACTTGCAGGGTTAAGTGGTTTTTTTTTAAAAACTTAAAGGAGTTAATTAAATCTTTTATAAACTGAGTGTGATATCTGAATTTTGATGTCAAATAACGATGCATTATGCCCATATATTATTATTATGTTTTTGTGATCCTCTAGATATCATAAATGAAAAATATTTGTCATAAACTTTTTTATTCATGTTTCATGTGTAAATTAAGGAAATCAATTACCCGAGATTTTAAGCAATAGTTTTTTAGCATATTTTTCTCAATAAAATTAGTTGCACGTTGTTAGGATTGAAATCTCACATCGTTCTTTGTATATTTATTGAGTTTGTATATAAATAGGGCCTTGAAGGCCTTAACTTGAATGACGCGTTTTAAAGCCGTGAGGTTGGCCCTGAAGGCGCCAAAGCGGACAGTATCGTTCAAGTTGTTTATAACACGTTATCAGCACGATCGCGATGAGGGGGTGTGTTAGGATTGAAATCCCACATTGCCCTCCGTGTATCCACTGAGCTTGTATATAAACAGGGCCCTGAAGGCCTTAACTTCAACGACGCGTTTTAAAGCCGTGAGGTTGGCCCTGAAGGCGCCAAAGCGGACAGTATCGTTCAAGCTGTTTATCAACACGTTATCAGCACGAGCTTGCTCTATCAATCAAGGATATCACCAAATAAATCAAAAGTAAGGCATAATTTTATTTTATTTTCTATAAATATAAATTATACCTATAATTCTTAATATGTCTAATATCAAAAGTTTGAAATTTATTCCTCTTGATGTATCGGGGAAAAATTATCTTACTTGGGTGCTGGATGCAGAAATGCATCTAGAATCAATGGGTCTTAATAATAGTATTATTGAAAATAATAATCTTGCACCTCAGTATAAGGCAACAACTCTAGTTTTTCTCCGCCGGCATCTTGATGAAACACTTCAATCAGAATATTTGACTGTCAAAGATCCTGCAGATCTTTGGAAACAATTAAAGGAGAGGTTTGAACACCTAAAGAAAATATCTCTACCAAATGCCCAGTATGAATGGATAAACTTAGGGCTACAAGATTTTGAATCTGTCAGTACATACAATTCTAAACTTTTTCAAATTACATCCACATTAAGATTATGTGGAAAGGAAATAACTGATGAGGATTTATTGGAAAAGACATATTCTACTTTTCATTTGAATAATATGGTATTACAGGAATAATACAGAGCAAAAGATTATAAGAAATATAGTGAACTAATTACTGCTCTTCTCATAGCAGAACAGAGAAATCAACTCCTGTTAAAAAACCACGAACTACGACCTACCGGAACAAATCCATTCCCTGAAGCGAATGCGAGAATTCATAATAATTTTAATGGACGCGGCCGCAGAAATGGTCGTGGTCGAGGTAGAGGTCGTGGAAATGGGCGTGGTAGAGGATATAATAATAACAATTTCCACCATAAGTGGAAATATGTAAATAATAATAATAGCAATAATTTTCACCCGAAGTGGAAAAATACAAATAACCACTAGAAGTGGAATAATCAAATTGAAAGATTTGATAAAAGAAAAAACAGTCAAGATGATGAAAATAAATGCCATAGATGCGGTATGACTGGTCATTGGTCAAGAACTTGTAGAACCGCTAAACATTTGGTAAACTTATACCAACCATCTCTCAAGAAATATACGGGACCAGAAACCAATTTTATATTGGATGATAATACCCAAATAATGAGCCTATTGATATCCCCAATATGGAGATGGATGATTTTCTGTTACCCAGCACTAGTGGGAAGGAAAAATTTGAATAATTAGTCCATATATTTTGCTTAATTAATATATTGTATTTTTTATGTTATTATTGGTTTGCTTTTGTAATTGCTGTTTAATGTACTTTTTATACAATGTTTATTTATGAATAAATAATAATGCATCTTTCATTTCTTCAATGAAGAAAATGAATTCTTTCCCGGTATTATATGACTTCAAGGAAAATGAAGGAAATTTATGTATTGTAGATAGTGCCACCACCCATACTATTCTCAAAGAGGCAAGATATTTTAATATTCTTAAAAAGGGTGAAACTGCTGTTACCACAATATCGGGACAAACAAAAATGGTTGAAGGCTCCGAAAGAGCTAGTATTATATTACAAAGGGGAATAAAACTTATTATAAATAATGCATTATTTTCCCCGAATTCTCACAGAAATTTATTAAGTTTTAAAGATATTCGCAGAAATGGATATCATATTGAAACTGTGAGTGAAGACAATAAAGAATGTCTTTATGTTACAAAAATAATTTCAAGTAAGAAATGTATACTTGAAAAATTTTATACTCTTTCATGTGGCTTATACTACACATATATTAATATGATTGAGGCCAATTTGACTATAAACTAGAAGTTTATAGATTCTGATACTTATAAAATTTGGCATGATCGACTGGGTCATCCTAGTTCAATAATGATGAGAAAAATTATTGAAAATTCATATGGGCATCCATTGAAGGACCAGAAGTTTCTTCAAAATAATGAATTATTTTGTGCTGCTTGTTCGCAAGGAAAATTAATAATAAAGCCTTCCAGAAGTAAGGTTGGAATAGAATCGCCAGCATTTTTAGAGCGCATACAATGTGATATTTGTGGACCAATTCATCCACCATGTGGACCATTTAGATATTTTATGGTTCTAATTGACGCCTCAACTAGGTGGTCACATGTATGCTTATTATTTTCACGAAATATGACATTTGCAAGGTTACTTGCTCAAATTATAAGATTACGGGCACAGTTTCCCGATTATCCTATTAAATCAATTCGTCTTGATAATGCTGGGGAATTCACATCCAAATCATTTAATGATTATTGTATGTCGATTGAAATAAAAGTTGAGCATCCTATAGTATATATTCATACACAAAATGGTCTAGCAGAATCATTTATTAAACGTCTGCAATTAATTGCGAGATCACTAATTTTACGAACAAATCTCCCTATTACAGTTTGGGGTTATGCAATATTGCATGCATCATCTCTTATACGTTTAAGACCAGTAAGTTATCATAATTATTCTCCATTACAATTAGCTTCTGGTCATGAACCTAGTATTTCTCATCTTAGAGTTTTTTGTTGCGCAGTATACGTGCCTATTGCTCCACCACAAAGGACTAAAATAGGTCCTCAAAGGACATTAGGAATTTATGTTGGCTATGAATCCCCTTCAATAATTAAATATCTTGAGCCATTAACTGGCGATATGTTTACTGCATGATTTGCAGATTGTCATTTTGATGAAAGCACTTTCTCAAAATTAGGGGGAGAGAATAAAAACCCAATTTTGGAAAAGAAAATAATATGGAATACTTCATCACTTTCTCATATGGATCCTCAATCAAATGATTCTGAACTAGAAGTTCAGAGAATAATCCATCTTCAACATTTAGCAAATCGATTGCCTGATGCACTCGCTAATCCTAAAAGAGTAACGAAATCGCATATACCAGCAGTAAATGCGCCAATTCGTATTGAGATTCCTGAAGAACAACCTACGGATAATACTCTAACACGCCTGAAGTGTAGATGACCAATTGGTTCAAAGAATAAAAATTCTAAAAAGAGGAGAGTTATTGATAATGAAGATATTCCCATTGAGGATATAAATATAAATAAACTTCCGGAAGAAGTGCAAGCACCTGAAGTGCAAATACCTGAAGCTATTGAAAATGAAGAAATTCAAATAGATTATATCAATACTGAAAGAAGATGGAATCACAATAAAATAGTTATGGACCATATTTTTTCATATAATGTGGCGATCAATATTGAAAATAAAAATGTGGATTATGAGCCAACTTCTATTGAAGAATGCCAAAGTAGAAATGATTGGCAACAATGGAAAGAAGCAATTCAAGCAGAGCTGAATTCTCTTGAAAAACGCAAAGTATTCGAACCAGTAGTTCGAACACCACAGGACGTAAAACCTGTCGGTAATTATTGGGTTTTTATTAGAAAGAAAAATGAGAAAAATGAAATAATAAGATATAAAGCCAGATTAGTTGCACAAGGTTTTTTCTAAAGACCTGAGATAGACTATGAGGAGACATATTCTCCGGAGAGGGATGCAATAACTTTTAGATATCTGATTAGTTTTATAGTGCAAGAAAATTTACAGATGCACTTGATGGATGTTGTCACAGCTTACCTATATAGTTCGCTTGATAATGATATTTACATGAAAATCCCTGAAGGATTAAAGCTGCCAGAAAAATATGGCAAACGAGAACTTTACTCGGTAAAGTTACAAAGATCCTTATATGGATTAAAACAAGCTGGGCGCATCTGGTATAATCGTCTCAGTGAATATTTATTGAAAGAAGGATATAAAAATGATCCAATTTGTCCATGTGTTTTTATAAGAAAATCAGGATCTAATTTTATTATCATCTCAATTTATGTTGATGATTTGAATATTATTGGAACTCCAGAAGAGATTCCAAAAGCAGTTGATTCTTTAAAGAAAGAATTTGAGATGAAATATCTTGGAAAAATAAAATTGTGTCTTGGTTTACAAATTGAGCACCTTGAAAAAGGAATTTTAGTGTATCAATCAAACTACACAGAAAAGATCCTGAAACGATTTAATATGGACAAAGCACATCCATTGAGTAACCCAATGGTTGTACGATCACTCGATGTGAAAAAGGATGTTTTTCGTCCTAGAGAAAATAATGAAAAAGTTCTCGGTCCTGAAGTACCGTATCTAAGCGCAATAGGTGCTTTGATGTATCTTGCTAATAACACAAGACCGGATATAGCATTCTCTGTTAATTTATTATCAAGATACAGCGCTGCACCTACAAGGCGACATTGGAATGGAATTAAACATATAATGCGCTACATTCGAGGAACTATTAATTTAGGCTTATTTTATTCACATGAATCTAAGCTTAAATTAGTTGGATATGTGGATGCGGGTTATTTATCCGACCCACACAAAGCTCGATCTCATACGGGCTATTTATTCACATATGGAGGAACAGTTATATCTTGACGATCTACAAAACAAATAATTACAGCTACTTCCTCAAATCATGCGGAGTTAATAGCTATTCACGAGGCAAGTCGTGAATGTGTGTGGTTGAGATCATTAATCAAACATATCCAAGAAGCATGTGAAAAAGTTACGGTCAAGGAAGGTCCGACGACAATATATGAAGATAATGCTGCTTGTATTGCTCAATTGAAGGAAGACTATATTAAAGGAGACAGAACAAAGCATATTTCACCAAAATTTTTCTTCACTCATGATCTAGAAAAGAATGGTGAAATCAGTATTCAACAAATCCGCCCTTATAACAATTTAGCAGATTTGTTTACCAAGACTTTACCTTCCTCAACTTTCAAGAAATTGATTTACAGCATTGGAATGCGTCGTCTTAAGGATCTCCAGTTAACTCGCGAACAGGGGGAGTAAACACTGTACTTTTTTTCCCTTAATTGAGGTTTTTATCCCACGAGGTTTTTCCTTATTAAGGTTTTTAACGAGGCAGTGTCCCATTCACGGCAGATGATACATCAAAGGAGAGTGTTGAATTTTGATGTATGTAGGGCCCACGCCCTTAATAATTTAATGTGATATATTTTCTACTTTTCTACCTGTTATTATTATTTGATGTAATATGTTTCTTACTTCTTTACCATTTTTACTATTGGATTTCTCTATAAATAGGAATTCAATTTCTTCATTTCATATATCTTAAAAATAAGAAATAAAAATTTCTCTCAAATTCTCTCTCTGTATTCTCTTTTTATTATTATAATATCCTTATATATATATAGTAAATTTCCAACCCATATCAATTATTCTAATAAAGAGCTTAAAGTTATCACATTAATGGTGCGTTCTCAATTTTCTGTCTCCTAAATTATGTTCATATCAATTATGATTTAGATGATTGATATTATTAAAGTAATCAAATGGCTTGTATATTACTGTCAGTAAAAATTTTTTTATTGTTTCTCAACTAAATGATTTGTAGCATTTATCTATTTTGAAATTATTAATTATAATTTAGATGATTGATATTATTAAAGTAATCAAATGGCTTGTATATTATAGTCAGTAAAAAAAATTTATATTGTTTCTCAACTAAATGATTTGTAGTATTTATCTATTTTTGGCCCGTCTCATTTTGAAATTATTAAATCTAATTTCAAACATTTTTATATTTTCAAACATCCCCGTGGGCGCGTCTCCAAAGTTTAATACTCCTATGAAGCACCAAATTTCAAACGCCAAATAATAGGATTGCTACAGTACTCTTTAATATTTAGAGAGGTGTTCTAGCACCTCTATATATTTGTTTATTATTTTTTTCTTTTTATTTTTTTAATTTTGTTTAAATTTTATTTTGAAATTTTAATTTTTTTTATAGAAAGTTAAGTAGAAAGTAATAAAATAATAATATTATAATATAATATAAAATTTAAAATGAATGGTTGGAGGGGTGGATACTATAGCAACATCAGATTATAAAGAAAAATAAGATTTGGCGTGAAAAAATTGGTGTGGGGTGGACTTGCCCTTAGGTCAAGTCCAACCTATTACTCTATATCCTATACTCTAAACTGTATATTTGCATTATTTACTTTATTTATACAATTGTTACAGTAAATTCACTCCAACTTATTACTTCATTCTTCTACTCTAAAAAAGAATCATTACATCCAACGATATTATTATTATTATTATTATTATTATTATATTAATATTTTAAATATTTCATCAAATAAGTTATTATATTTAGATAACAAAAAATGAAAAGTAATATTAAAATAATTAACTTCAAATATAGAGTAGTGTATGAGTTACTCTAAATTTAGAGTAACTCATACCTTACTCAATATTTGGAGTAAAGATTTAGAATAGGGTTGGATTCAACCCTAGGGGTGTTAACAAGTCAGTGGCTCGTAAATAGTTCGAGATTCGGTTTGATCAAAGTTCGGTCAGAGCTCGACTCGACAGAGCTCAACTCAAGTTCGGGATCGGCTCGAGATATTAACAAGACAAACCAAGCCTTCTAGGGTTCGGCTCGAAAGCTCGCAAACATGTTCGTATAATTTTTGTAGTTAATAAATTAGTAAAAACAAATTAATCATATATGATTTAAAATAACTTGCTACTTCTTTGCAAGAGTGGTGATGAATATGGAATTGTATAGGATATAATGTAGAAAGAGACGAATTGAGGGTGATTACTAATCATGATAAAAATATTATGACGTGAGTTTAATTTTTTTAAAAATTATGTATTTCTTTAAGCGCGAATAAATTGCGTTATTTTTTAAAAATGTATTTTCCGATATTTTTTTGAGAAAGTGTAACTAAATATTATGTTACTGATGCAATCCTTTTTTTAACTAGTGTTGCCATGAATCAGTTTTAATCATCAAAGTTGAAACACCTAGGAAACTACTTTTATTTTGTGTTGCAATATTGTATATATGCTAGGGCTCTTTTAGGCTCGCGAGCTTGCGAACTCGAGCCTGACTTTTCACGAGCCCGAGCCGAGTTTCATTTTTCTAAGCTCGACGAGTTTCGAGCCGAACCGAGCCCTGCACTATTCAATCTCGATTTAACTCGTTAACACCCCTATTCAACCATACTCTAAATATAACATTTATTTAAAATATAGAGTATTATTAGATTTACCCTTAATCTTTATTTTTATATTTATCGAAGTCAACCCACATACATGTAATATAGGACTTTTGTCTCGTACAATTCCTTAACCATGCCATTTGTTTCTCCATAAGAAAAAATATACAAACTCCATATTACTTCCTAAGTTCCGTATATTTTCAACTTTTTTATAATTATGAATTTTAAATAAGTTAGGTATTTAATTTAAGACTTCCTATATCTGTATAAGAGGTTTGTCAATTAAATTACATGAAATTGATATATATTTTCACCTTTAGATATATTTATTTTCGCGAATCAAACGCGCCCCTATAATTTTATATTTAAAAATTTTAACATATTATTTAATTAATAATAATACTTTTAGGATTATAGTATAAATATACAAAATATAAGATAGTCCAATATGTTTACGTCAGACGTAGTATAAAAGTTACGATCGGCCTTTGCATATTAACGCAAGCTTTTTAGTAATTTGAACATTTTATAATATGAATAAAGATAAATTTGTTGTTATAATTTTCATTCTACCTTTGAATAGAAATAAAGCGTAAAACCGACAGTTTTATTAAATTACTTTGACCATCAATAAAGTTTAGAGTTTGTGAACTATAATCATTATAATTTTATATGTGTCAATAAAATGCAAGTCAATCAAGCTAATTATAAGTACCCGATACATATATATTTACATTTACAGTGAAATAGATATATTTTAATATAAGTGTCTATAAATCCACATAAACCTTGATAAATATTATAAATATCGGCTTAATTTCACTCATAGTACATTAATTATATTTGCAGTCTCACTTTCATACATGAACTATATTTTGTTCCATTATCATACATGAAGTTGTATGTCACATTCTATTATTTCCGTTTTACCTATTTCTCTAAGTTTCAACACTAAAATGATCTCATTTAAAATATATTACCCATAATACACCGATTTTCCTTCCTAAATATCTCTCCAATATCCATTAATAGTATTTCTTAATTAATTTTTTTCCTAATTATCTTCCCCTTTCTCTCTCTTTTCTCCATATCATTTTAGTTCTCTTTATATCTATCCTAATTATTTTTTTCTGGATTATTATTTGCCGCCTGTAATTATTTAGTGTCGCCCACATTATTCTCCGTTTTACCCTTATTAAAAAATTAGAAACCAAAATTAAAAATCTCAGTTCTCGGGTTTCATATTTTCCTTTTCCTACTTCATTCGCAGAGCTCCCTGTTCGGTAAAATTCTAAATTCTATATAAGTACGCACTCTGCATATATATCAGAGTATTGCTTCTTATTTATATAGTAAAGTGAAACTGATTGATGCCATTTTATTTCCATCTAAGATTCTAATTAATAATAAAATCAATATCAAACCACTTTTTCCGTCTAAATTAATAAGAAAATTAATATCCAATCACCGGGAAAACAGATGGAAGTAGAAACAAGGGCAGTTTTAAAAGTAAATTAGAGATTTTTTAATAAGGGTAAAACAGAAATTAATGCGGCGTGCACTAAGTAATTATGTGCGGCACGATAGATGAAAATAAAATTGAAATGATATGGAGAAAGGGAGAGTAGAGAGAGAAAGGAGAAGATAATTAGGAAAAATTAATTGAGTAATACGATTAATGGACATTAGAGAGATATTTAGAAAGAAAAATTGGGATCTTATGGGTAATATATTTTAAGTGAGGCTCATTTTAATGTTGAAACCTAGAGAAATAGGTAAAACGGGTATAATAGAAGGTGACATATAAGTTTATGTATGATAATGAAATAAAACATAATTCATGTATGAAAGTGAGATTGTAGGTATTGTTGATGTACTATAGATGAAATTAAGCCCATAAATATCTCACATATTTGTTGGACAGTAGATGGAGAAAATGCCAAAAGATTGAAAATCAAAATTTGTTACCCTATGTAATAATTTTGCTTTTAAAAATATAACCTGATATTTACTAATAAGATATAATTCAATTGATAATATAAATTAAATAAATTAAAAAAAATAAAATTTTAATTTTATTAAATATAATTAATAAAAGAATAAAATGCCTTACAACTAAATTTTAAATAAAATTATTTCAATAAAACTATATCTAGAATTGAAAAAAAAAATTATAATGTGATATTTTGGTAAGAGCAGGACAGACAGGAAAGCTGGTGGGGTTGCGAAAGAGAGAGGAGGGAAAAAAATACGAGAGGAAATGGGAATGGCCAAACAAAGCGGAGAAGAAGAGCTCCATGCGGCGGCAAAGTCCGGTGACGTAAACGCCGTTCTGTCAATTCTCAGTTCCAAGCCCTTGCACTTTAACTCTAGAGATAAGCATCCCAAAACTCCGTAAGTGTTATATCCTTATCTCCATTATTTTAATTGATACCCTTTTAATTGAATTTGTTCCATTTCGCTCCTAATTTTGATTAAAGTTGTTTTTTGGTTTTCAACTGGCTGGATTTCTCAAACGCATAAATTCATGTTCAATATTGAATACTTGTGGGAAATTTGCTCTAGCTTGTATACTTCGTTATTTATGTGTTCATGGAAATTTCGCTTGAGTTTGTAAACTTTTTACGTCTACACTGAATAAAAACATGGTGTTTAAATGAGATCTGATTAATGATCAGGGATCTTAGTCAAGTAGCTTTGCTGGTTTCTGAATTTGTTGCTGGAGAACCATTTGCTTTTGTTCTGGAAAGAGATGTGTTCTTATAGATAATTCAATCTCTTCTTATAGCAAGATCACAGATTCTTGTTTATGTGTGGGACATTCGACTATCTAAAAGTTACCTACTAATTGATTCAATAACTTTTTAAAAGTAGAAATACAATTATTTGAAAGCATTCTAATGGAAGGTGATGAAATAAACATAACAGATATTATAGCCAGCAGGCCCTAGAACATTTACAAGGATACCATTTGAAGGATTATTTTGGGATAGCTTTTGGATTTTATTAAGGTCCTCAGTAGATGAATTTCATGTCCAAAGAGCATGGTCATAAGAACCTGAAAATTGAAATCCATTAAGTCCTTGGAATTGTGCAAATCCTCCCTTAGTTTCATGTTTCTTCACTAAGATTTTTCACCCTCCCTTCAATCCCTATCTAGTATGTGGTCTATTTCCTGTACATGGAATGCTTTTCTTCCCCTTTCTCTGTTCTTTCTCACTTTCACACTCTCTATTTGCGTATGCACTCTAAATTTCATTTTGGCTTGTTAAATTCGCTTCTGTTTGTTGAATTCAGTTGTTTGTATTATGCTGTTTTTTTTTCTGAATCTGAGATACCTGTTTGATGATTTTCCTGAAAGGTAGCTAACTTGATGATTTTTACTTTGTTTCGTTCTTCCTACATTGACCTAGATATCCTGATTGCAGAAATTGGGGAACTCTGCACATAAGCTTGGTTCGATTGAAATGGAGGAATTTCATGGAGTTAATTATGTGGACGTTAATGAAGCACCTTCTTCTCCTAGGTTACATAATTTGAATAAAGTTTCAGTTTTGCCTCTTGTATTTTTGATCTTTCATGAGGTTTCTGGTGGTCCTTTTGGGGTTGAGGACAGTGTCAAGGCAGCCGGTCCTCTATTAGCTCTTGTTGGTTTCTTGGTCTTTCCATTGATATGGAGTGTCCCTGAGGCACTAATTACAGCTGAAATGAGCACTATGCTTCCTGAAAATGGTGGTTATGTTATTTGGGTTTCCACTGCATTGGGCCCTTTTTGGGGATTTCAGCAAGGATGGATGAAATGGCTAAGTGGGGTCATGGATAATGCTCTTTACCCAGTTCTTTTTCTTGACTATTTAAAGTCTGGAATTCCGGCTTTAGCCAGTGGCTTGCCTAGAACTGGAGCTGCTCTAGCTTTAACAATCATTCTCACTTACATGAACTACCGCGGTCTGACTATCGTAGGATGGGTTGCTGTTGTTTTAGGAGCCTTTTCAATCCTCCCCTTTGTTGTCATGGGTTTCATTTCAATTCCAAAATTTGAACCTTCAAGATGGCTCGCAGTGAACTTAAATGACATGGATTGGAATTTGTACTTGAATGTCCTAGTCTGGAACTTAAATTATTGGGACTCAATTAGTACACTTGCAGGAGAGGTAGATAACCCAAAGAAAACTCTACCAAAAGCTCTTTTTTACACTATGATACTTGTTGTTGTTGTTAATTTCTTCCCTCTCCTAGTAGGAACCGGGGCTATCCCACTCGACCGTGATGCGTGGACTGATGGATACTTTTCGGACATAGCTAAAATCCTCGGAGGGGTTTGGTTGAGATGGTGGATTCAAGCAGCAGCCACAATGTCAAACATTGGAATGTTTGTAGCTAAAATGAGTAGCGACTCATTTCAGCTTTTGGGTATGGCAGAACGAGGAATGCTACCTAAGTTCTTCGCTAAGAGGTCTCGGTACGGTACACCACTAATCGGGATCCTGTTTTCAGCTTTGGGTGTCATTATGTTGTCATGGCTAAGCTTTCAAGAGATAATAGCAGCAGAGAACTTATTGTATTGTTATGCAATGGTACTCGAGTACATAGCCTTTGTACGGCTAAGGGTAAAATACCCAGTTGCATGGCGTCCTTACAAGATACCGGTCGGAACGGGTGGAAGTATACTGGTGTGTGTTCCTCCAATGTTAATTGTCTGTGTTGTCTTAGCTTTATCAACATTGAAAGTAATGGCGGTAAGCCTGGCTGCAGTGGCAATAGGGTTAGGGCTGCAGCCAGGTCTCAAATTTTTTGAGAAAAAGAGGTGGTTGAAGTTTTCTGTAAGAGCTGATCTTCAAGACATTCATGATGGTAATGAAGGGAGTAGCTCTTCATTAATGGATAATTGATGTCTGGATTTTCATTTTACGAAATCAAATGCTCTTGTTAGGATTTTGGTATATAAATATACAAAATATAATTTAATATGTTTATGTTACGATTGCATTTTACACGCAAACACAAACTTTTGGAGTAAATTGTTTCATGACATTTACACATTATATTTAGGATAAAAAGATAATTTTATAGTTATAATGTGCCTACAAAATCTCTTAAATTTTAGTATTATATTTGCAATTAGCTACTTTTGCCTACATGAAAGCCATTATGACTGTTTTTTTTAACATAGTAAAAGTAAAAGTTATTTTGCCTTTCATCACCATTTGATTAGTGGGGTGTTTAATTCAATGGTAACAGTTGCAAAGTAAGAAAAAATAAAAGTCATAAAATTTGTTAAAATGTAGCTTCACATAAACTCTAATCAATAAAAAGAACCGAAGAATTTGAAATGTAAGTTTATAATACTAGATGTAAGAAATGTAAAGAATTTGAAAATCTAAATTAGTTAGATCTCATTGCAAGCCCAATTGGCAACGCATGTGAAAATACCGTACCTTGATCTGATATTTCAAAATTGATCTTTCTACGAATTTGTTTAAATCTACGAACGAATTCCTTCAAAACAACACACGAACTTGGGGGTGATCGGTGGTTACCCCGTTGGGAACCCTCCGATGTTTAAGTTAGTAAAGGATTTTGAGGAATATTATGAAAGTGAGTATGAGAATGTTGAGATACCTGTTGAATTGATCTAAGGGCCTGTTTATAGGCGCAGGAGCAGCCCTATTCCTGATAGACTAGGGAGCCCAATTGTGGTGAGTTAAAACTCTTTATACATATCTGATCCTTGTATCCCAAGTAGATTAGGATAAGGATACAGGAGAGAATATAGGGACTATAGTCAGACCTAAATTCTCCTTGCTTGTAGGGCACGGAGATGCCTCTAAGCCGGTCATGAGCCGTCTCGAGACTATGAATGTTCAAGGCTTCTCGTGGTCTTTGGTTCTGTATGTTCTTCGACTGGAATGAGATTCTAGCCGGCTTTAGGTTTTTCTAACTTAGTCGACAGAGCAAGCCACGCGGCTCTTTGTTGACCCGATCTCTAGGACGAAACGGGCGAGATATATTTAGTAAGTTATCAGAAGCCCCCCCCCCCCAAGTATAAGAAGTTCTTTAGGGCTTCTGGCAGCATGAACCCGCTCGAATTCTGAGCGGCCTAATGTTTAGGGCTACGTGGCCAGTTGTGGCCCAAGCATTCTCGAAGCTTCATTGAGAAGCTCAAGTCTTTTCATATCCTTTGGCGGTAGATGTGATTTTTCGAAATTTGAAACCAGCCTGGCCTTGATTGATACGCGACACTGTGCATAGGATTTTTAATGTTTGTGACTCTTTGCTTTTATCCTTCTTCCTATTTAATGTTTTTTCCACGCATTTCATCACTTTCGCTTGCCTGACTTTTTCTACTTCACTCCGGTGATTCCTGTTTCCAAGCTTTCAAGGTTATTTTTTCGGAGACATTTGCTTCTTCAAACTCGTCATCTCTTGCAAGTAAGTAACTTTTATCATACTTCTTCCTTTTTATGGATTCCGTGTCTGTGACTACTGTGCTTTTAATTGTGTACCACCATAGCCTGAATTCCATGTTAAAATTTTTTTACTTAACGAGTTCTTGCTAAACTGCCTTTTATGCCATATCTAATATTACGTCATGGTGTATCTAGAATTTTTAGGCTAGAATCCTTTATAATTTTGAACGCCTTTTCTTGGGGAAATGATCTTAGCTGTAATTTAGTATCGTCGGAATCTGGGTTTATTTTGGCCGGATTCTGGGTTCGTGCATGAATTTTGATGAACATGATAAACATAGGTTTAAGGTTGAATTCCTCCCGGCTGAAAAAATGACCATAGATCTTGATAGAGTGACTGGATCTAACTCTAACTTGTTCTAGGATTTTTCCTTTTTTTTAGGCAGCTATGTCTTCATCCTCGTTAAGTAGCAGTTTAAGCGAGAGTTTGTTTACCATTTTGTGTAAGGAGTGCCCTAACCTGATTTCTCGCACTTTTATTAATATAGACCGTTCTAACTTGCCTCATAACTCTAGGTGTACAGGACAGCCTGGAGTATGGATCACATAGAGGGTGATGAAGAGAGGGCGGTATCCGGTCAGGCCGCCTTTAAATCACAAATACACTCTTTTGACCCGGCGTGGACAGGCAGTGGCGGCGAGGGAGATAAGGTTGAGAAGCCGGCTCACCTAGAACGCCCCAATCATGGACCCATTGGGTATAGGAAGAAGAGAGCCGCTAAGAAGGGTAAGGCGAAGATAGCGAATATGGAACCTACTAGGCTCGTTTTGAAGGAGAAAAAGGTGACTCCTCATATTGAGGATATGGTATTGATAGCTCATCCGGTAGACGTAGATTTCGAGAGGGCTACTTTCCCCTAGATGCAAAGTTGTAAAGTTATGCTGCCATATGAAAATCAACGGGTCCACCAGCCGCCTAAAGGATGGTTTAGCATATGCTTAGAATAGGCTTGGTTTGGTTTTGTCTATCCCCTTCCCCAAGGCATATATGACCTTCTTAACTATTGAAAGGTATGTCTGGCCCAAATTCACCCCAACTGTTAGGGTGACATAGTGGGACATTATCACCTATGTGAGAACCTAGGGCTGGGTTTTAACGAGAAGTTCTTCAGACGGATCGCATCTTGTAAGATGAATAAAGGTGAGGACCACCTGCATTTCTTGTATAAGGAGGGGTTCTACTCCTTTACCCATAGGGCAGATTCGGTAAAGAACTTTAAGCAATTCTTTATTTTTGTTGAACTGAAAGATGGGGCGCCTACATTTCCTACTCGGTGGTCTCCTGCTATGCCACCTCCTTTCAAGGTTTCAAAGAATGATTCAGACGTCCGTATGGAGATTTTTGAACGCTTGAAGAGGGCATGTGGTCTCTGGGTGACGTTTCCTACGCTTTTGTCCATAACATTAGGCTTATTGATTATAACTTGGATTCTGATGATGGTTATGAATACTATATTAGTCCCTTACCTCTGGGATAGTTTATTTTCCCCCCTTATCTACTTTTGTTACTATTTTTCAGCTATGTCAGGAATGCGATTTCTGATGCTACAGCAAAGCGGGTGAAAAACCTGCAATAAGTCAACAACCGCCAGGCTTTGGAGATCGTTGACGGCGCTTCTAACAAAACTACTGATACAATTTTGTTAGGTAAGAGTGGGGAGACGACGCCCAAGAAGGTAGCGAAGAGCGGGAACGTAGATGTAGCCGAGACGTCCATGAAGGATAGAAAGAAAAAGTCTAAGGTTATCGACGCGATACGTTTTATGCCGTCAAAAACCTTCATTTGCCTCTATGTATAATTTGATTTACTAACATGATTCATGACAGGCAACCGTTGATACGCCTGTTAAGGAATTCGGGGTTCCCCTCTCCTTGGTGAAGGATGCCCTAGTCCATGTTGTGGTAATAAGCCTTCCCTCAATCTATCGATTGTCTAGCAGCTTCTTCTTTAGGCCTTTCCATTGAAAGAAGAGGACCGTATATGATCAAGAGAACTTCTACACGATGGTGGCCCGCTTCTTTGAATCAGTCGCTCAGGTATTATTTCCCTTCTAAAAATCCATCTTGCGAGTCTTGCTTCATGCTTAACATGCTTTTATTTTCTATGCAGTCTCTATCCCGAGTGACCGACATTTTCCACTGGGTGGATGCAGAGAGGACCAAACCAACACTGAGAAGTTAATGAAAGCAATAGGTATGTGCCGCAAGTTGAAAGCTCAAGTGAAGGAGGTGATCGGCCAAAACAAAACTTTGGGAGAGGACCTGAAAAAGCTGAGAGAAGAGCATGGGCTTCTCCAGTCATCATAGAGACGGTCTTCAAAAGTTTTGAGGAGGCCAAAGTCGACCTTGCTGCCACTTGGGAGGATTTGCAAACCGCAATTAGCAAAAAAAGGAAGATACGGCCGAGTACATCCAATCCATTGAGGGGATGGTGGATGACGGCTTTGAATTTGGGTGTTGTGTTAATAATGCCTGTAAGCAGCTTCACCCGGACCTCCCTAAATATTTATTGAAAACCATTGAGTATCCTGGAGCTAAGGCAAATGAAGACAAACTTATCGAGGAGGATATCCCAGGCGAGAAAATTGGCAAAACTCAAGTTATTCCAGAGGAAAATCGTGAGTCACCTGCCAACCAAGATTTCGCCGTAGTATAGAATTTTTAATATTTTTGTACTTAGCCATTTCTTGGCCTTTTTTGTACGTACATTGCTTTATTTAAGCCCTTTAGGGCGTAATTTTAATTTTTAAGGTCTTATTTATGTGCCTTGTTGTTTATCTAAATCGGTCTTACATTTTACTGCCGTTTAGATGATTGCTTAGGTTTTACTCATAGCCTTTTTCATCAAGTATTTTATTTTGTGCCGGTCTTATTTGCTTTCTAGGGGTGTGACCGCCTAAGAACTGTTTACGTAGTTTTAACTAGGTCTTATACGCATAAGATATTTAGACCGGTCTTATGTTGTGCCGGGGATATGCCGTAAAGTGTGATCAGTACTTATTGAGGTGAATGTATGAATAAAAGAATGCTTTTATTAATAATACTAATTTGAGTACAACTCCGGGAATTCTACGCATCCGAATTTCTATATAAGGGGAGCCGCCTCATTAAAAACTCCCTTGAGGGAAAACCCAGTGGGAAAAATCCTCAAGGAAGGAAAAAGAGTGCGGCTGCTAGGATCCCTAAGTATTTACTATGTAGTAGGGTCTAAGATTAGCAATGTTCCATGTGCAAGGAAGCTCTTTGCCTTTCATAGTCCTTAGCTTGTAGGTGGCCAGCCCGATGACTTTGGTGATCTTGTAGGGGCCCTCCCAGTTGGCGCCCATTTTGCCTTTGCCCTCTCAGGCCTGTGAGGCGGCTGAGCCTTTAAGAACTAGGTCTCCTTCTTTGAGGCGGACTTCTTGTACGCGTGGTATCTAGCAATTTTTGCTTTATAAGCCGCCACGAGAATCCAAGCTCGCTCTCATCTTTCATCTAAGTTGTCCAAGTGGTACTTCATATTGATGTTGTTCTATTCCTCCGTGTAATATGTCACCCGGTCTAATGGGGCTCCGATCTCGACAGGAATAACTGCTTCGACTCCATAGACTAGAGAGTAAGGGATTTGGTCGGCTGTTCCACAAGGAGTGGTTCTGTAGGACCACATGACTTTGATCAATTCATCCGGCCATCTTCCTTTTTGATCTAGCACCCTCTTCTGTAACCCTTCTCCTAGGGTTCTATTGGTGACTTTCGTTTGACCATTCATTTGTGGGTACGCCACGGAGGAGAAGTGATTTTCTATCTTCCATTGTTTTCAAAAATCTTTGAACTTTTTCGAGATAAACTGTGAGCCATTGTCCGCTATTATTCTTTTTTGGTACTCCAAATTGAGTGATTATATGCTTCTAGACGAAGTCAATGATCCTCTCGGTTGTGACCAAGCTAAGTGCTTTCGCCTCAACCCACTTACAAAAATGGTCGGTTGCCACTAATATCCACTTCCTTTGGCCGGACGCTTCTGGCATTGGTCCTATGATATCAATACCCCAGGACGCGAATGGCCAGCCGGTCATTATCGGCTTTTTATTGGCTTTTAGAATGTATGACTTCCTTGCATGTATTTAGCATTGGTGGCAAGTCCTCACATATTCTTCCGAGTCGGCTTTGACAGTATCCTAATAGTATTCGGCTAGGGTGATTCTCCTTAGTAGTGTTTCAGCTGCCTGGTAGGATCCACAGCTTCCTTCGTGGATTTCTTCTATAATGAGCTTTCCTAGCTCGGGGGTTACACATTTAAGCCATACGTCCGAGTAGGACTTTTTGTATAATTCATCTCCTACCAATGCAAACCGCTAGACTTCCGGATTATTTTCTTCGCATCTATTTTATCCTCGGACAACTTATCACAAGCCAAGTAGTCGTACAGAGGTTGCATCCACCCAAGTGACTTCTTTTGGATCCATAGGCTTTCACCCTACTCTTTACATGTTGGCCGAGTCAATACCTCATAAGGGCAACTTAGCTCTTTCCATGAGTCTTTTCCTACGGCTGCCTTGGCTAATTCATCCGCTCTCTCATTCTAAGTCCGAGACACATACTCAATCTTCCACTCGGTTCCCTTGGCCTCAAGTTTTTCTAATAACTTTCCTACTTTAGCTAAGTATTTAACCATTTTGGCTCATTTGGTCCCATACATTTGATTGATCTGATTCGCTACTAGCCTGGAGTATCTTTTAAGCACAACATCGGGTGCAATCTCATTGGCTAACTCCAATCCTTTAATCACTGCTTCATACTCAGTCGTGTTGTTGGTAGAAGGGAAAGCCAACTTGGTAGCATACGATAATTTGATCCTTTCGGGCCCTTGAATATAAACTCTGATGCCGGCTCCTTCTGCACAGTAGGAACTGTCTACAAAGATTGTCCAAGTTTCAGAGGGGTTGGTTTGTTCCAGCTCAATGCCTGTAAATTCCACCATGAAGTCGGATAACGCTTGAGCCTTTGAAGCCTTCCTTACCTTAAATCATATGTCATATTCTCCCAGCCTGATGGCCCACTCGGTTAGGCGGCCATAAGTATCTGGCCTTTGTAACACTTTTTTGAGAGGAACGCTGGTTCTTACTACGATGGTGTGCGCTTAGAAGTAAGGTATGAGCCTCTCAGCTGAGTGGACGAAGGCCAAGGCTAGCTTTTCTATCTTCGGATATCTTAGTTCCGCGATTCTCAACCTTTTACTGGTGTAATAGATGGGATATTGCTCTTCTTGATCTTCTCGAATCAGGACGGTTCGTACCGCCTCATCTGTTGCTGCTAAGTAGAGATAAAGTGTGTCCCCAATGTTAGGGTGTCTCATGAGAGGAGGTTTGGCCAAGAAATCCTTCATTCTGTTGAAGGCCTCTTGACAGTCTTTATCCCACCTGAAATCCCGATCCTTCCTGATCGCTTTGTAAAAAGGTATGCACCTCTTTGCTGAGAAAGAGATGAAGCGTCCCAAGGCATTAATCCTTCCATTGAGACGTTGAACTTCATTTCAAGTGCGAGGAGGCTCCATTCGGATAATGGCTTCTATCTTTTTAGGGTTCGCCTCGATGCCTTTTTCCAAAATTATAAAGCCTAAAAATTTTCCACTCTTAACCTCAAAGACACATTTCTCCGGGTTGAGCTTCAGTCGGTAGACCTGCAATGTTTTAAAAAAAATTTCTAAGTCATCTGCATGTGATTCTTCATTTTTGCTCTTCACATCATATCATCCAAGTAAACCTCGACTGTCTTATTGATCATGTCTTTGAACATTTTGTTTACCAGCATTTGGTAAGTTGTTCCAACATTTTTGATCCAAACTGCATGACTATGTAATAATATGTTCCTTTGTGAGTAACAAAGGATGTCTTTTCTTCGTCTGCTGGGTCCATGGGAATTTGGTGGTATCCGACCTTTGCATCTAAAAAGGAGTGGACGGCGTACCCGGCTGTAGAATCTACCAACTAGTCCATACTTAGCAAAGGATAACTGTCCTTTGGGGTTGCCTTGTTCAGGTCCATAAAATCTACACACATGCGATGATTTCCATTCGGTTTCTTAACCAACACAACATTTTCTAGCCACCTAGGGTAATTTACTTCCCTAATATGCTTGGCTTTGAGCAACTTATCTATCTCTTATTCGATGGCCTTCTGTCTTCGGGGGCATGCTTACTTCTCTTCTGTACCACTAGGGTCGCCTCTGGGTCGAGGTTGAGGCTATGCTGTATTATTTATGGCTGGACTCCCAACAAGTCATCGTGACTCCATGAGAATGAGTGTTATTGTCCAACCAGGACCGCATTGATGATAGCTTTTGTGTCTACTTTTAAGTCTTTAGCCACTTTCAACGCTCTACCCGATCCTACCATCAGTGCTTATTGTTCGCCCACCAGCTCAGCTATTGAACTATTACCATCTGAGCTGGTATCTTCTCGGTCTTCTTCCAATCTTTTATGTTGAAGCAGTTATTTGTTTCCTTTCAACGAGGCTATATATGTTCCATGAGCGACCGTGGGGTTTCCTATTACCACTATTATCCCCTTTTTAGTTGGTATTTGTAAGACCAAGTAAGCGGGAGATATTGAAGCAAACGATTCACACAAGAAGGGCCGTCCCAATATGATGTTGAATCCGACTAAAATTTCGGCAATGGTAAAGTCTACCTCTGCTCGGTATACATGCTCTCTGTCACCTATTTCCACATTTAACTTGACTTCTCCTAAGGAAACGGTGGTGTGTCTCTTAAATCTGACATTGTGGCGTAGCCCGACTGTAACTTATGATTATTAACTTTCAACTGCTCGAATGCCAATCTAGTGATCAAATTTATAGAACTTCCCGTGTCAATAAGCACCCGATATACTGTGTAATTTTCTACCATAGCTTTAATGATAAGTGGATCCGAGTGGGGCTTGGTTACCATAGTTGCTTTCCTATAGGATTTATTTGCTTCTGAGTCATCGCTTAGCGTAAGAGGATAGCTGGAAGGATGTCTTGCTTTCTTGAAAGGCGGCTCTCTATCTCTACCGCCATGTATCACCATTACCTTGATTCCCTTGTCACCACCAGCCTTCTTCGCTTCTTTGGGCTTTTCCTTAGAATCGTCCGAGACATCATGCCTCTCTGCCCTTTTTTTCAGCCCTTTAATGAATTGGCTGAACTTCCCCGCCCTAATCAGGGCATGTACTTCCTCAACTAGGACTCTACAGTCGTTTTTATAATGTCCTCTAGCCTTGTGAAAATCACAATACTTATCGTAATCTCTTTCCAAGGTTTTACCTTTTAGGACTTTTGGGAACCAGACGCTCTTCCTTTCTGGCCCGCTCTTGATGGCTACCAAAATTTTGCTCAATGATGTATTTAGTTTCGGCTTGTCTTCCTCTCGATCATACTGGTTAGACCCACGACTATTGCCTCAGCTTCAGTCCCTCTTTCTCTTCCCCTTCTTATCATCCCACCTGGGATGGTCATTGTCATCGGAGTTTCATTTGCTAGAGCGACTTACTTCGTCCACCTCTACTGAGTTTTAGGTCATGCCAATCATATGGGGGAAGTGAGTCAGTTTTCTAGTAATGATTTCTTGCTTGAGGTGGTCGTTGCAGGTTCCTATTATCAAGGCTTCCTTAGTCATCCTAAAATCCAAATCAGCAATTCCCACGCAAGCCTCGTTAAACCTTTTTAGATAATCCCACAAGGATTCATCCGATATTTATACTTCAATGTGAAGGTCATGGCTAACATTATTTAGTTGAGCTGATCTGAAAAGTGCTTCTAGAATTTTCCTCTTCGTGTCTCAAAATCTTTTATTGAGTTAGGCGTCCGGCGGAGGAACCAGTGTTTGGCTGCTCCGGTTAAAGTAGTGGGAAAATACCTACACCGGAAAGCCTCTAGAGCATTTATCAAATCCATCTAGTCGATATAATATGTCATGTGTAATTTTGGGTCATCCTTCCCACTGTATTTATCCAGGACTGGCGGGAAGACGTATTCAGGCAACTTCTGACTTAGAATGTTCTTCTTGAATGGGGAGAGAGTCTTCTCCCTGATCGGCTCTTGGAGCGAAATAGCATACTTCTTCAGCCGTCTCTTGAATTTGGTATCAAAATCTTCTGAACTTCTCGACTCTAACTGGGAGGAAGGTGAGGAAGATTCAGAAGGACGGGTAGTGGGGGACCTGTGCTTTTTCCCTTTTCCCTTCTTCCCTCTCGATTTGTGTCGGCACCTGGTTTTGTCCGCTCCATCTTGCTCCGTGGTTACAACCGTTTAGTCGATCACTACTCCTTTTGAGTTTAGGGGTTCTGTGTTTTATGTTGGGAACTGACAGTCAGATTGAACATGCATAAGAGGCATGGTAGAAATTCAAAATTTTGTCCCTTTGCCCAGGAACTCCTATTAGTTGCATATAAATTAAATAAAACCTTAACTAAATAATTCTCTACCTAGGTTAGCATGCTAAAGGACTAGGCATACCATAATTCCAAATTATATCCTAGCATATTTATTTTATACTAAGCATGTTATAACTCTAAGTTATAACCTAAGCATAAAATAAACTAAGCATGCAAAAATAACCTAAGCATAATTATTAAGTCAAAAAATACTTAAAGAAAAAGACTTAATAATTAAAAGAGAAAGAAAAAGAACTTACCAGTTGAAGCGTGCTTTTGCAGAACCTTTTTGCACAAGCCTCCAATCGTAGGATAGCCTCTATCAGTATCCACACGAACCCCACCAACCAAAATCTCCCCAGGAAGAAGAACTAAAAAGCCTCGAGTAATTGTCAGACTACTCCAAAAGCCTCACCCAAAAATATAAACTAGCGGTGCCTGAATAAATTCAGGCTCCACAAAAATAACTTGCTCAATTACATGAGAGATTAATTATCTCGCTTAGTATTTATGCTTTGAGCTTGGTACAATTTAAAAGGAAAGGGGACAGCCTATATATAGGCTTGGGGGAGCAATTTGCTCCCCCTATGAGCAATGTGGGCTTTGCCTTGCTTATGGGCGGTGCATGTGCAGCCCATTTTTATGGGTTGCCGCAAGCAATACCCAGCATTGATCGCACATCTTTCGGTGTACTCCCGCGCACTCGAGCCTTACAAAATACTTTTGTACTCTCTGTCCAATTAAACTCGCGAACGTAAAATTCCCCTTTTTAATCCTTTTTCAAATATTTATTTTTTGACCCCAATAAATTAGTCACCATTCAAAATAAATTTCTTGGTCCAACCAAAATTGATCTAATCAATTATAATTTATTTATGACTCTAATTAATTAGTTACCGGTCAAAATAAATTCTTTGGTCTATCCAAAATTGATCTAATCAATTTTAACCAATCAAATAATAATCCAATTATTATTTATGTTATATTTTCGTAATCGAATAAATCTATTAGTTCTTTACTTAGTCCGATGAAGGTCCAATGTGTGTGACCTTATAGGATCCCGAAGTATTGAGCTGTTAAGGCTTAACCAACCCTTGTTCTATTGGAACCATTGGCTCGATGCTCTAGACCGTGAATAGAACTCGATTACCTTAAATGACTGTAGTACGCCTCTAGCAATGGTCTACCATCCCCCATTACTCGGAACGTCATTTATGCTTATGACTTAATCCCGGTTAATGCAATAGTTATCCAGTGCAATAAATTCCTTCCATTTTTTTAATATTAGTACCATCTGGATTATTGAGTTTGGTTAAAGTGTTAACCTACTAATAGCGAGGTTGCTCCAAGCTATCCCAGTTATTTAATTGTTACCAAAGTATATTGCCTTTTACCATAGTGTGTTTGACTAGAAACCATTTCTATCAGATACATACTCTGATCAGAGGTTTATGACAATCATCACTTCAACAAGTAGCCAGGTACAACTCCTTAATATATCCGGAGCGATGGATTCTTTCCGACTACTCAGCCTACCAACGTGCTGTCATCATTATACGCATAATCACCCGTAGCACCCTAAATTAATGAGTGCATACATCACAAGTATGAGGACATTCAGAACGCTTATTTGCATAAAGATAAACACTAACACATTGATATATATACCAAGTGTTTATCTTGCTGCGGTCTCTAATATATCTCCCAGATATATCCATGTGTCAAACTTAAGGCACCACCTTCAGTCTTTAGGAGATTAACTGCTTGGACCCTTTCCAAGAAAGTTGACCACATGTTAGTCTTTTCATTTCATCAATATCCTTTCTTGATGAAACTATGACTAGGGATAGTTTAGATATAATCATAATTGCACATGAAGCAGGTTCCACAAAATATAGCCCAACTATAATTTCTCTGACTTCATGCTATGATATGTCAAGGACTTTTGCATACATCAATGAATATATATTTAACCAGCTTTAATATATATATACAAGCATATTGATATAAACAAAAGATTAAATGCCTTTATTGATAAAACAAATTATTCATACTATTACATAATTAAGATATATCGCCCTAATTGCCAAAAGGGCATACATCATATCCAATTAGCCATATGTTTTAATCCATATGCTTTAACAGGTTGGTCATGTTTGACTTGAGTCAATAGCTTTGTCAGACCATCAGCGAGGTTCTGATCTGTGGGTACATATTCTAATCTTATTATCTTAGCATCAACAATCTCCCTAATTATATGACACTTTCTGGATACATGTCTGTTTTACTGATGAGACCGTGATTCCTTTGCCTAAGCTATGGCAGCATTGTTATCACAATATAAAGTAATTGGAACAACAACCTCAGGCACCACATCGAGATCACCAATAAATCCCATTAACCAGACAACTTCTTTTGCTGCTTCGTATGCAGCAATGTATTCAGATTCTGTGGTTGAATCAGCAGTAGTTTCTTGCTTGGAACTCTTCCAGTTTATTGCCCCTCCATTTAACACATATATAAGACCTGACTGAGACTTAAAGTCATCCTTGTCAAATTGAACACTCGCATCAGTGTAACCTTTGATAGTGATGTCACCTTCTCCATATATCAAGAACTCATCCTTAGTCCTTCTCATGTACTTAAGGATTGCCTTAACGGCCATCCAGTGCTTTTCACCTGGATCTGACTAATATCTGCTCGTAAAGCTCAAAGCCTGAGAGACATCCGGCCTAGTACATATCATAACATACATGATGGATCCTATCGCTGATGTATAGGGTATATCCTTCATGCGCATTCTCTCTTGAGCTGTCTTCGTACACTCAGCCTTAGATAGGTTAATCCCCTTTGTCATCGGGAGATAACCTTTCTTAGAATGCTCAAGGTTGAACCTATTCAACACCTTATCTATATTTGTACTTTTAGAAAGACCTAACAGCCTCTTGGATCTATCCTTGTAGATCTTTATACCTAGTATAAATGCTGCTTCACCAAGGTCTTTCATGGAGAACTTTCTTGACATCCATACTTTAACATTTTGAAGAAGAGAAATGTCATTTCCTATTAGCAGAATGTCATCAACATACAATACTAGAAAAATGACTGCACTCCCACTAACCTTCTTGTAAACACAAGGCTCATTTGCATTTGGGCAGAAATCCAATTCTCGGATTGTCTGATCAAACCTTATATTCCAACTCCTGGATACCTGCTTAAGTCCATAAATGGATCTTTGTAGCTTGCATACCTTTGAGCTATTCTGAGATGTAAAACCCTCAGGTTGTGTCATATACACATCCCAGTCTAAATCCCCATTTAGGAATGCTATTTTTACATCCATCTGCCAGATCTCATAATCGTAATGAGCAACAATGGCAAGGAGTATCCTTATGGATTTAAGTATGGCTACTGGTGAGAAGGTTTCATCATAGTCAATGCCTTCTAGTTGACTATAACCTTTCATAACCAACCTTGCTGTATAGGTAATTACATTACTGTCCTTGTCTGTCTTCTTCTTGAAGACCCATTTACACCCAATTGGTCTAACCTCTTGCGGTGCATCAACCAAATTCCAAACTTGGTTCTCGTACATGGAATCCATTTCTGATTTCATGGCCTTTTGCCATTTATCAAAATCTGAGCTTTTCATTGCCTCATCATATGTCTTTGGTTCATCATCCTCCATAAGATATAGTTCCTTATCATTAGTGATGATAAACCTATATCTATCGGGACCCTTATGAACACGACCTGATCTTCGCAATGATTGTGTTTTGATAGGTTGTTCTTAGATCATACTCTCTTGTGTATCTAGAATGGGGTCAATCAGTTGATTGACTGTTTCTTTCTCTTAAACTTCAAGTTCAATATTGCTCCCACTGACTTTTGCAAGTAAGTGTTCCTTTTCCAAATAGTGAGCATTCTGAGACACAAATACCTTTTGTGCTTCGGGTTAGTAAAACAAATATCCAATTGTTTCCTTTGGATATCCAATGAACATACATTTATCAGCCTTGTCATTTAGCTTATCTCACGCTATCCTCTTTACCATAGCAGGACAACCCCATACTCTTAAGTGATTTAGAGATGGCTTTTTGTTACACCATCTTTCTTAAGGTGTAAAATCAACTGATTTAGAGGGCACCCTATTAAGATATAAACCGCGCTCTCTAGTGCATATCCCTAAAAGGATTTACTAAGAACTGCATGGCTCATCATGGACCTGACCATATCTAATAAAGTCTAATTCCTCCTTTTTTACACTCCATTGTGTTGGGGTGTATAAGGAGGGGTCCACTGGGGAGCTATCCCATTTTCCTTTAGATAATTCTGAAACTTCTGACTTAAGTATTCTCTACCTCGATCCGATTGAAGTGTTTTAATACTTTTCTCAAGCTGTTTCTCTACTTCATCTCTAAATAGTTTGAATTTTTCAAAACTTTCAAACTTGTGCTTCATCAAGTACAAATGACCGTATCGTGAGTAATCATCGATAAAGGTTATGAAGTAGGAGTATCCTCCTAATGCCTGAACACTCATTGGACCACACACATCAGTAAGCATAAGTTCCAATGTACTTGTGGCCCGCTCACCCTTTCCTTGAAAGGGCAACTTTATTATTTTTCCTTTTAAACAAGGTTCGCAATCACTATAAGACTTTAAGTCTATTGGGCCCAAGTCTCCACGCTTATGCAACTTGGTTAAGCGATCTTTGTTTATGTGGCCTAAATGGCAATGCCATAAGTAGAAGGAATTCTCATTATCTAATTTAACTTTCTTCACATTGTTTATATTGAAAACTTCTATTTTAGTATCAAGAACATAAATGCCACTTTTCAACATTCCATAACCATAAAGAATATTATTCAAACAAATCTGACAATTATTATTCAAAAAATTCCTCTGCTGCTGAACACGCAACAGATACAATATTCTTAGTATCACTTGGAATGTAGTAACAATTATTCAAAACTAAAACAAGTCCACTTGGCAAAATAAGATTAAAGCTCCCTACGGCTAATGCAGCAACTCTAGCTCCATTTCCCACGCGTAGGTCCATCTCCCTTTTGCAAGTTTTCTATAGTTCCTTAGTCCCTGCACATAAGTACAGATATGAGAACCACAACCAGTATCCAATACCCAAGTGGATTCTTGTGGAAAAGTAGCAAAGTTTTCAATTACAAACATACCTGAAGTATATGCCTCTGTAGGCTTCTTCTTCAAATGCTCAGAAGCAGGAGCTTTGCAATCCCTCTTCCAATGTCCCGGTTTCCCACATTGGAAGCAGAAATACTTAAATGCCTTCTTTTCATTCTTCTTCTTACTGATTCTTTTCTTAGCACCTAGTGCCTACTTCTTCTTCTTGGAAGCCTTGCCTTTTTTCAACTAATAGTAGAGGTTTCTGATCTTTCTTGATCTGAGGTTCTACTGTTTTCAGCATGTTGATTAATTCAGGGATAGTAGAATTAATCATGTTCATGTAATAGTTAGTCATGAAGCCTGAGTAACTATCTATCAAGGACATCAACACAAGGTCAATGCTCAAGTCATGATTCATCTCGAATCCTAATTAATTCAGTTTCTCAAGGTATCCCAAGAGTTTCAGTACATACTGAGAGGCAGAGGTGCCAGCCTGCATCTTAGTCCCGAAAAGGAGCTTGGAGGTCTCATACCTCTCTGTCCTCTCCCTCTCCAAAAAGAGTTCTTTAAAATGGAGAACCATATCCTCCAAGGGCATGTTCTCATGTTGTTTCTGAAGCTCAGGATTCATAGACGTCAACATAATACATATGGCAGTCTCACGATCTTTCCTGTGCTTCAACCAGGCATCATATTCCACATGATCCTCAACATCAGGTTCTACAGGGACAATTTTACTTAGGACATAGGCAATTCCCTCGAATCTGAGAACTATTCTCATGGCTCAAAACCAATCAGAGAAGTTCGAGCCATTCAATTTGGTGTCAAGTAACATACGGAGATTAAAATTGGAAGCCATTTTCAACCTAAGATATAAGAAAAGAAAAGTGTTTAGATATTAGTTTAAGTACATGTATTTAATATGAGGACTTTTAATTAAATACATTTTCCTACTAATTTCTTCGAAATTTACAATAGCCCATTCTATTGAATTCGTGAATTTTAGCCCAGCTAAATTTCCTAGTAGGTAGCATCTATAACTAGTCTATTACAACCTCAAATTTTCTGAGTCAAGTCATAATAGTAAGTCATAGTTGGAATCCCATTCTATTTGCATCGCATGCAATTGCTAATTCATTCAAGTTCCCTAATCCCAAGGGACGTGTGCTCTTATATTAGCATCTCCTTGAATATATCTCAGATCTGGGCCTAGCCCCTAATTTTATGGTGGACTACCCTAGCTCTGTTAAGGCAGACCCTATCTTAAACTCTACAACCAATCAATGTGGACTAAAAAGAACGCTTTGCGTAGCACTTTGATAGCCCAAAGAGACCGTATTATAAATTTGAGTAAGGAAGACCACAACTTGCCTTAATATATTTACTTTGGGATTTTATTGGTGTTAAACGTCTCACCCAATCTAGGATTTTATCAGATGGACAAAATTATAATAACTTGTATTAATTCATGGAATTTTAGAATTAATTTATAAGGTCTAACCTTAGGTGGGTTCAGCTCTTTATTATAATTATTCCATCAACCTAGATTACATGCAAAATAATTAACACTTTTATTTGTTATATTTATATTGCATTTCCTTTAAGCTTTTATTCAATAAATTTAATTTTTTTACTTTGTTATAGAAACATATATAAGCATCATCTTATATACTAGAAATAAATTAGTTCATATTAATCCCCCGATTGGTCAATTCAAATTGCACCGATATAGGTTCCCAGGTAGGAGAGGTGCCCTATGAGGAGTAGACACCAAGTCTAATCCTTAGCCAGAACAAATACGGGCACAAACTTGAAGACCAATGGATTCTCTTGAACTAATAAATTTCGTTCTTCCAATTCATGTAATTGAGAGAATCTATAATCCATGTAATTTAAATAAATTATTGACACTTGTATAATTTGTGTAAGTTGAGCAGACTTATTTAAAATTATTCATAACCATTTTCTAACCTTGAAATGAAAGACACAAGTTTATATATATTGTTCCAAACAATTAAATAAACAAATCATTTCATTTAAAAAATAATATTTAGTTTGCTTCTAACTTAATTATGCACTAAATAGGCAGGCTCTGATACCACTGTTAGAAACTGACAGTCAGATTGAACATGCATAAGAGGCATGGCGGAAATTCAAAATTTTGTCTCTGTCCCCAGGAACTCCTATTAGTTGCATATAAATTAAATAAAGCCTTAACTAAATAATTCTCTACCTAGGTTAGCATGCTAAAGGACTAGGCATACCATAATTCCAAATTATATCCTAGCATGTTTATTTTATACTAAGCATGTTATAACTCTAAGTTATAACCTAAGCATAAAATAAACTAAGCATGCAAAAATAACCTAAGCATAATTATTAAGTCAAAAAACACTTAAAGAAAAAGACTTAATAATTAAAAGAGAAAGGAAAAGAACTTACCAGTTGAAGCGTGGTTTTGCAGAACCTTTTTGCACAAGCCTCTAATCGTAGGATAGCCTCTATCAGTATCCACACGAACCCCACCAACCAAAACTTCCCCAGGAGTAAGAACTAAGAAGCCTTAGTAGTTGCTAGACCACTCCAGAAGCCTCACCCAAAAATATAAACTAGCGGTGCTCGAATAAATTCAGATTCCACAAAAATAATTTGCTCAATTACCCGAGAAATTAATTATCTCGTTTAGGATTTATGCTTTGAGCTTGGTACAATTTGAAAAGAAAGGGGACAACCTATATATAGGCTTGGGGGAGCATTTTGCCCCCCCGTGAGCAATGTGGGATGGGAGTAATTACTTGCATAGCACGCTGTGCACATGCAAGGCAAAACCCTTGTGGGCTTTGCCTTATTTGTGGGTTGCGCATGTGCAGCCTATTTTTATGGGCTGCCGCGAGCAATACCCAGCATTGCTCGCACACCTTTCGGTGCACTCCCGCGCATTCGAGCCTATACAAAATACTTTTGTACTCTCGGTCCAATTAAACTCGCCAATGCAAAATTCCCCTTTTTAATCCTTTTTCAAATATTTATTTTCTGACCCTAATAAATTAGTCATCACTCAAAATAAATTTCTTGGTCTAACCAAAATTGATCTAATCAATTATAATTTATTTATGACTCTAATTAATTAGTTACTGGTCAAAATAAATTCCTTGGTCTATCCAAAATTGATCTAATCAATTTTAACCAATCAAATAATAATCTAATTATTATTTATGTTATATTTTCGTAATAGAATAAATCTATTAGTTCTTTACTTAGTCCGATAAAGGTCTAATGTGTGTGACCTTATAGGATCCCGAAGTATTGAGCTGTTAAGGCTTAACCAACCCTTGTTCTAATGGAACCATTGGCTCGATGCTCTAGGCCATGAATAGAATTCGATTACCTTAAACGACTGTAGTACGCCCCTAGCAAGGGTCTACCATCCCTCATTACTCGGAACGTCATTTATGCTTATGACTTAATCCCGGTTAATGCAATAGTTATCCAGTACGATAAATTCCTTCCATTTTTTTTAATATTAGTACCATCTGGATTATTGGATTCGGTTAAAGTGTTAACCCACTAATAGCGAGGTTGCTCCAAGCTATCCCAGTTATTTACTTGTTACCGAAGTATATTGCCTTTTACCATAGTGTGTTTGACTAGAAACCATTTCTATCAAACACGTACTCTGATCAGAGGTTTATGGCAATCATCACTTCAACAAGTGGCCAGGTATAACTACTTAATATATCCGAAGCGATGGATTCTTTCTGACTGCTCAGCCTACCAACGTGCTATCATCACTATACCCATAATCACCCGTAGCACCCTAAATTAATGAGTGCATAGTAATGACCTAAAGTATAACAATGGTACCACACAAGGTAGCTAGCATCTCAAGTATGAGGACATTCGCAAAGCTTATTGCATGAAGATAAACACTAACACATTGATATATATACCAAGTGTTTATCTTGATGTGGTCTCCAATATATCTCCCAGATATATCCATGTGTCAAACTTAAGGCACCACATTCAGTCTTTAGGAGATTAACTACTTGGACCCTTTCCAAGAAAGTTGACCACATGCTAGTCTTTTCGTTTCATCAATATCCTTTCTTGATGAAACTATGACTAGGGATAGTTTAGACATAATCATAATTGCACATGAAGCAGGTTCCACCAAATATAGTCCAACTATAATTTCTCTAACTTCATGCTATAATATGTCAAGAACTTTTGCATACATCATGAATATATATTTAACCAGCTTTAATATATATATATATATAAAAGCATATTGATATAAACAAAAGATTAAATGCCTTTATTGATTAAACAAATTATTTGTACCATTACATAATTAAGATATATCGCCCTAATTGCCTTAAGGGCATGCATCATATCCAACATTTTAATGATATTTCAGCCGGGATTTCTTTCCCTTCTTGTGCCATCATGAGAATTCCTCGTTATATTGCGAGATCTGATTCTGTAAAACCACCTGGAGGCGTCTGAGTTGGAACCGGTTCTTTAGCTATTGGAGTGACCGGCTGGACCGATACCGGCTGGGATATCGTCATCTGCTTAAGTCCTTCCGTTACCTAGGATAAGGGTGTCAGTGCACTAGTGACCGAGTCGAATTGAGGGAGAAGATTTCGGTTGACGGTTACTTCTGGTGGAACCACCATATCTCCGTGTAGTTCTCCTCCCAGACGGCCTACCGACATAAAGTGGTTGTAGGCCGATTGTATCATCAGTTCTTGCTGCTCCGGCGTGATTGCCACCTGCCGAGCTATCTCTAAGAAAGGGTCCAGTTCCTTGGGAGGATGGGAGGAGCGTTCCTCCACCTCTTTAGTTCCTGAACTTTCCCACGGTATATGGCGTCTTCGCTGTGGGATCCTCTGTGATCGGAGCTTTTCCGGTTGAATTGGCATTTCCAACACCGTTGTGGGTTTTTCGCGTCGGAGTTAATAATTGGTTCAGAGTTTTCGTGCGACATGGTCACTACCAGAGCTCCTAAAAATCTGAATTAGAGTGTTCTTTTCGATAAACAACGATTCTTGCTTGAGCAAGTAAATAAAATCTACGCTCACCGCACCACTGAAAATATCGTACCTTGATCCGATATTTCAGAATTGATCTTTCTACAAAATTGTTTGAATCTATGAACAAATTCCTGCAAAACAACACACGAACTTGGAGGCGATCGGTGGTTACTCCATGGGGGACCCTCCGATGCTTAAGTCAGTAGAGGGTTTTGAGAAATATTATGAAAGTGAGTATGAGAATGTCGAGATACCTGTTGAGCTGACCTAAGAGTCTATTTATAGGCGCAGGAGCAGCCCTATTCCTGATAGACTAAGGAGTCCCAATTGTGGTGAGTTTAAAACTGTTTATACATATCTAATACTTGTATTCCAAGTAGATTAGGATAAGGATAGAGGAGAGAATATAGGGACTAGAGTCAGACCTGAATTCTCCTTACTTGTAGGGCACGGAGTGCCTTCGAGCCGGTCATGAGCCGTCTCGAGACTATGACCGTTCAAAGCTTCTCGTGGTCTCCAGTTCTGTATGTTCTCCGGCTGGAATGAGATTCTAGCAGGCTTCAGGTTTTTCTAACCTAGTTGACAGAGCGAGCCACCCGACTCTTTGTTGACCCGGTCTCTAGGACGAAACTGGCGAGATATATTTATTAAGTTATTAGTGTGTTGAGTAAGTTAGAGGAAAATACGATTTAAATTTACTAAATACACTTATTAGGAGAGATAAAAAATCTTAACTGTGACTAAACCTTGAACAAAAATATCTTAAGATACTTTCTGAGAATTAAAAAAAATTGCACTCCACTCTTGTTTAATAATTCGATTTATAATGTGATGTTTTGGTAATAAATTTTAAGTGATTGTAGCCACAAATTAAAAATTAACGATGTTGGGTGCAAAATTTCCAAACTGGAGGGGTACAATTTATGAAATATCCAAACTTTTGTGACTGTATAGTTATTTATAGAATCACCGTTATTGTCAAATTACTGGAAGAAGAACGATACGGGAGAGAGAGAAAATGGGAAGGGGCAAACAAAGCGGCGAAGAAGAGCTCCACGCGGCGGCGAGGTCCGGTGACCTAAACGCCATTCAGTCTATTCTCAGTTCCAACCCCTTGCTTGTTAACTCTAGAGATAAGCACTCCAGAACTCCGTAAGTATTATATCCAATCCTTCAGAGTTTGAGTTGCTTCCCTTCCTAATTGAATTTGTTCCATTGCACTCCTAATTTTGATTTTGGTTGTTACTTGGTTTACAATAGGCTGGATTTCTTATGCGAATACTTTCATGTTCAATTTTGAATATTAGTGGGAAATTTGCTCTATCTTGTTTTGTTTTTCATTCATGTGACCATGGAAATTTTGTTCGAGAGTGTAGATTTCTTATACAACAACAACAACATTACCCCAATGCCTAACAAGGCTCCCGCACAAGTGGGCTAAGGGGGTCGGGTGCACGCAAACTTACCTCTGTAATTACAGAGAGGATTTTTCAAATTGACCCTAAGGTGGAGTTGCAACAGCTATCCGTGACTTCACAATAAAAGAAGCTCAGACAATTTAATGAGCCATTTTGCTTTAGTCCATTATAATCTAAAGCCAAAGAATGGTGACTCTTTATAGATTCTTCTTTATAGATACACGGTGAAGCTGTAGTTTAGGTGGCCTGAAGTGTCTACTGGAAGCAATTACATCTAAACAAACAAAACCAGCTCAAAGAATAAATTAGATCTCATTAGAGTTTGAAAGAGGAACAGGACTCTTGATCAGGGATCTTATTGCACGGCCTTAAATTCTTATTTATATGTGGAACAATAGACTAGTGGAAAAATTTAGGCTTAGATGAATTACATGTTCAACGAGCATGTTCATAACTTCATAAGTAAAATCCATTAAGTCCTAGAAATACTGCTAATCCACCCTGACTAGTGGTATTATATTTCAATGGTTTTCAAAGTCAAACAATAGGAAAAGATCAAAGGCTGGAGCTGAACTTGCCCATATGTTTGTTTGAAGTTGCAAAGAATGGTATGGAGATTGATCATTAGATAGAAATCTTGTAAGGGTGAGTTTATGGTACAAGAAAAGATTGAAAGAGCATAAAGTATTTGCAAAGACAGAATGGATAAGGGACTCCAATTCTTCTAAAAGCTTGATTATCATCAAATTGTCATGTGATAAAATTACCGATACACCATGTTACCCCCTCCGCTACAGAACACATATGTGTTTATTCACCCTTTTAGAAGGAAACTACTGCAGATATATGTGATGACATTTTATGATGTTCAAGCTTTACTTCAAGTTTGTAGATTCTACTCAAAAGCGCACTGGTACTAGCATTATTGTCTTGTTCAAACCAAACACATAAGTTGGTCTTTTTTTCATCCTTGCCTTAACTCTTCTTAGGCCTCCATTTATTTGTGTTTGTGTGAGGGAAAAAGAGAGCCCGTACCCTTATAAATGTATGTGACAGAAAGTAAAAAATACTTATTTTGTGCAAATGTCTAAAGTTGTATATACTATCATCGAATTGTCCTCTGGATTTGATACTTCTTTATAGATACTATTCTGTATTTGCTCACTTTAATATCCCAGGTGTTTGCCCCACAAATTACCCCTTCTGCGGTGTGTAGTTTAGGTCTAATACATTGTACATCTAAAGATGCAAAGCTAATCACTATGCATATGTGATCAAAGCTAATCATTATGTGGGTTTACATAGTTGTCGGTATCCGCTAGCCTCCATTTTGTATAGATGAAAATCACCGTTGTTTTGGTTCTGAGGCCATTTCCTTTGATTTTAATGTCATAACAAAAGTAACTTTTTTATACCATAGGTTGCATTTGGCAGCATGGTCAGGACATGTAGAAGTGGTGAGTTGCCTCTGCCAACATAAAGCTGATGTGGGTGCTGCAGCCATGGATGACATGGGTGCAATTCATTTTGCAGCCCAGAAGGGCCATTTAGAAGTTGTCAAGACTCTTGTTTCGTCTGGAGTTTCCGTGAACTCGTTCACTCGAAAAGGCCTAACCCCATTGCATTATGCAGCTCAAGGTTCTAATCTTGTGCTGGTGAAGTACTTGGTTAAGAAAGGCGCAAGCCTAGCGGCAAAGACAAAAGCTGGAAAAACCCCTCTTGACCTCGCTACCAGGGAAGAAACCATCTTGTTTCTAGAAGAGTCCGAGCAGTTGGCAAAGAAAGGGAACACGGCTGCAAAAGAGAGAGCTGAAAAATCATCCACTTCAAAACCACCATTGCCGCAAAAACCGGAGAATTGTGATGGCGAAAATGCCTTGGGGGATGAGGAAGCAGAGGAGGGTGAAGTGGTTAAGAGGAAGAGTGACACTGAGGAAGTGCCTTCAGAACCGAAAAAGCGAAAAGTCGCACTTGGTCACCTTTTAAGAGCAGATGATACTCAAGAAGATGAAAACTTGTAATAGAATCAGCTGAATTGTGACCAATGTAATGTAGCAAGTGACTTCCTATCTTTTTTTTCTCTACAGTAGGTGAGGTGTGTTTGAAGCACAGACTAGAGCAACTTTATTGTACTTTTGGATTGACCATATTATTCATAGAGATGTATTTTGATAGACTTGTAAATCGTTCTATTACTTTTCATCATATTTATTGGCCATTTACAAATTTGAGCAGCAATGAGGATTTGGTGCTGATTTTTTTTACAGCCACAAATAAGGACAGTGAAATAAATTTTGCTTATGATGAAGAGAACAGCTGATTTGCATCAGTCTAATTTAATTGTTTAATTTTTCATTATGAGAAAAAGAAATTTTTTTTGGAGTTTTATTTTTCGTATGTGCAAATTTTCTTACAACAAGTACATAATATCAATTTGTTTGAACTTGTATCTTAGTAATTTAATGGAACTAAATAATTTGATTTAATTCAGTTTACTTCGTATTTTATAATCTCAGTTTACAATCTATTAAATTTACATGATTATTCAACCGACTGAGAAATAACCTAAATTTCTCCATATCTATAAATTTATGGGTTTATTAATTTTTGATAATTTTATGTTTTATTTTTTCAGCTGACAAAAGTAAAAACTGTGAAGTAGACAAATGGATGTGATGGTTTATTATGAAAGTTAGCCAAACCCAAAAGGGTTAACTTATCTCTCCTCTTTTCTCGAGTATCGACGCCATGGATTCGCAGTTGCTCTCTTCTCCAGTATCCCCTTCCTTATCTTCATGTCTTAAACTCTCTCTCCCCCTTTCTAAACCCTCTCTTCTCTCTTTTAATTTTAAATCAACTTCTTCTTCTCCGAACAAAAATTTCTCCTCTCTCAGAGCTTCATTTAGCTCCTCTCATACCCTGGCTCCGCAGTTCTCGGCTCCGCAGACACCGGCCACCGCTATGAGAGGAGCGGAGTCCGATGCCATGGGTCTGTTGCTTAGGGAGAGGATTATTTTCTTGGGAAATAACATCGACGATTTCGTCGCTGATGCTACTATCAGTCAGTTGTTGCTTTTGGATGCTCAAGACCCTACTAAAGATATTCGTCTCTTTATCAATTGCCCTGGTGGCTCTCTCAGGTAAAGTTTCTGTCTTTATCTATTGCAATGCTATTTGTTTTCTCTAGTATAATTTAAGGTATTTTATTTCAATGCTTTACCTAACACAGATTAGTGGGTTTCTCCCAAAGAGCTATAATGTATGTGTGTTTCATGGGTAATGGTGTATCCTGTGCATATTGTTAGCAAATGTGTGAAATTTTAGTTCTGACTAGCAGTAACTCAGTTGGAAAGTATAGAACTTAATTCATCTTTGGTGATTGATAGTTGGAATGATAATATGTCTCACTTATCTTGGAGTTAAATACGTTGAAAATCGTTAGATAAGGTGCCCTTTATTGGTGAGGTCACCTATGCATCCAGGGGCTTTTTTGCTTTTTGTGAAAAGTCCGTTACTACCTTAGAGAGTAAGAAAAATGATATCCTTTTATTTGGTTGGCTGCAAAGAAGCTCTTTTTTGGTGAGTTTTAGTAATAACTTTGAATGGCTTGAATTCTTGCATACTTGTTCAATCAGGTAAGGTATACCCCAAAACTCATTGTATATTTACTTATTTGACATGAACACTTTGAACTTGAACTGTAAGATTTGAAATTTATGGCTATGTAAAGAATGCTCATCATATGTTGGCCTATGGGGCCAAATTCCTTCCCTAAAAATCTCTGCTTCATAATCAAACATGGGATATACACTGCATTTTCAAGACACTCAATCAATATCTGCTAATTATAGTTATTTTGGGACCAGGTGAATGCTAATAATTCTGGTGTAGGAATAGTGACCTTTTGTTTGGTCTTCAGTGCTTGTGGTGCAGATAAGTAGGTTGCTGGAACTTTATGCTTCAAAAGTTCTAGTGATTTTAACCTCTTCTTTCTCATACATGGTATATTGTTCTTAGATGCAACGGCACATCTTGTGAACTAAAGTTACATGGGGTAAAAAGTGAAAGCACACACTTATTAATCGGAATAAATGTAACATGAAAATAACGTTATTATAGCAGTGTAGAAGAAAGTTAAAAATATCATGGATGGAATAAAAAAAGTTTATATAAGAACAGGGGCTACAAGTAAGGATTTTTTTTCTTGTGGGAGATATAAGTAGAAGTGTAGAACTGTAACTGCCTATTATATGCAAAACTTCAAAATATGAACTTTAGTACTTTTTCCACTATGGAGACTGGCTGAAATGTACATTTTTAGGATCATGAGCTCATTCCATGTCTTCGGCGTTGCTGTGAGCCCCAATAATTCTCGTAGTAGAAGAAAAGTGGTGGCTTTTTCTTTTTTTAATTTTATTTTGTGGTTTACATAACCAATTCAACGTTCCAATATAGTAGTATAGTAGTGGTAATTGAAAGAACAGATCGATACCATGTGAACTTTCTGCTCTAAACTGCTATCTACTTCTAAGAAGTGCAGATTTCTATATAAAAAAGAGCTCTAATGTCTAAACTATGACGCAGTGGGGCCAATAATTGCATCTAGCCTATGCTACTTTTTATGCTTAGAAGTTTTAGAAACATGCTATTGATGCCAATGGTTCCAAGACTTTGATTTGTAAGCAATCAAAACTTTGTGTTGTGCGGATTTTATGTGACAGAATGTGCCTATAAAATGAAAAAAAATTATGACCAGCTATGCTCTATGGAAGTTAGCTTTGGGAGGTAATGGTGATAGAATAACAGCATTCACTTCAGCATATGAGGGTAGGCTTGTAGCAGAGATGAGATTGTGTAGATAAGGGAACATGAAAGGATAGATAAAATTAGAAATGATTGTATTAGATGGAAGCTATGTGAAACTATTAGGGATGTTTAAGGCAGTGAGAATATGTTCAATGCCAACACGATGATAGTCCTGTTTGTATATGGGGATTGGAGAAGAAAAATAAGTAAATACTCCAAGTTTTTTTATTAGGCATTTATGAAATCCCAAAATACTTGTCATTCACTCAATTTTAGGTATCTTTTCCATTATTCTTCCAACTCTACCCCCATACGTGGATGCTATTAACTACACTTGGGTTGGAAAACTAAGGCATTAATTTGAGCTACTTTTAAGGGTAAACTAGTATTTTCATACCCTTGATCAATTGGTTTATTAAGAACCGTGAAACTTGTAAGTAGACAAGTAAAAAAATTTGGAGGGAATGATAATATGGATAAAAATTCTATAAAATTATCAGGAAATGCATATCTTCTTTGAGGATCACATTATTGGACTGATTAGTAGAAGGGGATCCATTTTGCCGAACAAGTTGTTATTGTCTTAGTATTTAACATCACTTGTCATATTGATAAACTGATCACCTTACCTATGTAGAAGCATAGTTGTCAAAGCGCGTGCGCCTAAGGCTCCAGGCTCACCCGGCTCCAGCCTCATCACCTAGGCGCCTCACATTCAAAATACGTGTGCCTGGATGCATCAGGCTTCATGCGCTAAAGGCGTGTGCCTGGCGCGCCGTGTACCAAAATTAGTTTTTTTTTTATTGGAAATTTAATGATTTAGGTAATTTTAGAGTTCAGGAAAGAAAAGAAATTAAAAAATAGATTGGGGGAAAAATATCACTTATGAAAGCTTATGTCCTAAATGATAAGTCAATGGTTATAAAATAGTAATAATAATAATAATATTATTAACGATAAATTGATCACTCCATCTCCGAAAAAATGATCATTTCAATTTATTTGAACACATAAGATAATATAAGTTGATGAAACATTTATATTTTTTCATGGTTTTTAACACTTGGCATAATTTCTAAGTTTTTTTAGTTGATGCGTCTAGCGTGCGCCTAAAGTGCGCCTTGTGCCTGCACCTCACGCCTAGGCTCTGGGAACCCCTGGCGCCTGGGCTGCGCCTAGCGCCTTGACAACTATGTGTAGAAGTCATGGAAGGATCCAGCTGCGCAGCAACTAATTCTTCCTGAGAAATACATCTGAAAAAATCTATGATGGACATGAGCTGATCAACACTAAAAAGATATATTTTGATTTCAAATTTTTGGAATTCATTATACATGAGTTCAAATTTGAATGATATTGCTTTCTTCTTCTGAAGACATATCTATTTACATACTTTCTAGGATCTTGTAGAGAGATTACATGTTCCAAATAATTAAATGCCTTCGTAAAAAAAGTATTGCAATGTAGTGCTGGTTGTTAAATTCGATTATTTGCAGTTGATACAGTCCTATCTAGTCTTGGTTATTAAACTGTAGTTACTATTTTGCTTCGGTAAGGGTAATCCAATCAAATACCAATGCTTATGACTAACTACTTTAGGTAGGAGTAGGACTGTGACAAATGCAAAATAATAGCTTCTTTATGAATTCTTAATGTAAAAACTATTTATGGGTGTAAAAAACAATGCATGGATTTATAATTTTCTGCAGTATTGTCCTCACTCCGCAAGTCGAATGCTTGATTAGGAGTCATATTTTTGTGTACTGTGGTTATGAAAGTCATGTGTAAGGTTGAAGTAAATGTAAGGGATGAAATTCTTAGAAAAAAGCTTTTGTTTGATTATAGGTTCACTCTGGTTTATATACGTGATATGCCTATCCATGCCATGTTACACTGTGGGAAGGCTTATAGAGAGTTTTAGTAGTTGTGTTCTTATACACACTTTTACATGGAAAGTGCGAAAAATTCCTTCTTCCATCACGTACAATTAACTCTTTATTTTAAACTCGTGATAGAATATGAATGTCACTATTATCACTACCCAGGCGAGAGGTGAGTTTATTGAGCTATTTGCATAGCTAAACAAGGTTGGAGGAGTGAAGTTAATGATATCTTTATTCTATAGTCAAGGAAAAATAAGCGGGTCTTTCCATAAAGAGACAGGAGGGGACTTGTAACTGTAAGAAGACAACCAAGGTATATAAGCTGGGACATGTGATCAAACTGAGTGTATAAGCTGCTTAGGTCTACCATTACACAAGTAGGAAACAATTAATGGTCTATGGCCAATTTCACGATTCCTTATAGGGCGATTAAATAAATTTTCTTATGGTGTTACTTTAGTTTTGTTTTCTTTGCAACTTAGGGTTGACATGGGCAAGGGTAATTTCTTCTATTGAACTAGTTTGGCCTATATGTTTGCTGATTTGGTCTCAACATTTTTATGCCAGCGCAACAATGGCAATCTATGATGTGGTGCAGCTCGTGAGAGCCGATGTTTCGACAGTAGCCATGGGCATTTCAGCATCAACAGCTTCCATAATCCTCGGTGGCGGCGCTAAAGGCAAACGTTTCGCAATGCCCAACACCCGAATAATGATCCATCAGCCTCTTGGAGGTGCAAGTGGCCAAGCAATAGACGTCGAGATTCAAGCGCGTGAAATAATGCACAACAAGAACAATGTCATTAAAATAATTTCCGGTTTTAGCGGCCGCCCAGTTGACCAAGTTCTAAAGGATATCGACAGGGACCGTTACATGTCTCCAATAGAAGCTGTGGAATACGGAATTATCGATGGGGTTATTGATAGAGATAGCATCATTCCTTTGGTTCCTGTACCTGAAAGGGTAAAACCGACTTTAAATTACGAGAAAATGCGCGAGGATCCTATGAAGTTCTTGACTCCAGATATTCCGGATGATGAGATATTCTAGTTCTTATCGTTCGCTACAAGGTACTGCCTTTCTTGGTTTTTAGAAACTGTATCATTGATTGGTTAGTTAATAAGGCTATTGCAAACTTGATCTTTGAATTGACTTTGATGTGAAATGTTGTATTGTTGGTACAAAAGGGTTGGTGGATTTGTTGGCTGCAAGAAAATCAATTCGGTCTTGTTCTTTCATACATGAGCCGACTTCAGCTTAAATTTATGATTAACATAAATTTATAATTGTTTTAATCGGAACTGAATGAAAACTGAATTGCAATTTAAAAGGGCGTACTTGGACTGAGAATTAAGTGCATAATGTTGCAATTTTTCAGTTAAATGTGATTCTTATTTTCCTTGGAACTTAGAAATTGATTCTCGTCTCAACTAGGGAGGGAGTCTAGTAATTGGCATGTTCTAATGCTTAAAAGTTGACAAATGATCCTATTCCTTAATAATTAAGGATTTAGGAAAATTGCTGTCAAATTTTAAAGGAAAGTTAATTTTAAATGAACATCACCCTATTTGAAATTCTTTTACCAAAAAAAGTATACTGTAACAAATTTGACAATAAACAAGATTCAGGGGGTTATATATATATATATATATATATATATATATATATATATATATATATATATATATATATATATATGTGGATCTTATAGAAAAAAAAGATTTGCTTATTGTTATAACCTATCAATTCTAGTGTACATTTTTTTTCCGTCTGATTCACCAAAGCTTTGCTCCGATTATATTCAGATCCGACCCGGTCGCTAGATCTGGACATTAACCCGCCGGCCCGCGAGGTCTGCCCATGCCCGTCTTTCATGGGCCGGATTTGGACAAACTAATTGGAGGTTAGGCCTGGTCCGGCCCGAACCCGAAGAGGCCTGAAGAAAGTACGGGATGGGCTTGATTTTAGTCCTAAAACTCAAGTCCGGCCCGAACTACTAAATAAATATATTAAATTAATATATATTTATTATTTGTAAGTAATAATTATTGAAATTTCTAAAATTTCTTGTAAAATTTAACTTCAAAATCCAATTTTGTGACTTATATTAGAATTTTGGTTATAATTATTTAATTATAATAATTTTTTATTAAAAAATATTTTAATTTTTTCATTATATATATTAATTGATAAGCCCACGGGCCGGGCTTGGAATTTGATTATTTCATAAAGGCCCTACCCGAGCCTGACTTTTATTTTTTATGAATTGGGCCAGGCTTAGGCTACTTATTTTTTAGTTAAGCCCGATTGAGCCTGGCCCATGCCCAGGTCTACCGGTCGCGCATTTGGCTGTGGTGGGTGAGTCTCCCAATAAGGATTTTTTGCATTTATTAGGACTTGAACTCGAGACCTTGCTTAAGTGATACCAAGCCGTGTTGGTCCCTGTGAGGGTCTGAGTTTGGTCAGAGGGAGGGTGAATGACCCTCTTTGCAGAATTAACAGACTTTAAAAAGTCTTTAGTGTAGCGTGTTTGATTATGATCCGGGGGATGGATCCGGATGATGCAAACGTAGACAAATGATTATGCAAGTAAAGACTAAGAAAATCAAATACAAGTATTTTATCCTGGTTCGGCCCTGCATACTCCAGCCCCCGGAGTTTCCTTCCTCCGAGCTTTCCACTAGTGGATTCCTTTCCAACTGGCAGGAATCAAGCCTTACGGTTTATCTCCAGATGGTACCCCCTTCCGGATGTAGGATATACCACTAGAAATCCCAATTCCTAGCTGAGTCCTTTTGTCTTTAGTAGGATATACCACTTAGATTTCTACCCAAACCTAAGCTGAGTCCTACAGGGAGATCTCACTCAAAGCACCTACTTTAAGCTATATCCCAATCTCACAACTCACCCAAGTTGGAGATCTTTACACTTTGGTTTTCTCAAGGTTTTGGTTTTGGACTTCCTCAAGTTTATAATCTCACTTGGGAATCCTTACAACTGATTTGGAAATATTTGATTCTTGAAGGAATGTGTTTTCTGATTGCTTTAGCAAATTTTCTTGATAATTGCTTTCACAAATCAACCAGCACCTTCTCAACTTGTGAAGCTTCCCTTTTATAGGCTTTGATCATAAATGTAGCCGTTGTGGGTTGTTGAACTTGTATTTAATATTCACTATTGATCAGGTAATATGTGGCGCTTCAGGAGCCGTTGATCAATCTGTTAGATAGAGATTTTGACCCGTTTGAATTCTTGGGATTGGGGCTAAAAAGTTGTCAGAGATCGTTTTCCTTGTATTTTAGTGACTCGCCAACTTTTATGCCAGTAGCTTTTTGGTGTGAGCTCTACGCGCCTTCTTTTTGGTCTAGGTGAAAAAGGTTGTTGTTACCTTTTTCTCTATCCGGTGTCAGTCCTTTGTCTTTTTTTCTGAAAAGTGCTAGCTGTCATTTTTGTCTTGCCTTAGGGAAAAGGATCTTTAACTTAAAGACCAAAAGAATGGAGGGAATGGAATTTTTGAATCATTCCCTTTGTCTAGATAATTAATTCTTCAGGATGTCTTCAGACTTGGTGTATCCGGATTTGTCTTCTTTCGGATGCTGTTTTGGGTGGTTCAAAGTTTGTTTCATTTCCAAACTTTAACCGGATGCTTCCATTTATGCTTAGGTAACTTGTCTTCATTTGTCTTGGACCTTGGATGTCTTGGATATATGTCCGGAAGCAATGACTTAGGTCTTTTTATTTGCTTCAAACCTGATCCGGATTGTTTGTGTTCCGGATCATTATTTCCAACAATCTCCCCCATTTGATGGAAACAAAAACCTAAGGCATCTAAGCATAAGGAAAGGAGTTTTTATGATCTAAGTATCATTCTTAATACTTAGTCATTTACAATTTTTACTCCCCCATAATTCTAGCATCCCCTACTCCCCCAACAGTTTTCAGTTCTAGCTTCTAATATTTTTGTGGTACAATAGCAGATTGTACTTTAGAAGCATTTTTTAAGAGAATTAGATTTTCACTACATATACTTCTGCTGTTAACAATAGTTAACATCAATGAAGTTTTTTGGATTACTAGATACAAAAATATATAAGTGAATCTAGCTATTATAAAATTTTTACAAGATATAGCTAGTCTAGCTAGTCTAATTCCTTCCGGATGCTCCAGATGCTCCTCCTTCATTTTCTTTGCCTTTCTCCCTCTTTATATTTTTCTCCCCCTTTTTATTTTCAGCTTGGGGGTTGATCACCATATAAGTTTTTCCGTCCCACTTTATCTGCCAGACTTTGGAGTAGATGGAGTAGTCTAAGTGTCCTTGCCTTCTCTGCTCTAGGATGTGATCTACAGTTGCCGGAGATAGATGCAGAGGGCGGAAGAGGTTCTGGAGTTGGGTGTAAGATCCGGTGGTGTAAGGATGCATCTTTAGCATATAATCCATATCCTTCTCGTCAAAATATAGAAAGAGAGCTTTGAGAAGAGTAGTGATGCCTTTATGTCCAAAGAATCTTGTGTCCCCAATGTGCTGGACCAGGTCTTGGAATACTAGAAGTAGTTGGCTTTCCGGGATAGATGGAGAGGAGGAGGATCCGGAGATAAATAAATTGGACAGTCCGGACTGTAATTTTTCAAGGTCTTTACCCAGATCCTTGCGGATGTTGTGGATGCTGGAGTTAACTGTTATCAGGTCCTTGTGAATATCACCCTTTATTCTTTCAATGACTGCGTCCTGGCCATTGAATTGTCCGGCAAGTTCTTCTCCAATATCGGCTATTTGTTTGATAAATAACTTTGGTAGATCTTCCTCCATGAATTTTGTCAGCTTATTCAACATTGCCTGCTGATTTTCATTGAGTTTGGGTTCTTTCTCAGTAATGAATTTTGACAAGTTTTCAAACTTGGTGTCAATATACTTCTTGAGCTCTATGGATAAATCAGTAGATGGGGACGTGATTTTGTCCATGATTGTAGTGCAGTTATTTGTGGCTACTATATTAGCCTGATTTGCAGATCGGTTAGCTCCGGCAATGATGGTGTTTATTTGTTCTAGGATTGGTTTTACCTTGGCAAGGGAACTTCTGCAAATAAGTCTGCAGTGGGGAAGTCCTCCATTTTTTACTCTATTTTCTACACATATCCCTTTATCTCCCTAATTTTTTCCTTCAAATCCGGAGGCGAGAATTGTTCAAGGAGTACCTTTTCTACGGATTTGAGGTGTTTCCATATATTCCGGAGGCTCTATTTAATGTAGCTTTCCTCATGTTCCTCATGAGTAGCTTCTTGAAGGATTTTGAGCGCAGTGGAGATCTTCCTGGCTCTGGTTGGATTGATGTTAGAGGATGGTATATTGACTGGGCTCGCAAGAGGAGTTTCTGATCTGGAGCTACTTTTGATCTCATCAGATCCGGATGACTCTTCTTTCGAGGATTCCTTTTCCTCTTCTTCCTTCTCCTCTTCCAATCGTTCCCCGGGATTGGCCTCGCCCCTTGAGTCCACTGTAGGAGTGTGCCACCAGCAGTGACATCAGCATTAATATCAAATGACACAGATTTAGGGATTACCTTATAGATTTGTGCTTGATCCTGAGTGTATGCTTCTTCTTTTCTTTCTTCATCAACCTCAACGACTCCCAGATGACTAGAAATGTCCTCAATCATCCCTACAAATGCCTTTTTAGGACTTTTAATTCCTCCCTAGGCGCATTGGTATTGTCCTCAATGCCCTCATCAGTTGCCTTTGTAGGACTTACTTCATTTGGGATCTCACTTTCCAGAATAAGCAGATTCTCCGAAAGTGGTCCGGTTCTGGGTTGGAATGGGAAATGATTAGCTTCTAGATCTTGGGTAATTGTTGCCACATCTACTGGATCAATGAGGATGGTTTGATTACAGGAAGAATTTTTGGGTCCTTCAGTTCTGAGCTTATTGATTTTATCATTGTCCTTCATGGCTTCTCTGATAATGTCATACTGTGGATCATCCGGATGAACTTCCTCAGTGGATCCGGGGACATTTTTCCCTTTAGTTCTTTTGGCCATAGCTAATTTTTCTTCTTCTGCCCTTTTGGCCGCTTCCTCGTCAACCATAATGCCAGCAGGCTTCTTCGCTTTCTTTTTCTCAGCCTTCTAGGCTTTAACTGCCTCATCAAAGGTACACCCTTTTCTTGTGAACTACTTCTTGGGTACTGGAGCTTCGTCCCCTGTTTCCTCATCATCCACCATAATTTCTGAAGCTTTTTCAGATTTCCTCTTCTTGTCCGCAGCTTTAATCAACCTTCCCCTTGGCTTAGGCTTCTCCGGGCTCTTCTTTAATATCTGAGTGCGGGTTTGGGTACCCCCATTAATTTCCTCTACCGGAACTAAAGCAAGCTATTTTTGTGCCTTTGGCTTGGTGGTTTTAGCCTTCTTTGGAATTAGGGCATCAGCCAGATCCACCCTTTCTAGCTCTTGTCTTCTTCTCATCCTTTAGCTTTTTAGCCTTTTTTCTCATTCCACATCTCTCTAAAGCTTAACTTCTTAAAGTTCTTCTCTAGAATTTCCTTTCCATTCACAGCCTGGAATCCGGAGACATTTACCTCATTTGCGATGAGGATTCTAGTGATCAATGCACCATGAGAGTTTCTGTGTTGTCTTAAGTAGTGGATGATCAGCACTGGCATGTTAACAACTCTACTCTCCACCCAGTGTTGTAGTATGCAGTGCTGGAAAGAGGACACTATGGTGAGATAGCCCTTCCAGATTAGGACTAGTCTAGCAAGTGCGTGCCGGAGAAACCTTGGCACTTTCGGAAAGTACGTTGATCATTTATCACCAAAATAGTTAGGATGCAGCCACATCTTGGGTTCGTACTTTACTTGCTGTTCATCCCCATCAACTCTCAGTTAGACCCCATCATTTTTCATATTTAGGTATTTTTCAAAAAATTCTGGAGTAATCGTTATCACCTTTCCATACTCTTGAGTTCTCAGAGCGTCATGGAAGGAGTGTACTCTGAGATTTGAATATAATTCCCTCACTAAATCCAGATAGGTTGGGCATTTGATCTTGTGAAAATCGCCCAAGTGTTGATCTTCTATGAGCTTGGAGTAAGGGCCTGTTTCAAACAGGAAATTATCTCCCAAGTACTCCGTGGGAACTACAGAATCTGATGGCTTAAAATTTATAGGTGTGAAGTCTTTATCGTTGAGAGCAGATTCTTCAACGATGTTCTTTTGGGGAAGCATTTTAGTCCTTCGTTGGTCATGATGGCTGCCATTTTAGAGGTTGAAAGAAGTTAGGGTTTGAGTTTTGAAAATTGCAGAGTAACAGTAGATGGGTGTTGCTCGCGTGAAAAAGATAGAGATTTTGGGGGGTTTTATAGGATTTCCAAAGTGAGAGTATTTTGGTAATCCAGACGCCGTTAATTTGGCTGGATTGATGGCATGGCAGGTGAATTTTTAAGAGAGATAAATTTTGTTTAGCCAGAGAATGGGAACGGTTTACTTTAAATTCCAGCTGTTGAATTTACCGTGCGTGTAACTCCTAATAGACGTTTGAAATTCAAAAAGGAACAGTTATTTTTCAGCGCCTTTACGGCCGTGTGTCCTTTTTGTTTGCTGATGTGGCAATATTCCCTCTGGAGCATAGCTAACTTCATTTCTTCCTCTCTGCCGGATTCTTTGTCTTGCTAAGAATCCAAGTTAGTCTTGAAATGTCTTCCGAATTTTTTTCAAATTGGATTAGACATTCCAATTGACTCCCGTAGCTTGCCAAATTGATCTTTACTTAATGGCTTAGTAAAGATGTCTGCTCTTTGTTCATTGGTTAGGATGTATACCAATGCAACATCCTTCTTCATCACATGATCCCGGATGAAATGATGCCTTATGTGGACATGTTTCATCCTGCTATGGAGTACTGGATTCTTTGACACATCAATTGCGCTCTTGTTGTCACACATTACATCCACACATCCGGATTAAACTCCATAATCTTCTAGTTATTGCTTGATCCATAAGAGTTGAGCTACATCACTTCCAGCTGCCATATATTCTACTTCTGTGATTGATAAAGCAACTGAAGTTTGCTTCATTCTATACTATGATACTAAGCAGTCTCCAAGGAAATGGTAACCTCCGAATGTACTTTTTCTCTCAGGAGTGTCTCTGCCATAATCTGCATTAGTGAAGCCTTGGAGTGTGAATTCTTCATTACTAGGATACCATAACCCAACTTCAGTGGTTCCTAGGAGGTATCTAAGGATCCTTTTTACTGCTTTGAGATGTGAATCCTTAGGATTGGCTTGGTACCTTGCATAGTAGTAGACTGTATAGTGTATGCAGGGCTGCTAGCTATCAAGTATAAAAGTGAACCAATCATTCCTCTATATAACTTCTAATCAACATCTTCTTCTTCACAATCCTTGGATAGGACTGTATGTGATCCCATTAGAGTGGATATTGGCTTGCTTTTGTCCATTTCAAACTCTTGAGAATCTCCTTGGTATATTTGGATTGGTTGATGAAAATTCCATCCGGACTCCGCTTGATTTATAAACCAAGGAAGAAATTTAGTTCTCCCATCATGGACATCTCAAATTCCTTCTGCATTTGAGAGTTGAATTCCTCACACATCTTTTCATCTGTAGCTCCAAAGATAATATCATCCACATAAATTTGGACTAAAATGATATCATTCTTCTTTTTCTTGATGAAAAGTGTTGTATCTGCTTTCCCCCGGATATACCCCTTGGATACGAGAAATGTAGTGAGTCTCCTACCAAGCTCTTGGTGTTTGCTTCAATCTATAGAGGACTTTCTTCAGTTTGTAGACATGATCCGGATGTTTTGAGTCTTTAAATCCCGGTGGCTGCTTCATATAGACTTCTTCCTGGATAACACCATTGAGAAATGCACTTTTGGCATCCATTTGGAACAATGTGAATCCTATGAATGATGCAAAAGCACATAGAATCTCGATTGCCTCCAATCTTACCACAGGGGCAAATATTTCTTCAAAGTCAATCCCTTCCTATTGATTGTAGCCTTGGGCAACCAGTCTTGCCTTATTTCTCACCACTACTCCGGATTCATCTGGCTTGTTCCTAATACCTATTTGGTGCCAATGATTGACTTTCCTCTTGGAGGTGCAACTAGATCCTATACATCATTCCTTGTGAATTGATCTAGCTCTTCTTGCATGGCCATCATCCAGCTTTCATCTCCTTCTGCATCTTGGAATTTCTTTGGCTCAATAAGAGAGACAAAGGCAGCATGGCTTATCATCCTGTTGAGTTTTCCTCTGGTTGTGACTGGATTTTGGACATCATCCAAAATGCCTGCCACTGGATGATCCATGTGAGTCCGGACTTCTCTTGGTAGATCTTCATGCTGGATTGGAGCTTGTTTCACTTCAGCCTCAGCTTCTTCTTCTTGACCATCATGTGGATTGAGATCAAGTGGTGGTACTTCTGGATCAAAAGATATTCCTTCATCTTCTTCTTTGTACTTCTTGACTTGGAAGTAATCAGGAATTTTGGGTTTCTTCTGTTCTCCAGAGTTTACACCTTTTGGAATTGGATCTTCCGGAGAAGAATTTCTCTTGCCTGCATGGTTAGTCTCATCGAAATCTACATGTATAGACTCTACAACAGTTTGAGTTCATTTGTTGAAGACTTTATAAGCCTTGCTATGTGTTGAGTAGCCAAGGAAAATTGCTTCATCAGATTTAGGATCAAATTTTTCTAGTTGCTCTCTATCATTAAGGATGTAGCATTTACACTCAAAGGCTTTGAAATATCTAATTTTGAGTTTCCCTCCCTTCCAGATTTCATAGGGGGTCTTTTCTAAGGTCTTTCTAATGAGAGCTCTATTCAAAAAATATAACATGCTGTGTTTACGGCCTCACCCTAGAAATATTTTGGCAAACAATTCTCACGTAGCATTGTTCTAGCCATTTCAACTATGGTCCTATTTTTCCTTTCAACAACTCCATTTTGTTGAGGAGTATGAGGGGCAAAAAAGTTATATTCAATGCCCTTGGAGTCACAAAATTCAGCAAAATGTTTATTTTTTAACTCACCACCATTATCACTCCGGATGCGTGCAATGCTTATGCCATGTTCTACTTCTATCCGGATGAATGTTTTTGAGAATTGGTCAAAGGCTTCATCTTTGCTTGCTAGCAAGAGAACCCAGGTATAGCGAGAATAATCATCCACAATGACCATGGTGTATTCTCTTCTACCTAAACTCAATGGTTTGATTAGACCAAAGAGATCAATATGCAAGAGCTCAAGTACTCTTTTTGAAGGAATGTAGGAGATGGAAGGGAAACTTTTCTCAGGAAGGAATCATAGAGTTGGGCTCCCTATCTAACCCTGTCAAGTTAGCACTTAAGATATGGACTTGACTTCTTAGGAAGTTTTCCTCCACTACATCCATATGCTTTGTGGTCCTCATCAAATTGATGTCTTGTGATATTGTTTCAGCATCTTCAGCCAATTCCAGAATTTGTCATTGTATGAATTTTATGGCTTTGGTGTTCTTTCTCATATTGTGGATCACCACCTTTAAAGCTCTAGTAAGATTAATGTTAGAAACAGAATTAGAATGATAGTTTACCTAAGTATTTGCTGATTCTGATTCTGAACCCCCAATTGGCTCAGTGTCTTGCTTGGATGACTTTCTTTCGGATTGTTCTGCTTTCGGATCCGTCAGGGCCATAAATGCACAGTGAGCATTCTGTTCTTCTTCTGTTGAAGATGAACTGCTTCTTTCTTAACTGTTGCTCCATGTGGCCATCAAAGCTTTCTTCTTATACTTCTTTTTCTTCCTCAGCTTGGGCCATTTGGTTCTGAAGTGCCCTTTTTCCCCGCATTCAAAGCAGGCAGCATCCTTCTCCGGATCTTTCTTTTCTTCCGGAGCCGTTCTTGGCTTATCCCTTCTTGAGGTGCCTTCCTTAGGCCTTCTTGATTTGAATCTTCTGGATCTTCTTTTACCCTTTTTTTCAGGAATTTATCAAAGTACTTGGCTAGTATAGCCATATCTTCTTCACTGTACTTTGATTCATTTTGCTGCTTTTCTGATCCGAAAGAGGCTGATCCGGCAGAGTCTGCCTTAAGTGCAATGGCCTTCTCCTTTTCTTCCGGCCTTCTTTCTTGTTGGTTGTATCTCTCCAATGAGCTCATCATAACTATAGAAGTTTAAGTCATGAACTTCCTCAATGGCAGTCTTCTTGTTGTCTCATTCCTTGGTGAGACTCCGGAGTATTTTCTTGACCATGTCAACTTCTGAGATTTCCTTCCCTAGCCTCTTCAATTCATTTAGTAAATTACTATATCTAGTATTCATGTTGCTGATAGATTCTTTGGGCTTCATTTTGAAGGATTCAAGCTTCTATTGTAGTAGGTCAATTTTGGCTTCTTTGACCTTGTTTGACCCTTCAGAGGTCACTTCCAGCTTCTGCCATATCTCTTGTGCAATTTCGCATCCGAATATCCTGTTCAATTCAGCTGCACTAAGAGCACAATGAAGCATGTTAATGGCATTTGCATTTTCACACAATCTTTTATAATCATTCTCATCCCATAAGCTCAAGGGCTTGCGGGTGGTTAAACCATCTACCTCATGAGTAGGCTCATTGTAGTGGCGGAGCCAGAAACTCAGAAAGGGGGGGCGGATATTTCAGTTTGATGTATGGTTGCGAAATGTATAGTAGATGTTTCTTTTAAGTTTGTTAGACGGCCTGCGAATCAGCGCGTTCATAAACTAAGGGTCAGTTTGGGATTGCTTTTCCAAACTGCTTATTTTGAAAGCTTCATTTTCATGTTTTTCCTATAAGCAGTAGATTTGATTTTGGAAAAAATAAGTCAGATAATTCCTTATTAATTAGTATGAATGATCAAATGTGTTGTTCAAAACTAAAATATGTATTTCTATTCAAAGTTTGTAAGAGCAACTTATTTTCACAACAGCTTATAAGCAATACTAAACTGACCTTAACACGGGTAACAGATTCTTTAACTTATTGAGGCAAGTGAAATAGTTATCCATCATTTCTATTTGATTTATGAAAATTGCTCATTCAAAGTATAAAAATAATTATTATCAGGTGGTTTCATTGAAATACTAACTCATATTTTTATAAAAAAAGCTCTTTTGCAATATATAAATGAATAATCAAATTTCAAAGTAAATACATAAGTTAAAGTTTTTTAAATTGGAGTTGCTGGTTGTAGAAGTAGAACCTAACTACATATCATGTCTTTAGGTATTTCTACTTTTTCATGTATTAAAAGAAAGTATTTTACCTTTTCAAACACGTATAATGTTTGAAACACGTGTAATCTTTAACCATCATACATATGTAACCAGTTAAAAATTCCTAGGCTTTCCCCTTTCTTTTCCTTCCTTTCTCTTTCTACTGTAATTTATCTAATATCCTGTTCTCTTCTCATTTTTCTTCATTCTGATTTCAGCATTTGGATTTTTCGAAATGGTTTTGTAACTTGTAATAGAAACAATAAGATCTGGTGGAAATTGAAGTTGAATTTCATATCTAAACCAAATGATGATAAGAAGAGGAGGGGCGAAATACTCAACCGAGGGGCGGACAATATATAAATTAATGAAGTTTTCCGGCGGGGGCAGGGGGTGGCCTCTGACCTCCGCCACTCCCTGGCTCCGCCACTGGCTCATATCGATCATCTTTAATGGCCATCTATGCCATCATGCTTTGAGTCTGAATGAAATTCTTCATCCAATTTTTTCATAACGTGTAGTCTTCACTGGTGAAGAGTGGAGGACAGGTAATAGACATACCCTCCGGAAGGAGCTATGAGTTTTGGAAACTCATTGTGACTCTTGAATTAAAATACGTGGACCTTTAGCTCGAGATTGTTAGATATCTAGTTTGAGCACAAGTTCTAATACCACTTGTTGGTCCTTGTAAGGGTCTGAGTTTGGTTAGAGAGGGGGTGAATGACCCTCTTTGCGGAATTAACAGACTTTAAAAAGTCTTTAGTGTAGCGTGTTTGTTTATGAACCGGGGGATGGATTTGGATGATGCAAACGTAGACAAATGATTATGCAAGTAAGTAAAGAGTAAGAAAATCAAACACAAGTATTTTATTCTAGTTCGGCCCCGGCTACTCCAGTCCCCGGAGTTTCCTTCCTCTGAGCTTTTCCACTAGTGGATTCCTTTCCAACTAGCAAGAATCAAGCCTTGCAGTTTGTCTCCGGATGGTACCCCCTTCCGGATGTAGGATATACCACTAGAAATCTCAATTCCTAGCTGTGTACTTTTGTCTTTAGTATGATATACCACTTAGATTTCAACCCAAACCTAAGCTGAGTCCTACGGGGAGATCCTACTCAAAGCACCTACTTTAAGCTGTATCCCAATCTCACAACTCACCCAAGTTGGAGATCTTTACACTTTGGTTTTCTCAAGGTTTTAGTTTTGGACTTCCTCAAGTTTATAATCTCACTTGGGTATCCTTACAACTGATTTGGAAATATTTGATTCTTGAAGGGATGTGTTTTCTGATTCCTTTAGCAAATTTTCTTGTTAATTGCTTTCACAAATCAACCAGCACCTTCTCAACTTGTGAAGCTTCCCTTTTATAGGCTTTGATTATAAATGTAGCCGTGGTGGGTTTTTGAACTTGTATTTAATATTCACAGTTGATCAGGTAATATGTGGCGCTTCCGGAGCCGTTGATCAATCTGTTAGATAGAGATTTTAACCCGTTCGAATTCTTGGGATTGAGGCTGAAAAGTGTGATCGTTTTCCTTGTATTTTAGTGACTCGCCAACTTTTATGCCAGTAACTTTTTGGTATGAGCTCCATGCGCCTTCTTATTGGTCTAAGTGAAAAAGGTTGTTACCTTTTTCTCTGTCCAGTGTTAGTCCTTTGTCTTTTTTTCTGAAAAGTGCTAGCTTTCATTTTTGTTTTGCTTTAGGGAAAAGGTGACTTGGAGACCAAAAGAATGGAGGGAATAGAATTTTTGAATCATTCCTTTTTTCTAGATAATTGAGTCTTTCGGATGTCTTCAGACTTGATGTATCCGGATTTGGCTTCTTCCGGATATTGTTTTAGGCGATTTAAAGTTTGTTTCCTTTCCAAACTTTAACCGGATGCTTCCATTTATGCTTAGGTAACTTGTCTTCATTTGTCTTGGACCTTGGATGTCTTGGATATATGTCCAAATGCAATGACTTGGGTCTTTTTGTTTACTTCAAACCTGATCCGGATTGTTTGTGTTCCGGATCATTGTTTCCAGCAAGCCGCTTACTACTTAAACCAACTTTTATTGGTATTTCTAGTGTACACTAGTTCAGTAAAACCTCTATAAATTAATACTCGATAAATTAATAACCTCGATAAAATTAATAATTTGTCCAGTCCCAACTTGGGATCAGTAAGATTCTCTAGTAAAAAATGAATCTATACTCACTTGTTTTTTTGTTAAACTTCAAATCTATATTGAGTTCATCTTTAAATCTCCTCATTGCACTTAACAGTTCGGACATTGTCTTCTCGTATTGCAACAAAAAGTTTGATATTGTTCCTTGACTAACTTTAAAATCGAAAGTTTTGTCAACCCATTCCACCAAATCTTGTTGAGTGCATCCTTAGTGATCTCTCTTATATTCGCATAACAGTTTTCGTTCTTGATTGGTCATGGTTGATTTTTGAACACCTTTTAGTTTAGCAGTCGTAGTTGATGTGATTTTAAAAATTTTCAATGGACATTTTATTATGATCAATTTCTAACCATGTTTAATGTACATGGAGAAGAAATGTGCCTTGAAACTTATTTTTGTAATTTATTTTTTGATATCATGAACTAACTTTTTACTTATTGAAAAGCAGGCAGCATCCTTCTCCAGATCTTTCTTTTCTTCCGGAGCCGTTCTTGGCTTATCCCTTCTTGAGGTGCCTTCCTTAGGCCTTCTTGATTTGAATCTTCTGGATCTTCTTTTACCCTTTTTTTCAGGAATTTATCAAAGTACTTGGCTAGTATAGCCATATCTTCTTCACTGTACTTTGATTCATTTTGCTGCTTTTCTGATCCGGAAGAGGCTGATCCGGCAGAGTCTGCCTTAAGTGCAATGGTCTTCTCCTTTTCTTCCGGCCTTCTTTCTTGTTGGTTGTATCTCTCCAATGAGCTCATCATAACTATAGAAGTTTAAGTCATGAACTTCCTCAATGGCAGTCTTCTTATTGTCTCATTCCTTGGTGAGACTCCGGAGTATTTTCTTGACCATGTCAACTTCTAAGATTTCCTTCCCTAGCCTCTTCAATTCCTTTAGTAGATTACTATATCTAGTATTCATGTTGCTGATAGATTCTTTGGGCTTCATTTTGAAGGATTCAAGCTTCTGTTGTAGTAGGTTAATTTTGGCTTCTTTGACCTTGTTTGTCCCTTCAGAGGTCACTTCTAGCTTCTGCCATATCTCTTGTGCAGTTTTGCATACGGATATCCTGTTCAATTCAGCTGCACTAAGAGCACAATGAAGCATGCTAATAGCATTTGCATTTTCACGCAATCTGTTATAATCATTCTCATCCCATAAGCTCAAGGGCTTGCGGGTGGTTAAACCATCTACCTCATGAGTAGGCTCATTGTAGTGGCGGAGCCAGAAACTCAGAAAGGGGGGGGGGGGGGGGGCGGATATTTCAGTTTGATGTATGGTTGCGAAATGTATAGTAGATGTTTCTTTTAAGTTTCTTAGACGGCCTGCGAATCAGCGCGTTCATAGACTAAGGGTCAGTTTGGGATTGCTTTTCCAAGCTGCTTATTTTGAAAGCTTCATTTTCATGTTTTTCCTATAAGCAGTAGATTTGATTTTGAAAAAAATAAGTCAGATAATTCCTTATTAATTAGTATGAATGATCAAATGTGTTGTTCAAAACTAAAATATGTATTTTTATTCAAAGTTTGTAAGAGCAACTTATTTTCACAACAGCTTATAAGCAATACTAAACGGGCCTTAACACGGGTAACTGATTCTTTAACTTATTGAGGCAAGTGAAATAGTTATCCATCATTTCTATTTGATTTATGAAAATTGCTCATTCAAAGTATAAAAATAATTATTATCATGTGGTTTCATTGAAATACTAACTCATATTTTTATAAAAAAAGCTCTTTTGCAATATATAAATGAATAATCAAATTTCAAAGTAAATACATAAGTTGAAGTTTTTTAAATTGGAGTTGCTGGTTGTAGAAGTAGAACCTAACTACATATCATGTCTTTAGGTATTTCTACTTTTTCATGTATTAAAAGAAAGTATTTTACCTTTTCAAACACGTATAATGTTTGAAACACGTGTAATCTTTAACCATCATACATATGTAACCAGTTAAAAATTCCTAGGCTTTCCCCTTTCTTTTCCTTCCTTTCTCTTTCTACTGTAATTTATCTAATATCCTGTTCTCTTCTCATTTTTCTTCATTCTGATTTCTGCATTTGGATTTTTCGAAATGGTTTTGTAACTTGTAATAGAAACAATAAGATCTGGTGGAAATTGAAGTTGAATTTCATATCTAAACCAAATGATGATAAGAAGAGGAGGGGCGAAATACTCAACCGAGGGGCGGACAATATATAAATTAATGAAGTTTTCCGGCGGGGGCAGGGGGTGGCCTCTGACCTCCGCCACTCCCTGGCTCCGCCACTGGCTCATATCGATCATCTTTAATGGCCATCTATGCCATCATGCTTTGAGTCTGAATGAAATTCTTCATCCAATTTTTTCATAACGTGTAGTCTTCACTGGTGAAGAGTGGAGGACAGGTAATAGATATACCCTTCGGAAGGAGCTATGAGTTTTGGAAACTCATTGTGACTCTTGAATCAAAATATGTGGACCTTTAGCTCGAGATTGTTAGATATCTAGTTTGAGCACAAGTTCTAATACCACTTGTTGGTCCTTGTAAGGGTCTGAGTTTGGTCAGAGAGGGGGTGAATGACCCTCTTTGCGGAATTAACAGACTTTAAAAAGTCTTTAGTGTAGCGTGTTTGTTTATGATCCGGGGGATGGATTTGGATGATGCAAACGTAGACAAATGATTATGCAAGTAAGTAAAGAGTAAGAAAATCAAACACAAGTATTTTATCCTAGTTCGGCCCCGCCTACTCCAGTCCCCGGAGTTTCCTTCCTCTGAGCTTTTCCACTAGTGGATTCCTTTCCAACTAGCAAGAATCAAGCCTTTTAGTTTGTCTCCGGATGGTACCCCCTTCCGGATGTAGGATATACCACTAGAAATCTCAATTCCTAGCTATGTACTTTTGTCTTTAGTATGATATACCACTTAGATTTCAACCCAAACCTAAGCTGAGTCCTACGGGGAGATCCTACTCAAAGCACCTACTTTAAGCTGTATCCCAATCTCACAACTCACCCAAGTTGGAGATCTTTACACTTTGGTTTTCTCAAGGTTTTAGTTTTGGACTTCCTCAAGTTTATAATCTCACTTGGGAATCCTTACAACTGATTTGGAAATATTTGATTCTTGAAGGGATGTGTTTTCTGATTCCTTTAGCAAATTTTCTTGTTAATTTCTTTCACAAATCAACCAGCACCTTCTCAACTTGTGAAGCTTCCCTTTTATAGGCTTTGATTATAAATGTAGCTGTGGTGGGTTGTTGAACTTGTATTTAATATTCATAGTTGATCAGGTAATATGTGGCGCTTCCGGAGCCGTTGATCAATCTGTTAGATAGAGATTTTGACCCGTTTGAATTCTTGGGATTAAGGCTGAAAAGTGTGATCGTTTTCCTTGTATTTTAGTGACTCGCCAACTTTTATGCCAGTAACTTTTTGGTATGAGCTCCATGCGCCTTCTTATTGGTCTAAGTGAAAAAGGTTGTTACTTTTTCTCTATCCAGTGTTAGTCCTTTGTCTTTTTTCTGAAAAGTGCTAACTTTCATTTTTGTTTTGCTTTAGGGAAAAGGATCTTTGACTTGGAGACCAAAAGAATGGAGGGAATAGAATTTTTGAATCATTCCTTTTTTCTAGATAATTAAGTCTTTCGGATGTCTTCAGACTTGATGTATCCGGATTTGGCTTCTTCCGGATATGGTTTTAGGCGGTTCAAAGTTTGTTTCCTTTCCAAACTTTAACCGGATGCTTCCATTTATGCTTAGGTAACTTGTCTTCATTTGTCTTGGACCTTGGATGTCTTGGATATATGTCCGAATGCAATGACTTTGGTCTTTTTGTTTACTTCAAACCTGATCCAGATTGTTTGTGTTCCGGATCATTGTTTCCAGCAAGCCGCTTACTACTTAAACCAATTTTTATTGGTATTTCTAGTGTACACTAGTTCAGTAAAACCTCTATAAATTAATACTCGATAAATTAATAACCTCGATAAAATTAATAATTTGTCCAGTCCCAACTTGGGATCAGTAAGATTCTCTAGTAAAAAATGAATCTATACTCACTTGTTTTTTTGTTAAACTTCAAATCTATATTGAGTTCATCTTTAAATCTCCTCATTGAACTTAACAGTTCGGACATTGTCTTCTCGTATTGCAACAAAAAGTTTGATATTGTTCCTTGACTAACTTTAAAATCGAAAGTTTTGTCAACCCATTCCACCAAATCTTGTTGAGTGCATCCTTAGTGATCTCTCTTATATTCGCATAACAGTTTTCGTTCTTGATTGGTCATGGTTGATTTTTGAACACCTTTTAGTTTAGCAGTCATAGTTGATGTGATTTTAAAAATTTTCAATGGACATTTTATTATGATCAATTTCTAACCATGTTTAATGTACATGGAGAAGAAATGTGCCTTGAAACTTATTTTTATAATTTATTTTTTGATATCATGAACTAACTTTTTACTTATTCAAAAATAATAAACTTGACAAATTCAATTAATTACTGAATATATATTAAATTTAAAAATTTAAAGATCATACGTAAAATCTTTTTAAATTAATAAATTATTAATTTATCGATATAATAATATCTCGATAAATTGATAAAATATCTCAATCCTAATATTATTAATTTATAAAAATTTTATTATATATAAATAAAAAAAATTAGACATATTTCCTATGATCACTCGTGCAATTACTCAAAATATCTATTTACAACCTATCATTTATAGTCGATGTACATAGTGTAACACTTACAAATAATATTGAGGTTGGATCTTTAATATTCCTCAGAATTATACCAATTTTAACTAACATTATAATACCTAAATTAATAATTCCGCCAGCCGACAGCTTTTTGGTCAAACCCTTTTTATTATCTTATAAACACGGTTAGGTATTTCTTAGTTATACATTAATTGAGTAAATTATTTACAAAAATGTACAGTGTCAAATTTTTTTACTTATTTTACCCCCTCTTACATCAAATTACTCTGATATTTCTTAGCTTATTAATGTATTAAAAAATTTCAATTTCTACCGTTCCTAATCAGTATTTATTTACTCTTCGGATTTGTCTGTAAACATAATAAAAATGAAAACCTAGCTCAAAAAAACCAAGATTCCAACAAAATCACTATAGTGAGAAAGCTGAATTATATCTCGAAGAGAGGATATACGAGGAAGATATTCCACATCCGAGCAAAACATATTAACTTTCATTTCAAGTTTCCGATATGTTTGATCAATAACTTTCAGTGAATAAAACCAATCTGAAAATTTAAAAAAATGCACATGTAAATCATTTCCCCAATTTAACTGGGAAAAACAATCCAGAAGAATATGAAAATTTAAGAAAATAATTGAAAAAGAGAACTGGCTCAGACAACCTTTGCCATATGATTCATCAATCTACTACCAAACCCTCGAATTCATTAAACAATAAATAAGGGTTAGCAGCCGTAAGTCCGGCCTTTTTTCTGTCCTCGTTGCCAGTATAGATCGCAAAATTTACAGTAACAACACTGAAATCAAAAGAAAAAACAGGAAAATTGCAAAGAGATAATACCAGTCCCTCTGGTTTTCATAGGTAAGCCGAACTCGACAATGACACCGATGAAACTGACTCTCTGGTTGATATTATACCATTCAGTTATGGTAAAACCGACGTTGAATTACGAGAAAATGTACGAGGATCCAATGAAGTTCTTGACTCTAGATATTCCTGATGATGAGATATTTTAGTACGTATCATTTGCTACAAGTTCGTTTCTGGATTCTTAGAAAAACTATATCATTGATTGGTTAGTCAATAAGTTATTGCAACTTTTAGCCTCAAATTGACTCTGAAGTGAAATGTGGTGTGTTGGTATAAATTGATTAATACAACTAGGTCTTGTTTCAATACAAATTTCTGATTGTCTGAAATTCAGACGGCATAATAGTTGACTAATGGATAACTCAACATCGAATTTATAATTGGCTCAATCAGAAAATTGAATTGCATTTTAAAAGGCATAAGAGTTGACTAACGATAACTCAACATTGGACTTTAACTAAAACTTATGAGAGTAATGCCATATTAATATCCAAGTAGTGACACTTCATGACATCCGATCAATTTTTACCATTCATCTAATTAGATGAAAAGGAGATGAAGGATGAAGATGGTCTAGATATTAACGAGTATCAACTCTTGGATGTTAGTACTTATCTTACCTTAATAACAAGCAAAATAGGAAAATTATAGTCCATTTTTTTTTAGCAAAGTCAATTTTAAAATTTGAACATGACACTGTTTGAAATTCTTTTACTAAAAAGAAAAATTGTAACAAATTTGCAAATAAACAAGATTCAGGGTATTTATATAGATCGTTAAAAAAAAGATTTGCTTATAAATAATATAAAGATTGGATCTTCAATATTCCTCAGAATTATACCCAATTAACTAACATTATAATACCTAAATCAATAATTCCGGCAGCCGACAGCTTTTGGTCAACCCTTTTTTATTATCGTATTGCTAATTATATAGTAATTGAATAAATTATTTACAAATGTACAATGTCAATATTGTTTTACTTATTTTACTCCATGTATACCGATATTTCTTCACTTATTAATATTAAAACCCTTTTTAATTAGAGGCACTGCAGAGGTAATTTTATATGTCTTGACGTTCTAGTTGCTGAGTCAATATTGCCTTTCTACTTGTCCAGCAAGTTTTACACCAAAATTGAGATTTTTCTATTCTTTTGAAACTATCATTCGGTTCAATATATGTCTACAATCCATCAACGCACAAAAAACTTTTCCTAGTTTATATACATCTCACGGAAGAGCTTTTCCGTGCGTCGACGGATTCTAGATAAATAATGTGTCATACTTGACATCTTTTCATACATTTGTATTTCTATTTTACGGAATAGAATTTCCACCAATTAAACGAACATAAGTGACCAAAGAATTAATACAATTGTTTGAAACTGTTGAAAGAGAAAGGCAATTAAACTAAGAATATACTTCAGCTAATTAAATTTTAGTCCATTTCTGCAAATCCTTGTCCTAATTACAACTAGTTTGTATATATTTTAACAACCAAACAAAAGTTAGCTTTTTGATGTCACGATCAAGTTGGTCCATCACTCTCAACTGCCTCAATCTAAATAATGTGCATATTACGTTAGAAAACAACACATTTATTGCCACTCAATAAAAGATTTTTCTTTTGAGAGCTAGTGGTAAACAAGAGCTTTTGCTGTAATTCTTTTTTGGATTCAAATTTTAATTCCACTGTCACTTTATATTCTTTTATCAAGTCTACAAATCAAGTAGAGTTGAATAACGCGTGGACAAGAGTGATACTAATTCTCTATATCCGTTGAACAATCAACTGTCTTATCTAAGATGAATAGTTTGATTTGTAAAACCATTAACATAAACAATCCAAATATTAAATCTATCGGAGAAAAATAAGAATGATTGTTCAATGAATTTACAACTGACCCAACTAAGTGTTCTTGAACCAACTTAAAGCTTTCGTACAATTCATTGCTTCATCTAAAAATGGATCACCACATCCATGTAATAAATTGGAAAGAAAAGTGTGTTTTCTGCTAAGAATGGATCTCCAGTAGTACGTTAGAGTCTTCGTAATTGAAAAAAAATAAATTAGTTATTCCTATTTTAATGTCCGCAGTAGTATCTCTTATTCAAACTTTCACACGCGTATTATTTTTTTATTCTCTCTTTCCTATTTATTCATTTTTTTCTTGCAAATTATCTCATGTCTGAAATTGAAAAAATAACTATTTTTTTTCTTATAATAAAATTAAAGCAAAAGAAAAATATTCTCTGTGGTTTTGAGATTTTCCATGAATATAGCCTCTTCTCATGTTCCTGAATTTTTAAAAAAAAGAAAAATATTTAGTTGAGTGATGACTTGGTGATTAGTTAATAATAATTATATAAATGGGTAAAAAGAAAAGATTATAGCCGTTGATTACCGGCGTAGGTTGAAAAGAAGAAGATGAAGACAAAGGGATAATACATTGGAATCTCATTGTCAAAATACCTCACCCCTCTCCGGTCCCCCACTCTCTTATATTTTTATAAAGGTTTTAAAAACCACGCTAGTCGGGCGATCGAGGCTTCGAACGCTTAAGTAGAGTTTGAGTGGAGCCTAGGCGACGTCTAGGCGGATTTATAAATTTTTTATTTTTTATAATTATTAATAGATAAAAGTATAAATTAAACTAAAAAATTAATTATAATACAATAATATTTTATAAAAAATATAATTTAGCATATGAAAACATAAGCCTTAGTTAATTTTTACATAAAAACACATCAACATTAAAATAAATTCCTTAAAAATAAATATCCTTACTATTTTTTTGTGGTTTATAGTGTACTAAATCTCGGTTTGAGATTCAAAATGAAAATTGTATGGTGAGATTATTTTATTGTACATTAGTTTTACCAACCGTGCTACCTTTTTTGAATTGAAAAAATTAAACTATAATTATTATAGGTATCAGTATCTTAAAAATTGGGGAAAAATCGGATTAGACGGTGCCTAGGCCGAAAAAATCGGACTAGGCGGTGCCTAGGCGGCAATATGTCGGTCCAGCACCCGATAGCGCCCGAAGAATGAAAAGTCGGGCTACAAGCCTCAAAATAGCGCCTAGACGGAGTTAGGCGGAGAGTTTTAAAATACTGATTTTTATTTTATTATAATATTTCCATTATTATAATTTCATTATTCTCCACTTTGATATATTCGGTCATCATTTTTGTACATAAGTAAAATACATGATCTTATTCCTTGAAAAATAAATAAAGTGTGAATGAATAAATAAACGAGTTTTTCATTAGCAACTCAGAAGAATGAGTAGTTAGACGAGCGAAGTTTAAAATTATCTTGAAGCTCAACTTGAGTTCACTTATAATCTAGCGAACCAAGTTTGAGTTGTGGTGCCCTTTTTATAAACACATTACATATAGGATATGTTTCATATTCTATACAAAATTATTTGTGTATTTCTAATACCTAATATAATTATTTTGACTGATCAAGTTAATAGTGTTAACAAAATAATTGGCCGTTGGTCGTTTTGGTTCCTTTGGATTCTCTTCTTCGGTCAAAGATTCCAGCTTTACAATCAATCACCACTCAACTTTTCTTAATGTATTCTATGATAAACTCTTCTTGCAAATATACAAAAACAATTTCTAACTATACAGTATAAGCTAAATAAGCAAAAATTATTGTACATTGTCGGTTTTGAAGCTCACAAATATTAATCCGAACTACCAAAATATATAAACAAGAAAACATTTGATTGAATTGATACTTGAATAAGCATTTATAAATATCATACAAAATAGTCAAATCCAAATTCAAAATTCAAGCAACTCAAAGTTAAACAAAAATTACAAATTCTAGTAAAAATTGTAATGAAAAAGTTAAGAAGGTTAATTTAACTTAAGATGTGATGTGAATAAACTTGGTAAAAATATAAAAAAAATAAAGTTCATACCAAGGAGTCAAAACTGGAGAGATTCAGAATAATATTAAAAAGAGTCAATGATTGGAGAGAAGTTAAAAACATTGTCCCAATTTAAGTTTCTGTGATTTGTCTTGAAAAGAAAGGATTCCATTCTACCATTAACAAGTCAAATCCGAGATTTTCCTACTCCAAAAATTATTCATAAAAAAAACACTAATTGTTTCATCAACAGAGGAATCATCAATCAAAGGTAGTATTGTTTTTTTTTTTGGTTGGGTGAGATGGAGAAAGATTGGAAGTAGAAATATTTGCCCTCCAAAAATGGCAGAAGGAAAAGGGTATTCAGAGATGTATAGAAACACAAGTGAAGACTTGTTTTTAAAATCATTAATGGAGAATTCAGTGAGTATGCCTGTTCCTACTCTTGATATGCTAGGCTTTAAGAACATTTCTTCTCATCTTCATCAACATCATAGCTTTCGAGTCGACAGCGAAGAGCTCTTCAAAACCTGGCTCACCAATGGAGAGGCAAGCTTTTAATTTTTTCATGCCTGATTGAAAAAAATAATCAGTGTTTAATCAATAATCAAAAAAATAATCAATATTAATTTTGCAGAATCATGACTATAATTCATCAAGCATAGCGCATCGAACCCGACAAGCATCAAGGAGGTAATTCACAGTTTTTAGTGAAAATCCTGTACTTTTGTGTATTTAAATCATTATCGATTCATAGTATCAGCAAGTATGTGTTTTTAGATCCATTTCCTAAAGTTAATCAAAATTTCGGTTCATGTTACACTGTTGGAATTGCAGGATATCTGCTGATCTATCAAATTCAATAAGTCAACAGCCTCCACAAAACAAAAGCACAAATGATGTAATTGTCACACAAAATGATTATCAAGTACCTGAAACTCCATCCTCTGATCTCAATCAACAATCTGCCAGGTATTTCCTTCAAACTTTTCTGATCGTCATATCCTGTTATAATTTCTATGCTACATTCTGATACTTTTTTCTGATTTTTATTAGTAATCCAATTGAAAAAGTTGTGCAGCAAACCAGTAACTTGAATTTCGCTAAGGTTCGTTTTCGATTTTCTCATCAGATATTGCAACCTCAGCTAGATTGAGTTTCTTGTGGATTTTATGGTCATTATCCTTTTTTCCAGGCCTGGTTTCATAGCTCTCAATCTATGACAAGAAGCCGATCCTCTGAACTAAGGTATCAGTTTTTAGTACTTTTATATCAAATCTCAGTACTTTTATGAAAACCGAACGTTGAGATTGTTTTCATTGCAGAAAGAGGTATGCCGCAATGCAGAGTGCTCAGACATCTATAGGAAACGGCCCAAGCAATTTGAGCCAAGAATTTGCTGATCCAGTAGCTCCACAAATGGGAGATTTTGACCGAGTTTCGTCTGTGGTAAGCATGTTAAAGGGAACACTCGAAAGGAAGAAGATCGGTAATCAAATAGAGAAAGACAGTCCTGAAGATAGTTACAATGCAATTTACCATGCTCAACAAGTACTAACAAACTCTAGTTTTGATCAAGAAAATGCGAACAACAGCATACTTGAAATCCCACAATCTTTTCAAATTAATGATGGTGGAGGGTTTCAAATAGTTCAGGGAACTGCAGAAATTGATATTGAAGGTTTCGTTAATCCAGTGAATCCAATTCACCAAATGAGCATAGTTTCGAGAGAACCGTCTCAAAGTGAATCTTCTGCTGCTGCGCCTGTTGTTTCATCTGGTTTTGATGCCTGTGACGGTCCAAGCATTTCAAGCTCAAGGAAACCGGTTGAAAACAACAACGGTTCAGAAAAAGGCCCTCAAGCTAAAGGTATGCAAATTTCTTATCTAACTGTCAAATCTTTATTTTTGGAACTTTAAGTTTTAACCTTTGAGCTACATTGAATTGCAGATTTTAGAGAGCGAATAATCGAAAACTTGAAGGATGACAGAAAAGTAAGCTACTATCTGAAATGTTCAACAAAAGATTTGATTTTTTTTTCTCATTTGGTTTCTAACTGATTGATATCATTAGAGGGGAGGGCTAGTACGTTATGGATCTATGACATCAATTGGTTCAGGTAACTTCAGCAGTAGATTTTGATTTTTCACTATGTTCAAGACTATTAGTATAACTAAGAACTGAAAGTAAAAACGTTAAGTTGAGGTTATGAATTTGTGTTAGTTGTTATAGATCAAATGATTCTTTCTTACAAATGCAAAATATGCAGTGGACAAGGGAGATCCAACTAAAAAACGAAGGGTAGAGCGCTCGAGAAAGTAAGATAAAATGTTCTACTCAACAGTTTTGGAATCTTTTCACTGTATTAATGAGTTTCTTTTGAAAATGCAGAATGGCAGAGGCCAAGGAAAGGAATTCAAGCCCTGCAATACCATCTGATATGCAATCCGTGTTAAAGCGGTGCGAAAATCTTGAAAAGGAAGTGCGGTCTCTTAAACTTAATTTGTCTTTCATGAATAGGTAAGGAGGATAAATCTGGAATTATTGAAAATTGTTAGTTTTTTAAGCACCTCAAATTTGATGTTAACGACTATCAGGAAGGATTCAGAACAGACAAAGCAGATAGAAGAGCTTCAGAAACAGAACGAAGATTTGGCAGATGAAAAGGAAAGACTTCTCGAAGAGATTGAACGGATCCTCTCCCAGACAGGCAAATTGTGAGGACTCAGCAAATCTGTCATAAGCTGCAATAACTATGAATTAACTCGAAAATGTGTAATATTTCAGCATAGTAAGGAAAGAAATGCATAAATATAAGTATGGCAGATTCTTATAAGAATACCATGAATATACTACAAAATCAAAAGCTCGTTGTTGGATAAGCAAACTGGTCTTATTTTTATTTTGGAACCTTTATCATGTGTTGCTTTCTGCGGCCCAAAAACCGATTTCTGCCTGATTTTAGGAAAAAAAAAATGTTCAAATACTTTTTGAGAAAGCAAGCAGATACATGAGACACTCCAAAATCGCCCTTAGAAAAGCAAACCGTTCAAGCCGTTCCGAAAAATTATATAACGAAATAGAGGCGAAGATTGGACAAGTAAAGTACTCTAGTGAAAAGATAATAAATCTTATAACTTATCTTCAAATACAATGATGCTAGTTGGTACACATAGTTGTTTTGTATCTTACTATACACTGAAGATTTACTTCTCTCAGCTTTATGCATTAGCTCCACGTAAGCATGTATTCCGATATTACAATCTCTACAGAGATGTGAATGTACAAAAATTCATCCTGAAGTAACTAGAATTAGTTCTTGAGCCAAATGCTGAATTAGTATTTATATATACTGTAAATTTCGGGCAGTCCAAGCCTTTTTGCGTACTGGATTACCAACCAACCAACAATAGAGAAATATGCAACAAGAAAACAAGCACGCCTCAAGAACACCATTTTAACATTTGCCGCAAATAACTGTGCGATATATGTTTTGGCCAACCGTGATTTTATATGATGTAAGATACTTATGAGCATCATGGTGATCACAGAAGTAAAAAGACCAGTAATTATTCCTCCTACTGTTCCCAGCATCCAATTATTACTCTTTTCTTTCTTTTGCTGAAACCAGGAAGGAAAAACCTTTACGAACCTGAAGAGACAGATAAAAGGCAATTATTCACCAGAATTTCATATCGATCATTTCAAGAATATGTGACCCAACTTTACTTTCAACCAAAAAAATCACTTGGGCAAATATGAGACGATGAATATGAGCAAAACATAAGGGCCAGATCATTAAACACCGTATCACCCATCTGAACACATCAGCACGCAGAAGCTCTTTTCGGTAGAACCTCAGTAAATTAGAAATTCTAGCAGCATTTTCAAGAACAAAAAAGAGTAAACAAACAATTCAAAATGCAATAATAAAGAAGCTTGTTTTATACTTGCAATCATAGTTGTCAAATCGGGATTCGAATCGAGAATCAAAATCCAAATTTTGTGAATCGAGAATCGTGAATCGAATCGTAAGATTCAAGTTCGAGTTCATAAATAAATAAAATATAACATTTAAAATGTTGAACTTACAGATGCTATTAAATTTCAGTCTAGATATGCAAGTTTAGAATTCAAAGAGACTTGTTTTCTACTTTTCCTAAATTAGAGACTAATTTTAAAGAAAAGTATAGACACAATTTGCTTCAATGCGCAATTGCTCCACCGCTTAGTCGTCGCCAGAAGTCCATTGTTGGCAACGTGGCGTTGGGTTCCTCCATTCGAAGACTAATTGGTGGAGCAATCGACTTTGGCAAATCTTTTATTTTATCATCTTGAAAGTAATATGCTTCTACTATGCTTTCTTATATTTTAGTTCATGAATCGACCAAATCGGTAGAATCGTAAGATTCGGCCGATTCGCCACTGAATTGGTTCTGAATCGTAAGATTCAGGGTGAATTTAGATTCACCCCATAGATTCGAATCAATTTGGAGTTAAATCGAATCGAATCGTAAGATTCTTATCCAGAATCGTAAGATTCTGATAACTATGCTTGCATATACAACCCCAATTATTATCGATATGTCATCTAATCAATGTATGACCTATAAAAGTTTATCAATAAAAAGAGCACACTAGAGAGGCTGCGTAATATGAGCACATCCATGTGGCGGATACGAATTAAAATAATGCAAATACAAGTAAAGAAGAATACTCGCACTTAATGTCTTAATCTAGTGGTTGAGACTGAATTTGTGACTCTAAAGGTCATAGATTTGAACATCATCCGGGGTGGGTTGGGGATTTTGCTTTGTATTTAATATTGTAAGCGCATTTGTGCAAATTTTTTTAAAAGAAAGTAAAGAAGAATACACATAAATACTTCTCCAAAAATAGGACCTATCTCTTACATTCTGGTACTTAAAATATACTTCAGCACTGTAGCCCTCAATGTCATTCCTTTTTTTCTCTAATTAAGCTTATGAAATTTTGTTAATTTCCTATTCTCCTCCTATAATTAATCTTATGAAATTTTGTTTTGGAAAGTAAAAATCTAGTTTCAAAACCAGATCAGGTTTGATACTAGCAATTACACTGTTACCTTAAATTTTACATTCCTTTTTCTAAATTGTATTAAAAACATCACAATTAGTGACAGAAAAAGGTAATTTCTTCTCATTATAATATATATAATAATGAGATTTTGGGAAAAGAAAAACATGATCCTTTCTACGAATTGCCTAGGCAGCGACCTGCCCAGGGGGCTTTGAGTCACTTCTTCCTAGCCTAAACGCTGTTAACAACAATGGCAAGGCTAAGGCTAAGGCTTGTGTTTCTTCTACTAAAGCTATCAATAAAACAAAAACCAAAATATTTTACCAAAGAATAAGGGGAAAAAATCCTGATTCATATATTAGAGTCAGATAATAAAAAAAAGTGCAAACTAAAGCCAACAAGCAGAAATATACAATTTTCAACCCAACATGGTGAATTGCCAAAACTACAGAGGATCGTTGATCAGAGCTGAACAAAATATCAGGTAGAAATTAGGCCAATGGAAAATTTGCATGAAATCTCTAAGGATCCACTATCAATATAGAGTAATTCATTATTCATGTTCCTATTTTTTAATGGGTTTGTTTGCCAACCACGAAATAATAATAATGAAAAAGAGAGCCGGTAAAAAGATGGGCCTTATGATAAATGCAAACACACAAAAGAAAATCATTCGAAGGGAAAAAGGACCTCCTACTCACAGGACAATATAGCGTCTTGTCATCTCAAATAGAGACGGAACATTTGCTTGACATGGAAAGAAGCCATCACGATACAGACTCACTGTGGAAAAGCCAACAGTGTACCAGCAGTCATATGTTTTGTTAACCTGATAAGAGAATAGAAAGAGTTAATTAGTAGTCCAGGTCTTAGTAAATTTTTGGCTTTAATCATGTAAATGTGTGCTATCAGACGTTTCTAACAGCTTATTAATATGTACAGCATTTCAGTTAGATGGATTACGCAGGTGACAACAAAAAATGATCCTGATTTTAAACACAAGTGAAATTAAAAGTTGTACAAATCCCACCTTGAATTTATCTTTCATGAACCATGCGGCACCAAAATTGGGCCTACAATTTATAGGAAGGGGCTCGTTTGGAGCCTCTGCAAAAGCAAGTCGTGTCTGACCCAAAGAAAAGTCTTTATATTCCACCTGTCATTACCATAAGGAAAACTAGCATTAAAAACAAATCAATTCCGAATCCAATAAGAAATTAACATAGCAGATCACCACAATAATAAAAAGATTGCGGAATGAAATATAGATGCATTTACTCTTAATGCATTGTTCACTCTAGTTACTACTGCTTCTTTACTCTTGAAAACATTTAGTCAATGTCATTAGTTTCAGTGAAACTTGCATAAGCCAAATAAACCTAATTTGATGCAGGGGTTACCATTTTTGTCATACTTTCATGAGTTTTGTATGAAGCATCACCAGTTGTCTTTGTTTAGCAGAAGGTAAGAATCCCTTGTTAAAGTAACCAAAAAGCACTCCTGAGTACTGACCTAGCAATCTATATTGATGTAATGTAAAAGCATAAAATATTTACAAATTCTAAGCAGTTGGATTGTTTGAACTCATCTTAACGCAAGAGCTGAAACTGGAAAATTGATGAGCTACAAAAAAACATATGATACTGAATGAAGAACCATATTATATAATCCAGATTGCATGTCATTTTATAGGATTAAATGCTCAACATATAGCCGATCCCACCTAGTTTGGGATAAAGGCTTGGTTGATTGATTGAAATGCTCAACAAAAGTATCATTTCAGAGGTTAATGTACATTGTGCAGATAACATGACAAGCTATGTACCATACGTGCAAGAAAAGTACGAAAACACAACCAAATAACCTCAGATGCAATCCATTGATTCCATTATTGTGATGGTATTAGGACCAAATACATAAACAAGAGCATTGTTTTCAGCTATTTAGCACGGAAACGGGAAAGGAAACGTTTCCGAAAATCGGAAACGCACACTGAAAACGCAAAAAATAACGTGATTTCAAGTTTCCAAGAGGGAAACAGAAACGGGAAACATTAGCGTCTAGGAGTTTCCGTGCTTCCTAGGTCTTCAATAGAAAGATATATCACCTCAAACACTGATGCCCAATAGTAATCGTAACGGCAGAGAAATTTACTTCCTTTCAAAGGATAAAAGACATGCTTGGCTTTATAATTCAACAATCCAAGTTCGCAGACCTTAGATGATTTGAGATCCACGCCTAGAGAAATCAAAGCAACCAAAATTTAGCTTGAAATATCAACATTTTAAAACAAAATAAGAAACAATAAAGCCAACTAGAAGAAATCGAATAAAAAGTTTCTACACATAAAAATTCCATCTGCAAGTTAATGAAACCATAAAAAGCAGCATAGACGAATCTTACTCTGCTCGAAGACATTGCACTGACCTGCCTTACCAGATTGGTGCAAACTTTAATAGCTGATTATTTATGTAAAAAGGATGGCTCTTTAGCTTTTTGAAAGTGAAGAAAACATATTATAGCCTTGATTTAATCACCATTTCCTTATAAAAACCATTGATACGAGAAAAGGCTTTTAAACTAAGAACACAAAATCAGAAGTTCACTGAGCTCAAACTGTTAGATAGATTTCAATTGATACGAAAAATGGACCATTTTCATGATTCCACAGTTCCTCACAATCCAATAAGAACTTAAACAAAAATTTGCCCAATGCATTGATCAATAACTACTATCTCAAATGAAAATAACTACTATCTCAAATGAAAATAAGTAGGCATGAAAATAAACCCAACTCCAAGGAGTGAATTCAAAGAGAAAGAGAAAGACTTACTGCTGGAGAGTATTCTGCACTGAGACGGAAAATATATGGGAGAAGTGATGGAGAAGTGGCCAAACAGAACTGCAATAAAAGCTATGAAGATGGATGCAGAAAGGAAGAGCAAAGTGGTGAGAACTAGGGCTAAGATCAATCGAAACGTTACGTACACACAACTCTTCTTCCTCTCCACTGGGGTTTCTCTTTCTTCTTCGGAATTCATTTCTAACTACAAATCACAACTCCAAAAGCTACGCCGACTAAATCTGTTATCTGTCAGAAGCATCAACGGCCGACCACCGGAACCATTTGACCGGCGATCCAAATAAGCACTATCTCTGTTTGTGCGCCCAGGGACAAAAAAAATGTCGCTGAGACAGATATTCTTTTTTATTAGTATTTTCCATTTTTAGATTTTTCAATTTTTTCCAATGATACTTTAAGAGGCTGTGTTGAGATAAATCATAAAAGTAAAATCTTACCACTTTACTAATACAATAATTTGGTGCTTTGTTATTTTATTTTTTATAAAATATTTATTATTTTATATTTTTTTAAGTATAAAATGAATGATGGTTATCTTAATTTAATGGTGAAAAAGATAAGGTAATGATTAAATAAATTAACTATAGAATATGCCTAATAATTTATAAGATTCATAACTTGATATAAGTAGGGGTGAGCAAATGTTAATTCGGTTTAAAAATCGGATTGAACCGACTCAACCCAAAATCTGAATTAATAAAAAATAAGAACCGAAATCGAATCGTACATAGTTCGGTACGGTGTAAATCAAATCGTGTATAATTCAGTTCAAATTTGATTTGGTTCAGTTATAACCGAATTGCTCAAACTTTATAATTTATAAACTTATTTGTAATTTATTTTTTCATTTTAGGGTTACACGAGAGAGATTTAAAGTAATTTTATCTTAATATATGTTAAATTTATGGTAATTAAACTTTAAATTTATATTTACAACAACAAATATAAATATTGATACAAAAAAGCTATTAATGCAAGTGTTATGACATACATATATAATAAATTACTGAATGGGTCATATTTTTAAAGTTGTAAATGAAAAAAACTCTTTCCTCATTAGGATTAATAAAGTTAAAATCTCATATTTCTTATTATTATTTACTAATTAGTGTGTTGTATATCATTACTATGATTACGATGTTAGATATAATATATATATAATATTTATTAATTTATTCTTTTCGAGTTTTATTTCTTTTTTTGTTACAAAAACCGAAACTCAATTTTTAAGAATTTTAAATACCCAAACCAAACTAAAATAAATTTCATACAATTCAGTTCGGTTACTTTTATTCGATTTCGGTTTAAATTTTAATTTCAGTTCGATTCTGCACACCCCTATATATGAGAATAAATCATATAATGGTTAAAATTAACATATCACAATGCAAAAAATAAATTAAATTTCTTATCAAATATTGATGAACATTAATGTAAGGTAAAAGGTACGGTAATTTTATTTTTTATAAAGTAAAAAATATCTTATCCATTATTATCATTAAATTAGTGGGATGAAGTTAATGGCATGGTAAGTAAAAGTACAATCATCATAAAATAACTCAAATATTGAAAAGAGATGACAAAACTTTTTAATTTGTTCATGGTTGAAAATAATTTTTAAAATATAAAATTAAAGGTATATTTTATAGTTACTTTATTTAATTATTATTTTGTCTTTTTTTATTATTGGATTAAAATAACCACCACTCATTCTATAATAAAAAGGTACAAAATAATGAATACTTTATAAAAAATAAAATAACCATAAAAAATACCAAAATTAAATCATATTATATTACTAACTTTATTTTTTATGAAATAATTATTCTTTTGACCTTCATTTGTCATTAGACCAAGCATATAAATAAGTATCATGATTTTTAGACTCAGATCGATTATTAAACCGATAAAAATAATGATTCACTAATTTTAAATTAAATCGAATTTAGTTCGAATTAAATTAAATTTTATAAATTAAAATAAAAAAATAATAAATTTTAATTATGATATATAAAATTTACACATTTATAAAATAATTATGTAAAATTGAAAAGTTTAAAACAAAAAAGATACATTCAACTTAGTTTTTATACTAATAGTAATATATTGATTTAATTTCAAATAAATTTTGTTTTATAAACTTAAGATTATACCGTATTAATGATGATAAATTAAGCTATAATTATCATTAGTTGTTAATATTTCCATGAAACTAAATCATTGTCATGTACACGTTTTTAATTGAAAATGCCAACATTTAATGTAGTAATTCCTGCCAACAAACATTAATTAAGCAATTGCTATATTATTTTCTAATTTCTAATAGAGGACAATAAATGCTAAACGCATGTTATTTAATTTTCTTGTCAATTCCCAAAATAATTAAGGGATATAAACCGTCTTTTAACTATATTATTTTGGATAGTCAAACCGATTTTTCATTTCAACCAGCATGTTTTTAAATTGATTGATCAGTTTAATTGACTGTTAATCGGTTTTTAACTCAATTTTAAATCGTAAAAAAATCGATCGAACCTGTCACCGGTTTCGATTAAATCCAATCCGATCAATCTAGTCCGGTCCGATTTTCACAACTATGATAAATACCGCTCATGTTAAATATTGAAGTATGAAATAGACTAAAAAAAACTTTGAAGTACTGTAAAATCGTGTATTCTATGCTTATTTAATATTTTTTATAATATTTTTTATTTTAATTTTTTTATTATAGAATGAATAATGATTATTTAATAAAAAAAATAAATAATAATTAAATAGATTAATTATAAAATATGATACTATAAAATGAAAATTGAGATATATAATATGGATAATTTTCACTATGACTCTAATTTTTTTAAATGATAACTTTTAGTTTTGCAAAACGCAAACTCACCGTAACATTATCTCGTAAGCTCCCACATCATGAGCGGCTTCAAAAAGAAAAAAAAGGTGCTTCCATTTCCCTCTTAAAATACTGGCGCCTGGCTTTCTCCCCCCTAGGGTTTCAAATTTCCCAATTAAATCTCGCTTCCTTCCACTGCAATTTTTTCCCAATTTTCCACCTCGATCCAAATCTTCCTTTTCGTTCTTGATTCCACTAAATGGCTACGGTGAATCTCACTGAGGGCGCCATAACCAAGATTACGACCGGAGGAAATGTGGAACTGAAGCCAGTATTGCAGGTTACGGAGCTAAAACAGGTGCAAACCAAGCAGCCGCAACAGAGTGACCGCTTCCGCTTGATTCTATCTGATGGGTCTCATTTGCAGCAGGCCATGTTGGGTACTCAGATTAACCACCTGGTTAAAGATGGAATCTTGCGCACTGGTTCTGTTGTTCAACTGGTTCAGTATACCTGTACCACCGTCCAAAGCCGCATGTAAACCGTCTTTTACCCTTATTACTGCTTTTGATTTAATCCTATTGCCTTTTTCTTACCCTAAGAGAAGAATAGGTTTAAAAATAATTGCGCTTTTGTGTAGCAATTGGCTGAATTTTGATTTTATCATACTGTTTTTGTTGCATTCACTTCACTGATTAGATGTCCCCCTATGTGAAGTTCCTGGTCTCACATGATCTTTATTATACACATTGGCTAAAATTGGTTTTCATTTTCTCTTTGATGTGCACTGTTTAAAATGAATATTAACCCACTTAATTAGGAATTTCGCTGTAATTGATTGGCAGAAAAATGTATTGGCATGCCGTGTTGTTGGTTTGATATCAGTTAAAAGAGGGAGCTTGTTAAGATTTTTATAATTTTTGGGTTTTGTTGAAAGTCCATTTGGAGTTTCAGTTTTCGTAATAGTTCTGAGGTATAGTATCACATGGCTCATCAATTTTTAAGTGTACTGTTTCATACAATACATTCTTAATTATCTTCATATGGGATTTTCGGAAGGTTAAGGTTATGAGAACTTGATTACATGGAAGTGCTCCTATAAGATACCTATTTGTATCCCTGCTGTTTTGATTAGCTATGCTGTCCATTATTGAATCATTTAGAAAACGAAAACCATCGAAATCAACAGGACTCGGGATATAGGTTGTAAACCACAAACGGGGGATCGAAATCGCATACAGGAATAGATTGAACGAAGAACATTGAGCTTGGAGGCTTAGCAGCTGCTTATAAAGAGAAGTGGGCGCCGCCTAGCTAGGGTTTCTGAGGGATACGCTGGTCCTCATGATTCGGATATTATTGAATCATTTTACACTTGCATTGACTCAAATTTCTCTATGATCTTAACGAGCATGGGTTGGAATTGCAATGCCATTCCTCGCTTCTTTGTTGCATATTATTAGTGCATGATTATCAACCTGCTGATTAGGATTCAGTCAGATTTTTGGCTTGTGCAAACATGGCTCTTTACTCATCTGTATATGCCTTTTTATCCTTAATAAAATTCTCAAGGGAATACAAAATATCATGTGATCATGTTCTATATGATCCCTTATAAAGTTAATACTGGAGGAGCCTTTGGGCGATATCGCACACTAAAAATAACTAATAAACTAGTATTCGTGCATAGTGCTTCTTAATTTACTATTTCACAATCATTTTAGATCCTTTTGAAATTTTAGTTTTTATTCTCATGTAGTAATTAATGCAAGTGGAGAAGAGGATGGACTCTGTAGTAACTTTAAAATTTTGCTTAAATCCTTATATGTTTTTTTGTTTGTCGGGGTTATCTAACATTATGATTCGTTTTCCTTTCACAAAAACAGGATTATCATCATCCTTGAATTGGTCGTAGTACTCGATGAATGTGCTCTTATTGGGAATCCAGTTTCAACACAAAAGCCTGTAGGGACTTTGCAATCCTCCACTAACCAGCCAATTAGCAATTCAACAAATTCTCCATCATTTGGTGCTAATCTCGGTGGAATGGCCGAATGCCCTAATTTGGCTGGGGCATCACTGCCAAATCCTAGGATGAATCAGTTCCAGAGTGGTTTCAATTCCAACAATTTTGAACCAGGAAGGTACGGCGCAACAAATGTGCCTCCATCTCATGCAAAAGTGGAGCCCGTTGCAGGTCTCTATGGTTCAGCTCCAATGAACCGGTCATACAATGAACACAACACGAACAGTCACAGCCCTAAACAAGAAGTCTCAGCAACTCCTGGCACTTTTTCATACCCCAATAGGTCAGCATATCAACAACCACCTCCAATGTATTCTAATCGAGGACCAGTCTCTAGAAACGAAGCTCCCCCTAGAATAATGCCGATTTCTGCACTCAATCCTTATCAGGGAAGGTGGACAATTAAGGCAAGGGTGACAGCAAAGGGAGAACTCAGGCACTACAATAATCCCCGTGGTGGCGGCAAAGTGTTCTCTTTTGATCTTCTTGATTCTGATGGCGGAGAGATTAGAGTAACTTGCTTCAATGCTGTTGCTGACCAATTTTACGACCAAATTGAATCTGGGAAAGTTTATTTAATTTCCAAGGGAAGTTTAAAACCTGCGCAGAAGAATTTCAACCACCTTCATAACGATCTAGAAATATTCCTTGAGAGCACTTCAACCATTCAACCGTGTTTTGAGGATGACAACTCAATTCCAAGGCAACAATTTCATTTCCGTCCCATAAATGAAATTGAGAGCATGGATAGTAATAGTGTTGTGGATATAATCAGTATTGTAACTTCTATCACTCCAACAGCTACAATAATGAGGAAAACTGGCACAGAAACTCAGAAGAGAACCCTCCATTTAAAAGACATGTCAAGCCATAGTGTTGAGTTGACTTTGTGGGGAATCCTGTGCAATGCAGAAGGACAAAGGTTGCAGAGTATGTGTGACTCTGGTCTTTCTCCTGTTCTAGCTGTGAAATCTGCTAGGGTTAACGATTTTAATGGGAAGACTGTCGGGACTATTGCTACAAGTCAACTATTTATAGAGCCTGATATTCCCGAGGCTCTCCGGCTGAAAGAATGGTTTGAAAATGTAGGGAAAAACGCCCCTTCTGTGTCTATATCGAGAGAAATGCTAAGTTCGGGTAGGGTCGATGTTCCAAAGACTATTTCTCAAATTAAGGATGAGAAATTAGGAACTTCTGAGAAGCCTGATTGGATCACTGTCAATGGGACTGTTATATTCGTAAAGGCTGATAATTTCTGCTATACAGCTTGCCCCATCATGGCTGGGGACCGGGCTTGCAACAAGAAGGTCACAAATAATGGAGATTCAAAGTGGTTTTGTGAGAAGTGTGATCGTGTTGTGGATGAATGTGACTACCGTTATATACTGCAGCTCCAGATACAGGATCATACTGGAATCACATGGGCAACTGCATTCCAAGAGAGTGGTGAGGAGATTATGGGTATATCTGCGAAAGAGCTGTATTTGTTAAAATATGAAAAACAAGACGATGATAGCTTTTCGAGAATTCTCCGGCAAGTTTTGTTCAGTAGATTTGTGTTCAAGTTGAAAGTAAAGGAAGAAACTTTCAGCGATGAGCAGCGTGTGAAATCCACTGTGGTAAAAGCAGAAAAAATGAACTATTCGTCACATTCTAGGTTTCTCCTGGATATGATGGAAAAGTTTAAATCAGGAAATCTCGCTTCTTCCAGTGCAAAGACCGATGCTACCCACTCTGACCTTGTAGGAATCAGCACTGGAACTAGAAGTCTTGGAGCTAGAGTCGGAGGGTCATTAGGGAATAGTAGCTATGGCAATAGGGAATTTGGTTTAGCAGCAAATCAAGTGGGTCAGTATTCTGCTGCAGCCCATCTCTCTTGTAATAGTTGTGGTTCCTCTAATCATAACTCTTCGAATTGCCCCAGTATCATGAATCCAAAGCAGCCTCCTGGTGGTTTGTATGCCAGTAGATCGACTTCTTTTGGTGGTAGTGGTGGTACAACAGGTGAATGCTTTAAATGTGGTCAAATGGGTCACTGGTCGAGAGACTGTCCCGGTACTAATAGTGTCAATGCAGCTTATGGTAGCAGTCCTATGGCCTCGGGGAGGTTTGGGGGCGTGTCAAAGCAACAGGTAGGTGGCTTTTGAAATTGTGGAAGACGGGGCATTAGAAGATTTTTTGAAATACCTTGTGTGGTTTGTGAAACCTCATCACAAATGGGTGATGGGGGCTTTATGTGTTTTGTGTTCGTAGTTCGGGTTTTTGAGCTAGGTTGTACAGGATGTTGGGACATGGACAGCAACTGCATTATCAGTTCCAGGAGATATTTTGGCCTCGATTGTTTGCTTCTTTGCTCCATTTACCGTTGCTGTTCAAGTAGTTCCTACTTTGTGGTTGCATTATGCTTTCATTTGGCTAAATTAATCATGCATAAATGACTTTTAGGTAGTTTTCTCCAGAATTATGGAGATATATAACAACTGCACTTGTGGAAATCTTCGTTATGCTTTTAGCAATTGGTACTTTTCTTTTGTCAAGTCTAGATGACAAATAATTTCGTTTTGATATTCACTTGGAATGGAATGCATGCTATTGTAAGGTAGGTCCAGTATATCTAAATCCTTCCAACTGCCCCTTTCAATTTTGACTTGTACTTGCAAGTCCATTCAGTTTGGCAAAAGTGCATTCGAAAGATGCTTCAACTTGGTAAAAGTGTATCGGCAACTGCTTCAACTTGGTAAAAGTGTATCGGCAACTGCTTCATACCAAGGGAGTAAATAGTGCACTACACGTGCTTAGTGTACACGTGAAATGCACGATTTGCTCTATAACTATGAACATTAGCATGAGGCAGTTTCGAGGTACACTTTTACCAAATTAAGGCAGCTCTCGGATACAATTTTTCCAAGTTAAGGCAGCTTTCAGCGTGCTCATGCCACCAACTTTTGGGTGTACTATTGCGAAGTTGAGGAAGTTTACTGGTATAAGTCAAAGTTGAGGGGCAGTTTGCAAGTTTTAATCCTTATTTAAAATGTTAGGGATAACATACCCATTTAAGAACGTAAAAGTTATACCATTGACATAAAAGCAATTTCCAAGAGAACCGAGTCTGACACCCATTTAATTGATTTAAATGTGTCTTATTTAGCTTATACTAGTCACAATTCTGATATCAATACACATCGGTTGGTGACGAAGTTGATTCAACGGCCTTTAAGCCAAGAGGATCCCATGATTTTCCATCAGCACCATAGTTGCCACCTGTAATGCCCCTCGACTGGGCCAAACTATACCCTTCAGCAGTAGCATCAATGGCCGTCTTTTTCAATCGGTGCCTCTCAGCTCTAGAACCAATCACTTGTCCTAATATAGAAGCTCCAATCGTCAAAGCCATAGCTGCTTTAGGCATCAAAACAGACTTCCTTAGCATAGCTATAAAGGGCACAGCTGCGTGTATTGCAGCAAACCAAGATAACGAAAACTTCTTAGTATGTTCCTTCCACACACCCAAGGGCACATTCACTGCCATCCCCAACAAAGCAATGGCAAGCATCTTTTCAGGTAGTGGTTGTGGACGCAGGTTTTTAACTAGGGCAGTCCTAGCTAGGGCTGCCCTCGCAGCAACTATAGCAGGTGGACATCGTAGCTTCATGCCTGGTTGTAGCTGAAAAGTTGATGCCACTAGTGGAAGTACATTGCTCACAGCTCTGTATGATTTTGCAATTGGACAGTTGCCTGTTTCTAACCACTCGTTTCCAAGCGCCTCGTGTTTTGAGGTATCTTGTCCCTGAATAACATAACAAAAACAGAATGTAACTAGACCTCGAAGTACCACAGACACGCTTTTGTTTTAATGAAGAGTCATAGATATCACCTTGTATAATTTACATAATTAGCATCCCAAATAACCCCTTTCTAGCTTACAGGACATCCTTTAATAGATACAGATTAGTAATTCTAATGAGTATTGGATGGACAGAGTCTAAAGAACCTATCAATAATTGGTAGATTCCCTGAATTATATACCATACAAGACCTTTCCCCTATTGTTTGGTTACATGATCTCTTTGACAATGAGTAAATGCTAAAGGATATGTACCTGAGAAGATTTCTCATTCTTGTTGTTTGGTTCAGATTTCTTCTTCCGATTTTTCAATTTATCATTGAAGAAACCAAAGCCAAATGGTCCACGAGGGCCAAATGCAGAGAGACTGATAGTAGCAGCTCTTGCGGCCAATGGATTGAACTGGGGCTTAGCGTCTGATTCTGATACGCTATGCTGAATACTAGACCTGCTTGAGAGTGGAACAACACCATCTTTGCCATGGAAAAGCTTAAATGCTGAATCAAAATTTGGACCGTCCTCAAAAATTGGACCTTTGGCTCCTCTCACCTGGATAGCGTTAACTTCAGTAAGCAGTTTATTTAAACAATTGAAATAAAGTAACGAACTACACAAGAAAAAGTGAGGTAAGAAGATGCTGATGACAACAATAACTACTTACAGGACTTGGGCAAGTCACTGTAGAAAAAGAAAAGCTAGTCGGCTTGTTGATATTCCTCAAAAATGGGCATCTCTGGATTGTATTATCATCAAATTGGCAATCAGATTTATCCTCATTTATTCCCTTAAACAGAAAATCCATTGTTCCAATCTGAAAATTCAGTCAAAAAAGACCAGCTTCAAAATAATTGATTTTTTACATATAACCTAAAATGATATTGAACCAGAATGAACTTTTTAAATAATTACAAAACCACAAACCCAGACATTGCCAACATATACAGTAAACACAGGGCACCAAGCAACTTGAGAAATGAACCGTTAAACTGTCACAGATCAACGAAGAATAATATCAAACAGTCCAGATGAAGACTGAAGAATGACAAGAAATGAACAGTTACGCTAAAAGGAAGTAACTAAAACAAATAATTCGAAATTAAACAAGCAATTATTCAATTAATGATTAGGATTACAACTTGTTCGAGTAGGCAGAAACAGGTAAACCCTTTTCTCCACCTTCCAATTAATCCAAGAGCTCCAAATATTTCAAAATATGTGAAAAAATCAAACAATAATAAGCCAAATCGAGTACAAGGGATATGAAAATAAGCGTATCCTTATTGACACAGGCAAAAGGGGATGAACATGAAAAATAAGAAGAAATCTATGTTCGATCAGATTGAATTGAGGCCAAGGAAATATAATTGAAAAGGCAGAGCAAAACGGAGCAGATGGAAAATACATGAAAGAAAATAAAACAATGAATCGAAATTTCGGATCAAAGCATAAGAAACAGAAAATTGGGAAATTGAAGGAAGAAGAAGATTGTTACCTGAACGGAAGAAATGAAGACCTTTGAGAACGTGGACACGGACGCGTGGTGGACACGGACGCAAAGCCAGTCGAAAATGTTAATTTAGAATTTGTGATCATTATTATAGCCATTGGCAACTGGCATACATATTTGGGCCGAAAAAGGTTGGGTGCCCAGCCGGACCTGACCGGAACGGATCCCACCGAATATTTTAGATATATTAATGATTTTTGGTAAGAAAAGGCCATATATATACTAACGAGTAGAGACAAACTCTAATAAAATTATGACTAGAATTAGGTAAATCTTGTTGGGGGTAGAAAGTGGCGCTTATCGGGGCGGGAAATGCATTCTTCATTTTCATTAAGGTTTTGGAGAAAAAATTTTCTCCATCCCCAGAATTTGGGAAAAAAATTTTCCCCATTTCCCACCGGGGAATCATCAATTCCCCGTTAACGAAAAAATATACTAATTTTTTTGCCAAAGTAATATAAACTAACATTATTTCATATTGATATGTCGAAAAAATTTATACAAGTTATATAATTTGTAAAAATAATTAAATAAAACTAAAAACAATACAATATAATTGATATTAATTCAATTGTAAAATCAATTAACTGATTAAAGAAATTATGTTAAACATTAATTTTCAAATAAATTATCACTTTTTAATATTAATATATAGAAATTAATAATTTTAAATATTATATTATTATATTTTACAATCTACTTTTAAGTTTAATCAAGAACTTTTGTAAAATTATTGATAGTACTTATAAAAAATTAGTTTTTCTTATCGGGTTCGGGGATTTATCGGGGTTTGGGGACATAGTCCCCATCCCCATCCACATCCACATCCCCATTAAGAATTCGGGGATTAAAAAATCTTCATCCTTAATCCGTGGGGATTCTCCGTCCCCATTGGGGCGGATCTCCATTGAGTTCGAGAAATCTCCACCCCACTTTTAACCCTAAATATTCTTAACAAGGAACCCTACTTTTTCATGTAGGAAACCATAAACTAACCACACAAAAAACTATTAGAAAAAGGCAGTAGCGATGTCACGGACTCACGGCGCGAAATGGGGTAGGGTATCATAACATTGTTACGAGCTTCTTTCTTTTCTTTTCGTCTACAAGATTATCAATTTCCGGAGGCTAGAGTGAGATAACGTCCAACCTTATTTCTTGTCGCCACCTCTATAAGTAGCAAACACAAAACAAAATTAATCATAGTTATATTTTTGTAAAAAAAATTGAATAATCAAATATTATACAATTTGACAACCCAATATCTTGTATCGAGCTTTATGATAAAAAAATAGATTTAAAGAGATAACGTAAAATAGAGCAATCATAAATTTTAAGAGTGTGGTTTAGTGGTACTAATTTATCCTTAAGCATCTATCAGGGTTTAAATCCTGAGATATATATAAAGCAACCTTAAATTTTGGGGCTAGTCATTCTGCCCTTTAAAGCACCCGTAAATTGACGATCAGAGATTTAATCTGGATGTGGACATGACTTAAAGATATCGTACGCAGTTGTTACCCATACAAAACTCCTCATAGTGAAAATCAAAAAAAGAAAGGAGCAACCATAAATATATGCATTCTATTAACTCTTTTGTGAGCGACTTGGGCTTTTGTAAATATATTATGTCCTTAACTATATAAATTTGGAATAATACGGAATAAGATTACTATCTTTATCTTTATGACTTTACTACTTCAAAAATTCAAAATTGTTAACCGCTTCCAATTGTAGTAACTTAAGGAGTAGTATTTACAAAGAGCTAGTCGAAAGTGTTAAGTTGTTGGCTATCAGGCCCAAAGCAAGCCCGAAGCCCACAAGGTCAAAAGGCCTGGTATATAAGCCATTCAACAGGAGAAATTAGGGTATGAAAACCCTAAGAAAGCTCAAGCCGCCTCTTTTATTCTCTTCAAAGTACTCCTCAATGTTCTTGATTCTCTTCTTATGATTTCTACTGGATTCCTGAAGCAATCCGTTGTAATTATCTCGATTACAACGATAATCTTTATAACTGCTGAAACCGCCACAAGAAGTGCTATAAATAAGAGGTTCCTATTCTATGATAGGTATATATGGCTATTGATTAATTCTTGAGCGATGAGTTTTTAGGGTTTCTGTGTTTGAGAGATCATTGAGTTTCTATAAACCATTTTAGTGCTAGTCTTTCTGTTTTGGGTTATACATTCTTGTTCTATGTGCATAGTAGTGCTAGGGTTTGGGAAACTATTTGTAATCGTTGTATGTTGTGAATCTGATCCTCATCAATAAAATCTTTCGCAGTCTCTTTCAATAAAATCGAGTTATTTCTTTTCATGCTTTACTTGTCTGTTCATATTTGCACCTTTTGAATCTTTGAGTTGTATCTCTGGGTTTAAAATCCCTCATATCTGAAACTTGTTTAGAATATGTTCATAGTGATCTAAGGGGTTCTTCTTTTGTTCCTGAGTCAATTTCTGGATCTCAGTATTTTGTGTCTTTTATTGATAATTTTTCAAGGAAAGTTTGGATCTATTTTCTTAAAAATAAGAATGATGTGTTTGATAAATTCTTGGGATGGAAAATGTTCGTTGAAAACTAACAAAGTCTTTAAGATTAAAATTCTTAGAACTAACAATGGCCTAGAATTTATTAACAATCAGTTTAACTCTTATTGTATGGAAAATGAAATAATAAGACACAGAACTTGTACCTACTCACCTCAACAGAATGGGTGGCTGAAAGGTACAACAGAACCTTGTTAAACAAGTTAACTGTATGTTGTTTGAATCTGGCTTAAGCAAAAGGTTTTGGGCTGAAGCAGCCTAAACTGCTTGTTACTTGATAAATAGATCCCCTAGTTCTACCATGGAGTTTAAATGACCCAATGAAATATTGTACAATAAACCTGTTAACTTGAGTCACCTTAAAGTGTTCGGATGTGCTGCATATATTCATAATAAAGAGTCTAAGTTACACCCTAGAGCTAAGAAGTGTATTTTCATAGGCTATCCATCCGGAATTAAGGGTTATAAGTTCTGGTCTTTGTCTGATAATAAAGTTATTATAAGTAGGGATGTTGTGTTTAATGGAAATGATTTTCCCAAACTTGGTTTGAGGTGGAGTTTGACAGGGTTGAACGGGAAACTGACAATCCTGTTAATGAACCTCAAGCTGATATTAATAACTTGAATGAAAATGTTTATGATAATAAAACTGAAGTTGTTAATAATGAGAAAAATCAATCTAATTCTGGACTTAATAGTTATCAATTAGTTAGAGATAGATCTAGAAGGAAAGTAAGGCCTTCTAAGTATCATGATTCTATTGTTTATGATTGTAACTATTCTAAATTTGCTGAATTTGTTGTGAATGTTGCTGATTGTGTTGAATATGTTGAACCTAGAACTTTCATTGAGGCTAAACAGTCTAAAGACTGGTAATAAATGGTATGCTGTTATGCTAAGTGTAATTAAGTCTTTGAATAAAAATAATACCTGGATTTTAGTTCCTAAGCCTAAGAATAAAAGAATAATAGGCTATAAATGGGTGTAAAAGGGTGTTTAAAAGAAAACCTGAAATTCCTAGTGTTGAAAAAGAAAGATCCAAGGCTAGACTAGTAGCTAAGGGATTTAGTCAAGTAGATGGTGTTGACTTTCATGACATCTTTTCTCCTGTTGTAAAACATGTCTCAATCAGAATCATTTTGTCTTTGACTGCTTTGTGTGACCTTGAGTTGGAATAAATAGATGTTAAAACTGCTTTTCTCCATGGTAACTTAGAGGTAGAAATCTATATGTCCGAACCTGAAGGTTTTATTTCTAAAGGCAAAGAATATTATGTATGTTTATTGAAAAAAAATTCTTGTATGGTTTAAAATAGTCCCTTAGGCAACGGTATCTTAGATTTGACCAATTCATGCTTGACTTGAATTTTAACAGAAGTATGTATGATTCTTGTGTTTATTTAATGAAATTGAAAAATGATTTCTATATATACTTATTGTATGTTGATGACATGTTAATTGCATGTAAACATAAGTCTGAAATTAATAAGTTCAAGCTTACATTGAATCTGAATTTGATATGAAAGACCTAGGTCTCTAAAAGGATTTTAGGAATAAACATTATAAGAATAGGGCTAAGGGTACTCTTTACTTAACTCAAACTGATTATATTGATAAAGTTTTAAAACATTTTGGGTTAAGTGAAACTAAATCTGTTTCAACTCCTTTAAATTCACAGTTTAAACTAAAGGCTAGTTCTAAACCATTAGATAAAGATGAATCTGCATTCATGTCTAAAATTCCATATCAGAACTTGGTAGGTTCCTTTATGTATGCTACGGTTTGCACTAGACCTGATTTGGCTTATGTTGTGAGTGTTGTTAGTAGATTCATGAGCAATCCTAATAAAAGTCATTGGTTTGTTGTTAAGTGGTTGTTTAGGTACTTAAAGGGTTTTAACAATGTTAGTTCGCTTTATAAGAGAGTCTTAGATGGTAATCTTAGGATAGAGAGTTACTGTGATTCTAATTTTACTGCTGCTTCAGACAAAAGAAGGTCTGTCACATGTTATTGTTTTACTTTGGGTGGTAATGTCAGAAGTTGGAAGTCTAGTCTTCAGCACATTATTGCTATCTATACTACAGAGGCTGAATATATTGCCTTAACAGAGGCTGTTAAGGAAGTCCTAATGGTATAGAACAATCTAAGGTGAAAATTCACTGTGATTCTCAATCTGCAGTTCATTTATGTAAAAATGCCATGTTTCATGAGAGGACTAAGCATATAGACATAAAATTGTATTTTATTAGGGACATTGTTAATTCTGGTTCTGTATGCATTGAGAAAATACATACAAATGTTAACTCTTCTGATATTTTGACTAAATCTGTGCCTATTGCCAAATTTCAGGGTGCTTTAAAGTTGTTGCAAGTAGAGCAGTTTCAGGGAGATCAAGTCTGAAGAATCTGTTGTTTTACTTTGCTGTTTTTATTTCAAGTTTTTTTTTGCTGCTACTTTTAGGATGTTGTATTTTTTAGCAAATAGTTAATCTAGATTATAATAGTTGGTTAGATATCTAGGTTATAATGGACTGATTTTTGGTGGATGTATTTAGTAACATGACTGTGAAGCTGAAATTGGTGAAGTTTGGTCCATAACCAAAGGTGGCGATTTGTTAAGTTGTTGGCTATTAGGCCCAAAGCAAGCCTGAAGCCCACAAGGTTAAAAGGCCTGGTATATAAGCCATTTGTTGGTCCCTATGCTTACACTCAATGAGTCAGAGGGGGGGTGAATGACTTACTCAAAAACTTAATAAACTTTTTTGTGATAATATTGAGCTCCGCAGAGTAGCTCAGTTGGCTGAGTGAAATTTTTAGAAAAACTTCAAAGTAAAGAGCACTGAGATTTTTATAGTGGTTCGATAACTTGTGCTTACATCCAGTCCCGAGAGAGAGTCTCGGCTTTAATTCACTAATCTCAACTCCTTTACCCTAGGCGGAGAAGCCTTTCATAAAATCCCCAATTACAGTAAGTACCTTCCAAACTGCAATCGCTTACCCGTTGAGTAGAATACCCTCTTCTATCAGCAACTCAATAAGAGTATAAAACAAGAGCTGGATTCAACTTATAAAATATTGATCCAGTTACAATAATAAAATATTATAATTCAATGATCTATTCTATTCTCTCTTGTTCTAAAGCAGATTCTCGCTGAGTAGATGCTTTCTTGCTTGAACTTCTTTAAAGCTTGCAAATTGACAGAGTTTTAGCTTCTGAGAAATTTAGTGTGATCACCAAGTTCTAATGCTTGCCTTCTTGCTCTTTTTATAGATAGATTGAGAAAGTAGTCGTTGAACTTACTTTGGCATCTTCTGAAATTGACAGCTCATCTATTCACCCATTGCTTCTTTAAATCAATCCATTAAGAGATAGAATCACACCGTTGTGAGATAGAAATCAATCTGTTAGAATGAGATTCGAGCTTCAACTTGAAACCTTTGTCCTTTGATGCCAGTCTTCCGTTAGAGAGAACTCGCGTTGACTTACCACGTGTCTTCTTTCCATTCCTTCTGGTAATCTGACATGTTGCAGAGCACGCGATACTATTTGTTGATCTGCAGAATTGCCCAAATTGGCAAATGACTTTTGCAACTTGAATATGGAAGACTTTGTCATTTTCTTCATTAAACTGGGCATTGTTAAAGCATTAATTCTTTTTGTCTTTGTCTCATTAATGTCCTACAAAAAGCAACATTAAAAGCAAAGATCCCATTTTACCTTAAATGGTAAGGTCAGTACCTTTGACAGACATAAAATAACTCAGCAAAATAATGTATCATAAAGCACAGCTAAAACAATTTCTAAATATCAAGCGCTGAGTGAATATTACTTAGTCACCAACTAAAGTAGCTACTCAGCCAAGAACACTCAGAGTTAAACTAAATAATTAGGTCAGCTGAGACTTGAAATTCTACCCTTGAATTTACTAACTCCCGTACAACCATAAATTATTTATTTTAACACGATTATTGATTTAATTAACTCAACTGAACTTAATTGTTATGATAAAAACTTAAGCACTACTGAGTCAGTCCACTGAGTCAGTCAAACTTGTGGTTGGTTCAACACCATTCAACAGGCCAAATTAGGGTAGGAAAACCCTAAGAAAGCTCAAGCCGCCTCTTTCATTCTCTTCAAAGTACTCCTCACTGTTCTTGATTCTTTCTTATGATTTCTACTGGATTCTTGAAGCAATCCGTTGTAATTATCTCAATTATAATGGTAATCTTTATAGCTGTTAAAACCGCCACAAGAAGAGCTATAAATTAGAGGTTCCTATTCTGAGATGGGTGTGGCTATTGATTAATTCTTGAGCGATGAGTTTATAGGGTTTCTGTGTTTGAGAGATCATTGAGTTTCTGTAAACCATTTTAGTGCTTTTCTTTCTGTTTTGGGTTATGCGTTCTTGTTTTATACACATAATAGTGCTAGAGTTTGGGAAACTGTTTGTAATCGATGTATGTTTTGGATCTGATCTTCATTAATAAAAGCTTCCGCAGTCTTGTTTGATAAAATCAGATTGTTTCTTTTCGTGCTTTACTTTTCAGTTCACATTTCCATCTTTTGAATCTTTGAGTTGTATTTCTAGGTTTAAATTCCCTCGTAGAAAAGGATATTGGATAATTTTCACAAATATCAAGTTTAAGTAGTTCAAATGTCAATTTGTACCACAACCATAATTCTAATACATAAATAAATCTAAAAGCCATATAAATAGAGAGATCATTCAATCAATTGATATTTATGTAACACATTTTTAGAAAAGTAGCTTTTGTAGCTTTTAGATATTTTTGTAAGAATTACTCCCTCCATTTTAAATTTTAATGCATTTTTAATCATATTTTTTCTAAGGCCTAATGCATCAATAGCATCCTCAACTTGGCACAAAAAATCTACTATCTCCCTAAACTTTGAAAGTGACCCCGTAGCTACCTCAACTTTGAAAAAGTTTGTCAGTTTGCTCCCTAAATGCCACGTGTCACCTTTTGATTGGAGAGGAAAAATCTTAAAAAATGATATCTATGAAAAGTCAAACCAACCAGAAGCTGACACGGGGAATTAATGGAGCAAAGTGGTGCACTTTTTCAAAGTTGAGGTAGATGCGGGGTAACTTCTAAAGTTCAGGGAGTCAGCGGGTTTTTTGTGCCAAGTTGAAGATGTTGTTGATGCATTAAGCCTTTTACTAATTTACCCATGTATTAATTAGGAGAGATATAAATGATTATGAGTAGTAATTAAGAAGAAAGAGAATTTTTATATAAAAATATAAAGGATAAATTAGTCATTTTAATATTGTAATAAATATTTCATTGAGTTTGATGATTCGGTTAGTATGTCAAACTTTTAAAAATGAAAGGAGTAATTGTTACAACATGAAAACAGTATATCGAATGTGTACGCACAAAATTAAAATTGGAAAGATTTTTCTTGGAAAAAAAACAATTGATATTCATATGTTACATATGTTTGAAAATAATAAAATAGAAATGGTTTAGAAGTAAGTTAATTTTGGATTGATTTCAAGATCCCAAAACTCATTGTTGATTAGAGCAAATACAAAATTACCCGAATTATACATTGAATTTTGTGTATGTATATTAGTATTTAAAAACCATTTTAAGGATTTTTATATTATTCGTTTAACATGGTTGTTATCTTTAATTAAATTAATGAAGTAGATGGGCAACACATAATGGTGGTGTAAATAACTATTGACCCGTTATCTCATCTAAATGAACTTTCCGTGCCAAGTTATGTGCCAAAATATTAATGTCACGTGGTACCAAATTGAAAATGCAAAAAGAAAATGACTTAGCTAGTTCCTTACAACCCAAAATTATTGAAGATAAATAAGACAAGCCACTATCATCATTACATAAAGCATCATAAATAACACTACTATCAATCTCGATAATTATGTGAGAGTAGCCGAGACCTTTGAGCCAGGACAGAGCCTCTCAAACCGAACATGCTTCCGCTTCTTCAATACTCTTATATGCTTCCAAACTTCCTGATTTTGCACATATGAAGTTTCCTCCAGCATTACGAACAATCAAGCCATAGCATACGTACTTACCATCGTTAAAGATCGTCGCATCAGAGTTGCACTTCAAATATGGGACATAAGGGCATTCCCATTCTGCTGAGGCCGATGACAATGCTTGCTGCACATGGGGAAAGGGAGCACCACTTCGCTGCTGATGGTTCCCAGGCTGAGAATGTGTTGATGCCGAATTCCAATGTGCATTGGCCACAGGAGAGCCACTTAAAATAGCTTGTGGAGTCGTATGAATTGCTTGCCATAACAGCTTGTTTCGTGCCCACCATAGACCCCACATTAGCTGAAAAGCCTTCTGCAAAAAAATCACAGATTTTGAGCTGAGCCATCCATCTAGAAACGAAAACACATCAACAGCAACAACAACAACAACAACACGAAACTATTAATTTATAATTAAACACAACAACAAATTTAAAATAGGGTAAACTTTAAAAATATGTCTTGTGGTTTTACTGGTTTGCAAAAAGGTCTTTGTAAAAAAATTTCTTCCAATTGAGTGTCTGTGATTTCAAAAGTTAGTAAAAACATGCTTCTCAAAATTTTGAAACCAAATTTGGAAGGGTAATCTTGTTCATTTTGAAGTGAAATTTTACAAATTTGTTTATAAAAATACAATACACATTAGTAATAAATTTTAAAATTTTTTGAGAAGTACAAATATTTATTTTAATTAAAAATGATGATAACTTTAAAAAATCATAACAAAATGAAAATTTTTCAAAATTTAATGAAATCTTGATAAATAATTCACAAATAATATAGTTGAAATCTTGATAAAATTTTCCACACTGAGACTACCTTTCTAAATGTGGTTTCAAAATTTTGAGAAGCGTATTTTTGCTAACTTTTGAAATCATGTGCACCCTTTTGAAATGAAAAATTCTACAATGACCATTTTGCAAAACAGCCAAACCACATGGTATGTTTTTGAATTCATTTTAGTGATAAATTTACTTCATTTCTAATGGATTTAGGCTATCTTCTCTTGTACTACAATTCAATTCAGTTAAGTTCAATCCATAACAGTTTTGTTCAGTTCAGCTATGCGTAGTTATAAATATATACTAAATTAAGTTCAGTTAAGCTTACTTCATTTCAATTCGGCTAACTTCGATTTAATTTAATTCAGTTCAAATTTTAGAAGTTCAAAAAAATATCTTACTCCAAAATAAGGGAAAATTGTTAAAAAAATATGGTTTAAGTTTCATATTTACCAAATTAACCTTTTATCTTTTCTTTGCACTCTCTGACCAAATTCAAGTTTTCATTCTTCTCCCTATATGTTCTATATATACTAACTGTTTCACGCTTTCCTCTCTCATTCTGGAAAAATTTTGTACGATTCTCTCTATTGATTTTCTTTCTATCGATTCTTTGTTCGTCGTTCTCTATCGGTGTTTTCTGCGTCTGATTTGTTATTCTTTGTCTAACAATTCTCTTCTCTTCTCTTACTTTCATTGTGGTTCTTGTTTCATAATTCAACTTGTTTTCGATCTATAATCAGGTTCGTATTTCGATTTGGATCTGATGTTTCTGATTGTGTGTGAATGGAATGTAGGATTACTTGTTTTTTCTTTTGATATATTTAGTTTGAATTTGATTACGATTATGCTATGAACATTTGATTTAAAAAATTATCTGTGTCAAGAGTTTGCACATAAGGTGTTTGATGAATTGCCTGAGTGGTTTATGGGATTGTTGTTGTATCCTATATAGAGAATGAACACTTATCATCCAAATATAGGATTTGTTATTTTCTGATTTGATATATTTAGTTTTGATTTGATTACGATTTTGTTATTAACTCTTGATTTCAATATTTTGTATGCTGTAATTATTTACACATAAGGTGTTTGATGAATTTTCTGAGTGGTTTGTGAGATTGCGGTTGTGTGTTGTGTAGGTAATGAACAATTTTTATCTGTTAAGTATCTGGTACGTAAGTGGTATTTACCTAGTAGGATATTGCTATGTATACGATTTTGTTTTATTCATTCTTAATATGTATTTATATGTTGTTATATGACCAATTATATGTCTAATGTAGTTTTATTATTGCATTTGTTATGAAATATATGCTACTTTTACAAAGTAAATTATGATTTTGCCATTTTTTATTCTTGATCTTATTGTGAGTATGTAGTAGGAAAGTGGTAGGGTGCTGGTATGTAATTGAATATGTTATTTTTCATTCACATTCTTTGTATGTTGTGTAGATAATGAACATGTATCATCTGATAAGTATCTGGCAGGTAAGTGGTAGTTACGTGGTAGGATGATGCTATGTATATGAATATGTTTTAATCATTCTTAATATGTATTTATATGTTGCTATATGGCCAGCATATGTCTAATATAGTTTTATTGTTGCATTTTATTATGAAATATAAGCTACTTTTACATTGTAAACTACGATTCTCCTTTTTTTGATTTTTTGATCTTATTGTGCGTATTTAGCAGGAAAGTGGTAGGGTGCTGGTATGTAATTGAATATGTTGTTGCTCATTTATATTCTTTGTTGATGTTAACCTTGGTGCAACGATTAGTTTTCTTTTTCTCTGTTTTTGCATCTTAATTGATTTTCTTTTTTTAATCTATGTAGAATGAGTTCGTCTTCCTGTTTTAATGTACTATTATGGATCTTGGATTGGCGACTTCAAATTCGTCGGATATAAAGTTGCTGCAGTTGCAATCTCTAGCTCTTCAAGTTTTGGTGATTTAAAAAAACCTATGTTTGATAGCTTGAGGCTAGATGATAAGTTAGAAGATTTGAAAATTGAATTTCAAGTTTCTGCTGGATATCCTCCCATGGAAACAAACTTTAAACAATATATCTTAAAGTGATTGAACTAGTTATGTAACTGGTATCTAACTGGTAATTATCTGGTATAAAGAACAACTGTTTTAAATGTGTTATGCATCAGCTGAGAAACTGGTATGAAACTGGTAATTGATATAGTTAAAACTTTATGATTCCGCCAAAGGAGAATTACAAAGTTGTTGTGCATGTTACATCAAACCAACATGTGATTGAATCCATTCAAGGGAATGCGTTGAATGATAATGTAAAGGAGATGTTGTATCATACATATAATGACATGTATGGTTCGTTGTAGTTTGATTCAAAACAGAATAAATTATTTTTTTCAGTTATATGTGATTTAAAACAAGTTTTCAATAATTTAATTTAAAATTTTAGATCGTGAAGAACTTATGTACTCAGTTTTTATTTGATTAAGAAAAAGTTTGTAAATAACTCAGTTGAAATACAGATTGATTACAATAGATTTACAAATAAATAAAAACAAAAACCAAAACACAAGTAATGATATACAAAACAGGTAGGAAACTGATAGGTAAGTGGTAGATACCTGGTATGAAAGATCATTCTAGTGAAACTCAATTTGTAATCAGCAAAAGAAATCATAGTGTTCTGCAAAAATTTATGCCAATGTTAAACATGTAAGAAACTGGTAATATCCAAGAATCCATTAAAAAGACAAATTAATTCAAATCTGGTAGGAAACTAGTAATAATCTGGTATCAATACCTTAAGTAACCAAATATTATCAAAAGTATCATTAAAAAATAAACAAGCAGTAAATTGACATCTTAAAAATGATTTCTCAACAATCAAAGGTACAAAAGCCGAGTTTATATAACTTCTAATTAATAATAGCAAAAAAATAGTTAGAATAATAAATGCTCTTATTAGGAAAAAGAAGACAAACCATCACTTGGCTCCCGGACAAGTTCTCTTGTTATGGCCAATAACCCCACAAGAGCTACAACGTGCACTGACATTCCTCTCTAGCTCACAAGCAACCCTAATTTTATGTTTCCTCGGTCTCCCAACTCTTAAAATAGTGTTCGGCGGAAGAATAACTTGATCTTCAATATCGGGAGGTATTTCCAAATAATTTGAATGAGCAACAACATATACTACTATATATCAGCACTCTACCACTTTCCTGCTACATATTCACAATAAGATTAAAAAATCAAAAAATTGGAGAATTATAGTTTACTTTGAAAATGTAGCATATATTTCATAACAAATGCAACAATAAAACTACATTAGACATAAACTGGTCATATAACAACATATTACTACGTATTAAGAATGATTAAAACAAAGTTGTATACATAGCATCATCCTACCACGTAACTACCACTTACCTACCAGATACCATTTTCATATGTTTTTAATTTCTATTCTTAATTCAACAGAATCTGGTAGGTATCTAGTAAGTAACTGGTAAGAATCGTATTTTCATATGTTTTTAATTTCTGTTTTTAATTCAATAATTTGGTAGGTATCTGGCAAGTAACTGGTGAGAATCGAATTTTCATATGTTTTTAATTTCTATTTTTAATTCAACAGAATCTGGTAGGTATCTGGTAAGTATCTATTTTTAACTCAACAGTTGAAAAAAGTTTTTGAATGTATCTGGTACGTACCTGGTAAGTATCTGGTAGGATGCTAGTAAATTCATGAAATAATGCAGAAAGTTGTTACAAACATAAACTTGGTGGATTGAACAAACTTCCAATGAAATATAAGGTTCATACCACGTTCCTGCTTATGTACCAGTTACTTACCAGATATTGAACATTTGTAAAAAAGTTTTTGAATGAATTTGTAGGAATCTGGTAAGTACGTGGTAAGTATCTAATAAAATGCTAGTAAATATATGGAATATGGTAGAAATATGTTACAAACATAAACTTGATGGATTGAACAAATTTCCAATGAAATATAAGGTTTCTACCAGGTTCGTACCAGATATCTACCACTTACCTACTAGCTTGATGAATATTGCGAATTTAAAAAATTATCAGTTTCTTACTAAGTAAATACCAGATAACTACCAGATACGCAAAAAAAACGAAAATGCAAAATCAAATACAATTTGATAAAAACATATTAATATCTTTGATTGTTATCATTCAAAACAGAAATTCAAAAGCTCGAATCAAACAAATAAGTTGCGAATCAAATCAAAGCTTGATGAACTTGTAAGCAAAACTCTAAAAACTTTATATCCAACAAGCTCATCACCACTCAGACAATTCATCAAACACCTTATGTGCAAACTCTTTATATCCAACATAGATTCAAATATGAAAACAAATCCGACTTTAAGAGAAGTAGATTTTCGGTTTTCCAAAATATTACTTAAACAACTAAGAATCAATGAACTGGATTTTAGGTTTTTCAGAAACCTTACCTGAACTGTGAGTTTTTATAGAAATCGCGAAGGAGAACGTTGTTGTTAGGAATGAAGGAGATCGTTGCTGTCATTTGAATTCTTGAGTCGAGATCGTTGCTGTTAAATGAGTTCTTGAGTCGAGATCACTGATATTAGATGGGAGATCGAGAATTTTAAAAGCCAAAGAAAGTGGGGAGTAATGGATGAAATATTTATTTTAAAACGTAAGATCGAATATTTTAAAATTTATTTAATCAGAAAAAATTATAAATTAAATACTGAGATAAAAGAAAATTTTATTTTCTTTACATTTTTATAAAAAACCCTAAAATAAAAGCAAATATTCAAAATCTTTAATTTGGTGTTTGCCCGTAGCTAAATTTGAGGCAATAAAAGCTCTAACTCTACAATCCACATTGACGAGATATGCAACTCCAATCCCTCAGTTACGTGTAAGATGAACGGAGTACACGATGACACGTAAGAGGTAGATCAAAAATATTATGCCATTAGATACGTACGAGCAGCTACACACAAAAAAAATCCCTTTCATGTTTTTAATCACTTTTTATATACTGGGGAACTAATCTCCTACAAACATGGTCACAGTATCACGATCTTAAACTGTCGCTAACCACTGTTTCTCTGAAGATCCAAATCCAACGGCCTTGAAAAAACGTATTCAGTAAGAGCGTGTTGTACACCATCCTTCCCTTTATTCTATAAGTAATCAAAGCTCGTAGGATTAACGCTATACGTTTTCCAATTCATTCAATCTTTGCTGGACACAGTTCAATTTGCAGCAATGGGTTTGAAGGTATCGCCATCTTCCCTCTTTCTCTCTATTTCTGCAGTGATTGTACTTTATTATGCTATACAATGTATAATGAATCTTATATTTGGATCTTTTCACGTATTTGATTGTTTATTTTTCAGATCTGCCATTTGATTCATCAGATTAGAATTTAAGTCTGTTTGTGCGTTCTCTTTGTCTTTAGATCTATATAATCTGTTCTCTTGAGTTTAAGTTGTTTCTTTCTTTATTCGAGAAAGGGAGAAAGGTTCTTGGTTCAGCTCAATTTTGATTCTGAAACTGTAATTTGAGAAAATTTGTTTGGGAATTGAAATTTAGTAACATCGGGCCAGTTTGGCCTAGCTTTTATCAGCAGCTTTTTTAAATAGCTCCATTTTCAAGCTAGATATGATTTTACAGTCCTTAATTAATTAGTACGAAGACAAAATAAGTTTACGAGAGCAACTTATTTTGACTGCAGCTTAAAAAGCAATGCCATACTGACCCTTAAGCTACGAGAATAGTTTGATTGCTTTCGTTGTTGTTTTTGCTCCACAGATTCGGATATATGAATTTTCACATATATGTATATAGTTTCCAATCTGCCTTTGAAATCTAATGTCATTGAGTTTATCTTAATTCTATAGCAATTAATCTGTAGAAATCACCAGACCAGAATAGAGTATTGATTCTTCCTCTCTGTGATCTCTTAATTGGAATTTTGGATACAATTGTAAACAAGCAAAAATGAGTTCATTTATAATTATGTATGATTTAATTGAAAAAAGTGTTAACAGAAGAGCTGGTGATCTGCAGGAGGAATTTGAGGAGTATGCTGAGAAAGCTAAGACACTTCCAGAAAATACTACAAATGAGAACAAACTTATCTTGTATGGCCTTTTTAAGCAAGCCACTGTTGGACCAGTCAATACCTGTGAGTTCTTCCTTGACTTTCTGAACCTCTCATAGCTCCCAGTTTGAATTGAATTTCTTACCCCCATGTAGCATGGTTCAATTCCTCAACGTTACAACCCCATTTTGCCATCTTTAGTCTAAATGACAGTAGAATTGAGTAAAGTTTTTACATTAACATCATATACCTAAAATGACTTGGAAGCCAGAGAGAAGTAGAGCAGTATAAGGTGTAGCAATTCGTGTTGTTGTGTTATGTCATTCAATGTCTTATTCATATGCACGATCTTGTAATATATGATTGGGAATAGAATCATGTCAATCAGATTTTGTCTATAAATCGTGTTGCCATGTTAGAAATCGAACTTTAAATTGCACATGTTGATTTGCAGCCCGTCCTGGAATTTTCAACATGAGGGACAGAGCAAAGTGGGATGCATGGAAGAATGTAGAAGGTATTGATTTCATCAAAATACTGTTTATTCTGCTGTTATATTAACTTGGCCAATATTAGTGATCGATTCTAATTATGTGAGTGTGATGTGGCAGGCAAATCTAAGGAGGAAGCCATGAATGACTATATCACTAAGGTTAAACAGTTGCTGGAAGAAGCTTCTGCTACTGCTTCAGCTTAGTATGTTTCTTATCCTTGTGGGCCTATATTGAGTTGTTTTTCATTGAAATCATCGAACCGGTCCTAATAATTATCTGTATTCGGTTATATGTCGTTCTCAATCTCTTATCTGTCTGAATTAGATATGCAGTTGTACCAATATGATTTTATATTAATGCTGGAAATGGGATCTGTGTCTTGAACTTTCCTAATTCGTACTGCTTGTTTCTCTAGCAATTTATCCGGATAGTAATAAATGCATCTGCAAATTGATGATGAACATTTATGTTTTGTTTTTACATGTAAGGCTAAATGCATCAAGTCCCCTAAACTTGTAACTTTCACAACTTTCACCAGATGTCACCCTGAATTTTCAAAAGTTTCATCTAATCCCGTGAAAGTTTGTCCATCAATGTCACGTGTCGACCTCTGGTTAGTTTGACTTTTCAAAATTGTCATTTTTCTGTTTTTTTCTTTCTCCATGACAATGTGGAATTGAGAGGGACAAATTGGTGCACTTTGGCCGAGTTTAAGGAGGTAACCTAAAGTTCAGGTGGCATCTAGCAAAAGTTGTTAAAGGGGGTTGTTGATGCCTTTGGCGTATAATGATTCATGAATGTCGATGTTATCCTATACATGTAATAATGCCAGCTGCATGTATTGGAATATGGACGAGTGCAAAATAAGCATAGGTAAACCAAACAACTCTTAGCGAGTATTTTGAGGGCGGCCCCCGTCCATTAGGCCTTGTTCTTCCCTATTATCAGGATCGCTCTCTAAACAATGTTATGACAGCACAATTTTGCTTATTCAACCATTTTTCGAGTCTTTTTTTGAGTGTTAGATCATTTATTATTTTTACTTTTGAATGTTCTTATGTATTAGCATCATTTGTTTTTCTCTCTTAAAAATTAGCATTACTATATGTTTACCACTAATATAATTATTGCATTCCAGTTTTGGTAAGTTGAATCTTACAAAACTTGAGTTTGAGCCACCTGATGCGTGACATGGTTCTATTTCATGATTTAGATGCTACAGAAAAGTTACAAGATTGTAAAATGAATAGGAGCGAAATGTTCATTCATCCGTTACATATTTGTGCTAAGCCTGTAAAATATCATACAAGGTGCTTCATAATGTGATTTTGTTCTTTACAAAGTCATTATTATTTTGCTTTTGATCACCAATAGATCAATGTTATAAATTTTTATTCAGTAATAATGAAGTCTAAAGAAATATGTTACGTTATAAAAATACATAGTAAACATAGAAAAATTATCATATAATGATTGAAGGCTCGATTGTCCTTCAACTTTTATTCATATATTATAAAAACACATTAAAATATATGCAAAACTTTAAAAAAAGTACAACTATTTGAAACCTAAAATGTAAAAGACCACTAGGTGTTATACTATAAATTATAACAACATTTTTTTCCGTTACGAATATTTTCAGAAAATAGTTGCTGCCAATGCCATTTATGCGACAGATTTTAATTTCGGAGGAAAATGCAAAAATTTCAAAGATAATCTCATATATACCAGAATTTTTGCAGGGCAATAAAAGGTAAATAAAAATATCAGAATTTCCCTTTACAACCCCACCTTATCTATCACTGATAGATATTGTAACGAATCGAAATTCCAAAATTTACTTATAATAAATTATTATGGTATTAAAATATTATGAAAATTATTTTTTTTAATTATTGTTATTATTGTTATTGGATATAAGACATGAGAAAATAAGAGTTAATTAAGTAAGAGGGATGAATTGGACATTTAATTATTTGTTCAAGGGCATTTTTAAAAATTAAAAAATAAAATAAAATCCTAATCCTATACATATCCCTTTATCCTCTTCATCCCATTCATCTTCATTTCCTTCTCCTTCTCCATTTCTTCCTTTCCTTTATTAAAAATTTCATAACCTAAAAACTTTCGATTTCTTCTATTCAACTTTAAATTTCTGTTAGAAATTGATCCTTAAGCCCTCTATCATCATCAATTTCAGTAAATCAAGACTAGAAAAGGAGGATTTTAGATTTTAAGATTCGGATGAATAGTAACCCGAATTTGAGGTGAGTAATTTTTAATGAAATTGAAGCTTAATTAGTAGAATTCATGGTAGATTAAGCATATTTATGGTATTAGAAAGTTTATTTATACAATATCTTGATAGAATTATATATGGCTGTTGTAGAGGAAGCTAATGCAAGCAAATCAAAGGTAAAAGAGGTAGAAGAGAGCTAGAAAGAGCTTAGAAAAAGGTTTGTGTCTCAAATTTCTATTTCTCGTTTTTTTTTGAAAAATTTCCAGATTTGTATCCTTATTTTGTTTTGATGTTTTCTCTTGTTATATAAATCCGATTTGAATGATTCTTGATTCTATTGATATCTACAGAAAGTAAGGAATATATATTTAGAAGAAACCTTGTTGAATTCATTCGTTTTCAATGTGAAATTTTCGTTTGAAGTTGAGTCATGAAATCTGTTTTCGGAAAATCTCAACTTTGTATACTGTTTAGTATTTTGATCATAACTTTGGTTATACAATTTGGATTTCTGTGATTCTGGTTGCTTTCGAAACCTGAGACATGTGGCTAATTATGTTTAGAAGAAACTTTTTCGATTGGGTGATGTTTTGATAGTGAAAAATGCAAGGGAAGTCAAGTCACGGAATCTGAAAATTTCTGAAAAATATGAATGTTGATTTTATTATGTTTTAATTGAAGTTTGATGCTTTAAAATTTAGTATTTGAATTTCTTGATTACTGAAGTTATGTTGAATTATGATTGATGGTTTATACTGGAATTTTTAAGATGTTACTTTGATTTATTGCCCTTATTAAATGAGTAGAATACATGTCAGGGTAGATCGGCGCCAATAAAGGGGGGTACAGTACTGTACAAATAATTGAAGCTTTGGCTTCGGGCTTTGGCCGATATTCTGATAAATATATATTGATATTGAAGCTTCGGCTTCGGGCTTGACCAATATATTGATTTTAAATCTTCGGCTTCGGGCTTGACCGACATATTGATTTTGAAGCTTCGGCTTCGGGCTTGTCCGCTCCCGTATCCATTTTACCGTTATTCATGACTTGTTTACTTTGGGTAATATATGGTTAATGTTTTTGGAAAAAAAATTGGAAATAAATTTGATTGTACTTTGAAAGGTTTATAATATAAGTTTTTGTATTTGGTTTTATAAAGTCGTTTAATTTGTTTTTGACTTCTGAACTGACTTTGTTTCTTTTTTCAAGTGTTAAAAATGTTCAAAGTTATTGTATTTCTTTTATGTACACCACTAAGCAAATTGCTTAGCGTGTAGTTTATTTTCTACACGCAGATACTGAAGATTTGTAGATAGCTTGGACCAAAGTGGTATAAGTGGATTAGCTTGAAGAGCAAATAAAGAGAGACTCGAGGTGGATTTATATTTTAATGTAATATTATAGTTTGTAGAATAATTGCATGTACTAGATAGTGTGAGAAATGTAAAGTGATATTGAGAAATATATGAAAAAATATTTAGAGTTTGAAACGCTATATTTGTATTTATACATATATAATTTATAAATATTAAACTCTATATATTAGAATAAAATTATTTATTAAATAATTATAATTACCGTGGTACTTTCTATAATGGGGGTGTTACAGATATAGATGCAAGTATTTTACAATAATTCTTGAACATGGCTAACCCAACTCCACTATATTTCTTTTATGGCTGACAATTAATTCGTTGGACCCAAAACTTTCTTTAACACTTAGGCATTCTTGTTTTTAACTTACAAGTATCTGTACTAAATTAAACTTATTTTAATATAAATTTATATATATATAGTACTAATAGTACTGAATTGAATTAAACTAAATTGAATTAAATATAAGTTAAAAAAAATAGAACCTAGACCGTCTAATTCTTCAGTTATAAAAATTCATGTTAACATACTAATAAAAAATATTTACATTATTAATAATGAATGACTAAAAGAAGATTTATATTTTACCTTTTTTTTAATTGCGCGAATGAGCTTATTCGTTAGATACAAAGAAAAATGTGTTTTAGTTTTATATCTAATTCTTCACAATATTTAAAATAAAATCAACTGAAAATAGAAAATAATCATTGGTTATTATTTACAGTAGTTTTAAATATTTAGCAACAAAAAATATACAAATAAGTAAAGTACTAGTACATGTAGGATTTATTGCCAAATTTCACATACTTTGATGGAATTAGCTCAAATTCATTTCATGGCAAGCACTTATATCTTGAATTATTTTCATCTAATCACGAAAATTTGGAATTGCAAATGAATGATTCATGTTATACATAGTTGTATGTATCTTAAGTTACTCCATTTGTCAAAAAATTGTCCGCTAATTGATGTATGGATTGATGAGTAGTTTACTGAAAATATATATCACCTATATTCATGTGAAATAGAATTGAATTAGATTACACAAGTCTCCCGTTTTTCTTAAAAAAAGATTACACAAGTGATAATTGATTTGCGTAATGACTATTCAATGAAATTTAATAAAATAAATAAATAGAAGAACGTGGAATATGATAGAAATGGATGAGATGTTTGTATAATAGCAAGCCATTCCTAGCTATCAAGACATCTAATGAAATATTCTCAAATTTGTATTCCTATAAAATATATAACAGTTATTTCAAAATATGTCACGTAATTCTATTATATTTCATTCTTCCATTCATTTTTATTATATTTAATGAAATAATCATTCCATCAATTAAAATATGTGAACAGATGTATACTTTCTAAATTTTTTGTATGCAATACAATTTGAACTTTTGTACATGTTGATTGAAGTATATGTTTTCAATTCAATTATGACATGACAATTGCACACCATATTTTTTTTTATCAAAAACTATAATTACCATTTAGCCAATGAAGTTGAAATAAATTGAAATATACAAGTTATAACTTAGCCAGAAAAGTATATGTAATTTAATTGTCATTTTATATTATTTGTTGTTTTAATAAAAAAAAGAAGTGAAGAGTGTGTAGTGGAGACATTATTTTTATATTATGATTATGACTTATGAGAGAAGAGATGGCATCAAAGCATTAATATAATAATGTTTTACTTTACTACTAGATCTTCTTCCCACTCAATAGTCAATACAATAATATCACTTGCATATTATTATTTGAAAAAGTTTCTATATATTATTATCATTTGCCCCTTTTTTATTAAAAAAAACTGAGGCATGGCATGTGAATATTCTATCAGTTTCAGTCCTCAAATCAAACATGATTTCACTTTTTTGATTTTTTTTTTCCCATTTCTGACTATGCTATAAATTATTACATTATTTTACTTTACTCCAGCTTTAGTACGATCTCTTTTTTCTTGTACTGAGCCCACTCAGACATGGTCAATATTCTATCATTTTTACTCTTAAATCCACATCAATTAACTCTTACATCATTTTACCTTTCACCAAGGCAAAAGGCATCTTCAAACACTATCATATTTTTGGACCAACATACAAGTTATTCATCAATTATGATTATAGTTACCATAATTGGGAAATGTTCACAAATATCTTCGGCTAGATGCATCAAGACCCTTATGAATTTAATAAATTTTATCGGATGCTACCCTAAACTTTTAAAAGTTTCAATTAACTCCATAGACTTGATAAAAATGCATTAGTTTACCCTCCTCAATGTCATATATCAAATTTTGATTGGTGTGACTTTTCAAATAAGCCATTTTCTAATTTTTCACTCTCTAAATAGAAGTTGACACGTGAAGTGGAGGAGCAAAGTGATGCACTTTTATCAAGTTCTAGGGCTAACTAAATCTTTTTGAAAGATCAATATGGCATTCGACAAAAGTTACAAAAGTTCTTATGCATTTGACCCATCCTCTGTAATAAAACAAGACTTGAATATGTGGAACCATAATCTGATAAAGAGCGCAATGTATCAAATTGTATGACCAAGGGCCTTAATGAACAAAAATCAGAAAGATTTTAAGCCTAATGATGCGTTTTTTTCTTGCACAAAAGCTATCGGCCCCAACTAAACATAAGTAATCAATTACAATGTTTCTACCATAGACGAACGTGGAATGGTTTGTTACATTTCCACATAAAAAGCCTATTTACTCAAAGAGCTAAAATTCACACACTAAACAAAGGTTAGATAACAATTTGATACTATCAACTACAAGTTTTCTATTGACCAAACCCATAGTACTCCCTTGCCCTTGAGGCTCCGTCTCTAGCTAGAATTCCTTCTAAATCTCCGATTATTCGAGCCAACCATATCTCTAAGTTTCTCTGTACTTCCTTTAAGTTGTTTCTAATGGAGTCAAATGAGCGTCTCATACTAACCTTGGCTTGGCTGTCCATGTCATCATCCCCATAGTAACTTTTCCCTATTTCGGCCTGCAATGCCATTTGCTTTTGTGCAGTTTCTGAAGCTCGTTGTTGAAGTCGAAATGCTTCAAGCAAAAACTCGGTTTGTCTTTGTATACGAAACTCTGGACTTAGTGTGGCTTCACAGGGATCACTAGCTTGCTGCATTGAATTAGGGAATGGAAAAAAGTTTTAGGAAGTATTCCTAATAATAAAGCTACTAACTTTGGTAAGAGTAGGAAAGCAGCACCTAAGTTTCATAAGCTTTTTCTTGGCCGGGCCATTACTCTTAGCAAATTTGCATGCGGAAGCACATGTGCTTAGATTAGATAGAAAGTTGTGATATGAAAGTAATTCCAACTTTTAGTCCAAAATGCAATTTTTGGAGTAATCTCAAATGCCTTCCAATAGCTTCGTTGAAAGCATGTGAGAGAACAAAAATAGGAATTTCTACTTTTTTTTGTAAAAAATGAAATCCATTACTTCATTTAGTTAGTCCAACCAATGCCTAATAATTAGCCACATTCAAGTGGATGGGCAATTAATAATGTGATAATTGCTACTTAGAAGCAAATTAGAAGCAACACTCAAGCTATGATACAAAACAACAAACTTTAGAATCTATAAACATTGCAAATTTATTTTGACAGGTTATATGGTTATTGCAACAACTACAGACTAAGCTTCATCATATCAATTTCTGAACATCTAGAACACATGCTCGGCAATGTAAAATATCCGAAGGGAAAAAAACATAACAGTTTTCTTGGGCATTTCAGAAACAAAATTTCCGTTCATCTCAACTACATGGTACAATAAGGATTGAGGATGAAATGACAGAAATGTTCTAGGTCAGAAAAATTGTGATAGCGAAAAGCAACAAAAAAACACAGGAAAGTATGCATTACCATTCTTCTACATAGATCATCAATCTTCCCAGCAAGAGCTTGATACCTCTTGGCCTGCTTCCTCATTTGCGATGGAACTTTGGATGGATCAGTTTTGCCAACATTTTCCAAGTTCAGGAGTTCCTGTTCAAGCAATTTTAATTTAGAGGATATTCCTGTTGAATCGCCATCTACCTTCCATGGAGACTCCCTTCTGAACAGGAAGAAAAGAATTAGTTAAACTTCCATGATTCCATCGGTAGCAAAATTGCAGTAATAGTCAATGAGAATTACTAGCACATAGACTGTTGAATTTACCTTGGCACAAAATGCTTCATATGATAGGGTGATTCCAGAGATTCATAGTGCATATCCTAGAAATATGAAACAATTTGAGTATCAAAACAGTAAAACAGTAGAGCAAACAATATAATTATGACAAAAATGAAAGAACAACTCAAACCAAAATACAATTACAAGTTCAAATGAGACTAGTACTAGGTCCATTTAAAGTTGGGGAAATAGAGAAACAAAGAGAAATTCGTTCTACCAAACAACTAAATATTGAAATCTAACACTAGAAGTTTTCCTTAGATGCAAAAGCAACCACACTTCAACCCAAAAGTTACCTGTGCATCTCCAAATATCAGATAAGAAATGGAATCCATTATTTCACATGGGAGCAACCAAATAATTACAATTAATTTTGATGCATATGACTTTTAAGTACTTGAATAAAAATCTAAATGTCTTTTCATACAGTTATTACTTGTTATACATTGGCTAATCCTTTAAATTGGACTGCAATTTTCAAAACTACAATTAAAATAGGCTTCAAAATCTATCAATATTGTTGAAGAAATTAATCAATCGAGATAAACACTAGATCAAACCTGCCAGAGATTGGTTTTGTCAGACCAAAATTTAGAAGCAGAAGCAGCCAAGAAATCTGAACTGAAACCCCCAACGGTAGATTGTTGCTGCAGATGATGCTGGCCGTACACAAAATTGACATTATCGTCTTCTTCACCATGATAACAGTCACTGTTTCCACAACCACCAGAAACTACGTCTTCCTCCTCCTCCGCCGCAAAATCATTCGCAGAAGTAGCATTTCTAGACATAAATCCAATCATCTCATCCCGTTCCCTAACCTCTCTCTCCAAATCGTGCATTTTAGCTTTCCAATCTCCCCTTTCAGACTGAAAATCTTCAAGTCTAGCCCTAAGAGAAGCCAACTCCTCAGTTGCAGCATCGATCTGGTGAAGCAGCCGCTTCTCCTCAGCTTGCCAAGCATTCCTATGGCTAGCAAAGATCTCGACAACTCTAGCATTGGCTTTGGAATCCTCTTTTCTCCTTGATTTCATAAGCTTGAGCTGCTCTTCGGCCTGAAAGAGACGAAAAGAAAGGTCTCTGATTTGGGAATGGAATTTTTGAATCAGAGAGATGGAGTTTTTAGGTAAGGAAGCCAAGAAGAGGCCAAAGCTAAGCCCTAAATAGGAGGAGAAACTATGGAACTGTGCTTCAGCCTGATTTGAATTTTCTTCTTCTGCCATTTTTAATCAGATAAAGAGCAACAAAAACAATGGAGAAGAAGAACTACTTCTGCCCCAACTCCCAAGAATATAAATAAATATCCTATAACTTTATCATTGTTTTATCTGGTAAAATATTTATTGCTTATTAACAATATTCATAAATAAAGGTGGTCTTCTCTTGACTTTTAAAAATTAAATTAAATTAAATTAAAATTAATTAATTTAGAACATGATAATTTTTTTTTAAGTTTCATCCTATTGCTAATTCTTCAAAAAATAATATAAAATTATAATGTGTAAAAAGAAAATGAGAAAAATATATATCATTTTGGTATTATTTTTTAAGGTGTTGTTAAAATAAGTTATTTTTACAACCTTTGAATAGAATTATGTATTTTAATTTTGAACAACACATTTTAATCATTCATACTAATTAATTAGAAATCGTCTGATTATTTTTTCTAGAATAAAATTTATTGCTTATAGGGAAAGATTAAAAATAGAGCTTTTTTGTTGAAAAAAAATTAGCTAAACTGACTTAAAATATAAATACTACAATAAAAATGAATGATTTTTTTATTAATAAAAATATTCTATTTTATTTCATATTTTAATATAATTTTTTTTCTTAAATAAGTTATGTAGACGCAATTATATAAATTTTTAAAAATAAAATTACAATTATTGATTAAAAAGATACTATTTTTTTTTACATTTTTGAGTTGGTGAAATAAAAACTGGGGAAAGGAGAGGAGGTGTAGAAAAAGTTAAAAAGTAGTTGGGGAAAAAATATAAAAAATGTGAAAAAAAGGGATGGCATTCAATAATTGAAAAGTGAAAACTGAAAAGCATATGTGCAGCAAAATCAAGTTACAAATAGAGTCTGCTTTTGTCACATCTTAACTTTTTGTCCTCATTTCATTTCATTTTCAGTCTTTCTAATTTCTAGTTATCTCAATTGGTAGTTCCGTTATATAATGGGGAAATTAAATTTGTCCAAATGTCAAGAGATATAAATCAAGTAAAAATGTGAAACTAATCTACCATTTTTGCAGTCCCAAATTTAGCATATATGCTCTCGGTTGTGAATTCTGGAAACAATTTTCAAAGTGTTTCACAACCAATTTATAAGTTGTTTTTAGTATTGAAAACACTTCATAACAATCTCTTTTTATTATTTATTTTTTGATTTGTAAAAATACACAAAAAAAATAATTTAATACAATGCGAGTTCTTTCAATCTATTTTTATGTTAAATTGCTATTTTTTCGGTGTTGATCATAAATAATACCATGCCCATTAGGCAATTTTAGAAAAAGTACGAGAGAGCCCGGGTTTAAAAAAATTTATAAAATCGCTCGATGTTTCAACTACAATGCACAGAGTGGGTGAGATACTAATTATTAGGGGTAAATTTTTTTATGTAAAATAAGGAATGCATGATGTATAAAAATTAAAAGATAAATAATATATTTCTTTTTTAAAAATACGAAAGCAGCAAAAATTCAATCGCTAGTCACTTGCAAATTCGTTAGATAAACTAGGGTTTCATGCTGAGCTGTTTATGATCAACTCGTTGTTTGGTTCGATAAGAGCTCGAGTCGATTTGTTAATGAACTGTTCGTGATCATAATTTATATGCTCGATTTGTAAATGAATCGAACATGAACAAGTCTAAGCTCGACTCGGAGGCTCATGAAAAATCTCGATTAGAGGCTCGTAAATAAGTTCATGAACAAGCTTGTTAAAAGCTCGTAAACCACCTTCTTTATCATTTTTTTACACATTAAAAATAAAACTTTAATAATGAGTAAAAAATATTCTAGTTACACTTAAAAAATTTATAATTTTATTCCATCTATTTATCATTTTAATTTATAGTTCGTTGATTTAACAAATTTTAACAGTTTTGTTTATTTAATAACTAAACGATATTATAAGTATGAAATATCAATATTATTTAATGTAACAAATTGGATATTACTTTTGTATTTGTAAACAAAAAAATAAGCTCGTTAATATTTATGAACAGCTCGTGAATAAATGAATTATTAAATGAACCGTTTGCAAACGTGAATTTTGAGCTCAAATCAAACTTAAAACTCGGCTCGAGCCCGTTAGAAACTTAATAAACGAACATGAACAAGCTACGGCTTTACGCCCGAAAAATATAATAGTCCTAATTGCAAACAAAACCATTTGTCGTTGATCTATGTATTAAAGAGAAAATGAAAACACCTTTAATTATATAGATTTTATATAAGTTTGTACGCTGATAAAATAAAATAATTAAAATTTAGTAGTTAATAAATTAATTTTAGAGATATCGCGATTATATTTAGAAGCAACATGTTGTGCCACATAAATATAGTCATCTATTAATTTAATTAACCATTTTTCTCAATTTAATTTTAGCACTGTTTTATTCTTGGTTTTGCCTGACAAAAAAAATATTCGTAGTTGTTTTTTTGAATCTCTATTATGCTGAAGAGATCTAATTTAAACTGTAAAATTCTTTAGCTCTAACACAAAATATGAGTTTAACTAAATTAGTTATATCTGAATTGGATGGTTCGAATAGTTTGTTTATTAGCCTAGAAAACTGATTTGGGCATACCATTTGTTAAACTTATATTGAGTAAAAAGAACCGTTTCCTGTTTATAGGTGTTGAAGGACTTTCTTGATACCGCTGAAGCAGATGTAAGGTCACTTATCTCCTTGTATTCTGTAGTGATTAGTGCTCTATGCCTTTTAGCTTATAATTTATATAATTAACAGTTTAAGTGTTTGCTCTAGGTGCTGGTTTTAGTCCTAAGTATTGGTGTTTATCTTTCAGGGTTAAAATGCAGATTCATTGCCCCAATACTTCGGAACGCTGTCCTTTCGAGCAAGGTCTCCTACCAAAATGTTCCTTTTCTTTCATTTGTCTAGATTTACTTAATTTTTTCTTCTAAAAACTTTTATCTATTCTCTTAAAGATGTTAAATGTAGAATATGTTGATTTCTTTTTAGCATCTCCTTGATGGAAATTTCTTTTTTAAAAACCTATGCCGAGATCAGGTGATCAATTATTAGTCATTAATATGGATTTGGAATTTCCATTAAGCTTTGTTGTTTAAATTTACGAATTCAAAGCCCTTGATTATGTGAGTAATGGTTTTAGTAATTAATTTGGAATTTCCATTAAGCTCTGGATCTTGATGAAAGTGATGAATCCCGGAGCATTGTTGTTCTGTTTACAGTTTCTGTTAAACTGGCATTACATTTGTCTTAGGCAAAGAAATATAATAACATTTTCAACTTATTGCAATCTGGATATTCCAGCTCACTAATACATTGACAGATTGCATTGTATGAACAGTCAATGGCACAGTATAAAACTACATGATCTTATTCATTGATTCCTTTCAGATTGAGTGTTTTTGTAATTGCCAAGTCATATCCGAAAGCTTATGCTATTTTCATGTGTTTCGTGACTTTCATCGAGAAAAAAGAGTTTTTCGTGACTGTGACACAAGGCACATGCAAAATACTTGTTGGCCCAAAGAAGAATATCAACTATCAAGCCAAGTGCTCTGATGCTTCTTTTCTGGCTTTTTCTTGCTCTAGCAAGTAATTTCTCTGAGCTTCAGGTAAAGCCACAATGATTGTACTCAGCTTTGCATTCATTTCCTCAATTTTCTCCATCAGCCTATCATTTGTAAACATTCCCAAAAGCACATTCTGAATAGTTTCCCAGCTCTCAATTAGCGGTAGAGCAATAATCGCTACCGATCCAATACTCCCCCATGCTATAGCTATCACAGCCCACAATGTGAAGTATCCTTTGCTAAACTTTCCTGCATTTAAAAATTCAAAACTCAGTCAACTTCACTCGTTTTGGCCAGCATTCGTGCCGTAAATAGTTTAGTTACCTGCAGGAAGAGTAAGAAGAGGCCATAATATAACAATCACAACTGTAAATCCAATGCCCCACTTAACTATCCAGGCTTTTGCCCTATTAAGTCTCTCCTCTTTGAATTCTTCTAACGGCAACTCGTCCTTTTCCTTTTCAACTACCGTTATCTGTCTAGTACTCTCCCACTCGTAGTTTTGCGGCCGAAAAATACTCCATACACCATGGATAGCTCCACCTGTCAATATCGAAACAAGATTTCCAGCGAGCATCGGGGCATTACGCCCTGTTGTGTCGAGATCCACATGGCCATACTCAACGGCAGCAACCGATAACCATGTCACAATACCAAGAACACAACCGATTATCGTCCCAAAGATTGCACCTTTCGCGTTTGCTTTGCTCCACAAGAGCATAAAAGCTATAGGAAGAACAGCCGACCCGACTATAACTCCCATTGCAAGATACATCCAACCTAATGACACCCCTGCCTTGTTTAGTATTACCGCTAACAATCCCATGAAACACCCGAAACCTAAGACAACGCCTCTCGACACTGCAAGAATCCTTTTTCCGGTAGCATCCGGATTTATGTAAGTTCGGTAAATGTCATAAGTGCATAGTGACGAAACTGCAATTAGCTCAGAGGAACCAGCAGATGTAACAGCCCTGATATAATATAATCACGCGATGTCAAGCACATAGTTGTTTTTGGCAAGCACGTAGTTGTTTTGGGCACGCCTCAGGCGTTAGGCTCTCGAGGCACAAGGGATAGAGCCTCGCAGAGGGTCAGGCGAGGCACGGTTCATCAGGCGCGCCTCAATGCAAAAATCACATGTATGATATGGAACATTGTAATATAATAGATATATTAGTAAAACAAGAAAGAATAATAAGACTAAAGAAGCAATATCTATTTCATTCTCTCTAAACGATGATGACTTTGAGGATGATGAGAATGAAATGTTGGATATGAAATATTCGTGATTAACAATTAGAATTAAGTTCAAGTGTATGTATTAGTTTATCTATGGAGTCTACAATCTAAATTTAAAGTACTCTTTGGTCACTATCGTAGTGTTATTGGACTTATTAGATAGATTTTGCATTTGTAAGGATTATGGGTAGTAAGATTGAGTGTGATTATGGTTAGTCAGATTGAGTGAGAGTTAGTACGTTTTTTTACTATTTATTGCATTTTAGGTTTGTTTATGGTAGTAATTAATAATATACTGCACTTTTTTTCTATATGCGCCTGAATTCCATTGGGCGCGTGCCTCGCACCTCAGTGCGTCTTCCACCCGTAAAAACTATGGTCAAGAAGGCGAAAAACTCAAAAATGTGGAGCTAGTTTAAGTTGAGGCTTACATGAAAAGCATAGTGAGAAGAAGTATAGAGCCGGCCTTTCCCATTAAAGCTATAGCAGTAGCAGGCGGAACAAGTCCATGGCTCGCCTCGCTGGCAGTTATAGGAAGGTCAAGAGCAAGTGCACCGAGGCCTAAAGATGTTGCCAAAGAGAACGGAACCGCGAACCACACTAGACCACCGAGCAAGTACCCTTTATGAGTTGATGAAGGCCTAGCAGCTATAGCACTCACCCAATATCCCTAAAATATCCAAGACTTAATAAAACATCATTGGAGAAAATTTATGAAACATTAAACTGTGAAACTTACATTGTCAACGAAAACTGTCCCGAAATTGCCAACAATGTTTATAATACCGAAAATAAAGCCGCCTGAACTTAACATTGTGAGGTAAGAGCCTTTGTAGTTTCCATTGACCGGACCACAAGATTGTCCTTCATGTGAAATCGGTTCTTCACATAATCTTGACTTGCTCGTTATCTCTACTAAACGGTTGTATACTACACTTGGACTTCCCAGTTTACTACTGCTTGTGTAAACCAGGTACACAAAAATGACTAGAACTACATGAACTATAGGAGGAAAAAAAACAAAAATCCAGCATAGTTAGAAAATCGCGTAACTCGGTTTATAGAAGTGCGAATTGAGTCATACCGATGACAGAATGAATATAACTAGCTAAGAAAGTAGCTTTGAGGCCTCCAGCAAGAGTATAGACAATAACACCAAGTGGGATAAGAAAGCTAGCTGCATAAATATTGACACCGGTGAGTGCATTTACAACGGCCGAACCGCCCAAAAGCAGCATAGCCGTTACTATAACATTTGTCAGCAAGCAAAATCCAAGGAAAACTACATGTGCAGCAAATCCCCACCTGAGAAAATCAATTTTCATGTGTTAAATGATTCTAAAATCAACTGTTGTGGTTAATGGTTAAAGATAACATACCGACTTACCGAGCTTTTACAATTTCACAAATAGTGTGGGCATTAGGGGCTTTTCTTTTGATCTCTATTGCCATAACTCCAAACAAGAGTACCTGGATTGTAGCCCCACTTGCATACCAAAATGGTCCACTCACTCCATATTCCCAAGCTACATTTGAGCTTTGCAATATAGTAGCAGCCCATGTCCACTACTCATATTAATGATTCATAAATTACAAATTTGTAAAAAAACAGATAAAGGCCATTGAAAAAAGGAGGAAAAAATGACCTGGGATACAATAGCACTAGCAATGAGACCAGTTTTGACATTCCTGCCTGCTGTGTTGAACCATTCTGAAGTGTGTCTTGATCCAACATACCTTTTCTCCAAAAATACCTTTTTAAAGATTTCAAAGTCGCGTCCGCGGAATAGTTATTCCATCAAATAAGAGAAAAATAAAAAAAAAAGTTTAAAAATGGTAGATTTTTTTTTCTTCTAAAAACCGCCATCGAATGATACAACTGTACCTAACTAATATACGTTGTTCCTATTTGAAATGAAGAATAGCTATTCATAAGATGCGTAATAGTTATGAATAGTTATTCCATTCGATGACTGGTTCTAGGCAAAAACTTCTCCGTTTTCATTCATTTTTCTTCTATTCCACGGAATGGTTATCCATGAACCAAACAAGGCCACAGAGTTAGGTTGCTAGAATTGAATTGAATTGAATAAGGCGGAATAGAAAGAGGGTAATAGTAATACCAGGAAAGAAGTGAAGAAAGCAAAGAAGACACCAAAACCAAGAATAACAGAGTAGCCAACGCCTTGATTAAGAACTGGTTTGCCTTGAAAGAAACTCTGCTGTCTAATACACTGACTTCCATCTTTTGATAATTCATAATATTCATTTGAGAATCCGAAAGGCCCACACTTTACTCCTTCCATTTTTCTGATTCTAATTCTTCTTTAATCTTCCCTAATACAATAACTGAGGAGACCAAACCTCTGCGATTCTACCAAGATTCTCTTTCATTTGCTGTCATTGGAATCTTAAGACAATGTTTTGACTTTTTTGCCTCAAGTTGTTTACTTTATTTGTTTTCTACATATTATTATTGAATCTGAATTTTGAAATAATTTAAACTTTTCAGCAACTTGCATTCACATTATCTCTTAAGTCATTCATGGATCTTTTACTAGGTAATTATGTGAGAGCTTTTTTCCCCCTTTTTTGGAATGATAATATATGCTTAGGGATGATTTTTTTTAAAACCGGCTCTCTTTTAATTCAGTTTTACAGCATCCTTGGAGATTTTTTTATAGTCTATTCTATCAATCGACTTTACACATAAATAAAAAGAGACAATTAATTAACATCTTTTATTTACTCTTTTCAATATGACATAACACAATAAATGTTGTACAATGTCTATTTAATCTTCTACATATAGACAATTAAATAGAAACTTGCATAATAAATTTTATATTATTTTATTAATGAAATAGATAATTTAGCAAATTATTTAATTTTTTTAATTTTTTATTTTAAAAAAATTACAATAAAACATCATCAATATAATCTTCTATTCTACATGTCACATAATCATAGGACCCACAATCTATTAAAGATGCTCTAAGAAAATAGGTCATTCCAACAATACTCTTACCACATAGGCAAAATAGACAATTGATTAAAAATTTGTTCTACATTTAGCTTATCTATTTTCGCTTTCCTATATGATGTGGCACAATAAATGTTGGACATTGTCTATTTAATCTTCTACATGTAGATAATCAAATGGACTACCAACTCATTAAGTTAACTAATGTTTTAATATTTAACATTGAAACAAGCTTGTAATTGAGCATTTTTTATTATTTAATTATACGATTCTAAATGAAATAGATAATCCAGGGTAACTTTTTTTATAGACATTATCTATTTTTAAAATTATTAACATATCATCAATGTGAACTTCAATTTCACATACCACATATTCATAAAATCCTCCGCCCAAAGATGCTCAGCTGATTGTTCAATTAACAATTTTTTTAATTAAACATATGCATTTTACTTCTTCCAAGTGTTCGTAACTTACTGAGTACTTTCCATGAATATAATTTCCTTTTTTTTTTTTTTTTTATGCTTACTCCACTGAAAAATGAAATACAATATGGTTTTTAAATTTAAGTAGGTATTTAAGAAGATTGTAAAAGAAGTAGATAGTTGGAAATTTATTCAACAATTTTTTTTGCATTATTATTTGTATCAATCAAGAATTATTTATTAAATAATTAATTTTAATTCTTCGGCATAGATTTATTACTAGTAACAAAAAAATAGCATATGAAACAGCAACTTTATAACAATTAAACTAGCCAATGCTAAATGTACTTTGAAGCAACTGTAGATTTAATAATAAGTGAATAAACATTAAACTAAGAATTTGATACTCTGTATAACAATATTTTTATTGTTTAATTTGCTTAATTATTAGTACTACTATTTGGAATCGTTTGATTTACAGAAATTTTATTCCATGAAATAGAAATAGAAATGTATGAAAAGATATCAAATATGACACATTATTCATCTAGAATTCGTTGACGTACGAAATTTTTTTTCTAATTTATATACATTAAAAAATAATTTATCCGTAAAATATATATAAATTAAATTTTTTTTTTATATATTAATAAATTCTAAATATATACCCTATTATATTTAACATCCTTATATTCATTTCTATTTTTATTACAGAAAATATAATTTTCCACACCAAATGCCAGACTTTTGTTCCTTGCCGAGGTGGAGAATTTCCTCATTTGGACATCAAATTAGGAAAAAGGAAATTATAACGGTCCACTAGTCCTAAATCCGTTTTTATTTTTTACCGCAGGAAAAAAAGGTGTGCTACCAATCAGCGAAAGAATTATCCACGTGTCATGTGTAACGTTAAGTGATAGAACCTGTACAGAATCATAGTTCATAAGCACTCTAATAAAAATACCTGTTTAGACATTATTTTTAGATTTTTTATACGATTTTTTATTATTAGGGTGCTATCAGACGCTCGATTGATTTACTACTGTCTAGGTATAGCTTAATCTGATTTTTTTCTCCTAGACGTTATCTAATTTAGATTTTCTATGATACCATTATTTATAATAATCATAATTTACCAATAAAAAGTAATTTATTTAAGTACGTTAAAGTATTCTCACAATAAAATTATTATTTTTAATCCCAAACCGAAAAAGAATATGCTTTAAGCTACTAATAAAAAAGCTCCATACTTTTCAATTAACATTCAGTAATTCTTAAAACACGCTCTAAATTATATTTTTTTTATATTTTATATTATTATAATTTATTTAACTTTATATTTTTATATATATAATAAATAATTATAAATAAAAAATATAAATTTATTTAAATCCAATCTAAATCCCACTCGAACTCCATTTAAATATTTTTAAATTCTGATTGTCTAAATAACACCTAGCACCTTTCAAAATACTGGACCGATAAATAAACGGAAGGCCTACTTTTTACCGAACAAAAATTAGGTATTTTCTTGTTACGGAGAGAGAAAGATCGAAAGAAAGGGGATATTTGTATGCGGTGGTTGCGCCTTTGCTTTTGCAATTTGGGTTGTCTCTCCTTATTCAGAGCACGGAATACATAACACACGACGGAGCACTGGATTCCTCTTTCCGTCCTGCGCTACGGTTCATATGCCGGTTGGCTTTCAGGTTTCTATTTTTCTCCTCCTCGTCCGTCTTTTCCAGTTTTTCTCAATCTTACTATGAGGTTTTGATTTGGATCCAGATCGGATCTTCGTTTATCTTCTCTTTTTCCTATTTATTGTCTGTACGATCTTTTTTAGGGTTAGAGTTGGCTTGATTCCTTTTTCTGTTGAGATTTGGGGGTTAGGTTTTAATGGATGGATTATAGCCTTCCAGTGGTTTATTGATTGTTGGTTGGGGACTTGATTTGTAGCTAATGCGGTTCATTGTTGGTTCAAAGGTTAATTGATTTGTGACCTAAAACAAATCGATGTTTCCTTTTTTTCCCTGTTGATTGCTCTTTTGATTTTTTTTTTGTTACTGGTAATGATGATTTGATGACTGCAAAACCTGTGTAGTTCTTTTGCTTGTTTCAGATCTGTTACATTTGTATGACTTCTATTTGGTACGGCACACATACTAACCCTTACCCCCTTTGAAATATTGAAGCTTTATGGATTTACTTAGAACTTTCTATTAATTTATTGCATCTTACGAATGAAGATCTTTCCCTATGAAGCTAAGCTTTGAGCTTATTTATAGGATTTTGTGACGATATTAATGATGTTGTAGTGCCTTATGCTCAGTCTGGAAAATTACATATTTTCTGTTTAGTCTGGTTAACATATTAGTTTCCATTGAGCCAGCTTCTTTTTTTTACCGAGGTACTTGTCCATAGTGAAGATTCAGATTGCTATGTCCTAAAATATTTACTGGCTATTTCTTTTTGTGCACCGGTTGTGAAGCATTGGTTTCTGTTCCGTTTGTTTTTTTAGAATTGAAGCTCACTGTTGTACATTAAATTATTAATTTAGTTCACAATGACTTAGTATTTAAGCTTGCCTTTTTCAATTTGAATGATAGGTTGAACCGGATTTGGATCTAAACACCTCAATTTCCTTCCTTGAGACATGGCAAGAGTGTGCTTTTGGTCAAATTGCTTCCAGTATCGAGTTGTTTCATTTCAAGAAGTGCTCGATTGGCGGTTTCTTGTCTGTGGAGACTTCCTTTTGGTTTCCTTTGTTAATTGCACTTAGCGGTCTGTTTTTCTTCAATGAACAGTACAGGAGGTTGGATGCAAAATATTTCTGAGATAGGTGTTGGATCTTTAGTGCACTTGTTCAAGTAAGCAAGTTAATGTTATACTTTGACAAAGTTTAAGCTGGATCTTTTATTTCTGACGATAAAATTTTTTGCTGGGCCTTCTCTGAAATACTATTTTGCTTGTAGTGCATTGCTGATACAACATCCTTTTAAAGTATCTGGGAATGCTTCGTTCGGGGTAGATACCATATTATACTATTGCTCTTCAATTGTTTATTTATTTCTTGATTTTGCATTTATCTTTTTGTTTTTATTGGCTATTGCAGGGTTAAAGTCTGCAAGAAATTAATTCAAAGGTGCATAGGTAGTTAACATGTTATAAGCCATTACCTAGAGTCTGCAGACCGCTCTTCTTAGCTCTCTTTTTGTTGTTCCTGATGGGCCCTGGTCTTGAGTGTCAAGATATGAGTTCACGGAATTCTACATAGCATAACGAGGCAGTGTTATGTTGTGTGTTCAAACTGTTGGGTGACTTTCTTAAGCTTAGGGATCAGTCCTTCAGCTAGAACAATCATTCTAATTTGTTCCTACTTCCTTTTTCTGTTGAAAATATGGTCTACTGCCCTTCCAGTCTTCTAGTTTCCACGCCTTATTGCCGTTTTGAAATTATTAGTTTAGTTATGAATAAGGCTTCTAAGCCAATCCATCAAGAGCATTCTGGTTTTGTCCTCTCAGTTACCCAGGTTGAAAATTAACTTCAGATTATCTTAGACCGAGGTAGCCTTTTGTATTTTATACTGGGGTTCATCTACCATAGCTGCAATATTGTCTTCGGGACTCGGCAATTTCGTGAATAAAGAAAGGTCTTACATTGTTGTACGCAAGAATGGAGAGGTCAGTTGCATTTCCTTTTTGACGTTTATGGTTTTAATACTGAGGACTTTTGTAAGACTGTCAGTGAAAAATAAATGTAGGTACAAGTTAATCAAAGAAGTTGGTGACGGTACATTTGGGACTGTCTGGCGAGCTATAAATAAACAGTCTGGTGAAGTTGTAAGTCCGTAATCTGTGTTTTGAAATGGCTAAGCTAGGTTAAATTGTTCTTTTGAAGTTCAAGATTTGTAACTTCTAATGGATTTTTCTTAATGATTACCAGGTTGCTATAAAAAAGATGAAGAAAAAATATTATTCTTGGGAAGAGTGCGTTAATCTGAGAGAAGTTAAGGTAATATTATTTGCAGATTTCTTCTACATGAGCTTTACACTGCATAGCTTCTTAAGTCCCATTCTCTCTTTTGGCAGTCATTGCGGAAAATGAACCATCCTAATATTGTGAAACTTAAGGAAGTCATACGAGAAAATGACATATTGTACTTTGCTTTTGAGTACATGGTAACTTTTCTCTTCTCTAATTTGAATGCTAGATTCATTTTTGTGATGTAGTTTTTTCTAAGTTGTAATGATTTTTCACATCAGGAATGCAACCTTTATCAACTTATGAAAGTCAGAGATAAGCTCTTCTCTGAAATTGAAATAAGGAATTGGTTCTTTCAAGTATTTCAAGGTCTTGCTTACATGCACCAGCGCGGGTACTTTCATCGTGACTTGAAGCCAGGTAATTTCATTCTGCAAGAAATGAAATGACTTCACAGCACATGTTATTTACTTAATACTTCACAGAATAATAGTCCTGTTACAATTATGTAAAATGAAAATTTTTTTAATGGGTCTGTTTTGTAGTAAAATTAAACACTCTTTATGCTCCGGTTGGTGAGTAGTGAGATGTTCGCATCGTCAGTAAAAGGCGATGTTTTTCATAGTTGTCGAGAGCACAAAGCGCACTTGCAGTGCTAGGGTGTCGCTTCAACGCAAAGCGCAAAAAAAAGCTCTGGCTTCGGAAAAAAAAGTGCACTATTATAAATTTTCAAAAAATGTTGTAGGTTCAGAAAATTTATTTAATATAGCTACTTAAGACTAGTAAATATTAAAATAGTACATGTCACAATAGTCCACAACAAGAAACAAGTCATTTAAGTCCAAAATTCATTAAAATATCACATGCTGCACTTTTTTTCCGAGTGCGCGCTTTTTTGCGCTTGGCACACCCAGCGCACTCTGTTTAACAGAAGCGCACAGGGTGTGCTTCGCTGTACTTTTGCGCTTCTAACTCAAAAGTGAGCGCTTTTGACCACTATGATGTTTTTGTAAAAGAAATTCTCAGTTTTTTGTGTGTTCTCATCTTGATTGTTGAACCTTTGTATGGCAGAAAAATGTTTTTAAAAGCCATGTTCCCAATTGGATTACTTAATAATATTTCAAGTCATTGTCTCATGCTTGTACTATCTAATTAGTTCACTATCTGCACAAATACTTCGCAGAGAATTTACTGGTGTCAAAAGATATTATTAAAATTGCTGACTTTGGACTTGCACGAGAAATCGATTCACAGCCGCCCTATACAGAATATGTCTCAACTCGGTGGTATGTTGTCTTCCTGCCTGTTTCTCTCTTGTTGGATGCAGAATTCCTCAATTTTAGATAACACCGCATTTCTTGGCAGGTATCGGGCTCCTGAGGTACTGCTGCAGTCATATATATATAATTCTAAAGTTGGTAAGTATTTATATGATGGTAACATGAAAGTATGATTCTAACATTTGTGTCTATATGTGTATATTACTCGTGAACTCCTGCATTTCTCCTCTGCAGATATGTGGGCAATGGGTGCAATCATGGCTGAGTTATTCACTCTTCGACCTCTTTTCCCTGGTAGCAGGTGAAGTTCTTAACATACAGTTTTTTAGGTTGGTTTTGTCTAATAAGATTGCAGACTGATGAGTTGTTTTTGTGCATTATGACTGCAGTGAAGCAGATGAGATCTACAAAATATGCAATGTAATAGGGAGTCCAACAAAGGACACGTGGAATGATGGACTTAATCTTGCAAGGGCTATTAACTATCAATTTCCACAGGTTAGATTTATGTATTGGTTTTTTAAAACCAATCAATTTCTGAAGAATTGGTAACTTTTCATACAATACATGTTCCATGAACTTCAAACTTAAATTTTGCACTTTTTTTGCTTGTAGCTTAGTACTTGAAGCATGCATTCTATTCTTTGTACTTTGGTATAGGGTTTTAAATATCATCTGATTTACTTTTCAGTTTGCTGGTGTCAACCTTTCTTCACTCATACCATCAGCAAGTGAAGATGCAGTCAATCTTATCAAGGTTAGTTGTCTTTACTTTTTTGTTGTCTGTCCCTTACCCCGTTTGTGCGGGAGCCATTGGGGTAATGTTGTTGTTGTTGTTGTTTCAGTATTTATACTGAGGTTTTGACATTTTATGTGTGATGAAGCTTTTTTGGTACTTTATTGACTTGTCTGGAAATTTCCTTCATTTTATGTTGTAGTTGCTTTGTTCTTGGGATCCCTGTAAAAGGCCTACAGCATCAGATGCACTTCAACATCCCTTCTTCCAGGTTTGATATTTTCAATGATGATTAATGATAAACTTTTGTACTTCCCTAATAGTAGTCTCAGTGCACTTATGATTTAACATGTTTTTTGTGACAGAGTTGCTTTTATGTTCCTCCTACACTCCGTTCTAGATCTGTTGTTGCTAGAACACCTCCGTCTGGTTTGTATCAAAATTTGTTTGTCAAGTATTATCGAGATACTAGTTTATTCTTTTATAGAACACATGGTTTAATTTTTCTGGTGTGCTGTTGCAGCTGGGACAAGGGTCACTTTGGAGCAGCAATGTGTTAGGAGATATCCAGGGTCCTTGTATAATTCAAAGGTCAATCACAGTTATCCATTTCCAAAGTTGAACCTTCCATTGAGCACAGGTATCTATAATTCTATTGCCTTCTATGCTTATTAGCTGTATATGTTTTCTTGATATATTCATGTCTTTAATGTTCATATATTTATGAATTGCGTTGTGTGAATTTACCTATAAAAGTAGCGAATGCTATGCTTGTGCATACAGGAGAAAAAAATAGGAACATTATAATGTTGAGACTTGAGAGGGAGATTTGGTTCTGAAAAGTTGGTATATTAAGTTCTTAAATGATTCTTTGGTGGAATAGATTGCCTGATTCTGATTGATTCTCTTCCAATGTGGCAGGTGTGCAACGTAAATTGGACCTTGTTAACAAGGTAAGAAAAACTTATATCCAACTGCATGATTGCATCGACTTGCTAGTTTTCTTTGTTATTTATGGACTGATGAATTTGGGAATTGATAAAATTTTTGGCCTGTTTTAGGATAAATGGATATTGAGTAGGTTATCGTACCCTGTTATTAGACATAGAAAGCTGTCAAGTTTTTTTTTTCTTATGGTAGTCAGCTACACCAAAATACATGATATTATATAGTCTGTCAATCTATGTAACTCTGTAATATTTGACGTCAATTATTTAACTACATTTCTGTAAGCCACATACGGTCTCAAATATAAGAGCTTTGGATTACTATGTTTATGACTGGAATATGTGCTGTCACTTGTTTGTTGGTGGCATGCATTCACTTAAGTTCTCTCATGAGTATTATATATTCAATATTCTAGGATGAGTACTGTTTTAACTCGGCACTTTCATTTTAGACTGCATAATAGCTGTATGCTGTTGTTGACAATAGACAGAATTAGGCATAATTCTAGTTCTTTATGTATTGCTAAATCTTTCATTTTAGTTGGCTTTTTCAAACTGGCGGCAATGGCCTTGATTTGTTATAAGCTTTCTCTTTGTCCCCATTGTAGGATGCAAGTAGGAATGACAAATATCAGAAGAGTGACACTAAACAACAGAAATACCGGCCACCTGGAAGGAAAAGCCCAAGTAAGTTTCTTTAATATTTTTTGCTGTCAAGTGTTAAAGCTAGAATGACATGGTTTTGCTTACCTTAATTAAATGCATCAATGTAATGTATTGTTTGACAGCAAATGTGAATAAGGCTAGAGTTGAGCGTGGAGTGTCAGAAGCAACTGATAAGCTGTCAAATATGGCAATCGGCTCTAACAGGCAAGCTGTGGCACAGCATAGAGCGCCTGCAATGAAGGCAGGAGTACAGTGGAGTGGTGAAACTGGGGACATGTTTCTCAGACCAACCCATCAATTCAACCACGGCAGAACTTACACTAGGAAGGTTGCAGGATGATGTGACACCATGGACTACTTGTCAAATGGAGCTTTCGTATTCAATTGTTGAGTGATGTCTCGTGGCGTATCTATAAATATCTAAATATAAATAGAGTGATCAAGGGTACTCTAGCATCTTGGCATGTCTATTTACATGAAAGGGCTTTCAGCTGCTGTTAGGGTGGCTTATATCGCCTCTTACTATGAAGAATAAAATATGGTGAAGTACAAAAAATACTGCTGTTTGTGGGATTTTTAAATAAGATAATATGCTATCTATGTTTGGTGTGGATTTGGAGTTGTAAACCAATTACAAACTTGTGAAGCTGATAGTTGAATGCCCCCCTTTCTTGCTTGGCATTCTCTTACCAGGTTTCTTTGTGTGTTTCTTTTTTACTCTTTTTTTTTTTGGTGTCTTAGAGTCTCTTCTGAATTTATATAAAATTTCTAGTTTTAGTTTGTGTGCTTTTGATGCTTTGTGAAATACGATATGCTCTGCTTGATATCTCGTTTATTTATTTGATGATATGATGAATCCAATTGAAGCTACAAGCTTAAAATAGTGAAAGCCAAAGTACACCAAACACTCTTGCCAATGTTATGCAACTTCTGTTCGCTCATCATAGCGAAGTCTTGACTAATAACACGATGTTCCATGTTAAGTTTGAGATCGGGCTGTAAAGTGAAGAACCAGGTGTCCAGCGTCAGTGGTTTTACTAATAGATTGTAAACTTAAGCTCTAGTAAGTCTCTTGGACCAAAATTCAAAATTTCAGATTAGGTGTAGGGTTACTTTGAAAAGTAAACATTATTTTGCCTCTTATTATTATTGGAGCTAAATATCATCCAGTTATCCAACGGCGATGGAGGCAAAGTAAAATATCCTTTAGGATTAAGTAAAATTCATGAACATGCATAGGTGGATTTGGAACGGGTATAGAAAGTATATAATCATTGAACACAATTCAAAAAAGTTTACCTATATGATGGCACAATTATGATATACAAAACAAGAATAAAAAATAATATTCACATTATAAAAATGAAAGCATTCGGTCTCTTCTTTTAATAATTAAGATGGGGGTGAGGATGTTGTTTAGAAAGGAAAAATGGAACATTGGAAATAGAGAAAGAGGTGGTAGGGATTGGAATGGAGATTGAGATTTTAAAAATAAGATCTTTGCTTTGAATTAGGTCTTTATAATCAACTTTTCAACACACACAAACATTCCTAACGTTAATTCATAACCTCACCTTTCATGTTTCCCTTGTCCCTTACATTTTCTTCTTTTGCTTTGTCATCAAAGACATTCACCTGTTCTCTCTCCCCCATCTTTTCATTTCTCTTGAGATGGACTTTCCCATTTCATTTTTTAAACTATTCTTTGGACAAAAAGAACTAGTTATGTACAACACATCCCTACTCATTTATTTAACATGCAACTAGAACACCATATTCCAATTTTGAATTCAAAAATTGAACATTCTATTGTTGATACTATAGAATGCTCCACTCAACTAACTTGTTTGGTTCATGAAATGACTATTCCACGCAACAGATAATAGATTTGAATAAAGAATGTGAAATAAAATAGAAATGAATGACATGTTTGGAATCACTATTTATAGTTTTACACTTCTTATGGGAATACACATCCATTTTACTCACCTATGAATTAATTTTTTTCATGAGATATGTAATAGTTAATAATAGTTATTTTAAACATCTATTACATTTCTATTATATTTCACTTTCTTTCCTTCATTTTTATTAGTATATTACATGAAATAGTTATTTTGCTACACTAATGCGCAACACATTACTCTGAAGACTAAACTACGGGTCTTTTTTAACATGTTAGTGTATTCCTTATGTTTGCCCTTGAATCTAGCTATTGACTTTCAAAGTTTTTTAGTATTTAAGTTTTTATTAATACAACAAATATTTGAAAATGGGTATCATCGTATCTATGTATCCTATAGTTATTGATTTAATAGTAGAGATAGCTTGAGAGTTTTATTCGTATTAAAGCTTTAAGAATAAAATACATTCAATAGAAAATATGTAACCCCATTACTCAGTAGTTGGTTTTCATCATTCATGATCTCTTTTTTTCACACACATAGATAAAGATTAAGAACAAAATAAGAAAGTTGCATATAAAATAAAGTATTGAATATTTGAATTAGTTGGCCCCTAAACACAATCTCAGCCAATTAAAAAAAACAAAAAAACAAAACCACAAGTGATGGACATATGAGGGAAGGTTGGAATGGCTTTGGACCTTGACTATGCTTTTCTTGCTTAAGAAGATCAACTTATGACAACCTCTTCCTTTTACCTCAAAAAGCTTACCTCTCCATGTTTTGCCACCTAGCAATATCATTGTTTTAGAGACAAATTTGGTCCCTTTTTTTTATTTTTTTATTACTTTGTCTTGATTCGGAGTAAATTGATCCCTAATTTTTTTTATGGCACAAATAATTTTCCGTTGAGTAGTTTTCAAATGTTACTTTCCCGGTTTAAAGTTTGAAACCAAAACTTCTCTATTATTAACAGCTTGATGCACAATAATTTTATGAACTCAGCTAGTCAGGTAAGTAATTAATTAAAATTATTACATATAAGTAAGGACTTAAAGTTAAAATGTCATTAAGCAATATTGGTGACAAATTTGGTCTTTTTTACTTTATTTATTACTTTGATGATTCTAATCTCTAGATTTTTTTTTTGTGGCACAAACAATTATCCGTTGAATAGTTTCCAAATGCGGCTCACGGGTTTAAGGCTTGAAGCAAAAACTTCTTTATTATTAACGTTGATGCAAAATAATTTTATGAGGTGGGGAAGTAATTAATTAAAACTATTACATACAAGTAAGGTTAAAAATGTGCCTCGGATCAATTCTTTGCTTAACGAAAGGTTAGCCCAAAGGAATAAAGCCGATAACAAGTGGGCTATCTAATAAAGTTTTAACTTAAAAGCGCACACATCATACAATACATACATTTTCTATTTTCGTACTTACTGACAACCGACATCTGCAAGTCTGTTTACTGTTCCTTTCCACTGTGTTGTCACCGGCAACAGCCGGTCGGTTGATTTGTACCCACTGTACCCTTTAGTACTATATTCATCTCCGGTTCCATTTTGGGTTGGATTTTTAGTGTCCAAAACTAGCTATTTTTTACATCTTTTTGTTTTTTTTTCCTGTTCTTTGACAAGATACATGATGCTCCTTCAGTTCCAATTTGGATTTTCAGAATTTTTTTTTAATAGAATTTGAAGTTTGAAATAAAAATCTCTTTGACTTTAATAATTTTATCAATTGAATAAGCATAATGCTTGCTATTTTTATATAAAAGAGAAATAATTTTATGCTTAAAATTTCTCATTTTTCACATCACTGGTCACATGCAACTTAGCAATTTTAAAATCATTAAATTTAAATGTTAAATTGTTTCTTTGACAAGATTAGAAGAGATGGTTACTTCAATTCCAATTTGGATTTAGTTACTGTTTCTTTATTCTTTCCTCTGTGATTTTTTATCAATCCGATTGGACAGTTGGATTTACTTTTGCAATATTTAAAAGTTAATCTAATTATGAAAAGCTTAATTCTTAATTATTTCATATATATACACCATTTCCACGTGTCAAACAGACAAGTCAATACAATTTACTTAAAATTATTCTTTTCGTATATAACATTCTGGTTTTTTTGCATGCTACTGGAAAATCCTCTGAGTAGAATGAGTTGTACAATTTTTTATTTTATTTTATTTTATAAAGTAGGCATATTCTTACTTATTGTAGAATAGAAAATAGCTAAGTAACAAGGTAGAAGCTCTTACTCGGTAATAAGTAACGAGGCAAAATCTATTACTCAAAGCTCAAAAGTAAAAGTAGCATTGTAGCAACCATTAATTCATACTCATTTTTTTTTATAGCTAATAAACATCTTGCAATATTGAACATAAAAAAAATCAGGCCCGACCTTGAGGGACGAGCAATGGTGCGATCGTTTAGGGCACACAATCGCAAGAGGCTTAAAAATATTTTTTCGTTTAAAGATTTAATTGTTATTAATTACTCCCTTCATCTTTTTTTACTTGTCTTCTAACACATTTCACACTTTTTAAGGAATTAATTAATTAAGGTAGGAAAATACTATTAGGCCCCCTAATAAATGTTTAGTTTTCCACTTTATTGTAATTAATGATAATGGGACAAATGAGGGTATAATTAGAAAAATAATCCAAAAAGTGCTTACATATTTGAGAATGACAAGTAAAAAAATATTTAAAAAAGTGGCTAGAATGTCTATTTTAAAAAGATGGAGGGAGTAAAAGATAAAAGTAGACAACAATCAATGTTAGAACAATTAGTAAAAACATTTATTAAAGTTGTAAAAGTGCAAAGGTTCAATTCCTATATTTAACAAAAAAAATAAGTTTGTTACATTGTAAGAGTCCCATTTTCCTACTTTTAATATTAGTTTGCCTAAGATCCGTACATTGTTAGGACCGGATCTACTTGTAGTATCACATAGAAATTAAATATTGGAAATACAGCAAATGCGAGAAAAAAGGAAATCCACAAATGAGAAAAATGAGCATATCTAAAAAATATTCTTAATTAAAATCCGTTTTTTCTAATAAAAATAGTAAAAAAAACCCCTAAAACGTGGTAAAAAGACATGAGAGCTTGCAAGAAATACTACTCCCGAATCAAATTAGAAGTGAGAACAAATCCCCTGCCTCTATAGCCCCATGTAAATCCATGAGAGTTCATATACTCATGGATCATTAGTCCACCAAGACCATATGTGTCGTGCTCCATCATGACAACCACATGAGTGGGCATCACCGGTTGAGTAGGAGGTCCCTCAAACCCACGGCACACCTCCACGCCTCTAGAAACATGAAACTCAGTAGGATAATCAATGACAGCTATAAATGGTTCATGCGGTAGGTATTGCTACATGTAAGTGTAGACACCAGAGGTAGTGCAATCCATATGATCCCAGTTGCCCGACAGAAATAGATGAGTTATGGGTACAGACCTGCCATGTTTGTATGAATCATCGTGCGCCACCCCATGATCGCAAACCCATGTCAGAATGTCGTCGAAAGCAGTATGTATGAGTGGAAAATCATAGTTATCATAAAACCGATGCAAGACATTTTCGACTGCCAAAGCTCAAACGAGATCACTTCTTTCAGCACCTCTGGCTATAGCAAGACATCTATGAACTTCTAGATAATAGATTGTTGCATGAGCCATACAACTTCCAAACTGGGTCTCATCACGATTGATGAAATACCTGTGTAGCCCATGAAGGCAACGACGGACGAAAACTAGCAAGGAGACCCATAACTGGATGCTCAAACGACAAGCCCTCAACGTCCAACTCATGGCCATCAAATACTCGCCCTTCCATTCGTATACGCCTTAATCTTTCACATCACATCTATTAGGAATACCGAGATACCGACAATGCAACGGGATTTGATGCGTTATTCCACTCTGTGGAAACGCTCTCAGTAAAATCTCATCCTTCTTCAAATCATCCCCATTCGAAGCTTTTCTCGAACAACAATAAAGTTTTCGTCTTTCTCGAATTCAGGTAGCTCTCTAAAGCCCCCTTGTCCATTTACTGATAGTATTTCGAATGATGTTTCCATGTCTTTAACTAGAGAACCGCCTAGTAGTGTTCGGCTAATGTCTAATGCATCACATACACGCCAAGCTCCAAACTTTGACCGGCCATCACCGGATTTGACAATGATTTTTTTCCATTTGAGAGCTGAACTAACACATAAGGCTATATAAGTTTTCTTAACTTTGTGATTGGGAAATGCTTTTACGAGCTTAGCTGCCACTTTGTTTGACTTGGTTATAACCATTACACCGCTTGTATCGCGATCTAGTCTATTGGCAAGATGAAGCCCAGGCTTACCGTCTTTCAATTCTGAAGTCAAAAGGCAGTTATGAATTACAAGGGGATATAATAGATTATAAAAGGAGAATTACAAGGTGAACTAAGTATAATTGATATATCATCTTCAAAAAAACTAAGTATAATCGATCAAAATTTAATCAACATATTCATGTGGTTAGGGGACTTTCCTTTTGTTGTAAAATACAATGTCTTAAAGATGATAGATCATTTCTGGTAAATACGGTAAACACTCTTTATGTTATCAGGATTAGTGTTTGGTTTTAATTTGAAATTCGAACACCTAATACCGTATTTACCTCCAAATCCAAACACTTTCTTCTTTTGATTTGATAATGAATCTATTCTCTTGTTTTTGCATCCCTAAAAAGCCATAAGCAAAACCCTTATCCTCACTAACCGCAATCAACGATCTTCCATTAGATATACTTCAACAAATTCTTATCTTCTAGTTTTACCATATGAAACTCACACTCATATCTTAAATAGTAATATTCCCTTCATTAATAATGTTTATCTTCCCATAGTTCACTTGTATGAAAATCAAGCAAAACAACAACTCTAAAATTTAGCTTTAAACATACATAGAAGAACTTACTATGCGGAGGAGACGGCAGAGAAGGCAGCGATGGAGGAGACAGAAGCGGTGGTGGAGAGGTCTTGCGGAGACGAAAGCGGCAGCAGAGAGGTTTCTGAAGCAAATAAGACAACGACGGCGGGAGACGGTAGCGACGAGGGAGAATAAAGAAGCAACGGAGAGACGGGAGCGGTGACTGAGACTAAAAGATGAAGATGTTTTGGCCGGCGGCATGGTGATGGGTTTTACGAATTTGAAAATGAGTGAGAGGAGTGAGGTGAGATCTAGGTTAGATTTTAGAGTAATACGGACGATTATAAATTAATAATCGTCCGTTTAAAACATATAAAATTAATATTAAGTAATACGGACGGTTATTAACTCATAATTGTCCTTAATGCTCTAAAAAGTAAGAAATTAAAATAAATTTACTTTAGAGTAAGAAATTAAAATAAATTTACTTTAGAGTAATACGGACGTTTATGAGTTAATAACAGTCCGTATCGCTCTAAAGTACTATTACGAACAGTTCTTAAGTAAGAACCGTCCGTAATGGTTGCTTTGAGTATTTTAAAATGCTTTTTCAGACGGTTTTTACCTTAACTGACTGAAAAAGTGAATCTCCGGGGGACATTTTTTACTAGTGAAGGTTACCATTTATATATGATGAGATTGGCTGAAGGCTTTTCTATTTAGTTGTTAATGATTAGAGAACAATATTAAACAGTAGCGATAGAGTTATAATAATGTTGAATTGTTGATATGAATTTAGGAAGTAACAAACTAGAATCAAATATGTTATATTTTATTGTTTACATTGGATGGATGTAACTTTACGAAGTAATTTGTTAATATAAGTTTTTTTATGTGAGGTAATTTAATTAGAAATTAATGGGTTATAATGTTGTGCCACAGGTAAAACTATGTAGACTTGTAGCCTTTATTTTATTGCACATAGTACCTAGATTTAAATTCAATGAAAAGTCTATGTCCTTTATTCATTCATTTATATATATTGATAGTGAAATTTGAGTATCTAATTGATAAAAAAAAAAAAAAGAAATTTGAGTATCTAAATTAAATTATGTAGATGATTTTGCATATCAATAATCTCACACATAATTGTGTCTTAAATTAGTCATCTTCAACATTTTCTATTTGAAGTTAAGGGAATTGCACATATTGATATGCTATTAATTTTTATTATCTTTAACCTACAATATATTTTGTAAGCCTTGTATATTAATCACATAATTAGCACTTGAGTTCAGACACAGAGATTTCAATCCGGTAGTCCCGAACATGCAAAATATAGGAAAGTTGGTTGAATCGGGAAGTCGACAAACACTTTTTTTAAAAAAAATTAGGGACAGAAAGAAAGGAGCGAGGGTTACGTAAATGATAAAAAAAAATCGAGAAATGATATTGTTTTTTAATGATATGTGCATTTATTAACCATATAACCATTTAGGGAGATTAATTTATAACACGGTTAAGCATTATTTATAAGATGCGCTGGTCAGTCTTAAAAATAAAACGTTACTGAGTGTTAATAATTAATAACACTTTTGTCTTTTAACAGAATCAGCTGAATCGATTACTTAACAGCTGTTATCAACATCGAACATAAATATAACTCGATGTGCCCGTACCTCTAACTTGTCATTTTCAATTTATACAATTTTCAAAATAAATAACTTACAAATATAAATTTTTATTTTTTTTTAATATTTACAAGTATCTTTATTGAGATAATCTTGTTCATAGTTTAGTCACAGTTAAGGTTCCTCATCCTTTTTAATAAATATATTTAATGAAATTCAAACCTTATTCTCCTTCATTTTATTCTGTTTATAATGTAAAAAGAAAAAAGCCAACCTACATTAAAGTATAAAAATGAATAAAATTATGCAAAAACTTTACGTACAATATTTACTCTCTGATCTTTATCTGAAATCCAGAGTAATCCAACGCTGAAAAACTCTATAAATAGTCAATATTCATGCATGCTTTTCTAGACAGAGTTATTTTGATTAGATACTCTATGGATTTGAAGAGTAATTTATAAATCAAATATTAATTATCTCTAGATTAAATAACTAAGTGTTTTTTTTTGTATGTGCTACAGGTTGATCAAAACTTCTACCCTGTCATATTTTCTTATGTTTTTAAGATGAAAATGTCATTTTTAATAATATATTATTACCATTTTTTATAATAAAAAAATTTTATACGAGTCAAAATTTAATCATTGATCATCCTCATCCAAACTTACTTTTATTTAAGATGAATTTTTATTTTTCTTAAAATAACGATAAAAGTAATTAACAAATTAAAAATTACATATACTTTAAAATAGCTATATAGGAAGTGGTAAAATATACTGAACATAAACGATCAATGCGGTAAACATGAATTGTTAGATAGTAAGGTTTTATTCTATTATTATAGATCTAAGGGGTGTTTAGTTGAGGGGATTTCAGAAAAGGAAAAAAGAATTAAAATATCTGATTCCTTTGTTGTTATTTGTTTGGACATGAGAATTAAATTCATTACTCATTTTAGGTAATGGGATTACCTATTTCAAGGTCTTTTCATTCCCCCCACTCTATTAGGTATTAGCATTCCCTTTCTTTGTTTATCTTATAAATAAATTACTATTATTATTATAATAAATATTAATATTATTGTATATTGATTAAAAATAACATTACATAATTAATAATAATAATAACAAAAAAAATAATATTATTATTATTCTATATAATCAATAATATTATATAAAAATAATTATTAATTATTTTTTATATCTTCATAATATTGTTATAAAATATATATAGTTATTGTTATTAAATAATATATTTAATAATAACAATAAAAATATATAATAATAATAATAAATATTAATATTAATATCATTAAATAATATTAATTTTTATTAAATAATATTAATATAAATAATATTATTATTTATTTAATAATAAATAATAATATTTATTATTAAAATTTTCCTAAACAATATTTATTTAATAATATTATTATTTATTTAATAATAATAAATATTATTATTTTAATAATACATATTATTAATATCAATATTATCTTTATAATCATTATAAATATAATATGAATGTTAATTAATAATAATAAATAAATTATATTTTTATTTATTATAATTTATTCATTAAGATTATATATAATTATTTTTATTGTATATAATTAAATTATTAATTTTCTTTAATTCAAAAAATGATAAATGAAATCAGGAGCAATTTTATTCATTTTTTGACCATACCAAATACATAAGTCAATAAAAGGGAATTGCATTCCTTTCCTTACCTTTCCCTTTCTTGATTATCTTTCCTTTTCCGGATGTGAACCAAACGCCCCCTAATTATATTTAAGGAATGAAAATTTAAAAAAAATTTCTTAGGCTTTAAATATGTAGATATATAGAGAGAAAATAATAAATCTAGTAAAGTAATAATATTTATATTTATAAATAATATTAAGTTTACATACTTAAAATATCTTTATTATTTTACAATAAATAGTTACAAATTATTAAATTGCAAATTTACATGCTAAAATATCATTTGATTGATATTAATATTTTATTTTCAATATGCATTTAGCTCATTTATAGACCTAACTTCAAAATTATGCTTACGAATAACCCGTCTCTAAAATGATATACGGTTTTATAGAGCTAAATACTAGAGCTAAATACCATGCACGAGCAACACATCTTGATGACATCCCTATTTATATATAATAATCATGACTTTATTTTGTAATAACTAAAACTCAATTACTCTTCAATAAATTTTTACTAATATGTAAACAAGAAAAAGTATAGAAAACAATCTGAAGTGTAATATCCAATGTGAAAAGATGTAACAATGAGCCATTGATCAAAACGCATGTAAGTATTGTACTTTTTAACACACATAATCCTTACATCACTTAAACATGTGGGCTCATATGTCTCCTATCTCCTACATTTGTGTTTTTTTTCCTATTTTTCTCTTTTCTTTATAATTATAAATCTCGATTCACAACATATATCGAGTAAGTTAGAGAAGAATAAAATTAAATTATATTAAATGTATTTATTAGGTAAGGTAAAGAACCTTAACTGTAATTAAGGTTTAAATAAAATTATTTAAATAAAGATGCTTGTAAATATTAAAAAAAAAAACCCACGGTTCTCTCCCAATCATATTTTAATTAAATTATCTCAAAAATTAAAATTAAATTGGTACTACAATCTCCGTCAGTTAACGGTAAAACTTGGAAGCCGTGAACTCCATTCAGTCCAGGCTATATAAATAAGAGCATCTCTTCTTATTCTTTTTCCTTGTCTGTAAGTTTCTTTTCTCCATTTAAAGCTCCCACCCCCTAACTCACAAATCCGATACGTTCTATTTTAACCCGATTTTTCGGTCTACATTCCCCGATATTTCGGTTTTCTCTCTTTTGAACTCATAGAAAAGAGGGATTTATCAATGGTGGAGTTGTTTTTGGAGTTCATTATATACTGATTGGCGAGATTAAAGGGATTATTCAACTGATTTTGATTTTGATTTTGTTTTTGTTCTGCAATTGAAGATCAATTTGATTGATTAAATGAAGATTTTAATGGGTTTTTTGCTCTGTTTCAACCACTGAGAAAAAGGTAGTGAGCATAAATGGATTTTTCTTTCCATTTTGATGATTTTCTTTTCAAAACAGAAAAAAGATTTGGGTGTGAGCTAATGCTATCTCTTGATTTTGTAATTTTCCTTCGTTTTCTTGCTAGCCAAACACGGCATTTCTATTTCTAGCCCCCTTTTTAAAATCAATCTTTTGCTTTTTTGGTCAACAAGAGATCACGAATTAGCAAAAGATAAAGAGCTTCGATCTCTCTCTCTCTCTCTTTTTCTTTTTTTCTTTTTAATTTTCTCTGCAACCAAACAGAGTATCACTTCAGTCCCCTGTTTTTATTCTCTGGTTTTCTCATTTAAACTGAAAAACCCATTTCTTATTTCTGGTTTTTATTTCATTTCAGACTAATTTTATTTATTTCTGCAGCTGATTTGATGAAAAGTAGGGTAGATAGCTAAAAAAAGGAAGACGAAGGAAGCAGAACTAAGGCTCGAATTGATTTGGGTAAGTCATTTTCATAATATAATTTCTCGAGATGAAATAGATAATTTTCCTACTAGTCATATGGGTCTGATATTTTCAACTCATAATAATATTGAATTTTTAAATATTTATTTTAGATTAAAATAAATAATTTTTGTTTTAAAAAATATTAAATAGTATTAAATTAAATTAAATTAAATTAAATTAAATTAAAGTATAAGTTGAAAGTAGCGGGGTCAAATTTTGTTTTGGTTTACAATGCCATAATGTAATAGTCAATAAACAATAAATAAATGTCTCCTTGTCTATATTCATACACAGCTTTCATCTTTAAACAACACACCCCATTGTTCTTTCTTTTTCTTTTTTTTAACATGTCTTTACTTATGGGTCTTCTGGTTGGTCCATCTATTTTCTTTTCCATTTTTTAGGCACAACATCCAAATTAAATTCAGAGAAAAAAATTGTATTCTCAATTTGTTTTTTTAAGTGTCAGAAACATCGGCTTGCCCAAAACATTTTGATTATTGAATGGGGTAATTCTGTACACAAAAGCATAAGCATGGAGTCTCTTATAAGACCCACTTCCAATTGACCCATTTTTTATTTCTTTTTTTCGTCATTATTATTAAGCAATTATTTTTTTTTCACTTTCTTTCTTTACCCACTTCTCCGATCCCGAGTTAGAGTATCTTTTCCTTTTGTCTTTCTCAAAAAAATAAATAAAAATCAAATCTTTGATTCTTGAAGTAATTAGGATTTCCTTTGGATTGTGTGAACCCCTTTTTCTTTTAGCCTTTTGTTTTAAGGGTACCTAAAGAACCAAATTGGTTTGTATTTAATATTGGGTGGGTGGATTTTGTTATTTTGGGGTAAAGAATATCAAGAAACAGGCATGTGGTTTATCGTATTATGATCTCAAAAGTGCGAACCTTATTTTATAAAAGATTATGTTACTATGAATAAAATTTTATAGAAGGCGTGAAGAGGACCCCATACTCCAATCAAGTATGTATTGATATGAACGAATGTTCTTAATGTACTTACATTAGCTATTTCATTATATTTTTCCAAACATTTTAGTATTTTTTTTTCAAATTCCTCAATACTAAGAAGAGTAGACATCATTCAATAATTTTATTATATCTAATTTGAATGTTTAGAGCCAGTTTGGTAAGCTGAAATCGGTTATTTTTGCATTTGGATTCTTTAAAATTGAGAATTGATAAAGTTGTACATTTTAATTAGTTTCAACCATCTCTGAATTTTAATGGTTCAGATTTAATTTCATTACAGACCTCACACATCACTAAAATTAAATATAAACTATTAAAACTCAATATATAATTAAAATTAATTAAAATATATAAGTTACTAATTTCAAACTTTGTAGAATCACTAGAGATTTTAAGAATGTGTAGGAGTAATAACAATAACTTTTAACCGAATATTTAAAGAAAAAACATTTATTATGATAATGGAAATATTAATTTGGTGATCGAGTAGTGTGTAAGAATAATGGTGATTGGTCAGTAAGTTGGAAACGTCAATTTCGAAAAATAGTAGTTGTAGTAGCTGAGTTGATTAAATTAAATAGATAAATACCAGTATATAATTGATGTAATTATGAAAAAAGGAAAAAAAATAAAATGGTAAAAATGATGAACGAGCAGGGGTAAAAAGGGGAAAGATGTTTACGTGCATAGCGTGTACAAAGCCAGCAGCGGAAGAAGGAGAAGAAGGAGCGCGTGGGAGTGGAACTCCGAGTACTAAAGAAGCCGTCAAAAGCCTGACGGCGCAGGTCCATAATCCAAACCCTCCCTTTTCTTTTCTCTATTTTATTTTATTATTATTTCTCTATTAAATTGAAAAAAAAGAGAAGAGAATAGAATCTATAAGGTAGGGTCCAGCGTAGGGACCATAGGGTGGAGTCTTTGGCATCTTTCACGGTTACATATGTATCATGTATTGTGTTGCTTCTGTACCCTCTGCTACGTTACCTGTATACATATTTTATTATATTTTGCTGTTTGTTTATTCCTTTTTTTTGTTTTTTTTGTCCTTATATGGTTTCTGTTTTGGTAATTCAGATATTGACTTGAGGGTAATTTTAATGAAAAATGTTGGATGAGTATGCGGATGGTCAGACAAAAATGAAATTTGTATCTCAGAATGTGATTCATTTCTTGAAAAAGGAGACAGTGGAAAGGGGTAGATAGAGTAATTTATCTACGTATTTAGTAAATTATTGAATTAGCCTAGTAGTAGTCTCTACTCTCTAGCTAGGCTACACAGCTATGGATTGATTTTAATTTAAGCCTAGTAACTATTAAAGCAACATTAAATGGAGTTAAGGATCCTCTAACCTTTGCTCAACTTTAAAAATATCTTTTAAAAAACTTGGTTCAGTAATTATAATAAAGAAAAGTCCCATCTTACCTGATATGGATTCGAACGTATGACTTTTAGGATCATAACTTTAGGCTCAAAAAATAATTCTGTAAAGTTAATGTCAAATTTTAAAGAATCCTTCATATTATATAATCGTATAAAATATATGTTTCGTCACTTATACTTGTAGTGTCAGAGCTCATAGATAAATATGGTATAATTTGTTTGCATAGAAGATCATTTTCCATTTTTTCATGACCTAGTTCCTCGTACAATTTCCCCTGTTGTTGAGAGTCAACAATGCCAAACTCAAACTTGGCTAGTAAAATTTTGCATATGAGTAAATATAAATATTGGTCTAATTTTACATTTTTTAGGCTATATTCTTCTCAAACTCATTTTGAGTTCAATTTGAGCTTGTTCAATCTAATTATAACTAACATTGAGTTGAGTTAAATCTGAAATAAAAATTGCAGATAAAAGACATGGCATTGAAGATATCAGGAAAGCAATGCAAGACAGGGGCAGGAACAAGCAGCGGCTACCGAAAAGGCGAAACAGGCTATCCCGATTTTGACGTAAATTCTCCCTATTTTGGAGCAGCTAGCTCAAGTTCAACCCCTGCTTGGGATTTCACATCCTCTCACCATAGACCCGGCGCCAACTCCCGAGGCGACTCTCGATTCACCCGAGTTTTAGCCGCCGGCGATCAAACCCCTTCAGCGGATGATGTCCTACTCGACGATGATCCTAACAAAGAATGGATGGCTCAGGTCGAGCCAGGTGTCCACATCACCTTCGTTTCCCTCCCTAATGGCGGCAATGATCTTAAAAGAATTCGATTTAGCCGAGAAATGTTCAACAAATGGCAAGCACAAAGATGGTGGGGCGAAAACTATGACCGAATCATGGAGTTATATAATGTTCAGAGATTTAATAGGCAATCGCTTAATACTCCCCCTCGGTCCGAGGACGAGGTACAAAGGGATAGCACGTATTCGAGATTGGGATCGGCTCGAGAAAGTCCAATGATTCCGTCTTATACACCGAGAAATTATTATAGACCGAGTGGGATGGAAGCAAATTCCTATGAAGCTTCTAGAACTACCAGTTCGTCTCGAGATGAGCGCCCTTCGGTTTGTGCTAGCACGGCTTCTCATATGGAATCTGAATGGGTCGAACAAGACGAGCCTGGCGTTTATATTACCATTAGACAACTGAATGATGGTACTCGAGAGCTGCGCCGAGTCAGATTCAGGTTGGTACACTTGATTGTTTCGTGTTTCGATAATTAAATTTTGAATTTTTCGCGTTTTAAATAAGTATTTTTTTTGGCAGCCGGGAAAGGTTCGGAGAAGTGAATGCAAAGACTTGGTGGGAAGAGAATAGAGAAAGAATACAAGCTCAATACCTATGACTGAAAAGATTTTACATTAATTTAGTTTTATTTACATTACATGATACATGGTAAAAGAGAAGGGTTCATTTTAATTATTATTACTATTATTTATCTATGTTCTTGGAATTTTAAAGATGAGATCAAATAGAGGTGACAACTCCAACTATGTAATGGGAAATGTCTAGGGGATTTCCAAATGCCTCCATTTTTGTATCTGTTTTTATTTATTTATTTTACTATTTAGAGCAGTTTTTTTCTTCTTCTGTGTCTGCTGTGTTTATGTTTGCCCTCCTTACAAACATTTTAATGTTTTGGATAAGTTGATTTATTGGGTCTTTAAGTTTTAGATGTTCAGAGTTTGTTCTCTGTAACATAAACTTTATAGATAAAGGGATAAAATTTAAATTACTTGTCTTCTAGTTCCTATTGCACACTTTGTCCCACCATAACTCCAAAAATTATTGCATCATGATTTTGTTTTCATATGATGGTCACTTACCTGGCCTGTCAATTTTTGGTAAAATTATTGCGGTTGCTGTTATTATTACTATTTGTTGTTAAGGTTTGCTGTTGCAGTTTGATATTGTTGTTTCTAGCTAATTTATATTTAATGTTCGGTATAAATATAAATCATGATTACGGTTACAGGTATTAAACTACGAAGATGAACATATTTTAAATAAATTAGTAAATTGATAATAATGAATAAAATTTTATAACAAAATAAATAAAAATAAACGTAGATTAATCGGTTTCATATTAACATCTTTTATTGAATTATAATAAAAAAACTAAAACAAAAAAAATTACCCTAAATTAATCTAATTTCAAGTATCAACTTTTATTAAACTTTTTTAAAGAGTATTTGGATAATTATAGTTTAAACCACAAAAGGAGCCCTATAAAAATAGCATTTTTTACGTGATTTGAAAAAGTAAGTAAATCTCTTGTAAAAAGGAACTCTATATAAATTTTAAATCTTATCAAATACTTATTAAACTCCAATTCGTTTGCAAACATGAAAATGGCCTTATTCTTTATCTACCAAACGAGGCCTTAATATAAATTATGAAATCATTTAAGGATTGAGATAAGTGTAGTTCTATCTATGCTAGAAATAACCTCATTTTGAGTTTGAATTTTGTGAAATGTTTTCATTGTTTAAAATATGCAAAAAAATTTAAAGAGATTTTTACATAACTTGGCCTATTATTAGGTATAAAGAGTTAAGTTAGCTTGACAAAATTCAAAATATAGACCGACTTAGGCCATGTTGTTATCAACTTGTAAGTAGCAGTACTGAATTATATTAATAAATATTTCTTTCAATATAAATTTATATAAATACAATATTAAACTAAATTAAATGGATTATAAGTTGAAAACAACGATTACGTTATTTTGAAGATCGTGAATTTTGTTGTAAACTCGGCATGGAGTGAAAATGGGTATTGACAGTTCGGTCATAAGTGGGCCAATAACAAGCTGTGCCAAATTTGAATGGCCTCATTCACGGAATGAAAATTCAAACTAATGAAAAAAGGGTTCTTACATAAATCTCATAAAAATTTAAAATAGTTTGGTGACATTGTAGATAATTTATAACTTTACAAAAATATAGAAAAATAATTATATAAATACGATGTAGTATTTATATACTAAATATTTAGTAATCGTTTAGTTATTTAGTATATCATAACTTTAAATAAATTTATAAAATATACATAATATATGATATCTAGTATTTATCTAGTAAATCATTGTTAGATATCTAGTTATTATCTAGTATATCTTAATTTTAACAGTTTTTTATGAATCTAATGACACCTAACACATATATATATATATATATATGTGTGTGTGTGTGTGTGTGTGTGTGTGACAATTTCGTAACAATATTTACTAGATAACTATATCTAGTATTTATCTAATAGACCATTGTTAGATATCTAGTTATTATCTAGTATATCTTAATTTTAACAGTTTTTTTATTGATCTAATGAAACCTAATATGTGTGTGCACGCGGCACATGACAATTTCATAATAATATTTACTAGATAACTACTAGACAATTACAGATGAATACTAGATATTTACCAGATAAATACCAGACCGTATTCATGTAATTATTTTCTCTTGTTTTTGTTAATTTATAAATTGTTTATGGTGAACTGTAGATCTGTAATTAGTTTGACTTAATGATCAATTTTATAAATATTTTAGCGAGATATGTATATTTTGGACAATTTTTCATAAAAAAAGACTTTTTTACTAATTTTTAATTGAATTTTGGAGTTTTGCTTCCAATTAATTTTTATATGAAAAAAGCTATTTGCACCCATGTAAATTGGGAAATATCACATCATTTAGTTGAAAAATATTTAAATATATTCAACTATAATTGTAAATTATACATGATTTTAGAACCTTTTACTCGATTTTGTTTTATTAAGAAAAATAACTTGAAATAAAAATATTTTAAGAATTGCGTGTTAATAACTTTTAATAAGTTTGAACCGTAATTGTCTTTTTTTTTTCAAGGTAGGATCAGTTGGTCCTAAGTTGTTTTAACACTCTTTGATGGCTATTACTTTCATATAATGTTACAATGTAGGCTAAAATTTGAAATCAGTATCTCCATTTTAAGATAATTGAGCTCTTCATAAAATAAAATCTAGGGTAATTTTAGTGTTTATATTAAAATAATAATACTAACATCCAAAATAATAAAATTTTTTAGTTTAGATCTTAAGTAGATTTGGGCATTAACCCGTCGGTCTGTTCATGTTCGTTTTTTATGGGTCGGGTTTGGACAAACTAATTAAAGGTTAGACCCGGCTCGGCCCGAACCTGAAGAGACCTAAAGAAAGTATGGGATGGGCTTGATTTTAGTCCTGAAACCTAAGTCCGGCCCGCCCGGCCCAAACAACTAAATAAATATATATTTATTATTTATGTTAGTAATAATTATTGAAATTTGTAAAATCTCTTATAAAATTTACCTTCAGAACTCAATTTTGTGACTTATATTAGAATTTTAGTTATAATTATTTAATTATAATAATTTTAAAGAAAAATATTTTAATTTTTTAATTATATACATTAATTGGTTAGCCCACGGGCCGGGCTTGGGATTTGATTATTTTATAAAGGCTTGGCCCGGTCCGAGCCCGACTTTTATTTTTTATGGGTTGGGCCGGGCTTGGGCTACTTATGTTTCAGCTAGGCTCGATTGAGTTCAGCCCAGCCAGCCCATGCCCAGGTCTAATCTTAAGTAGAGCTTGTGTGAAGTGGAAAAATGAAGACAAATTATCAGATTCGGTTCATTAGGATAAAATAATTTCGGCCCAAGTTTGTTTAGCTTAATTACATAAAGCTCTGATATATTTTTTCAATAAACTTCATACGCCCTACATATCTTTTATACATTGTTCATAACTTTCTTATGCTCCTGTAGAAATCAAGATTTGTATTAGGTTGTAGCAGATTTGTAACAGATATATAACAGCTTTGTAACAGACTTGACAGACATGTATTAGACTTGTAAAAAATATATAATAGACTTGTAAAAGATTAATAATTGACAAATAATGCCAAACACTTCAATGATAATCCAATGTAAATCAAAACTAATGAAAATTTATTATTTTATTCATCAAACACTAGTAACAGATATATAACAGCCTTGTAACAAGTTTGTAGTAGAATTATAACAGATAAAAGTCATAAAGATTATGTCAAACATTTCATTAGTAATTCTATCTAATTCAATAGTATTATAATCTCCCTTGTATAATTTTCTATTTTTCACTTTGATATTGTTATTTCTAACTAATTTGTATTTAGTGTTTGGTAAAAATATAAATCACAGTTACGGTTACAAATATAAACTACTAAAACAAACATATTTTAAATAAATTAGTAAATCAATAATAATGAATAAAATTTTAAAATAAAATAAATAGAAACAAACATAAATTAATCAGTTTCGTATTAACTTATTTTATTGAATTATAATAAAAAAAACTAAAATAAAATAAATAAAATTAACCTAAATTAATTTAATTTCAAAGTACCAACTTTTATTAAACGTTTTTTTAAAGAGTATTTAGATAATTATAGTTCAAACCATAAAAGTAGCCCTATAAAAATAGTATTTTGATGTGATTTGATAAAATAGGTAAATTTTTTTGTAAAAAGAAACTCTATATTAATTTTAAATCTTACCAAACACTTATTAAATTCTTTTTTCTTTTCAAACAGGAAAATAACCTTATTTTTTATCTACCAAACGAGGCGTTAATATAAGTTATGAAATCATCTAAGTATCGAGATAAGTATAATTGTATTTATGCTATAAATAACCTTATTTTAAGTTTGAATTTTGTGATATATTTTCATGTTTAAAATATGCAAAAAAATTTAAGAGATTTTTACATAATAGGGCATATTATTAGTTATAAATAGTTAAGTTAGCGTGATAAAATTTAAAATATAGACTGACTTAGGCCTTGTTATTATTAATTTATAAATAGTAGTATTGAATTGAATTGATAAATATTTATTTAATATAAATTTATATATATACTAAATAATACTGAATTGAGAATTATGCTGCTTTATTTTAAAAATTGTGAATTTTGTTGTAAACTCAGCATGGAGTGAAAATGGGTATTGACAGTCGGTCGTAAGTGGGCCAATAACAAGCTGTGCCAAATTTGAATGTCCTCATTCACGGAATGAATATTCAAACTGATGAAAAAAGATGTTTCACTAATTTTTAATTGAATTTCGGCGTTTTGCTTGCAATTAATTTTGGATAAATAATTATAACTTGATTCGTGTTTGATATAATATATTATTATATTTTTTTATTTTAAAAATTTAATTTATATTTTTTTATATTTTATATTTTTTCATTACTATCATCCTATACTTTACTTTTATTATATTATTAGATTCATTTATATGTTATTACTCCATTATTTTATGAAAAATAACCGAGATATGCATTTATAACAAAAAATACTATTACGTGTAATATTTTTACATTCAGTTTTCTTTATATTATGTATGTTTTTTCAATGCAATCATAAGACTGAAATGTAATAAATTGTTAAAAAATAAGTAAAACAAACATCTTATATATAAAATATCTTTAAAAATCAGTACATATGATCACATGTTAAGCAAATATTGTTAAAGTATATGCAACATCAAAATTTTTGAATGAAATGGCTTAATAATTGATAAAAGGAGTTAATAATGAGAAAATGTAAAATATATGGAGGTATAAATTATATTTTTAAAATATAGAGGTAGTAATATATTATATTAAACCTGAGAGAGGTTATAATTATTTATAATTATATAGTTTAAGAATTATTTATAATTATTTATACATTAATTTTTAAAAATATATTTGCAGTCATGTAAATGCTATGCTCATTGGGTAATATCACATCATTTAGTTGAAGAATATTTGAATATATTAAACTATATTTGTAAATTGTATATATTTTAGAACCTTTTACTCGATTTTGTTTTATTAAGAAAAATAACCCGAAAGAAAAATATTTTAAGAATTGCGTGTTAATAACTTTTAATAAGTTTGAATTGTAATTATCTTTTTTTTTATCAAGGTAAAATCAGTTGGTCCTACGTTATTTTAACACTCTTTCATAATTATTTCTTTTATTTTAAATTTACAAATGTACGCTAGAATTTGAAATCAGTAAAATTGACGTGGTTTTTGTGAATTTTTAAAAAGGAATTTGTAAAATTTTTTTTTATAAATAGGATCTAAAATTTCACATTATGTAACAACAAATCCATGTTGTTCGTTTCATCTACCAATAAACTTTCTCTTCACCGCCAAAATCAGAGCCATTACCTTCTTGAAGCTTCTCTCAACTATCCACTCTCTACCCGCCTCCTCCACCATAACCCATCTCAAATCCTTATTGCTCAAACCCCTGTCTACCTCTGTTTCCATTCTTGAAACTTCATTCTCTATCCTTTCGCCGTGGCTTCTCTACAATGGCCGCTTCTAGTTCCGTCCAGAAGTCTGATGAAGAGCGGAGCGCTATTTTGTCGCCGGAGCAGTTTCGGATTTTGAGGCGGAAAGGCACCGAGTAAGAATCGTTGATTTTTAATTTGCTTGAGCATTTTCAAACCCAGCGGTCTTCGATTGTCCATTCCTTAAGACCTCTTAGAAGATAATTTTAACTTCAAAAGTTTTGGCTTGCTTGTAGATCACCTGCTTTCTCGGAGATCTTAGGCTCTTTGTAACTTGAGCGGCAAATTAGATCATTACTCTTGACAGTATCTTGATTTTTCGAAGACCCGCTCACCTTCTTGACAGTATCTTGATTTTTCCCTTTGGATTAATTCAATCACCTTGCTACTAAATGGATATACCGGACCCAATATTTTATAGAATAATTATTCCGATTGATTCGTTGTATTAGAGTTTTTGAATTCAATGTGCATAACATCTGATAGTTTTAAGCTCGTAACAATTATTTCAATTGATTTGTATTAAGGTTTGGGAGATTGTTGATGATTTTCAAGCTAATTATAATTGAACAATTATGTTTGTTTACTGAGAAAATGAAATCAGTGGATGGATATGAAATTAGGGTTTGTAAGGTTGAAGGAGATGAAGAAAATTGGGTATCTTCAAAATTAGTCACGTTATCAAATTTAACGGTGTTAAGGGAAATTTCTTTATTTACTAAAGGTCTGAAAATTTTAGACCTTATTTTAAAAAAAAATTTCACAAATCTCCTTTTAAAAATGAGTGTAATCATAAGGTATATTTTTAGAGTTTACCCTAAAATAAAATCGATGGTAATTTTAGTGTTTATGATAAAATAATAATACTAACATTGATATTTTAATCATGTCATAAATTATATATAAATTAAATAAAACAGCAAAAGATAATTACAAAAATTATCAGTTAGTAATTATTTGGTAAATATCTAGTAATCGTTTAATAGTTATCTAATAAAAATTTAGTAGATCGGTATTAGATATATAGTAGATATCTAATAAACATTTAATAAATCGGTATTACATATATAGTAGATATCTATTAAATCTTAATTTCCATAGTTTTTATGAAATCTAATAACACCTAACATATATATATATATATATATATATATAATAGATGTGCTGATTTACTAGATAATTACTAGATGATTATTAAATATTTATTATATAACTACTACATGATATTTATATAATTATTTTTTTTATTAATTTATAAATTATTTATATTTTTTATACATATAATTAATTTAACATGATAATAAATTTTTTAAATATTTTAACAAGACTCGTATATTTTTAACGATTTCGCTAAAATTTTTTAGTTTAGATCTTAAGTGTGAAGTGTAAAAATCAATTGGATAAAGCTCAGCCCCACTCTCAAAATGCTTAATGTAGGCCCGATCTAGTAAACCCGATTACATTCAATTCAGCCCAACATATTAAAGTGTGCAATAAGAGTCTTGATTTCACGAGAAAATATTAAATTTAGTGGCAAGAAATTGTAACTTTTCTCAGTTCTAACTAAATACATTAATAAATCTAATTTATTTCTCTTCGTACTTGTATTACATTGCGACATCTTTTTATATATTATTATTTCGTTTTTAATCAAAATCTACCGTAATATGCATTTTAAAAAAAACATTTGTGATTTACTAATATTCAATTTTCTCTTAAATTGACCAAATGTTGTATTTTTCCAATGCAACTATAGATTAAGAATGTAATAAAAAATACAGTACCTAATGTTATGTAACAAAGACAATTTTGTGATGGGAAACATGGTAAATCAATAGTTGTGATCAAATGTAAAATTAATATTGTTGAAATATGCCTGCATCATTAATGAGTGTGGTAATAATGAGAAAAATATTAAACGTAACCAAATAACATATATTTATAATCCCTCCAGTTTTAAAAGTTTGTCACTCTAACTTAATCATCAAAACTAATGAAATATTTATTATACTGTTAAAATAATCAATTTAACCTTTATATTTTATACTACAAAAGTTCTATTTCTTCTTACTTATTACTCATAATCAATTATCTCTATCATAATTAATATAAGGGTAAATTAAAAAAATATGATAAAATGCATTGATACTCTAAACTGACAAGTTTTTAGAAAACAAAAAAAAGCCTAAAACATTAAACTTTTTGAAATGAAGGGAGTAAAACATACTAGAAATTTGTATTAGTGTATTGAATCAAATTTATAATTGTGTATCCAAAATGTAATAATGTTTGTCTTTGAATAAAGTTTGTGGGTTATGAATACAATTTGTATCTAAAACGGAGAGTGAGGCATTACTCTTGTAATTTGTCATATAGTCTTCCATGTTATACAAGTCCACTCCATATACAACACTTGAGAAAAGAGTACCAATTTTTGGAAAGGAAAAAAACAAAGTCAAGTGACGAGGAAATTAATGGAGAAAAGATGGAATTGGTTACAAGAAAGGACGAAAATAAGGTCAGCATTCACAATAGTGAGATATGAAGACAATAAGTTCACCTTCTCTTCAATTTATATTTATTTCAATTTATATTTATTTCAATTCAGTTAATTTAATTTAATACTATATATATATAAATTTATATTAAAATTAATTTAATTTAATTTAATTTAATTCAATTCAATTTAATACTACTACTTATAAATTAAAAAGAACAAAACCTAAGAAATCATCGGATTCAACATTCAAACGTCTACATATGAAGACATTATCCCTCTATCTTTCCTAATTTTCTTATAATGGAAAATAGTAAAAAATGTTTGAAAAGTAACGCTTCTGCATATTATTAATGTCCATTTATACTTCGTTTAAGCTTTATTTAATCTTTATTTATATAATAAATTATTAGGCTCACTTATTTCTCCTATAAATTAAGATTTTTTTTATTATTATAAATACATTAAGTGATAATAGATATATCATATTTATCCACTTTCTTTCTTTGATTATACTATTATATTTCTAACATGTTATCAGCACGATCGCGATAAGGGGGTGTGTTAGGAATGAATATCTCAGATCGCTCTCGGAGGATCCACTGAACTTATATATAAATAGGGTCTTGAAGGCCTTAACTTGAATGACGCGTTTTAAAACCGTCTTTTTTGTTCTTATTTAAAATGTTTGTTCTTATTTAAAATGTTATTGTTTGAAAAAGAAATTGAGAATGGAAAATAGAGACATGGATGGAGCGAAAGTATCATAGATGATTCTATGATGCTTGACAAGATATTGTAACGTTTGCTAATCTTATCGGCTAGTTCTTATTACAACCCTATCGGCCAATCAAAATGTAAAAATGTGAAAATACATTAACTTTTTTTTATTTATTATACAATATCCACGTCTCCTATAACCTCTAGTCTTTTTATCTTTTCCTCATTGGCCTCACCTCTCTTTATTTTAAATTTCAGATTTTTTTATCATCAAATAGTAGTTTGCTATTTTTTTTGTTTTAAATGATAGATTTTAATTTCTTTGCGAAGGATATGGTAATTTTATTTTTTATAAAATAAAAGTTATTATATCTTTCATCACCATTAGATTAGTGAGATGAATTTCAATTCAATGATGATAGTGGCAAATTATGGAAAAAACAAGTCACTATAGATTAACCTTAAATTTTTTCTTTGAAGTTTAAGATTAAATTTCAAATTTAATTTTCAAATTTAATCTTATAAATTAAAAAAAAACTATTTAAAATTTCAGATTTTTTGGTTTAGATTTTTCTTCTATCTCAAACTACTTTTTTTTATTTTTTATTGAAGATAATAGATTTTAAATTTCCAATTTTTTAATTTTCGATTAAAATTTTAAATTTAAATTCAAATTTTTACTTATAGATTTGAAAAACAAAATTTGTATTTTAAATTTCGTATTTAATATTGTTTTTTCTAATTAAGTTTAGTTAATTTTTATTTTAGAAATGAAAATGAGATTAAATTCTAGATTTTTCTTTGTTTTTTTTTATCTCAATAATTTTTTATTTTAAATATTCTATTGGTATAAAATTTGGAATTTTAGATTTTTTTTTCCATTTTTATGTTTAGATTGTAATTTAGATGTTACTTTTATATTTGCATTTAAGATTTTTTGAATACTATAAGGGTAGGAAGGCATTAGTACAAAAGTTTAAGTTACCAGTTTGAATACATTAATTTAAAGTTGAGTTTAGAAAAGAAAGCTATAAATATGGAGTTTTAGCAATATTTATTTTTCTGTAAACTTTTATATGATATGGTAAAATATATAAGTAAAAGTTTTATATTCAATTTATATATGATTTTAAATTTCTTTTATGAACTTTATTTTTATCATACATAATTTTAATACATATTTAGAGCAACTATCCCTTGATCAATGGCTAAATTAATCCATGAAAATTTCATCTACCAACTATATTCATGGTACTCGGCAAAATTTTTTGAAATAATGAATATTTTTATATATTGACATATTTATCATTACTATTGCAATTTGTTTATTTTAAAGTATGGTTAGGGTTTAGGGTTATTAGGTTAGGTTAAAGTTAACGTTAGAGTTCGGGTTTAGCATTATGCATAGTTAAATTATAAAGAGTTTATATTTTTGTGGCTTAATGCATCATTAATTACCTGAATTTGTCAAAAAAATTTGCTGCCTTTCTGAACTTTTTAAGTGACCCCGTATCTCTTTTAATTTTTAAAAAGTGCACCACTTTGCTACAGAAGCCACGTGTTAACTTCTGATTGGAGAGAAAATCTTAAAAATTATATATTTAAAATGTCAAACCAACTGAAAGCTAACGCCATTCAAGGAGCAACGTAGTGTACTTTTTGATAGTTGAAAAAGCTACGAGATCAATTCGAAAGTTTAGGAAGGCAGCAAAATTTTTGTGAACAAGTTCAAGTAGCTAATGATGCATTAGGCCTATTTTTTACAGATCTACGTACCTTACATGATGAAAGTAAAAATTATAGGTTTTTATTTGTTATTGATATTTTGACCAAAGTTTAATATATAATTTATAACTAGAAGATGTGATTGAGTTGTTGGTCTAGTGATTAATAATGAAGTTGCGACCTCTACATGTCCTAGGTTTGAGTCACATCCAGGGTGAATTAGGGATTTTTTTTCCATTTAATGTAAGCCCGTACGAGGCAAATTTTTTTTCCATAAAAATTTATAAATAGAAGATAAATTTTACTATACTATATAGATAAAATGAACTAGTTTATTAAATATTATAATGTATTTATTCTGAATATATATATATATATATATATATATATATATATATATATATATATATATATATATATAATATGATAAAATTATCTTCTGACTATATCCATGTTCCTAATGTCACGGATTGAGAGTCTCACGCAGCGACATGCGCCCGTGCGGATTCTCAAGGTCTCCCGCAATCCTCGGAACCAGCCTTTTTCCTCGCAACGTGCCTACTGGTTTTGCCCTGCCGAGGCTCATCAAGATAGCGGCAACAGCTATCGACCAATTGTGACATGCATTCAAATATGCCCCATTCATCGTTAAGTCCAAGACTAGCGACAAGCTCCCGAAACCTAATTGGATCAGCATGCCTGAACTCGCCCAGACCTATGCTCACATGGCAATACAACGCCTTCGTGCCATTTCCGCCACCATGCTCACATGGCAATACAACGCCTTAGTGCCATTTCCGCCACCATTCCTTTAGCATCGACATGACTCATTCGGCGCGCATTCACTTTACACGGTCACGTGAAACCCGGCGCATGACATTCTCCCCCACCGAAAATCTAGCACGCCTGCGTGTTAGGCGGAGAAGGAGTCCTTGCCCAAAGATCTTCTCGCGTTTGTAATTTCATTCACCGCAAATGAAACCATTACTCTCTCCCCAATTGGGTGTGCAGCACTCCAAATTCCATTTCTCGAGTGGAACCATTCCCTCGATTCTTACCTTCCTCGAGTGGAGTCAGCACCCTCGCCACAATTATGGTGTGCAGCGTTTCCACCTTTGGCGACAAATGATCATACACACATGATCGACTTTGATACCATTTGTCACAGGTTGAGAGTCTGGCGTAGCGACATGCACCCATGCCGCGTCCCAAGGTCTCCCGCAATCCTCAAGACCAACCTTTTTCTCGCAATGTGCTTACTGGTTTCACCCTGTCATCAGGATAGCAACAACAGCTATCGACCAGTTGTGCCATGCATTCACATATGCCCTCTTCATCGTTAAGTCCAAGACTAGCAACAAACTCTCCGAACCTAATTGGGTCGGCATGCCTGAACTCGGCCAGACCTATGTTCACATGACAATACAATGCCTTAGAGCCATTGCCGCCACCATTCCTTTACTATCGACAGGACTCATTCGACACGCTTTCACTTTGCTCGATCACATAAAAACCGTTGTACGAGACTAATTAATATTTTCTAATTGAAAAAGATCCGATGAAATTTACAATTTATAATTAATTATAAATAAAAGCATAAAATGTTAAAAATATTTTTTTTATTGCCTATCTGATTAATCATAATTTTGCTTAAACTACGTCCAGATCCAATTCAAATCACACACCTAGCTGTGATGAATGAGTCTCCCAGTACAAACGAGGTGTTAATTTTATGTCTAAATTCATTGTATATAAAGAATATAATATAATAAAACTTACTAACTTCCACAAATCCAATTTTTGATTGGGTAATGTATTATAAAAAAAATTCATAGTTAGATAGAATTACACTGCGTTGCAATATCATGTGTGGCAGAATTTTTTTATCATTGTCATTTTCTTAAAATTCTCAACCAAAATCTATCATTTCCCATTTTCTTAATTTTTTTAACCCAAACATCTCATTTTCTTGTCCATTTTTTACCTAAATTATTTTCCCCAAACATTTTGCCCTTCACATTCATTTCTGGATCTGCCCAAGGCGGTATACATTTTTAAGAAATTCAATATATAAGCCATTAAGAAAAATAGGTAAAGGGTTGACATGTGAGATATTTAAAGAGAGTTCGGTAAAATTCACATGCTAATATGCTTCGAGAAAAGATTTAAACTAGCCATTAAAGAATCCTCAACAATCGCCGCCTTAATTTATTCCCTCTCATGCATCTTATTTTTTTGTACCCATCTATACAAGTAATTGGTTCCATTAATGTGACTGTAAATGACAAGTTTAATATTCCATGCTCTTGATTTGAAATTAAAATCTTGACAAGTTCCAGAGTTTAATATGATTAATCAGACATAAGGATTAAAATCAACTTTTTGGACCTGCAGTATAGGTTATTGTAGTATGCATGATACCTATTTAGTTTTTGTCCTATGAACCTTTAATCTTTTATGTTCCTTTCCTACATATTATGCATAACCGGTTATAACCAATGAGGGTTGGTCTAACTAGTAAGCAGCTTCTTATCACTTAAGCAATATCTCATATTCGAGTTGTAAATGTAATTAATTCTCATTGGGAGATTCACCCACCATAGCCAGATATGTGATCTAGTCGAATCTGGTTGTAGTCGGAGCAAGGATCCGGTGAACTAGATGACCAACTAAAAAAAATATACAAAATAGTTATGAACTTCATAGCATAAAGTCTAAATGAATAATGATTACCTAGCACATTGATTAAAAACAATGTTATCAATACCGTACCGGGTTATATACCGGTAAGGCTAGTGGTACGCGATTTAATCAGTATTATCGGTATTATTAGTGGTTTTATTGTTTTTTCTTTTTTTAAAGAAGATATAATACCTATGGTTTTAATAATTATGGCAACGCTTTTTAGGTCTTTGGCAACGTTTTTAGTCTTAGCAACGCTTTTCTATATCTTTAGCAACACTTTTTGTCTTTAACAACACTTTTAAGTTTTTAGCAACACTTTTCTATATCTTTAGCAACACTTTTATGTGTTGCCAAAAATATTTTTTGAAAAAACCAGTTATACCGGTACGCCGGTTTACCGGTTTTTTACCGGTTCAATCTGATTTTCTCTGGTTTTCTATTAAAACCGGTATCTACACATACGATACCGTAGCCGTGACCGGTTCACGATAAAATCGGTCGAACCGACCGGTACGGTATTAATAACATTGATTAAAAGGGTACAAATTGCATAGTAAGCACATGACTTTACCATGTGACCTAAAAATACTCTTTTCCCAAATATCAGGAGACGGTGGTGTACGGTCAAAGTGCTTTTTTAATTCCATAAATATAACACTTGTAAACTATAAAAGCTTAAAAAATATCTAAGAAAAATAAATAATAAATAAATGCATGTAAGTTTCAATGTCTGAGAGATGCAGGTGATAGTGTTTTTATACACATGGCATGGGTATATCAGTCTTGTGCTGATAACATTCTTTACACTAGATAATACTACTACTTTATATCATTGTCAAACTGTATTGTACTAGACCCTTCAATTACTTAAAAAAGTTCAAAAGTTTTGGACTAAACATAAAGATCTCCAATGCTTCAAAACAAAGTATAATTTGTTGCAGATTTCAACCAAATGAAGAATTTAATGCGTCTGCAACTTCTTGATATTTCCAAATATAAGTTGCATATGATAAAAAATGAAAAAAAAAAGCAATTTTATAGTTGTGCTTACAAGTACAAATCACAATGTGTGATAATTGTCTCATTAGCTTATTATCTCAAAAGACAATAATAATTAGAATCCAAAACATAAATTTTTTTTGCCAAGAATACAGGAGAGGAGGACTGCCTTGTAAAGAATACATATATAATTTTATAGGCCATATAAAATTAACAAACCTATAATGTTATTGTATTGCTATTTCTGCATTTCACTCTTCATCTTTCAAATATATTTGCCTCCTATGCAATTTTATCATTTATACCTTCTATTTTCCCCCATTTCTCTTTTGCTAGAGATCATCGGAATTCCGAATATGTAATATTCCCGAATTTCCATCACCTCAAACTCTCATTCGAGTACCAGAGTTTTTTCTGGCAAACTAATATCTTCTCCTTCTCATTATTGTATTCCGTGTCTTCCTTTCGGCAAGACCACCTCATCCCCTTGGCAATGCTACCAATGGCATCCACGAAATAGCTCGATTCCCGAATTATCGCATACCCATTGGGGCGGAGTATTCGATCCATCTCTAACAACACATACTTCATATCACATCTACACAAAACATCAACAATTATTGCCAATCCTCGAATTTTAACGCTTACAAACAAATTCGGGTGTATCTTACCGTTGGCTCTCGGTAGTAAAAAGCCCGTCGAGGTGAAGTAAGTCGTATGTTCGAGGGTATGTCGAGAAAGCTTCACACCTATCAAACATCAAACAAATTTATTAGAACACAACTTTATCCAAACCTATAAAGTGAATTAAAAAATCTTATTACCAATCATGGTAGGTTCCAATGAGGCCTCGATCGAAGACCACGGGAAGAGTATTCGGGGCATACGAGGATGCAACATTCATGACCCACAAAGGGTCATCAATGACAGCAGCGGCAAAACCACCGTAAAGTGTGTTCATGTCCATTACATTTCTGATCTTATCGGTCCCAATGTCTGGGAGAAGCTTCTTGTAGTGCTTTGCTCGAACCTTCCACTTGCTGTTGTCGTGGTTGAAACTACTCGAACTCCCTCCGTAAATCTCGGAAATCCGTTCTGGAGCTACATTCAACCGTTCGGGGAATTTCAGCACTGATTCTAGAGCGGTTTTCTTTAGTTTCGGGCTTGGAACAATGACACAAGATCGAAGTGGAGTGTACCAAGCCGAATCTGGTTCGAGGCTATCATCGCATTTTTTCGGTAGCTTTTTATAGCAATCGGGATCTGAAGATTTCTGCCATACCGCAATGTCGTCTTTTTTGTTGTACAATTTGAAGCACATTGATGTTAGAAGTTTTTGCAAATTCTCGTAGTCTGACTTCTGTTCCTCGACTGTCGTATTCCAGCCTCTCCATCGGTTTTCGTAGTTAACCGGTGGACCAGACAACACCCAGAACCCGCCAGGTCGTAGGATTCGGTTAACTTCTAGGAGATAAATTCCACCTGAAAATATTAAAGAAATGTAAAAAATGTTACATTTAGTACATTAGACCCCGAGTTGAATGTCACTTGTATGTATCCATATAAGAAAGAAAGCCTTGATACATCCCTCAACTTTGAAAAATTCTTATAACTCCCTCAACTGTCAAAAAGTGCACCAATTTACCCCCTTGATGCCACGTATTAGCTTCTGGTTGGTTTGACATATAAAAGATGTCATTTTTTCAGATTTTTCTAGATCTAATCAGAAGCTAACACGTGGCATTTAGGAGTAAACTAGCGCATTTTTAACAAACCGAGCGAGTTGTGGAAATTTTTTCAAAGTTCAGGGGCAGTAGGCGAATTGGGACAAGTTGGAGCAGTTACTAATGCATTAGGCCTATATGAAATTAATGTACAAGTACTAAATTACCATATTCGGTCCATGGAATAAGGCATCTAGAGCAATGAGCCATATCGAATGAACTCGAAGGGAAAGGAAGGCGCTGCGTGGAAATAATGCCTAAAATGGCAGGAATTCCACGTTCTAATGCAAACTGGACTTGCGCCTCGTGATTGTCTCTAGGCGCTAGAGAAAGCGTAAGAATTCCCCGGTCTAACAGGTCACCTCCCCAGCTAGCAACCTATAAACAAAAAATTACATTGTTGATCCAACAATAGAATTAAAGCTCCATCGACTTCAGCGAAACTGAAAAGACTGTACTGACCCCACAACCAGTATCAATGGCAGTACGAATGGTTCCATTTTTCATTTCAGGGATTAGATCTTCCATTAGATCAACATAGGCACCCACTCCTCTCGGAAACATAGTACCTCCACCTGGAAACAGGAATTTCTCGCCTTCTTTTCTAAGCCAATTCTGGTTAGATTTTTGTTTATTGATCCAATCGTACGGTACATTCCTGAAACACAAGGCACAAGTCCAAACAAGCAAAAAAAACTAATCAGGCCCTGTTTTGAAAGATGAACTAAAGTTGGCTGAACTGGCCCTTAATCTCTATAATCGCAAATCGAAAATTTACCTGTACCAACACTGATCCCTGCTTTTAGGCCATCTGATCGGCGACTTATAGCCATCTGGGGGTGGAACTAAGCATTCCTTTCTCTCGAAAGCTGGAGGACAGTGTCGTTCCATGAAAGTTAGACGCTGCAGGCCATACTTTCTCCATCTCTGCAGAATTTTCAAGATTCTAAAGCTGAATTTTTTTTAAAATGGAATTAGCAAGTTTAAAAAGAGGAGTTGTTACCCTTGGATCTGTGCAGGGAGTATAATCCTGATAGTCGCTGCTGCATTCTGGGAAGACAGTGGATTTGATTTGAAGAGGGGTAACTAGTGTTTCTTTTGGGGCTGAAACTGATGTTCTTTTAACATCCTTTGTTTCAACTTTGTTTTTCTCTGTGCAGAAGATTCCACCCACATAAAATGAAAACCCACATACCAGAATCAACAGAACTGATAAAGGTAGTATCTTGATGTGTTTATCAGGATGATTGGGTTTCTTTTCATCTTTGTGCTTCATGATCCTGTAAATAATCAACTCCCCTGTAAAATATGCAGCTTGTGAGTAAAATTGAAGAGCTATAATTGCAATTCAAAGGGAAATTAGAAAATGGTCGAGGGAGGACCATTAAGATCTGATAGCTACAATAGACGTTTTGGTATTTCACTTTCTAAAGCACTTGCCTATTATGAGTGTTTTCACATGATAATGGGACCCAAATCCATTAACCTATCTAACAAACCAACCCTTTGATTATGTCTCACTTTTTCTTTCTCTCTCTACCAGTGAAATCACAAAAGCATTAAAAGGGGGAAAAGAAGCATGGACTAAATTGCAATAATTTAATACTAAAAAACCGAGAAAAGTTTCCATGATTCATGAATTGACACTTTCTCCATTTCAATTAGCTATTTTCCCCAGTTCTCATGAACGATCAAACAAAATAGAAAACAGACCAATCACAGATTTAAGAGAATGGAAAGAACAGATCTGTCAGAGAATGAGAAAAGGAAAGTACCAAAGAATAAACAAGGAAGAAGGAAAGGGTAAATACTCAAATAGGGTACTTACAGTATAAATACAAAACTGAATTGGGAAAAAAGAGATGACTGAATGAATTTCCTCTGTGAAAAACAGAGGAGAGAGTTAAAAAGATGAGATGTTGGAAATGAAGTAGCTCAACCTTAAATAACAGCTTCTCTCTCTTATGCTTAGCTGTCTCTAATGTCGCTGTTTCCTTCCTTGCTTCTCTCTTTCTCTGTCCTTTTTGTCGCCATTGTTCTTTCCTTTTCTAAAGTTACTGGCGGTGAAGGATTTTTTAAGCGGTAAAAAGATGAAAAAGATTAGGAGATATGATTAGCATCGTGAACCTAACTTACACGCACAATTATGCCTTATCAGCGACCTTTTTGCCAATTTACCTAACCATTTTACTTTTGGGAAAATTTCAAAATTATGTGTTTTATCTTATTTTCATAATTAATAAACAAAAATGATTGAAGATAATGAAGATTTTGAATCTTTAAGTGTCGCAGGAGCTTACTTCCCTGAATTTAGTGTAATGTAGTTAGTTGAATCATCTTCTATTTATAAAAAAATATCTCCATTATTTTTTAAAATTTATGTTGATTTACATTATCCACAGTGCCATTCAAGCAATCCAATTATCCTCAATTATTTCAATAAAGAAATATCCTCAATAAATATATCTAATGGAAACAAATAAGCGTAATTTAAATAATAACGAGACAACAAATAATGGTATGCTACATAACAATCATATTTCATCTAAACATTTTTTGCAAAAACATGCATAATAAATAAATATAAAAACAAATTATAAGAATCATCAAGTAAAACTAAATATGTAAATATTGGTCGAATTGAACTTATATATCTCTACAAATTCCAATTCTAAACCATACCCTATGAACTTTAGTGGATTAGGTATTAGTTTAAAATTTGTATCCAAATCCACAACCAGAGCAGACATGAATTAGACTAAGCACATAGTACAAGCTATGAATAGAGTCATTGCTGGGAACATAAAAGATGTTGCTACAAGAAAAGCTCTTTTCACTCTCTTTTCAATGTTTTCACGGTTAGAACAAACAATATCAAACTCACTTGTCTACCTTTTCTTTTGGTATATTACTTTAGACTTGTTCGCAGACCGAGTTATTTATCGGGCTCGACTCGAGCCCATTCAAAAGGGCATGGCTTGGACGCTCATTTCATTATAAAGTTCGGTCCAAAATCGAATCCATAAAAGTCTGAAGTTCTATGGGTTAAACTTGTTTTAATATAACTATGCAGGCCGGGCCCCGACGAATAAAAATTATATTTATTTTATATTTTGATATTATATTTAATAGGTTTTTATAGATTTTCATATTTTAACCTAATAAATTTTTAACTACATATGAAAGAATTTTACTATAATGTAATTATATGCAAAATTTAGACATTTTTATGTAGAAATTATAATTTTTTTCAATTTAGATTACAAAATATCAAAAGAGAAAAATTATTTATGTTGGAAATGCTTAGTAAGCTGCCCAAGCTCGAAGTTTTAAATTGTAGGCTTGAATCAAACTTAAAATTAATATTTTTAGTTAAAATCCAAGCACGAGCCCGGCATTGCACGCCGGACGGGCAGGTCTATATTACTTTTTTTATATACTTGGGCTATATTACTTACTAGAAAATTAAATTATAAGGGTAATTTCCCTTACGGGTGTTGTTAAAGACAATCGGAAATTACTTGTTATAGTCGGTGTAAAAGACGACTTCACCCTTATGCTTAAGAAATCCTTAAAGTATCTATAACTATCAAGATATCAAACTCTAATGAAACATCCATAGCCATCAATAAATCAAACTTTAATCATATAAAATTAATAAATAAATTTTTTTAAAACAAATGAAATAGTTAAAAAAACTCAAAAAATTAAAAAAATTAATTGAAGGGGAAACGCCCTTGCTAGAAATGCCTTTGCAGTTGGGGGGCTTTTTTTAATCAAAATTTGTATATTTTTTTAAGTAAGGGTGAAAATATCTTTTTTATCGACTATAACAAGTAATTTCCGACGATCTTTAACACTCCAGTTTACCTAAATATTTTACTTTCGGAAAATTTTCAAATTATGCGTTTTATCCTAATTTCATAGTTAATAAATGAAGATTTTGAATCTTTAAGTCTGGTAATTTTTTTTTCTTTAAACATATCATTATGTTATGCGGGAGTCTACTTCCCTAGATTTGGTGTAATATAGTTAGTTGAATCATCTTTTATTTATAAAAAAATATCTCCATAATTTTTCAAAATTTATGTTGATTTAAATTTATCCACAATATCATTCAAGTAATCAAATTATCCTCAATTATTTTAGTGAAGAAATATCCTCAACAAATATCTAGTTGAAATATCCTTATTTTATGCCTTTGATGATCTTTATTAGTAGTATTTATTTTATGCATTTTTTCTATTATGGATTTATTTTGTCCAGTTATCATCCGTATATAGATGGGAGTAATTTTTTTTATCAATATATAAGAGTATTTTAAAATACTATAGTTTATAGTTAGAACTGGATCTCATTGGTTGAACGAGTGACGTACTCCATATTTTTCAAAGAGTTGGAATGGTATGAGTAATTGATGTTATGCAACTCTCATTATACCTATTTTTTTTTACTGAAGAGAGTAATCTTAATATCATAGTCTAATACAGCTTTAATAAAAGATGGATATGTATGAAATTAAATATGTCTACTTTTTAAAAAATCAGATGTTGTAATTAATCGAGGTAACCACGTTGATTGCATCCAACTCCAAGACGATGTTGTCGAAATTGTTTTGTTTCAGCCAACTGAGTGCCTCTCTATAACTCATTGCCTCGGCTATAATTGCATCGCCCCATCTTGAAGAATAACATTCCGTGCAGCCATAAATCTGTCCATATCATCTCTCAGTATACAGTCGTGTCCCACTCTATTACCTCCCTCGAAGATGCTCAAAGATGCTACATTTTTACCATCTTATTATAAGATACTTTATTTAATTGAGATGACATAAGTTTGAAATTACTTTTATTTGTAAGTTAAGTTTCTATGTTTTGAAAAAAAAATTATGTTAAGGCCTGATTTCAACGATAAAGATATTTATAGAGTATGTGAAGCTGTCATTAACATATGTAAAGTTCATTTTGGTGAATATCTTAGCGTAATAAAAGTAGACCTAGTATACTTCGAATTAAATGAAGTGAATATATTAATATTTAATATTTTTTTTAAGATATATTAATATTTAATATAAGCGTAAATAAAAAATTATTCTCAAAAGAATTGTGAAGTATTGTTTAATGAGTGTCGGTTTACAAATTTATGATTATCAAAAAGAAAATATATTAATTGGTTCAAGTGATAAATAATTTGATTTATATTATTTAAGTAAGGTCTCGAGTTTAATTTATAGTGAATGAAAAAAATTCTTATCATAAGACTCACTCATTATAGTCAGGTGCGCAACTGAAATTGAATTTATACGTAATAAAAATAAAGTTTCGGTGAATTAGATAGATAAAAATAAAAAAAAAATATATTATATTTAAAATATAGATTTGAGTTTTGACAGTGTCTCGTTGGAATTTACGTATTGAAAATGGAACAGTCAAATACTTCCAATTCTACGTACAATTTATCTGCAACCAATCACAGTATTTCTACTTTTCTTTTTCATGTTAATAATTATGGTACATATATTATACATATATATTATTATACTGCAAAAGTATAGTAGCTTTTTTATTTATCTTCTGTTTATAGTTTTTAATATATTAGATATTTGTCTTTTATTGAAAAAATATCAATTTAAAAACACTTACATTGCTAAGAAATAGTAGACAACCATCACACTCTCTTCCATATTTTGGAAAATTAATAATTTAGCAATCTTACCATTTAAATAATTAACATACCGACTGACATAAATAAAATATTTGAAAGATTGATTGAATAAAAAATAATTTTTTATATTTAATCCTAACGCTAAAAATAAAAATAAAACGTGATTATTTAACAATTGACAATTTCAGTAGTGGTCCATCTTTATATATGAAAAGGAGAAAAAAACAGGACGATCAATTATTTTATAACTTAGCACCACAACGGACCATAATTATATTGTTCTAACTGTTTAATCAACTAAATGCTTAACCACAATTTGATATGAAAGTTACATTACCACAAATTCATACCCTAATTGAACGCCATCCGCAGTGAGACATGTAGCTGCCTCTCATCCAATTTGGTTGCCATTACTTATTGATTTTATTAATTTCATTATTACATGTTTTCAAAACACCAATGCCATGGATATTTATCAAAATAAATTTGATGGAAATATGTATTCAATAATTTTGTCTACTAAACAAAAGGAAAAGAAAATGATCCACCGACATCATGGTGGGCATGACTTTATTCCTTGCTTTGGCGTTGCAAAATCGCTCATGCATACACATGGGATTTATATATTATTATTATTATTATTATTATTTTTTCTTTATTAATTTAAATATTTGGTATTATTGTTGTTGTTTCCATCATACTAGGGAGAGACATGCGATGCAAGTGGAGGCTATAAACATGTACTAGCAATTAATTATAAATTATAATCACCGTTTTTCAAACTTTCTAGTATAATAATAGTATTTGTTGCCTTTGAATTGTTCAATTTTTATATACTTCAGTTTTCACATCGATCAGCCTATTCCATATTGAGATTATTATAGTAATTAAATGCTCTTTCAATGACCAAACACGCCAACCAATCAAATAATTTTATTTTTCTGGGATTATAGATAATTATTATTTAAAATAATTTTTAAAATATTCCCAATTTATAATAATTAAAAAAGATTGTAACTTTATTTAAAATTGTTATTTAATGTTGAAAAAGATAAAAACATCTATTCGCAGTCAAGTTTCCAACTCCCTGTGTGCTTCCTTATGTAATAACCTAATTTTGATGCAAATTTTGTAATATAACATTTTTCCTCTTTGTTATGTTCCCTCCATATTTTTTTACTTATCTTTTTATAAGTTTCAAGTTTTTTAATAAATTTATTTATTAAGGATATAAAAATATTAATTTATTCTTGTATCTCAAATTAATGCTTTACTTTTTCAGTTTAAATATAATTAACACTAAAAATATAATTGAAAAAATAATAAAAAATATTTTAAAAAAATAAATAATAAATATTTTAATAATCTAATTTTAAATTAAAATATTTATTTTAAAAGGATGACATTTGAAAAAAAAATTCAGAGACAGTTGCATACAATGTCAACGACTGAGTAGGTAAAGTTGTTCTTATAGGATATAAACTTTTAACTTACTATATTATTAGTATTTAATAATTTAGATAAATATCTGGATTTAGTGAGTATTTATTATCTCTTCTAACTATTGTTTCAGAATTGTTTGTTCATGATCATTAAATAATTATTTATATTTGTTTTAAAAAAATGTCTTGATAATAAAGATATTTTATGGTGACTTTATTTTTTATTTACTTTATCATTATAAATGAGGGGCAAAATAACATTAATTTTGTAAAAAGTAAAGTCAATCTTCATCTACTAAGAATAATAGTAGTTAAACCAAACACTTATTTAATGTTTTTTGAAAAACACTTATTTAATGTTGTAACTTGTAAATACTGAAAAGTTTGTTTTTTTAAGGCACAAATGTCCTATATTGACTTCGAGAAAGGATAGTTTTAAATATATAAGTTTAGATAACATCTTTGTTGTTTTGAGATCTTTTAGGATAAAGAATAAAACTACGACTACTAGAGCCAAAATGGACAATATTTAAAGATATGCGATGTTCATGAATCCTGCAAGCAATATCAAAGCAACGTGGATATTTGGTTTGTTAAACATACTTGTAAGCCTACTTGATCACTAACGTAATCCGTGAATATCCGTGAATGGACTCTGCTGGTATTCTATGTATGACTCATGTTTTTCAACTCATTATAGTGAGAAATATTGCTTTAATATAAAGTGGACCGGTAGATGATTAGCGGAGAAAAGACTCACTGAGAAAGATTAGTAATACAATTAAGTAATTTTTAACTTTTTTAATTAGCAATATATTGGTTATTTGATTATTGTTACTAATGGCATATGTAGCTGTTTATATGTAGTTGTTGAGTCTATAGAGTAACTCAAAAACTTTGGAAAATTACACAGAAACATATAATTTGTATCATTTTTATTGAATGATTCTTATAAGTTGACATTCGAGAGTTCAAACTTTGATATGTCAAAATATTTTCTTTTTCCGGAGTCGTTAAATTTTTAGAACAAGGTTGAATCTCTTTACTTGTTGGCTTCATTCCTTCACATCATACAAATGGAGCTGAAAATCACTCTGTAACGAGATTTTTAAATATATTTAGAGGGGTGTTTGTTTACCATGTTAGTGAATAGAATATAAACAACTATTAAAAATGTATTTGGTTAAGATTTTGAAAAACTCAAAATAGGTACCTAAAAATCAACGAAAAAACCTTATTTTTAAGCTTTTTGGTTTCTATCTATTTTTACAAATTATAATTTTTTAATTTAAAATAATATTGCCCTTACTGGCCCTATGTAGTTTTGATATACTTTTAGATAAATAAGAATAAACTGACGCAACATGATTTATTTAAGTTTTTCTATTTTTTTTGCTTTATTTTGAATTTCACATTTAAACAAAAATTTTAATTTATTTCGTCCAATTCACTTTATAATTCAAATATTAATACAAATGAAATGATGAAATTATTGAAAAAACTCATAAAAAGTATCATCATAAATAAGTTTTTATAGTTTATAAAGAGCCAATAATGACTTTTAATATAAAAAAGTATTGTTCGTATTTACATAATATATATTAATTTAAATTATAGTTGTAATATTAATTTTTTAATTTTATTAATTAATTTAAATTATGTCTAAATTTAAAATTTTACGTTTTATCATAATAATACATTAAAGTTTGATCAAACATTTAATTAAATTGACCACTAACTATAACAACTAAGCATAATAACTAACTGTAACAACATATAACAATATCAGCTATACTAAGAGGGGCTTAGTTATTTAGACCCATGTTTGACTTTTATTACTTTTTTATGTAATATGTAACGTTTTAACTCGCAATGACAAGAAGAGTAGATTAATATCAGTTATGAAAATATATGGTTTCAGATAAGATTGAAAGTGGCCGGAAATTCCTTGAATTCAATGGGAATAGAGAATTTTTGATAAAAAATTTCACGGATGGGGATGAAAAAATTTATTTCCGAATTCTTAATTGGGATGAGGATGGGGATAGAGACATCATTTCCTAACTCAAAAAATCTTTGAATCTGATAAGAAAAATTAATTATTAATTTATAATATGTATTAACATTTAATTTTACCAAATTTCTTAAATATGTATAAACAATTTATTGTAAAATGTACAACATAATACTTAATATCGTTACTTTCTATATATTAGTATTAAAAAATAACGATATACTTAAATGAAATAATGTTCAACACCATTTAATTATTTATTAGTCACGAAATAAATTTTACAATTGAATTGATATTAATTATATTATTTTGTTTTTAGTTTATATAATTATCTTTACTAATTATATATCTTGTATTCATATTTTCGATATATTGTCATGAAATACTTTTAATCATATGTTACTTTGATAAAAAAAAATTTGTATAATTTTTTATTTAGTAGGAAATTGAGGAATCCCTGATAGGGAATGGGGGTTCCCTAATAAGAAACGGGGAAAAACTTTTTCCCAAATCCTTAATAGTAATGGGGAATGTTTTTTTTCAAAACCTTAATGGAAATGGAGAATGTATTCCCTGCCCCAATAAACCTTACTTTCAAACCTAATACCAGTCGAGTGAACATTTTTCTCATGCAGTCTACTTTTTTTTTTCAAGACTTCTTTTTTCAAAACATCGATTTTCTAATACTTATAGTTAGTTTTTAACCTACGAGGGTTAACTTAGTTCGTAGTATAACTGTGTACATTAACATTATCTCACCATGAAGGTCATAGTTCCGAGCATGAAATGCATGAATATTGTAATTGAAAAAAGTGTCTTATATTTTCATTAAGTTTTTGTTATTTAAAAGTTAATTAAGGTTGTATGGTTTCCATCTTCTTTCTTAATTATGTAGTGCTATTTTTTTTATAATATCATACTTCAATTTATATTAGTTAATAGCTGATAATTTATTAAATATATTTCGTCCGTCTCGGTTGAGAGATCAAGTTCATAAAAGGATAGTCTAGCTTTTTCTCTTTCTTTATGTTGGGAAGGCTCGGCTAGATAAATCGGCTGGAATCCCATTCCGGTTGGAGAATTTCTAAAGCAGGGACCCCAGGAAGTCTTAAACAGCCATAACCCCTAGGCGGCTCATGGTCGGCTCAATGGTCTCTTCGTGTTCCACAGAGAAGAAAAGTCCAGGTCTGACTCTAGTTTCTATATTCTCTCCTCTATCCTTATCTCCATCTACTTGGGGTGCAAGGATTAGATATACATGAAGAGTCCTAAACTCTTCATGATTCGGACTCCCAATTTTACCAAGACTAGGGTAGCTCCTGCACCTATAAATAGGCTCCTAGATCAATTCAACATGTATCTTACATTCTCACAATTACATTCAACATATTCTTTAGAATCCTTTACTAACTTAGGCATCAGAGGGTCCCCCACGGGGTAAACACCGATTGCCCCCAAGTTGTGCGTTATTTTACAGGAATTAGCTCGTTGATACACACAAGTCCGTAATAATCAAATCCTGAAATATCGGATCCAGGTGCGGTATTTTCAGTAGTGCGGTGAGCATGGACTTCATTTACTTGTTCAGTCAAGAATCGTTGTTCATCGATAGAACCACATCAATTCAGATTTTTTTAGTAGCTCTCACTGTGATCATGTCGCATGAGAACTCTGATCCAATCATCAATTCTAGTGTGGAAAACACCCAGGGTGGTGTCGGAAACACCAACTCAACAGGAAAAAAGTCGATTAAGGCGGATCCCACAGCCAAGATGTCGTTAGCAGCAGGAAGTTCAGGAGCTAAAGAGGTGGAGGAACGATCCTCCTACCCTTCGAAGGAACTAGATCCATTCATAGAGATTGCTCGGCAAGCGGCACTAATGCCGGAGCAGCAAGAACTAATGATGCGGTCGGCCTATAACCACTTTGTATCCATGGGCCGTCTGGGAGGAGAGGCGGATGAAGATATGATGGTTCCTCTGGAGATAACAGTTAACCGAAACCTCCTCCCCTATTCAATTCGACACCCATATCCCAGATAACTGAAAGGTTTAGACATATGACAATATCACAGCATATAGCTAACCAGCCGGTCATGCAAGCGATAAAAGAACCGGCCCTGAATCAAAATCCTCCAGGAGGTTTTACAGAGGCGGACCTCGCAACATTGCAAGGGATTCTCATGATGGCATAGGAAGGAAGAGAGATACTGGCTGGGATATCGTTGCAGCATAGTGGTCCCAGATTTAAAGGAGCGACCATTGACTCCACAGTAGTCACCCTGGAGCGGGACAAAGTAGGAAAGACCGGGTTGCGGCGCAAACCAAAAATAAAGAAGGGAAAGGGGAAAAAGCACAAATACCTCACTACCTCTCCATCTGAATCTTCCTCCAGTTCCTCTCAATTCGAGTCAAGAAGTTCGGAAGATTTTGATACTAAGTTCAAGAGATGGCTGAAAAAATATGCCATCTCGTTCCAAGAACCTATTAGCGAGAAAACACTCTCCCCATTCAAAAAGAACATCCTGAATCAAAAGCTACCCGAATACGTCTTCCCACCTGTCTTGGATAAATATAGTGGGAAAGATGACCAAAGCTACACATGATAAACTATATTGACCGGATGGATCTCATAAATGCTCCAGAAACTTTTCAATGTAGATACTTCCCCACTACTTTGACCAGGGCCGCAAAACATTGGTTCCTTCGCCTTCCCCCTAGTTCTATAAAAGATTTTGAGACGCTAAGGGGAAAATTCCAAAAGCACTTTCTAGGGTCAGCTCAACCAGACAATGGTAGCCGCAACCTTCACAGTGTAGTACAAAGGTCGGATGAATCCTTACGAGATTATTTTAAAAGATTTAATGAAGCTTATGCAGGCATTGCTGACTTAGACTTTGGGATGACCAAGGAAGCCTTGATAAAAGGAACCCGAAACGACCGCCTTAAGTAAGAAATTATCACTAGAAAACCAACTCACTTCCCCCAGATGATTGGCATGGCCCAAAACTTAGTAGAAGTGGACTAGGTAAGCCGCTCTAGCAAGCGGAACTCTGATGATAGTGACCATCCTAGGCGGGTTGATAAGAAGGGGAAGAGAAAGAGAGATTGAAGCTGAGGGGAGAGCCGTAGATCCACTCGTATGATCGAGAGGAACACAAGCTAACACTTAATACATCGCTGAGCAGAATTTTGGTAGCCATCAAGAACGGACCAAAAAGAAGGAGCGTTCGTTTTCCAAACGTCCTGGAAGGCAGGACGCTGGGGAGAGATTATGACATATATTATGAATTTTATAAGGCCCGATGACATCATACAGACGACTGCAGGGTCCTAGCAGAGGAAGTATATGCCTTAATCAAGGCAGGAAAGTTCAGCTAATTTATTAAAGGGGTGACAAAGAGAACAGACAGATGTGATGACTCGGATGATTCAAAGAAAAACCTAAGGAGGCAAAGAAGGCCGGTGAAAATAAAGGAATCAAGATAATGGTTATACACGGAGCCGGGGACAGAGAACCACCTTCCAAGAAAGCAAGACATTCTTCCGGGAAACCACTTACTCTGAGCGATAACTCAGAAGTGAATAAATCCTACAGGAGCATGACCTTGGTAACCAAGCCCTACTTGGACCCACATATCATCGAGGCTATGGTAGAAAATTGTACAATATACCAGGTACTGGTTGACACAGGAAGCTCCATGAATTTGATCACCCGGTCGGCGTTTGAATAGTTGAAAATAAATAATCGTAGGGTCCAGTCGGGCTATGCCACAATGTCTGATTTAAGTGGACATACAACCGTTTCCTTAGGAGAAGTGAAGATAAATGTGGAAATAAGAGACCACGAGCATATCTACTATACAGAGGTAGACTTTACTATTGCTGAAATTTTAGTCGGATTCAACATCATATTAGGACGTCCCTTCTTGTGCGAGTCGTTTGCCTCAATATCTCCCGCTTACTTAGTATTACAAATACCAACAAAAAAGGGGACGACAGTAGCATTAGGGAACCCCACGGTGGCTCATGAGACATCTATAGCCTGGCTGAAAGGAGAAAAACAACTACCTCAACGTAAAAGATCAGAAGAAAGTAGAGAAGATACTAGTTTAGACGATAATAGTTTGATAGCCGAACCGGTAGGGGAACAAGAATGCCTGATGGTAGGACCGGGTAGAGTGTTAAAGGTGGCTAAAGATTTAAAAGTAGATATAAAGGCCAACATCAATAAGGTCCTGGTTGGACAACAACATTCATTCTTATGGAGTCATGATGACTTGTTGGGAATTCGGCTGGAAATAATACAGCATAGTCTCAACCTTGACCCCGAGGTGGCCCTAATGGTACAGAAGAAAAGAAAGCATGCCCCCAAAAAAAAGAAGGCCATAGGAGAAGAGATAGACAAGTTACTTACGGCCAAGCATATCAGGGAAGTGCATTATCCTAGATGGCTAGCAAACGTTGTGCTGGTTAAGAAACCAAACAAAAATTATCGCATGTGTGTAGATTTCACAGACTTGAACAAGGCAACACCAAAAGACAGTTACCCTCTACCAAGTATAGACCAGTTGGTGGACTCCATAGCCGGTTATGCCGTTTACTCATTTCTAGATGCAAAGGTTGGGTACCACCAGATCCCCAATGATCCAGTTGATGAGGAGAAAACGTCCTTTGTCACTCGTAAAGGAACATACTGTTACACGATCATGCCGTTTGGATTGAAAAATGTAAGAGCGACCTACCAAAGTCTACTAAATAAAATGTTTAAAGACATGATTGGTGAAACAGTCGAAGTCTATGTGGATGATATGATAGTGAAGAGTAAAGATGAAGAATCACATGTGGATGATTTGGAGAAATTTTTTAAAACATTGCAAGCCTACCGGTTGAAGCTCAATCCGAAAAAATGCATCTTCGAGGTGAAGAGCGGGAAGTTTTTAGGCTTTATGATTTTAGAGAGAGACATCGAGGCGAATCCATAAAAAATAGAAGCCATTATAAGAATAGAGCTGCCCCGAACCGTCAATGAAGTTCAACGTCTTAATAGTAGGATTAATGCCTTAGGGCGATTTATCTCTTTCTCAGCAAAGAGGTTTATGCCTTTTTACAAAGCAATCAAGAAGGATCGAGATTTCAAGTGGGATAAAGATTGTCAAGAGGCCTTTAATAAATTGAAGGACTTTTTGGCCAAACCTCCACTTATGAGCCTCCCTAATGTTGGGGATACACTTTATCTCTACTTAACAGCAACAGTTGAGGCGGTAGGAACCGTCCTGATTTGAGAAGATTAAGAAGAGCAGTATCATGTCTGCTACACCAGCAAAGTGTTAAGAAACGCAGAACTAAGATACCCGAAGATAGAAAAGCTAGCCTTGTCCCTCATTCACTCGGCCGAGAGGCTCAGACCATATTTTCAAGCGCACACTATCATAGTGAGGACTAGTGTTCCTCTCAAAAAAAGTGTTGCAACGACCAGACACCTCTGGCCGCCTGACCGAGTGGGCCATTAGATTTGACATCCAATTTGAAGCCAGAAAGGCTTTAAAGGCTCAAGCATTAGCCGACTTGTGGTGGAATTCATAGGCATGGAGCTGGAACAAATGATTCCTTAGGAAACCTGGACAATCTTTGTAGACGATTCCTCCTATGCAAAAGGAGCTGGCATCAGAGTTTATGTCCAAGGACCTGAAAGGATCAGACTATCATATGCCGCCAAGTTGGCTTTCCCTTCCACCAATAATGTGGCTAAATATAAAGCAGTTATCAAAAGGTTAGAACTAGCCAACGAGATTGCACCCGAAGTGGTTGTTCTTAAAAGCGAATCCCGGCAAGTTGCGAATCAGATCAATAAGATGTACAGAACCAAAAGAGCCGAAATGGTTAAATACCTATCTAAAGTAGGGAAGATATTAGAAAAACTTGAAGCTAAGGGAACCGAGTGGAAGATTGAATATATTTTCTGAACTCCGAACGAGAAGGTAGATAAGTTGGCGAAAGCAGCCACAGGAAAAGACTCATGGAAAGAGCTAAGTTGTCCTTATAAGGTCCTGACTCGGCCAACTAGTGAAAAGCAGGGTGAAAATCTATGGATTCAAAAGAATTCTCTCGGATGGATGCAACCTCTGTGCGACTATTTGGCTTATTATAAGCTACACAAGAACAAAATCGAAGCGGAGAAGATAATACGAAAATCCATGCAGTTTGTACTGGTGAGCGATGAATTATATAAGAAATCCTACTCGTACGTCTGGCTCAAGTGTATCACCCCCGAGCTAGGAAAACTCAAAATAGAAGAAGTCCATGAAGGAAGTTACGATCGCACCAAGCGGCAAAAACATTACTTAGGAGAATCACCCTGACCGAATACTATTGGGAGACTATCAAAGCCGACACAGAAGAATATGTGAAGACTTGCCACCAATGCCTAATACATACGCGGAAATCACATATCCCAAAAGCCAACCAAAAGCTAACAACTACCGGCTGGCCATTCGCGTCTTCGGGTATTGATATCGCTGGACCGATGCCGAAAGCCTCCAACTGAAGAAAGTGGAGATTAGTGGCGATCGACCATTTATCCAAATGGGTTAAGGCAGAAGCGCTTAGCTCGGTCATAGCCGAAAGGATAATTGACTTCATGTGGAAGCACATAATCACTTGATTCGGTGTACCAAGAAGAATAATAGCAGATAACGGCTCACAGTTCATTTCAAAAAAGTTCAAAGATTTCTGTAGGCAATAGAATATAGAGAATCATTTTTCCTTTGTAGCGCACCACAGACCAATGGACAGACGGAGGTCACTAACAGAACCCTAGGCAAAGGGTTGAAGAAAAGACTACTGGATCGGAAAGGAAGATGGCAGGATGAACTAATCAAAGTCCTGTGGTCTTACAGGACCACCCCCAGCGGAACAACTAGAGAAACCCCTTACTCTTTATTACATGGAGTGGAGGCGGTCATCCTAGTAGAAATCAAAGCTCCATCAGATCAGGTGGCGTACTGCATGGAGTAAGAGAACAACATCAACATGAAGTAACACTTGAACAACTTAGATGAAGAAGAGAATGAGCTTAGGTTCTAATGGCAGTGTATAAAGCCAAAATTGCTAGATACCATGACAGGCGCGTACGAGAAGTCCGCTTCATAGAAGGAGATCTAGTTCTTAAAGACTCGGCCACCTCACAAGCTCAAGAAGGCAAAGGGAAAATGGGAGCCAATTAGGAAGGCCCCTACAAAATCATCAATATCATTGGACCAGCCACATACAAACTAGGGAGTATGATAGGCAAAGAGCTTCCTCGCACATGGAACATTGCTAATCTTAGACCCTACTACAGAGCAAGTACTTGGGAAGTTTAGTAGCCACACTCTTTTTCCTTCCTTGGGAATTTTTCCCATTGGGTTTTCCCCCAAGGGAGTTTTTAACGAGGCGGTTCCCCTAAAGTAGATATTCGGATGAGTAGAATTCTCGGACTTGTATTTAATTCATTAATAAAAGCATTCTTTCAATTATGAATTTGCCTCAACCAAGTATTTATCACACTTTATGGCATATCACTAGCACAAAATAAGACCGGCTCAAGAAATCATAAGCACATAAGACCTAGTTAAAGCTACAGTAAAAACGGTTTAGGCGGTTGCACTCCTAGAGCGTATTCGAAATCGATGCCTAATCGGCTAAAGTCCTTAATGAGAGGCTACAAGTAAAACCTAAACAGTCATCTAATTGACAATAAAATGTAAGACCGAGTAGCAATAATAGATAAAGGCATAGAAATAAGACCTTAAAAAATGCCTTAAATCATAGGCTTAAATTAAAATGTGCTTACAAAAATGTACATATAAATCAAAACTTACAAGAGAAAAACTAAGCTGGTGGGACCGAGTCTTTAGACTCATCCTCCACTTTCCCCTACTCAGTCTGACCATCTTTAGGCAGCCCCACCGAGTCCTCTTAAACTGCCTCCTGCTCTTTAGATCCTAGATATTTAAGCATTTGTAGGAGGGTCTCAGGAATATCCGGGTGGAGTAATCGGCAGATATCCAATACCATCCGGCCAAACTGGTAACCGTCATCCACCATGCCTTTGATTGAGCAAAGGTACTCCGCTTCATCCTTCTCCTTCGAGGCTTAAATGTACTGACTCTCCAATCAGCTGGTGGCATTTGACTAAGTCGTTGGAGGCAACCTCATGAGCTGATTGGAGCAACTCATGTTCTTCTTTTAACTTCGTGACTTCACCATCTAGCTTCTTATTGGCCTCGTTTGATTGCTTTAGCTGTCTCTTCAGGCTCTTGCATATATCAATTGCCTCAGCAAGCTTTTCACCATTTATTTCCTTGGCCTCCACCCGATGGTATGACTCTGCTCCGTGAGACATGGACTGTTAAAACAACAAAAGGGCATTAGTACACCACCAAGTGTAAACATGAATATTTAGCAAAAACAGAAGCATACCTGGCTAATGGATTGGAAAAGTAGGCCCAAGAGGGTAATAAAATCCTCTTTTTTATAACATTGAGCCTCCCGTTCTAAGGGAAAAGCCTCTCAGAGAGACTCCTGCACTTGGGGCAGGGTAAGAGCCGGCTTATCCCTCGCCACCTTTTGTAGAGCCTCCCTCACGAGCAGAACGGAGAGAGGATCAGCAGGCTCTACATCTTCAGTCGCCCTAGGTGCTACCATGGAGTCAAGGACAACCTGATAAACAACCTTAGCAATAAATAATAAAAATGAACAAGTATAGAGCTCAAAAGGCATGGTGTTACCTCCTAAGTCTCCTTGCCTTTCTTCATCCTCTTGCTGGCCGGCTCAGAAGCTTGAGCGCTAGCCCTCTTCCCTTTCACAGATTCCAGGGTAGGGCCTTTGCCTAGCAAAACTAGATCAACAGCTTTGTTAGATTGAGCTGCCAACTCAACTAAAGCCGTTCGAGTATTCTCTTGTAAGTTCTTGACCTATTTGGCTATGGTACCAAAAATTTTAGGTCTAACACCCGACATGGCTGAAAAATATAAAATATGGAAAGAAATTAATGACTTACCGGGTAGTTTAGGGCTTGGATAATATTCAAAACTATCATCCGAATCCAGGGTGTAGTCTATCTCCCTATGCCTGTGGACTAGGGCGTAAGAAATGTTACCCAAGGTCTAAACCCCTCTCTTTAACCGCTCAAATAGCCCAACCCGGATGTCCGAATCATTCTTGGGGACGGTAGAAGCAAGCGGCACTTTGAGTGACCATTGGGTAGGAAATGTGGGAAATCCTTCCTGAAGCTGGATATATACATAGAATTGTTTGAAGTTTTTCACCGAGTCAAATTTCCCGGTGAAGGTGTAGAATCCCTTCTTGTGGAAGAAATGCAAGTGATCCTCGCCTTTATTCAGTATGCAGGAGGCCACCCGTTTGAAAAAATTAGCATCAAAGCTAAGCCCTAGGTCTATACAAATCTTATAATGTCCGATAATATCGCCCCAAGAGTTTGGATATATTTAAGCCGGACAAACGTTCTAGTAATTCAACAAGTCATAGATTCCTGGAGGCAATGGGTAGAGGAACCCTGACCAAATCTGTTCTAAGTATACGCTGAACCACCCAGGAGGCGGCTTATGAACACATTGATCTTCAGCCGGAAGCATAACCCTACACTTTCTCAGCCAAGGGAAAGTAGCCTTTTCAAACTCAATATCCACTGGGTGAACAATGGATATCATATCTTCTATCTGAGGTGTCATATTTTTCCCCTTAGGGGCTTCCTCTTCAGTCAGACCCTTAGCGGTGAGTTTGGCCTTACCCTTGTTCGCCGCCCTCTTGACCCTAAAACCATAGGGCGCCGAGGCGCCAGTACCTTGGCGAGCCGGCTGCTGGATCTCTTGCTCGCCACCATTAGCCCAAGCTGAGTTGGACGAGTGTAGTTGTGAGCTTGAAGATGTTGCGTTAGATGCTCTCCTTTCGTCATCAGCGGTCTTCCCTACTTGGTCCATCCTCCTAGCTGTTCTTTTAACCCTAATGTTAGGACGAATGTTAGTTCGGTCGATGCTAACGAAACACCTCGACATTGAGTCAGGAAGCTCAGTACAATACTCATCAAATAATCTATCGCCTGACTCGGTGCTTATGGAGGTAGTAGATGACATGATCGCCTAGCAAAGGTAGCCGCCTAAAACAAGTTATATTCAAGGAAAATCTACCCTAGTGGATCTAAACACTATTTCAGCCGGGAGGGAAATGTTGGAATCATAAAAATTCTATGCTCGTTGTGTTTATACTAGTCCTAAAGACAAGGAGATATAAAACCCAGATTCCGGCAAGCAACCAAAATCCCGGTGTAGCGAGCGTAAGAAAGCTATCCCTAAATCATACATAGCACGTTTTCAACAAAAAAGGGGACATTTTAGGCAAAATCAATGGGGATTGTAGACAAAGATAAACATGGGAAAACATCACCAAATCAAACCAAAGCATGCATAATAACCCATATTTACAGATGAGGAAAATGAAAGAACTTACTTGATTGAAAAATGTGAAGAGAAAAGCCACTAGAGGAGTGTTGGTTCGTTGGAAATCGCCGAAGAAGTATTTTAGCTGAGACTAATGGTAAAAGTGATGAAACGAGTTCATTTCGTGTTTATATAAGAGGACAGAAGGAAATGAAGAGGCACAATCATTAAAGATCAGAAGTACTGTGCCATGTGTCATTTTTGGTTAGGCAAGTTTCGAATTTCAAAAATTTTGAGTTGCCGCCGAGGAAGATGGAAAGACTCCCCAAAGAAGCTTCAAGAACTTTGAGCCACAGTTGGCCACGTAGCCCTAATGCCGTTTGGTTTTGAGCCGGCTCACGCCTTTGGAAGCCTAAAAGAACTTCTCACACTTGTGGGGGGCTTCTGATAACTTACTAAATATATTTCGCCCATCTCGGCCGAGAGACCGGGTCCACGAAAGGGCCATCTAGCTTTTTCTCTTCCTTTGTGTTGGGAAGGCCCGGCTAGATAAATCGGCTGAAATCCCATCCCTGTTGGAGAACCCCTAAAGCTGGGACCCCAGGAAGTCTTGAACGGCCATAACCCCCAGGCGGCTCATTGCCGGCTCAACGGTCTCTCCGTGTCCCATAGGGAAGGAAAGTCCAGGTCTGACTCTAGTTCCTATATTCTCTCCTCTATCCTTATCCTCATCTACTTGGGGTGCAAGGATCATATATACATGAAGAGTCCTAAACTCTTCATGATTCAGACCCCCAATTTTACCAAAAATAGGGTAGCTCCTGCGCCCATAAATAGGCCCCTAGGTCAGTTCATCATGTATCTTACATTCTTATAATTACATTCAACATATTCTTCAAAATTCTTTATTGACTTAGGCATCGGAGGGCTCCCCACGGGATAAACACCGATCGCCCCCAAGTTGTGCATGGTTTTGCAGGAATTAGCTCGTTGATACACACAAGTCCGTAATAATCAAATTCTGAAATATCGAATCCAGGTACGGTATTTTCAATTGCTAATTTTAGTATTTTTATAAAAATAAAACTATTAAAACAATATAAATCCAATTATGTCTTGTTCACGTAAACTTGTAAGAGTTGAACTAAATTGGATTTATTTCAATATGAATATTTAGTTATTTTAAATGGAAAATTGAGGAACCCTCGACGAAAAATAGAGAACAAGAAAAAATTTTCCCTCATTCTCTAACATGGAAAAAGATAATTTTTACTTCAAAGCCTTAATTGAAATGGGAAATACATTCTCCATTTCAATAAGCTTATGCTTCTGGACTATTGCTCCTTATTTTATGCATGAATGATAAGTGTTTCAGAAATTAATTTATGCTATCACTTTTTATTACCATGTTCATTTCTATGGCACTTTTCATTCATGCAGAAAGTAGGGAGTAATGCTCCCGAAGCATGATACTATCTCTCCCATTTTCAATCCTAATTATTTTTCCTAACAAAAAATAAGCTCCAAATGGCGTCCATTATAGAATACCCGGTTTGACGGAGAGCACACTTAACATAGTAAGGACAATGCACGTTGGTTTGTACACAAAACACATGCATGTTTATGTACTTATTTTATATTTGGTCTGAAATTGATAAGTGGGAGAAAATTGTGAAGAAAGAAAGATGTAATTTTCTGTAGGACATGATGAGGTAAAATTCATGTAACTGATTTGTTTTAAAAAAGGAAAATTAGTGACATTAGCAAATAACAAACCGAACATTTTTTGGTATGTATTGTAGAAGAGTGAAAAAATTAGAAAATCGAACGTAAGAGTGAAAAATCGTATTTTTTTTTACTATAATTTAATTTAATACACTTTAGTTAAGTTAATTGAAGTACAGTTCAATTCAACCAACTTTAATTCAGTTCAGTTACTTTTAATCGAAAAATTAATCTGATTTATTTCGCATCCTTCACTCAATAACAAAATGGATCAGATTGTACAAAACGGAAGAAAATAAAAAAAACTATTAAGAGTTAAAAAGAATTGGGCCTGACCCGAATAAATAATGAAGAAAATGAAAAATGGTAAGAAAGAAATGGGAAAAGAGAAATGAATGAGGTCACATGGGGATGAGTAAAGGGGCCAAATTGTGGAATTAAATTCCAAATACGGTTTCGAATTCGAATATAAACCATAAGACAGAGAAAGTACGTAAGGGCCTGGCCGGCGGTGAGTTGCTGTTCTTTCCCATTCAACACGTTTTCTTTCCCTTTATTTATTTCAATCCCTTTGGTACTCGTGCTTTTTCAACTACATCCCTTATATTAAGATGCCTTTCCATAATATTAGCATTTGCTACTACTTATTTCATCTCTCCAAAAATAAATATGTTTTCTATGTTTCACACATTATAGTTTTATGAAAATGTTCATCTTACCTCAAACTTCTACTTAAAAAAAACCAAGAATTTGCAATTTTTTTAGCTAACTAATTTATTACATATGTTACTTATATTATCTTTCTATAAGCAAACAAATTGAAATTATAGAAAAGGTAGTACTTGTTTTTTTTTGACTTATTTACTTTCAGGTAACATAATCTTATTGCACTATCTCCCTTTACATCCTGAGACTTTGGCCCTCTTATTTTAAGCTGCAATTTAGTTTAGTTCAGACCATTTTAGTTCAGTATAGTTTAGTCCGCTTCAGTTCAGTTCAATCAGTTCAGCTATACATAGTTATAAATTTACAATGAAATAAGTTCAGTTCAATTCATAAAATTATAGTTTAAAAGAATAGGTAGTTAACTTCAACTAATTTAGGCCATTTTCTGTCAGATAGACAATTTATAGTAAAACATTTGGTGACACCAACAACTAATCAACATGAACTAAACCATGTGAATTCACATTGGCTAAAAGATGACTCAATCATGTATATATTTAAAAACTGATTAATAAACTTTAAAAGATACTTCCTATATTTTTTTAAAATACACGTTTTATCCACTTTTTAAAATATTTTTTTACTTGTTATTTTTAAATATCAAGGCATTTTTTGAATTATTTTTTTAATTATACCCTTATTTGTCTCATTATCATTAATTACAATAGAGTATTCTGATATTAATAAGTATCGCAGAATTTATAAGTTCCTACATATAGGATTAGTACAGGTTGCTTTTAAGCCTCTAACATTAGAAGGCTTACCTGAAAGTTTTATAGCTGCTTTAAGAGATGCTAGAAACTTAGACTGGAAACAGTCGCTCATGGGCTTAATACAGTCCAGTCTGGCCCAAGGTCCAGTATACTTTAATGTATACCCAAATCTGCAATTATCATTGTCAGATATTAATATTTTAGACGCTTTAACATTAAATGTTAAGACTAATGGGTATAATTATGCCCCTGGATCAGAAGTCATATGTGTCTGTTATAGGATATATTTTAAACCATTAATGACTTTAAATCCACACTGTCAAATAATTGACAAACCATTAAATGAAACGATTCTCATAGAATCAAATTTTCATAAATCTGAAATTACTACTCGCAGACCCATAAAATGGGAGGAAATAATATTTCCTGATAACTGGATAACAGAAAGAGCAGTTCCAGCTGCCCCAATCACTCAAAACAATCCTACTAGGATTGTTCAAACCCAAGAAGGAAATATCCTGATAAATTTCGAAAAGCAAAGATTCCTGGATAATATTCCAAGATCAAGGTCTTCAAGATCTAACTTTAGTCATTTTCACATATCTCCAGTTAATAACTCAAGCAGTTCAAACAGTATTCATAATACTAGTAATACAAGACATCCAATGTCAAATTTTGAAAGAATTCATAATTCTAATATCGATAACAGTATTCATAATACTGGAAATAAAGAACTAAGACATTTTGTGCCAGATATAAACAGAATTAATAATTCTGATGATTCATCTAAAGAGTCAGACAGAGAGTCTGAACTCATTACAGATAGGGTTAATAGATACCATGTTGATAATAACAACATAGCTTCAGGAATTTATGAAGTTCCAGCAGAAATGACTGCCAGTGAGATGAATTTTACCATATGATAGGTAAAACTAAAATTGACTTCAGTCCTGGCTCACAAGCCAGAAAAGAAATCCAAATGGATTTTCAGAAGAATCATTGGAAACCATTTAGAACATGGTTTTTCAATAATTATAACTATTTTACACACTTAGGCTAATAAGACATTTATCAGATAAAAATCTTATAACACAATACCATACATAATGGAATATCATAACTATTTTACACACTTAGGCTAATAAGACATTTATCAGAACAAAATCTTATAACACAATTAAGTATGTTAGGCTGATAAATATAATTTTTTAAATATGGGAAAATTTTTACAAAGGTACTAAAGCTATCAATAAACTTTATCCTCAGCATAGTCAACAAAAATTGCCTAAAACGCCATCCCGGCTCAACGGCTAAATGCGACAAGAGCTTAATAATAAAGTTCTGACTGCTTTAATAAATTTAACCCAATTTATCATTATATCTAACTCCTAACATAAATTATCTTATTAGATTCTGTTCTGATAAACTCTTATTATCTAAGTATATAAAATAATTTAAATATTCCATTAAGTATATTCAGTCTACATAACAATAATATAAAACATGTTATTTTCTAGAGGTATCCATGGCATTATTTAACACAAGGCTATTAGCCTACCATATTAAAGAACTGAAAACAAAATATTATTATTAAAATAAAATTTACAATATGAAGAAATTATACCTTCGGAGCACACTATGGAGTTGATTAGAAATCTCCTCCTTAATTGTTACAAACACTCTACAAACCTATTATTACCAATTATTTCTCGCCTAAAAAAAACTCTCTCCCTATTACAAGAGAAAGAATCCGTTTAAATAAGAGACGGATTCCAAAAAACAAACCAAAACAGAAAATTAAAAGATAAGGCAGCTGGCAAGGAGCGGGAGACAGCTGGAAGGAGAAGGAAGAGGTGGCAGACAAGGAAAGATAGCCGCCGAAAGGAGAAAATGACTGGTGGCCGATAAAAGCAGATTCCCAGACAGGTGGCCGACAGTCAAAAAAGGGGGCGGTGCATTATGAACGCACTAATCCCTAAAATCCAAAATAGCTACTGTTTATCTTTATTAAAGGTAACAGTAACTTTTGCTGAAGAATTTTATTTTTCAGTATTCTTCATTTTCTTGCCTGAGCCTTTCTTGGTATTACCAAGCAGTTGCTCTAAAGGCAATTCATCCTCATAAGGATCTTGGGAGTCTGGAAGCATGGCTTCATTGGTAGCATTTGCTGCTTCCATAACTATGTCTTCTCCCACTGAAGAAGCAGTCAGAGAAAAATCGGGCTGAATATCAATTCCAAAGTTTTTCTTCATATCCGATTTCATGGCTTCTATATAAGCCGAGACCATTTGTTCTTTGGTCAAATGTCCTTTTTGCATTTTAAGTTTCCTGGAGATGAACTCGAAAGGACTTGGAGACTCAATTTGAGAAATGCTTGATTTATAATTATCAAGTCTTGACTTTATTTGGTCAATGGTTTCTTGGGCTTCTAAAATCCCATGTTCATTGTTTCGCATCATTTTCTTCCAAAATTTGGATGAAAAAGTTCTGTGAATACAAGGGATATTCTGTTTGGTATGACCAAATTCTATGTCCCATTTAAAAATATACGGAATACCAAATTCAATGAAAAAATTTGAAATTGGCATACCTTCAACCCATTTATTATTATGTTGGGCTTCAATTAATTTGGGTGATATTTCAACCCATTTAGTATAAAAATCTCTGAATATCCCTGGTAATATATTTATTCCAGGGCCATAAGATTGCCACCATTGGTATAACCAATTTGGGAAATCTTTCTTGTAAATACTCTGGCAAAATTTTAAAAACCAGGTATGTTTATGGGAAGGGTTTTGGTATAACAAAACTTTATGAAAAGCCTCAACGTAATCCCAATAATTAAATTTAATTACGGCTTTATTCTCTGGGTGAAGGTATTCCTTTTCCCTGAAGGTACTCAGACCCCATTCATCAGCAGTTATAACATTTTTTATAATTGCTTTACTAAAACTATAAATTTTAGAGGTCTTACTTCCTACTGAAAAATGGGTTATTTCCCATGAGTCTGTCATTTTTAAGATATTCTCAAAATTTGTCTTGGCCTTATATGAACCAGCAGTAAAAGAGGCTCCAGTATCCAAATATTTTTGCATTAAGCCCCAGACATCGTCTTTCCTTCTGATGTCATTGTCTTCTAAAAGAAGTATTACTTCTTTATCATTATGTTGTAGATAAGGAAAGTCATCTGACTCATCATCTTCCACTATCTTGGCATATCAAGGATTAGTCTTTTCTGATTGACTAGTCCCATCCTGAGTATTACTCTGGCTTTGTTGTGAAGCTTTAAAAGCAAGGAATTCCTTATAAAGAGATTCCTGTTCCGATCCAGCTATATTCTAGGCTATGAGCCTAGAATTTCATGCTGAGCCAATACCTGTTTTCCTCTATTAGAGGAATATTGGCCTCTCCCTTTTGAGGATTGTCCTCTATTAGAGGAATTTCTTCTTCCATGATTGCCTTTTGTGCTCATCCTGCAACATGTAAATTGAAACTATTAGTTTCTGACAAATATTCTCTTGTCAAAAAATCAGGCAAACTATTATCTGTCCCTTTTTTATATTCAATAATGAAATCAAAAGGGGCTAATTGGGCTTGCCACCTAGCAAACATCTGTTTACTAACGTTATGTTTAAAGTCTTTGTCAAACATGTATTTAGTTGCTTGACAATCTGTTTTTATTAAAAACTTTTGATTATATAAATCATCTTGAAATTTTAATACACATTTGAGTATGGCTAAAATTTCTTTTGCTATAGTAGCATAATTTTTCTGGCTATCATTCCATTTACCAGAATAAAATCTAACAAGATATTCTTGTCTATCAATCGGTGAGATTTGTTTTAAAATACCACCATAGCCTATATCTGAGGCATCTGTCTCAATAATTTTTTCCCATTTGGGATTAGCTAGCATAAGACAGGGTAAGTTATTAACTTTCTTTTTGATTAACCTAGCTGCTTCTGTGTGACTATTAGTCTAAGGTTTAGGTTCTTTCTTAAGCCTATAGTATAAGATGGCAGTGTCTTTAGACAAGTCTTTTAGGTAGGGTGAAATATAATTTAGACTACCTAAAAATCTTTGAAGTTGAGTTTTGCCTTTAATTTCATCTGGAAATTTAGACGCAAACTCGATGCTTCTGTCAATTGGAATTATTTTTCCTTTGTCAATATTATGACCTAAAAATCTTATATTAGATTTAAATAATTGCATTTTAGGTTTAGATATTACTAAACCATTCTGTATGACAACCCTTTTAAATATTTCAAGGTGCCTAAAATGTATCTCAATATTTTTTGAAAATACTAAGATATCATCAATATAGACTATTATAAAGTCTAAATAGGGATTGAAAATATCATTCATGATATTTTGAAATTCCGAAGGGGCATTTTTTAGCCCAAAAGGCATAACCTTCCACTCATATTGACCGAAAGGTACATTGAAAGCTGTTTTATAAACATCGCTTTCATTAATTTGTATTTGCCAATAACCTGATTTTAAATCAAATTTGGAAAATACTAAGGCATTATGAAGCCTATCAAGAAGATCCTTCTTATTTGGAATAGGATACCTAATCCATTTTAAAACCTTATTTAGAGGTTTATAATTAATTACCAGTCTTGGTATACCTCTTTCTTTCTCAGCATGTTTATTAACATAGAAAGCGGTACAAGACCAAGGAGATTTAGAAGATCTTATTAAGCCCTTACTTTGGAGATTATTAATCTCTTCTTTGCATAAATTCAGGTATTCTAAATTCATTTGACACGGTCTTGCCTTGGTAGGAATTAATTTTTCATTAAATCCCTCTTCATAAGGCAAAGAGACTATATGCTTTTTTCTATTCCAAAAAGCATTAGGATGGTCACTACAGATTTCTGAAGTGAACTGATTATTAATCAGTTTGATTTTATCCTGTAATTTAGGATTTTCTAACACATTATCAATGTTAATAAAATTAATTTCTTCTTTTAAGAAAGAAATTTAGTTTTGCTTATTCTTTATTAAAGAATCTTTAATTTGATTCAAAAACCTTGTAACCGGTTTTGTTTCAAATTGAAAGTAGATATTACTACCTTGAAAGGTTCCTGTAAAACCATTAGAATCAATATTTGTCAAAGGAAATAAACTCCTTATAAATGGAGTACCAAGTATAACTTGGTTAGTTATGTCCTTTACCAAAATAAAATTGGTTGGTATGCAGATTTTACTTTTGCATATGTAAGCTGTTGGAATTTTAAAACTTATATTAAGTTTTTGTCCATTAGCAGATCTCAAAGACTGTGAAGTCTTATGAAAATAATTAGTGGGTATTATACCCTCTTGAATACAATTTAAATCTGCACCGCTATCAACAAGTGCAATTAGATCTTTAAAAAATTTTCCTTCTATAAGAAGTGAAGTTTTTATATACCATTTTTGTGAAGTCATTACTTCAATGGTTGATAAAAAATCATCCTGTTCATGAATATCATGATCTGAATTATTTTCAGAAGATGTTGATGAAGAAAAATTAACAGGCATTTTCCCTTTTAGTTTTTCTAATCTGGAAACTCTTTCATTAAGACTTTGGTTATTTAATCTTAAGTCTTTAATTTCCTTTTTAAGGTTATTAACCTCCACAGACAAATCACTAGTGTTAGCAATTTCACTAGTTTGTTTTTGTTTTAGCATCTTTTTGACTTCTGCCATTGAATATGGTTCAGAAGTATTAAGAGTATATTGATCTTCTTTAGATGCCTGAGTTTGTTTATTATTATTTGCAAACTCTTCTAAGATTTTTAATCTTAGTTCCGGATCTTTAATCCATTGTAATATGTCCAAGATATTATCACTGGTTATTACATTAATTTTTAAGTCCTGAAATTGGGACATTATTTGATAAATATTATCATTATCACTGTCACTAGAATTTCTAGCTATTTGTTTGCATTTACAATCAGTTTCAGATGAAATTATTTTTTTATCTTTTAATTTAGTCAGATTATTTTCTGAGCTACTTGAAGAACTATAATCAGTATCAGAATTATTTTCTGATTCAGATGAATTAATCATGACTTTACATAAAGCATTTTTTAAATCATCACTGATATTTAGATTATTAATCTTTTTCTTCAATTTGCATTTATTAGCAAAATGTCCTTTTCTGTTACACTTAAAACAAGTAACAGTGGACTTATCTGGAGGTGGATTATTTTTCAACCTTCTTTTCTTTCTAAGTTCCCTTTTAGCTTTTCGTTTGGTGAACTTAGCACTAGCATAATATTTCTCCCTTTTTGAAGGTTTATGGGGTTTGCTAGTAGAGGGATTATCAATCCCGAATTGACCGCAAAATTGGCCAAGTTGCATCTTTTCATTTAAATGATGCTTTTTAATTTGTTGGTTTAGCTTTATTTCATTATATAAAGATAAACCTTCTTGGATGCATGTACCAATTAATTTGCCATAAGTATAACTTGTGTAATTAATTTGTACATTTCCTTTCCTTAGGTTTTTTCTAACCCTTTCCGCAAATAACGGAGGCAATCCATCTATAAATTTGGATTTCCAATGGTCACTATTTGACTCAGGTAATTCCATGGCCCTACTTAAAAAGGTGTCTTTATACCACCTAAAAGAGGTCAGGGTAGGACATCTAAGATTTTGCAATAGAGTCCTAATATTTTCACTATTATCAGACCATCGGCCTGTAAAGTGTTCAATAATATTTAAAATGAGTGTATATACTGCATTTTCTGTAGAAATATTATTTTCTATTTTAACTGTTGACAAAATTTTTGTCCTATCTTATTGGGATAAATAATTGTCCCACCAGCCTTTAAGTTGGCCAGTAAATCCTGCTACTATCATATTAGCAATGACTTTATCAGTATTACTGTTATTCTTACATATTATAGAATACTTGAGCATTCTATGGACAACACTATAAATCTGTCTTTCAGTGAAACCATCTATGTTCCATTCATAGATTTGTTTTCCACTGTAGGAATTATTCATAATTAAATCTTGTTCTTCAAAAAGAACATCCTGTGGTGTAGGCCTTGGATAATAAAACAAATTTTGTTTTGGCCTATCAGCATACTTATGAAGTTTGTTAATTTCGTCTATTAGAACGTTTTTGTAGTTTTTAGTGTTACTTATTGTATCACTAAATTCCTCCTCAAGAGTACTGATTCTGAGACTTTCAAACTTTTCAGTTAAAAGTTTTTCTAAATCAACTAAAGATTTTAATTTAAAATCTTTTATCTCTGGAGGTGGTTGAATACTAGGAGCGGCACTACTACTAGCTTCTGTTCTATTAGAACTTATAGTATTGTTATGAACAATATTTTTCAATTCATGGATTTGGGAAATTATTTTTTCCACTCTATTATGAATATCCACTAGTTTTTCTCCTAATATTATTAGGTAAATATTTGTGAAATTTTTCTGTTTAACCAGAGCATTAATATGCTGTGTGGTTGACTGAATAATTTCATTTTCAAATATTTTTTGGAAAGCATTATAACGCCTTATTTCATTATCTCTTTCTATTGAGAAAGGATATACTGGGGGAAAAACTTGTTTAATAGTTTCTCCTGTTGGATTTTTGAAATTCCTTTCAATGACAGAAATAAATTTTTCTACGTGATTGGCTATAAACCAATAAACAAAAGATACTTTGATGTTTTTATGAGATAATTCATCATGAAATTCTTGTTGAAAGTTATTTCTTTCATCTTTAGTGAAATTATTGAAAAACCATGTTCTAAATGGTTTCCAATGATCCTTCTGGAAATCCATTTGGATTTCTTTTCTGGCTTGTGAGCCAGGACTGAAGTCAATTTTAGTTTTACCTATCATATGGTAAAATTCATCTCACTGGCAGTCATTTCTGCTGGAACTTCATAAATTCCTTGAGCTATGTTGTTATTATCAACATGGATTCTATTAACCCTAGCTGTAATGAGTTCAGACTCTCTGTCTGACTCTTTAGATGAATCATCAGAATTATTAATTCTGTTTATATCTGACACAGAATGTCTTAGATCTTTATTTCCAGTATTATGAATACTGTTATCGATATTAGAATTATGAATTCTTTCAAAATTTGACATTGAATGTCTTGTATTACTAGTATTATGAATACTGTTTGAACTGCTTGAGTTATTAACTGGAGATATGTGAAAATGACTAAAGTTAGATCTTGAAGACCTTGATCTTGGAATATTATCCAGGAATCTTTGCTTTTCGAAATTTATCAGGATATTTCCTTCTTGGGTTTGAACAATCCTAGTAGGATTATTTTGAGTGATTGGGGCAGCTGGAACTGCTCTTTCTATTATCCAGTTATCAGAAAATATTATTTCCTCCCATTTTATGGGTCTGCGAGTAGTAATTTCAGATTTATGAAAATTTAATTCTTTGAGAATCGTTTCATTTAATGGTTTGTCAATTATTTGACAGTGTGGATTTAAAGTCATTAATGGTTTAAAATATATCCTATAACAGACACATATGACTTCTGATCCAGGGGCATAATTATACCCATTAATCTTAACATTTAATGTTAAAGCGTCTAAAATATTAATATCTGACAATGATAATTGCAGATTTGGGTATACATTAAAGTATACTGGACCTTGGGCCAGACTGGACTGTATTAAGCCCATGAGCGACTGTTTCCAGTCTAAGTTTCTAGCATCTCTTAAAGCAGCTATAAAACTTTCAGGTAAGCCTTCTAATATTAGAGGCTTAAAAGCAACCTGTACTAATCCTATATGTAGGAACTTAAAAATTCTGCGATACTTATTAATATCAGAATTATTTAATAATTTAATTGTCATTTCGTCCTTACTAAAGGAAATGATTTCCTCAGTAGTTTTAACTACTTGTTTAAGTAAAAAAAATGAAGAGATTGTTAGATACTATTAGTAACCGTATGTTTGACAAATTTCGGATGCCTATTAAAATATGAGTTATTGGCTTGAAAAAAAGGATCCAGTTTTCAATCTACTAAATTGTCGGTTGTCCCATAATTTTGACTTAAGTGTGATTTCCTAACCTTAATACAAGATAAGTAGCCAAAATAACACAAAGTACTCATGATAATGAAAGAGAAATAACATGAGTAGCCAAATGCTGAATTTTACCGTAATTTTTTTACAAATTTCAATTATTTTACAACGAGCATTGTTTGCCTACACGTTTGTTGACCGGGTCTCACCTCACATGACTTTTTACTAAAAATATTAATCCAACCTTCACCCAACTCAAATGTTAAAATTTTGGGCTTGTGTCGGCTTTAGAATGTTATTCTCAAGTTTGGCCCAAAGCGCATAAATAATTTTTTTATAAAATTGTGTAAATTAATAAATGTAAAAAAGATAAATTTTATAAAAATATGTCTTAATTATATGTATAGTTACATTTTTATTTAAATAATTTAACAAATATTTAAAAATATTAAAAAAAGTTATTAGATTATAATATAAAAATTCAAAATAATTATTATATATAATATACAAATATTTAATAAGTTTGTCGGATTGGATTTGAGTTTTATATAAAAATCAGGTTCGATTTATAAAATTTTTGACTTTAAAGGATAATAAAACTCAACAAAATATTAATTTAACCAAATTTTCAGTACATCATTCCGAGCGTACAAACACAAATGAGCAATAGAGTTTACATCTCTACCATTTAAAGAAAAAAAAATTGAAAGACTACGAAAAAAAAATGGACAATATGAAATTATTGTAGCTGTATTGAATTGTCCCTCAGACTAATCAACAAGAGTTCAAAATGAAGGGCTATCTATCCCAAACACCGTAGTAGCATTAGTTTCGCACAATTATCATTACGATAATTTTGCTCGAGCTTGATGTCCTCATCACTCGTAATCAATATATTTAATGAAATTTAAATTTTGTTTTCTTCCATTTACTAATTAAGTTACGCTTTGTCCAAGTTTCATCCAATTTTAATATCATATAACACAATATAATGAGTTTTCTCTAATATAATTTACATATTATAAATTATCATTTAGCTAATGTTTGGAGTAAATGAATTCCATTAAATTTGATGGAATTCATATCTAATTTCAATATTTTATATTTGAAATGGATAAAAATTAAATTTGTAATTTTTAGAATTGAAATTCCATAATTTACAAATCCTCATTTTATAAAAATAAAATTCATAAAATTAACTCAATTTTATATTATTTTTATATGTTACGTCAATCATTCAAATTCATTTAAAAATAAATTCTAACTAAGTCATTTGTTCCCATCAATCAAGCTCTTAAAATACTATAAATTAGATTTTGTAGACCTTCTTTCAAATTGACTTTGATGTGCGGAAAGAAAATGCGACCCCCTCTCTCTTTCTCTCTCGAGCTATGAGTCTCTTTGGTGTGGGCAGGTGAGTCTATTCACTTCAATCTATCTTTGTTTTGTACGTAGATTCTTTTTTCTTTCAATTCCAAACCTACTAATTTCTACCATCCTCTTTCTTTTCAATCATCATCACATAGGTCGATTTGCTTCATACTATTTTGTCCGATTCTTTTCACTCCTTCGTTACTTTTGTGCATTATTCATTTTCCCTGGGATCATATTTATGCGATTTACGAAGATATTTTGCATACGCCAATTGATGGCTGTATGATCTGAATAAATTGTTGTTTTGTTTACGAATTGCTTCTGCAATTGATTGAGATTACTGGTCTATGGTCAATTTTAGAGTGTGTTTTATGATTGATGAATGCATGTTAATACTAAATGTAAACAACTGTAATAAGTAAAGGATCATAAGCATCAGATTTTATACTCTAGTTGGCATAAAAGGTAGAAGAAGGGATACCGTTTGTGTTTCTATAGTTTAATGAGTAAATCATGCTTGGAATGGCTTAGTGATGTCATTTTAGATAAACTAGATTGATTTCCTTTGTCCATTTAGTACATTTTAAGATTGGAATTACATGTCTGCGTTGCGGGAGAACTTGTCCTAGGGCTGGACACGATAATATTGATGTATTAATGCAACCTGTGTTGTATGCTGAGCAGCAATGTAAATAATAAAGCATCTATTTTACAAACTAGTTAATAAACTTCTTAAATATCGAACGGTGTGTGTAGCGGGTATCACCCGAGTAGCCAATTTGGACCTTTACTGTATAAAGCTCAAGCGTCATCATGCATCTTGTCATATAAAAATAAATTAGTAGATTTAAAAAATATTATAATGTGTAGCTTGAGGAAAGTCGATGTCTAATAGACATTAGAACTAGTAATCATGATTCTTGGCCTGATGGCTTATTTGTGAGGCAGTAATTGCTAAAAATGAAAGAAATAAAGAAAGAGTAGCTTTTTGATTGGTGATTAGGTTTTACTAAATTCGACGGAGATGTGAGAATGTTGGTAGACTTCTCTTTGGAGTTAACATTTAGACAAAATTTGGTCTTGTCTAGCTATGCCATAATTACTTATTCATCGCAATTGTTGTTTTGCTTTGCATCTAGATTGTTATTGTTGCATATTTAATGCTAAGTGCTACTTTCATTGTTATTGTTTTTATATTTCTACCTTTTTTTAAATCAATTTACCTCATGAACATTCCGCCCCAAAAAGAGTGCACCAACCGGAAGTAAGATCGAATTCATTTTTGGAAATTTCTTTCTTATGCTCAAATGTAGTGATATATAATCTAATATTGGCATTTTCAAAGGATCATAATTCACTCTTGGTATATTGTTGTTGTGGAAAATACTAGTTCATCAATAGACATCTATGGATTCGTTTGTTGCCGAATGGGGATGGATTCCATTGCAATTGCTAAAGTATAGTTTGAGATGGAAATATTTACAAAATATCAAAATTTATTGCTTGGAAGTGTCTCAGATTTTTGAACAAGTAGATCAATAAATGGTTTGATGAATATCCCTTACGTTACGCATTCTACCATATCATGGTGTATTTTTGTAGGATGATATTTTTTTCAAGATTTGGATTTATATGCATGAAGAATGCAAATTGTCAGTTGAGTAAATTTCGGCTCTTTGTATCATACACGAAAATTATTGGCGAGTTAAAATTTTGTTTGATGTTTTTTTTGTCTGAGAATATGAAAGTAGACCTACTGTTGATGGAAATTATTCAGACAATTTATTTCCTCTTAAATTTTCTCAGTTATGTTAATTAGTTATATCCAGCAATAAGCATGTGCACTTGAGATGTGAGTTTATGTGAGAATGGTATGTATCATATGTCGACTGCTTTAGTCTTAATAATGAAAGAGAGCATATAGTTTAGCAACTGATGTTAAAACATGCATAGATCTCACATGGTAATATGGTTTTAATATAATCAATGTCGCACCTATCTGTATATGATTGAGTACTGTGATTCCTAAATGTGATATGCTCTTTTTTTAGTTTAAGTGTTCATTACTTTACTATTCGAACATCTAAACAGTTAGATATGATATATGTCATTAAGACAATTAGGGCGATATATCTTAATTATGTAATGGTACGAATACTTTGTTTAATTAATAAAGGCGTTTAATCTTTTGTTTATATCGATGTGCTTGTAAATATATTGTGGCTGGTTAAAATGTATATGTATACGAAAGTCCTTGACGTATCATAGCATGAAGTCAGAGAAATTATAGTTGGACTATATTTAGTGAGACATGCTTCATGTGCAATTATGATTATGTCTAAACTATCCCTAGTCATAGTTTCATCAAGAAAGGATATTGATGAAGCGGAAAGACTAGCATGTGGTCAACTTTCTTGGAAAGGGTCCAAGCAGTCAATCTCCTACGGACTGAAGGTGGTGCCTTAAGTTTGACACATGGATATATCTGGGAGATATATTGGAGACCGCAGTAAGGTAAACACTTGGTGTATATATCAATGTGTTAGTGTTTATCTTCATGCAATAAGTTTTGCGAATATCCTCATACTTGAGATGCTAGTTACCTTGTGTGGTACCATCGCTGTACTTTGGGTCATTCCCATACAGTCCTTAATTTAGGGTGTCACGGGTGGTTACGGGTATAGTGATGACAACACGTTGGTAAGCTATGTAGTCGAAAAGAATCCATCGCTCCGGATATATTATGGAGTTGTACTTGACCGCTTATTGAAGTGATGATTGCTATAAACCTCTGATCAGAGTATCTGTTTGATAGAAATAGTTTCTAGTCAAACACACTATGGTAAAAGGGAATGTACTTTGGTAACAAGTTAGTAACTGGGATAGCTTGGAGCAACCTTGCTATTAGTGGGTTAACACTTTAACCGAACCCTATAAACTAGATGGTACTAATATTAAAGAATGGAAGGAGTTTATCGCATTGGATAACTATTGCATTAACCGGGATTATGTCATAAGCACAAATGATGTTCCGAGTAAAGGGGGATGGTAGACCGTTGCTAGAGGCGTACCACAGTCGTTTAAGGTGATCGAGTTTTATTCACGGTCTAGAACCTCGAGCCAATGGTTCCAATAGAACAAGGGTTGGTTAAACCTTAACAGCTCAATACTTCGAGATCCTATAAGGTTACACACATTGGACCTTCATCAGACTGAGTAAAGAAATAATAGATTTATTCTATTACGAAAATATAACATAATAATAATTAGATTATTATTTAATTGGTTAAGAATGATTAGATCATTTTGGATAAGCCAAGAATTTATTTTGACCGGTAACTAATTTATGGGGGTCATAAAATAATATTTAATTGAAAAGGATTAAAAGGGAATTTTTCCTTGGCGAGTTAAATTGGACTGAAAAGTACGAAATATATTTTGTACAAGTTCGGATGCACGGAGTGCACCGAAAGGTGCTCGAGCGTTGTTGGGCAGTGCTCGCGGCGGCCCATGAAAATGGGCTGCACATGCGCAACCCATAAGGCGCGCCGCGAGCTGGGCTCGCGGCATGGGTCACGAGGCTTAGCTCGCGTGCAAGGCAAGCCCGCAAGGTCCTTGTGAGGGTCTAATACCACTTGTTGGTCCCTGTGAGGGTCTAATCAAGGTCAGAGGGGAGTGAATGACCCTTTAGCTCGACATTGTTAGATCTCTAGTTTTGAGCACTTGCTCGGATACCACTTGTTGGTCCCTGTGAGGGTCTAATCAAGGTTAGAGGGGGGTGAATGACCCTTTTTCGCGGAATAGATAGACTTTGAAAAGTCTTAGTGTAGCGTGTTTGATTATGTTCCGGATTGATGGATCCGGATGATGCAAATATATAATATAGTGCAAAAAGTAAAGAGTTAGAAAATCAAACACAAGGATTTTATCTTGGTTCAGCCCCGCCTACTCCTGTCCCCGGAGTTTCCTTCCTCCGAGCTTTTCCACTAGTGGATTCCTTTCCAACTGGCAGGAATCAAGCCTTACAATTTGTCTCCGGATGGTAACCCCTTCCGGATGTAGGATATACCAGTAGAAGCACTAACTCCTAGCTAAGTCCTTTAGTCTTTAGCGGGATATACCGATTAGATTTCTACCCAAACCTAAGCTGAGTCCTACAGGGGGATCTCACTCAAAGCACCTACTTCAAGCTATATCCCAATCTCACTACTCACCCAAGTAGGAGATCTTTTACACTTTATTTTTCTCAAAGATTTTGGTTTTGGACTTCCTCAAGTTTATAACTTCACTTGGGAATCTGTACAAATAGATTTTGAAAGGTTTGGTTCTTGGAGGGATTTATAAACTGATTGCTTTCTAGCGAATTCTCTTGTATATGCTTTCTTGAAATCAACCAGCAGCTTCTCAACTTGTGAAGCTTCTCTTTTATATGCTTCCATCATAAATGTAGCTGTTGTGGGTTGGTGAGCTGTAATTAAATCTTCACCGTTGATCAGGTAATGTGGTGTTTCCGAAACCGTTGATCAATCCATTAGATAGAGATTTTGACCTGTTTGAATCCTTGGGATTGAGGCTGAAAAGTTGTCAGTGATCGTTTTCCTTGTATTTTAGTGACTCGCCAACTTTTACGCCAGTACCTTTTTGGTGTGAGTTCCACGCGCATTTCTCATTGGTCTAGGTGAAAAAGGTTGTTACCTTTTTCTCAATCCTGTGTCAGTCCTTTGTCCTTTCTTTGAAAAGTGCTAGCTGTCATTTTTGTCTTGCTTAAGGGAAAAGGATTTTTGACTTGCAGACCAAAAATAATGGAGGAAAATTTAATACTTTGAATTTTTCCCTTTGTCTTGATATGTAAGTCTTCCGGATATCTTTAGACTTAATATCTCCGGATCTGTCTTCTTCCGGATGCTAGTGCAGTCAGTTCTTCCGGATGCTGTTTTGGGCGGTTCAAAGTTTGTTTCCTATCCAAACTTTAACCGGATGTTTTCATTCATGCTTAGGTAATTGTCTTCACTTGTCTTGGACTTTGGATGTTTTGATTTTAGGTCCGGATGAAGTGACCAGGTCTTTTTGTACTTACGTGTTTTGTTTATTTCAAACCTGATCCGGATTATTTATTGTTCCTGGTCATTGTTTCCAACATATATGCTCATATCTATAACTCTCACTTTCAGAAAATTGTGAGCCTGAAAGAGGAAGCCCATCTGAACACATGCTTCAAGCATTCCATTCTATTTACTCATGTGAGTTCTCTATGGCATATTTTACTTAGGTTTTTTTTCATTCCTTAGGCATTTACATCACAAACTTGCACAATTCTGTCATATACAAGCTAAACAAAAAATGGCAGTAAACATACAGATATATAATACATATGACTAATAGGTTATCTGCTATGAAAGGAACAGATTCAGTTCTGAGCAGTATAAACTAGAATTTATCAAGCCCTATTGCTTTCTTGCAGAGAAGCTATAAATTAAGGTTGTTAACAAGAATCAATTTATAAACTAGCTATTAGAACTTCAAAATACGGTCCATCATACTGGATATCTATGTTTTTTTTCTTAACAGTTCATTTAATTTTGCAGGAATTCGGTTTGATAGACAAGAAGGAACTGGCACCTCTGCAGGAACTTATAGAATCCATAATTGTTCCATACTGAACTGGGGGGTACGAGAAGCATGTTATATTAGTGATGGAGCTGAGAACGGAATACACATAATTGTAGACCCACAGTAAACTGAATAAGTTTTGCAAATGAAATTACAGTCTTTTTAACTAGCAGTTTGCTCTTTTTCAATAGGAACTTTTTTTGTTTGGATAAATGATGCTAAACTGGGACTTGATAATGTCTTGGAAGAAATGGAATTTGCTAAAAAAATTTGCTTTTCATTGAGTATTGCAATTGGGTATTTTTTAGGATCAGATCATTATGGTTAGCTGCTGTTACGATGACTCCAAAGACCAAACCAAAGAGCTGAAAGTTAGCAAGCAACTCGCCCCAAACTCGATAACCTGGTGCTTGACATGTAATTTCGTCATCCTTAAGCTGACAGCCACGTGGCATCATGGGGCCATAAAGAGTGAAGGCGGTCTGGTAGAACCAGAGGCCTTGAAGAGTTATGGCAATGCCACTACATAAATCGACAGGAAAACTGGTCGGGAGAAAAGCTCCAGCCACAACGGTAACAATGCACAGTGCTATTAAGAGAACTAACAGGAGATGATAGTAACCTTCTAGGCCCTTATGAGTCGTCGAGTGAAAGTAAAACTAGACATACTCAGCAGAAAATGCACTTCTAGCACAAAACAAAGGGCTCCATGCGGTAAATTTATAATTTTGAGCTCACAGAACAGAAAGAAAAATAAATTAGCTTTCGAGGAATACAGAAACCTTAATGCTTTCCGGAAAACCTACTGTCCTTGAACTTTCAAAGTGATCCTGTAAGTCTCTCAAGTTTTAGAAAGTGCACCACTTTACCCCACGAACACTACTTGTCAACTTCAGGTTGGTTTGACTCATTAAAGATCATTTTCTGATTTTATCTCTCCAATCATAAGTTGACACGTGGCGATGGACGGACTTTTTAAAAGTTAAGGAAGCTATGGCGTCACATTGAAAGCTCAGTAGATTTTTGGGACAAATTTATGCATATGGAGATGCATCATGCCAATATAGAATGATGCTTCAGTTTAGCATATTTTCTCAGGAAGCAAACAGATTATGATAGAAAATGAAAGGAAAGGAAGAGACAAATAAAGATAGAGGAAGTACCTGAATTTCTCAGAGAGCAAACAAAAGAACTCCAAAAATGAAGAACATAAGGAGCATCCCAGCATGCTCAAAATCATTCAAGTGAGAAGGATTTAAGGCTTCATTTACAAGGAATCTGAGGTGAGGTGAGTCGAGTATAAAAGCTCAATACACAAATCAATGAAGGCACCATTATTTGCAACAAGATAAAGCTCTAGATACTTGAGGTTCCCTTCAAATCCAGGCACAGGATTCCAAACATGAACTCTAAACTCCTTTGGATTTGACACGGATCTAACCGTGGATTAAAGAAAATTTTGTGGCATTATTTTATTCTATTTACTAGTTTATGCATCTTTTCAAACTATTTCATCTTTTGTGGTGTTTTGTCAGAAAAAGTAAACTCCACGTGAGTCAATGAATTGACCTAATTTTTTCTTCAAAAGCGGACAGTCCTACCCTTTTCATGTCTTATTTTGTTTCCCCACCCTTACAACTTGATCACCATTTATTTGAAAAATTTATTTCTATTCCCACATTTTCTATTAATTCCTTAAATGCCCCACCGAAAACAACCAAGTAACTTTTATTATTTACATAAAAAAAATGAAACAAATTCCAAAAATTCACTTCTAAGAATATAAGTTCTGAAATTACAAGAAAAAGTGTAAAAAATAAAATAAAGGGTATATTTAAAAAATGAAGATTGTAAATTTATACATATAGAATTTTATTATTTTTAAAATATAAGTTTCTTAGTGTATGTTTTAGTTCTCATGCTACTTATATGTCAATAAACTTGTTCATGTGCAAACCTGGTCAAGCTTCGTCAGGCTTTTTTTATATTAAAATTATCAATTCAATCCCCATCCAACCTATACTTTAAAACTTCAGATCGATTTAAGCTTTATGCATATATAAAACTTGGCGTTCTATTTCTATCTAGTCTACTAAAAATATTTTTCTCTTAATATTTTTAGTAGACTAGATAGAAATAGAACGCCAAGTTTTATATATGCATAAAGCTCTATTCTTTTGAGCATAAAATCATTTTTATTCAGTTCGAACGGGGTACCCCTACCTATAAATAGTTCTACACTATAACATACCTTTTTTACATAAATAACATGGATACAAGTAATTCCGTCCTACTTAAATAAGTTTTCTCAAATTTTTTTTGCTTTCAATCCATTTTTTGGATTAATCTTCAGTATCGATACTTGCATATCTATTGATGTTCATTATTTTATTAGTACCAGTATTTTGGAGTAAAATTATATTTTGATTTTATAATCTTTTGGTTAAGATAATTAATTATTTTATGGGGGCTATGGTGACTTGCTCTTTGTTAATAGTTTGTTATTATTCATGCTTTCTTATAGAATGCATTTATGTTTATTTTAGGCATGTTCTTTTCAACTTATAAAAGTTGAATTAAAGTAAGCTGAAGTGAACTGAACTTCTTTTAATGTAACTTTATAACTACGCATAGCTGAATTGAATTGAAATTAACTGAACTGAAGTGATCTGAACTGAATTGAATTGAATTATAATCCTGGAGAACATAGCCTTAATTGTTGCGATATTTTTCTATTTCTCGAAACAATAAAATCACATACGTATATCTTGAATATACCATTTTATTTTAATTTTTTACTTGTTTCCTTAAAGTTTCCGAACTTATATTTAAAAGTGGCATTTTTCAGCATTTGTTTCTAATTTCGTGCTACTTACACACTACTAGTATACTATTTTTACATAAATTGCACAGATTAAGAGTTGATTTAACGAAATAAATATAATTTATTAATGTACTTACAAATTTTGATTATAAATTGTGTATGAAAAGTTAGGAAATGAAGTAAAGTATATGTGATTTAGTATTTTAGGAAATGAAGTAAATTATATGTGATTTAGTATTTTCTATGTGAATTATAAATTTTAGTTGTTTTTAACTGGTATTTAAGGAATAAATATTAAAAGGTGGTAAAGGTTTGGTCTAGTCGTTAAGCTTTAAATTTGTGATCTAAGAGATTGCAGGTTCGAGTTCACACACGGACAGGGTGGGATGAGATTTTCCTTCGTTATTATTATAAGCCAATATGAGGTAATTTTTTTTTTAAAAAGCAATAAATATTAAAAGTGGAAAGAAAATAAAATATTTTATTAATAAATGACCATTAATTTGGTGCAAGATTAAAAAGATTAAGGCCTATTTTTTGGACTATAATTCAGTCCAATTCAGTTCAGACTGCTTCAATTTATTTTAACTATGCATATTTATAAATTTACACTAAAATAAATTCAGTTCAATTCAGCTCAGTTCAATTCAATTTAATGTATCCAACTTAAATTCAATTTATATAATTGAATACATGCGAGAAGGAGAAACAAAATATGATACGAAAAGGCCACAACAGTCGGCTTTATAGAAGTAAATGGTTTAATTCATTAACCGATTTGGAGTTTACTTTTTCTGACAAAACACCCTCAATAATGAAATAGATTCAAAACATGTATAAATTAATAAATAGAATATAATAATGCCATGAACTTTTCTTTAACCCTCTAACTGTGGACCTCCATATATGCCATATCGGTATTAACAGAAACAAGGATCCAGGTACAGCATGACCCTTGAAAGAACCCATTCTTTCTAATCTTTCAATCTCTGCAACAATTCCAATACATTTAATAATCTGTAAATTGATATTATTGAACTAGTGAGGTAACTGATTTTTCAAAGAAAAGTTTAGTTTTTCTAGAATAGCTATTTTTGTAGGTTTCCGCGCCGGAACTGTTTGGTTGACTAGAAAATCAAAGATATTGGAATAGGGAAGTTTAATAAAACAAAACAAAAGCCTAAAAAGAAGAGAATTGGAAAACGCATCAATTTGAAGAAGACACTAGTATTAGCAATTGCATCAATCAATACAGCAACCGCCAGGTTCAGAAAGAAAACAGAAGCCAAAATAGGTTAACTCGAACCAATTTATAGAAATTATTGAAAATGAAATACAACGAACAATTAGAAACAATGAGAGCATAATGATTGTTTAACTGATTTTCTTGCTGGAGAAAATAAAAAGGGAAGTGATGGATGAACTTACATGATAAGATTAGTTTCTGCACGCCTAGGAAACGAATAAAGGCTACATAAATCTTTTCTGAAAGCTTCTCAAATGGAAGATTTACAGGCTGAAACGGATCATTCGATCAATGGGAGAGAGAAAATAGAAAAGAAAATTTCGACAGTGTTTTTTACTATTTTACAGCTGAGACTCGGCGGTGGGGATCTACAAAATCAAAAACAGGAGAGGAAAAAGTTGAAAATTATGAAGGAATCATGTGTGTGTATGAGACGTTGACTCACAAAATATAACTCATTTCTTTTCTTATTTCTTTGAAGAACAGTTAGTACTTGTGAGTAACTTTAGCATATGGTATTCTTTAGGAAAGATTAATCGGAAAACAGTTTGGAGCAGTAGAAATTAGGCATGTTGATTGAGACGGATTTCAGCCGAGTCTCATTGAGTTCTTTTTACTAAAAACATCACAAGTTCGATCCAATTCGTAATTTAAAATTTTGGACTCGAAGATTTATGAGTTCATTATCCTGCCCGGCACAAGACCCCTACATAATTTTTCTTGTACATTTTTTTGGTAAGTTGAAAAAAAAAATAAATTTATTTAGAAAATTGTCAAAAATATATATGTCCCACTAAAATATTTATAAAATTGACCATTAAGTTAAACTAATTACATATCTAACGTCCCACCATAAACAATTTACAAATTAACAAAAACAAGAGAAAATAATTACATGAATACGATCTGGTATTTATCTGGTAAATATCTAGTATTCGTCTAGTAATTGTTTGATAGTTATCTAGTAAATATTATTATGAAATTGTCATATGCACATCTATTGCATATATATGTTAGGTTTCATTAGATGCATAAAATACTGTCAAAACTAAGACTAGATAAATACTGGATGTTACATGTCATGTATATTTTAGAGATTTATTTAAAGTTATGATTTACCAGATAATTATTAGACGATTATAAGATATTTATCAGATAAATACCATACCGTATTTTTATAATTATTTATCCATATTTTTATAAGCTTATAAATTATTTATGATATCATCAAATTATTTTAATTTCAGAATCCATATAATTTTGATAGAAATATATCTAAAATCTAAGTGTACTACGTGTAATTGTATATTTTTACTTTAATAATTTAGTAAATAATAAGACACATTATAAAAGTTTAATAATTAAAATATAAAAATACAAACAATCATTATAAATAATGTATAAATATATATAAATATAATTATTATTCATTGAGTCATGTATTATTTATATAAAATTTAAGTCCGATTCCATAAAACTTTCACTTTTAATAGACTCAGATCGATCTTTATAAAAACTTGACTATTTTTAATTTAATTCATTTGAGTATGTTTAGATTGGATCCGACGGTCCGCTACCCCAAGTCCCCAATCCGTGAACCATTGTAGTAGAAAACAATGTTAAACAAGGTTGTTATTTGGAAATTTCTTCGTCGGGTTATGTATTTAAATTTTTAAAATTAACCAAAACTACCTCACTCGTATTAATAAATTTCAGTAAAATTGAAGAATGAAAGGAAAGTTGAAAAAGTATATTGGTTTTATCAGTAAAATGTATTTTTCAACTTTATTTTCATAGTTAATCAGTTTGAATCATTTTAATTTCAGTTTTTTTTATAAAAATTATCAATGGTATATAAACTTTATACTTATTAATATAATAATATATAAACTTTAAAATTTAGCATATATCAACTTTACAATTTACTTGGTCATTATATCTATTGACTATCCAATTTTACCTTTGACTTGCTCTTTTAACCGGTAAGATGCCTCACCTTTTGTTTATTTTCATTTAATGTAATGTTTGTTCCAATTATATCCTTGTCTCTCAATTTGTTCTCCAGTTATCAATTCTGTTTTGTTGACCATAAAAATTCAAAGAAACTCAAATCCAACACTCATTCTCAAATCCAGACTCTCAAATCCACCATGCCCAAAAGATTCCTCTCGTTTTTTAATCACTCCCTTATTATCATATCGAAACGACAACCTGAACCATCTCAGTTTCGAAACTCTTAACAATCAGAGCTCTCATGTAAATTTTACAAGACGGATTTATAGAAGTTGAGGTTGATTTATTGGTTGGAGGGTTGGGGATAAGGTTACAGACAATAGGTTTTGGGGTTTTTACGAGCTTGGCTTCTCTTCAATTCATTTTTCCATACAAGATTACCAATTTTAAGGTTTTAATTTGAGATTTTTGGGTTTTTGTTGATTAACTGATTGTCTTTCTTTCCGCTTTTCAACCGATTTAAATAATAGAGATTAAAGCTTTGTTTCAATACTCTATTTCAGTTCTTGCTATCAGAATAAAGGATTTATTCATAGTTGCTAGCAATGATTAATGGCTTTAATATGGTAGAGGTGGCGGTGTGGCTATTCTTGTGTACTGTTTATTTTTTTTTCTATTAATCGTGGCTTATTTTAGCCATTGATGGAAGAATTTCTATTTTCTTTCGTTTTGAATTCATAGACATATTCTTTTATGATGAATGAAAAAGTCAAAGGTATTTTTCAAAGGTAAATGTGACTATTATGTTAGTAAAATTTTAAGTTAATATATTTTTATGTTAATTTTTAAAATTTATGTACTATTATAATAATAAGTGTAAAATTTATATACCATAAATAATTTTTAATTATTTTTTTATAAAATTTTAACTTTAATTAACTCAACATAATTATAATTAATTAAGGATGATTCTATAGTGTTTCCGTAAGTTTGCCACAATTATGTCCATTTATAATAATGGATTAATAAATAATTAAAAAAGTATTCATGAAATAGAAATTTAAAATGGGAAGCGCTTTCTTATAAAAGTAAAAACAAGCCCACAACAACTGTTGTTCTTCATTCCTCAGGTCCGCTCTTGATTTCTCAATCCCGGTTAGCTTTTGGATATGCCACCTTCTCAACCACTAAATCTTTGCCTGTAGTTTTCCCCAATTCCTGAGATGATTTTGTAAAATCCATTGTTGCTATTTTCATTGACAGATCTTTCAAAGCTCTACAAATGGAGAATAACTCTAAGAATTTCAATTTCATATACTATTACTATTTTGATTAGCCAGCAACAATTATAATTTAGTAGCCATTGAAATCCTATTCTCTCCTAATTCCAAAGGTCGCCTTGAACCTGAAATAAATATTTTAAAAAATGGAAACAAATTTGATTTCAAAACAAGTAGTTGAAATCCGCCATCGAAGCTTCCAACATATGATTCTCAAATTGTTTCAACCCCTTCGTGTTCTCTTAATCAGATTCTTATCCTCCATTTTAAGTTGAGCTTTGATTCTTAATCCCATTTGGTAAATTATGTAACTGGTAACTGGAAACAATGAGGGCTTTTACGCCACATCCATTTTAGGATTTGGAATAGAATAACAGAGGGGGAGATTCAAGGAAAAAGAATAAAGACAGTTTTTTTTGTGTGTTTATTGCCTCAATAACGGACTGGAGAAGAAGAAGAACAAATATGGTTTATTTTGTCTTTGACTCGGAGTTGGTGAATTATCTAACCCGTTTGATATAAGTTAGTTATTTAATCTAATGGCCAATATATAGGAACATGGAAAAATAATGGATTGAGTTGTACCATAGTAAAACTTAAAATACATTGCACTACCTTGTGAATTTTCCATTAATTAATTATGCAATTGCAGTAAGAATAACGAAAATTCTACCGTGCTTGTCACTGTATTGTAAAATTTATTATTATACTGCCATTTCTATTTTATTTTAATGTGCTCTCATATCTTGACGGTTGGATAAAATATCCCACTTACTAAAATATGGTACATTCATCAAGCACCGTTAAATGGACTTACCTCTCCTAAACCAGATCTAACAGCCATAACCACAATAACCACCGATTGTTAATTTATTTCTCCTCATTCTCTCCTCCCATGGAAAAAAATAAAACTCCTAAAGAGAATTTTAATGATATAAAAAAATAATTTTCTTTTAAGTAACAAATCCATCAATCCGCGATTAAAGCTATGTAAGACCTTCGAACACAAAACATCTCTGTTTTTCAAATTTAAAGAACTAGAACCTAAAATCCCAATGGCTATGGAGTAAAAGCCCTCCTCCTTTGCCAATAAAAATTCCAAATTCTACCAAATGGAATTCACAATCGAATCTAAAGTTCAAACCGTTCAAATCGAGAATCATAATTTGAGGAGGAACTCGAGGGGCTGAATCAATTAGAAAACCACTCAGCTTTGATGGCGAATTTCACAATTGATTTTAAAATTGAAAATATCTTTAATTAATGTTCAATATTTCATCTATGATAAAACCCACCTATGAAATTAACTAGTTACGAGAGTATTAGGTTCTTTTTTTTCTTCTTTACTGAAATTTAATTGAGATGTCTTTGTGGGGTTGATTTTAATGATTATATTATTTAATGGCTGATATTGGGGTAGAAGGTTCAATTCGAGTTGTAAAATCTCAATATTTGATCCGCATAATCATTTGGCACTGACATTGTAGATCAGTCAACTAGGGTTGCATTTGAGAGACTGTTTTCAATTGAAGAAGATGAGTAAATGAAACCATGATTGACGAGGATGGAGAAATGAAGTTACAGAAATTCGGTTCGGAATCTAAAGATGGAGAAATTGCAAAGATGAAAGAGGAGTTTGAGAAGATTTACGGTGCTTTTACATGCTTTTCAAAACTGCCACTAATTCTCTTATAATTTTAATAAAATATTAAATATGAAGATAATGTTCCCACTGCATTTTTATTGGTTAATAAGTTGTAATGAAAACTAATAGATAGAAATATGGTACTCTATAATACATTATCAAGCACTCTCTAGAATCATCCTAAAATTAATATAATTAGAGAAATTCTACAATAAGTGATAAGGTACTGTAGTGTATTATAATTCTACGTTATTACAAAAGATTAACCAATAAGAAAACGCAGTTGTGGAAGTTATCTATTCTATTTAATATAAAATACTTCATAATATTCACATTCTCTCCCCTAAAGAACAACACGAAAACTCACTCTTTCTCTCTCTTCTTTTCCCATATTTCCTACCCTCCAATAACCATTTTTATTTACCGGAATGTTGAATCCGAAATCCATATTCATCTGAATTGACCATGGCAGCTTCATCTGTTACTTATCTAATCAAAGAAAGTTAGGAATTAAGCCTATTACAATACAACTGCAACTGTAATACGATTCATAACTTGAGGAATTCAATCAGTAAAGTTCCTTGATCCCAAAATAGTATATTTAAGATAACTCCATAGAAATGGAAGGACCCTAAAATTTCTCCACTTACAAACAACTTTTGTTATTTTTTCTGTTCATCTCTTTCCTCATCATCCAGAAAAGAGGAAACAAAATTTGATATTCAACTGAGATATTTTATAATGATGGTGGAGATTTGGGGATTAATCATAGTATGTTCATCTTTTTTATTTTAGGGATTTGAGTAAAAATTGGAGCTCTTTGTGCTGAAATCTTGCATGTTTACAGTTGCTCTATTTCTCTGGTTAGTTTGGGATTTTTTTTCTTTTCTGTTGCTAAAGCTAAATGAAACATTTACTAGGAAATTAAATATGTTTTTATGTGGAAATACTTGGGTTTTGGCTAAAATGCAGAGGAGCCAAAAGAGAATTAAGAAAGGGTTGAAACTTTTCCCCGAGTAAAGGTTAACGAAACTGAAACGAGACGAGAGATGAGAAAAAGAAATAATCTATTATAAAGGGAGAAAGTAGAGAGAGAAAAATGAAAAATAGAAATGTTAATAAAATTTAATTAGGGATAATCTTTTCATATTCTATAATATATTAATGGCGCATTTAGACTAGGGAATCAGAAAAGGGAAACGGAATAAAAACTGTTTATTTTCTTTGTTGGTGTTTATTTACTCATTTTTTAAATTTTCATTGCCCCTAATTCCTTATTTCATTACCCTAAACTCCTCTATTTCATTTCACTACTCACCTAGGTAATTCTATTCCCTTACTTTATTTTTATTCCTTATATCATTTCTAATAACTATTAACATTAATAATAATTATAATATTTATTAATAATATTGAGTAATAATTAAATTAATAAAAATATAATAATATTTATTATTAATAATTATTTCAAAAAACAAAAAGGTATTAATAATATTATAAATTAAATATAATAATAATTTTTGATATAAATATTAATTATTATTTATAAATATTATATTAATAATTAATAATACAATATTATAACTAATTATATAAAATAATTATTATTAATATAATATTTATGATTGTTAAATATTATTATATGTAATAAATAAAAATATAAAAATTATCATAAAAAATTATATTAAAAATATAATTATAAGTTTGTTTATAATGAATTGCTAATATATATACATATGTACATATTATTTAATAATTAAATTTTTTATTAAAAAAATAATAAATAAAAGTAATGCATTTTTAAATAAATGAAATAATAAAAGAGAATTAAATTTCTTTTCTTAACATTTCATTTATTAATTCCCTATTTTCTTTTTATGTGTGAATTAAATGTCCCCTAAATATAACGTGAAATCACCCATATAATTATAGATTATAGATGGTATTGTCTTGCTTTTAAAAAAAAAAAATTAAAACTTTTGGCGAAGATGGAAAAGAGATCAACAACAAATCTAAATCTCGGAATGTAATCTCAATGTTATCTAATTTTTCATTATATAATCCAACCTACTTCACGGCTAACTACCTATATTTCAAAAAAAATTTGAAAGCGTCACGGCGCTAAGATACCGTTATAAATTGTTACCGCCAATTAAAATCATCCACCTGTCAATATTTTTTGCCCTTTTCACCTAACGAGGTCGCCCTCGTCATTGAGAATCTCCCCCTCCCCAAATCCCACCGTCTCTGTATCATATTCCCCTGGCAACTCCTCTTTCAATACGTTGTCGTTTTCACTTTCAAACCTTCTTCTCCGATCCCGGCTACTCTCTCCTCCCTCACAGCCACCTCAATCGTCCTCCTCTCTCCGTGCTTGCCTTTACACAAAGTTCTTTTTACGTCTTATTATAGCTTTGACAGGAAAGTAAAGAGAAAATCTACTTTTCCGTTTTCTAAGATTAAAGTCAATTTTTCTGTTTTTGGAATCTTGGAATCATCGGAGGTTATACAGATTGGAGGTTTGAAAATAGTGATTTTGATTCCTTTAATCAATGAGAATTCAAATCCTGGATTCTCTTGTATTCAACAGCCGATTTCAGTTCTAGCAATGAGCAGTCAAGTCACTTGACTTTTACTCTGATCTCGCAGGAAGCAAAGATTTCTCATCTGAGCTTCCGTGTCTGCGAGATTTCTTTTTTGTAAAATTCTATTTCACTGCTTAATTCTCGGCAAAAATGTCAAAAGTGATATACGAAGGGTGGATGGTGAGATATGGGAGACGGAAGATCGGACGATCATTCATTCACATGAGGTATTTTGTTCTTGAGTCCAGGCTTCTTGCTTATTACAAGAGGAAACCGCAAGATAATCAGGTAATTGCGATTGATTTATGCTTATGGATAAAGTGTGAATTATCTATGTGCGGAAATGGATATGTGAGGGATCATTATCTGCTTCACTTATTTGTTGTATAGCTTTGCACTTTTATATGTTAATTGCTCGTTAATGTTAATTAGGTCCCAATTAAGACTATGTTGATTGATGGCAATTGTAGAGTGGAGGATCGAGGATTGAAGACTCATCATGGACATGTGAGTTCTCATTTTATTTTCTTTCTTTCACTTCTCACATTAATTTGAATAAATATATTGTTGAGGTTAGATAGCTTTGGAGAACATGTAGAACTTGAATTATTCCATTTTGTTAGTTCATTTTGTAATAGCAGTTTTTTGCTTGGTTATCGGCTAACCTCAGCTTGCATATTGTGAACCTTATCATAGAGTATAAAAGCTTTTACCAATTTGAGTATTGGCACAAGTGAAGGTCATTTTGGACCTAGCGTGATGGATGACCTTATATGTAAATTGTACCTTTGTCATCTATATTGCAGTTTATGGTGTGATCTTCTAGATTGAACTAGATCTTGCTTTATATCCAGGGTTGTGGGCTATTGCTTTATTTTGTGAAAGCACACATTAGATTTCAGTTCACTAGCTTGGGTATGTGCTAATCTTATCCATGTTGAATGTGGCTTTGGTAGATTTGTTAGACAGAAGTGTGAGTGAATTTGACTCAATCATGAAAATTTTAGAAATGGGAGTTTTATGTGAAAATACATGTCAGTAGGTGACTATTTTTGTATTCTACTTCCTCAAAAGTTGATGTTACCAGGTACATGATGTCAATGTGTGGCTTTTTTCTTCTTTTTTTCAGTTCCAGTCATATTGGTGCATAATTTCTTAGTGAATAGTGACATCTATTTTTTTTGATAACACCCTATAACATTAGAATCTTGGTAGACCTCGGCATTTTCCCCTGACAAAGCTTATTCGTTTTGTGTTTATTTTCTTACGTTGCAGATGGTTTATGTTTTGTCTGTATACAACAAGAAAGAAAAATATCACAGGATCACGGTAAGCAGTCTCTATTTTCGTTTGGGCACATGGTGAAGTTCCTTTCTCTTGTTCTCTTCTTTTTTCCTCTGTCTCTGTTATTTCTGTTCCCTCCCTCTGTCTCACCTTCCATCCACTTTTAACTTTTCATTTCATCATCATTGTCTCTTAGATGTTATTATTTCCTGCTTTCTGTAGCTTTGAAAATATGTTTTCTTTTTCTTTGCTTTTTCTTTTTTTAATGGAAGAATTCTTATTGAGGATGTTTAAATTATGCTACCATTTGATATATGAATTGTTTCATATAAATAGTTATTGTTCTTTTAGATTAGCATTACTGCTTTGGAAGGTCATTTTTTTAATAATGCTTTGGAAGGTCATGTTTTCTCCGTCATAATGGATTTTCTTTTTCTAGTCTTGGTATTGTCAGAAAATCAGATATTATACAGTGGTTTTTTTATCCGTTTGGTATGCTTTATTGGTTTGTCATATTTTCTGGCATCTAAATATCTTTCACAAAAAATTTAAAAGTAATTTCCCCCCTAGATGGCAGCATTTAACATCCAGGAAGCATTGGTCTGGAAGGAAAAAATTGAGTTTGTAATTGATCAGGTATGTTATCTTAATACTATAACATATCACTTCTCTATTTTCCCTCACCTGTTTTCTTTTTACCTTTACATGCTATTTATGGAGCAGATTTTGTCATATGCGCTATACATTTTCTTTTTCTGGAATTGTTTCTCCAGTGTTAGACCATTTAATCTATAGGTCTTTGGGAAGAAAATCTCCCTCTCTCCCTTGTTTCTTTATGTTTTGTCTTTCGTCAACCATTTCCCTCATATCATAATAAAAAGACAAAAGGGACAACATGCTAGATTGATGACACCTTTTCCTTTTAGTTCCTCAACTCTACCATTTAATAGGTTGCTGAATCAATTTCTCTTGGTTTGCATAATCTATTTACAAATTGTGTGGTTATATTTGCAGCATCAGGAGTCTCAAGGTGTAAATGGTAACAAATATGTCTCCTTTGAATATAAATCTGGGATGGATAATGGCAGGACTGCTTCATCATCAGACCATGAAAGTCAGTGAGTATCTGTTTTTGGTCTGGTTCTTTTTTCACTTTTTCTTGGCATCATAGGTAGATTCAAGTAATTGTATCCTCTGTTTTAGGGGAGTTACTTACAACTTCCAAATATGAATTTATTTGCTATATTTTATGATTTTAATGCTCTCATTGTGCTATAGGTGGACATATGCAGGAACTACTATCTCTTTTGCTATTACTTGAGCTTCTGCAGTGCTTATCTTTCTAATTTTAATGGACATGTCCTTTCCTTCCTCTGCTAATTGCCAAATTTTGTAGTGCTTATCTTTCTAAATATGCTTATATTTGGAATCACTTACAATTTCCAAATATGAATTTATTTGTTTTATTTCATGATTTTAATGCTCTCATTATGCTATAGGTGGACATATGCAGGAACTACTATCTCTTTTGCTATTACTTGAGCTTCTGTAGTGCTTATATTTCTAATTTTAATGCACATGTCATTTCCTTTGCAAAATTGCCTAATCCTGCACTTTTGTCAGGTTCAGTGCACAGGAGGATGAAGAGGATAGTAGTCGCAATTTGTTGCGGAGGACAACCATTGGAAATGGTTCTTACTGATACTTTTACACTCATTTTAACTTCATTGACTCTAATTCCAAGTCTCACTGTCTTCTTAATTGGCAGGTCCTCCAGAATCCGTATTAGACTGGACCCGAGAATTTGATTCAGAATTATCAAATCAGAATGCCAATGATCAAGCATTTTCTAGAAAGCATTGGCGTCTCCTTCAGTGCCAAAATGGTGATGTGTAGTTTCATTAACTTTTGAAATATATAACATGCAGACGTATTACTTTAGAAGTTCAAATCAGCAAGTCAGATTTTTCTTGGGGGACATTAATAATTTCTTACATGATAGTTAAATCTAATTATTACCTTTTATTTTGGTTCTCTTATCAATAAATTGCAGGACTTCGCATTTTTGAAGAGCTTGTTGAAGTTGACTACCTTGTACTGATTATTTTCGAACTTTTACTTCACTTGAATGAGTTGACTTTGTTTGGATATAGACATAACCATGTGCATCGTTTATTTGTTATTGCAGCCAAGAAGCTGTAGCAGAGCAATGAAGGCAGTGGGAGTTGTTGAGGCTACATGTGAAGAAATATTTGAACTTGTAATGAGCATGGATGGGACACGGTTTGAGTAGGTGTTTTTTCTTTTCAATTGAGGATGAATTGCACAATTACTATTAGGACTTAGAATTAGAAAGTACTGTGATTTTTTCTGGAAAAGTTCATTGCGTTATGGCTTTTATGCTTCGTAAAGAAATTTGCATGAGCGGTTTGGGAATAATAATAAGACTACTTTGATACTTTCTTTTATAGATGGTGATCTTAGGATATAAGTGGTTGTCAAATGGTTTTGAACTTAATGGCTAGGTTATGCAGACAATGATCGAGTTTAGGTTTTCTTTTCTCTTGGGAGTTGGTAAGTCCTATAGAGGGGAGACAAGATTTGACATGTACATTTATTTAGCAAAATTGTTTAGATCCACTTGCCAACTGTTTCAGACTAGACTGCAACTAGGTTCATTTGATTTAATATGTGGCAGTATGTATCTAATTAGACATATATAGATAAAGGGAAAAGGTGCAGTACTATATTGAGGTATTATTTGACTTCTAGGCATGCATAACATTAAAAAAGCACTTGTTTTGCCTCATGAGTACATATCAACAGATTTACCTCTATCTTGACCTTGTAACTCAAGATGTGAAACGAAATCCCTGAACTTTCGATAATGATAAATAAAATTCCTTGAGGCTCTGGTGGTCTGAATGTGCAGACAATAAGCCATTAGATTAAATATCCACTTTTCGAGTTAATTTACCCTTAATAAGTCCTCTGGAAGAATTCAGCCTTTTACAATAATCATGGTTCAGCTAACTATTGATTGCATCAATTCAAAGTTTTGGCTTAGTTAGCTGCTGGCCTAGTATACACTAGTACTATTCTGTCCTCATAACATTTCTTTGGCTTGTTCTATGGTGTTGTACATGATTGACAGAACATGTGTTTTCTTAATTTAGGATATAAATGTGTTCTATTCCTGTCGTTTTATTTGGGATGATGACGCCATGGATTCTGGCATATGCTTATTGCTTTCATTGTTACAGTAGAGTTTTAACTGAAATGTAAACGGCTCAGTTATTACGTTGTTCATTATGTGTACTTGAGTACCTTCCATGTCATGAATAGAGTTAGATATTCTCTGTTCATACTTAATATACACTTGAGAACTTCATGCTTTAGGGATAGTAAGCACTTAACTATGGTTTTGAATATCTAAATCTGATTTACTGAATAATTATGCTCATTACTTGGAAGATTCAATTGTTCGAGTTTTTCCTGATGAATCTCAAGTATATTCTTGAACCGTCTTTATGTGTTGGACATTTTTGTAGTTTTGACTTTGGCAATATATTATAGAAGTTCTTATTATGTTATATGCGTACTTTGTGCAGGTGGGATTGCAGTTTCCATAGTGGTAGCTTAGTTGAAGAGGTGGATGGACATACTGCAATACTCTATCACAGGCTTCAGCTTGATTGGTTTCCAATGTAATTCTCGGAAATGCTTATGCCTATGGCGTATCTTGTTCAAAAGACTGCTTTTGATGCTGAAATGTTGCTTTTATCATTATGGTCTTGGAAGTTCTTTAGATTAATGTTAGACTAAACATGTATCTCTTGCTCCCTGCTTTCAACCTGCAATTTGTCTATACTAATTAGTGGTGTGATAGTTCTGATCACTTCATGAGATTCTCTTAATATAGGAGCACGAATACAGATATTGCTCTGAGGAAATACACAATCTTTAGTCATCCAGAAGTTGTTGTAACATGAGTAAGAGATTCAAAGTAAATAAACCAAGTGTAGAGTTCTTTTAATCTCGGAAGACATAATATACATTAGACAGAAAGGGCACAAGCAAGGGCATGTAAATATATGTATATTCCACAAAAGATAGATTTTAAGACTGTATTGACCATGTAATTGTGCTGAAAATGTCTCACAGGTGCTAAATAAAATGTTAGGTCTTGGAATTTGATATAACATCTTGTAATAACTGGTGTGGTTACTCTTTAGCTGAAATCTTGATAAAAAATGACAGTTAGGAGACTACCTACTCAGATACAATACAGATGCTAATTAAATTGATTGGATTTGCATGTGTTGTATGAGAACTATTAGTGATTTCTGGTTTAAGAAAGAGCACAAATTGTTTTAATATGTGCTTGTCAGAATCAAATTTGATTGCATTGAAGTGGTTTTGTTTAATTTATTTTGCGAATGGTAAAAAAAGCTAGTGTAGATAGCTGAGCGAAGGAAGGGGCAAGAGGTAGAGCCATTCCTCAGTGGTGTATCAATATTATACATTTTTGACAGGATTTATTGGAGAGAAGAAATTCTTGAGGACTTAATTTCAGGATGTCAAAAAGACATCTAAAATATATTCATGACTACTCATTTTCTTTTGTTGTCAACTTTTATTCATGTTTTTGTAGTTCAATGTAAATAGTATGATGTAAGTCACTGTCAACTTCGTATAGTGACATATTCGAAGGAATGGAATATGATGACTTGATTGCTCAAAAATAATATTTATGCAACTTAGGTTTACATGGAAAATTAATATTCTGGTTCATTATGATTCCAAGAATAACTTGGTATGTGATGAAGGACTTGAACAATTACATCCATCCATTTATATTTGTCAATTTCTAGGGTATGATTAAGATATTGTTCAATCCATTTGGTTCCCCTTTTTGCAGGAATCATACACTTTCTACATAGTTTACTCTTTTAGCATTTATTGTTGTATTACTAATACATGACTCACATCTATGGGTTGCAGGTTTGTGTGGTCCCGTGACCTTTGCTATGTGCGATATTGGCGGCGAAATGATGATGGAAGCTATGGTAATTTTCTTATTTGATGCATGTTTGATTTTTCACTTGTTACAAGCTTCACAAATATTGCTGTTATTTTGTAGTTGTGCTATTTCGCTCTAGAGAGCATGAGAACTGCGGTCCACAACCAGGTTGTGTGCGAGCTCATGTTGAGAGTGAGTTTCAATGATCTCTTTTGGTACTATGTGGAAATTATTGGATGCGCTGTAGGGTTAAGTTTCTGCTTGTGATTTCTGAAGGTGGAGGATTCAACATTGCCCCTCTAAAACCCCGGAATGGGAGACCAAGAACACAAGTGCAGCATCTCATGCAGATTGATCTAAAAGGATGGGGTGCTGGTTATATTTCATCTTTTCAACAACATTGTCTTCTTCAGATGTTAAACAGTGTTGCTGGTGAGCTCCATTGTTAGTTTAAGTAATTAGTGTTGGGAATTTGCTTTTTTCCTTCTTTTGTCATGAATCTGCTGGTGTTACGGGTCCACTTTTCTCTCATGTTTCAGTATTATATAGCTCTTTTACTTTTGACGAAGCATTACTTTTATGCAGATAAATCTTCAAGTTCCACGTTGCTTCTATTATCAATAAAAAAAACTATCTTGAGCATCTCTGTGGCAGTTCAAAAATTGGAGCTCCTCCTTGCTCCTTAGCATCTTTTTAAGGGAAAAGTTTCTTAGGAAAATGCTATTATATGTTTGTTGCAACTTAACTATATTTCAGCAAGATGTTCATCTGAATTTTTTTTCTCTTGCTTGGTGCTCTTTCTCTGCATTCAGTGAATTTATTGTGAAATTTAAGTTTTTTACATGTGTCAATGAATAATATGCGAGTCTCCCTAACGATGTTTCAAAATAACCTTCAGAGTAAGGTCAAGAAATAGGAACAACTGTGACCAGCGAAATATTGATTTAGCTTTTGTTTATTTTGACTATTTTAATGTTTACTGATGTGATGTTTTCTGGGATTTGCTTTTCTTAATTTCCTTTTGACTTTTGGTAATGGATTTGAATTAAACATGTAGACAAGTGGTAGTATAAACTCAGTTCTGTTTCTTTGTTCGTGTACACTATTCTGTTGTTTTCATGACAGGGTTGCGCGAGTGGTTTTCCCAAACAGATGATAGAGGTGCTCCCCCCAGAATGCCAGTTATGGTCAACATGACCTCAGCATCTGTTTCTTCTAGGAAAAGTCCTAAGCTGCAAGATTCTTCTGCTCATCTTGCTTCAATGGATCAAAATGCTGCCAGCAGGCACTCCACCATCATGGATGAATACTCAGATGAGGATGAAGAATTTCAAGTAGCTGAGGAAGACCAAGAGGTTTGTGTAACACCCATGCCTTCGCATCTTTGTATCGCGTCTTCTACATTTTCTTATTTTCTTGCATCTATTTTGCAGGCTTATCAAACAAGACCAGAAAATGATGTTAAGAGAACAGGTAGATACTTCTCTTTGATTCAGATATGTTTAGTTTTCTATGTGACTGGCTGCAACATATATTCTAAATCTTCTATTCTTCTTGCATTCAGGCATGGAAGAAGAGCCTGTTGAACAAATTGATTTATCCTGTTTTTCGGGCAATTTGCGTCGTGATGATCGTGAGAATTCCCGAGACTGCTGGAGAATTTCTGATGGTTCCAACTTCCGAGTTCGCAGCAGGAACTTCTGTTTTGACAAATCTAAGGTTTTCTATTTCTTTCATTTTGCTTCATTTAAGTGGATACTTGCTCTTTGGACCTTGTTAAGCTTACACTTGTTATGTTCTGTGAAATGTTAAATGTTTGATTTATATACGTGAAGATCCCTGGTGGAAAACATTTGCTGGATCTTGTTGCCGTTGATTGGTTCAAAGACACAAAAAGAATGGATCATGTTGTTAGGCGCAAAGGTTGTGCTGCACAAGTAAGAAATCTGTCATTTCCCCCTTCTTTTTCTGGCGGCTATCTATTTTTTTCTTTCTTGTCGTCTTATTTATAATTTTCCAACATATATTGAAAAACTTAAAACTGCTAGTCTTAGGCTGATATCAAAAAAGTACCTAATCTTTTAAAGAATGACGTTTTATTTTTTTTAAAATCCTTGATTTTGCATTTTTTTGTCTGCTTGCTCGTCATGTTCTCTTCCTGTTTTGCATCTCAAGCTTCTTTTGCTTTTGTTGAGATAATTTACTTCTGCAAAATAAATTTTATGATACGGTTAGGAACACAATGGATGTTTTGTAATTTATTCGTTAGTGGTTTTCCTGCACAATAGATATGCTTATTTATCACTGCCGACTGGTTTAGATTTTTTTAAACGAATATAGAGATATCTTGTACCAAAACAGCAAAGCAACCTACAAAACAAGGTCCCTTGGGACCAAATTGTCCCACTATAACTTCAATCTTGATTTGCCACTAAAAGCAATCCTATGAACAATTTTTTGAGTATCAATCAAAACATTTTAAAAGTGGACTTGTTCCTAGCTGTCCAGATGTTACACAAAGCAACAGCAAAAACAACTCCTCTTAAAGAGACCAAAAATGTTATCTTTGAGCTCTCCTTGACAGTCAACTCATAATACTACCCCAATTATGAGAAAGTGAGGAGCAATCACAAAATTTTAAGAGCCTGCCATATTTGCTTTTATACGGACCAGTGAAAGACGATGTTCAATAGATTGACCGCCTTCCATTTGAACTGTTAAGCTTTAATAGCTTACCCTATCATTCATAGGGAGCCAAATATATGAATTCACCACCTTTCATTTAAACATATGAAACTGAGCCAGGAATGTTATTAAGGATCTTAAAGATCTATTTCAGGTTTTATGCGACCATGACTTGTGATCAGCAGTTTTTAGTATTCTGAGGATGTTCATTATTGAATATTTTATGAGCCTCTGTGAACTTTGTTGTTTTAAACGTTATAGGTTGCTTCAGATAAAGGGCTTTTCTCCTTGGTATTTAATTTGCAGGTTAGTTATATATATATATATCAGAAGGCATTAATATGTATTGCATTTGAAGGTTATGAAAATGTAAAGAGTTTGTGCTCATCACAGGTTCCTGGTTCAACCCACTACAGTATGGTATTTTACTTTGTTACAAAAGAATTAACACCTGGGTCTCTACTGCATCGGTTTGTTGATGGCGATGATGAATTCCGAAATAGCAGGCTTAAGCTTATTCCATCAGTTCCCAAGGTATTGACTATTGCTGCTTTTTCTTGAAATTGCAGTTCTTAATAATTTGGTTGAATATCTGACCCTGGATAGCCAAATGCCTACATATAATGCTCTAGTAATTATATTTCTCATTTCCTTAACAAATGACAGGGTTCATGGATTGTTCGCCAGAGTGTGGGAAGCACTCCTTGTTTATTGGGAAAGGCGGTAGACTGCAATTATATCCGTGGTCCCAAATACTTGGAAGTATAATAATATTACTGTTAGTTTCTTATCTGAAAATTATAATGTTGTTTTAATATGGTCTCCTGACTACTGTAGGTTGATGTTGATATCGGTTCGTCAACTGTTGCTAATGGAGTCCTAGGACTTGTTATTGGTGTAATTACAACATTGGTGGTTGACATGGCTTTCCTTGTACAGGTAAGCTTGTTCTAGTAAATGAAATTGTATCAGTTAGATTATGAGATGTTCGTATCTGAATCTGATCGTGTATGGTTTATATTTTCTTTTCTAGCACGGACAGTATTAAGCGATTTACTTTTTCTTGTTTAACCCCTTGTTTGGAACCCAAAGAATGGAAGGAATTCTATTCATTTCATTTTCTATAGAAAATTCACAAATTTTTTATAGAAAATGAATTGAATTGAATGCCTTCATTTTTTTTTCGTGCACCACAGTGAACTGAATTCTGTCTGTGGGGTTTTGGGTTGTGCTTGCTCATTTGAGTTTTCATGTTCTCAATGTATCTCCAACGTTCTTGAATTTGTAAAATTTCAAAATCTCTCTAATTTGTTGTTGGGTCATTTATGTCAGGCAAATACCACAGATGAATTGCCAGAGCGATTAATCGGTGCTGTCCGTGTGTCTCATATAGAGCTAAAATCAGCAATAGTTCCAAGACTGGAGCAAGATCCAGAATAACAAACAAATATTTGACCTCCACTGATTTTCACTCAAATCATTGTGTTTAATTATGAATTTGTCAAATTCATTTTGTACTTTTTGATTTATTTGATATAGGGGATGGAATATGTCATATCGTTTTTCTTCTCTACCCTGTTTGGAAGTGGAACAAATTCACAAGCTTTCGGCATTGTTTGGGAGACTCCATGTCCCCACTTGTAAAAATAAGCCCAAATAGTTGGGGGGATGAACGGTGGGTAGAAGACTAAATACTTTTTTTTTGTGATATAGCTTTTGATTAATTTTTCCGAGGTTCAGTGTAAATTTAACATAATAGCTTTTTCATGGCCTGAATATTTGAATTATTTCGTTGTACTGTTTGAATTCTTGCAACTTTGGCAGGAAAAAACTAAAGATTACATGTCGAAGTAGTGCAAGGCAGGAGTAGCATGTACGCAGTAGGATGGTCAAATTTAAGTGCTTACAAGTGTAAACAAATATCTTATATTCCTTAATTTATACTTAAAAGGTCATATGAACTTTTGCAATAAGTTTACACCAACAGCAATGAAATATTAAGTTGCAAAATTAACTTACAGTTTACACATACAAAACAAGCATCATCCATTGAGAGGGACTACTACTCAAGTCTCAATTGTTTGATCATATAGGGGTGTATAAGTTGTAAGTTATAATTATAGCATAAACTTAAAGCAAGTTAGCACTTGGGTTTAACAAAATCAACAAAACTAGCAAGAGCAGCCATTGAAGTAGGCGGAAATCCACTACTAAACCTTCCCCCCAATTCTTGAGCTCTTCTCTTCATCTCTTTATCTCCCATCAGCTTATCAATCCCTTTCACAATATCATCCCTTTTAACCATCTCCGACAGATCATCACTCACATTATACCCCACCTTTAAATAACTCACCACCAATTTAGCATCATAGTACTGATCACCCCTTAATGGCCATGCCAAAAATGGGACCCCCCTCCCTATGCCTTCCATCGTTGAATTCCATCCCATGTGTGATAAAAACCCACCCGTTGATTTATGGCTCAGTATTAGCAGCTGTGGTGCCCATCCCCGTATTATCAAACCCCTTTCCCCTACTCTCTCACTCATTCCATCCGGGTAATACCCGGGCTCATTCTGGTCGGGTCGGGGCGGACCCGACCTTCCTGCATCGGGTCGGAGCACCCATATGAATGGGTGGGTCGATGCCTCTAGCGCTTCAGCCAATGGGGGATACTCGTGTATGCTCAGGTCTACTGAGCTACCGAAGGACACGTATATGACGGATCCACGTGGCTTCGAATCTAGCCATTGGATCACGCTTTCCTCTGTCACGTTTGCTGATTTGTTGGTGCTCCTTATTCGACTGTCGTGGATGAGTTGTGAGCCGTCTGATTTCCAGTACTCCTCTGGGAAAAGCGGGCCCACTCCCCAAACTGGCTTCTTAACTTCGTTTGAGAGGTACTCGAGGAACGGACGCTCGAGATCGTCGCACGTGTTGATCATTAAAGCCGCTGAGCTCTCTGTGTCTTTCACCCACGGCGGGAAATCACCAGGACCCGGTAATCCAAACCCCTTGGGAGGACCGGAGGTGGGTCTGGGAGGACCACCGTGAGAGCGGCGTTTCAGATCGGAGAGAGTCAGTCCCATTTCTTCGGGTAAACCCGGGAGGAAACGGGTCTCCCCCGGGTTGATATCTAGAGGGCTGGCTTTCCAGGATGCGTACTCCAAGGCGGCGGAACAAGCGCCGGAAGTGAAGAAGCTGATGGTCGGAATTTGAAATTTGTTGAGAACATCGGCGGACCAGCTGGCAATAATAAGGACATCGAGAATTGCACAAATGGGTAAACCGGAATTTCGGATTCGGGTAGAGAGGAGATTGTCGAGGAATTGAAGGAAGTGATTTCGGGTATCGGGGTGCATAGGGATTAAAGGGGAATCGGAGGGGGAAGGAATATCGATGACTTGAATGAGAGGGTTTTGCCGGAAGGAGGAAGGGAGAGAGGAGGAAAGATGAGGGAAAATGATAAGGGTGGGTTTGTAATGGAGGGAAGCGATGAGCTTGCAAAGCTCCATGCAAGGAAAGAGGTGGCCTTGCCCAAAAGCAGGGATCACTAAAATTTCAACTGACATTATTGTAGTAGAGTAGACTGTAGATTAACAAAGGATGAAGACGATGAAAGAAGGGATTTGTTTGTTTGAAAGGGATTCATGGTTATAGGGATAGATTGTTGACAATTAGTTGAAGAACGACTTGCAAGTGTGAAGTGTACCCAATTTGTCTTTTTCTTGTCAACTGTTGTCATGTTATACAAATCCAGATTATTCCACACAATGGATTAAATTAACCCAATACAAACTTATTCTTACAAAACAAAACATGGCAGGAACTTGTTAATGTAATAGGTAAAACCTCAAGGATTACTTGCCATTACATAGACTTGTCTTTTAGATATGATAAGATCCCTTTTTGGTAATATTTAATATCTTCGTTCAGTTAATCGGGATTAGTCATAGTTAAGGCTACTCTCCCCTTTCAACAACTGTATTTAGCGAGATTCAAATTTTATTCTCCTTCAATTTGCTCAGCCTGCGTTGCCGACTTTCGGATATAATAAGATTGCATGTATAATAAGATCGCATGGCATTTAGCTACCAAAAAATCTAAAATTAAGAGCATCTTACAGAGCTTATAATAATCCTCCTAATTTACTGATAGTATTACAGCTAAACATATGAAGATTGAAGGCAAGCTAAAGGCTTTAAGTCCCACTTGATCCACCGTACAATAATTTAAAGGAAAAAACACTTAAATGCACTAATTTGAATAGAATAATAACTAAAATGTCATAAGAAAATGCGTGCAATTTATTTGGAAAATTTTTAAAAGTTAAACTATAATACGCTCTTCATATAAACCTAAATCATAGAGAAAGTTGAACGGAATCGGATTCTCATTCATGTTGTTTGGTTATAGTGCTGGTTCACTAAGGAAGAAGATGTCAAGAATCTTCATCCTAAGATATCACGAGGGCTTGGTTTGTTTTGGGATTGAGTTCATTGTTGTTTTAATGAGGGTATAGGAATGAGGGTATAAGAATGTGGTTTTAATTACTATGTACGTAGAAAGGCTTTTTTTTGCCATTTTCGTAATCTTTATAAATCTAACGTAACCATTTACATATGATAACTTCTTGATATGGTTTGACTTTATGATTAGTAGTTACATAAGCTAGTTTATATAGTTTGGGTTGGTGGTTAAAGTTAATAAAAGAGAAGTTTAGAGATGGATGGCTTTCTTTGGTTGCTGAGAAACCAGAGGAAATACCAATACCACAAGTATTGTAGTTTTGCGATGTGTTTTTTCTATGTTCTAATCAATAGTTATATCTGATATATTTCTGATATATATCTGTTTTTGCTGCATTTTTTTTGTTTCAACACTAATTTAGATGTACTTTTGTATCTGTTATACATCTATTATATATCAACTATAAATCCGTTATACATTTACTATAAATCTGTCATATATCAGAAATATATCAGATACATATCTGATATATTTTCAATATATATCTATTATAATTCTAATATAAGTCTCTTTGTATTTGCAATGCTCATTGAACTGTTATATATCTACTATATATCTGTTTCTGCTGCGTTTTTTTTGTTTCAACACTGATTTGATGTTCTTTTGTACATGTTATACATCTATTATATATCTACTACAAATCTGTTATACATCTACTACAAATCAGTCATAAATTAGAAAAATATCAGATACATGTCTGATATATTTGTGTTATATATCTGTTATAATTCTAATATAAGTCTCGTTGTATTTGCAATGCTCATTGAACTATTATATATCTGATATATGTCTGTTACAAACCTAATATACATATGTTATAATTCTAATATTAGTCTCTTTGTATTTGTAATGTTCATTGAACTGTTATATATCTACAGTTGACTCGGTATTTTCTAGATACCAGGTAAAAGACCAATAAAGAGCCATGTCACCAGTCAGACTCGCAGTCGGCTCACCATCCGGCTAGCCGCATGAAGGGTCTCGGTCACACCGGCCTGATTAGGAGATATAGTCCCATCATAACTCTTCTTCCTAAACAGATAAATAGGGAGAATATCCTTTCCTAAACGGATAAATGAGAAGAAACCTCTTATAGAGGAAATCACGCCTAAATAGTTACCTTAGCTAATAAGGACTCCTCACCGCCAATAGAGGAAATACACTCTTGATGAAACAAAGGAGCCATTCACTATAAATATGGGGCCACCCCCCATACTCAGGTATCACATTCTAAACCCTAAAACTCACTTACTTAGTTGCCTCCTCTTTATCACCATCGCTTACTTAAGCATCGAAGAGGCTACCCCGTTCACACGGCTAGTCACTTTGACGTTCTTTTCTATCTTGCAGCCACCATCTCCGGCGAAGGCAGAACCTCTCTCTTTCTGTGAAGGTTAGCTCAAGGAACCCTTTCTTTAACTGATCTTACAGTGGTACGGTGAGCATGGACAAACTTACTTGCTTCGACGAGAATTTTATCTTCCAACAAACACAAAATCCAACCAGATATACGACAACCAAAATCATGATCAAGCGGCCAATGACAACACCGATGACTCAGGTAGGGCAATCAACTCCTAATCAACTGCAGTGGCAACTCTCTCCTCCACGATCCCAGCTATGGGCTCCGCCGTAACACCACTTGCAAACTCCGTAATTGGAATGATGTTCTTCGAAAGTTTCGCTCAACGCTATCAAGTTTCCCCCTAAGACTAAAATCAACTATGAAGGAATCTATTTGAAGTAATGAAGGAGGGAATGGCCGGACATACAATAAGCGGACCGCTGCACCATACAGACGCTCTCATCCGTCCTGTCACCCACTGGGTTGGGCTTTGCAATGCCCACCCAGGAGGGCTATCAAACACCAATCAGGGTGAGCTACACAACTCTTACCTCGAAGGGCCACACAATGCCCAACAGTATGGATCTCTCAATACTCACTCGGTAGGGCAACATAACGCTCACAACCGACTCAACTCAATGCCAGCCTGGACACGTCCTTTACGGATAGAAGTATGGAGGTCCCCTCATAGAGGGATCTAATTGGCATGTTGAAAGCACGACAAGTAGAATGGGCTGCGGTGAATGAACCTACGTATGATGCGCACTACTCATAAGGACCTACTCCATCAGGCTTCTTCCATCCGGTCGGTCTATATCAAGGTCCAACTCACTCCACTCGTCTTCCTTCACCACTGAATCTATGTTCACAATTGAAGCCCAAGAAGTTTAGATATTGGGATGACCCAAAGTTGTAGAAGATGTTCAAGGAAGGTCTCAATGGCTATACCATTTCTCTACAAGAACCCCAACTAGAAATTTCTGACTCCTCATTTAGTGCAGAGATCCTCATAGAATAGCTCAACCCCTAAGTCAAGCTACCATTCATCGATAACTACAGCGGGGGCATGGACCCTCAGACCCATGTCCGGACTTATAAGAACAAGATGGACTTAGCATACGCCTCAGAAGCATATGCCTACAGGAACTTCCCAAACACATTAATAAGTTTGGCAGCCTACTGGTTTGACTCATTGCCAGCCGAGTCTATAGATTCTTAGGATGACCTAAGGGAGAAGTTCTGTACGTAATTCATCGGCTCCATTCCAACAGGAACTACTACTCGGACCCTCAATGAGATCACTTAGTGGACGGATGAATCCCTCCGCTCTTATCTTGAGCAATTTAATAAAGCATGCCTGCAGATATGAGACCTAGATTATAACATTGCCAGGGAAGCTATGATTAGAGGCATGCAGAATGAAAGACTCCGTGCAGAGCTCATTCAAAGGTAACCTACAAAGATGGATCAGATAATCACCATTACAAAGAACCTGATTGAAGTGGATGAACTCGATAGGCCACACAAGATGTCTAAAAGAGCTCGACTTAAAGACCGGAAGGCTAGGAAGAAGGGGGGAACTATCGCGAGCAGTCCTCCATCCAAAGCAGATACAGACCAGAATTGAACGCTCTCTTACACAACATCTTGCTAGTTGTGTAGAAAAGCGATGATAGGAAATCCATCAAATTCCCAAGGGTGACACCTGAGTAGTTCATAGGGAAAGACACGAACAAGTGCTGTGAATTCCATAAGTCTAGAGGCCATGACTCAGACGAATATTGCATCTTAGCAGATGAGATCCATGCCCTAATCGAGCAAGAGAAGCTTTCACAATTTGTGAAGGGGACTAAAGAAAGCAAATCCGGACCAAAGAAGAAAGGTGAAGATAAGTCCTCAGAGAAGTCAAAGGGGTTGGTAATGGTAATCATAGGTGGACCAGGCTTTGAAGGAATCCTCTCAAAGGGAAAGAGTTCCAACACAAAAGATCAAATACTAAAGATAACTCAGAACTCAGGAGACCTTTCTGGAAACAGAGCTTAGTGAAGAACCCGTATGCGGACCTCTTTGTGCTAGAGGCCTTAGTAATAGGGTACACTGTCAGCCAGATCATTGTTGACACTGACAGCTCCATCAATCTGATGGGAAAATAGGTAGTTGAGAAGTTAGAGGTTCATTACAACCGGATGCTACCAGCTCACTCACCACTCGTCGGCCTTAGTGGTCACTCAATTCTAGCACCCAGCTAGACCACCCTGGAAGTTAAGCTCGGTGACCATAAAACTAAGTGAAGAGCAAGGCTAGACTTCATAATCGCTGATGTACTAATCTACTACAATATCACCCTAGGTAGACCGTTCCTAGCTGAGGGAGACACACTTATCTTAATCAAGCACCTAGTCATGCAGATTCCTACCACAAAGGGAGTCGTGGTAGTTGCAGGTAACCCTCTAGTGGTACAGGAGACCTACTTAGCATCCCTAAAGATGGATGAAGCAGTCATGGAACCAGAAGAAATGGAGAATGCTAAGCCAGTCCGTCTTATGAAAACACTAACTGTAGGGCCTAATCAATAAGTATGCATAGCCGCTGATCTCCCAGATCCTACAAAAGCAGACATCAGCTGAGTCCTGATAGAAGAATAATACACCTTCTCCTGGATGAATGAAGATATGACTGAGGTGCCACCTAAAATAATTCAATAAAGCTTGAACCTTGACCCCGAGGCATCCCTAGTGAAATAAAAGAAGCACAATCATACTCCAGATAGGCAGAAGGCAATTGAAGCTATGATATTTAAGCTCTTAAAAGCTAATAACATTCGAGTGGTGCGTTACCCCAAGTGGCTATCGAATGTGGTCTTAGTTAAGAAGACAAATGGGGCTTGGCGAATGTGTGTGGAGTTTACAGATCTCAACAAAGCAACACCAAAAGACAGTTATCCACTTCCCAACATTGATCAACTAGTAGATTCAATAACCAGTTACACCATATACTCCTTACTAGATGCAAAATCAGGGTATCACTAAATTCCCATAGATCCGGCTGATCAAGAAAGGACATCCTTCTTAACGCATGAAGGAACGTATTGTTACAGGGTTATGCCATTCAGCCTTAAGAACGCTGGAGCCACCTATCAATGCCTAGTGAATGATATGTTTAAAGGCCATATAGGAGAAATAATAGAAGTCTATATTGATGATATGATCATCAAAAGCAGAAGCTTAAAGGAACACGCATAATACATTAGAGGCGTATTTAAAATCTTGCAGCAATATCAGCTCAAAATGGACCCAGAAAAGTGCACTTTCGGAGTAATAGGTGGTAAATTCCTCGGTTTCCTAATTTCTCAAAGGATAATCGAGGCAAACCCAGAAAAGATAGAAGCTATCATGAAGATGGAGCCGCCTAAGATGTTGAATGAATTTTAAAGACTAAATGGAAGGGTGAATGCTCTTGGCCGATTTATCTCATTTTCAGCTAAGAGATGCCTCCCATTTTACAGGGCCATCAAGAAAGACAAAGTATTTAGTTGGGACAAACACTACCAGGAAGCCTTTGAAAACATCAAAGAGTTCTTAAGCACACCATCTCTCTTGAGTCGGCCAGAGAAGGATGAGGAACTGATCATGTATCTAGCAGCCAAAGATGAAGCAGTAGGATCAGTGTTGATCAGAGAGGCGGATGAAAACCAGTACATGGTCTACTACACAAGTAAGGTACTGAAAACGCCAAACTCAGATACCCAAAAATTGAGAAGTTGGCTTTAGCCTTAGTCTCAGCAGTAGAAAGGCTTTGACCCTACTTCTAAGCTCACACTATCATTGTTAAAACCAATTTCCCCTTGAAGAAGGCACTGTAGAGGCCAGAAACCTTCAGATAGCTACGGTCGGGGGATTTTGACATACGGTTTAAAGAAAGAAAGGAACTAACAAGTCTTAGCAGATTTTGTTACTGAGTTCATAGGGCTTGAACCTTCACCCGATCTTAAGACTGAGTATTGGCACATATACGTTGATGGGGCATCTTTCCATGAAGGACTGGAGTCAGAGTTTGGATAGAAGGGCCAGAGAGGATACGGATGAGCTATGCAGCAAAACTAGCCTTTCCAGTCACCAATAACACTGCAGAATATAAGGCAATGATCAAAGGCTTGGAACTGGCTAAAGAAATTGCTTCAGATAAAGTAAGCATCAAAAGCAATTTGAAGTTGGTTTCCAACCAAGTCAACAAGAATTATGCAATGAAGGAGGAAGGAATGGTAAAATACTTAGCCAAAGTAGAAACACTGCTGAAGGAACTCGAGTCAAAAGGCACCACATGGGCACTTGAACACATTCTTAGGGAGGAAAACGAGAAAGCATATGAGTTAGCCAAAGATGTAGCAAGTATAGACTGATGGAAGAAGCTTAGATGCCCATTTGAGGTTATGCATGCCCCAACAATAGAGGAATAAAACCTGATGTTGATAGAGCAAAAGGAACCCAAATGGATATAACCATTGATTGACTACTTGGATAAAGAAATCCTTCCAGAGGATAAGGTTGAGGCATCTAGAATTATAAAAAAGTCATCAAGATACTTGGTCATTAACTGGACACTATACAAACAATCCTACTCGAACGCTTTCCTTAAATGCATTACCCTAGAGGAGGGAAAGTACGTGATCCAGGAGATACATGAGGAAAACTGTGGCTCCCATCAAGCATCCTCCACCATCACACAAAGAGCCAAGCTCCTGGGGTATTATTGGCCAACAATGGAAGCAGATTCAACCGATTACGTATAGTCATATGTCCCGCATACAATGGAGAAATCTCGACTTACTAGGTGGCCATTCACCACTTGGGGAATTGATATTATTGGACCAATGCCTGAAGCCATCAGAAAGAAGAAGTTCATCATCATTGCAATCCACCACTTCTCAAAGTGGGTTAAAGCAGTGGCTGTTAACACCATCACTCCTGAGAAAGTAATTGATTTTGTTTGGGAACACTTATCATTTGTTTCGGCATTCCAAACGAGATCATCTCAGACAATGGGGCGCATTTTATCTCTAAGAAATTTTGTAAATTCTGTGAAGGTCTAAAAATTCAAAATTGATTTCAATTTGTAGGCCCCTGTGAGGGTATTTATAAGGGCAGAGGGGGTTGAATGGCCCTTTTTTGTGGAATAAACAGACTTTAATAAGTCTTAGTGTAGCGTGTTTGATTATGATCCGGATAATGCAAGTATGATAAAGAAATGCAATAAGTAAGAAAAGAAAATCAAACACAGTGATTTTATACTGGTTCGGCCTCACCTACGTCCAGTCCTCAGAGTTTCCTTCCTCCGAGCTTATCCACTAGTAAATTCCTTTCCAACTGGCAGGAATCAAGCCTTATAATTTATGTTCGGATGGTACCCCCTTTCGGATGTAGGATATACCACTAGAAGCACTAACTCCTAGCTGAGTCCTTTAGTCTTTAGTAGGATATACTACTTAGACTTCTACCCCAAATCTAAGCTGAGTCCTATAGGAGATCCCACTTAAAGCACCAACTTTAAGTTATCCCAATCTCACAACTCACCCAAGTTGGAGATCCTTACACTCTTATTTTCATAAAGGTTTTGGTTTTGGATTTCCTTAAGTTTATAACTCGCTTAGGAATCCTTACAATAGATTTGGAATTGTTTGATTCTTGGAGGGATTGAAATTATTGATTGCTTGAGCAAATGTTCTTGTGAATAACTTTTTCAAATCAACCAGCCAACCTTCTCAATGTATGAAGCTTCCCTTTTATAGGCTTCTATCATGCATGTAGTCGTTGAGGGTAGTTGAATCTTTAATTTAATCTTCACCCTTGATTAGGTTATATGTGGCACTTTCGAAGTCGTTGATCAGTCCGTTACACAGTAATTTGACCTGTTTGAATTCTTAGGATTGAGGCTGAAAAGATGTCAGTGATCGTCTTCCTTGTATTTTACTGTCACACCAACTTTTACACCATTAGCTTTTTAATGTGAGCTCCAAGCGACTCCTTATGGCTCTTGGACAAAAAGGTTGTTAGCTTTTTCTATTCGGTGTCAGTCCTTTTGTCCTTTTTCTGAAAAGTGCAAGCTGTCACTTTTGTCTTGTTCATGGAAAAAGGATCTTTGACTTTGTAGACCAAAAGGTGGGGGATAAAGTTATCTTTGAAACTTTTCCCATTGTCTTCAAGTATGAGTCTTCTGGATGACTTCAGACTAATTATCTTCGGATCTATCTTCTTCCTGAGCTAGTGCAATCAGTTCTTCCGACTGCTGATCTTGAAGGATTAAAGTTTGTTTCCTTTCCAAACTTTATCTTGATAGTTCTAGTATATGCTTAGGTACTTGATGTCTTCGATGGATGACCTTATGGTTGGATCTTGTCCGGATGTTTCCATTTGGATTTAGGAGTTTAAGTTTTCTTGTTTCTTTCAAACTTGATCCGGATAATTTAGTTTAATTTTCGATCTGGATCATTGTTTCCCAACAATCTCCCCCATTTGACGGAAACAAATACTAAGCATATGGGAAGGGAGTTTATATGAGCTAAGTATGATTCTTGATACTTAGTCATTTACAGATTTTACTCCCCCATAATTCTAGCATCCTAACTCCCCCAATATTTTTAAATTCTAGCTTTTAATGTTTTTATAGTACAATTATAGATTGTACTTTAGAAGTAATTTTTTAAAAATTATATATTCACTATATACTTCTGTTGTCAACAATAGTTAACATCAATGAAATGCAGGATTACAAATACAGAGATATATAAGTGAATCTAGCTATTACAAAATTTTAAATTGAAGAATAAGCTAGTCTAATTTCCTCCGGATGGTCCTCCCTCCTTTTCCTTGCCCTTGCTTGTCCCTTCCACTTGCTGACTTTTCTCCCCCTTTTTGTTTTCAGCTTGAGGATCGATTATCATATATGTTCTATTATCCCAAGCTTTGGAGTATATAGAGTAGTCAACATTACCTTTACTCCTTTCATCAATGATTTGATCAGCAGTTGATGGAGTGAGGTAGTAGGGGCGGATAGCTTTCTTTAGTTGAGTATAGGTCTGTTTGATTATAGGATGGATGTGGAGCATAAAATCTTGATCTTTCTTATCAAAGTAGGGGAATAGTGCCTTTAGCAGAGTTGTCACTCCCTTTTTTCAAAAGAAGCTGGAGTCCCTGATGACTTGGATAAGATTGTGGAAGACCAGAAGGAGTTGGATCTCCGGAATTGATGGTGCAGAGGAAGATCCTGATAATGATAAGTTATTAATTCCGGTTTGAAGGAGAATTATTTCCTCATTTATTCCTTTCCGGATATTATGGATGTATTCAATTTAGAGCGATATCTTCTTTGTTACAGAGGCTTTCCAGTCGTTTATTATCTTTTCAATTCCCCCCAGGCAACTTCCCATCTCATCACCCATATCATCCAACATTTTCTCTTAGATTTTGGGGAGAGATTCATCCAGAAAGTTCTCAAGCATTTCCTGGAGTACTTGTTGGTCTACTCCCAGTTCTGTGCCATAAATTTTGACAAGGTTTCAAACTTGGTATCTATGTACTCTTTGATTTTAGTTGAGAGCTCAGAGGATGAAGAGGTGATTTTATCCAAAGTAGTTGCACAATTATTGGTTGCACTTATGTTTGCTTGACTGGAAATCAAGTTTGCTTCTGCTATACTTTATTTTAGTTCATTAAGTACCGGTTTGACTTAAGATAAGGAGGCTTCTGCCAGAGTACCTGAGGGAAAATCCTCCACTTTCTCTGCTATCTTCTGCATTTTCCCTTTCATTTCTCCAAGCTCAGCCTTCAAGTCCAGAGTCTTGAATCCATCCAGAAGCGCCTTTTCAACAGCTTTTAAGTGTCTACAGATGTTTTAAAGATTCTTCTTGACATACCCTTCTTCATTCTCTTCAAGAGAAGCTTCTTGTAGAAGTTTAAGTGCGGCTGTGACTTTGGCTTATTTGGTATTTGCTGCAAGTATTTTTATAGGGCTGGCAGCAGAAGGAATTATATCTTCAGATGAGCTTGAGAAATCATCTCCGGATGATCTGAAAGAGCCATTTTTATTTTCTTCTTCTCCCTCCAACCATTCCTCTAGACTAGCCTTGCCCTTTGAGTCTACTCTAGGAGTATTCTCATCGGATCTCAGACTAAGTCCCTCATCCGAAACTGTATGTTCCGGGTCAGACTCCTGATTCTTAGATGCAATTAGGGAATGTGTATCTAAGTTGTCCCTATACTCATCCGTTGTTTCAGTACTAGCAACAATATTAACATTGGTATCAAAAGATACTGAGTAAAGGATTACCTCAGTGGATGACGTTTTGTTCAAATTAGCTGCTTCCTTGCTTCCTTTCTCAACCTCCTCAACCCCAGGATGACAGGAAATGTCCTCTGTCACCTCTGTATTTGCCTTTTTAGGACTTTTGATACCCTTCCCAGGCATGTTGGAAATATCCTCAACACCCTCTATATATGCCTTTTCAGGACTTTTCATGTTTGTTGTTTCAACCTCCGGATTCAGCAAATTTTTCGGAAGAGATTCTGAGATGGCTTGGAAGTTGAAAGAATATTATTCTGGAATTTTAGATAGTACTTGCAAAGTAGTTGGGTCTACTAGAATAGGTGTAGCAGAGGATCCTCTGGGTCCCACGATGGTCAGATCATTTATCCGGTAATTATCTGCTACTGATGCCAACATTTCCTCATACTGAGGATCCTTTGGAAGGATGTCTTCATTGGATCCGGGCATATGGTTGCCCTTTGATAGTCTGGATTTTGCCAATTCTTCCAGCACTACCCTTTTTGCAATTTCTTCATTAATCAGAATTCCAATAGGCTTTATAGCCTTTTTCTTCTGATGCTTTTGGGCTTGTACTGCCTCATCAAATGTACACCCCTTCTGGATGAATTGCTTCTTTAGCATAGGGGCCTCATCCTCCATTTCCTCCTCATCAGACCCATTCTCCTCTGTCAGCATCTCTGGTATCTGTCTTTTCTGCCCCTTCAGATATCCTTTCCTAATCACAACAGTAGCCACTGCGATGGTTTCTCTTACTTCTGGATCGCATACAAGCTTTTTCATTTTATCAGCCTCTTTGATCAATCTACCTCTCGACTCAGGCTTTTTCGTGGATTTGGCCAATAGCTGGGTTATGGATAAGGCATCCTCATTTGCTTCTCCAGCCGGAACTAAGGCTAGTTTCTTCTTTGCCTTAGGTTTGGAGGTTCGTGCTTTGTTAGGAGCAGGAGCAATTGAATTCGGATTTGTAGCTTTCCTTACTCTAGCCTTCTTCTCATCCCAGAGCTTTTTAGCCTTCTCTTCATTCCATATTTCCCCAAAGCTCAACTTTCTAAATTTTTTCTCAAGAATTTCTTTTCCGATCATTAACTGAAATCCGGACAGATTAACTTCATTGGCAACTAGGATCCGGGTGAAAAGTGCGCCATGAGAATTTCTGTGTTGCTTTTTTGTAATGAATAATTAGTACCAGGCTATTAACCACTCTACTCTCCTCCCAATGCTGTAGGACACAATGCTGGAAGGAAGACAATATGGTGAGTGATCCCTTTCGGATGAGCACCAATTTGGCTAGTGCATGTTGTAGGTATCTTGGTACTTCCGGGAAGTATGTTGAACATTTATCCCCAAAATAGTTGGGATGCAGCCACATCTTGGCTTCATATTTGACCTTCAGCTCATCTCCATCACTTCTTATCTGGACGCCATCATTTTTCATATTGAGAAACTTTTTAAAGAATCCTAGAGTTACAGTGATTACCTTCCCTTGGACCGTAGTTCTAGAGCATCATGGAACTTGTGTTCTTTCAGATTGGAGTAGAATTCAAGTACAAGGTCCGGATAGGTTGGATAATTTATTTTAAGGAGGTCTCCTATGTGTTGATGTTCAATGAGCTTTAAATAGGGGTCTATCTCGAACAGAAAGTTATCTCCCAAATAGTCAGTGGGGATTACAGATTTGGAAGGTTTATAGTGAATGGGGATGAAGTCTTTGTCGTTGAGCTCAGACTCTTCAGCGTAATTCTTTTATGGGAGAATTTTTGGTCCTTCGCTAGTCATAATAGCAGCCATTTTAGACAGATTGAAGGAATTAAAGTTCAGGTTTTGAAATTTGCAGAGTAACAGTAAGGTAGTTGCTCGCTTAAAGAGGAAAGTGAATTTTTGGGGGGTTTATATAGATTTTTCAAGGCGAGGGTATTTTAGTAATCTAGATGCAGTTAAAGTTAACTGGATTAATGACATGGCAGTTAGTTTTGGAGGAGAGAGGTAAATGGTGTTAAAACCGGAGAATGGCAACGGTTTATTTTTGAATTGGCTGGATTTTCACTCGCACGTGTGATAGCCAATAGTCGTTTGAGATTCAAAAAGTAATAGTTACCTTTAAGTTCTTTTACTGTCATTTATCATTTTTGTCTACTGATATGGCACCTTTCTCCGGAATGGATTTTCCTTTAATGCTTCTTCTCTTCCGGATTAATTGTCCTCTTCAGGATCCAGATTGATTTTGGAATGTATTCCGGTTCAACTTCAAATTAGATTAGACATTCCAATTGACTCCCTTAGGTTCCCAAATTGATCTTTACTCAGTGGCTTGGTAAAGATGTCAGCTTTTTGCTCATTGGTTGGAATGTATACTAATGCAACATCCTTCTTTATCGCATGATCCCGGATGAAATGATGCCTTATGTTGACATGCTTCATCCTGCTATGAAGCACTAGATTTTTTGACATATCAATGGCACTTTTATTGTCACATGTAACATTCACACATCTGGAGTGAACTCCATAGTCTTTCAGTTGTTGCTTGATCCAAAGGAGTTAAGCCATACAACTTCCAGCTGCCATATATTCTGCTTATATAGTAGATAAAGCAGTTGAAGTTTACTTCTTGCTGTACCATGTTACTAAGCAATCTCCAAGGAAATGGCAACCTCCGAATGTACTCTTTCTCTCAAGAGTATCTCTACCATAATCTACATCAGTGAATCCTTGGAGTGTGAAATCTCCATTATTAGGATACCATAACCCAACTTCAGTGGTTCCTAGGAGGTATCTGAGAATCCTCTTTACTTCCTTGAGATGAGAATGCTTAGAATTGGCTTGATACCTATTATAGTAGAAAACTGCATAGTGTATGTCAGGCCTGCTAGCTATCAAGTATAGGGGAGAACCAATCATCCCTCTATAGAGATTCTGATCAACATCTTCTCCTTCACAATCCTTGGATAGGACTATATCTGATCCCATTAGAGTGGACATAGGCTTGCTCTTGTCTATGTCAAACTTCTTTAAGATCTCCTTAGTATATTTTGACTGGTTAATGAAGATCCCATCGGGACTTTGTTTGATTTGTATACTAAGGAAGAAATTGAGTTCTCCTATCATAGACATCTCAAATTCATTTTGCATTTGAGAGCTTAACTCCTTGGACATCTTGTCATCAGTAGCTCTAAAAATGATATCATCCACATAAATTTAGACTAAGATAACATTATCCTTCTTCCTCTTGATTAAGAGTGTGGTGTCTGCCTTGCCTCTGATGTATCCCTTGGACATAAGGAATGAGATTAATCTTTTATACCAAGCTCTAGGTGCCTGCTTTAATCCATAGAGAGCCTTCTTCAGTTTGTACACATGCTCTGGATGCTTAAGATGTTCAAATCCAGGTGGTTGCTTCACATATACTTCTTCCTAGATAACCCCATTTAGAAATGCACTTTTGACATCCATTTAGAATAGTGTGAATCCCATGAATAATGCAAAAGCACATAGAATCCGAATTGCTTCCAATCTTGCTACAGGGGCAAAGGTTTCTTCAAAGTCAATCCCTTCTTATTGATTGTAGCCTTGGGCAACCAATCTTGCTTTATTTCTTACCACTACTCTGGATTCATCTAGCTTGTTTTGGAATACCCATTAGGTGCTAATGATTGACTTTCCCTTGGGTGGTGCCACTAGATCCTATACATCATTTCTGGTGAATTGATCTAGTTCTTCCTGTATTGCCATCATCCAGCTTTTATCTCCTTCAGCATCTTGAATTTTCTTTGGCTCAATGAGAAAGACAAAAACAACGTGACTCATCATCCTATTGAGTTGACCTCTGGTTCTTACTGGATTCTGAACATCATCCAGAATATTATCCATTAAATGATCACTATGAGTTCGAATTTCCCTTTGTAATCCTTCATGTTAGATTGGAGCTTGTTCCACTTCTGCCTCAACTGCTTCTTACTGACCTTCATTGAAGTTAATCTCTTGTGGGTTGAGATTAACATGTTGTACTTCTGGATCAAGGGATATTCCTTCATCTTCTTCTTTATACTTCTTAATTTGGAACGAATTAGGAATTTTTGCCTCCTTCTTTTCTCCAGATTCTTCAGCTTCCAGAATTGGATCTTCTAGAGTTGAACTTCTTTTACCTGTGTGGTTAGTCTCATCGAAATCTACATGTATAGACTCTATCACAGTTTGGGTTCATTTATTGAAGACTTTGCAAGCCTTGCTATGTATTGAGTAGCCAAGGAAAATTGCTTCATTTGATTTAGGATCAAATTTTCCTAGTTGCTATCTATCATTTAGGATGTAGTATTTACATCCAAATGCCATAAAGTACCTAATTTTGGGTTTTCTTCCCTTCTAGATTTCATATAGGGTCTTTTCTATGGTCTTTCTAATAAGAGCTCTATTCAAGATATAACATGTTGTGTTTACAGCCACACCCCAGAAATATTTGGCAAATAATTTTCACTTAGCATTATTCTAGCCATCTCAACTATAGTCCTGTTCTTTCTCTCAATAACTCCATTTTGTTGAGGGGTGTGAGGGGCAGAGAAGTTATGTTCAATGCCCTTGGAGTCACAGAAATCAGCAAAATGCTTATTTTTCAACTCACCACCATTATCACATCGGATGCATACAATGCTTATGCCCCATTCTACTTCTATCCGGATGAATATTTTTTAGAATTGGTCAAAGGCCTCATCTTTGCTTGCTAGCAAGAGAACCCAGGTATATTGAGAATAATCATCTACAATGACCATGGTGTATTCTCTTCAACCTAAACTCAAGGGTTTAATTGGACCAAAGAGATCTATATGAAAGAGTTCAAGTACTCTATTTGAAGGAATATAGGAAATGGAAGGGAAACTTTTCTTATGTTGTTTACCTAATTGGCAAGTAGTGCATAGATGATCCTTATCAAAAGCAACCTTAGGCAAACCCACTATTAATTCCTTTTTGGCTAATTTGGACAGGAGATTCATGCTAACATGTCCCAACCTCCGGTGCTACAACCATGATTCTTCTTCTTTAGATACCAAGAAGATATTCTTTTTCTCATTTTTAATGCTAACAGAATAGACATTATTTACTCTAGGTGCATAAAGTATAAGTAGATTAGACTTACTATCATGAATTAAGCATCCTTCGGAATCAAATGTGACTATTCTTCCTTTGTCACAGAGTTGGGCTATACTTAGTAAGTTGAACTTTAGTCCATCAACCAGTGAGACATCTTCAATTTTTAATTCGGATCCAATGGTTCCATGTCCAATGATCTGTCTTTTTTATTATCTCCAAAGCTTACTTTGCCTCCCTTTTTCTGGGTTAATACGATGAAGGCCTTCTGATCACCTATCATGTGCCTTGAGCATCCACTATCAATGTACTAAGTGTGTTGATCTACTGTGGATCTAAGGCATACCTGTTAAACAGATCAAGTGGGTTTGGGTACCCAATTAGATTTGGGTCCTCTCGGGTTAATAACCATCTCAGGCCAAGAATTAACATCATAATAACCATTTTTTTAATCTACATAATTTAGTAATATGATTATTTTTCCCACAAAAACTGCACCCAACAATGGATCTGTTCTGTTCCTGCTTCTTTTTTATCCTTTCAAGATCTTCCTTCCCATAGTTTCCTCTATATCCAGCTTCTTGTATACTTGTAGATGGTCCAGCGTGTATTCAGAAGCTGGTTGGGGGGTACAACTTCTGCTACACAATTTCTTGTTTGTTTAGTAGGTTGTTGGTTGTAAATCACCTTACCCTTTCCCTTTTGAGCAGCAGTATATCTTTGGGCTTGTGGTTACCTGATGACCTCTTTTACCTTTTGGTTAGAGGGTTTTGTATTTCCTTTAGTAGCATGATGTGGAATTTTTTATGTAGCCTTCCCTGGATTTCTCCTTCTTTGTGGGGAATTTGATTTCCATCCGGATGCCTCATTTATCAGTGATATTTCTCTATCTAGCCCAATCAGATTGGCACTTACCATTTGCACTTGATTTTTTAGGTAGTTCTCCTTAACTTCATCAATGTGCTCTGCTGTTCTTATCAAGTTGACATCTTATGCCAAGGCTTCATTATCCTCAACAATTTCTAATACTTGTCTTCTTACAGACTTGATTGCTTTTGCATTCTTCTTCACACTCTTGATCACAATAGATAGAGCTCTAGCAAGGTCAAAATTAGAAGCAGAGTTAGAATAAGAGTTTACTTTAGTGTTTGCTGTTTCTGATTCTAATTCTTTGATTTGCAATGTATCTTGCTTAGAGGCATTCTTTCTGGATTGCTCTGCTTCCAGATCAGTCAGCGCCATGAATGCGCAGTTGGCAGTTTCTTCTTCTTCTATTGAAGATGAGCTACTACTTTCCTCACTGTTGCCCCAGGTAGCCATCATTGCCTTCTTCTTATGCTTCTTGGTTCTTTTAAGCTTAGGGCATTTTGTTCTGAAGTGGCCTTTCTCCCCACATTCAAAATAGGTAGCTTCTTTTTCTGAATCCTTCTTATCTTCCAGATTCCTTCTAGGCCTGTCTCTTCTGGATGTGCCTTCCCTTGGTCTTTGGGATTCATATTTTTTGGACTTCCTCCTTTCTTTCTTTAGTATGAATTTGTTAAGCTGTCTAGTCAATAGAGCTAGTTGCTCCTTGGTACTTAGAGATTCCGTGACTAGTTCTTCTTCTCCGAATGAAGCTGATCCGGTGGATTCTGCTTTAAGTGCAATGGCTTTCTTCTTCTTTTCAGGCTTCTTTCCTTGTTGGCTATATCTCTCCAAGGATAATTCTTGAGTTAGGAGATTGCCAATGTGCTCATCATAACTATAGAAATTTAAGTCATGAAAGTCCTCAATAGTAGTCTTCTTGCTGTCCCATTCCTTGGTGAGACTTCAGAGCACTTTCTTTACCATATCTACTTCAGAGATTTCCTTTTCGAGCCTTTTCATCCCATTAACTAGATTGGAATATCTAGTGTTCATGCTGCTGATTGATTCTTTTGGCTCTATCTTAAAGGATTCAAGCTTTTATCGGAGTAGATCAAGCTTGGCTTCTCTTACTTTGTTGGTTCCTTCATAGATTACTTCCAGCTTCTACCAAATCTCATGTGCAATCTCACTTCCAGATGTCCTATTAAATTCTATAGTACTAAGAGCATAATAAAGCATATTAATAGCATTTGCGTTTTCATGCAGCTTCTTAAAATCATTCTCATCCCACATACTTGAGGGTTTTCGGGTGGTCGTACCCTCTACTTATATGAGTAGGCTCAGATGGACCATCTTTCATTACTAACCATGCTTGCATACTTTATGCTTGGATGAAGTTCTTCATTCGATTCTTCCAGATTGTGTAGTATTCACCGATGAAGAGTGAAGGACGGGTAATAGACATACCCTCTTGAAGGAGCTGTGAGTTTTGGAAACTCATTTTGATTTTGAATCAAAATATGTAGACCTTTTTTTCGAGATTGTTAAGTCTCTAGTTTGAGCACTTGCTCTGATACCACTTGTAGGTCCCTGCGAGGGTCTTTATAAGGGCAGAGGGGGGTGAACGACCCTTTTTTGTGGAATAAACAGACTTTAATAAGTCTTAGTGTAGCGTGTTTGATTATGATCCAGATGATGGATCCTAATAATGCAAGTATGATAAAGAAATGCAGTAAGTAAAGAAAAGAAAATTAAATATAGTGATTTTATAATAGTTCGGCCCCGCCTACGTCCAGTCCTCAGAGTTTCCTTCCTCCGAGCTTATCTACTAGTGGATTCCTTTCCAACTGGTAGAAATCAAGCCTTACAATTTATCTCCGAATGGTACCCCCTTCCGGATGTAGGATATACCACTAGAAGCACCAACTCCTAGCTGAGTCCTTTAGTCTTTAGCAGGATATTCTACTTAGACTTCTACCCTAAATCTAAGTTGAGTCTTATAGGGAGATCCCACTCAAAGCACCAAATTTAAGTTATATAGCAATCTCACAACTCACCAAAGTTGGAGATCCTTACTCTCTTATTTTCACAAAGGTTTTGGTTTTGGATTTCCTTAAGTTTATAACTCACTTAGGAATCCTTACAACATATTTAGAATTGTTTGATTCTTGGAGGGATCGAAATTACTGATTGCTTGAGCAAATGTTCTTATGAATAGCTTTTACAAATCAACCAGCCAACCTTCTCAATGTGTGAAGCTTCCCTTTATAGGCTTTTGTCATAAATGTTGCCGTTGAGGGTAGTTGAATCTTGAATTTAATCTTCACCCTTGATTAGGTTGTATGTGGCGCTTTCAGAGCTGTTGATCAATCCGTTAGACAGTAATTTGACCCATTTGAATTCTTAGGATTAAGGCTGAAAAGATGTCAGTGATCGTTTTCCTTGTATTTTAGTGTCACACCAAATTTTACACCATTAGCTTTTTTATGTGAGCTCTATGCGCCTCTTTATAGGACAAAAAGGTTGTTAGCTTTTTTTGTCCGGTGTCAGTCCTTTTATCCTTATTCTGAAAAGTGCAAGCTGTTACTTTTGTCTTGTTCATGGGAAAATGATCTTTGACTTTGTAGACCAAAAGGTAGGGGATAAAGTTATCTTTGAAACTTTTCCCATTGTCTTCTAGTATAAGTCTTTCAGATGACTTCAGACTCATTATCTCTAGATCTATCTTCATTCAGAGCTAGTGCAATCAGTTCTTTCAGATGCTGATCTTGAAGGATTAAAGTTTATTTCCTTTCCATACTTTATCCTGATAGTTCCAGTATATGCTTAGGTACTTGATGTCTTCAATGGATGACCTTGTGGTTCGATCTTGTCCGGATGTTTCCATTTGGATTTAGAAGTTTAAGTTTTTATTTCTTTCAAACTTGATCCGGAGAATTTAGTTCAATTTTTGATCCGGATCATTATTTCCTAACAGCATTCGTAGCACACACACAGACGAATAGGCAGACAGAAAGAACCAACAAGATGCTTGGAGAGGGATTGAGGAAGCGGCTAGATGAAAAGAAAGGTGCATGGCCAGAAGAGTTAAATAATGTCCTCTGGTCGTACAGAATGACTCCATGTCGACTGACTAGAGAAACTCTATTTTCCTTAGTCAATGGGGTAGAAGTAGTTGTACCTGTAGAGATTGGTGCTCCCTCGAACCAAGTGGTCTATTATACGGAAGAATAAAATGACATCAACCTGAGGCATCACTTGGATAGTTTGGAAGAACACCGAGATAGAGCCTACATCCCGATGGTCGCATATAAATCCAGAATTGCCAAATACCACGATAAGAAAGTTAAAGAAGTGAGACTTAAAGAAGGCGATCTAGTGCTCAAGGGCGTGGCAACAACACAGAGCAAAGAAGGTAAAGGCAAGCTAAGAGCCAACTAGGGAGGACCTACAAAGTCACTCAGGTCATAGGACCCGCCACCTACCGACTCAGTAGGATGGATGGAAAAGAACTCCCTAGGACCTGGAACATAGCTAGCCTTAGGAAGTACTATGTAGCAATAAATCCTTAGGGGCCAAGTGTCTGCACTCTTTTTCCCTTGCCATAGAGTTTTTCCCATTGGGTTTTTTTATGGCAAGGTTTTTAACGAGGCAGCACTCCTTAAGCGGACTTTAATCCAGCGTCACACTATAAGCCCAGAAATTATAATCTTTCTATTTTTCTAATAAATAAAGATTTAATTTTTCTTACATACTTGTGCACCTTAGAAGTTCTGATCAAACTCTCTTAGCACTTTACCCGACCACAGAGTCGGCATCATACCGACTTCGCGCACCCGGCTCTGCAATAAGTCATAGGCCACTTAAGCCCTCAAGCATGACAAAAAGTCCTAGACCACACTTAAGCTCTTAGGCATATCAAAAGTCCTAGGCTAAACTTGTAAGACCGCAGGCATAACAAAAAGTCCTAGGCCCCATAAGCCATCAGGAGAATAAAAGTCCTAAGCCATTCGTAAGCCCGTAGGTATATTTAGTAAGACCTAGGCCACACTTGGGTCATACTCAAAAACCTAGGCAACCCATAAGCCCTCAGGCTCCTAAAAGATCTGAGCAATCAATAAGGCCTACAACAATACAAAAATATACAAGATATGTCATTCGTCACCAAGACCGAATGAAAAAAATTAAAAAGGCATAACACATGCACAGGAAAATCTTAAGTTTAACCATTCGTCCCTAAGACCGAGTGTAGTATACTTAAGAAGATCTCAAACCAAAAATATTCATCGCAAGGAACGAATAAAACATCAGAGCATTCATCTCTAAGATCGAATGAAGCTTCATCAAACACTAAAAGAAAAATCTACAATGACCATCCTTATGACCGAATGTAAAACATTCATTCATCCTAATGGATCGGGGAGGCAAACAAACATAGCAGAAACATTCAAAGAAAAATGCAAGTATAACCATTCAGCAAGCATACGGAGGAAAAGAAAATTGAAAGCATCTTATAAATATATCCCACAAAGGGCAAATTATACGAATGTTACAAAATTAATACAATAAATTTCCACTCGGCGGGAGGAGGGGCATCTTTTGATCCGGCGTCAAGATCCCCATTGGCAGCCTTCTCGTTTGTTTCATTGGCCCCGTCTGCCAATGGATCAGCATCCAGAGCCTTGCCGTCCCGCAGACCCCTCTAGTCTACAATCTCCTTGCCCTCTTTCTCCTCCTCTGCCTGGGCAGCCTTATGAGTGGCTAGATCATCATAGGATGGGAAGTCCACGTCATCAATATCCAACCCAGAGAGATCCAGATGAACGTGCTGGCATGCCTGAAAGATCAACTCGCCGTAGAGGAAGCCACAGTCACCTAGCTGATAAGTTATTATAGCAGTCGTCCCTTTGGCTTTAGCCACCTCCTCTCGGGCGGCTGCTAACTCCTTCTCTAAGGTAACCTCTCGAGCCTTTGCCTCACCCTTCACTCGGTCACTTTTTGCCTGGAGCTTCCTTGCCTCATCCCTCTCATCCTCGAGTTTAAGGATGCTCTTCTAGGCCAACATTAGCTTCTGCTTGGTGTCGATAAGCTCTTTCTCCTTTAGCTTCAAATTTGTTTTGCTCTTATACTGAGCCCTTTGGATGAGCTCCAATCCTTAGGACATGGCCTGAGAATGAGTGTAAATACTTAGCACTAGAATATTCATAGAACCAAGAAAGTACAAAAATCTAGAAGAGTACCCGAGTGAGATCTTGGAAAAAGAGAGAAGAAAGCAAGGCAGTAGGCTCCTCCTTACAACCCTCTGCATTGGCATGAAGAGGAAAAGCACCCTTCAATGTGCCCTGCACGGTCACATCTATGCAAGGGAGGTTGGGGAAATACTGATCAAAGAACTCAGCCAGCGCTAGCTGAGGAAGAGGGCGAGGAGAAACGGACCCGTCATCCGTCCTCGGACCACGTAGAGAAGTTTATACGTAGTAAAAACCATTAGAATGAGACAAATTAAAAAAAGAACTTATATAAAAATTCAAACATACCTCGAGATGGAGAGTAGGTGCATCCGATATGGAGGACGTGTCCAACAGAGTCACAGTTGGCCTCTTGCTAGACCCCTGAAGCTTGGTCAACTTCTTCTTACCACCACTCACAGCTACCACTTGAGTATAATTATTCTTCCTCTGCAATTTCTTCGCCGCTAGAAGAGCATTAACAGATTTTATGTCAGACATAAATACCTAAAAATGCAAAAAAGAAGGTAAAAGTAAGAAAGAAAGTATACTAGTAGCAGGAACTGGTCCAGGAAGATATATTATTCGAAAGTATACTAGTAGCAGGAACTGGTCAAGGAAGATATATTATTCCATTCGGCCCCCGCGCTAGCAAATGATTACCAAAGATGCACGCCCAAGCGGCTGAATTAAAGCTCCACTTCCCCTGCTCCAAGGAGCGAAACACTTGCAGCCTCGGATCCGGGTTATTAGCTTTGGCTTTCCTCTTGGGAGGATTCGAGATTGACTAGGTTGTCGGGAAGGAGGGTAATCATCATTGACATGGATGTAAAACCAAAACTCCTTATAATGTTGAACAGAGGAAGGCCGATTGGCGAAGCGATACATACCATTCTTCCGTAAGAATTGATAGTGATGATTGTCTTTATTCCTCTTGATGGAACAAATTTTACGAAAGAAGGTTGCATCAAAATTTAACCCCAAATCAGGGTACAGCTAATGATGGCCCACCATCACCACCCAGGCTTTCGGGTGAAGCTCAGCCGGACACAAACTCCAAACTTCCAAAAGATCAACAACAGAGGCTGGGAGCGAATACCTGAAATCGCCTCTAATGATATCTAGATACATGCTAAAATAACCAACGGGAGGAGCATTCACCCGTTGGTCCACACACGGCAGCAAAACGTGACAATCCTTCAGCCACGGATACATCAAAGCCTCATTTTCTATATGATCCTCATGGATGCACGAGATCATGTCATCCACTCGAGGAGTCATATTCCTCTCCTCTCCAACATCCTCCTCTTCACTGACTTCCTCTCGGCCACTCGTGCCTACTTCCTCAATCGGGTGAGCACCCTCCTCATCCCTATAATTCTCCATATCTTCCATCATCTTGGAGGAATCCGCTTCAAGACTCACATCACTCATGTGCTCCACACTTACATCGTCCACCACACAGACCCGGCTGGATGTATCTGAGTTACTCATCTTTCTCCTAGCGATGCGCTTAACCTTAGGGGTGGGATGGAAATTAGACTTATCGATTTTTAGAGGAGGACACAATCTAGACAACAACTCAACCACTTTTCGATTAAGTTTGCGAGACTCTACACTATCATAACTACTACTGGGTGAGGGAACATCACATTAATTCCTCATTTCTAGCCAAATTAAAGATCTAAAGGTGCTAAACTGAAGAACAATGATGAACAAACATGCATGTTCCAGGTAAATACAACGATAATGGCGCGTGCAAATCAAAAGCAAAAATCAAGCGAGAAACAAAGCGCAGGTTTGAAAGTGGCATACATGGCAAAGATGAAATAAAAAACACAAAGCACTCCGAAGATTCTAAACGAATGAAACGAGTCAAAAAAAAATGCATAGCGAGTAAAAAAATTCCATAAAACAGCGACAAATCAAAGCACATTTTGCAAAATATGAAGCTGGAAACAAGGGAACCCCAGATTAGGGACTCACCGGAGTTGAAGAGAAATCGGCGATGAGATGGCTTGCTTAAAAATTGCACCGAAAATCCTTAAGTCACTGAATAATAAGAAATCAGAAAGCTCGAGGGAGGAGATGAAGTGTAAAAAGCGTGAGATGAGCGGAAATGCACTATTTAATGTAGTTTCGAAAAGACAACTCTTGAAATTCAGCCGTTGATTACATCCATGTGTCACTTCATCCACTGTTTGCATGTTTCTCGAGAAGAAATTAATGATGAATTAGCTATCATAAACTGACTATAGGCGAAGATGAAGAGTTGGGAACGAGTGCTCACTAAGCATGTAGATTCAAAATAGAAGATGAAGAGTCTGACCGAATGGTCACACGGTCAGAACAAATCCTATAGAATTTGACAAGACACTTGGGGGGACTCCTGTTGACTCGGTATACCGGGTAGAAGACCAACAAAGAGCCACGTCACCAGTAGGACTCGCAGCCGGCTCACCATCCGGCCAGCCGTATGAAGGGTCTTAGTCACACCGACCTGATTAGGAGATATAGTCCCGTCATAACTCTTCTTTCTAAACAGATAAATAAGGAGAATATCTTTTCCTAAATGGATAAATGAGTAGAAACCTCTTATAGAGGAAATCACACTTAAATGGGATCCTTAGCTAATAAGGACTCCTCACCGCCAATAGAGGAAATACACTCCTGATGAAACAAGGGCGCCATTCACTATAAATATGGGGCACCCCCATACTCAGGTATCACATGCTAAACCCTAAAACTCACTTACTTAGTTGCCTCCTCTTTATCATCGTTGCTTACTTAAGCATCAGAGAGGTTACGCCGTTCTCACGGCTAGTCGCTTTGACGCTCTTTTCTGTCTTACAGCCACCATCTCCGGCGAAGGCAGACCCTCTCTCTTTCTATAAAGGTTAGCTCAAGGAACCCTTTCTTTGACTGATCTTTCATCTACTATATATCTGATATATATGTTATAAGTCTAATATAAGTCCCTTATAAGTCTAATATAAATCTCTTTGTATTTGCAATGTCCATTGAACTGATATATATCTATTATATATCTGTTATAAGTATGTTATAAGTCTTATATTAGATTTGTAACAGAAATATATTAGGTTTGTAACAGGTTGAAAAAAATTTGGAAAAAGTATATCACAATGGATGGCGTTTCGAAGATAAAAATGAGACGAACAAAAAAACTCTAAAGCAGCATGTCGAAAAATGAACGATTTAAGAGATAAATGCAAAATAAGGTAAAAAAAAATTAAAAAAACCTTTTCTAATCGCATGATACATGTAATGAACAGTATTGAGCGTATAAAAGTAAAAAGTAATCTTAAAAATGATTAAATAGATAGGATTTCCTTATTGGGTTATTTTGGTATTTATTTTGGACAAATAAGTCATAAGTGACGATTTCCCTAATCTAAATCGGTTATTTTTCATAAACAGTTAATGACTATTTATTTTTTATAACTTATTCGTGTTAGCAATTTTAGAATCCCGTTATGATTTCGATAACGAAATCCAAACCAACTATAATGTCATAAATTATAATCGGGATAAACTCTAAGATCAACTTGTTTAGAATTGATTGATAAGTACAGTAAATTAACGATTAAGCGGAAGCGTACCTTAATGTGTTATAACCCATAGCGAAAAAAATGTACCGTTTTTTCTTCTCTACTTTTTATAATCGATCTCTTGATGATAAGAGACCAGAGCATCAAAAGATAATTGAAATTTTAATTGAAGTCTATTATTAAAGAATCCCCTTGCTTTGTTCTTAATTTCCTTTGTATTCCATCAAATAATGAATAAACACAATTTGGTCCTTATTGTTTTTCTTAAAACTCCCGTTCTCCATTTTTTTGATGTATATATGTAAAAATCATTCATTGTACTTGGTTTTATATATATATAACATCAGTAGCTCCTTTTCATATGCCTACCAAACAGTTAATTAAAAAGTATATATGTGATTTAACCGTTTCCCTTATGCATACATAATTTAGTTAATAATTAAGTCAGTTATGAAACTAGTTAATTACAAGATAAATAACAATAGTTAACATTATTCTGTAATTAACTTCTATTTTATTGTGCCTTAATTTGATCCTTTTACTTTCGTGTCAATTTATTCGTAGAGGGAAAAGAATTTAAATTCAAACTGATTTAATGTATATAAAGTTTTACAACCATCACACGAAGCCACATATAATATTAAATCGGGATATATAATATACATGAGCCACCCAGATTGTATTAAATAATCTTAAATCTCCTACTTGGCCCGTGTGGAAGCAAATATGTATATACGAGTCATCTTTAATTTGCAAAACTTAACACGCGTATATAATCTATACAAGATTTAAAACAATCGAGTCATGGCGATTACAGGTCATTTATGTCGTCCCATTCCCTTCCATGTACTATAAATCATTTTAACTCTCAATTATACTATTATGCAATAAACATTATATTCTTACTCACTTTAATGTAACAAACATTTTATTGTAACAAAATATATAACTATAATGTTATCACACCTAACTAAACTTTAATGCGCAACTGTAATGTGGATACCAATTAAAGGTGCAAAAAATCAACCTTAATCGAATATTCCCAAAGTGTCTTTACGGTCATACTGAGCTAATACTTTTATTATACGTATATATAATTTACAATGCTAACAAGGAATTTAATATAATGCCCATTCAGTACATGGCCAATAAACTTTTCGACCAATAAACCTTTCGTTAGCGAATCTATACAGTTGATTTTATTCTGTTATGCTCAATAGATACTTTACATTTTTGCACTTCTTTTATGTCAAATACTTTATAGTAATGTGTTTCACACCCTTACAGTACTTTTCAATCTTTCAAAAGAAGACTGTTGCGGAACTATCATCATACAACCTCAACCATTTAACAATAACATCGACTAATCCTTACTTGAGATTAAGTTCCACAACTACAATCATTAAATCATGGCCTCAAAGCACGCCACAATTTCAACATCCGTAGTGAAAGTAACAATGACAACTTGCTCTCACTTTTCTATTATAGTACTCAAATATCTTTTCTTGGATAGTAAATTCTTTGCATCACATATCATAAATGACAAGAAGTATATTGTTAAAATATAGAACAAACTCCCACTGACCTTCATATATATTCATAATAGTAACACACAATGTTATTGTTAAACTTAAATACCATTGATTGGGAGTTCATTTCAGTCCATATATTGATCTCTTTAATTTATATACATAAATATTTTCCTTAATTCTTTGACTTTTATTTTATGTATTTAACATCACATTTGGGTAGAAAATTAAATACATAACCTTAACTGTCATTGATGCTATAACTTAAATCAAATAACTGATTCTGTTCCATTACGTTTTGACTAACACGCAAAACACCTTTGGACATAATGTACACATACAACAACAAAATCCTATATTGTCATTAACCACAAGCAATGATCTACTTTTAGGTCATCTCATAGCATTGTTATTAATGATCTCAATTGTCTAGTGTAAACTTTTAATGTCATTTAGCATCCCTCCCACTAAGACAATTGAACTAACCATATTTAAAAAATTTATTTACACCGAACAAGACCACTTTGGTGACGAACATGTCCTCTATACAATAAATGTTTAAATATATACAATCCTTATAATTTATTTAATCAAACAAGGCAAGGCCACTTTAGCGGCTAACATGCCTTCCATACATTAAACATTTAAAACATGGAGCTTTTATTATCATATAACCTTAATTTTAGTCTTTTATATATGACAATTTATATGCATAAATGAATGTTTAAATAAATTAAGCAATATCACTTTAGTGACTAAAACGGTTTCCATACAATAAACATTTTATTTATGAAATAAAACTTTTATGAGATAAATAGTAATCTGAAATACTTTCATTGCCTTTTAACCTTAATTGGCACTTAACATAAATGATCAACATAATAATCACAATTAATTTATGTAACTTACTTTTATCATACATGTAAATGCCTTTTATAACATGTTATAAGTTACGTATCATTATAATCAGTTAAGAAAACCAATTACTAACGTTAATTATTTGATTTTCAATAATCAATATTAATTAAATTTCTTAACAGTTAAGTAACTTCCTTAATTAATGTCATTTTATCTTTCATTGGTAATATAATACCAAATATGACATAACAACTCTCATTGGACATTATATCGCATGTTCCTTTTCTTTCCTATTATTTTATTTCATTTAAGTAAAATTTTCATCGAATAAAATAAATAATAACATTAATTAAAAATAATGATTCACATTTCTAACTGTTAATTTCTTTTCTTTCATTTATATATAACGTGTATATATATAATAATTATTAATTTACAAAACCGTTAATGTCAATTATAACTAATAGAAATTAACAATTACATTTACTTAGTTATTAAAAAATAAATAACTATTTCATTCAATTAATTAATAAAAGGAAATCCTTTATGGTGTTTCCTTAATTCTTATACTACCATTTATAAGAGAAATCACTTCTTCTTTATTTGGCTATTATATTCACTTTAATCTACATATATCTTTAATGTAGATTTCTCTTCTTTAATTTATAATAATTAATTAGCAAAATACAATTATTACTAATTAATTAAATAGGAAATTACCATAACCCCTTTTATATTCCTTTATTTTCAGTTACCTTTATTCATTATACTCTAACTGTTAATTTCCTTTCATTAATTTATATATATGACATTATATATATAAATGTTATTAATTGACAAAACCGTTATTGTCAATTACAATTAATGAAAATTAACCATTACAATTAGTTAGTTATTCAAAATAAATAACTTCTTTAATGCTCAATCAATTTGTCCAATTCCTCAATTCATTCCTTTCACATATTACAACGGTCACTGTTATTGTAAAGGAATACAATCAATTAGAACAAAACCAAAAACAATTCTATTGACAAGATAAACAAATTAACTTTCCTTTATTTACCATTGCATTTATGGAAAAAAATTTAAACCATTCTTTAATAAAGGAAAAAAATATTATTGTGATTATATTATTTAATCACATTACTTCCTTAAGTTTTCTTTTCAATTAATAAGGACAAATTAAAGCAAATAAGAAACAAAATAGTCTTTCATTTTGTTCTCTATATATTTTCTTAATTCATCATTTGTAGTCTGTAAATTTCTATAATTACTTAAATTTCTTAATTTATACACAAACAAACCATATAATACAAACTAGAGTATATCTTTACATCAAATGTATATAAACTGCCATAATATCAAAATGAAATAATTTTCTTTTATCATTTTTTATTTAAACTAAAACCATAATAATGTTAAATATACATTTGATTAACCATCATAACCCTAATTTGTGATTTCCATACTTGTGTATAACTTTTAATTCCATAAGAAAATCTGTAACTTTATTCACTATAAGAAAATCAGTGGTCTGCAACGAATTCTGCAACGAATTATGCAACGGAATTTCCGTTGCAGAAGCCATTTTGCAACGGAATTGCAACGGTACTGATTCCGTTGCAATATATGCGCTTGCAATTGATATGCAAGTGCTTTTCATTCCGTTGCAAATTTGCAATGAATTATATTTCTGCTGCAAATTCCGTTGCAGATCTATAAGTACATTCCACTTGCAACTTTACTTGCAGATTTGCAATTGCAACATCCGTTGCAAAATAGCTTCTTGCAGATTTGCAAGTGCATTTCCATTGAAAAATCCCTTGCAAAATGTGTAGTTGAAAAAAATAAAAATAAAACACAACATATTATTTGGATTGAAGGGAGCTAAAGTTACTATGAATTACCTAAATTTGTTTGAATTGAACATTATTATGTAAAATTAAAGAGTCCAAGGATCTTGAACTCACTTGATAGCTACTTTAAACTAATGGAGATTCTAATTTGTCAGCCTAATAACTTACATGTACCTTCCTTCAAGAGCTTATGAAATGTTTGTATTATATCTTATGCGAATTCAAGGTTAATGTGGTTCAAATCATTGTACCATGACTGTAAAACAGAGGTATTGAACATATAGCAAAAACATATCATAATTTAAATAATGCCAAGTACCAATAATGCAATCCATATAATTCCCCATTGATTTTACCACAAAAAACGAGCTGTGTTAATTCACCAAATAGTATAATAAGCTATTTGAAATGAGAAAAAGGAAAAAGATAAAGAAAGCAATTGCAATAAAATAACAATGAAAGAGCCGCTAGAAGTCTATTCCAACCTTATTCATTTCACAAAGACCAAGAACCTTGATTAAAAAAAGGAAGATCGAAAACAATTACAAATAGGGTGAAAATGAAAGTGAAGATGGGCAAGAGTAAATATCAACCATGCTAAAGAGAGAGGTGAGAGATAACAATAATACTCATAGTTGTCAAGGTGCAACCTTGGTGATAGGGGGCCTGGCGCGCCTCAAGGCGAGGCGCGTGCCTGAGGTACTCTAGGCGCATGAAATTTGCAAAAACTATTTTCTTGAAAAGTGAAGTTAAATGCAATAACATTACCAGAAAAAGAACTAAGAGAATTATTAGATGTACATCTGTATGTAAAATTTACATACTGCATTAGGATTATCTAGCCTTGAGTTAATCTAGCCTTAATAGAAATTGAATTAGGAAAATCTAGCCTTGAATAATTGTTAAAACATCTTGAATATCTAGACTTGAGTAAATCTAGCTTTAATATGACACAAGTCAACTATTTAATTGGAAAGAAAATAACTTTAGACCAAACATAGGGGGAAATGAATAAGTTGAACACAAAATCAAAGCTGAAAGCAAGCAATGCTACACTATCAAATATATGCCATCTCTTGAGAATCACATGTTCACTGTTGAAATTACAATATAGAAATTCATCATTTTCATATATCATGATTCAATTCGATGTTATCAATATTAAATCAACATCTTGGATTCACAACAAGGGTACTAATTCTGAAATCCAAAATCTATATAATCAAAGCATTTTGGAAAAAATAAGATGGAAATAATGAAACAAGAGAAATTGATCTAACTCTCAATAGATTGGTCCAAATAAGCCTGTCAGATTAGCCACCTATATGTAATGACTTTGAAAGACAAAAAAATCTTGTATTTATCCTTATTTAAAGTGTTATCAACTTAACAAGCCTAGATTACTTTCAATCAGGTTATGCTTCTACACATATATAAATTTAATGTAACCTATGAAACTAAAAATAGAACAACGGATCAAAATGAATAAAGCTAAACCCTGTCATTTTAAATTTGCATAAGAAAAACAATCAGACAAAGAGCATTAGATCCAAACCTAAATTATAATTTCCTAGCCATGTACATTTTCAGGAACTTAGTTTAAATGAAAGAAAAGAACAAACTATATAGAAGAGAACCTGGTGTAGTAATAAGAGCATGTGGAGACGGTGTCACTGCTGCTCTTTGACCTTCTATCCTAGCTACAGGTACACGTCTATGTACTCCTATAACTTGTACTTGTTTTTTAGTTGGTGGTGGAGTGGGATCTTCAGACCGTGGTGCTTTGACATGCTATTTGCAGCAAAAGACACATTCAATAAAAATGCTTAGTATGCTATAACCGATGATAAGAATACTTATTATATCCAAAAGTTAGTCTAATCACAGCACTGTATCTGTTCTACATTAAACAATAAAATCACAAAAAAGTATCACGAGAAATCTATTGAGCAGAATAGTCCCCTTAAACATTCAATTACTATTCTACGAAGTCAAGCATTATAACAAAATCCCAACATATAAAGAAATTACATATATCCCAACAATCCGAGAACAAATAATGAAAAAAAATTACACAACCTGCTATTATATAAAAACAAGAATCATGAAAATGAAATTATAAGCACAAGTGCACAATCCACACCACTAGATCTCATTGAGCTCACAAATCATAAGCACAAACCAGAAGGTGAACAAAGTAGTTACCTTGATATATGCGTCCAAATTTCACATCACATGATGCCAACAAACATATCAATACAAATAATACCAAGATTGCAAAAATTTCATAATATAACCAAGAAAATGTGGTGTAGGCAGCATTAGAATGCAATAGGGTCGATAAAATGCTAATATTGTGGACAGTCCAGACATGCAAAAAGCAAAAGAGATTAGCCCTTCCGTCAAAATGAAGAGAAAAAGAACTCTAGCTAAGTAAAAAAAGGTCTATATAATACCAACTTTTTAGGGACAATGACAAGTTCATTTATTCAACTAATGACCAATAGCCCAACTCTAAACCTACTATGTCAACTTGCACAAGACCCTGAGCCTTGTGTGAGGCGCGCCTCAGACGCCTATGTCAACTTGCAAGCTGCACTGTTCGTAAATATATGTGACATTGTTTTCCTAAGTGATGAGCTTATCTATTCATTAATCCCATCCTTCTCCCAGCAGATATCCAAATAGCGCAGAGCCTTGTGATGATTTGACATGGTACTACAAATAAATAATACCATTTCAGTAACCAAAATTCATCCATAATGCCAAAATAATTCCATAAATTAAGCTATATTTAAGACTAAGAGACAATGTGAAAAAAAGTAAATCACAATAAGCCACAATATGTTTCTCCCTAGCAAGTCTACAATAAAAGAGGACCTAGCAATGATAACATAGCATCCCAAAGATATGGAAATATTGTAGCATATGTAATATCATTTGAAAATTAAAGCATAAAAATGACTTCTCCAATTTTCATTGAAGAAGAAATAAGAAATTACAAAGATGTCAAATAAAAGTAATCAAAAGAAATACCTTATGTTCTTCTAAAATTGAGAAGGTATTCCTCAAGCTCAAAGAACTTCTACTGCTTCTTTGCAATGCAAGTCGTAAACTTGTGTTATATAAGCAATCTAAACAACAAATCGTGCTATTTCAAATTCAAGTACTACATAATGTGTATGTTTTCTTCAGGACCCTGTACATGAGAGAGAAGTCCAACACTCATCAACATAAGGACCTTTTGATTGAAATAATTAAAATTAAAACAAGAAACATAAGGAAAAGAGTACAAAGACTCATTTGAGTAAACCATTAAAAATACAAATTTCAGAATATTCAATCAAAATTATAAACTGAGACGCCAAATCAAAGGCAAACCAAAGAACATCTTTGAAGCCAGAGTTTACCTACATGGAAAGCTTTGAAAAATTAGTTGAAAACTTCAGCTTTCTTCTCCTGCCCGTACAATCTAGGGTTTTCGTTTGCATCTACCATTTAGGGAAACAGGCTAGGGGTAAAAGGTTGTCGGTGAGAGGCAGTGGAAAGAGAAGCAATGTGGTTAGAAGTGGATCAAAAGCGAAGCATCCATCATCCATGGTCGGCGGCGGAAAAGGGAGAGAAACCAAGAGAAAGAATACTCGTGTTTACAGCAACCCAAAGAGAAGGGGAACCTGATTTTAGGTTTACTTTGGTAAAAATAATTCAGTACATAAAAAAGATAAGCTCTAATTAAGTTATTGTGCACGTCTATGTTAATGAGCTAATTTAAATAATTAGCCAACTTAATTCTTTTACCACTCTACATAATTTTAGAATAATTAAGTTGAGTTGGTTTTAAATAAATTGGTAAATTAATATTATGGATGTGCATTTTATTTTATTAGTAAATAACATGGTTTCTTCTCTAACCAAATTATTTTGGGTTAATTTAGATTAGATAATTGGTAAGGAATCATATAAATTAGAGGAAAGAATCATGTTTAAATGTTAATCAAATTTAAGTAACGAGCTCTATTAATTAGAGTAAGAAATCTAGTATAATAATGAAATTGATTTGGCCTAATTAATTGGGAAGAAAATTAGTCACTCATTGATGGTCAATATATGTAGTTTAATAGTTAATAAATTAGTTTAGTAAGAAATAAGTGAATGAATTTTTTTTATTTTTAAAGATTATGTCTATCTTTTCCGATAACATCAACTTTTTCTTTTAATAAATAGGTATAGAAAAATAGCTATCAATGAATTTTATAGGCTATGAAATCACGTGCCTATTTAATTTTGTTAAAAGAATATAAATCTAATTTTGCTTTTATTATTTATAATATAGAAGAGAAAAGGACATGATTATGTTATTGACGTTTTATATAATTTAAATCAATATAATTTACAAAGGAATGTAAAATCACCTGAAAATTTCATTGTAAATTTTCCCTCCATACTTTCCCTCCAGCTTTCTGCAAGGAAATATCAAAACCCTTTTAATTTCCCTTGCAATTAAATTTATTATTTTAATTTTAAAATTTTGCAAGCGAATTCATTTTACGTTGCAGAATCCGTTGCAAGTTAGAAATTGACAACGGAAGTTTTTTCCTTGCAAAAATTTCTTTGCAGATTGCTGATTTTGTTGCAGTGAATTTTATAATTAAACATACCTAAAATAATTATAGACTTCAATAACATATAACTTTAATTTCATATAATAATTTAAAACCCCAAAATAATTCTAAGGGTTTCAAATTTATATACTTTTAATGATTTCAGTTTATGTTCTATAATTTTATATGACGTTAAGTTCATGAGAATAAATTCAATTTGGTAAAGCTCCAAATTTTCTCATGAACTATAATTCCGTAAACTGAAATTCCATAATTGAAATCTCAATAATAAGATCTAAAGTAAGACCGCTCTGATACTAATTGTTAGCAATTTTAAAATCTCATTATGATTTCGATAATAAAATCTAAACCAACTGTAATATCATAAACTATAATCGGGATAAACCTGAAGATCAATTTGTTTAGAATTGATTGATAAATACAGTAAATTAACGATTAAACGGAAGCGTACCTTAATGTATTATAACCCATAATAAAGAGAATGTACCGTTCTTTTTCCTCTACTTTTTTAATCAGCCCCTTAACGATAAAAGACAAAAGGATAAAAAGATAATTGAAACTTTAATTGGAGTCTAAAACCCCTTGCTGTGTTCTTAATATCCTTTGTATTCCATCAAATAATGAATAAACACAATTTGGACCTTATTGTTTTTCTTAAAACTCACGTGCTCCATTTTTTTAATATATGTATATGTAAAAACCATTCATTGTACTTGGTTTTATATATATATATATATATATATATGTGAGATTTAACTGTTTCTGTTATGCATATATAAATTAGTTATTAATTGAGTCTGTTATCAAACTAGTTAATTACAAGATCAATAACAGTAATTAACATTATGCTCTGATTAACTTCTATTTTATTGTGCGTTAATTTGATCCTTTTATTTTTATGTCAATTTATTCGTATAGAAAAGAGAATTTAAACTTAAATTAATTTAATATTTGTAAGGCTTTACGACCATTACACGAAGTCATATATAATATTAAATTAAGATCTATAATATACATCAACCACACATATTATATTAACTAATCTTACAATTCGGATAATAACACAAAAATATCACTAGTGCCAATAAAACACTGCCCCATGGAGAAACAAAGTTGTGATCAATCCCATAGCCCATAGTATCATTCAATTTCCGCACCATATCCTTGATGTCCCAATTTATATTAAAAAAGTACTAGTATCAATAACTATATGGCATGCCCCTATAACATCTACCCACAACCCATTCATTAGATAAGCTCAAAAGCCCATTACCTACATCTAAGATCCCTATAAAAGGGAGACTCACCACCCGAGAGAGGAGACATCCTCATTTACTCTCTCTACTTATTTCAATACTATTACACCTATCCAACATACTAACTTAGGTATCGGAGTGGTTTCGACCAACCCCCGATATCTCCTCTCTTATGTGCAGATCTCAGGTTTACACTCTTGGAGCGGACCAACCGTACCAATTGGCGCCATCTGTGGGAAAAACCAAATGAACGAACTCAAATTCTTATGTTTTTACCCATGAATAAAGAAAATACCCTTTAAAGATATGTCCAAGAGGTGTCGGACAGTCCCCATGGCGTCGCCCAAGACCTGAACACTGATGTAATTTAACTAAGAATTGGAGGTGTTGGACAGTCCCCAAAGCGTCGCCCAAGACCTGAACACTGATGTATTTAAACTAAGAATTGGAGGTATCGGAAAGTTCCCAAAGCATCGTCACACTGATGTAGCTGAATTCAAAATTAGAGGTGTTAGATAGTCCCCATGGCATCGCCAAAGACCTAAAAATTGATGTGACTGATCAAAGAGTTGGAGGTGGCGATAACACGAATGATTGATAAAATACTAAAACGATCCGACCAAATCATGACAGACCACAATATAGAGGAACTGATATAGTCTACGTTCGACAAAGCACTTTCCCAACAATATAAAATTAGTAGAAAAGATCAAAACGAGAGGAAAATACTACAAAACTTACCGACCGGCCATAGATAATGCATACGAGTATAATGGATTGGAATGACCAACTCGAACCTTTCCTGTCGAACCTAAACACAATCTATAGAGACAACTGATGTTACCGACCGTCAGTATACGTCAACACACAGAACTGATGAAATCCAACGGACCCATTCCTGCTCACAGGAATGCCATAAAAAAGAGAAAACATTGACCGACCAACGATGCCTTCCTTCATAGAGAGTTGCTACCTCCAAAACTACGGCTAAAACATGATAAGTTCTTTTATTTCGTTAGCATTATCACACTAACTGACTGATTGACTGTGGGGCAAAAAGAAAATAAAGTTGAATGACCGACGACTCCATACTTCCTACAAAGTCACTACCTCTGCAACTATGGGAGGAAATGAGAAGTCTTTGGTATCATCAGATTTATCAAATCTAAAAATATACAGTCATCTTACCAATATAATAATGCATCAAATAAATTTTTTGATTGGAAAAGATTCGAACAAACCGAAAGACCGACCTAACCAAGCATAGCACCCATCTGACAATAATTAAAGATTAGAAGATGGGCATAGCACCCTTATCCGACATATAGTAAAGATCACAAGAAATAGGGTTAGCACCCAACCAACGTTAATCAAAGAGTACAAAATGGTTGTAGCACCCTTATCCGACAGTAATTGAAAATTGAACATCGGGCATTGCACTCGTCCGACACTAATGAGAGGTTAAAATAATTGAGCGTAGCACCCATCCAACAATAGTTGAAGGTAAAAAAGAACTGGATGTAGTATCCTTATCGAACAATAAATTGGGCATAACACCCTGATCCATTGCAAAAAAATGGAATGAAATTGGGCATAGCACCCTTATCCGTTGAACCCTTATCCAACAATAGTTGACGATAAAAAAGAATCGGGTGTAGTACCCTTATCCAACAATAAATTGGGCATAACACCCTGATCCAATGCAAAAAATTAAAGATTAAAATTGGCATCATTGTCCAACGTACCCTTATCCAATGAATAAGTGAAAATTTTGCGAATTGGGCTTAGCACCCTTATCCGACACAAAATAAAAAGTATTTCAAGAATTAGGCGTAGCACCCTGTCCAACAGAAAATCGTATAATAGGATTGCCTATTTGCCTTTTCCCTAATGGATTCATCCAACAGAGGCATGATATTAGCTATTCGCTTATTCCTAGTAGATTCTTCCAGTGGTAGCATGACAATGGTCATTCACCTATTCCCGAACGGATTCATCCACGAAGGCATGATATTGACTATTCGCCTATTCCTTAACGGATTCACCCAACGAATGCATGATATTACCTTTGTATATTTCTCGAAAAAATTTTCCCAACGGTGGCATGACATGGGTTATTCGCCAATTAGTCCAACAAAATTATTCCAACAATGAAATTGCCCCATAAGTTCGTCTAATGATACTAATACACTGGTCATCCACTTTTCCGTTGGACAAACAATAAGCCATTTTGACCAACGGTCTAATAAATTCACATAAAGGTAGCAAAAACATTGCGAGTTGTTAGCTTATCCAACCATTCAAAAATATTGATCAAACAGTTTCAACCATCGGTCTAGCGGATTCATTCGATGACCAAGGAATTCAACCATCGAGCTAATAAATTGATGAGTTTGACCCTGATTCGTTTGATTGCCAAGGAATTCAACCATCAGATTGACAAATTAATGAATTCAACCATCGATTTAGAGGATCCAACCAATGACCTCATTACTATGTGATATCCTCTCTTTCGCCCAATAGATTCATTTGACCATCGGTCCAAAAAAATCATATTAGCTATTCGCACATCCCTAACAGATTTGTCCAACGGGGGCATGACATTGGTCATTCACCTATGCCCTAACGGATTCACCCAAAGGTTTTGACCAACGGTCTAACAAGTTTAACCACTAGTCTATTGGAATCAGCCAAAGACACCATAACACAGGCTTTATTACTATAGGACATTCTTTCACCAACAAATCTATTTGACCATCGGTCTAATAGATCCAACCACTAGTCCAACAAAATCGACCGACGGATAGTCTAATGCAGTAGCAATTTGTTGCTTTATCTGAAGCTATTAGACAATTCGTTCAATCAGTTAGCCAAATGACACCTCATATAGTTGTCAACATTGATCTTACAAATGACGATTCAACAAAGAGCCAACCAACCATTCGACTAATTTTAAATGCATTAATACAACAAGTCACCCTTATCAAATAATCTGAAAATGATGTCAAATAGCAAAGAAACATTGACAACTCTCTACAATGCCAAAACCAGTTGGCTTTTTTAAGAAAGAAGTTTTCCAACACGACAACAGGTTGGCATTCACAAACACGTAGCCTTCCAACGCCACAACCTGTTGGCATTGGCAAGCATATAGCCTACTAACTCCACTATTAGTGGAATGAAGCCTTCCAATGCCACAATCAGTTAGCATTCACAAGTTTACCAAATAATCAACTCACAAGGCTAAATCGACAAATATAAGCAAGAAAAATGCATATCAAAGCTTCCCGAACCTACTATAAGAGTATTGGAAAAAGGCTGCCATAGAAGATGATACATGTAACAAAAGCAAGCTCTTACTACGATAAAGCACAAGTCCGACATCACGCGCAACTTGATGTATAGTCCAACCCAACTTGTACAAAACTAAAAGAGTTCTTTTAGTACTAACTTAAAACGCTAAAATTTATGGCTTGGATGAGTAGTACTAATTCAACATGTTAAGCAAGTAATACTTAAGTGTCACAAGAAAATGATCTTGGGCTTAGTAGTGCTATCTTAACATGTTGGGTTCTCGTCAAACAAAATGATATATACCAAAGACTTAAACCATCAAGCTATGAGTTATTCAAAAGATATATGATAATCACGGCCGAAGACCAAAGTTAGTATCTTTATATAGTCTCCATTGCCTCCAACACTATACCATAGAAGTGATCAGTGACAAAGTATTCATTACATAAGGGAACATCCAACATACTCCCATTGGTTACTTATTATCAAACAATGACATGTCCGACGGACGGACAACCATACATACCCGTTACTAATTCATATATCAAAATATGCTTATCAATAATCAATGATTGATCGGTGCCATGACGGACAATTACTAGCTTATATATCAAAACATCAATCTTGTCAATCAAGAATTATCTGACGGATGAACATCCATAGTTATACACTACTAACTTATATATCAAAATATCAATCTTATCAATCAAGAATTGTACGACGGACGGACATCCATACTTATCCACTACTAACTTATATATCAATATATCAATCAAGAACTGTCCAACGAATGGACAATTATAGTGATCCACTACTAGCTTATATATCAAAATACCAATCTTATCAATCAAATATTGTCTGACGACGGACAACTATATTCATCCATTACCAACTTATATATCAAAATATCAATCTTATCAAATATTGTCTGACGGACCAACAACTATACTTAACCATTACTAATTTATGCATCAAAAAGTAATCAAGGATTGTCCAATGGACGGACAACCATACTAGTTTGTTGCCACTAGCATACATTTTACGAATATTAATCCTATCGGCAATCAATGAGTGCCCAACTGGACATTTTCCAACCGTAACACACCATTAATGAAGTATGAAGTAATAAATTTGTATCCAATCGAGGTAACACTACATCTACCAAAGTAAAGTTTGAATGACTCATTTGAGCCAACTAAATCTAAGGCATTATGCCAACTCAAAATGAATCCAAGGCATAATGTCAGCTTAAAAAGGAATATGACTGACAAGATCAACATCATTACCAATGTGAGTTAAGATGAATTCAACCTAAATCCCACAATAATAACCCCTATCAGTAAAGATCGTGTCAATCGGATCAGTAGCCTCATTGTCAACACAAAGTAAAGTTGTATTCGTTTGAATTTGTTGAAACAAAAGAAGACTATCAAACCAATCCAAGGTAATAAAATCAAATATAGATCTGATACTATTTAGACAAGCGGGTTTCACCAACTGTCCAACATTAAAAGACTAATATAAGACCGCTACCAACACCAACTCGACCGACATGGTACAATAAGTTACTTATAGCTACAGAACAAGGCTAACGCTTAAGGAACCGTTCAAAGCATCAAACAAGCTCAACAAACCAACTGTCCAATGCAACATATCGATCGATTTATTGATAAAAACACTAAATAATGAACAACTAAAATTGATGGCATCATGACCATATCGGCACCATACTTTGAACTAATCAAGAGGTTGTCCTGAGCATCAAATTACAAATATACATAATTTCAATGAAAGAAAAAGTTATCACACTATTTTGATCGGACAGAAAGCTCCCTACCAACATAAAAGTAATCATGTTATCAGGTTGGACAATATGTTTGCCAGTAATGAAAAGTTATCACTTTGTTGGATTGGATAGACCACTCCTTACCAAGCCGCACCTTAGCAATGGAAAGTTGTCATTCTGTTAGGTCGGATAAAATATTCCCTTATCAATGGGAAACTATCACACAAGAATCTAATTAGCACTTCATTCGAATCATAAGATGTCCAACATATGGACAAAGGACAATATGATAAAAGACTCTCAATTTATCCTTCGTTCCAACCCACGAATCAAAGCTAAGAGATAAGAAATATACAACATACCACTAAAACTACCATGGGTATATTGTCCCACTATCATAAATACAATTAAGACATCGTTTGCAATGGAGATAATAACTAAACTATCAAAGGTTTCCAACACTCCACATAAGCATCAAAGCGACTAAAGGCTTCACATAAACCCCACCTATCCAAGGCTCCACATGAGCTACTACTATGGTTAAAGGCTTCACCAATAGATAAATAATCACGACCTAACTAAGGTATTCTCATCATACAATCGTCATGAAGTGACATTTTTAACTAAAGAATCACTCCAATCCGACACATCCTTACTCCACCACTAGAGCACTAACCAATAAGTGCATAAGAATTGTCAGTCCATTGAGCGAGAATTCCAACAACATCTTTCAAATGGAAAATTTCACAACATATACATGTAATGTTGAAAGTAGCCGTTATGCAAGGGAGCGTCTGTCTGACCACCCATCAGTGACACAAGGGAGCGTCCTACAGACCACCCATCGGTCACACATTTAAAGTATAAAATTATCCTCAACATATTCCCTATACAAAGAAGTGTCCAACGGACCACCCGTCAGTCACACGTTCAAAATATAAAATTATCCCTAAATGGTGTATGTCTGACAAGGCCCAAAACATAATGAACATACGTATCAAAGGTAAAAACTCACTAAAACCCCCTCCGATGGAGGGATGACGAAATGAAAGCAATCACATTCACTAACAACTATGTCTGACACCCTTACCATAACCAACAACAAAAGTCCTACCAAAGACAATGACACTTTCCGATCTAAAGAACATTCACAAAAACTCTTTACACCATGTAAAATCATCAAAATTTTCACACGAACGAGATCTCGCATTCAAAATATAAAATTATCCATATGTTTATTATGCGATGGAGCATCCGAGAAACCATGCATCAGACACACATTCAAAGGATAAAATTTTCCCAAGAATAATCATGTCCGGCAAGGCCCGAGACATATTCAGACCTAACAGCTCACTAAAACCGTTCGGAGGAAGAGACGATAGAATGAAAGCAACGACAATTACTACCAGCTGTGTCTAACACCTTCGCCATAACCAACATAACACCCAACATAGATAATATCGCATTTACCAAAGTGAACAGCTAAGTTGAACACTAAGCAGCAAAACAAATTCAATACAATTTGAACAAGTGATGCCAATCCCACATCCAATAAACAAAAATGATGTCATTAACGTATACTCGTCCGGCGAACATAATCAACATAAATATTCATTATAAGAAAGACAAGTTAAATTAGGATACTTTTCCAACAAACAAAAGTCAACGAGTCCTTATTACAAGATTTGTTCGACATAATGAGCTAAAGCCCCTTACATTAAAGGTAAGGCGTGACGAGGTTGGTTGTCTGATCATATTCATTTAAGCTACAAACGCACAATATTCATTGAAGGCTGCAAAAGCACCTCCAAGGGCTTGTCGATCAATAGGCTGTCATATACAAAACTTTTATATCATTAAGGCAATAAAAAGTCTTTTCTTTACAAATATCAAAATTTTCAATGCTTCGCATACTTTTACACCTCACAAAGTCACAAATTTTTCGGCAACAATCAAAATCTTTCGCACGCGACAACCATACAATAAATACATTACTACTTTATGTGAATCATCATAATACACAAATACATATATAATATTGAAATACATAAATATATTTTCCCTTACACTTGGGAGGGATGGACCCTATAACATCTACCCACAACCCATTCATTAGATAAGCCCAAAGGCCCATTACCCATATCTAAGATCCCTATAAAAGGGAGACTCCTCACCACCCAAGAGAGGAGACATCCTCATTTGCTCTCTCTACTTATTTCTATACTCTTACACCTATCCAACATATTAACTTAAGCATCAGAGTGGTTTCAACTAACCCCCGATATCTCCTCTTTTATGTGTAGATCACAGGTTTACACCCTTGGAACGGACCAACCATACCACTATATATACACCAAACAACCAGTTAGTAGTTGACACCTATTCAGGACACCTTATGGTGAAAAAGAAAACCAATTACTACAAACCAATAACCATTAACAAATAGAACCGTTTCACTCATTTGACTTTAGCTCTATATATTCCAAAATATCACTGCCATAACTCATGATACAAATAAGTAATTAAGCAAATGTTGTATTGATAAAATCCCTAAAAGCATCAAGAGCAATAGTAGAAGCAACAGGAAATCCATGCTCAAACTTAGTCCGAATCACATCAGCTCTTCTCTTCACTTCATCATCTCCCATCACCAAAGTTATCCCATTAATTATATCATCTCTTTTAACCATCTTTGACATGTCATCACTTACCATAAACCCAATCTTCAAAGCAGCCACTATCAATTTTGCATTGTAATACTGATCACCTCTGATTGGCCACCCCACCAGTGGGACCCCTCTCCCTATTGCCTCCATACTAGAGTTCCACCCACAGTGCGATACAAATCCAGCCGTTGATCTATGACTCAGTATCAACAACTGTGGGGCCCATCCCATTATTATCATACCCCTCCCATTGGCTTTCACTTTCTCATCCAGTTCCCTCGGATAGTAACCCGACCCGTTTTTGTTTTCCTGGATTACCCATATGAAATACCCGCCCCATTTGTCCAGTGCTTCTGCTAATTCTCTGTGTTCATCCTCTGATGGGCGTAGCTCGCTTCCAAATGATATATAAAGAACCGATTTTTCGGGTTTTGTGTTCAGCCATTGGATCACTTCGTCCTCACTGAAATTCGACGGTCGCTGACTGGATCGGATTTCCCCGTCGCGAATGACGGAACCGGTAGATTCCCAGTACTTCTCCGGCAACAGTGGGCCGATTCCCCAAACCGGCTTCCCGGTTTCTTTACCGATGTACTCGATGTACGGACGCTCAAGATCATCACACGTGTTGATCATCAGCGCTATTGAGTTCTCTGCCTCATCTACCCACGGCGGTTTCTCCCCGGGACCTGGTGGACCCATTTTTCTTCCCCCGCCGCCACCAACACCGTGAGCAATGCTGGGTCCGGGTCCGGGTCCCGGTCCCGGTCCGGGTCCGGGTCGGCGTTTGAGATCGGAGGTGGTTAGAGCCATATGTTGTGGCAGGCCAGGTAGGAAACAGAGATCCCCAATTTTGAGGTCAATCGGAGCGGCTTTCCAGGTAGCGAGCTCGAGAGCGGCGGAACAAGCGCCGGAAGTGAAGAATCCGACGGTGGGGATTTGGTATTTATTGAAAACGTGAGAGGTCCAGTTCATGATCATGAGGACATCGAGAATGGCGCAAACAGGGGGATTTTGGAGTGTGGAGGAGATTAGGGATTCGAGTGATTGAGATAATTGGTGTTTGTCGAACTGCATTCGAAGAGAAGGGTGGGAATTAGGTGGGGGAGGAGGGGGGGCTTGAATCTGTGAGACATTGATGAGTGGGTGTTGGAGAAAAGAGGGGGGAATTGAAGAGGAGATATTGGAGAAGATGATGAGAGTGATTTTGAAATTGCGGGAAGCTAGGTGTTTGCATAGCTCGAGTGCGGGGAGGAGATGGCCTTGACCGAATGCTGGAACTACTATTATCTCTTTCGCCATTGGAGGGGAAGATGAAGAAGAAGACGAAGCAGAATAATTAGCTTAATATGGAGAGCGTAGTGAGGAAGGGAGGAAGGAAGGTTGGTTTTGACTGTTTGGTTCGTTAAAGTAACAACAATAATTCTTCCTATGTGTCTAACATATAATCAAACCAAGATGATTTGTCCACTCTCATCTAGTATTGATGAATATTAATGATATCTAAAGTGTTACAATTTGGTTTGATGGTCTAAACTTGTGCTTCAAACAACTGGATAGTCAATACAAATTTTCGTAATAGTAGTATTGCCTGTATAAATATAAGGATTGTAATGATATTTTACACATTTTGTGAGGTCCATCAATATTCTTTGGTGCCGTTAATAAATAATGCCAATGCGTTCCGTTTTAACTTCATAAAAAGTTTTGTTGTTATTTTAAACTTTAAAAGTTTTAAATAATACTCTAAATTCACAAGAAGTGTGTTAGTTTGTCCTTTAATATTAATTATTAAATTTTAATTTGAGATTGAAAAATCATAAAAAGAAAAGATAAAGTTAAAAAAGATCAAATCAGTTAAATATTGATACGTGATCGAAGGAGGGATAAATTGTATTAACGTTATCAACTTTAGAGAAAAACGGTTACTTAAAAGTTGGAAGTGGGATAAGCGTGCCAAGTCAAAAGATACAATGTATGTCTTTGGCCAAAAGATTTTGGTAAAATAGACATGATCAATTCATGTTGCTTTTATTCGCATACACATTAAAGTATTAAAGTTTGAATTTAAATTTTCTAAAATTAAAAAATAGTAAAGTTGTATATATTCATAATTTTAATGTGTATTTAAATTTTAATATTTAAAATTTAATTTTAATTTATAGATGCAATAAAATATCTAACTTTAAGGAATCTGGGGCCTAAAATAATTCCTATCCATTGTTATTGATGACCTTCCATAGGTCAGCTTTGCCTATTAACTTCTATGTAACTTGAGTGGCATTTCCTTTCTTAATCAAAAAGAAAAAATGGTGGTTTTCCGCTTTCCCTTTTATTCGCGAGCTATATTCTAAAATAAAACAACTCAACTGAGGAAGTTGTAGGAGCAATTTTGAGCCAATTGGTTTCTAGAATTGTAGGAATCTCAATTATTGAGTATGTCCACCGCCATATTCTGGCTGACATTAAGTTTGCAACCAACATTATACAGTATAATAGGTGTGGGTTAATGTCACTATAAATCGTATCGTATTGGTCGGTTCGATAAGTTTTATCGTAAACCGGTTATGGATACCGTGTGATTTACCTTTAAAACAATTTTTAGAAAAAATTAGGTTGAACTAGAAAAAATCGGTTAACCGATTTACCAGTTTAAATTTAATTTTCTATAACTCCTATAGCAACTTACAGAAATACTGCTAAAAACCTAAAAATTATCGCTAAAAACTTAAAAAGCGTTTCTAGAAACTCAAAAAACGTTGCTAAAAACCTAAAAAGCGTTGACCAATTCTAAATAATATATAGTCTTTTAAAAAATTAAAAATCAATAAAATCACCAATCACATCAGTAAAATAGCGACCATTGACTTTATCGATATGGTGTCCGGTCTAATATTGATAACACTGGTTAATGTCACAGGTGCGTGAGTGAGAACAGTAAATTAAATTTTCCAACTGATTTAGCAATAATTAAAAGAATCAAAGAGTTAATACCCAAAAATTAACAATTAGAGATTAATCCGCATATAAATATAACTTTGAGGAGCCCCTCCTGCTAAAATCTATCCATGACCACCTCAGAAATCAGAGATGGTAAGCGAGTGGGGTGTCCTAAATAATTTGATATCTTGAGTTAGTGTATAAACTAACTAATTGAACATTTATTTGTACATACAATTAATTAGTTGTGCGTTATCCCTTTACATCGGCAAATAAATACGGTAGAATTTTTTATTTTTGATTTTATATATTATAGTATTATATTGATATATGGTTTATATATGTATTTTTCTTGGTATATTTAAATTAAAGTAGCACGTGGAAGTAAGTGGACATCACACATGATATAACATTATTAACTTTCGGCCTAAACTCTTATGATTTTATTCGGAAAATTATTCAATATGACTCATTTGTCTACAATATATACCAAAACATCCCAACCATGAAATTATATCTTTCTAACTATTTTAAGTTTCTTTTTTTTTACCTTTATACGCTCATAAACAGCATATGCGATTAGAAAAGAATTTTTTAATTTTTTGGCTTATTTTACATATATCTCTCAAGCCGTTCATTTTTTCGACATGCCGCTTTAGAGTTTTTTGTTCGACTCATTTTTATATTCGAAACGTCATCCATTATGATGTATTTTTTTCAGTTTTTTTCGACCTGTTACAAATCTAATATATTTGTGTTATACATCTAATATAAGACTTATAACAAACTTATAATAGAAATATAATAGATATATGTCAGTTCAATAAACATTGCAAATACAAAAAGACTTATTTTAAACTTATAAGGGTCTTATATTAGACTTATGTGTGTGTGTGTGTATATATATATATATATATATATAACAGTTCAATGAGTATTACAAATACAAAGAGACTTATATTAGAATTATAACAAATTTGTATTTGGTTTGTAACAGATATATCAGATATGCAGTAGACATATAACAGTTTAATGAGCATTGTAAATATAAAGAGACTTATATTAGAATTATAAGAGATACTCCCTCCATTCCATTTTAACTGATTTTTTTAGAAATTTCATCAATACCTCAAAAATATTTATTACACTATTGAAATAACTATTTTATCCTTTGCATAAGTCGTTTTCTTCTTAATTACGAAGATATAATTTCATCAATATATAACCTCTCTCCTAATTAATACAAGGGCAAATTAGTGAAAATAAGGTAAAAAAAGCATTGGTAATCTAAAAAGTCACTTAAAATGAAACGAAATAAAAATGCTAAAAAATCAATTAAAATGGAACTGAGGGAGTATATATCAGAAATATATCAGATATATTTCTGATATATATCTGATATATGACATATGTGTAGTAGATGTATAACAGATTTGTAGTAGATATATTACAAATGTATAACAGATACAAAAGAAGATCCAAATCAATGTTGAAACAAAAAAACGCAGCAGAATTCCTCTTCAATTGCTCAAAATCAATTCGAAAATGTTTCAGTGAGAAAAAATTACAGATGGAAAGAAAAAATTACAGATGGAACGAAGAATAATAATTATATTTGACATATAATAGATATATATCAGAAAAATATCAGATATGTATCTGATACAATTCTGATATTTCTGATATATGACAGATTTTTTATAGTAGATATATAACAGATTTATAGTAAATATATAATAAATGTATAACAGATATAAAAGAACATCCAAATCAGTGTTGAAATAAAAAACGCAGTAAAATTCCTCTTCTATTGCTCAAAATCAATTCAAAATTATTTTAGTGAGAAAAAATTGCAGATGGAAAGAAAAAATTGCAGACGGAACAAAGAATATTTGATATATAACAGATATGTATAAAAAAAATCAGAAATATATCAGTCATGTATCTAATATAATTCTGATATTTTTCTGATATATGACAGATTTGTAGTTGATGTTCATCCAAATCAGTGTTGAAATAAAAAAAACGCAGCAAAATTCCTCTCCAATTGCTTGAAATCAATTCGAACTTGTTTTTAAAGAGAGAAAAATCGTAGATGCAAGAAAAACACAGATCGATATTGTTTGATTTGCACAGAACACATATTATCGAAGGAAATCAATAATGAACAAAGGATTCTAGATGCAGAAACGCAAAATCGAAGAACTGTGATCTCTTTTAGGGAGAAAATGAGACAAAATTTTCATTTGAAAATTGAAAAAGAACAATAGAATCGAGATTTAAGGACGCAGAAACACTATTGAACAGAAAACGGGAGAGAATTGAGAGGATGAAGCACATAGATAAAGGCAAATTGAAGGAAGATTTTTGGTTTATATGGAGAGCGTATTATGGTTATTTACTTTTCCAAATATTTTGTTTTGGTTACACGCATTTATTTAAGGCATTAAGGTTATTAGTTTTCCCAATTAGGTGCATTGATGTGCTTTTCCCTTTCATTTTTGGGCTTTAACCTCAAAAGGCCTTATACCAATGATGATATCGTCCGCATTTATAAACTCATTAATATCCTTCTTATTAACTAATGTGAGACATTTATGTGCAGCCTAACATTCCTCCTCTTGAACAAAGTACCATCAAGTATCCTCAACCGATCATCCATTCGGTCATTCTCTAAAAATCGATATTTTTTCTACTCTAATGTGACGGAGGACACGTCTTACATGAAGAACCATCAGTTTCATAGAATTGATGATTAGCTGGATGAACCACTTTTGTTTGACATTCCGAGGATTCATCCACATGACTACTTCTACACCATTGTGAGCATGGGATTTTGCAGTCCCTCTCACGAGACGATGATGACGTGTACCCGATTTTAACGCCTCAAAATAAAAGTTCTCTTTAGAATTTTTATTACCAGAATAGTATTCCTCGCGAATTTTATACTTGGTAGAATCTAGTTCGGTGTGGCCGATAACGCGTTCGGTAGGAGCTTGAACCGATAATTTGCACCCAAATAATAAATACCCATTAAAATATTATTAAAAGTCAACAAGATGCCTTTCCACCCACTATTAAACCACTTTTTGCAACTTTTATGGCTTTTGGGCCCGTTAGCTGTCGATATGCTGGAGGCTGATGCCACCAGCGGCATCAGCCATGCCGCCGGTGACATCACCATATCGTCGGCGACATCAGCCATACCGCCGGTGGCATGGCCCAAAACGGGTCCCTCCACAGACAGCCTTTCGGCCACTTTCGGCGGAATTGGTCAAAAAGGCCTCAAAAAGCACCCAATTTCACCTATAAAAGCACACCTTGAGCTGCATTTTAGAGGAGAGAATTGAATGTTAGGATTTTAATGTGGGAATAGATTTTAGTGAGATAAGAACTAGATAAAACAGAAAAAAAGGATTTCGATTCATTTTTCCTGGTTTTTCTTCTTTGAATTATCTGATTGTGAGTTTAAAATTAGTAAGTCTTTAAGTTAAAATTAACTTAATTGGATTTAGAAACCAAAAGCACTTAAATTTATTGCTAAATCGTCGTAACAAGCTCCCCAGAGTTGTTTCTTTCAGTTCCCGAAGAGGTGTATTCACGGCCTCGAGGTAAAAATCTGGAGTATCATAGCTCTTTGGCATTAACATTACTGATTTGTGTTAAATTTCGTCGATTTATATTCATTTTTGGGTTTTCGATCATTTTTTACTGCCATCACTGCTGCCTACAAGCTGATATCACCGGTAACATAATTGATGTCGCCGGCGGCATCAGCCATATTGCCAGCGACATCAGTCATGTCGCCGGCGGCATCGGTTGTATCGTCGGCGATATGACTTTCTGGACAGTAGTTTTATTTTCATTTGTTCCCGGATTAGCTTATTTTCCAAAGCTTGAATATATAATGTAATGATGGAAGTTCAAAATCTCTTGCAAATAGACCCCATCCTGTAATGTGTGGGTATTTTCATTTATAATCCGGTTAAAGTGATGATTGAGCCTAAAAATTGGTTAAGAACAGAATCTCCTTGAAAACGTCGTTCAAATCTCATTTTGGCCATCCGATCGGGCTTTATAATACTATAAACAAAATATGCTATTCCCGAGCTAACAATCTTCTGCAGGCAGACGCATATCAGACATTCAGGTATTTTATTTATTATATAGAAAAATGTATAGGACTTGGGAGCCTTGTAATAACTTTGTTTTCCGCACTTATTTTTTTATGGCTGTAAATATTTTATTTATTGCTTCAATTGCTTGATAAACCCGAAAACAACAAAATAACTAAAAATATAAATAAATAGGATGGATTAAACCATTCAAGAAAGAATGAAGTATCTTAACTTGGCCTAATGAAAAATAGATAACATCATCCAAACTTGGAATTGCTACTTAAGGTATGGTCCACCACCCGGTGGGAAAATTATACCGAAAATTTCCCGGTTGAGCTGAACTAGGTGGCGACTCTATTTTAAGTACGGGATTTCGATCTCGTATCTTTTAAGCATTAAAATATGCAATATCATTTTCTAAACACTTCACGCGCATCTCCCCGTCATTGCAAGAGGCCGGCCCGACGCGAAACGTCATCCGCTCACAGTGGCGACTCTGCTGGGGATCTTTTCTCTAAACTTGAACTTTCTTTCATAAAGTTTAAAAGATTTTGATGATGTATTGAAATCATTGGCCAAATTAAAACTTCATTCTTTCTTTATAACATTTTATCCTCACGCGTGTAGATAGTTGGTAATTTTAGGTGCCACATTTTACCCGAGAAGCTCACAAAGTATCACTCATGCCCTGTTGGAATTGAGGATGCCTAGTGGGTGGATCACTCATTTTAACCAACACATAAACTCCTACGATCGCACCTATTTAGGTAGTGGTTGAGTAACGTGGAATCAAGGTAAACGAGAACCTTCTACATCAACAACCCTACACCGAAGCCTCGCTAAAAAAAGCCTTATCACATCATTCCCCTTAGGATTACCTAAAATAAATAAAATAATTAGGACCCGCTTCTTTCGCCATTACCGGTGAAGAGGCCAAACTCCATCCTTCCAAAGAGGTGTTACGCAAGAGTCATAAGGTTGGAAGAGGGACGATTTACGTGCTATGTGCTCTGTGATCATGCATCCCCATGCATTGGCTTTAAGAGCCGACAATGAATCAACTTACCCTTACCACTTCCACCCGTGGAAGAGGTTTACCAACATACGTAGGACTTCTCTTGTACCTCCGTTGCGCCACCACATATCGCTATATATGACGTGAGGTACAAACGTCCCACGTATGTTGGAGGGATAAGCCATCACATCATCTCCAACCACGTCTACGTGCAGCCATACACATTACGCATCATTTTCAAGGAATAAAAGGCATGCATACCATGCATACCATTCACCAATCCATTCATGGTTTGACCCACTACCTACCCTTTTAGCTAGGAGGAGGCGCGCTGATTGTCGCACCCCGGCCTAGAAAAGGATAGAACATCGCCTGATACATCATCCTCTGACCCTAATTATCATCACGGAAGTCAAAGGCATTCCCTACACCGATTCTAGTGGGGAGTCAGATTCAGAACAAGTTCAGTTAAGCCAAAATCCCTCTCAACCAGCCATGTCTTTCCCACGAAATGAAGGGAACCCTCCTCCAGAAGAGCCCTTTGGCCCCACTTCCAGCTCGGGAACAGGATCCCAACCACCACCTAGTTTCGACTTTACCAATGCTATGATGCAATTCCTGAACTCGGATGCCTTCCAAGCTTCTATTAAAACTATGGTTCAGGCAGCCGTTAAGCGAGCTCTTAAAGACAGGAATTTCGATCGAGTATCGGCATCTGATATTTAGGCCCCGAATGGTTCGGCACAGATATTGACCAGTCTGGTAGAGGCGAGACCCGTCGCACCTATATTTCAATCAACCCAACCCATGGTGAGTCCATTCCAGTTTGGGCAGGCTTCAGCTTTCTTGTCAACTTTGACCATCCCATCAGTTGTGCCTTTCAACCCAAGACCCTTCGCCCAAAGCTCCACTCCTCCGGTATTCACCCACTAAATCCCAGTTTCTCAGCCACTACCCTTCTTCACACCTCCGCAGTTCATTATGACTCCTAAAGGCACCACCTACCCCTAAAATCCTTTTACCAGCCCGCTGACCATTCCCCTCTGCTACCTCTGAAGCTCAACGACCAGGTCATGCAATCTTCGGGCATGACACCTGAGGTAGCCGTCTTTATTCGGTAAATGATAGCTTCTCAAACCATCAATGACCAGGTTGTGCATTCTCCGAGTGCGACACCTGAAGCCCCGACTATCTCTCATAAACCGGTCAGTGACCAGGTCACACAGCCTCCGGGCCCGAGATCCAAGCTTACATCAACTGCCTTATCACTGATAAGAAACCCTAGAGGGACGAGGATTGGGTCCCCGATAATTTTATTATGCCAAAAATGGCCCATTATGATGGCTTAGGAGCACCTAACTCTCACATTATAATGTATGAAAGAGTGATGCGCGTGAATAAGCTGAGTGATAAGGTGCTTGTTGAAATATTTCCCTGCTTCCTTCGGGGTCCTGCCCTCGAATGGTATCACACTTTACCGCAACATATTGTCGCCGACTGGACTCTCTTATCCGAGGCATTGAAAGTGTATTATAGTTTCAATACTATGATGGAGACGACCCTCCAACATCTTAAGAGGGTCCGTTAAATGCCCAACAAAACCTTTAAGCAATACTTCAATAGGTGGATGTCGACTCAGGTCTTGATGAAGTTCAAGCTCAGCCTTAAGGAAATGATTGTCAAACTCCTCAAAGGGTCTCTCCCCCTGTTCCGTAAAGAAATAGCTATAGATTCCTTTCTTTCTTACAAGGCTGTATCAGAGAAAGCTGAGAAAATTAAGTGTGAGGCAGAGCGTGAGAAGGCCGAGAAAGCGGGGAAACCATGGTTTAGAAGAATGAAGCTCAACCCCCAGCCCTGCGGCCGGTTAAGCCAAAAACACCGGCTATAATTCAAGCCATTTCTTACACCCCCACTACGCCACTCACAGCCAATCCGGCTCCATCAATGATTACCATAATCCAACCTCCTCGTCCCCCTTTTGTTTTAACCAACCCTTATAAATTGCCTCTGCAGGCCATCTTCCAGTGCTTGAGGGAAGCAGGTTTCATACAGTCCCTTCAGGAATACAAGCCACCTAGACCTGAAGATAAGAATAACTTCTGTAATTATCACATTCAAGTAGGACACCAAACCAACAACTGCAAAGCCTTGCTCTCAGCAATTCAATGGGTGGTTAGCGAAGCAAAGATCGCTGAATCGAACAAGTCCCCGATCACTATGAATAATCCTTTACCGAACTTCAGAAGTAAGGTTGACATGGTCCAATCTGGTTTATCCAAAGCCACAGTCTTTAATCTCCTTACTCGAAGGCCGGACAGTAGTAACTTTATCCTGTTCATCGATTCAAATCTGCCATCTTGCTCAATTTTTGACCTTATCAATCAAGCCAACTCGGGAGTCAACTCTATTCAGGGAATGGAAACTGATCCAAACCAACCAAAGCAAGAGAGCCGTAGGTCTAAACCATTTATGGCAAAAAGAAAGAAAGCTGAGGGGAAAGCACTCTTCAGCGTAGATTCCTTTATTTTGAAGGAGAACTATTCTGATGAGGATAAGGAAATGGCTCGAGAGACCAAGGCCATGAGCACCAACTTGTTCAAGGTTGATCACCATGACCTTTTTAGCGTGGATAAGTATGAGCTACAAGACCCGGATTCGGACTCTGAAGAGCAACAATACCTGTTTGAAATGCGAGCCACTAAGAGCGTCTTACTCGATAATGTCCTCAATATCACCTGGAGTGGTCGCGTATATCAGCCGGAAGACCAATATCTTCTCTTAAACAAAGACCCGATTCCTGGAAGAGTTGGAACTACCGCAAGACCCCCTTCTCCACCTCTATTTATCCCTACTAGTCTTGAGGTAGACCCCCTTATTACCCAGCTGAAAAACACCTTAGCCCGATATAACATCTGGCAACTGGTAATTGACTCTAAAAGGCATCGTAAGGGTTTGATCAAATGGCTCCTTGATCTGAAAGCTAATCCGACCACCTCAGTCGTTGAGATGTGCGCCATAATAGGAGAAAGCATTCCCCCGAGAAAAGTGCCTCAGATTGTGTTTGACAGTTTTGATCTTATGCTCGAGGGAAGGGATCACAATAGGGCCTTATTCTTCCTGATCCAAATTCTCGATAAGGTCATCCCATGCATCATGGTGGATGATGGCTCTGCTCTAAACCTATGCCCTCTAATAATCCTTCCTCATTTGGGGCTATCAAAGGACATGCTTGAAAGGTCCAACACGTTTATTAGAGCTTATGATGACTCAAAGCGCAATGTAATTGGGACTTTTGAGGCAGAAGTCACTATTAAAGGTGTGGTAAGCAATGTGCATTTTACCGTACTTCACATTCCTATTACCTGTTCTTTATTGCTTGGCCGACTATGGCTCCATGCTTTGGGTGTAGTTCCCCCTACACTACACTAAAAAATCAAGCTAATTCATGATGACAGAATGGTGACTATAGAGGTCAATCCTACTTCCATTATGGCAGTTATAGAAGCCAAAGCTAATCTAGAAAAGGGCCTTTAGATTGCCATGATTAGCAAAGCACAGAAGCCTCCTCCCCTTTGGCACAGCTACCTTCACGCGGGTATGGGCAAACTAATGAAGAAATCTGGTTACAAGCCTGGCAGAGGTGGAGGAATACACGAACAGGGAATTATTGAGGCATTGGAGCCGAAGATCCTTATTCATAGAGCTAGATTGGGATAAAACCTAGAAAAGCCTATCGCCATGTCCCTTCTTACTATTACTGCATGGTCACTATTTATGAGATCCAAGGCAACAGGCCTTATAAGGGGGAGCCTGAGCCAATCGAGTATGGTGGTAAAATATGGCCCGGCTTTGAGATCTTTAAAGATGTCTATAACTTTGAGACTGGCCGCATGATAGTTTCAACTGAACCTAAGCCTACTAAGCCCGATGCTCCTGTCAATGTTGTTTCTGATAAGGCTAAAGGGAAAGGTAAGATGTATCCTGAGGATGAGCTTGAGAGAAGCAATGAAGAGTCTATCGATCTGGAAATTGAGAATATTGTGGCAATCATAACAAAAGCTGTGGCACTACTGATGAGGAAAGGCTGGAAGGGTACCGGGGAAGAAGATGCTACGATAGCCATAGTAGGAAAGCCAGCCAGAGCTCTCACCGAAAAGTCCGACCTGTCTGAAGGGCCATCGCTCACCATTGCCAGAAAGATCGCTCTGGAGCATGACCTAAATGCCATTCTGATAGACGATATAGAGGACACTTCTCTCGTCGACGTTGCCACTGAAGCCCCTCCGCCTGTGGAGGAGGATATGGACGATGTGATTTTTAATATTTCCGATGTTTTTTATGCTAACAGTGCTGCTTATGAGGCTTTTAATGCAATGAATAACTCCCGTTTTGCTTACTTGTTTGATGTCTTTCCTGATGGATCCATGCATTCACATAACAATACGCATAATTTTTTTGGCATTAGTGATACATTATTAAGCGAAATAAACCTAAGTACAGATGACAATCCTAAAATGGTAACCATTTCCAAAGATTTAACACCCGAGGAAAGAAGTGAGGTCATAAAAGTGATTAAAAATCATGTTAATGCTTTTGCTTGGTCGTACGAGGACATGCCTGGGGTTGACCGATAAATCGCCAAACACAGAATCCCAACTAATCCTAAATTTCGACTTGTCAAGCAGAAGCTCCATCGGTTGAGACCTAAATGGGCAAAATAGGTTAAGGCAGAGGTTTCAAGGTTGATCGAAGCTCGATTCATAGAAGTGGTAGAATACCCGACTTGGTTGTCTAACATCGTCCCAGTGCCGAAGAAGGATGGTAGGGTCCGAGTCTGTGTGGATTTCCGAGACCTCAATAAAGCCTCGCCAAAAGATGACTTCCCTCTCCCACACATTAATGTCCTGATTGATAGCGCCGCCAGGGCGGCTATGTATTCATTCATGGATGGGTTCTCAGGGTACAATCAGATTTTGGTTAACATTATCGATAAAGTTAAAACAGCGTTCATCATTGAATGGGGGGTGTATTGCTACAAGGTAATGCCGTTCGGGTTAAAAAATGCCGGGGCCACTTATTAGTGAGCTGTAACTGCCCTCTTATATGACATGATCTATAAAGAAGTGGAAGTGTATGTGGATGACATGATTGTGAAGTCCGCCACTCAAGAGGAGCACCCTGCTGTTCTCGACAAGTTCATGACTCGCATTGAAAAGTATAATCTTTGCCTAAATCCAAAGAAATGCATATTCGGAGTTACCTCCGGCAAGCTATTGGGACACATGGTTAGCCAGAAAGGGATTGAAATGGATCCAAATAAAGCCAAAGCCATCAGGGACATGCCTCCCCCTAAGACAGAAAAGGAGGTCCGGTCATTCTTAGGATCCTTGTAGTATGTTAGTAGGTTCATTGCTCGTCTCACTACTGTTTGGGAACCCATCTTTAAACTATTAAAGAAACAGCAACCCGTAGTATGGAATGATCACTGCCAAGTAGCATTTAACAGAATTAAGGCATATCTTGTCGATCCACCCGTCTTGACACCCCCTATCTCAGGGAAACCACTCATCCTTTATCTGGACATTGAGGAAACTTCCGTCGGGGCCATGCTTGTCCAAGAACATGGTGATAAGCGTAAACATGCCATCTACTATTTGAGCAAGAAGTTGTTAGATTATGAAACCTGGTATTCGATTATAGAAAAGACCTGTACTAACATGGTTTGCCTCACTAAGAAGTTGCGACATTATTTCCAATCTTATCGCGTCCAAGCTGTAGCCATGATTGATCCAATGAAGTTTTTTTGTCAATCCCCTACTCTGGCCGGCAAATTGTCCCGATGGCTGCTTCTCCTATCTGAGTTTGACATTGAATATGTAACCCAGAAGGTCATTAAGGGGCGGGCCGTAGCCGAATTCCTGGCTAATCAACCCCTCAGCTCCGACTATAAGGATAATTTAGAGTTTCCCGATGAACAACTCACCTCTGTTATAACCCTTGATGATGATTGGACAATGTACTTTGATGGGGCTATGAATCGCTGGGGATCAGGTCTCAAGGTCATCATCGTCACACCAGATAATGAGATAATCCCATTATCCAAACGTTTAGAATTAGTTATCACCAACAATGGTGCTGAATATGAAGCTTGCCTATTCGTCCTTGACGCTCTTCTTCAGGTTCATGCACGCCATGTATCCGTCATCAGAGATTCGGCTCTGGTTGTCCGTCATGTCATTAGAGATTGAGAAGTTAAATAAGAATCTCTCCATCCTTATGTTGAGGCTGTGTGTGAATTATTTGAGAAATTTACCTCGTGCTTGTACCTCCATGTCCCTCGAGATGAGAATCAAATGGCAGATGCTCTTGCCACTCTCGCGTCCATGTGGGAAGTACCCCAACAGCAACCTATCCGCCCTCTAGTTTTAATGTCCACCAAGATCCCATATCATGTTCAATCGACTCCTCCAGTTCTCACCATTTCATCCGAACCTTGTTGGTATTCTGATATCGTCCTATTCCTTCAGACTGGCTAATACCCCATAGATTCTTCTGACTCGGACCATACCACCCTACGGCGGCTCGCTATCTAGTTTCGTATTATGGATATTGATCTATTCAAGCTCACCAGCGATGAACTAATTCTCCATTGCCTCACTAATTCTGAGGCTTAGAACGTAATGACCCAGGTTCTTGCCGGTGACTGTGGCCCTCATATGAACGGTCTTGCTCTCGCAAAGAAAATCCAGCGGCTGGTGTATTTTTGGCTTACTCTCACAGTTGATTGTATCGCCCAGGTCAAACAATGTCACCAATGCCAGGTTTACGGAGATATGCAGCATCTACCACCCACCGAGCTCCATCACTTATCCACCCCTTAGCCATTCTCGGCATGGGGGATAGATATAATTGGTGAAATCCATCCTTCCTCAATAAACGGCCACAAATTCATTGTGGTAGTAGTGGATTACTTCTCAAAATGGGTGGAAGCCGAATCCTTCACTAATGTCACCGCCAAGCAGATGGCCAAGTTTATAGAAAAGCATATATTTGCTCGGTATAGGCTCCCACACCATATAGGCTCAGATAATGGAGTACAATTTCAAGGAGCAACTGCTTTTCTAATTGAGAAGTATGGGATCGAGCACTATAGATCTTCTCTATACAGACCACAAGCCAATGGAGCTGTTGAGGCAGCCAATAAATCAGTAAAGATGATTCTTTCCAAGATGATAGCCAGTTACAGGGATCAGGCGGATAAGCTACATTTTGCTATCTGGGGATATTGCACCAGCAGACACACCCCAACGGGCCAAACTCCATTCTCCCTAGTCTACGGGATAGAAGCAGTCTTGCTAGTTGAAACTCAGGTGACCTCATTAAGAGTCGCTCTAGAGGCTAAATTAGAAGAATCTAAATGGACTCGGGCGAGATTTGAACAGTTAAACACGATGGATTAGTAGAGGTTGAAGGCCCTCGATAACCTCAAGATGTACCAATAATGTATAGCTCGGGCATATAATAGTCGGGTAAGACATCAAAAGTTCCCCCTGAAGGCCGGTGATCTGGTCCTCAAGTAGTTGAAACACTCTACCACTGATGTGAGGGATAAATTCAGGCCAAATTGGGAAGGACCATATGTAATAAATAAGCTGCTTAGCAAAGGGGCAGCTAAACTTATGGACATGGATGGGAACGAGTTCGTAAATCCCGTAAACCAAGACAGGCTTAAGCATTATCATGTTTAATTCAAAAGAAACAAATCAGAAAAGCACACGAAAGAAATATATACGTGATAATTACCCGCCTTTCAGTCTTTTACTGATCGGGCAAAAATTAGGGTAATGCCCGACAATTGGTAACCTGTGAACCAATCGTGCAATAATTAGGGGATGAGACAAACCCGCTAGATCAAAAATCCGAAAAAGGTAATCTAAGCAAAAGTTAGGGTATGTGAGCAAAGAGCGAGTGCCTTCTAGAAAACCGATCTCGATTAGTTGGCACTGGGAGTTAAATCAATGGGAATGTCAATCGAACATCATGTACTTTATTTTATCTCAATTAATAAAAGTTCTCTTTTGTTGAAATCTAAATGCTTATACTTATGTGGATCCTGTATTCATAAGATTAAGAGAACTTCAGAAAGCCTTCGACAGAGTTCATTTTATTTCAGATAAATAAAAAAAAAGAGAGATCTGACAAAAGCAAGACTCAAATCGAACTTCCCGCATCATCGTCACAGTACCTAGAGATCTGCCTCGATGTGCTAGAAGAGAAGGGGTCCTCTCCCCTCTCCGCATGTTCCCCCTCAAAACGAGCCCATGACCGCTTCTGATGGGTCGACAAGTCTCTTATTTCAGCAAGCCATCCCCTATAATGTGTGTCAGTTTCAATGGTTTCCATGTGATCATAATCCAGAATCTCTAATATAGCCTCCCTAGACCACTTCTCCCCGTATATGGTTGACCCACCTAGCTTTGTAAACTCTGATATGGTTGTGGGGCAGTTTGATTGGGACTCTTTGCCTCTTGCCATACTGACGACACAGCCGGTAAGGGGTATAAAATGAAGATTTCTCCAGACCTACCAGTTGAACATATGCTCCCCAAGATTCTACAACCACATCCTGAATTCTCCACCATGGACTAACCCACTGAACCTGCGCATCAGTATACCCCCTTAAAATAGGCACCCAATCATCATATGTCAACTTGTCAAAATCAGCCCGCATAAGCCCTCTCTCCCTCAGATGGATGGGAAGATACTTTTTCGGATTTCCTCGTGGCGCCTCCCTCAACTTCAGCTTCTCCATCAGTCATACCTATAATTCAAAACTCAGGTAAGGATTTAGGAAGGAAATATGCGGGATTAAAAAGAACAACAAGTACCTGTAATAATATGAGTTGATCTCCAATAAGTGACGAGTCAACAGAAGCAGCATCCACGTTCAGCAAAACATCAACCAATCCCACAGCCACGGGAGAAGCCCCTGTCCATATAGGGCTGTAAGCGAAATCAGCCTGAGTAGAGCAATCGGGCTCACTCTGCATATAAACTCCTCTATGAGTAGCAATGCCACCATGAATGGCCAAGCAGGATAGGATCGGGGCACTCCACGGCACCACTCTAGAACTGCTCCGAGCTGAAACCCAGGTTTATCGGGCAACTGAGATAGAAATGGGTCCACAGAATCCAAATTCCATAACCCTCGAGGAATTCCATCTATGCCAAAATGAAAGTCCGACAACGCTAGTGAAACGCGTTCAGGACACGGTGTCCCTAAAATAGCGTGGTATTCTTCGAGCAAGGGGCAAAGCTCGAACGATGAAAATCGAAAAATGTGGTCCATTGGATCCTAAAAAGATAGTGCCGCTCGAAGGAATTCGCGGCTCACGTGCCACCCCGCGACATATCAAAACCCCCAAAGCCTGAATTTTTCAAGCCTTTTCCAGTCCGCATTCCCCAGACTTTGTAGAAAACCCCATAGCTTTTGATTGTAGGTTGCCATGATAGGAATGGACAGAATACTCAAAATTAGATTGCTGGAAAATTGATACCGCCGGCAATATGGGTGATGCCGCCGGCGATTTAAATGATGCCGCCGGCGATATGGATTAGATTGGGCGATATCAGATGATGCCGCCGGCGATATTGACTTTCAGACAGCCCTGTATCTATTGTTTTGGCTGGATGAGTTTGGGCGATATGGGTTATGCCAAGTGAATTTTTCGGCGACATCAGAAGCATTTCTTCTATTTCAGACCTATATAAAACCTATAAACAATCCTATACTATGTTTCCAATGCCTTTCCAAACAGCGACCCATTCTTATTCAAAATAAAAAGCCCGAAGGCACAAACCATCCAAAAATTCTGAATGTCTAGACCACGAAAGAAACAAAACCAGACAGAAAGAAAAAAAACCAAATTATTCCAACCCCAATGTATCAAGGGTACAAACAAGGAAATAAAAAAAAGAGAGCAAAATAAAAAAAACTAGGCATGCCCGCCACTACCGGCTGGGCGGGATGAAATATCATCAGGCCTTACAAGCCAATCTCCAACAAAATCCTCATCTTCCTCCCTTCTCTCTATCATGGGCACACTGTTAAGCTCCTCGGCCACGGCAGGCAGGCGTTGGCCGGTAGACATCTTGATCCCCCTATGACTGGTACTACTAGGGTGCGCACGGTCCAGGTTTTACTTACTTCTCCATTCCTGAACGGTGGCTGCCAGCTGACCCTCAAGGTCACTCATACGACGTCGTAGGTCTGCAGTCTCCTCCTCGTACCACCGCCGGGCTGCATTAGCATCTGACAAGGAAAGGGCCAAGAAATCCTGCAAGCCAGAGAAAATATCAACAATGCATATCATTCATAACATCCATACATGCATCCCATCTTAACATATGCATAAAATACCTGAGCAAGGAGTGACTGTCCGATAAGTGTATCCCGGAGAACAAAATTGTTCTCTGCGAGCTGCTCCACATGGCTTTGCACCACTTGAAAAATCCAAAAGGCAAATCATTAGACACCCGCATCCAAGGCTAAACAAGAAAATAATTATCAGGCCTTACGTAAGTAGTATTTTCGGGCATGAAAATTGGAGCTTGCCGGCTCGAGCCTACATTCCTAGGGAGGAACTCACCTCGGGAATTCATCAGCAGGAATGTGGTTTCCAACGGATTGACCAGATGCCCCTCCATAAAGTTTATGCCCCCGGCACACCATAGTGCCGTGTCCCACTCTGGTTATCCCGGCCTCTCATCCTCGCGGGTTCCTGAAAAACATGAAAGCCACACGTCAACAACGTTCCTAAACAATTTCAAAATCATGCACATAAGCACAATCATACCTTAAAAGAACGTTGCTCCTCTTGGGACATTGGCGCACTACCGCCGGCTACGTCCACGCCCACCTCATCCTCCCCCTCGGGCTCGATCCCACCATCCCCTTCAAGCGCCTCATCTTCATCATCTTCTTCCTCCTCGACGTCCACAATGCCTTTGAGGCGCCTTTTCTCATCCTCCAACCGATGTTTGTTATGATACTCAATCGTATCATTTCTGTGGATGCAGGGACACACAGGGAGTAGACGCTGCTAAAGCTGCTCGTAGAGGCCAGGGACGCTAGGGATCACTCGGCCATTCCCCTCGATGTAATCAGCCTTGTCAGCCTCAGAGGTGATCACCAAATGGGGCCACCATAAGCCCCTAGGAGGATCAGGAGACACCGGTCTATCAGCCACCGGGATGGACCTCCAGCCCCGGACGCGCTCACCCAGGTACCACTGCTGGGACAGAAGGAACTCAATCACAAACCGACGATCATCTACCTCTCTCCTAACCCTTGCGACCTCTGCTAGATTCTCCACCCCATCAAATGGATCCAGGACAAGCTACACCAACAATCAGCTAAAACAACCGGTGTAAGTTCATAAACGCCTTTTGTTTTGTCTAAGTGTAAAAACAAAGACTAAAATAAAAAGTTGCATAACGAGCTCAACCGCGCGCTCCTCAGGACCTCCCTATATTTCGTAGGGTACTTGGCCTTCCCACCAACGCCCCCGCACCAGCGAGCGAGAAAGTGAGAGCCCGGCGGCACAATCTTCTTAAACTCCACCGGCGGGAGGATCTGATGCTCAACGGCCCAAGCCTGCATAAATAACGACCAATCAATTCAAAAAGCGTCATACAATAAATGAGAATGTGTACTATCAAGTAAAATACTTCCAAAGAAGATGTACCTGGAGTAACAGATGCCAGAGGCAAAGGGCTTTCTCCTTCTTCCGGGCTCCCACGTCCAGCCCATGGTACAGCTGAGCCAAGATGGCCCTCGGCCAATTCTTCCTCCTAATGCCCGACACGTCTTCCACAGCGGTTATAAGCACATAATTGATCTTGCTTCCTAAGATTGGGAAGAACAGCACGGTAAGCAAAGAAATCACGAAGGACCGGACACAAGCCTCCCTCTCATCCTCAAGCACTACATCCACCCGGGTCTAGTGATGGTATAACTCACCATAAGACAGTCGCCCAGAAATGGGCTTCAGACCAAACAGTCCTTCACCCGCCTCACCACGGGCCTCTTAACATGGTATTTGTCCATATAAGCATCAAAGTGTATGACCTCATCCATCCAAGGGAGGCCGGTCATGGCTGCGATGTCAGAGGGTGTAATCGTAGCTTCCCCGAAAGAGAAGTGGAAAGTATGGGTGGTCTCAAACCACCTCTCGATTAGGGCTGTCACTGCTAAATGAGAAAGCTTGGGCATCAGCATTAGCATTATCCGGGCCCAAGTCCCCGAATCCTGTCTTATTGATGGCAAGCGCGAGCTCGGGATCGTTCTCCGAAATATGGTGTCACCATTCACCGATGGTGCCCATTCCCCCTGTATAGGTCAGTTCATATGGCTGCAAAATTAGAAATAAAATGGATCACATATTAATATAAGTTCGACCCGGCCTATGCCCGCTTAAGCCCGAGAATAAATTAGGTTGAGCTTGAATTTTGTATAAATACCCAAGCTCGGCTCCAGCCCGAAAAATATACTACTATTATAAATTAGTTAAGTGGGTGGAATGATTTTATAAGGACCGTCCATGTATACCACTTGCTTGTAATTATTTTATGAGATGTTACCCTGTATCTTTCTACTTGCTCTGCCGCTCACTTTTTTCCGAGTCCTGAGATCTACTTCTTGGTCCTTCTCAAAGCCTTCACCTGCCCTCCATGCCTTCATTGGTTCTTATATCAGTCACTTGCTCTAAGTTTTCTCTTCCCTTTAATTTTATTTTCAAGATCTATTAATTGTATTTTATGTAATTATATATTCATTCCTGGTGCTGATTTATGCTCATCTCTCACATGATACCCTTTTTTTATCTATTCAAATGCTTAATTTGTGAGTACTTAAAATGAAGTCTATCTATTTTTGCTGCATTTTGACGCAAAGTTTGTAGGTTCTTACTTTATTGTGTTGGAATCTACAGATTTTGTTCATAATGTATACAACAAATGGAAAACGAATTAGTTTTCCTTTGCCCATTTTCCTATTGTACATCTTGATTTGGGTCTTTGGCTCTCATACGTGGTGTTTTAATTTTTAATTTGTGAAAAATTTTAAAATTAATATAATATAATTTTGGGCGAGCTGGGCTGGATATAGTAAATGAATTTTTTAGTTTGACCCAATTTAAGCCCGAATATTATTAATGTGGTTGAATTGGTCCTGAACATATCTATTTTTTATGAGGCTCGATTGAGCTCGGCATTTTCCGGCCTAGCTGCCCATCAAATAGGACTAGACCTATGCAATTCGAATGCTATGTTTGCAACAAGACCTTCAATAGGTGCAATATCACGTCTCTCGAAGTTCTCTATTCAAAGCGTACCAACTTAAATCACTATTTATATAATAATATTAACACCTAAAAAATGTCATTTTCTTTTCTGCGCAGGTATACTGTACATGAAACACAACAATTGCATATTGGAATTTTTTTAAAAAAATAATTGTGGTTACAATATCTTTAAGAAAAGAAGCCCACTTCATTTTAAATGTGACTCGAACCTCAATTTTTAAAATTTTGATTATTAAACTAAGATATACGTCACCCCATCAAAAACGAAAAGAGAATGCCACCAATGTATATAACACTCATGCCCGATCCTGAGAATTTAGAGACTCTAGGCAAAATAATATACAAAGTAGTAAAATGGGTCTTTCATAAAAAAAAAATACTATGATAAAAACTTATTTTTTTTTGGAAAAAGTAGGAAATGAATCTTTGACCTCTCAATTGGTTAGTAAGTGTTATACATAGGGGTGTTCAAAAATCGAACCTAACCTAAATAATCGATTGAACCGATGCATTTCGGTTTATCGGTTCGGTTTTTCAGTTTATATGATTCAGTTTCGATTGTTAATTTTGTATATTTTCGGATTGTTAGGTCGGTTCAGTTTTAAATGTAAAATAACCGATATAAACGGACTGACCAATTAAATAAAAAAATACTCTTAAAAATATATAAAAGTATGTAGAAATTCCAATTCCCGATTTAACTTAAAATAAGCATGCAATGACAGAAAAAAAAAACATAAAACGAAGAACACCAGATTTATCGAACAACACTGCAAGAAGCCTTTATTGATGAAACAAGAACAGCAATTACAGATTACCGAGTTTCTGAAACTTTAGCACTAACTATGTCTTTAACAACACTCAACACATAACAGAAGAAACAAGAAACTAGCGCTAAATGATTTTACAAAACGAAATCAAAAACCCAGAAAAACACTGAATCACTCAACCCTTAAAACAGTTCTAGCTCTACTATGCAAAACAAAGAACAATACCTCCCTTTTATAGTTATCTGAAGCCAGTTTACAACGGCTAGAAAGATTCCCGTTGAAACTGAGACGGTTACAACGAAATCCTTGAAGCTTTAGGAAAAACTCAGGAATCAGAAAAGGAGAGGAAGGAGAGGCGGCTTGAGAGACCAAAAACGGGTTAAGATAACCCTAAACCAGCATAAGAGAGCTTTATATACAAAGGCTCAATAATAGTGGCTTAACAGTAGTGGCTTCGGGCTTTCAAAATGGGCCTAAAAGCCACAGACTTTAACAAATCTCCACCTTAGCTTTGGACCATGCTTATCTACTCCGGCTCTTACAGTGATGGTACTAGATACATCCACCAGAAATACAAAATAAAAAAAAATTACATCCTAGTGAATAAACTAACCTACTTACAACAACTAGTTAATAAGATCAGGACCTACACATTTGCTAAAACATAAAAACAGCAGTAAACTATGCAGAACAGCAGCAATAGCTCAATTCTCTACTAAAAATTGAACTACTTGTAACTGCTTCAAAGCATCCTAAAACTTAGCAATGGGTACATATTTAGTTAAAATATCAGCAGGGTTAACATTAGTATGTATTTTCTCAACACATACAACTCCAGAATTAACAATGTCCCTAACAAAATGCAATTTGATATCTATATGCTTAGTTCTTTCATGAAACATAGGATTTTTACATAGATGAATTGCAGATTATGAATCACAATGAATTTAACTTTATCTTGACCTATTCTAAATTCAGTTAAAATCCTTTTCAACCATAGAGCCTCTTTTACAGCTTCTGTCAAGGCAATATATTCTGCCTCTGTGGTTGAAAGTGCAACAATATGTTGTAAAGTAGATTTCCAACTAATCACATTTCCCCCTAATGTAAAACAATAACCTGTGACTGACATTCTTTTATTTAAGTCAGCAGCAAAATCAGAATCACAATAACCTATTACATCAAGATTATTATCTACAGCTCTTTTATATAACAAACTAGTAGTGTTAAAACCCTTTAAGTATCTAGACAACCATTTAGCAGCCAACCAATGACTTTTATTTGGATTACTCATGTATCTACTAACCACACTTACAGCATATGCTAAATCTGGCCTAGTACAAACCATAGCATATATAAAGGAACCAACCAAATTCTGATAAGGAATTTTTGACATGAATGCAGCTTCTTCTTTATCTAATGGCTTAGAACTAGCCTTTAGCTTAAAATGTGTACTTAAAGGTGTTAACACTGACTTAGTTTCACTTAACCCAAAATATTTTAAAACTTTATCAATGTAATCATTTTGAGTCAAGTAAAGAGTTCCTTTTGACCTATTTCTAATTATGTTTATTCCTAAAATCCTCTTACCTCTCCTAGGTCATTCATTTCAAACTCAGAATTCAATTTTAGCTTTAATTTATCAATTTAAGGCTTATGTTTACAGGCAATCAACATGTCATCAACATAAAGCAACAAGTATATATATGAATCATCTTTTAATTTCATATAGTAAACACATGGATCATACATACTTCTACAGAAATTTAATTCAAGCATAAATTGATCAAATCTAAGGTACCACTGCCTAGGAGACTGTTTCAAATGGTACAAGGACTTTTTCAATGAACATACATGTGACTCTTTCCCACTTCGGACAAAACCATCAGGTTGAGACATATAGATTTCTTCATTTAAATTACCATGAAGAAAGGCAGTTTTAACATCTAATTATTCTAACTCTAAGTCACATAAAGCAGTCAAGGACAAAATGATTCTGATTGAAACATGTTTTACTACAGGAGAAAAAATATCATGGAAATCAATACCATCTACTTGACTAAATCCCTTAGCAACAACTCTAGCTTTGAACCTTTCATTTTCAACACCAGGAATTTCAGGTTTTCTTTTAAACACCCATTTACAGCCTATAATTATTTTATTTTTAGGCCTAGGAACTAGAATCCAAGTCTTGTTTTTATTCAAAGATTCTATTTCACTTATCATAGTAGTATGCCATTTATTCCAATCTTTAGACTGTTTAGCTTCATTATAAGTTCTTGGTTCAACATATTCAACACAATCAGCAACATTTACAGTAAAATTAACAAATTCAGAATAACTACAATCATAAATAGTAGTATCAAGGAACCAAGAAGGCCTTACTTCCCTTCTAGACCTATCCCTTACTAATTGGTAGTTATCAGATCCAAAATTAGGCTAATTGGACTCATTATTAACAACTTCAGGTTGATCATTTAGGTCATTTTCATTCAAGTTATTATGGTCATCTTGATTTTCATTAATAGGATTATTAAAATCATTATTTTGTTCAATCCTATCAAACTCCACCTCAAACCAAAATTGCTGATTATCAGTTTGATTATTAACAATATTGTTTTCAAGTTTGGGAAATTCATTTTCATTAAAAATAGCATCCCTACTTATAATAACCTTGTTATCAGACAAAGACCAAAACTTATATCCCTTAATACCAGATGGATAACCTATAAAAATACACTTCTTAGCTCTAGGGTCTAACTTAGACTCTTTACTATGAACATAGGCAGCACATCCAAACACTTTAAGTTGACTCAATTTTATGGGTTTGTTGTACCAAATCTCATTGGGACATTTAAAATCAATGGCAACACTAGGAGATCTATTAATCAAGTAACAAGCAGTTTGGGCAGCTTCTGCCCAAAAACTTTTACTTAAACCAGACTCAAACAACATGCATCTAACTTTGTTTAACAGTGTTCTATTGTACCTTTCAGCCACCCCATTTTGTTAAGGTGTACAGGTACAGGTCTTGTGTCTTATTATTCCATTTTCTGTACAATAAGAGTTAAACTGATTGTTTATAAATTCTAGGCCATTGTCAGTTCTAAGAATTTTAATCTTAAGACCGGTTTGATTTTCAACTAGCAATTTCCATTCTAAGAATTTATCAAACACATCATTCTTATTTTTAAGAAAATAAATCCAAACTTTCCTTGAAAAGTTATCAATAAAAGACACAATGTACTGAGATCCAGAAATGGATTCAGGAACAAAAGATGACCCCATAGATCACTATGCACATATTCTAAACAAACTTTAGATGTAATTGTTGAGTTATTGAAACTTTGTCTATGAGATTTACCCATAATATAGGTTTCACAAGTTTGAACTTTATTAGAAGCAGGAATATCAAGGACTCTTTCCTTTTGAAGGTAAGTGAGACCCTTATTGTCTATATGACCAAGTCTCTTATGCCATAGGACAGTTTTCTCATTACTGTTTATGGCATAAGCAAAACACACCAAAGCAAAACCATTTAGATAGTAAAGGCCATTGGCAAGATTCCCATCCAAGAGACATCTACCATTTCTAGTAATTCTCATGACTCCACCTTGAGCCTGATATACTAAGCCTTTGCTATCTAAATAACTAAGAGATATAAGATTCCTTTTAAGACCAGGTATGTGTCTAACATCCTTTAAAAGGATCCTACTGCCATTTTTCACATTAAGCAACACAGAACCAATACCAAGAATTTCACAAGTTGTGTTATTACCCATTAAGACTTTACCACCATTTATACTTTCATATTCATAAAACCAGTCTTTATTAGGTGTCATGTGAAAAGTACAACTAGAGTCCAATATCCAAGACTCTTGGTCCTTATTATTACTAACAACCAGGGCCTCTATATCTCTTAGATCAGCAGTATTATTAACTGCTCCAGTTTGATTGGTGTTGTTTTGATTATTCAATCTTTGTCTACAAAATCTCCTAGTATGACCCTTTTTCTTACAATAAAAGCAAGTTAAATCTTTGTGTGATTTAGACTTATTTTCATCACTATTGTTATATTGATCATTACTAGTTTTTTTATTAGGTGAATTACCATGAGAATCTTTCCCTATAAATCCTTTCTTTTGACCTCCCTGCTTACCTTTAACAACTAGAGCCTCACTAGACTGACTTTTGCCTTTAGTGTCACCTTTCAGTTCAAGTTCCCTTAATTTCAAGGTATTTATAATGCCATTTACACTTAAAGACTCTCTACCATATTTCAAGGCAGTTTTAATTTCTCTATAAGTGTCTGGTATGGAATTTAACAATATTATATTTGATTTTCATCAGAAAACTTTTCATCAGTATTTTCTAAATCCATTACCAATTTCTGAAATTCATCAAGATTATCATCTATACCTTTACTTAGGTTCATTTTAAAACTAAACAATTTTTCTTTCAAATATGACACTTTGGATAAGTCTTTAGTCTTATACAAGGTCTCTAACTTAGTCCACAGGGCAGGGGCCTCATCACAGTCCCTTACCTTTCTTAGAACAGAATCAGAGAGTTTAGGATAATAGTGGAGTATGCCAACTCCATTATGTCCTGTTTCTCCTCTGCAGTCAACTCAGCACTTAAGGTATCTATACCATTCAAGGCCCTATGACACTTTTGTTGGACTAAAACACCTTCATTTTATTCTTCCAAAGTGTAAAATCCATTTTACCATCAAATTTTTCCAAATTAACTCTAGCAATTGACATTTTGATAAATCAAACAAGAAAACACTTAGCCACTAGACCAGAAAGACTAGACAGTATGCCTATCAAGATGAGAAGTTCTAAAGAAATAATGCTAAGAGACAAAGAAGGACTAGAAAAGAAAGAATTCTAATTCTAATAAGTCACAGCAAACAAGAATCAATCAAGAAATTTCTCAAAATAGAGTCAAGTCTAAATATTAAGCAGATAATTCAAAAACAATTATCAATACAAGCAATCAAGAAGTTGACAGATCAATATGGCATGAATGGATATAAACAGAATCAGAGATATCAAATCTTAGAATCAATAAATCCTAATCCTATCATGCAAATACTATTCTATCAATATACCATTACTATATATGCCCAACAAAATTACTGAAAGTTAAAAGGTTGGTTCAAGAAACTTACAGTTGGGTCTTCCTTTAACAGTGTTTATACGAGAGGGTTAAAGATACTTACAGAGGGGCCTCCAGCTAAACACATACCAGTTTTAATTCAAAACCCACTTCTTCAGTGCAGAGCAGATTTACTTCTTTAAATTCAGTTCCAGAATTTGAAATCCCTCAAACAAAACACAGAAAGAAACTAGTAAGAATCAATTTGATGAAAAACAATAAAAGAAAGCATATTAACAAATATTTCAAGGCAAGACGATTTATATTTAAAAAAACAAAGTCAAGATTTAAAACAAAGAAAAGAATATCAGAATATCGCAAAACTATCAAATCTGGTTTTGCATTTAGTCTTTATAAAAGAAAAATATCAGAGATTAAACATGCAACTAGGTTAAATCAACTTAAACCTAAAATACTGATAAATCTGTAACATGCACCGCATTTAAACATCAAATTCAGGAGTTATAAACGCTTTGATACCACTTTGTAGAAATTTCAATTCTCGATTTAACTTAAAATAAGCATGCAATGACAGAAAAATAACATAAAATGATTACTGAGTTTATTGATGAAGCAAGAACAGCAATTATAGATTACTGAGTTTCTGAAACCCTGGCACTAACTATGTGTTTAACAACACTCAACACATAACAGAAGAAACAAGAAACTAGCGCTAAATGATTTTACAGAACGAAATCAAAAACTAGAAAAACACTAAATCGCTCAACCCTCAAAATAGTTCTAGCTCTACTATACAAAACAAAGAACAATACCTCCCTTTTATAGTTATCTGAAGTCGGTTTACAATGGCTACAAAGATTCCCGTTGAAACTAAGACGGTTACAATGAAATCCTTGAAGCTTTAGGAAAAACTCAGGAATCAGATAAGGAGAGAAAGTAGAGGAGGCTTGAGAGACCAAAAATGGGTTAAGATAACCCTAAACTAGCATAAGAGAGCTTTATATACAAAGGCTCAATAATAGGGGCTGAACAGTAGTGGCTTCGGGCTTTTAAAATGGGCCTAAAAGCCACAGACTTTAAGAAAGTCATATATTCCTTGAGTGCAGTAACCTAAAAATTGATCTATGAGAAGAAAACACATGAAAATTCCTAATATTACTTGAAGTCTACAAGTCCTAATTTATAACTTTAAAAAATAAAATCTTTCTAGCGACATAATTTGCTTACTGATTGCTTACGGATTGTTGCTTACTTTTGATTTTCTCTAGTTGGTGTGAATAAATTATTTAAGAAGTATTTTCTAATAATAGTCAATCAATATTAAATATTAATAACTGTAATAATAAAAGAAATACTGCTCAAAATAATATAGAGGAGAAAAGATTAACAGAATTATATTCTGTTCTTGACTAAGTATATATCTTGGTATTTTATACCAAATTCTGAACTCAAAATTAACCTTTTAGGTTTACAAATTTTATACAGTTTAACTGTATACACAAGTAATAATACTGGGTAGGCTCTGAGGCATTTTACTAGCGTAAATCGTTGACAGTTATCAAAATAATGGATAAATTTTTTGGAAAATTTTCTAACAGTAGTTCAAGCAATAGAAAAAATATTAATAAAGGTAAAAATAAAGAAATATTACTTGTTAATAATATAGATAATAAATTACATAATTGGAACTTACCTCCTATAGATGCTAAAAGTATCTATAAGACTAACAATAATTTTTTGTTCAAATCTGAATATATTATTAATACCGTAGAACAGTCTATATCTATAGATAATAATTTATTGTCTTTCAATTTATTATCCGCTAATCTAATAGATAAGCATAAAGAGTTATACTCTTTTATTCATATTGGTATGATACAAGTTGCGGTGAAACCAGCAACTAGAATAGGTTTGCCTATTACGGCACTAATTTGTCTAAGAGACAAAAAAAATAATAAATTCTCAGATTCTCTGTTAGGAGCCGTTGAATCCTCCTTAACAGATGGACTAGTCTATTTTAGCTGTTATTCCAATTTAGTAGTTCCACTAGACTGTCCACATGTTTTAGATATAGCTTCTTTAGATATCAAAACAGAAGGTTTTGATATGAAGCAAGGATCAAAAAATTTGATCTTAATCTACAGAATTCATTACAAAGTAATGAATAGTACTGCCCCAAATATAAGGGATGATGCTAGTAGGTTGCTAAAAGGACCTAAAGGAGTTACTACCCTATTTTTAACTGACTTAACTAAAGGAAATTTAGTGGTCCCTAAACCTATACCATGGGAACAGTTAAATTTTCCTAAGTCATGGAAAATAGATGATGCGATTCCTTTAAAAAGGAAGAAAATTCTGATTTAGATTATATCCCTGAAGAATCAAATGGTAGTGTGATCTTAAAGTTCGCAAAAGACTCTTCTTCTAGAAGATCTTTTACTAGGATTAATAGTGCTCCTAGTATAATGTCTTCAAGACATTCAACTTCTTCAATACCAGTGGCTATGCCAATTAGAACTGAATAAGAAATTAAGGCTACTGAAAGAATGCCTTCTAATGTGGTAAAACCAGTTTACGAGAAACATGATAGTCCAACTATGTCCGACATGGGTTATGACTCCATTTTTATTTAACAAAAGAATTAAATTCTTTTGATAAATGGTTTTTAGTAACTTTCTCTGAAAAAGAAAGAAAAGATTGGACAAAGAAATATAATTGGTATAAATCAAATAGTGATGAAGGTCTTAAAGACTTTCCAGACTACATGAAGTCTATATGCAGGATTAAAGGAATAAAATTCCTTAAGTTAAATAATCCTCAATATTTAGAAACTTTAGAGTCTTCATATAAGACTTTTATTACTCCAAAGGGGGAAACTCTTAAAAGTGTTCATCTAGCTTCAGTCTCATATGAGATAGAGCCTAAGGTTAAGATTGAAATTAGTCCTTTTATAGCAGGTTCTGATGCAGTGGTAAAATAATCTAATTTCACTAATCTTAGTCTCCATACCATAGGAGAACAGCTTACGTGTATTGAAAATATGATTCCCAAACCTTCTCTTAAAGAGGGGAGAGAGGACAAGGTTATTATAAAACCAACCTCTAGTCAGAAGTTAAACTTCCAATTTAATAACACCCAAGAAAAATTAATAGAGGAAATTACAAAGAAACTTGCTGAAATTCCTGTTGATAAAAAACAAAAGCAAATTTCTCCTCTAATAAAGAAAATCGATGAAATCGATGAAACAGATAATAATTCTGAGTTAGGTACTGAAAACTCTGAAATGAGTTATTCTGAAATTGAAAATTTACAGTCTTTAATTCAAAATATGAAATTAGATAACACTGGTAAGGCCAGTAATCAGATACATAAAATTTATCAAACTAAAGAAGGTTCTGAAAAACCTTATTATCCCAGACCATCCCCAGTAAATCTATAGTATGAGGAGTTTAGACCCCCTATGCTATCTTTTGATGAAAGATCCATAGAAGAGTGGAATGTAGATGGCATGTCTGAATATCAAATAAAGAATGTTATTCAATACATGTTAATGCACGCCTCTGCTTCTAGAATTCACGGCAATAGTGATAAAGTTATTGCTGAAGCTATTGTCGCCGGATTTACAGGCCAACTTAAAGGTTGGTGGGATTTGTGTTTAAACATAGAAGCTAAGAATAATATTCTTAACGCCGTCAAAATTGAAGGAAATCAGCCTGTTCCCGATTCCGTCAATGTGTTAATTTACACCTTGATCCTACATTTTCTAGGATCAACTTCTTTATTCTTTGAGCAAACTACAGAGCAGCTCATGAATTTGCTCTGTAGGGATCTCTCTGAGTTTAAATGTTACAAAGATGTGTTCTTTCGTGCTGTATACACTAGAGATGATTGTAATCAGGATTTCTGGAAAGAGAAGTTCATTTCCGGACTCCATAGATTATTTGCTGATAGAGTAAAGGAAAGAATTAGGAATAAATTGGGAGGAACTATCCCATATAACAACTTAATCTATGGAGAAATTTCTGCTGAAATTATCTCGGAAGGTATGTTGTTATGTAATGAATTAAAAATTCATAAACAAATGAAGTCTGAGAAAATGTCAGGAAAAAGAATTCTTGACAATTTCTGTGAACAGTTAGGTTATAATCCTATTAAGAGATCTAAAAGATCTGTTCAAAAGATTAAGAAAGATTTTAAGTATGATCGTAAAACTAATCAGAAATCTTACAGAATTCCTAAAAGGAAAACTTTCAAAAGGAAATCCTTAAAAGATAAAGCTCCAAAAGGGTCAACTAAAACTGTTGTCTGTTACAAATGTGGCAAGATAGGACATTATTCTAATAAATGTCGTGTAAAACAGCAAATTAGGTCTTTATCTATAGATCAAGGTCTGAAAGGCTCTCTTGAAAAAATCATGCTAATAGAGTCTAACTCAGAAAAGGAAGACTATATAATTGATAATATAGATGATGATACTTCTGAATCAAATTCAGATAGTAGTCCAGAATGTGATGGTCATTGCGACTATTACAAATCACTATGTTCATTAAATGGACTAATGGTTCTTACTAAAAGTGAGGACTCTTTATTAACCCTGATCAAACAAATCCAAGATCCTTCTAAAAGAAGATTAAATTTAGAACAGTATTTAGAGTTGATTAAAAATCAATGGTCAAACGAAGTCAGTACTTCTAGATCTACTAAAGTGGAGAAAAAACTAGAAGAAAAAACTGCTGCTTATGATTTGAAAGAAATATTAGGCAGGTTCAAAACTCTTAAAGAGAAAGAACCTACAGTTAATGATTTAAAATCAGAAATTAATGACCTGAAAAAAGAGATAAAATATCTGAAAGATAGAGTTCTAATTCTAGAATCTACACACAAAGAAAGTGATAGTTGTGATGAAGAGGAAATTTCAGAAGAATTATTACAACAACTGGAAGATTCTAAAGCTATCAAAGAATTAAAAATTCCTACTCCAGAAACTAAAAGTTTCAAATATATTGATTTAATTAATAGAGTTGTCACTTATAAGTGGCATACAAAGATTACTTTAGTCGTCAACAAGGAATTTGTTATCACAACCATTGCTCTTATAGACTCTGGTGCAGATTTAAATTGTATTAATGAAGGACTGATTCCTTCAAAATATTTCAGTAAAACTTTAGAAGAATTGCATACTGCTAATGGTGAAAAACTGGCAGTCAACTTCAAGTTGAATAATGCAGCAATCTGTAATAAAGGATTATGTTTAGAGATACCATTTATAATGGTTAAAAATTTAAATCAGACGGTTATACTAGGAAATCCTTTCCTTCACAGTCTATTTCCTATTAAGGAGATCTCTGAAAGAGGCATTAGTACAGATATTTTGGGAAGAGAGATACTTTTTAAATTCTTATCTCAACCTAAAGCTAAAAGCTTAAATATTCTTAAGACAAATATTCTCAACAAAGAGAAATTTATCAATTCCTTAAAGGAAGAAGTTAGTTTTAATGTTTTAAAAACTAAAATTGAAAACCCCGATTTGCAAAAGCAAATCACCAAACTATAGCAATTAATGGTAAAAGAAATATGTTCTGACATTCCAACAGCGTTTTGGAATAGAAAGAAACATATCGTCTCTTTACCATACGAACCAGATTTTAATGAAAGGTTTATTCCAACCAAAGCTAGGCCTATTGCTATGTCTTCAAGACATTTAGAAATCTGTAAAATAGAAATCAATGATCTCTTAGATAAAGGTTTAATTAGAAAAAGCTCTAGTCCCTGGAGCTGTCCAGCCTTTTACGTTGAAAACGTTGTTGAACTCGAAAGAGGAGTTCCTAGGCTAGTCATAAATTACAAGCCTCTTAATAAGGCCATTAGATGGATAAGATATCCACTTCCTAATAAAAGGGATCTTTTAAACAGACTTTTTGAAGCTAAGATCTTCTCTAAGTTTGACGTGAAGTCTGGTTTTTGGCAAATTCAAATTGACGAAAATGATAAGTTTAAAAATGCTTTTACTGTTCCCTTTGGTCATTATGAATGGAATATCATGCCTTTCGAGCTTAAAAATGCCCCTTCTGAATACCAAAAAATCATGAATGACATTTTTAATGCTTATTCATCATTTTCTATTGTATATATTGATGATTTTCTCATATTCTCAAAGAATATTGAGCAACATTTTAAACATTTGAAAATCTTTCTAAACATTGTTAAAAACAATGGTTTAGTAGTTTCTGCTAGAAAGATAAAACTCTTTCAAACAAATGTTAGATTTCTAGGTCATACCATAGAAAATGGTACTTGTATCCCAATTAGTAGGGCAATAGAATTTGATGATAAGTTTCCTGATGAAATCAGAGATAAAAAACAATTACAAAGATTTCTAGGCAGTTTAAATTATATAGCAGACTTTTATAAAGATCTGGCATTTGATGCAAAACCTTTATTTGAAAGGTTAAGGAAAAATATTCCTGAATGAACTGAAAATCATACTCTAGCAGTAAAGCGAATAAAATCTCGCGTCAAGGTTATACCTTATTTAGCCATTCCCCATCCCGATGAATTTAAAATTGTTGAAACAGATGCTTCAGACTTAGGATATGGTGGAATTCTTAAGCAAAGGATCAATGAAATTGAATCCTTAGTCCGATTCACAAGTGGGGTATGGGTAGGAGCTAGAAAAAATTACTCCACAATCAAGAAAGAAATGCTTTCTATTGTTTTATGTATACAAAAGTTTGAATTTGATTTAATAAATAAAAATTTCCTGTTAAGGATAGATTGCAAAAGTGCAAAAGGAATTCTAGTTAAAGATGTTAAAAACATCGCTTCTAAACAAATATTTGCTAGATGGCAGGCCATATTGTCTGTATTTGAATTTGATATAGAATTTATCAGTGGAGATAAAAACTACCTTCCAGATTTTCTAACCAGAGAATTTATTGCAGGAAATGAATTCAAAGGCTAACAAGATGAACCTTAAACAGTTTGAGGGAAGTAGCAGCCAAGGGTTTCAAAGACCAGTCTCTCAAAGATATCAAAGGTCTTTGCCTCAAAGGTCTGATAAGAAAAAGCAAACAATTGACAATCTATCTGCTGAAAGCAGAAATGATGAATATGATCAAGATGCTTATCAACTAGCATTGAAACCTGATACTTTGAAGGAAGAAATCTTTCCCTTCATCCCAATTACTACTCAGAGAATATGTCCTATTGAAAACAGGCATGCTAATTTAAAAATTCATGAATTAGCATTATTTTATACAAGGAATCACACTACGGTTCCTTATCTCCCAAGGGATTGTGGGTTTTATCTCACTATCCTGGAAGAGACAGGTTTAATAAAATTTGAACCAATGTCCAGGACTAACTCCGAATGGGCATTTGCAAAATTTACGATACTAAAAGTATTGCCCCTAGAAGAATGGGATAGGGATTTTTTTACCCTTAAAAGGAGTAAAGAGGTAGCTTATAGATATTTTGATTATGTAGATGCTTGGCAACAAGCACTGCTTTACAATAAAAGCCTTGGCAGATTCAGCTGGTTTCTGCAGTCTCAATTGGTAAAACCAATTAGATCTTTTCTAAACTGGTTCCATAATTGGTTCTAAAATTGGGGTCTTTTCCCAATTTGTCTACCTAAAAGGGTTAGGGAAATTTTTAATCAGTTTTCTAACTATAATAATAACTGCGAAACAGCAAGGCTATAATTTGCGGTCTTTATAGAGTTCCATGGATCTTGAAATGGGACTATATCATTTCTTATAGAAATGAATCAGAATATTTCCAAGCACCAAGCAATGAAATTGCTGTCCCCTGGCTCACCAGAAGAATTTCTATGAAATGGTGGGACAAATTTGAATTTTTTGAGAAACCCTCAGTCTACTCATCTGAAAATTTAATAAAGTTAGAAAACTCTTTAGATTGGAGTAAACTGGAGCCTTCTGCTCCATTACTTTTTAAAGATCTCCTTTCTCGGATGACTGAAGAAGAGCTGAAAGCTCAAATGGTCGAATTTCTTAAGACCAAGGCTAAAAGCCTCCTGTCCAAACAAAATCCAAAGGAATCATTATTCTGGACAGTCCTAAAAGGAAGAGTAATGAAGCGTCTCCAATGGAGACTTCTCCAAATAAAAAGGAGAAATCAGAAGCCTCGGCGTCATCTGCTAAAGGCAAAGGAAAGGCTGAAGACAACAGTAAACCAATTGTCTCCAACCCTTTTGATCAGCTGCACCAGGATGCTCAGAACCCAGATGATGGAATCCTGGATGTTGATGACCTGCCTATAGGAGACATTAAAGACTTGCTCTAGGCTTCAATGTGATTCTGATAAAGGATGTTGCTTAAAGGCAAGGGTTCATGGTTATACAAAAGTTTACCGGTCCAACCGTACGAATCAACCGGTTCTACCACTCGAAGAAATCGGTTAAACCGGTCAAAAATTCTATATAAGGCGAAATGCTGCCCAAATCACAGCATTCGAAACATTTTCTTAAATTTTAGAGAGAGAAGCTCTCGAACACCGGCAGTCTCCGACCGCCGTATTTACTATTCCGGCATATTTTCCGGCACCTGTAAACTTCTAAAAGACTTAAATTTTCTTTATTTTCTTTTCTTTGTTTATGTAATTTCTTCTGTATTAATTTGTAAATCTTAATATGTTCAATTAATTAATTATATATATATATATATTATTTTTTAAAAGTTATTCCTCGTAAAACAATTATCAGTAATTTGCAATTAGAAAATATTGGAAAATGTTCATGTTCATTAAAATCGAAATAATTGACCGAATCGATCGAATTAAATATTTTAGTCCGGTTCGATTACAACTTTTACTTCGGTTCGATTCGATTTATATTTTTTAAGTTTTTCAGTCTTTGATTTATTCGGTTCGGTTTAATTATTGATCGAACCGGCCGATGAATACCCTTAATTATTATACCAATTGATCTACCATTTATTTGTGTCTAGCTTTATCATTTTTAATAATAATTAAAACTTAAAAGAATTGGATTCCGACTATAGACCCTAGATAATGGCACTTACTGCCTACTCATCAGAGCTGACCCTAATAACACTATCTGCATCCATGTAATTGATAGCAGTTTTTTCTCTTTTGGCTCTCTGTAATATAAATATTAATTTGAATGAATTATAAGTTGAAAAGAAAACAGTTTAACTCAACTACAAAACAAACCGAACTATAATTTTAAGCAACAAAGATTCAAGTACATTAGAAAGAAAAAAGAAGAAAACAGTGAGCAACAGTAAACAGACATATAAGTAATAACTCCAACATAAATAATGAAAATCATTTAAGAGCAAATTAACTAGAAATTTACACATCAACTCAAATATGAAATAAAAGGTCGGTGAGGATTGTTGACCATAATGCGGAGGCGGCGGCTCACCCACTAATAATTCCGCGAATCCAGACACTCTAGCTTTCACACTTTCAATCACCACCTCCCACGCACCCTAGCTCTATTCATTCGCCCTTCACTAGGGCCCACAAAACTGAATATCTATTTCAATTTATTAGTACTACTAATTATGTTTAGCTATTGCCTATTCCCATGTTTTTTAAATTGAATGATTCCTAAACATATTTAGCAGCCGTACTGCATTACATTTTCATGCCTTCAGTTTTTCATTTTTACTCAATTAATATTATATACACATCACATTAACAATATCAAATATTAACAAAAACATTACTAAAGATAATCTGCAGAAAACTGCAGATGCTAATATTTAGAAGCTGAAAAAAATACTATCAAACTTTAACCTTCATTCCACATATAAACATCTACATTATTATCGTTTCCACTGCTCTAATTTAAAAATGTAGAAAAAATATATACATTTATAGCTCCATCTTTAAACCTCTAAAGCCCCAAATTGACCCCAAAACTTATGTATAAACACTCTCACTTTTTTATAAATATGAAAACACCCTATTCTTCTTTGACACTGCAAAGAAACATTATTGCCATTTCTAACTTAATGCTGCTGCTTCTATGTACAGAATTACTAGGTATACTAAACCTCCCATACTGGGTCCCCTCAAGGAAAGGGGAGCCAAATATTGGGTTAGTAAAAGACTCAATTTGCTGGGCTCGTTTTCTTAATTAATTAAACCATGTTCTACCATATAGTTAATAGTATTCTAACATTAGTCCCCCCATCGGGGCACGGTGAGGAATTCCCTTTCTTCTTTTAGCTGTTCGGTAACTAACCGATGTAGGTGGCGGTGTAGACGGCGAGAAGCTTTGAGCTTTGTTGTCGCTAATGTTGTTGTTGTTGTTGTTGATGATGTTCTTGTAGCCGCCATGGCTGCTGCTGCTGCTGCTGTATGAATCCTCTGAATCAGACATCATTGCTGTCTGTTGTTTCTTCTTTCTCTGAAAATTCTTTGATGTCCCAACAATCTGTTATTTGTGATTGCAATTTCATTAGAATAAATTACTCTAATTATCAAATTAAGTTTTATGCATACAATTAGGACAACTAATCCAACAATCATATATAGGTCTATACCCTGAAAATCATATGATTAAACCCATCTCCTATGAAATATCCAAGTCAACAAGAAATAAACAGAAATGTGTCAATCCATATATCTAATTCTACTCCTTCACGCTAGTAATTAGTCTAAGAAAAATTAATAGGAAAAAATCCATCCTCAGAGCCATGATTTTTTGCATTGGCACCTAAATCACTTAATTTACAACATTTTAGTCTCGATCAAAAGTCAAACTTTCCATACACTTGCAGAACAAGAACAGATTGCTATTTTCACTGACATTTTCCAGCAGAGAAGCATAAAAAAAATAAGACAAGTAACAAGGGCAATTAGACAAATACCTCACAGCCAATGGATCAGAAAAGAAATAAAACAAGTAAGAGGGGGAATTGCAGAAATACCTTGCAGCCCAGGGAGCAGAAACGGAAGGAATCAAGGAGGCTGCGGTCACAGACCTCACAGGTGTTGGTGACCCCTTTTCCAGGCCTAGGCTGAGGCCTTTCATTCAAGAACACAACTCTAGCACTGTTGATTACATAAGTCTGGACACCAGAAATGTCAAGAACTTTTTGAATCTCAGAAACCCTAATCACATCATGGTATGAGGATCTCCTAATCTGCCATTCACAAAAAACAGAGTTTACAGAGTGTTATTATTGAAACTTGAAGTCAAATGCAATTCAAATTTGGGCATTCATCGACTCCTTTTTGTTTTCCAAGTCAATAGTACAATGCCAAAAAAAATTAGCAAAAAGCTTGATAATGTAAAAGCAAATCGAGAAATTGTACAAAAGCTGCTTGAAAAAGCAGACTAGTTTCACCAAAAGGCAATCAAAATCTCGAAAGGAGAAACCCAATTTTCGAGATTCCAAATGCCGTAAAAGGATCCAAAAAATGAGAATCTCAAGGTCAAATTAAACTAGAAAACGAAAACCACACCTGAATAGCGCGATGTTCCTTATGGTAGGCAAGGCAGAGAGAACAGATAGCGCCATTCATACAATCCAAACAGTACATATTGCATTCACTCTTGTGAGAATCAGCGTGTAGCTTGCATTGAACAAAAAACCTCTCTGTTAAAAGAGGTTTCAGCCATGGCGGCCACCTGTTTTCTCCATCCTCCAGTCCTCCAGCTCCCTACAGACATTTAACACTGTTTCATTAACAAAAAATCGATACAATCAGTAAAAAACGAAATCGCCATTGATACATACCATGATTCTCCTGTTCCCAGGTTTGAATGAGGTATCCTGATTTTCGATCGCCAGTTTGAATAGATTAAATTAAAATTGAATATGAATATCAACTTATATTAGCTGAGATTGAAGTAAAAGAGAAATAAAGGAGGGAAAATGGAAAGGAAAAAGATAGAAGGCGGCTGAAAAATATGGTTTTGTTTTGAAGAAGAAGAAGAAAATAGGAGTGGGAAAGAAATAAAGAAGGGTTCGTTCTTATCTTCAAAAAGTCTTTATCCGAGCCTGATTCCGAACCCGAGCCTAGTAGATAAGCTGAAAGATGCGTTGGGTGCAAGGAACTCGCCTCCTTCTTTCCTTTTTAATTTCCCTTTCATTTTCATTACATTTGCATTATGCTTTCCTATTTCATTCCACTTGGTTTTTTGGTCTTTTCACCTTTATTTGAAATTGTTTTTTGTTGCCACTCATTATTGTAGTGATTAACAATGTTTTCTTAATTATATGACCAGTTTTTTAATTGTTTTTAGATGCTTCAACCCTTTTGTTTTTGCACTTTGGTCCTCTTCTCTATTCATTTCCTTAACTTCACATTTATCATTATAATAGATAGTATTAAATTTTCAACTAACCAGATAATTTACATATAGACAGTAAGATCATTTGAAAATATTGATCAAAAAAAAAGATCATTTGAAAAGATATTACCTTCTACCTATTTCATAAATGTACATTATAGATTTAATTGTTATCATGAATGTCGAGATTTGGATTCTTTAATTGAGAAATTATAAAATTGTACATTTTAGTCAATCTAAACTATTTAGATAATTTTGATGGTTGAAATTTAATTGCATTGCGGACCCACAAACCGCTAAAACTCAATCTCAACCATTAAAATTCAGTAAATAATTCAGATCGACTTAAATGTATAACTTTATTATTTCTCAACTTTAAGAGAATCCAAATCTCGTAACCAAATTTGATCCATACCATTAAATGTTTTAGGTAATTTCTCATTTTACATTACTATAATTAATAGTATGTGCTAAATTGTAAATACAGAAAAATAAAAGGAGTTGGATTGCTTTTTTCGTTTAAACAATAATTTAATTATTGTGCAGTGTAGTGTAATGGAGGTAGTGGGCATCTTTGTTGTGGATAAACGTCTCATGTCAATTTTTTTGTTAAATGTCTATAATGTCATTATTCATTCATAAAATTAATACATTAATTAATTAATTAATTAATTGTGAAATTTTGAGGTGTGTGCTCTTTCTTTATCTTAATCTTATAATGACAAATTTGGGCATGAGTTTGGTTTTCTAGTTCAATTATGTATTGGTGTTATAAGTTTGACAAATCTTTCCAAAATATCTACTCCTAGTTTCTATCAAAATAAATACAGTCAAATAAAGATAAAATTAAATTTGTATCTAACTCTGTAGAAAGTACCAATAAAATTTTATGGTTGACTTTGATAATATATATTAATTTAGTGAAAAATAGTAATTTTTGAAAAATAATTTGAATCTATTATAAAAAATAATTTGAATCTATTGTCAGAAAGTAACTAATTGAACATTTTAATGTTGTCGTATAAGTTCAAAATATATTCATATAAGTTTTCTGGATTAATATGAAAAATAATTGCACAGTTTATTATTTTCTTAGTACATCAATTGTGTCATATTTTCACTTTGGCATGTTTCAAAAAATATAAAAAAATTTAATTGTAATTATATTAATAGATGGATTATGACGAGACTTCGGACTTGGTTCAAATCACTTGTATCAAGCTCACAACACCATCGATTCATCTAACTACTATTCCACATTGTTGTTCATATATTTTTCAATATGTATGACGGGACGTTTAAAAAAATGTCAAAAGCATATGTATGGCTGAAGTTATATGAATTTTATGATTATATAGCATGTGAAATAGAAGCCCATATTGATGAAATGTCATTAGTTTTAAAAGTAGATAATGTTTATATAAAAAGAGTCATACTAAATTTTCTATTTCCTCTATAATTGTATAATTAAATAATAAAAAATGCTCAATTGTAAGTTTGTTTAAATATTAAATATTAAAATATTAATTAATTTGATGAGTTAGTAATTTATTTAATTGTCTATATGTAAAAAATTAAATAAATAATATCTAATATTTATTGTATCGCTTCATATAAAAAGGATAAAATAAATAAGGTAGTGTAAAATTAATTTTTAATTAATTTTTTATTTTTATCTATATGATTTGGCACCAGGGCTTTACATTAATTAATAGTCAGTTTAAAAACATACTATGTTTTATTCATTCCATTGAAGAAAAAAAGGGAGTATAGGTAATGGGTTGGTCGCCACTACATTTTAAAAGTAGTGTAAATTGGTGGGTTGGTTCATCTCTAAAATTGCTAAAATATGGTTCAATTTTTTGAAATATTGTTTTTTATTATCTATTTAGTTCACTGAAATTTTACTTCAATTTTATCTAGATCTGATCTGAGTCATACACCTAATTATGATGGGTGAGTCTCTGAATGATAATTTTTTATATTCATTAGAACTCGAATTCAAAACCTTACTTAAATGATAATAAATTACTTATCATTTAAACTAATGATATTGAAATATTACTTTTTAAAATCGTATTAGTTTTACCCAAATATGTTAAAGTGATTGAAATTATATATTAGAAACGCCTATTTCGTTACATAAAAAACTATACAGGACTATATATTTTATTTTAGCAATTTATTAGAAGCAGTTAATGATTGCAGCAAAAAAAACCCAAAAAATATGATTAAAGCCTACGTACCCTATTGAATTAGCTGTTTAATGATTAAATGAGATACTCAATATGCACTTTAGCTGTTTAATCATATGAACTTTAGCTTAAATTTTTATATACAGAAAATGTTTATTCTATAATTTCTGACATATTATATTAGCTTAGTTTTTGCCTCAACTTTATTGGTACCTTTGAGTCCCAATTACTTGTATTTTTGTGAGAATTTCAATTTTTATTTTTGCTTTTCATGGAAAATTTCAAATTTATTTGATAATTGCATAAGACAATAATTAAATTTTTTTTGGATTAGTATATGACCAATTAGATTCTTAAAAAAGAAGAGACCAATGTCTAATGAGTTAAGTGATCCGTTTTGTACTATATATGAGTAATCAAGTTAACTCTTTTATAAAAAGTTGAATCTTTCATAAAAAAAAAAAGTTGTATCCACGTGTATAATAAGGATATTTGTTTAATAAATATCTTTTTATATAGATATTATATATTCAACTAATACTTCTATATTTTCATATAAAAGTTATCATACATAGGAGTATTAGTCATTTGTATTAATCCAATATATGATAACTCTCTTACTTTTATAGTTCAAACTAATCTCTAATATGCAGTTTTAGAACGCTTTTTGTTCGAAATTGAGCTCTATACAGTAAAAATACTTTAATGTAAATAATTTATTTGTTGATAAATAGATTTTATACTAAAGTCTTAGTTTATACTCAAACTGAGCCTCTAAAGATTCTAAGAAAAAAAATTTTATTTAAAATAAGCACAATTGACAAATTTTATAAAAAATATATATTATTTGGTAGCTTTTTTCACTAAACGTCATTATAAATAAATAAGTTTGTATAAAAAGGAACAAGAAAATACAATAACGACGATCAACCACACAACTATAAGTTCAAGCTGTCAAACGATACATATTAAACAAATATCCTTACTTCTTTTATTTCATTCGGTTTTAAAAATTAGTCGCTTTAAAAATTTTACTTTGGTTCCTTTTAATTGTCATTTTAGAATGGCAAATGCAATTTTATAAATTTTTTATCTAATTTACCCTTATATTAATTAGAAAATAGTATAGGTAATAATAAAATTATAAAGTGATAATTAAGAAGAAAGAGAATTTCATCAAAGATATATTAGTCATTTTATGAAGTATTAAATTTTTATTAATTTGATAAAAAATCTAAAAGCGACTAATTTTTAGAACTGGAGAGAATAGTACTTTAATGCATCATCATGATCAGTTAGTTTCAATATGCAAAAAGAATAGTTGAGCTACAATCAGGTATACTTATCAACTTTCAAGGTGAGTTTTGGTTTGCTCAAACTCGGCTTACTTACATATTCGATGAAAAAATTGTATTTACGAATAATTTATTTAGGTTGTGTTCTCTTGAACTTCAAATAAAAAAACAAGTTCACTTTAATATTCTTCGTATCGATATTGTTCAATTAAGCTCTACACAGTTATAAGTTTACATATTGCAATAACTTAATTCATACTCACAAAAAATTTAAGCTAACAAGCCATACAAATCGAGCTAAAGCATACTTGTTCTTTATTAAGCATAACTCCGAATTGATCAATAAGCCACAAATTGGCAACGTAACATATGTGAAAGTCATATGCCATCAACTAATTTGACTCTATTAATTTATTTTTTTATGTAAGACATGAACTCTACGATATAATAAAAAGTGAAAACAGTTATATTTTATACTTTGTGTATATTTTTCTACGGTTCTTTAAAGTTAAATTGACGACGAAGTTGAAATTTAGGTTAAAATTAAATTTGTGGTTGAGATTGGAGTTTACAAGTCCTAAATCGGTGTTATGTAATTTTTTCTGAGTACTTAATAAGTTAATAACACAAAGCCAACACTTTTTTTATTTCAAATATTGCAGAAGACAAAATGACTTGTTTTTTTTAAAAGAAAGGTTGTTATTTCTTTATCTTATAGTAATTTTTTGGATATAGATGTTCACAACATTTTTCAAAATATAAATTTTGGTAAACCAAATAGTCTTAAAATATGTACATTGTCCTCATCATTTAATCCGGTAGGGGCTGCAACTTCAAGATTAGGGACTAGGATTGGCGTTGTTGGACCCCTTCATTTGGGAGCTATATTGCCTAAAATGTAGGGTTTGTGGCAAGGGATAGAGTTATGTAATATATTTTTAGCTGTATGGTCACAACATAAATATTTCATTGAATACCATTATGGATTAATTTCAACTAAACTATTTTTATAAACTAAAAGTTTGGTGTAAAAGTGGTTAATTTTATTAATTATATTCCATGATTTCCCATTTTCCTTTTTAAGTACTTTTTCTTTTGCTAATTTTTTAACTTTTGCTTGCATATGAAAGTTAAGAAGAATAAATTTTTTTGTCTTAATATTTATTTACTTATCTTTAAAATTTAAATTTATTTGTACATTAACACAGCCCCATAAATGTTTGGATTCGCCACTATCTAACCTACCGACAAAGAGGAGAATGAATGAGATTAAGATAATGATTATCCTAGAGTGATTATTGATATTTAAAGAAATGAACCCCTCGTTCAACTCAATCAGTTAATAGTTAGTTAAAAAAATAATTTTTTGATTGAAGAACAGTGATTACTTTAGATTCTAATTATTTATGTGGTTTATCAACAGTATGGATGTTTTAAGTAATCTTTAATTTAATGTAGTTGAAATGAATTCAACTAAATTAAGTGTGAATTTATAATTAATCGGGCAACAGATGAGCCAGAACTGTTGACTAACCATCAAGAAAAGAGTCAACACATAACAATAAAGATGGGGGTTGAAATTGAAAAGGTTAAGAGAAAGGAGGGTTAAAATGGAGTCAAAGTAAACTATAAAGGGAGGGCCGAGTCACGGCACACCACTTATGACCCATTGTGTTTGTTTTCTGCACTCTCATTGGCCCTTTTCTTTCAAAAAAAATTAAAATATAAGTTTTTTTTTATAAAATACTGAGTCTTGTTGCGTAGAAAAATATCCTCTATGGTAGGCGGACTTGATCGAGGTCGGGTCAGATTTATTAGATTTTTTAATAAAAAATATTAATTTAAATTTACAATTTAAAAAATTAAAATATGAAAATTTATAAAAAAATATTTAATATAATATAATATATTAAAATAAATATATATATATTTTTTGTCAAATTGAACTTAGTATTTATATAAAAACTAACTCCGGAGCATAGAATTTCGGACTTTTACAGATTCAGGCTTGAGCCGGATTTTGAAATAAAACGAGTGTCAAAGTCTAACCCATTTTAGAGGGCTCGGACTGGACTCGATGAGTAACTCAACCTACGAATAAATCTAATTTATTTAGACTGTGTACTAGTGTTATAAATTGGATCCGACCCTATACTTCTTTAGAATTGTGTATTAAATGTTTTTTCCTAAATAGAAGAATTCATATTTTTTATACACTATAAGAAAAAGTTTATGAACTCGTAATGACTGTTGACTCACAGTTCCTCAATGCTACGGTGCCTTTATTTTTGTAATTGCAGTATTAGCATTATATGGGGCCCACCTTGCTTCTTTTTAGTTTGGCCAGCCCCCACATTCTTTTCTAAAACTCACGCTCACGTTTTGTAAATTCAGCCTCAATTTTATGCAGAATCTTTTTTGGATAAATGATTTCATTCACACATTTTTATTTATTCCTAAATTTGGCAAGGAGTGCTTCTTAAGAAAATACTCTCTGAGTGCCGTATTTGATTCATAATTTTTCAGTTTTCTCGCTTTTGTGTTGTTGCTAGGCTGTTCAAATAATCGACTAAATTTAGTTTATTTAGTTCAATTTTTTATCTAAATGATTCAATTTTAATTGTAAATTTTATATGTCGTAACTGAGAAATAACATACACAATAAAATCAATTAATTAATTCAAATTTTTCTTAAATATTATATTACATTAATCTACAAAATATTAAAACTATTTATTCTGCTTGTAAGACTAATATTTCTTTTGTTCCTTTTCTTAATTGGAATTTATATTTATGAACTATATATGAATTCTAGTAACATAATGTGTTTTATCCATCATTATATTATTTATTTAAATTATTTCAACGCTGGGTCATAGTAATTTCATTACAATTTATTGAGAATTTAAGATATGTGTTAATTTATGTGTATGACGAAGAAAGTAGTGAGTGTATACTAACAACACAAAATATATTTCAAAAAAATAACAATAAGCAATTATATGAATGATTCAGTTAGGTAAATCGAGTCGATTACTTCGGTTTGATTTGATTTTTTATTTTTTAATCAATTCATATTTCAGTGTATTCAGTTCTGAACATTCCTGACTGTTGCCTTTTTAATAAAAAAAACAATAAATATTTAGCCTATACTTAAGCTTTATTTATGCACAATCAAAAAAGAAGGATAATTCCTAAGCACAGGAGAAAGGCGCAACTAGGGAAGAACATTGTTTGGTTAAAGAATCGGATTAAATCAAATAAATTAAAAATTAAATAATAAAATTTTAATAACCTAATACTGAACATAATAGAAATGTGTTTCGATCCAAACCCAACCTAAATATGTAGGTTCAAACCAAATTTTCATTTTATGTTAAAAGGTAACTGTGATTTGGTCTCAATTCCCAAAATTTGATTATATTGTTAACCTGAGCGCTATTATTTTATAAATATAATGTATTAACCAAGAATCAATCAATAAGTCTAATCTTAATTTTTTAAATAAAATAAATCATATAAATCAATCTTTTAAATAAAAAAATAAAAAAATAATTATAACATTAATAATAATAAAACATAAATATAAATATAAATATTTAATGTTCACCATTAATTAGGCTTTAGAATAATTTTCTATGATTTTTTACATATAATAATTATAACATTATTTTTTATAGAAAGGAGAATTTTGAAAGAGCCAATGATTAATATTTGGTCATCATCATTCATTCATCATGTGTGTATCAATTGTACCAATTTCAATTGGCATTATATCATTAATTTATGATTAAACAAAATAAAAACTTTCAATGTTATTACTTAACTTTCAATGTTAAGTATTAGGCTTCTAGTACGAGATTCCCTATATTTTTTAACATATATTTATATATTATCCTAGTTCGCTTTAATTCTTGATTTTTTTGCTTTTTTTCCAAATAAGCAAAATATTAGAATCAAACACCAAATCTATTAAGTTTACTTCAGTTTGATTCGGTTTGATTCGATTCAATTATAAGGTTTGGTTCGATCAATTAGGTTTCTTGCTCTCCTCTAAGGACAACCACCTCACACTTATAAACTACGACCTTCATTTCCAAAAATTTGTCATGAATTATCAAAACCAATTAAATATTTATTACATTGTTAAAACGACTAATTTATCTTTTAAACTTTATGCAAAAACTTTATTCTTTCTTATTTATTATTCATAATCAATTATTGCTTTCTGAATTAATATAAGGGTAAATTAGTAAAAATATATAAAAATACATTAATATCTCAAAATGATAAATTTTTAGAAAAAATAAAGCTAAAACGACAAATTTTTAATAATGGAGAAAGTAAAATTATTGTAAAAGGCCCTTTTAGTTATTATATTAATTTTGTTTTAGATTATAAAATTAAAAAATAAAAATTTTAAAAAACTTGTACACAACTTTTATGTGTCTAACAATAAATCATTTATCCCTCCTTCCTTCAATTCTCTTCCACAAATAGATTCCTATCCATTCTTCAAAATTTAAACCACGCTAACTATTCATGTAGTTATGATTGTCCTTATCTTTCAAAATCTTAACATCATTCAATCTTCTAAAAACATTACTAATTTAATTTTGAATCGTATCATTCACCTATAAATAATATTTTTATATTTTTATATTTATCTTCAAACTTTATATCGGGTGCTAAGTATTTAGTATCTAATGTAATTTTTAGAATTGTAATGTAGAATTTTATTTCTTTCTTTGATCTTCCATAAAGTGTAATAATTAAATAAGATTTACTTATTGTAATTTTAAATTTTCACTTATAAAGATAGATTCAATTATTTATTTCCCTCATAGTCCACTAACGAGTTGGAAAGGTGTCTGGGTATCCCCTATAAAGCTACAGGGTACTTAGATAAACAAATAATTAAAATAAAGGGAAATATAAGTAAATATTATTTTTATATGATTTTTTTATTTGTTTAACTATTTTTTTTTAGTTTTTTTTTTATCATTTTTTAGATTTTTGTTATTCTCTTTGTCATAATTCTCTATTCTCCTTGTAATAATATTTTCTCTCATATTTAATTTGAATTTTGTAATTTAAAACGATTATTACTCATAAATCGTTAATTTTTTTGACATGAGCCTTTAGAATATTTTGTTTGTCTTATTTTTATCATTAAAATGACATCCATTGTGAATATTTTTGGAGCAAAAAAAATTATCGCAACCTTATATAAGTTTTTTACGACCTTTATACCAGGTATAAGAGCTTTTTTTGCTTTAAAGAGAACAATGTTGCTCATGTTTTATGTTATTTACCGAGAAATAAATGGAAAACTGGTGCTGTAAAGGTATTATATCACTCTTATATCAGGTATAAGAAATTGCGAAAAAGTAGTAAAACTGATATAAGACTGCGATAATTTTTTTGCTCAAAAAATATTTAATATGGATTTTATTTTAAAGAAAAAAATAAGAAAAAAATATTTGAAATGCTCGTAAAAATTAACGGTTTATGAGATCCAATCATTTTTAAGTTATAAAAATCAAATTAATTAAGAGAGAGAAAGTTGTTACTATAAGGAATCTTATATTCGGGTAAAAAGCATAATTTTAAAATTAAAATATTATAATTAAGAAAGAACATTGTAATTAAGAAAAGTGAATTTGTTATGGTGGTATTTATAAAATAGGAAGCCTTTGTATTTTGGCAAGTTGCCCTAAAATAATCGGAATTCAAATATTATTATTTTTTGGATCATTTATGTGCATTTAGACCTCGTTTGTTTCCATGAAAATATTGTGTAAGAGAAAATATTTTACAGAAATATTTTTTTTGTGTGTTTGATTACAACACTGAAAAATATTTTCTGATGTTTGATTGCAATAATACAAAATATTTTTTGACCATAAATTTACGTATATTATACATATATATATATATATATTTATATTTACATATTTTAATTAAGATATTTGTTGGTCCTAGGGGGTGAATATGAGTCAGAGGGGTGATTGACTCCTTTTTGTCAACAAGCAAGTAATTTTTTTCAATAAATAGGAAAATTTCATTAATTACTGATATTTGAAATACATTTTGGTTGATACACAAATCAAACAAAATATCCTACCAAAATTAGAGGAACAAGATCTCACCAAATTGGGAGATAGAAAAAATCTACCACAAGAGCAAGAAAAACACATAAAGAAATAACAATTCTGCAACCTGTATTGTCTTAAACTACGCTTTATGTTATCGGAGATCCACAACCATAAGAACTCTAACTTACTCCATACCACCAAACATTTTTACAAATCTAGATCGATCTTGCTTAAAAGAGATAGATTAGGGTACCTAATATGAAAGATCAACATGTATCTTTGACTAGATTCAGATTGAGCGCAACCCAACGGTATAACTATCATAGTTGTATTGTGTAGAACCAGATCCACAATTGAAGAAGACGATCGCGTGGTAAAAGCTCAATAAAATATCAGATTTAGATTATTTCACACAAAAACTAACAAAAGATGAAAATAAAAAGAACAAACCTCAACAAAACTAGTGAGGAAGAGGAATTAAAACGCTCAAAGGAGGTTCTTCTTCCTTCCCAAGAAAGTTAGAGATTCAAACACTGCAATTTTATATTGGTTCAGACACTGCCTATCTCCAGTCCGTAGAGCGTCCGCTTCTGAGCTTTATTCCACTATAGTCAACTCCTTCTCAGGCGGATAAGCATTTACAATTGAAATTCTTACAGCCAAAAGTACCACCCTCTTCCTATTTCTAATTCCCTAATTCAATAACTAAATCACAACTTATCCCTAAGTTACATTTAGGTTACAATAAAACCCTAGCAACCACCTTGCTTAGTCTTTAAGAGTGGATTTAAAAGATTTTATTGATCTTTTACTTTTTGTTATCAAGAATCACTTTTACAACAGATTAGAAATTGATTGTTCTAAGCTTTCTGGATGATGACAAATTGATTTGAAAGAGTAGATTACTTTTGAGATTTTGCATATTAGAATGAGAAATTGCAATTCTTAATTAAAGCTTCAATACTTTTTCTCTTCGCTGGTAGGGACCTTGTAACACCCCTCTATAGGAAGTGCCACAGGTACTATAAATACCTAATGAATAACTCTACTCCATAATATAAAGTTCAATACTTATATATTTAATATGTACAAATACAAATATAATGTTTAAGACTCCAAATTATTTCTCAATGCTAATTATTCTCCAAATATTTCTCAATACCATTTTATATTTCTCACACTATCTAGTACATGCCATTATTCTACAAACCATAATATTACATTAAATTACAAATCCACCTCGAGTCTTTCCTTATTTGCTCTTCAAGCTGATCCACTTATTCCACTTTAGTCCAAGCTATCTACAAGTTCTCCACCTACGTGTAGAAAAAAAATTACATGCTAAGCAATTTGCTTAGTGGTATCCATAAAAGAAATATAACAACTTTGAACATTTTTAACACTTTAAAATAGAAACCAAGATTGTTCATTAGTCAAAAACAAATTAACCAACTTTATGTAACCAAATCACAAAACTTATATAATAATCCTTTCAAGTATAATCAAATTTGTATCCAATTTTTCCAAACACTTTAACCACATATTGCCTAAAGTAAACAAGTCCTGAATAACGGTAAAATGGATACGGGAGCAGACAAGCTCGAAGCTGAAGCTTCAAAATCAATATATCGGTCAAGCCCGAAGCCGAAGCTTCAATATATATATATATATCGGCCAAAGCCCGAAGCCAAAGCTTCAACTGTTTGTACAGTACTGTACCCCCTTTATTGGCGCCAATCTACCCTGACCCGTATTCTACTCGTTTAATAAGGGCAATAAATCAAAGAAACATCTTAAAATTGTTGGGAACAGACAGTCAAATTGAACATGCATAAGAGGCATGACGGAAATTCAAAATTTTGTCCCTGTCCCAGGAACTCCTATTAGTTGCATATAAATTAAATAAAGCCTTAACTAAATAATTCTCTACCTAGGTTAGCATGCTAAAGGACTAGGCATACCATAATTCCAAATTATATCCTAACATATTTATTTTATACTAAACATGTTATAACTCTAAGTTATAACCTAAGCATAAAATAAACTAAGCATGCAAAAATAACCTAAGCATAATTATTAACTCTAAAAACACTTAAAGAAAAAGACTTAATAATTAAAAGAGAAAGAAAAAGAACTTACTAGTTGAAGCGTGCTTTTGCAGGACCTTCTTGCACAAGCCTCCAATCGTAGGATAGCCTCTATCAGTATCCACACGAACCCCACCAACCAAAACCTCCCCAGGAGGAAGAACTAAGATGCCTCGAGTAGTTGCTAGACCACTCTAGAAGCCTCACCCAAAAATATAAACTAGCGGTGCCCGAATAAATTCAGGCTCCACAAAAATAACTTGTTCAAGTACCCGAGAGATTAATTATCTCGCTTAGGATTTATACTTTGAGCTTGGTACAATTTGAAAGGAAAAGAAATAGCCTATATATAGGCTTGGGGGAGCAAAAATGCTCCCCCTTTCATCGATGTGGGATGGGAGTACTCCCATCCCATTAATTAATATATATATATAGCGCATTTTTCGGCAATCGAACTTTGTACAAAATATTTCATACTTTTCGGTTCTAACTTGCCAATGCAAAATTCCTTTTAAATCCTTTCAAATAAATTTTTATTTTTGACTCTAATAAATTAGTTACCAGTCAAAATAAATAATTTTAGTCCAACCAAAATTGATCTAATCAATTATAATCTATTTATGACTCTAATTAATTAGTTATCGGTCAAAATAAATTCCTTGGTCTATCCAAAATTAATCTAATCAATTTTAACCAATTAAATAATAATCCAATTATTATTCATGTTATATTTTTGTAATAGAATATATCTATTAGTTCTTTACTTAGTCCGATGAAGGTCCAATGTGTGTGACCTTATAGGATTCCGAAGTATTGAGCTGTTAAGGCTTAACCAACCCTTGTTCTAATGGAACCATTGGCTCGATGCTCTAGACCGTGAATAGAACTCAATTACCTTAAATGACTGTAGTACGCCTCTAGCAAGGATCTACCATCCCCTATTACTCGGAACGTCATTTATGCTTATGACTTAATCCCGGTTAATGCAATAGTTATCCAGTGCGATAAATTCCTTCCATTCTTTAATATTAGTACCATCTAGTTTATTGGGTTCGGTTAAAGTGTTAACCCACTAATAGCAAGGTTGCTTCAACCTATCCCAGTTAATTACTTGTTACCGAAGTATATTGTCTTTTACCATAGTGTGTTTGACTAGAAACCATTTCTATCAAACACATACTCTGATCAGAGGTTTATGGCAATCATCACTTCAACAAGTGGCCAGGTACAACTCCTTAATATATCCGGAGCGATGGATTCTTTCCGACTACTCAGCCTACCAACGTGCTGTCATCACTATACCCGTAATCACCCATAGCACCCTAAATTAATGAGTGCATAGCAATGACCCAAAGTATAGCAATAGTACCACACAAGGCAACTAGCATCTCAAGTATGAGGACATTCGTAAAGCTTATTGCATGAAGATAAACACTAACACATTGATATTTATACCAAGTGTTTATCTTGCTGCGGTCTCCAATATATCTCCCAGATATATCCATGTGTCAAGCTTAAGGCACCACCTTCAGTCTTTAGGAGATTAACTGCTTGGACCCTTTCCAAGAAAGTTGACCACATGCTAGTCTTTCCGTTTCATCAATATCCTTTCCTGATGACACTGTGACTAGGGATAGTTTAGACATAATCATAATTGCACATGAAGTAGGTTCCACCAAATATAGTCCAACTATAATTTCTCTGACTTCATGCTATGATATGTCAAGGACTTTTGTATACATACATCAATGAATATATTTTAACCAGCTATAAAATATATGTATAAAAATACATTGATATAAATAAAAGAACAAATGCCTTTATTGATTAAATAAATTATTCGTACTATTACATAATTAAGATATATCGCCCTAATTGCCTTAAGGGCATACATCATATCTAACAAAAAATTCCAGCATAAACCATCAATCATAATTCAACATAACTTCAGTAATTAAGAAATCCAAATCCCAAATTTTTAAGCATCAAACTTCAATTAAAACTCAATAAAATCAATATTCATACTTTCCAAAAATTTTCAGACTCTATGACCTGACTTCCCTTGCATTTTTCACTATCAAAAAATACTCAATCGAAGAACTTTCTTCGAAACATAATTAGCCACATGTCTCAGCTTTCCAAAGCCACTAGAATCACAGAAATCCAAATTTTATAACCAAAGTTATGATCAAAATACTAAACAGTGTACCAAGCTGAGATTTTCCGAAAACAGATTTCGTGACTCAACTTCAAACGAAAATTTCACATTGAAAACGAATGAAATTCAATAAGGTTTCCTCTGAACATATATTCCTTTCTTTCTTTAAATATCAATAGAATCAAGAATCATTCAAATCGGATTTATATAACGAGAGAAAACATTAAAAAAACAGGTATACAATCTAGAAAATTTTCCGAAAAATCGAGAAATAGAAATTTGAGACACAAACCTTTTTCTAAGCTCTTTCTAGCTCTCTTCTACCTCTTTTGCCTTTGACTTGCTTGCACTAGCTTCCTCTACAACAGCCATATATAATTCTATCAAGATATTGTATAAATAAACTTCCTAATACCATAAATATGCTTAATCTACCATGAATTCTACTAATTAAGCTTTAATTTCACCAAAAATCACTCACCTCAAATTCGGGTTACTATTTATCCGAATCTTAAAATCTGAAATCCTCCTCTTCTAGTCTTGATTCACTGAAATTGATGATGATAGAGGGCTTTATGATCGATTTCTAACAAGAATTCGAAGTTGAATCGAAGAAATCGGAAGTTTTTAGAGTAGGAAATTTTTTTTGATTCTGGGTATGAGATGAATGAGAAGGAGGTGATGAAGGAGGAGAAGAAGCTGGGTATTCCTTATTTATTTTTATTTTTTAATTTCCAATAATGCCCTTAAATAAATAATTAAATGTCTAATTCATCCCTCTTACTTAATTAACTCACTTCCTTATGCCTTATATCCAATAATAATAACAATAATTACCAAAATAATTTCCATAATATTTTAACACCATAATAATTTATTATAAGTAAATTTTGAAATTTTGGTTCGTTACAATTCTCCACCTCTTATGAATTTTTGTCCCAAAAATTACCTGAAAATAATTACGGATATTGAGTTTTCATTATATCCTCCGGTTCCCAAGTTGCTTCTTCAACCTTATGATTCCTCCAGAGTACTTTTACCAACGGAATAGACTTATTTCTCAATTGTTTAACCTCTCTCGCCAAGATTTGTATCGGTTCCTCTTCATACGTCAGGTCAGGTTCGATTTCTACGACATCAGGAGATAAGATATGTGATGGATTTGATCTGTATCTCCTTAACATTGACACATGGAACACATTATGAATTTTATCGAGTATCGGGGGTAGTGCTAACCGATAAGCTACCGGTCCAACCTTCTACATAACCTCATATGGGCCAATGAATCTTGGACTGAGCTTGCCTTTCTTGCCAAATCGCAGGACTTTCTTCCAAGGAGATACTTTGAGAAATACTTTATCCCCAACTTCATAAGTAATATCTTTTCTTTTTAGATCAGCATAAGACTTTTGTCTATCCGATGCAGCCTTCAATCTCTCTTGAAAAAGTTTTACCTTCTCCTTTGTCTCCTAAATTAAATCCACTCCCACAATCTTGTTTTCACTAAGTTCGGTCCAATATAATGGAGTTCGACATTTTCTTCCATACAATGCTTCATGTGGCGCCATTTGTATGCTTGATTGATAGCTGTTATTGTAGGAAAACTCCATGAGGGACAAATACTTATCCCAACTTCCTTCAAATTCAATGATACAACTTCTCATCATGTCTTCCAACACCTGAATTACTCTTTCAGATTGACCATCTGTTTGAGGATGAAATGAAGTACCGAAATGAAGTTTACTACCTAAGGCTTCTTGCAACTTCTTCCAAAATCTCGAAGTAAATCTTGGATCTCGGTCAGAATGATTGAAATAGGCACTCCGTATAGCCTTACTATCTCATCTACATATAACTGAGCCAGCCTATCAAGTGAATAATCCATCCTAACTGGAAGAAAGTGGGCAGACTTTGTCAATCTATCTACAACAACCCACACTGCATCATGTTTCTTCTGTGTAAGTGGTAAAGACGTCACGAAGTCTATTGTGATTCTTTCCCATTTCCACTCTGGAATTGTTATATGTTGCAACAATCCAGAAGGAACTTGATGTTCTGCTTTCACCTATTGACAAGTTAGACATTGAGCAACATAGTTAGTAATGTCTTTCTTCATTCCATTCCACCAATAATGGCTCTTCAAATTTTGGTACATCTTGTTTGCTCCTGGATGCATCGCATAAGGACTACTATGCACCTCATGTAGAATATTCTTCTTTAATTCTTCATTATTTGGCACACATAGTCTATCTTTAAAATATAGACATCCATCTTCTCAAACCATATACTTGTCTACGATACCCACTTGTGTCCTTGCTCGAATGACCTTCAAGTCATCATCTTCATTTTATGCTTGCTTAACTTGTTGTAATAGTACAGGTTGAATCTTCAATTCTGCAATTAAGGCTCCACTACTGGTAAGAGCTAACCCCGTATTCATAGCCCTTAGTGCCATTATTGTCTTTCTACTGAGAGCATCTGCCACTATATTAGCCTTTTCTGGATGGTAATCAATAAGACAATCGTAATCTTTAATGAATTCCATCCACCTTCTTTGCCATAAATTCAACTCCTTCTGTGTTGGTAAATATTTCAAGCTCTTGTGATCTGTGTAAATATAACATTTTTCTCCATAAAGATAGTGTCGCCAAATTTTCAAGGCAAAGACTATTGTAGCCATTTCCAAATCATGAGTAGGATAATTCCTTTCGTGATTCTTCAATTGCCTGGAAGCATAGGCAATCACTTTTCCTTCTTGCATCAAAACACATCTAAGACCACTATGCGAAGCATCACTATAGATTACAAAGTCTTTTCCAGGCCCTGGTTGGGTAAGGATGGGTGCTTCTATTAACATCGCCTTCAATTTCTCAAAACTTTCTTGGCACTTGTCATTCCACTCAAATTTTGCATTCTTTTGAAGTAGTTTCGTCAGTGGGGCAGCAATGACTGAAAATCCCTTCACAAATCTTCTATAATACCCCGCTAAGCCAAGGAAACTTCTAACTTTCGTAGGGTTCTTTGTTAGTTTCCATTCTACAACTGCTTCTATCTTCTTAGGATCCACTTTAATTCCTTCTACAAAAATAACATGGCCTAAGAAAGAAACTTCTTCAAGCCAAAACTCACATATGCTAAGTTTAGCATATAACTTATTTTCCCTCAAAGTTTGGAAGACTATACGCAAATGTTGATCATGCTTTTCCCGTGACTTAGAATACACCAAAATGTCATCAATGAAAACCACTACAAACCTGTCTAAATATAAATAAACGACACGGTTCATAAGGTCCATAAATGCTGCTGGTGCATTAGTTAGACCAAATGGCATCACCAAAAATTCATAGTGCCCATATCTAGTTCGGAAAGCCAACTTTGCAATATCATCATCTTTCACTCTCATCTGATAGTAACCCGATCTCAAATCAATCTTGGAGAAGTATTTGGCACCCTTGAGTTGATCAAATAAGTCTTCAATCCTTGGCAATGGATACTTGTTCTTCACTATCAATTTATTCAACTCCCGGTAATCAATACGTAATCGGAGCGACCCATCTTTCTTCTTAACAAACAACACTGGTGCACCCCACGGGGATATACTTGGGCGTATGAATCCTTTATCTAACAATTCTTGCAACTGAATCTTCAACTCTTTTAGTTCAGCAGGTGCCATTCTGTATGATGCTTTAGATACTAGTGCGGTACCTGGCAATACATCAATTGCGAATTCTACCTATCTTTTTAGTGGCAAACCCATTAGTTCTTCTGGAAATACATCGGGAAAATCACATACCGTAGGAATATTCTGTAATTCTAACTCACCTTTCTTCAATTCTAGAGCGAAGATTAGGTAGGCCTGACATCCCTTCCTAACCAACCTTTTAGTCTTTATAAAAGAAATTATGTTACAAAGATAATCCGATCTTTCCCCCACGATAACTATTTCTTCTCCATCAGAAACTTGAAGTGACATTCTTTTGTTTTTGCAATCCACCACAGCTCGATGTTCCGATAACCAATGCATTCCTAAGATAACATCGTAATCTCGTAAAGGTAACTCAATTATATTTGCATGGAAAAGTTGATGTTGAATCATAATAGGGCAATTCATATACACTTTGTTTACTATCACACTATGTCCTAAAGGATTAGTCACTTCAATATTTTCTCCTAATTCTTCTACATGCAACCCTTTCTCTTGTGCTAACGCAGTACATATATATGAATGAGATGAACCGGGATCTATCAAAGCATAAACATCATGATTAAAGAATGAAAATTTATCGATAATAACTTCAATAGATTCTCTAGTCTCAGGCCCTCGAATTGCATAACTTCATGCCATTCCTCTCGGTCTACCACTCTACGGTGCTTGTTGAGCCACATTATGTCCACTTATCTCACTAACATTTCCTCTTCCCCTTCCTCTTCCACCTTGTATTGTAGGAGTAGGAACTACTGTAGGTGCAGATGTACTTATCTGTCTTTGAGGACAATTTGCAATCAAATGTTCCCTCGAGCCATATTTAAAGCAGACTCTACCTTTTCCCCAACATTCCCCTGTATGCATCCTTCCACAATTAGAACATTGTGGAATATTTCCTCTGCATCGACCTGAAGGTACACTAGCCGCTGACCTCGTACTTATGGTTTATCTCAGTGAAAACCCTCTGATATGAGATTGTGTTTGCTCTAATGTTCCCTTCTGTTTTTTACTTGGAGATTCTGAACTAGCTGGACCCTGCGATCCCTTTTGAAATCTAGACCTTTTTACCATTCTTTGTTGTCTATCTAAATTGATCTTCTCAATGCCCGTAGTAGCATCAACCAAGTCATTGAACACCCTAATCCTTTGTGCAAGTAAATACACTCTAATTTTATCATTTAGCCCATCTTCGAATCTCTTACATCGCTTTACTTCACTATCAATGATATCACGGGCATATATCTCGAGTTTGAGGAATTGAACTTCATATTCTGATACAGTCATTCATCCTTGTCTCAAAGACAAGAACAATTTCCTCTGCTCATCTTTAAATCGTTCACTAACGTACTTCTTGTCAAACTGTTCCAAGAAAAGGCCCCAAGTGATTTCTCCGGGTTGTCTTTCTCTCACAATATTATCCCACCACCTCCTAGCTTGTTCTTTGAGTAGACCTTGCACGCAGTCTAATCTCTCTTCATCTGTAAAATAAAGCCTAGTCATACACCATTTAGTATGATCAAGATAATCTTCTGCAATTGCAGGATTCAATGTGTCCCCTTTGAAGTCATCAGCCGAAAGCTTCTTAATTCTTTTAAGAGGAGTTCTCTCCTCTCTTCTTTCAATGTGAGGTACTACAAGAACTTGAGGGATTTGTACGTTTCGTAGTACTTGTGTGATTACTTCAGTAGTCATATGCTGAAGTAAAGCAGCTTGTGCTGAAGTAGGTTGTTCAGGAAAGCCATGAACTGGTGCAGGTTCATGTCTCTGTTCATCCTCTTGTCTAATACGGACCGTACTCTCAGCATCCTCTTCCTCACTCTGGTTGTGACTACTACTAGCCATAACTTATTCCTGAAAATTGGACCAAAGTGGATCAAAGAATTAACATATCATATTTATATCCTAAATGGCATATACATACTAGTCCTAGAATCGCCTAAGCCTCGCTCTGATACCAACAAATGTAACACCCCCTATAGGGAGTGCCACAGGTACTATAAACACCCAATGAACAACTCTACTCCACAATATAAAGTTCAATACTTATATATTTAATATGTACAAATACAAATATAATGTTTGAGACTCCAAATTATTTCTCAATGCTAATTATTCTCCAAATATTTCTCGATACCATTTTATATTTCTCACACTATCTAGTATATGCCATTATTCTACAAACCATAATATTACATTAAATTACAAATCCACCTCGAGTCTTTCCTTATTTGCTCTTCAAGCTGATCCACTTATTTCACTTTAGTCCAAGCTATCTACAAGTTCACCTACGTGTAGAAAAAAAACTACACGCTAAGCAATTTGCTTAGTGGTATCCATAAAAGAAATATAACAACTTTGAACATTTTTAACACTTTAAAATAGAAACCAAGATTGTTCATTAGTCAAAAATAAATTAACCAACTTTATGGAACTAAATCACAAAACTTGTATAATAATCCTTTCAAGTACAATCAAATTTGTATCTAATTTTTCCAAACACTTTAACCACATATCGCCCAAAGTAAACAAGTCCTGAATAATGGTAAAATGGATACGGGAGCGGACAAGCCCGAAGCCGAAGCTTCAAAATCAATATATCGGTCAAGCCCGAAGCCGAAGCTTCAAAATCAATATATCGGTCAAGCCCAAAGCCGAAGCTACAAAATCAATATATCGGTCAAGCCCGAAGCCGAAGCTTCAATATCAATATATATATATATATATATATATATATATATATATATATATATATATATATATATATCATAATATCGGCCAAAGCCCGAAGCCAAAGCTTCAATTGTTTGTACAGTAGTGTACCCCCCTTTATTGGCGCCAATCTACCCTGACCCGTATTCTACTCGTTTAATAAGGGCAATAAATCAAAGTAACATCTTAAAAATTCCAGCATAAACCATCAATCAAAATTCAACATAACTTTAGTAATTAAGAAATCCAAATCCCAAATTTTTAAGCATCAAACTTCAATTAAAACTCAATAAAATCAATATTCATACTTTCCAAAAATTTCCCGACTCTGTGACCTGAATTCCCTTGCATTTTTCACTATCAAAACATCACCCAATCGAAGAAATTTCTTCTAAACATAATTAGCCACATGTCTCAGTTTTCCAAAGCCACTAGAACCACAGAAATCCAAATTTTATAACCAAAGTTATGATCAAAATACTAAACAGTGTACCAAGCTGAGATTTTCCGAAAACAGATTTCGTGACTCAACTTCAAACGAAAATTTCACATTGAAAACGAATGAAATTCAATAAGGTTTCTTCTGAACATATATTCCTTACTTTCTTTAAATATCAATAGAATCAAGAATCGTTCAAATCGGATTTATATAATAAGAGAAAACATTAAAACAAAACAGGTATACAATCTAGAAAATTTTCTGAAAAATCGAGAAATAGAAATTTGAGACACAAACCTTTTTCTAAGCTCTTTCTAGCTCTCTTCTACCTCTTTTGCCTTTGATTTGCTTGCACTAGCTTCCTCTACAACAGCCATATATAATTCTATCAAGATATTGTATAAATAAACTTCCTAATACCATAAATATGCTTAATCTACCATGAATTCTACTAATTAAGCTTTAATTTCACCAAAAATCACTCACCTCAAATTCGGGTTACTATTCATCCAAATCTTAAAATCTGAAATCCTCCTCTTCTAGTCTTGATTCACTGAAATTGATGATGATAGAGGGCTTTATGATCGATTTCTAACAAGAATTCGAAGTTGAATCGAAGAAATCGGAAGTTTTTAGATTAGGGAAAATTTTTGGATTCTGGGTATGAGATGAATGAGAAGGAGGTGATGAAGTAGGAGAAGAAGCTGGGTATTCCTTATTTATTTTTATTTATTTTATTTATTTATTTTTTTTAATTTCTAATAATGTCCTTGAACAAATAATTAAATGTCTAATTCATCTCTCTTACTTAATTAACTCACTTCCTTATGTCTTATATCCAATAATAATAATAACAATAATTACCAAAATAATTTCCATGATATTTTAATACCATAGTAATTTATTATAAGTAAATTTTGAAATTTTGGTTCGTTATAAACCTTTTTATAGGCAGTCTTCAAAATCGTCTCATTGTGACTCTTCCTACCAATCTCGGTTGCTGCCTCACAACAACCATTTTCCTTAATAGTCGTTGGATCTTCTGTTAGATTCATCTTCCTCTCCATTAGACACATTGGCGGGAGTCAACTCTACCAATTTTCTGCAACTATTCAGTCTGTCACATCTTTTAGTCTCATACAGCTTGCTTGTGTCAGTTTGTCAGGTGGCTAAAAGTATGTCATCTCTCTTGTTGTCAACTCATTTTTTGAAAATGCTTCTTACAACTTTTTATGGAGAACAAATCACCTATTTTTTGGATCATAAAAAGTAAGAGCCTATTTTTAATATTTGCCTCACGTGAATTGTTGCATTGAGATTTGAGCTTGATTGCGAGAGATACTTATCTTCTTCGATACGTCTTGATAGTCTTCCGAGACTTCTATTATCTTTCGCTTCTGAGATTATCTTATTGTCTTTCAGTCTTTTGTCTTGCTTCTGAGATTGTATTGTCTTCTGAGCTCAATCATTTTTTGAATGCGCAGTTTCTGATGTTTTGTTATCTTTATAACTTTAACTTCTGAGTTTCGAACCTTAACTTTTAAAAATTCTTCCAAAAGCTAAGTTCGATGTTTGATTGCAATAATATAAAATATTTTCTGACCATACATTTATCGTTATATTATACATATATGTTTATATTTAAGTATTTTAATTAAGATATCAACTGGGAAAAACTTCAGTTTATTTTACATCCTTGAATTATATTTTTTTAAAATTTCAAAAAATGTTCTTTAACAGATGCTTGTGATAATTTTTATTCTCCAAAGATATAATTGGCTATCAACTCAAATTTCACTGGTTTACGGTGATTCTTGATAAATCAATAATGGAAAAATTCATCATAGAAAACTAGTGAAGAATGGGGAGCTTACAGAGCGTGTTTTGTGATTTATTTTGGGTGGGAAATGTTTCCCCTTATTACTTTGAAAGTCGCCTAATATTTTCTTTTGACTTATTTTATAAGTGAAATAAACTCCGAAAAATATATTCTCTTTGATAGTATATCACTATTCAATAACACAAAGATTTTTTGAGAATTTCAATTTAACCTTACATTTTTTGAAATTATACATAAAATCACAAATCACTTGAGCTTGCTAAAACATATTATTTAATGGTGGTGGCAAAAATTTTTGTTTAGTAGTTGAGTCTTAAAGTTGTGATTTTAGAGGTTATGTGTTCGAGTCCACATACGAGTAGCGTGAGGTGAGATTTTACTTTGGGAATTTGTCAAGATAAATCATATTTTCTAAACTATTTACATAATTATCATGACATGTATTTATTTTTTTATTTTAATATTTTCAACATTCTTTTTACATATATACGGTGCGTACATATTACATTTGATTTGGAATTAATGTTTTTCTCCCTATTGTTGTTGCGTTTTTCTCTCTTCTTCTTCTCATGTTCTTCGTTATTGCAATCTAATTTGGTGCAATTGCTAACTTCTTCTCTTTCTGTTACTTTTTCGGCACCGTTATTCTCATTTTTTCAGTGCTTCTTTTTTTCAGGTTTGTAGATTTGTTTATTGAAGCTGTTTTGATATTGTTTTATTTCATTTTCTGGAAATTTATTCTGATTGATTCATCTCCTTTTTTATTTTCGGATTGTTGGTCGTTATGTTTGCTATTTTGTATCTCTGTTTTCGTTTTTGTTCTTCGAATCCTAAATTCAAGTTGTTTTCGTGATTTTTATATTTTCTTTCTATCTGATTTGTTTGATTTTGAGATTTGTAGTTCATTCTATAATCTCTAATGGAGGATTTATAGTTCATTCTATATTTTCTTAACATTCTATTTGTTAAAATTGAAGTGCACACCATGTGTTTGATAAAATGCTATGCTGGTTGTTTTGTTATTCGGCATCTATTGAATATCTATTGGACATCTATTGGGCATGTGTTGGACATCTATTGGATATTATTGGACTTTAGAATCCCTTAATCAGTGATTGTTAATGGAAGAATGCTACAATCAAATGGACTGGACTTCAGACGTCAGATGCTCAAATTAGTATATTTTTAGATAAGTTCATTGATGCATTATGAGTCTGAATTGTAACTAGGAATTACTCTAATTATTTCTGATATGAGAAAAAAAATTTAAGGTTGTGTTTATGTATAACAGAAAAATGGAACCATCAATTGACACTCTTTACAAATTATAAATTGATGCTTTAGTTCATATTTTTATGAAATCTGCTTGTTTGTGTTATTGGACAAAATGCTAAGCTGGTTGTTTTGTTATTGAACATCTCTTGAATATCTATTGAACATCTATTAGAAATATATTCCACATTTATTGGATATTATTGGACTTTAGTATAATTTTGGTTTTAAGTGAAGAATCCCTTAATCAGTGCTTGTTAATGGTATGTTTCTTACTTAAATGGAAGAATACTACAATTCTGTTTGAGTCTCAGCAGGATATGACATTCAATTGGATCACAAATAGTTTTGGTGATTGATTGCAAAGATTGGTTATCTGTTTTAGTGTTTATTCCCTTAGTGAATAAGTTGCTACTTTTTCAATTAGGCTTGAATCTTAGAAACCAATAACATGATCTTTAATTCATTCAATTTTGCTGATATATGGTTTGGTTCAATTTTGTTTGCAGCAATATTTGTGTCAGTAGCAGCAGCACCGGTTGATGTTATTTTAAGATGGGCTTTTCAAGCAGTGGTTAACAGCATCAGTTTAGCTCAAAAGAAATTTTCGGAGTGTCTATTGGACATCTACGAGACATCTACTAGAATTCTATTAGAAAATCAATTTTGAAATTGATATTAGACATATGTACAAGTATATTTCAAATTTCAGTTGCCACTTGTTTTAAAGTTGATATTTGACATTTGTACAAGTATATGTAATTGACTTGTGTATTTTCTATTGGCGTTTCATTAGATTTCTAATAGAATATGACTAATATCTACTATAAGTGTCATAGTTCTCCAATGGAGTCATAAAATAGATAGATAATATATTATGATAAATTATAAAAGATTTTTGATTGGCAAACACAATATCACAACTGTTTAAATTTCAAGTACGTTCAAACAAACATCGATTCCAACTACTTACATCCCTAGCTACACAAGATTTCCAAAATTTAAACATGATTGATCATAAAACTATCTCTATTGACTGTCTATTTTTGTCGATATACTACTCGTGGCTCTCAAGTTTGTTTTCTAAATATTCGCTTCCATGCCTGTACAAGCTCCAAGCTAGCAACCATGTTTTGTGGATTTGGATAACAAATTGATCTGGGATTGGTTCTGCTCAACTACATATCCTGACAATGAATTAAAAATAAGTAAGAACCAATAGAAATCCAACAAAAGACCCAATAGACATTCTATATACATCCAATATACATGACAGAGTGCTGAAATTCCTAACAATACAATTCACATATTCTCACATTCCTATTCAACAAAAAGAATAATACAATTCATACTTCCTTCAACTACAAAACTTAGCAAGGAATCAATAATATATAAGAACAAATAGAAATCCAACAAACCTTCAATATAAAGCCTATAAACATCCAATATACACCAAATACTCATTAATCAAACTTTAATTTTACATAAAGGAGCTTAATAGTCAGTGTCATTTGATATTGAACAGATGAAATATTGACATTTGATGGCAGGTGTAAAGATGAATTGAACAAATATAAGCTCCAAGATACTAAGATAGTGGTTGTAGTATCATGCTACTGTATAACGTTATTATAATTTAGTGTAGTCTATTTTTTCCTGCACTAAAATTCCTCCAATTACTAATTGTATCAATCTCAAGCACCAGACAGAAAATGCATATGCATGAGATAGATAAGATACCGGCTCATTTTTTATTTTGGTGTTGACTTCTAGGTCTACATTGCTTGCTAGGGACCAAAGACGGAGAAAAGACTCTTCCACCTACTCAACAAAAAGAATAATACAATTCACACTTCGCTCAACTATAGAACCTGACAAGGAATTAATAATATGTAAGAACCAATAGAAATCCAACAAACATCCAATATAAATCCTATAGACATCCAATATAAATCAAATACACATTAATCGGACTTCATTCAAGCCTTTCTACAATTGCAAGAGATAATTCAGAATAGAATTGGAGGAAACAATTACTCCTCTGAACAACAGCTCCATGTAAACAATGGAATCAATAGAAACCAATAGAACAATTACAATAATCTCCAATCCTCTTGAATTAAATCAATCACTTCATATCTGTCATAATAAATAAAATAACGCAATATTCATATATACATGAAGAAATTCATTGATATATCTACTCATATTAAGACTCGAATTGAGCAAATTCAACTAAAAATCTGAAGACCTAAACAGTGAAGAGAAAAGAAAAGAAAATCACAATTTAGCAACAGTAAAGATTTATCGTAAATTGTAGGAATAGAAAATCGTAAGAACAAAGTTATGTTTTTGGTTTTTCTTACTTGTTCTTCTTCTTTGGTTTTGAACGGAAAAATCGAGCAAGGAAAACTTTCTCTTCTATCTGAAGTTGATCCAACTGGCGTTATAGATGATTCGAGCGGTTTTTGAAGATTTGTTGAACAGGACGTGGTTTTCGATTGTGGAATGAAACGCATGATGGAAGTGGAAGTGAAAGGGAAAAATATTTTGATCTACACCGTAAGATTGTAAATATTTTGCCATGGTTTCTCTCTTTTTATTATTTAATTTTTTTGTCAAGTATTTTTATTTTTTCTGTCCATTTATGTAAAGAGCCCCTTTTCTTTATTATTATTATTATTATTATTATTATTATAAGCTTAATGAGATAAATTATTTTTTTATAAAAAAAATTAATTTAATGGTCGTATATGTAAATCAATAAGCAATCTAACACAAATCTATAATCGAATATGAGTTTCGCTTGTATTCTTACTTATTATAACAAAGTTTTTATTATAAAAATTATTACAATAAAGTCATACACACACGCACACAAACTTTGGTATTATTTTTTCTCTTAAACTTTTATCACTTTATCTATCAATTCAATTTATTTAACTTAACAAGAAATAGATTGATAAGGAAGTTCACTAAGTTACTCAATGAGGCAGTGGACTTAAGTTTGAATCTCATACCCCTTTAAGAGTCGAGACTAAATCAATTATAAAAAAAACTTAAAAATAAAAATGTTAGCTTGAGTCTTAATTCTTTCAAATATTTTTTCGAAGTCACCATACTCATAAAGCATGTTACTCCCTCCGGTTTTAAAAATTAGTCACTTTAGAGAATTTACCTTAATTTCTTTTATTTGTTATTTTAGAATATGAATGCAATTTTTACAATTTCTCTAATTTACCCTTATATTTATTAGGAAAGAGTATAGGTATTGATGAAATTATAAAGTGATAATTAAGATAAAAAAATTTTTTATCAAGGATATATTAGTCATTTTAGTGAAGTATTAAATTTTTATCAATTTTGATGAAAAGCCTAAAAGTGACTAGTTTTTTGAACCGGAGGGAGTATTTTTTAGTTTCTACTTCTATTAAAATTTTTAAATAATGAATTGTTTATTTTTCCTTAAAAAATACTTATATTTTTCATGAATCAAGATATTCATTTAAGTGATTGAGCTGTGATCTTTAGAGGTATCAGATTCGAGTCACATCCGGAACGGAGTTGAGGATTTTTCTTATCATTTAATGTAAGATCAAATGAGGTAAAAATTTTTTTAAAGAAGTTCTATAACTGTAAAGAAGTTAATAATCAACTAATCAATGTTGAAGAACTTGATTATATGAATACAAAGGAAAAACATTAATAAGGAGCAATCTGTGATTATTTATTGAAAATTGACTCTAAAAATGAATAATTAATAAATAGAGATGAAAATAATATTTACCCATTAGATTGTGTATTGTGGTAAATATTTTAATTGTGGTGCAAAAAATGATTAAATTGTTATAAATTAACAAACAATGGCTTGTTGGGACCAAATTCTAAAAATAAATTAAGAATTGGGGAGAGTTTACATCACCCCTTTTCTCACGTAACAATACGCCTTTCTATTTACAGCTTTAATTAAATATGAATAAAAATCAAACTAATTCTCCGACCCATCAAAAAACAAACCGCCTTAAAATTTATAAAATTGGAAAAAGAAGCACCGAAAATTATTAGAAGCTAGATAATTACAAAATATAAACTCAATTTTCTCAATATATTTGCTTTTTTATTGGCTTAAAATAACTAATGCTATACGAACTTTATCTTTACTAATATAATGATATATGAACTTTAAAACTTAATATAATGGTATATGAATTTGTCATTTAACTAATATAATGATCAAAATGTCACGAATGCCTTTAACTTTTCTAAAACCAACTCACTTTCTATTTTTAATATTTTCAACTTCCAAAACTATCCTTGTCTTCTTCAAAATGGCATCATTATTTTATCTTTTTAATTTATAAGTAGCAGTATTGAATTGAACTGAACTGAACTGAATATAAGTTGAAAAGAACATGGCCTTAGTAACATATTCTTTCGAATTTGAACAACACCAATTATGGCTTTTGGTATGGGTGTGTTTGGAAAGATGAATTTTGAGGAAATTCAATTCAATTGAATTTATTTTATCAAATTATCTTTTTGGAATTAAAAAAATATCAATCGAATTCAAATCATGATTTGAATTTTTGTGAATGTATGAAATAGAAATCTTGCCAAAAGTTGCCTGATTTCGATAGAATTCATTTGAGCTAAACTTTTGGATATTATTTTTACCATATTATTCTTCACATGAGTGAAATGTGCCATAAACTATCAAAATTTCAAAAATAATCTTGACAAAACTTTTTTTAAGTTCTTATAATTTTAATTCAACCAAAAACATCATCTTCTACAATGGATTTCAAAAAAACCTTGACAATATTCATTTAAGCCCCTATAACTTTTATTATATAAAGAAAATAAATTGGTCCATGAAATTTGTAGAAAATGTTTATGTATGGGTCCAAAAATGTGCAAATATATTTTGGGGTCCGGTTTCGTAAATAATTCCAAAAAATTATGAAATATCTGAAAAGTAAAGAAAATAAATTTGGTGCAAGAATTTTTTAGAAAATGTTTCTAGAATGGCCCAAAAATGTGAAATTATGTTTCGTGGCCTAGTTTCATAAAAAACGAAAAAATTCCAAAAAATTATGAAATGTCCGAAAAATAAAGAAAATAAATTTGGTGCAAGAATTTTTCAGAAAATGTTTCTGGAAGGGCCTAAAAATGTGAAAATATGTTTCGGGGCCCGTTTTCATAAAAAATAGAAAAATCCCAAAAAATTATAAAATTTTCAAAAAATAAAAAAAATAAATTTTGTGCAAGAATTTTTTAGAAAATGTTTTTGGAATGTCCCAAAATTGTGAATATACATTTCGGGAGCCATTTTCGTGAAAAATCAAAAGATCTCAAATAATTATGAAATGTCCGAAAAATAAAAAAAAATAAATTTTATCCAAGAATTTTTCAAAAAATATTTCTGGAAGGCCCGAAAATGTGAAAATACGTTTCGGGGTCCGTTTCGTAAAAAATTGAAAAATGTCAAAAAATTATGAGATATCCAAAAAATAAAGAAAATAATTTTGGTTCAAGAATTTTTCAGAAAATGTTTCTTAAAGAGCCCGAAAATGTGAAAATACGTTTGAGGGTCCGTTTCATAAAAAATTGAAAAATTGGGAAAAAAATATGAAATATCCGAAAAATAAAAAAAATAAATTTTGTCCAAAAATTTTTCAGAAAATGTTTCTTGAAGGGCCCGAAAATGTGAAAATATGTTTTGGGGTCCGGTTTTGTAAAAAAATGAAAAATCTCAAAAAATTATGAAATATCCAAAAAATAAAGAAAATAATTTTGGTTTAAGAATTTTTCAGAAAATATTTCTAGAAGGGCCCAAAAACGTGAAAATACGTTTCAAGGCTCAGTTTCGTATAAAATCGAAAAATCTTAAAAAATTATGAAAAATCCAAAAAATAAAGAAAATAAATTCGGTGCAAGAAATTTTCAGATACTAGTCTAATTACAAAATGACCCTCGTCCTCCTTTAGGGTGTGTTTGAAAAACTCACATTTTCTGAAAATTTCTTACGCCAAGTTTATTTTCTTTATTTTTCGGATATTTCATAATTTTCGGGAGTTTTTTATTTTTTTATTAAACCGGGCCCCGAAATGTAAATTCACATTTTCGGGCCCTTCCATAAACATTTTCTAAAAAATCGTTGCACCAAATTTATTTTCTTTATTTTTCGGATATTTCATATTTTTTTTGAAATTTTTCAATTTTTTATGAAATCGGGCCACGAAATGTATTTTTACATTTTTGGCACTTCCAGAAACATTTTCAGAAAATTTCTTGCGCCGAATTTATTTTCTTTATTTTTTGGATATTTTATAATTTTTTGAGATTTTTTGATTTTATACGAAACCGGGGCTCGAAACGTATTTTCACGTTTTTGGGCCCTTCTAGAAACATTTTCTGAAAAATTCTTGAACCGAAATTATTTTCTTTATTTTTCGGATATTTCATAATTTTTTGGGATTTTTCGATTTTTAACGGAACCGGACTCTAAACGTATTTTCACTTTCAGAATCATTTTCTGAAGAATTCTTGGACAAAATTTATTTTTTTATTTTTCGGATATTTCATTTTTTTCCCGATTTTTTGATTTTTTATGAAACTGGACCCCGACACTTATTTTCATATTTTCGGGCCCTTCAAGAAACATTTTCTGAAAAATTCTTGAACCAAAATTATTTTCTTTATTTCATAATTTTGTGGAATTTTTCTATTTTTTACGAAACCGGACCCCGAAACGTATTTTCACATTTTCTGGCGTTCCAAAAACATTTTCTGAAAAATTCTTGGACAAAATTTATTTTTTTTTATTTTTCGGACATTTTATAATTTTTTGAGATCTTTTAATTTTTATGAAAACGGGCCCCGAAACGTATTTTCATATTTTCGGGCCCTTCCAGAAACATTTTCTAAAAAATTCTTACACAAAATTTATTCTCATTATTTTTCGGAAATTTCTTATTTTTTTGTGATTTTTCAATTTTTTATGAAAACGAACCCCGAAACGTATTTTTACATTTTCGGGGCCTTCCAGAAATATTTTCTGAAAATTTCTTGTACCAAATTTATTTTCTTTATTTTTCATACATTTTATAATTCTTTAGAATTTTTTAATTTTTTTATGAAACTAGGCCACGAAACATAATTTCACATTTTCAGATCCTTCCAGAAACATTTTCTAAAAAATTAAAAGCATTTTCGGCCACGTAGGACTGAGATAGTGTGGGGATTCACTTTTTACAAGTTTAGATACTTCAGAGGTCCACTTAAAAATTTAGGGTGTCTAAGGCAAAAATGTTCAACTTGAGAGTATTAAAGAGCATTCAGGCTTTAATTAAATATTTAATAATACTTATTGTAGAAGAAGGACAATTTTAAAAATAACTTTAAAAAAATTCTTTAAAAATTAATTAAATTCTTTTATGTACGAGAAGTTTCAAAACAAAGAATTTAAAATGAGAAACCGAATTCAATTAAATTATATTAAAGAATTGTTTCCATTTCCCTCCATTAATTAATTTCAAACACTCTCTATATTTTCAGACCGTTAGAATCTGATATTTTTTGAGCAAACCTACTAAAACTTTTCAGCTAAAGGAAAACCGAAATTCTAAGATTGTAAGTTGCAGCGCCACCAACACCATACACTCTCCGATCCTGCAACTCTGTAAGAAAACATAACTCAAAAGGCCATTTTCGAAAATTTAAAAAAAGTCATTATAGTCTAATGTACTGCTACCAAAATTCATCTTTGGGAATAATAATATTCTTTGCTATTCAATTGGAAAAAAGAGTAAAAAATTTCTATATACTAAACTTCTCTGATCCACCGATCAGAGCTAACAACAAAACTATTGGTAGTCTCCGTAATTATAATCTGTTCATAAAAAATCAATTGAATTGAACTGCTAAATGTGACAAATAAAAGATTTCTAAATTTATCCTATAGCTCTACCCAATTGCCGGACCAATTCCAATTGCAATTCTGATCATTGCTCAGCAATCAGATTCTCTCCTCCGGGGAAGGAGAGCTAAACAAAGCATATCAATCAATTCTTGATTCCTCTTCCTTTCGAGTCCACAAGTCGAAGAAGATGGAATCAAAATCCACTTTGCATCTTGGAGATGAGAAACCTTCAATATAATCATTGATTCATTAGGGATGAATGGATGATTCAATAGTGTTTTGGTTGTCCACCTCAATTTGAAAATTTCGATCAAATGATTAGAAATAAAATCCTTCATATCATCGAATAATTGTTAAGAGAACGTCGGCATTTCATCTGCAACCCAATTATATTTTTGGTGATTAACCGATTAAATCAGTAGTTATAGCCTTCGTTGAAGAAGATAAGGGTATTTTTGAAAGTTGAAAATAGAATGTGAGCTACTTTTTAAAAAGGTTAAGGGCGTATATGATATTCAACACCAACTGTAACCATTATGTTACTTAAATGACAAGTACACATATCATCTTGTCAAATTTTAAAATTTATATACCATCATCATAATAAAGATAAAGTTCATATACCGCCAATAATTTTAAGCCCTTTTTTCATTATTAAACTCTTGATAGGCATGAGGTAAATGTTTGTTTAAATAAACGAATGAAAGAAGTGGTGAAGACCTTGGGTCAACCAACTTTATTTCAAATTTGTCTTTTTTTCTTTTTCAAAGTCCGACTAGCTTAATTCACTTTTCCGAGACTCCTTTTGTTTGTGGTGTTCTCACCGTAAACGTTGTATAGATTTTTTTTTACTTTTTTTATTGAATAATATGTGGTAAATTTTAAAAAAATATTATATAATTTTACGTATTTATAAGATGGGGTTTGAGAAATAATTTTTTTCATAATGGAATCTGAGGTTTTGTAACGTTAGTAATTGAAAATATTTTCCTTAACGCCGTCAGTTTTGATGATGTGGCAAGGGGTAATTTGGTAAAATGTCACACCATCTTCTTCTATTCATTTTCAAGCTTTGCAACTTCAAATTCAATCATACGTTATAAAATTGAAAACGAATTTCATGAAAAAGGGCATTAATTGCTTTCCAGATCCCGATTCCTTCTAATTAGTCTTATTTCCTTTCATTCTCAACATTAAGCTTCAAAAATCCCCTCTTTTATCTCGTCATCTTGACATCAACCTCCTCTCCTTCTCTGCAAATTGGCCACCATACACAACTATGGCGCCGTCCAAATTTACAGTGTTATATAGCGTTGTTATTGATTTGCCTTAGAATGGAACACACTTTTGTTTTACTTTTTTTATAATTGTCATGAAATAAAATTTAAAATAGCGGAAAAAAATGGCTACCTTTCTTTCCCTTTTCTATTTCTACTAAAAGATTCATCGATCTAGCTCCACAAGCAAACAAACGATTCTCATATATTCCTCAACAATTATTCCCCTTTTTTGAACTTCATTGTTGAGGATGGACCATAAATTGAATTTTGAAAAATCTGGGCTTTTTATTTGTTTTTGTCAGGGTGTGACGTATGGGCTGTACAGGAAATTAGGGTTTGCAGTGTTGAGTTTGGGGATATTACAGACGGTGGTGCTGTTTTTCCTTCCGAGGACGAACAAGTGCAGGAAATATTGGAAATCGTACCAAATATCTGCAAAATACAATGAAAGGTTTAGTTTCCAATTGAACCAATTGATTTTAGGAAAGATTGGAAGTTGCAGATGGAGAGAAGAAGTTGAGTCATTTTTTCTAAATTACTCCTTCTCACGTCATTAAAAACTGATGGTGTTAAGGAAAATGCCTTTAATTATTAACGTTATAATACTTTAGACCCTATTTTAAAATAAAAATTTCTCAAATTCTATTTTATAAATAACAGTGTATTTTTTTAAAGTCTATCATGTTACCGCTATCATAAAATTAATTAAATCCAATTACACTTCTAACCGAATATGGACAAAACTTAAGTTACATTTCTATTGTTTGATTCGCAGAACCATAAAAATAAACCAAACATTATGGATTAGTTTCATTTATCTATTACACTTATCAATACTTTGAAATTCATTCACATATATTAGAAAAGGGAAATATCAACATGCAAGGCAAACCGTTCTATAATGCCAAAAACTTAACGAATTATTTTTTTTATAAACTTAAAAAATATGTAATGTGATTTAGTCGTTTTGTAAAAAGGTTTTGTGAAATTTTTTGTTTTAAAAGAGTGCTTGTGATATCAAAAGTTTGCTAAAACATGCTTCTCAAAATTTTGAAACTATATTTGGAAGAGTAATCTCAGTTATTTTAATAAATTCAATATTTCTATATTTTAACTGTATTATTTGTGAATTATTTATCAAGATTTGAGCAAATTTCAAAATTTTTTCACTTTGTTATGATTTTTAAAGTTATCTTCAATTTTTAATTAATATAAGTATTTGTACTTCTTAAAAAATTCTAAAATTTATCACTAATGTGTATTGTATTTTTATAAACAAGACTGCAAAATTTCACTTCAAAATGGATAAAATTACTTTTTCAAATGTGGTTTTAAAATTTTGAGAGATATATTTTTACAAACTTTTGAAATCACATGCACCTACTTAAAAAAAATTCATAAAAATCATTTTACAAAATAGTCAAACTATAGAGCAAATTTTTTAAGTTTACCCTTTCCTTTCTATAACTTAATTCCCCATTAGTCAATTTAGCATCGCTCATGAAGAGGGCAAGTATTGAGTCTATTGACACATCACTTTTAGGATTATTTATTAATACATAAATTATTTTGAGATTCTTTTAAAAATTATTATAATAATAGTATAAGCTATAATTAATTTATTTTTTATAAAATAAATATTATTTTATTATTTATTATTATTAAATTAATGGTATAAAATTTAGTCCAATAACAATAGTTATAAAATAAATATAAAATAAAGTTACCATATAATATGTCATATAATAATATTTTTATATATTACAAAAAATTATAGTAATAATTATGAAAAGAAATTAAGATTAATGAATAAAGAGATAAATATTAGACTCGGTCTTTCAGTACCATATTTGTATTTTAAAACTCCCTACGACTTATTTTAAACAATCTGATGACTTGTTATTACACCATAAAATAACCCTTTCAGTTCCATTCCACGTATGGCATTTACGTTCTTTACATTAATTTTTACTCGTCATCTTATTTTATTATTGCTTAACAATTGATGTTATTATTAAATTCGCATCATATAACAATTAACGAAAATACACAAAAGATAATAGCCAATAATTTACTATAAGTAAGCATTTTATTCCTTTTTAATAAAATGCCAACTACCAAATTAAACATCAGTGTGATTTTGAGTCATTTAAACACGACCAGTGTTCTCAAAATCATACCGTATTGGTCGGTTTTATTGTAAACAGTTTATGATCATGGTATAATTAAACTTAAAATGATTTTTTTTAAAAACGGCTATAACGACACTTAGAAGCGTTATAAAAGAACCAAAAGCGTTCGAAAGACCAAGAAAGAGTTGAAAAAGACCCAAATAGCGTTGTAAAAGACTTAGAAAGCGTTGCAATAGACCAATATGATGTTTGGCAAAAGCACTGAATTATACTGATAGTACCGGTAATACCGCATACTGAAATCTTCACCAGTATGACATCCAGTACGGTCAGGGCTGTCCCGGGGCTGGGGCAATAGGGGCGACGGCCGGGGGCCTGCGAAATAAGGGGCGTATTTTTAGTGATTATTAAGCTATTTTTACTTAATTAGAGTTTAAGTTAATTAAATTTTTTTTTTAATAAAAATCATTAAAAATAAAATATTATTAAATCTAAAGTGATTAGTTAATTAAAAATGTGAATTGACTTTGTTTGAATTATTAAATAAAAATGAGTATTAATTGTGGTAAATAATTATAACATCCACGAGGTTTGCACCAATAGACTACTATATCCTCATGTTTTTTCAATATAACTAACACTTCTCTCTGTTTTGCTTCTATCCAATTACTACCTCTTGTTAAAATTCTTCACTTTTCCATTCAAATAACTAATATTTGGATAAAATTACCCTTTTTCATTCTTTATCCAATTTATTTTTATTGTATGAGCATATTATTTCTTCAATGAAATCATTAGGTTATATTTTTATGCAAAAGTGATCAATTAAAATTTAAGTGGAAAAAATTATATTTATTTTTTAAAAAATGAAATAATTATTTAATTTTTCGTGAACTGATTTCTTAAGAAATGTAATAAATTTTCATTTCTTTCTATGCTAAAACCCGGTGGAAGGAAATCATTCAACAAACAAGGAATAATCATAAAAATATTAATAATCTCAAATTAGCACAGGAACTTAATCCTAAAAAATTACTTGCAAACACTTCTTTATATATATTTAATTCAATGCTGAGTACAAATTCTTAAAACATTATTCTCAATTATCAAATCATACTTCCAAGAACATCCACAGCCAAAAATTTACTTGAGAGTACTCCACTAGCAGAGAAAGAAATAGCAAAATAAATTCACGAAAAAATACACGTTTTCATTTCTTAAGGAATAAATTCACGAAAAAGGAAGGAATGAAATAATTTTTTGTACTTGGATTGTAATTCATCACTTCTATAAAAAAAATCATAACCTAACGATTCAATTAAAAAAATAATATGCTGGTATAATAAAAATAAAGCGGATAAAGAATGAAAAGGGGTAATTTTGTCAAAAGGTTAGTTATTTAGATGGAAAAGTGAAGAATTTTAACAGAATGAGGTAGTAGTTTAATGGAAGCAAAACACAGGGAGTTGTTAATTGTATTGACAAAACATAAGGAGTTAGTAGTCTATTAATGCAAACCTTGGGAAGTTATAATTATTTACCCATTAAATATTGAATTAAGGGTATTTATCAAGAATATTCATATTTGGTAAAGTATTTACAAATCCATCATCAAGTCAAACTAATCTTAAATATACATTCCCTTCAATTCTATTTACATATATGTCATCCACTTGTTTCTCTCTCTTTTTTTTCTTTTGATTTTTTTTCTTATTTTTCATTTATCTTTCAAACTGTTTATTTTTTCGACATGCCGTTTTAGAGTTTTTTTATTCGTCTTATTTTTATCTTTAAAATGATATCTATTGTGATTTTTCAAATTTTTTTTAAACTAATAGACAAGTGGTAGATTTCCAATAGTCGTATGGTAGATATCTAATAGACAAGTGGTAGATCTTAGTTTCGACAGTGTTTTTATGGAATCGTTATGTTAATTTTGTGCTGCTGTTTCTTTGAGTAGATCTAGTGCTGCTTTAGGTTTTGGGTGTGGGATATTGTTCTATTTGTTGCTCAAATTGAGAAGTTTTGATTGTCATTCTTCACTAGGTTTTCCAAGTTTAATTATGAATCTTTTGTTGATCAACATTATGCACTATAGTTCTTGATAATTTGAAGCAAACCGGTTGCAGAAATCATACAACATCGGTGTATAATTATTTTGATATTTAGCAATTCAGGCCATAGGCGATTGTATATCTAATGGACGCCTACCACATATCTATTGGATGTCTACCAGATAGGTACCTGACCTGTATTGGAAAAATATGATTTGAAGTTGATATTAGACATTTGTACCAGTATATTTTGATGTTTTGATCTATTAAAAATCTATCTAGTGATTTTGAATCAAAATTCTTCTACATTTTACTAATTTCTTTTGGACTTCTATTGGATAACTATTGGATATGTGATAGTTCAAAAAAAATTTTGGAAAAAAAATATCACAATAGATGTCATTTTAAAGATAAAAAAGAGACAAATAAAAAATTCTATACTGACGTGTCGAAAGAATGAACTGTTTGAGAAATAAATGCAAAACAAATAAAATAAGTTATAAATGAACATGCATTGTGCAAGTATTTGGCATTGGGCAATAGTTTTGTAAGTATTTTCAGCTTCTTTTAATTAATGCATGAGGAACGTTTTTTTTGTAAAAACTTTATTTTGTAGTCTAAATTATTTTGTGAAGGGGGATGGTTTTTGTAAGAGCCTTTTAAATTAAACTCCTATCCCATTAACTTCTCCGATCTCCATAATTATCATCATTATCTCTTAACATTTCTTTTTTTAAAAATTTTCTTTCATCTGTTTAACTTTCAAAATTGAAAATAAAAAACTATAAGAACATTAATCTTCCTTACCGTTGCTATTATTCTCCAAATTTCATACTCCAATTCCTTTATTTTCTGCTTATAATTTTGAATAAATTTAAAAAACATACCATGTGGTTTCGATCATTTTCAAAAAGAGAATCTTAAAGTTTTTATTTTCGAAACGAGGACAGAAGTTTAAAACGTTATCAAAAAAAGGAAAATTTTTACAAAATGTCTCTTTTCTAATATTACAAATGATATTTTAATCAATTCAACAATCTTATAAATTAACCATATTATTTATGAATTATATATGAAGATTTAAATAAGTTTCGGAAATTTTTTATTTTGTTATGATTTTTTAAAATTATCACCGTCTTTTAATTAAAAAAATAATCTACACTTCTCAAAAAAATTCAAAAATTATTATAGAGGTGTAACGTATTTTTATTAATAAACCTGTTTCAGTTTAAAATGGATAAGGCTTCCCTTTGTTGTGACATATTTTTAAATTGAGGATATTTTTTTGTCTTTTATTTGCTAACTTTTGAAACCACAAGCCCCGTTTTGAAAAAAAAATTTGATCATATTTTTGGAAATGAGTTAAACCACATTACATATTTTTTAAATTTACCCAATAATTTTCTACCTATAATTTAAAATTCGATGTTTTTATTTGATATCTTATTAAATGTTGATAGAAGTGCAATATTACATATTTCATTTAAAAAGTTTTATTCACTAATAGAGCCCCAATTTTTATTCCGCCCATAGACCGTGAAGAAGGTAGGAACGAGCATGAGTACGGTTTTAATAACATTGACCAAAACTGTCGTAGGATAGCTAAAACTAATTTAATTCAGGTTGATACAGTGTATAAAACATCAGAATCACTATGTCAAAATTGAATTGAATTAATATTTCGAACTTAAATTACGTTCAAAATGACAAGGTCCGGCCTCAAATAAGCGAGTATAGGAATGCTAACACTTGTCAGAAGAAGAAAGGTGCAATAGCTGCATGAATGACACGTGGGTATAATACGTGGATAAACCTAAACAATATCTGGCAACTTATAAATAACAGAAAACAAACAATTCAATTATGTACTCACAACTTCAATAGGCGATTGAAATTTTAAAAAAAAAAAAGCAAAAAGAAAGGATGCAAGCAGCTAAGGAGAAAATCAGCAACATCGCCAGTGCTGCCAAAGAGCACATCACCATCTGCAAAGCTAAAGCTGATGAGAAGGTAACTCAACTCTTATTTTACACTGATCTATGGATAAATAGGAGATACCATACTTGTCAAGGCGCTAAGGATCTCGCCTAAAGGCGAGAAGCGTGCAGCTAGGCACATGAAATTTGCTATAAATATTTACTTAAAAAATAAAGTTAAATGTAATAACAGTACTAGAAAAAGACTTAAGAGAATTGTTAGTTTTACATATATTGCAAGCCTTGATTGAATTTAAGTCATAATAGCAACTAAATTAGAGATAGCTAACCTTAAATTACCATTAAAACTCTTAAAATGGATGAATAATATTTTTAGAGTTATAACTTAGTTAAAACCCTGAGACGCGCTTGCCTATCTCATTTGCTGTATGGCGAGCCTCATCACCTTTAACAACACTAGGCGATACCTTAGACTTATAAAGATTAGATGTCGTTTGATTCACATAATTATTATTCGGTAGAATAAAAGAAAAATGATTGATAGCTTGAACAACAATCGGGTACCTTAGGGTTCATTTAGTTAATAGAATTGCCTCCATTTTTATTCCAAAATTTTCGTGGAATTGAAGAAAAATAATCGATAGCTTTAAGGAATAACTAGCAAGGAATAACTGTTGCATTCGATAGCGGATTCTAGACTAAAACTCCACCATTTTTAACCCTTTTTCATTCATTTCAGGAATAGCTATTCTGCGAACTAGAGTTGGCCTTTTTGAAAAGTGGTAAAATATTGAAAACATGTAGGTAGAGAAGGCATCAGCGAGGACAGTGGAAGAGAAAAAGATAGCAAAGGAACGTAGGAAGGCAAGAGAAGCCGAGGCTAAGATGGAGTTGCATCAGGCCAAAGCCAACCACGCTGCTGATAGACTCACTGGGAATATATTGCCTCACCGTCTCCCACCTCAACAACCCTATGCCACCCAACAGCCTACTTATGCCACTCACCAGCCAGTCGGAGTCCCCCAACAACCTTATGCCCAGCCAGTTGGAACTGCAGCCACCATGGCTGGATCCGCTGTTCCTACCTATCCTTTAGGAGGCCATCCACCTGGTTACAACAGGCATCATATTTAAGCTAGGCTCCACTTTTTGTATCTCATGTCTATGTCAAATGGTTTCTATGCTTGTAAGAATAAACCTCTAGTGTTTACTTTTCACTTAACAGTATCATGCCTGTCTCTTCTACTATTACACTTGCAAATGTCATCATGCTTTTATTGAGAACAAGAATTAAATGGAACGAAGTCTAATGATTGTTGGTGCAAAAAATTCGACATATGCAATCTATGTTCAAGTCAATATGGAAGTTCACTAAGCAAGTGTTTTCCTCATATATTACTAAAACCAATTGGGTAGAAGCATTATGACACAGGTACCAGTACAAATTCGGGCTCAGGGTTACACAGTTGAAATTTTCAAATCTAATCTAGAGTTATAGAAAATCTAATCACACAACCCCACAAACCTGAGCTCCGATACATCAGACCCACTGCAATCTACCTTGATATTCTACACACTGTTGGATTTTTCCATCCCTGGAGATTACCTGGTTCTTAACTTTAGCTGGTCGAATATTGTACTTGGATTGGAAAAAGGGATACCTTTTTCTCTGTTCATTGATACTATTACTAGGTGTTGTCTCGGGTATAACCTCTTCCAGGAATTCGTCTGCAACGTCTCCATCTTCATCTATCTTAAGGCGCTTTGCATGCCATCTCAGACCCTGTAACAATCTCAAACAAATTAACATCCTTGAAGATCATATTCACCCTCATCATATATAAACTGAAATGGTAGCCAGCTACACCAGAGTTTTAACGAGTGATTGAAAAATTCCCAAGTCATCAAGACCCGAAAAATTATTTGTTATCAGCTCAAAGATCATATTCTTCTTCCGTATGATCCATTGATAGGATTGGATGAAACAATCTTAGGGAGAGTTGCGATCATAATCAAGACCAAAAAAAAGACACGAGGAAGTCGTCCGAAAACATACTTACAATCATCACTTTTGTGGTGGGTTTTTAGCCTAATGGCTAATACTGAACTTATGGTATCTAAGGGTCTCAGGTTTGAACCAACATCCGGGTGAGTGGGGATTTTCCTTTCTAAGCGCAATTGCACAAAATTTCTTAAAAAAAGTCAGCACAACGTGCCACTAGCAAACATAGATGGTAAGGGTAAGTCCAATTCAGGCATCGTAGACGTTACCACCATAGATTGCAATGGAAGCAAGAACTTCAATGATAGAAAATAAATAATTATAGGAGATGAACAGATTCATCTTCTAAGAAGTGATTTTTATTTTTTTGTATATAATGCTCAAGACAAAAATAAAAGCAACATGGACAATAAACACCAGAAAGAAACTAGGAAATACAAAAGATGCTACATAAACCAAGAATGCTACCAAAATTATTTAGTGTCACCAAAACTCCTATTTGACCTGACAAAAACAGACTAAACAAGTGAATTTCACAATCATTCAACTATGCAAATCTTTGTTGGCAGTCTATTTGAAAACACAACAAAAAGCTTTCACAAATGTATTAAATGTAACGAAAGGAACCACAAACAGAGACAGAGAACAAAGATGACTAGCAACAAGGTCAGCTAAGGATCATAACCAACAAAATCTTCAGTTGAGAGGAATCTTCAAATTTTAAATGCAAAACGCAAAACAGGAGGAGAACAAGGGAAAAAACACTAGACCCAAGGAGTGACAAAAATTCAAGGACCCTCTCAAGTCAAAACATATAGTCGAAAATCACAATACAGGATAAAGGGATCAAACACACCATGCCAATATTTGATATCCAATTTGCTCATGTTGATAAAATTTAGAAAAAAAAATGAAATTCTGCAAAGCGAGATCCTTTTTCCCAGTAGACAGCAATAACTTGCTAGCCCCTCCTTTATCAGTCAAAAGAATTTCTATTTACAAAACTGAACAAAATATTTTCTAACGACAGTCTCCAAGATATACTTCTACACACTACACATCAGTAAAAAAAAGTAAATAAAATCTTTTCTAGATCTAAAATATCATATTATTCTTTTGATTTAACATTTATAGTCTCTTACTAGACAACTTGGACAAGATAAACTGCCTGAAGAGATAACTAAGAGGTTTACATCAAGCAACAGCGAATAAAAATGTTCCCAACTAAGTTAGGGCATACAGAACTGAAACTTTATTTACAGAGATGAGAGAACTTTGCACAAAATAACTCAACAAAGTCTCCTTACTCCTACTAACGTAAAACATTCATATTCTCCCTTAACCAACAAAATTTCAGAAATCACCTTTCTGTGTTACAAATTACAATACCTCCTCTTTCTTGTTACAAGAACCTTCAATACATTTCATTTGGGATCTTCCACTCATTATACTGTGATTATTCTTCCAATCTCTCCCTCTTTTTCTAACTCTCCATTTACTCATCTGCAACTTCTTTCTCAGAGAAAATCCATGCTTCAGAGTTATCCCAAACAAAAAAAAGAACTTATAAGTCAGTCCCAGCCTCATCTTTTCAATATTCAATTCCAATGCCATGTGGCGATTCCTGACTTCCCTATTGTCTTTAGATGTGGCAGACTCTCCTTCATCTTTCTCTAACTCTCCAAGTTACCGCCTTAAATGGCTTCCACACAATATGTAACTTGGAGCAGATTAGTCAATACATCATCTACTCCTACGCTTTTACTCTCTTCAATTCTACATGCCGTTTCCTAGTCTCCTATCTTATTTATTGGATCATTCCACTCCACCAAGACAAAGCAATCATCTTCTCAAATCCTGTAACTCCTCTCTGTTTATTGTTTTCCACTGTATCTATCATTGCCTCAAGTTAAAGCCTTATCTAAATCAGGCCATTGGTTAAATCTCTCACTCTCTCCCACCTACTCGCACCCTCCTTTCCTCTTCTCTTTTCCCTTTTCCTACACCTTCAGCAACAAAAGGTTGCTCTTGGCATGCATAAAATGCACATGTATCTTCTAGAAGCGTATCAAAATTTGGTAAAAGAGGTTTGATTCCGCTCGCCAGTCATATCTATTTTCCCTATTCTTTTGAGTGAATTAGTAGTAAACAGTATAGCATATTGACAATGGAAAAAGTATCACGACAGAGATTAAACCCCAGGTTAAACACAAACAATTTAACAAAGAGGAAGTTTGAAACTAAAATTTGAGAACTCCAAAACCTCCAAAGGTGTCACTTAGTTTAGACTACCTCAAACAAAGTTCAATTGGAATATACAACCATTGGCTGTCATCCAATCAAAGATGAACATCAAAATATAGTAGCTGCAATACCAAACACAACAGGCACTAGTGTCCCAACTCTGTGTGCCTGAACAGCGGCTTCACAAAAAAAAAAGAAAACCCAGATCTAGGAGCATACCTATGTATAGTTTAGCATATACAGTGTACTGATCAGATGGTTCAGATTCTATGTATCACAAACCACTTATATTGAATATCATCAAGTACCCCAGGCGGCAGGCCATGCAAACAGAACAAAACTAATCACAGTACATGACGCCACAATAACAGGACTGTTAATCAGAGAACGCAATACAGCCTGCTTAAAAGCTTATGGAAAAGTGACCTAAATGAATCCCTAAGGTTTTGCACATGATTTATGTTAGGCTTACTGCATACTTAGCACCCTCAACTTGGCAACTTTTATCCCTCGGCGCCTTCAACTCACATATGTCTTTACCAACCCCCGAAACTTGGCAAAAGTATTCACTGCAGCCTCTCAGTGCCACGTGTAACCTTGTGATTGGCTTGACTTTTCAAAGATGTCAGAAAATTTTATTTTCCTCTCTCCAATCCAAAGGTGACACATGGCATTGAGGGGGCTGCGGTGAACACTTTTCCCAAGTTCAGGGGGTTGGTAAAGACATTTGTAAGTTGGAGTTGCCAAGTTGAAGGGGCTAAGTATGTATGAAGCCTTTATGTTATGCCATACTCCACGCAAAATGAACATGACAGCAATGGTAGGCTTATTGGCACAAGAAGGAAACAGAAAACCCAACGTCTCAAAGAGCAATGCATTGACTGCAAATCACAAACCTTTGAATTTACTTGAACACTTAAATGCAATTCACAAACCTAATTCAATCATAAAAATTATGCACTGCAGTTTACCTAATCAAATCAAACGGAATAGATGAAGATTCTCAATCCATCACATTAGAAGATCAGAGAAATCATATCACGAAAATCAGTTGCATTTATCACTCCAAATCCCACATCTTAAAAAAAGCAGAATTCAGAATAAGTAGACAATGGGGCACACGGACCTGGACGCCGCCATCGCCGGAACTAGAGGGAAGGAGAATTGGACCAAGCTGGGGGCGGTCGACGGCGACCTGAACGGGAACGGCAAAGCCTTTACGGGGAAGGGGAGTTTCGCGAAAATTGGAGGGAAAACGAGGTTGGGTGTTGTTAATTGGATGATCGGCGTCTTCGTGTTGGTGTTGGTCTTTGACTTCGTGGGCGCCGTCGTCTTTAACAAATCCAAGGATTCCAGCGATCCTCCTGAAGAATCGCATCGCATCCCACACAAAAATTGGCAGTAATCTGTATCTCAGTACAAATTTTGAAGAATATAATGGAAGTTGTAGAAGATGAAATGTCGCTTGCTTGGATTGGTTTCTCTCGTATTTCACTCTTCCATCTTCTCTCTTTTTGGCTTGCTAACTTTCGTGGTTTCTTGCGATGCCTTTTCGATGCCTTTTCAAAATTACTTTCATTTTTTTTTTCTAAGAATGGATGAACTTATAATTCATTTAATTTATTATTAATAATATATATATAAATTTATATTAAAATAAATAATTATTAATTTGATTTAATATTATTATTTATAAATTAAAAAAAATATGATTTAAATTGTAAATTAGGTAATTAGTAACTTGTAAATATATTTTATTTCGAAGTATCCTCAATCCAGATTCAACAAACATTATAATCAAAGCTGCACATGTGGTTAAATGTCGAATGATCATATTTACTTTATTTAATATAAATGAGTAGACACAAAAAATGTTGTTTCTCAGTTATATATTTGATACTCTAATTATATATTTGTAGAGTCGTTATATCATAATTATACTGTACAAGCACCTATAAAATTCTAATTTTTTTATATAATATTTCCTTATGTGTCTAGTTTATTTGGAGAAATCTATCAATCATTTTATGAATTTAATTATACATTTTTTACCTTAATCATATAAACTTAGAAGGTGAAAAGTAAAAAAAATATATTCATAAATGTGAATATTTAATGAATTTATTTTTTATAAAATTTAATAATAATAGTAATAACTTAAGTAAAAAAATAAAATTACTATAAAAAAATTAGCGTACAAATATTATTTCAAAAAGGAAAAAAGCTATTGTAATTTGCATGTCAAAAAGGTAAATGAAGTTCTATTAAGTATTAACACTTAGATTATCAAAAAAAAAGGTATTAACACTTAAAAGTAAAAAACAAGAGTAAGAAAAGCAAAAGCAACAAAAATAGGGATATATAAAAAAAGAAAAAAAAAAGAGACTAGAAAACAATACTTTGGCACCATAACGATGAACTTTTTACATCTATTTAATTTTTTTTACCAGATTATACTTTAATATTTTTTTTATAAACATGCTCCTTTTACAGGTGCCTTTTATGCTTGGGTTTTCCAATCATTGAGTTGTAGCATTTTAATATAATTATTATTTTTATCATTTTTTACTATTTAATAAGTGGTGAAAAATTATCCCGACTTATAGGTTAATAACCGCCACTTTATAAAAAATAAATTAAACACCGACGTCTTTAATTATAAGAGTGTATAACAATTAACAACTTCTTAACGAATAATATAACTAATTAAACTCATTTTACATAGTAATTATTTAACATATAATATTTTAAATGTATAAAAATCCAAATTATTTAATACATTTAATTTTTTATAAAAGAACATAAGTCTCTTGAATTAAATTAAAAGAGATTATAACTCTAATAAAAGATAGACACTCATATAACTATATTCCCTACCTATTTAAAAATTGATTGTTTTTAACTAACAAATGCAGATAATTTCCCGCACTTGTAATCAAAAGAAATCTTAATGATGGAAAAAAAGATAGCAATGACATGTAACTAAACTATCACATGGTCAAAAGGTAAGCTCTTTAGACAGTTGCAGCTCATCACTTTCACTTATGTTAAAAAGGATATCATCCTCAATTTAAAAGCATCGATCGAGCTGCAAAACCATGACCCCTATTTGAGTTTTGTCGATCGAACCATCATCATGAGTGTGAGAATTTATAATTGTATTAGAGATCTTTAAACTTTGGTTTGATGCTTGCCGTAAATTTATTTCAAATAAAATAGTTTACAGGTGTCAAATAATATAAAAGCATATGAAGGCTTATAAGTAGTACGTAATTATTATAATATAAATTAATATGTATACAGTACTAATAAATAGTAAATAATATTGAACTGAATAAATTATAAATTGAAAGAATATGTGAATAATTTTTTTTCATTGCTCTAATAATATAAACATCTATAGTCCAAAGCCAATCCCACCATATACTATGTTGAATTGACAAAAATCAAAATGATCACCCTTCTGAAAATAAAAATGTTCCGATTTTTTATTATAAAAAGCTACACCCAAGCAAAAGCATGCTAAGAATCTAGAATAATGTTAAGAAAATTATATCATTAATTTATAAAATGTTCATTTGAATATTGTCACACTTATAACTAAAAAGAAAAATAATTAAAATATTGATAGATGACTATTTAAGCATGTTTTCTTAAAATTCTAATTAAATTATGTTAATTCAGTTCAGCTATTTTTTCAGTGTATATTTTATATTAATTTAAGTTTAGTTATTGAATTACGGAAAGAGTTTAAATGGTAAGTAATTTGATATTACTTGAGTAAGGTTTTGAGTTCGAGTTATAATGAATGTAAAAAATTCTTATTGAAAGACTCATCCATAAATTTTGAGTTTGAGTTATAATGAATGCAAAAAATTCTTATTAAAAGACTCATCCACCATAATTAGATATAAGACCCGAATCAAATACGAATATAATCAAAGCAAAGCTTCTATAAATAAATAAGATAGACAACAACACAACATACCTTATAACTTAAGGTCCTAATGTAGCATTATTACTAAATTTAGGGATCACATACGAAAATTGCCCGTCCTGCCGAAAGGAGACCGAGATGTGCCATTGCTGACTACAATTCTGCAAAACTGTCGCCAACAGACCCACTCTCCCTTTGAAAACTCACATTTCTTCCTTCGACCTTTCGCCAACCTCACATCCACCGCCACGCACCTTCCATCCTGAACATCTATTTTACACATTTTTCCTTTATCAACTCAATTCTGACTCATAAGCTCAAAATCCCCAGATCTGCATTTACTCATCGTCATCCTCTTGTCTTCGGGGGAGTATCTATTTTGAGCATTCTAGGCTCGATCCACTGGATCAGCGATGCCGGTTGCTGCCTCCGCTATCTATTTCTTAAATCTTCGAGGGGATGTCCTCATCAATCGTCTCTATCGGGATGATGTCGGGTAATTTCTCCTTAGCTGCATCTTTCAACTCTTGTTTGCGTTTTTATCTTACTCTTTGAATTTGAGTTATTATTTCCGTAATGCGGAAATTTTTCTTAATTTGATGATCAGAGTATGTGGTTTTACCACCAGCTAGCTGGTAGTTTGTACTGCGTTCAATAGACGAGTTTTGTGAGTGGATTAGTGAGTGGTATTAACTATTATGCTTTAAGGAAGGTTTTGAGAAAATAAGATTGCTTTCATGTTGTTTGAATTTGAACTTTATGATCTCATTGATTCCCTTCTACTGATAATTTAAGAGAGTTCAGTTTTTTTTATTGAGTTTTGCATTGAAAATGGTGGACTTCTACCATTACTAATTTCATGTAGGAGGATGTTGTTTCATGTGTGGGTTCAAATTGTTATGCTTATGAGTTATGACAGTTGACTGAGTAGACTATTCTTTTATATTTGGGTGTGGAAGTGTTCGGGCAACACTATTTACACCTCAGACAACTTATCATAAATAATTTCTAGCCATGGGTTAGATTTAGTTGAAGTGTGAAAGCTGATATGAGGGCTAGAAGTGGATGATTTGATGCATGATGCTCCATGATGTGCCACCTAGTGAGTACCTAAAAGGTTTTTTTTCTACTGTGGATATATATTCTTTTCCTCGGAGTATGAGTCTATGAGAAGTTCAATCAACTAGGGTTAATGGTCTCCTGAACTAGTTTCCCTCTAGGTGTAACAATCTTAGAGAAAAATTGTACTCTAACGAGATGAAATCAGTGTGTTTTTTTGTTTTGGAAGACTTTGTTCTAGATCCGTATACTATATTAATTTCTTTTTCGTGTTAAATTTTTTTTCCCAATAAGCTTTTTTTTTGTGTTTTTGCATCCTATTTTTCCTATGATATAAATGTTTATTGTTCTTTCCATCTCCCTGTGGATCGAGTTTAATTGACTGCTAATGTGATTTAATGACATACAATTTTTTTCAGTGGAAATATGGTGGACGCATTTCGAATGCATATAATGCAAACCAAAGAACTTGGTACATGTCCAGTGCGACAGATTGGAGGATGTTCGTTCTTTTATATGAGAATCAGCAACGTCTATATTGTGATTGTTGTCAGCAGCAATGCTAACGTGGCGTGTGCTTTCAAGTTTGTTGTTGAGGTGGTTCCCCTTCTTGTTGATTTTTATTTTTCTCTGGATTTGTTCAGCAACACAAGTAATTATGCACCTAGTTGTAGTGTGTGATATAACCAAGGTCTTTTCCTTCAATTGAATAATCTTCTGAATTTTTTTAAGGCTTGCTCTGTGGGTAGGTTAAAAAAAGTACTGGTATTAATACTATTGAGTGCTCCTAGGTGTCTGTGTTATTGATTAGAGACATGTTGTTTTGTATGTACAAGTGACCCTTTTCATTCCCTCTTCCATGTATCTAAACACACCATTCTCTGTTATGCAGGCTGTTGCATTGTTCAAATCATACTTTGGTGGGGCTTTTGATGAAGATGCCATCAGAAATAATTTTGTCCTGATTTATGAGCTTCTTGATGGTAGGTTATTAGAAGCAAATCTGAATCTGCGGTGAAGTATATGCTGCATATTGCATCGTACTTTGGCTTTGTTTGAAATTTGTTTCATTAAGTCTTATGGTTATGCCCCTGGCCCTCATTATACAACAGACACAAGATAGCACTCTAGTCCGGAATCTTATTCCAGTTTCCATAAACGAATGAGTGATTTCTCACTTACAAGTTACAATTGCAGAAATCATGGACTTTGGTTATCCACAAAATTTGTCCCCAGAGATTTTAAAGCTGTACATCACTCAAGAAGGAGTGCGCTCACCGTTTTCGTCAAAGGTAAGATAGATGTGACTCCAGAAATTAATTCAGAAAAGGAATCTCAGTTTCTTTTGGTAATACAATTTTATCACGATTGACGACTGTAAAAGCTGGAATATGTGCTCTATCTTTTTTGTGTGTGCTCTGTGAACTGTGTTGATGATTTTTCCTTCTTTTGATGTTTTAAAAAAACGAAATAGCCTACAGATAAACCTGTACCGAATGCAACGTTGCAAGTCACAGGTGCAGTTGGTTGGCGAAGAGAGGGCCTTGTTTATAAAAAGAACGAGGTACACCAATTTTCTTCTACTTCTTGCAGAATTGTTATTCTTCCATTCTACTGAATTTTTTCATTCGTCCTTGCAGGTATTTTTGGATATCGTGGAAAGTGTAAATCTCCTCATGTCTTCAAAAGGTGGGATCTTGTATCTTTTTGTTTGTGAATTATAAACTTGCTTGGCGATAACTTAAGCTACCTTTCTTTTCTTTTTCTTCTTTTTTTTATTGGTGATTGTAGGTAGTGTTTTGCGTTGTGATGTAACTGGGAAAGTTCTTATGAAGTGTTTTCTTTCTGGGATGCCTGATTTGAAGTTGGGCTTAAATGATAAAATTGGCCTCGAGAAAGAATCACAACTAAAATCTCGTCCTGCTAAAAGGTAAACCCTTTTTAGCATAGAAATATGATCTTTTGAAGGGCGTGTTTTCCATTTTCTTTCCTCCATGAGTTATTTATATTTTTCTCTAATTGCTTCATCTTGCTGTATGCAGTGGTAAAACAATTGAGCTTGATGATGTTACATTTCACCAATGTGTTAATTTAACAAGGTTCAACTCAGAAAAGACTGTTAGTTTTGTTCCGCCAGATGGTGAATTTGAGCTAATGAAGTAAGATTGGAAATTTCTCTTATGATATGCCATTTAATGGAATCCCTTGAATTTCTTTTCTAATTTATGCCAAAATTGAATGATGGAATCCCATGATTTTCTTTTCTTTTCTATGAGTGATATTTTGTTTGCTCTTTTTCTCCTTAATTTACTTCATTATTATGGGCATCAAAAGCTTTCATTGTGGTGCACTCATGCCTAAATCATATTATTGAAAATGAAAATCAAATTTTGTACCTATACATGTTATTATTGAATAAATTTATTTGGTGATGTTTATAAAAGAAAATGTATACAAGCTGATCCATTAAAATGTTGATAATCTCTTTGTGTGTGTGTTTCCTCTAAATGGTCTGGTTAAGATTATTTCGGACTTGTTATTTATATATTCTACTGACCTAGTAACTTTCCTCCCTGGAAATAGATTCGTGATGGAATAATCAATTATATTTGTAATAGGATAACGATTTATTAGAAAATAGAAACTTAAGTATTTTGTGTGTGTTTTGTTTTACATGGTAATTCAATTCGTTAGTTATACTTGTTCTGCTCGTTTATTTGCTGTTACAGATAGAGGTCTTGCAAGCTCTCTGAATAATGTTTATGCTTGCATGACCATACAACTGAAAAATAAGTTTTCATCGATGCATCTTTCTAATGGCACTTTTCTCAATATAGCCAGACCTAGGTTTCTTACAAAAACTTCTATTCTTAATTAACCAGGACACTCAAACAAAATTTGTAACATCTTGACAGTGGATTGTGTGATGAAATTGTCAATGGGGATATCATACTCTGGCAGTTTGTAAGGAAATGCACTATTTTTTTGTTAACATTGGAAGTCACGATGTAAACTTTTTTGTTCACATTGGAAGTCACGATGTAAACTTTCATTTGTGTCTTGCTATGTACATCTCAAACTTGTTCTATTATAGTTCTTTTCTTCCATCAACCTTCTCTAGCATATTCTTTTTTTAAAAAAATTCCAAATCTTATTTGATACTCACATAGATTATCGAGTATATTTTTATTGTGCTTCTTTCTTTTCATTTTCTATCTGTTTATTGCTCAAAAGCTGTAGTTTATCTACAATCACCTGTACTGATTCCTTTTACTAAGGGCAACTTCACTTGAGACCATTTTCTGTAATTTCACACTGATATTAAGTCATTTAGCCATTATTGTCTTTAACTTGCTAATCTATGGCTGTTGTTTCTTTGACAATGTCACTACTTTACAAATCTTTTGATTTTTCATAAAAGTTTCTCGACTAATCTTTTTGCAGGTATCGTATAACTGAGGGAGTTAATCTTCCATTTCGTGTCTTGCCTACAATCAAGGAACTTGGTCGTACACGAATGGAAGTGAATGTAAAGGTTTGTAATTTTACTTCATGTTCAAGCTTGGCCTGTGTGGATGTTTGCAGTACTGCTGTTGTCTAATACAGAGTCATCTTCAGGTAAAGAGTGTCTTCGGTGCAAAAATGTTTGCACTTGGAGTTGTCATCAAAATTCCTGTGCCCAAGCAGACTGCTAAAACAAGCTTCCAAGTGACATCTGGTCGAGCTAAGTACAATGCTTCCATTGATTGCTTGGTTTGGAAGTAAGTTACTTCCTTTTCTTTGTATCAAATGTGGAGAACTTTATTCCTAGGATTTTGTTTGAATCACGTGTTGCAACTTCAAGATTATGTCAAGTGGTTTCAACCTAGAGTAGGTGTGAGCAATTATTTTGTTTTATATCATTAAGATGAGCAATAATTTTACCCTAGGTTCTGAAAGGGGTCGGATGATTGATAAAGCTGGGATCATTCATTTAAAAACAATTTGACAGCCAAATTATCCAACAGTACCATCAAAATAACTTTTGGTTGTTTTTACATGACTTGATAAAACATTGATTCCACCACTACATCTTGTGGGATGTAGTGATTTTGGTATATTTGTATATTCATGTTCATGTCACTTTGGTATATAGGGTTCTAATAGCTGATTACACAACTCAATAATTTGTATTGTAGCGGCCAATAGTTTTTTTCTTCAAGTTCTATGTTTCAAATTTTTTCTCCAGAACCTATATGCTCAATGACAAGTTCTTGTTACTTTTTAGGATACGTAAATTTCCAGGACAAACAGAACCAACCTTGAGTGCAGAAATCGAGCTGATTTCTACAATGACAGAAAAGAAGTCTTGGACAAGGCCACCCATTCAAATGGAGTTCCAGGTATCTAATCTATTATATTTTTCTACTATACTGAACTTGCTTTGTTTAAAGTTAGGCACCTTTTTGTTTATCAGTGCAATTTCATAATTTTACACTTTTTTTGCGAATTTGGGATATTTGAAGTGAATAGACGACTTGCGCTCGTAGACCCATTGTTTTCATTTCCTGATGCCACCCACATATACCAGATTAGGCGCTAGAAAATTTGTGCTTTTCTATATGAAGTTGGACATACTTAACTCTCTTAATTAATCATTACCAGTAGACAAGAAGGGGAAAGAGGATCGTCTAGATATTAATGCTACTGCCTGAAATTGGTGAAAAAGATTATATTTGCCAACTGCTTAATTTAGTCGTTCTGTTCTATTGTTATTCTGAATTGTTGTTTTTGCAGGTTCCTATGTTCACTGCATCTGGTTTACGTGTTCGTTTCCTGAAGGTCAATTTTGTGAACTCGCAAGTTTGAATTACTGTCACCGTCCATAACTTTTTCATTGACCTCGAGATTATTATATTCTGCAGGTATGGGAGAAGAGCGGGTACAACACAGTTGAGTGGGTCCGCTATATCACTAAAGCAGGCTCATACGAGATTAGGTGCTAAAAAACATACTCTGTTGTGAATCTTTTCGAGAAATGGAACTCTTTGATAATATAATCAAGCCAAGTTGGCTCCAAAACACTGCATAAAATTTGATTAGATGCCTAGAAACTTGTGCTGTTGGATTCTTTTTGTTCATTCTTTTTCAGTTTGGTTGGTATAGCGAGTACTTTTTGAAGTGAATATTCTTTGTGCTTGTAAGGGCTAGTCTTGTACGAATTTTATTTCTGTACATTGCAATATGTAATTTTATTTGAATTATATTACAACTGCTTAGCTTGTGTTTTTGTTGTAATGATGAGATTATTTATTGCGTTCTTGAATTCTGATGTCTGAAAGTATTGGTCGTTTTATTAGTCAAAATATCTGTTTTTAATAGAAATTTCCTTGCAATCTTCCAGATTTTGGATTCCTTTCTTTTTGTTAAAGAGTTTGCAGATTCATGATTGTTAATTACTTATGCTATGAATGTTTAATATAGTTTCAGATTTTTGTGATTTTGGTTTTGGATTAGCACAAGGTTCGGATCCTATTAAATACACTAGTTAGGAGGGTGGGGAGCCCCGGACAAGATTATCTCAATGAAAATATTTGTAAATATTACTAAAAATTCAACTGATAGGCGGTGTGGTCTGAACATGAAACATAAACGATCCATTATCGGCACTGTCGTTTGCTGGATAGGGGTTGAATATTGTGAAGGCTGAAATGCATAAAACATGAGAATGTAGGATTAATAATATCAAGGAATTTTTATCTTAATTGAAGATTTGAGTGAAGCCACCAAATAAGCAAACCAACTAGTACTCAAATATTTACTTTTACAAATGTGATTTTCATTTTTTCACAAACATATGGTTTTGGAAGTTTGTGATATTTTAACTAAAAGGTCTAAATGGTCCTTCAAATGGGTAAATTTTCAAATGAATGTAAATAAATTTGTATTATTTGGTTATTTTATCTAATTGGTTTCACCATTCATAATTACCCCTGTGTGTTTTTTTTAGCTTGTCATCCTACTTTTTGTTCATAGGGTGCTTTCAGGTATTTAATCGATTTATCATCACGTAATTAATTTTTTTATCCATGTGCCACCTAAACTCATTTTTTTAAGATATTGATGTTTATAATAATTATAGTTTACCTTATTTATCACAAGAAATAGCTTAATTAATAAAACTAAAGTATATTAAAGTGTTCGCACAATAAAATTGTCATTTTAAGTTTAAAACCGAGAAAAAATATGCTTCATTTTACAAAAAAGGAGGTGTGTACTGTCCGACTAACACCTAACAATTTTTAAAATATTGTCTATGTTTTTTAATATTTTATTATATTATAATTTATTTTTTAATTAAATTTATATTTTTATATATTAATTAAAATCCGTCCAAACTCCGCTTAGGCTTTAAAAGCCTTGATCGCTCGGCTAATGCTTACTTAAAACATTGATAGTTACATTCACTAGTGGTGCAATTTGTAGAAAATGGTTAAATTTGTTGCTGAATTGAAACATGAAGTTTAGTTTAGACTCCATTGATCATCCTCTTTTCACTCATCTTATTTTTTGCAGCTTTTTATTTATCTTGTGTTACTTTAGTAATTTTGTTTTATGTAAGACTAGTACTCATTAGATAAACCATTTAATAAGAAAATATTAATAACCCTATTTCCAACAAATTAATAGTATGTAATATATTATGTGTTTGTAATGTACTTATAGGATATATAATGTGTGTAAGAAAATTGCTATAAACGTGAAAGAATATAAAATATAAGTTTTTTTTGTTCCAAGTATAGATTGATGGAATCTTTTGTTATACTTTTAGATTTTCAGTGTTTTGATCAAATTAATTATTATAGATAAGTTGAACGAACTTAAATAAGTCAATTAGTCAATAGAAAAACATCTAATTAACTACTTTATTTATGAGTGAAGCCGTTTATGATAATTATGTGTTCGACTTGATAAAAGCTTGCTCAATTTAATTTTATTAGAAACACAAACTGTTGAATCACTTGCAAATAATTCGATCATAAGGTCAAAATTCAATTTAAAACATTGTGAGAAAATTTGAATAAAAGCCTCCAGATAATTCAAAATTTTCTTAACATATTAAATATATTATTATACCAGTAAATGATATTTTGAGTATGTAAACTTAGAATAATTATCATCATCATTTTAATTTACGGGTTATGGATCTTGAAATAATTTTAAGTATCTACTGTGTAAATATTAAATATTTTTTTTGATTATGTGAACAGAATATTATCTTATCTATCAAAATTAATATTTAATATTTAATAGTATTTGATACACAAAAAAAAATTAATTTATTTGGGGAGACTAAATTTTATATCTTTACTTTTTAAAACAAGATAAATTAGCTCATTCACGAGTTGTTATGAAGAGACGAAAAAACAAGTTGCTTTGAACATCTTGTGATCAAGATGTTAAACAGTTTAATCTGAGCTGAACACAACTCGGTTTGCTTAGCATCCCTAATTGTAGTAATCATTTATTGACATTATTTTCATTATTTATTTTCTTTAATACACGAATTGTTCGTGAAAAAAGGGTTTAAGAAGTCTCAAATAAGTTAATGGACTAATAATTAAAATCAATAAAAAAGTAATTACAAGAAGTAGTTCGTTCGAGATTTAAGTTAGAAAAGGAAATGCAGGTGAGATGGAAGTGGTAGGTTCCATAACTCCTTTACACATAAATTTCCCAGTTTTCCATTTTTAGCCCCAACTTTTTCTTTTTTAATTTTCTTGCTTCCCAAACACCCACTTCCCTCTACTACTACTACTCCCTACTCCCTCCCAACAATCACAACCACCATGGATTCTCAGCCACCGCCCGGCCATCCGCCGCAATACCCCTCCCATCAACACCAGCACCACCACCAGCTTCAATCCAACATGATGCTCGGCCCTAACTCCGCCTACAATAACTCCGCCGCTCATCACTCCATCACTATGATCAACCCCAATATGTCCCCCGCCGGCTCCGGTTTTCCGTTCAATTCCGTCGCTCCGCCTCGCCAGCAACCTAAACCTCCCTCCTCCGACGGCGTTTTCGATGGATCGCCGCCGTCGTCTTCTGGTATGAGGTTTAGTGTGGACTCTGCTAAGAAAAAGCGAGGGAGGCCGAGGAAGTACGCTCCCGATGGCAACATTGCCTTGGGCTTGTCATCTACGCCGATTTCTTCGTCTGCTAATTCTTTAGCCCAGGCGGCGGATTCCGGGAGCGGTACAGCTGGTGCTGCTTCTGAACCTCCTACTAAGAGGAATAGAGGACGACCGCCTGGTTCTGGAAAGAAGCAGCTTGATGCTCTAGGTATTTTTTTTGTCTGCTTTATTTTGCTGCACATTTTTTTTGTGTATTGATTATTTTATTTGTGTTTTTTGTTTGTGTTTAGGAGGGTTTGGAGGTGTGGGGTTTACACCTCATGTGATCACAGTGAAAGCAGGCGAGGTATGCTGTTTAATCTTGTAATCTCGAGTGAATTCCATTGTATTTTTAATTTATATTTTTGCATTGAATTGCAATTATTGGTTCCCAATTATGGAATGTGAAAAGTGTTTAAATAAGAGAATGAATTCGGAAAAGTGTAGAAACTAATTTTAAGCAATTATTGTTGTGATTTCCTCAACATTTGAAGTTTGAGTTATTGTGAAGTGGTGTCCCTTTTTTGTTTTAAATTTTTAGGACTTGTAGAATCTTTGATTAATTTTGCTTCTGATTAGCCCTACTAGCCATTTTGCTAGCTCCACAAGTATGATGCCTTGGACATGATAGTTTTTTTTCTGTTGGCTCTACTTTAAATGCAATATCATTTTCTCTTATAAAATCTAAATTTTTTGGAAACTTGCATGTTTGGAATTTATCAAAATATTGCATTTTGTATTAAGTACATAAATAGTCATCTACTTGTCTACATTGGATCTATATTCAGTGGTTAGTAAGCCTTAATGCAATATAATGGAATAAAATCCTATTCTTCTGCTTTTGATTTGATTACGTTCTATTACGACTCATTAGACAGCTGCAATTTGTTGTACCAAAAGCTAAATACCAGAACTTAATGGTGTTGGTATTAGTGTCAATAATTTTTTAAGAGAAAGTGTTGTTAGACTTATTGTGCTCATCTATGATGCAATCTTGATGATTACCATATTCATTTGCTTTTGCTAAGCTTCTAGGGCGAAATTCTTTAAGCTAAGAGTTGAGTAACTGATAATTCAGCATTATGAAGTTGTTCATAGCTTCTGCATGCAAGTATGTCGTCTTAGAAACTATGAAATTTGCTCTTTAGTTTTGAAGCTTGACGCAACTAAACGTCGTTAAATTGGTATTCATGCCTAAGTTATAGCATAAAAGAATACTTTGTGATTTCTTGAGGAGTATTTTCAAACTCTTGCTCTTATTTTTTCCTTCCTCATCGTAAATTGGGTGCACGCCAATATTTGTTAGATGTAGTCTATAAGTGGATGAGAATTAAGATGATTGAAGATGTTTTGATAATATTTTGGTGAAGATTCGTATTTATTTGAAGATTTGGAGTATACATTGCATAAGGTTTCCAACTCTTCTAAGAGACTTGGATGCAAATGCCTTCAATGGTGCTTCAAAGGCAGTATGGAATTTTAGTTTTGTCTTTCATGGGCGCTATATTACATATCATGCAGCTACTTTTGGCTGATTTGTTCTAAAATGATTCTTCTATTGTAATTAGATGTAAGTAAATAATTCAGCTCTGTGGTGTAGGGTCTCTTTTGCTGCTTTGTATATGCTTGTAGTGTCTCACTTCTTATTGGCTCATATTGGTGGATTTGCATATACCAAGGAGCACATTATTGATCGGAGATATCCAACAGACAATTTTTTTGACAGACTTGTGTTGCAGTTCTCCAAATAATTTTGCCTTTTTCTACATTACTGGATGTTATTATATATGTTATAGTTCTCACTTCAATCTTCAGTACTTTCTCCCATTTCTTTGAGTAAAACAACAATTTGGTCTGTTATTTAGATAAGATAATCTATTTAGTCAATTTGTTGTACACTGAAGTGTTACCCACAGTAACCCATTTAGGGCCTGATTTTTATGGTATTATGGTGAAATGACTTTTATGAAGTTAATTACCAGTTGCAAAGCTAGGATTTACAAATTACAAGTGCTCTTTGAGAAGTCTTGAGTGTTTCAGTTATAAATAGGGAATGCCATGCCAAATGAAGCACAGGCATAAAGAACCAATTATTTTGTTGATACTTCTTTTTTATGGTTGACTCTTTGTCTGATCTTCTCTGTTTTCAAATGTTCCATTTAGCAATCAAGAACCAAATAAAAAAGCCACTTCTTCTGGTTCATAAGTGTGTCCTTTATATTGAGTGGACATCAATATGCTATCCATATGGAAATAATTATTGAAGATGTTTAAGATATAAATTCCTACATGATCTCTTGATGTAATCTGATCAAGAATCAAACTAATATTACAGTAATTTTAGTTGACTGATTGGTTATTGATACTTAAGTACTTAACACCAATTTTTATTTGTCAACCAAATAAACGGCGAGCTAACTAGCTCATTTTCATTTTCAATACTATTTGCCATTTTGTTTTTTTCATTTTGAAGTGTAAAAAATTTCGGTTGAATCAACGAGTACAATTTTTTCACTCTTGCTTACTGTAAGGATTTTGATGTATTTTTCCATTTATGAATTTTAATTAACATCGTGTACCTAACTGAATTTGTGAAAATTGAATTTGACTGGTGGAATTATGACTCACATCACAATTATTGCATCTTAACTAGGTGAAGCCAGTGGACTTACCTTCTTTGTTCGTTCCCATCTGGAAATGATGTCCATATTGGTTCTCATGAGTTATGACCCCTTCCATAGAATAATCTAATTAGTTCATCGTTCTTGCAGGACGTAGCGTCAAAGATTATGGAATTTTCACAACAAGGGCCTAGAACAATCTGTATTCTTTCAGCAACTGGGGCCATTTGTAATGTTACCCTTCGTCAACCTGCAACTACTGGTGGTTCAGTGTCATATGAGGTACCTTAAGTCTTTAAATGCTCTTATAGTTATAGGATTTATGTCATATATTGGTAGCTTGTGTACGGAATCATTTAAAACAAGTGTCATTTGTGGTTTGGACTTGGACGGAAAATTATAAGCTTCAATTTTCATGAAAATTGTAACTACATTTAGATTGATGTCAACTTTGTTATATGTGGTTTCTCTTCAGCAATCAATATGAAGGCAAAAGACTGTTGCAACTTGCAACTGTAGTTGTTTGCACAGGAGGTAGAAATAGTTAATGGGGATATGTTACTTGTGTGGGTCATAACTTGAAATACATTTTCATATATAAACTAGTTAAGTTAAGAAGTGATGTGCAAATTTGTTTTGTTTATGATTTTATTCCTGCAGTTGAGGTTTCACGAATAACTTGTAAAACTGAGGATATGAATCTAGTTGTATGGTGTGCTTAAGGAATTCCAATGTACTTATGCTTGAGCCTGAAGCTTAGGGCATCTAGTGGTGTTGGTTCAGGATAAATCCTTGGTGTATGTATCTGTCAGGTATGTAAATCTGACTAGCTTGGGTTCAGGTTAAGTTTTGATAGAAATAGAGGAAATATGGGGGTAAAGGTGAAGAGGGAGGTGAGAAATTAGAGAATAGAGCTGAGTAGAATATTAGGGAGAAAATAACATTAAGCTGTTTAATTTCATTGATACCCAAATCTGATTACAAGCTCTCCATATACAGAGGAGCCATTACATTGCAAATGGACAGCTGAATATACAAACAAGATAGCTTAACTAATTCCTACTAACTCACTAGCACTACTAAGCCCATGTGCCTTTAGGAAATAAAGAGTAAATGGTCTAATTACTTACTAACTGTAGAAAATCCGCGGGCCTGGAGAGTGTTGGGCTTGACAGGATGAGTGAGCATACAAGTGGGGTTGAGCCCAGCTAACACAAAACCAACTGGCTTTTGTGATGGCCCAATCTACACCACTTATAATTCTTATATATTTCCAATGTGCGATAACACCTCACATCTACCTGTTCGGGGGCCGGGCTACCCATCGGGCCCGAGCCCGCTCAAATGGGCCGGGCTTGGACACTTGTTTTATTACAAAGCCCGGCCCGAGCCCGCAAAAGCCTGAAGTTTTATGGGCCGGGCTTGGTTTTTATATAAATACCCAAGCCCGGCCCGATGAACAAAAAATATATTTATTTTACATATTTATATTATATTTAATAGTTTATATATATTTTTATATTTTGACCTACTAAATTTTTAACTATATATAAAATATTTTTACTTAAAAATGTAATTGTATGCAAAATTTAGACATTTTTGTACAAAATTTGTAATTTTTTTCAATTTAGTTTACAAAATATAAAAAGAAAAAAAATCATCGATGGGCCATGGGCCGGGCTTGGAATGAGTTAGTAAGCCCGGCCCGAGCCCGAAGTTCTAAATCATGGGCTTGGGTTAGTATTTTTTGTAAAAAGCCCGACGGGCCCTGCCCAGCCCACCCAATGAACAGGTCTCTCCAACACTCCCCCTCAAGTGCAACTGGGCCTGGATCGGTTGCCACTTGCCAAACATACCTTGATCTATCTCCTCTGAGGCTCAAGGTCATCGGCGGGTCTAGTCTTCCCTGCCAGCCCAAACTCCACCAGGACTTTAATCACGAACCCACGAACCTAGGATCATTGGCTGTCAAGGCCTTCTTTCGCTCTAATACCATGTAGAAAATCCGCGGGCCTGGAGAGTGTTGGGCTTGATAGGATGAGTGAGCATACAAGTGGGGTTGAACCCATCTAATTGGCTTCTGTTAAGGCCCACTCTACACCACTTAATATACCACTTCTTATTCTTATATATTTCAAATGTGGGATAACACCTCACATCTCGAACACTAACTAATTGCATAATTAACTTACTTAATCAAGGTTAATAAACTAAAAAGCAAACAGCATACTTTCCCTTCCCCTTCCATCCGGATACCTGACAATAACCTTGATTTTTTCGAAGGATTGAAATCCTTTCTTTTAAACCTTTAAGCTAATTATCTTTGCAACTTCGAGCTAAGTATCCATTTATAGAATTAGCAAAACTAAAAGTGAGGGTTTATCTGTTATGCTCTGTAAGTAGGACTGGGCTTCTTCGCATAAAGTCATCCCCATAAACTAAGGGACATTACTTAAAATTTTGAAGTTCTGGAGTGTTACTCGCTATTTTTAGGTGCTTATAGAAGCACTTTATGTGCTTTAAATAGTTGTTACATGGTTTATAATGCACCCATGTTATTACGTGGTTGATAATTTCTTTTTCAATCAGGACAAAAACCTTTTCAGTACATTTTATTTTGGTATCGTATGTTCCAAATGTACATACTCATGCAGTCGTACTATATCTTGATAACATGCACAACTTCTGTTCACTTTTTAGAACCTAATTCTTTATGAAAATTGCATGATGTATCATTTTGTTCCCTTTATGTGGCATAACGCGATAAATCATATATATGTTATTCCTTTAAATTTTTTTATCTTTTTGGTTCTTGTGTGCAGGGCCGATTTGAAATTATTTCTTTATCTGGTTCATTCCTGCTTCCTGACAATAATGGTGGCCAAAACAGAGCTGGTGGATTGAGTGTGTCATTGGCAGGTTCAGATGGAAGGGTGTTAGGGGGAGGAGTTGCTGGAACTTTAATGGCAGCATCTCCTGTACAGGTATCACTCTACAACTGTCTTTTCATTTCAAAGTTGAACAATTGTATACATTTTAACTACCATCTGTGATAGTAAGGCCCTATTATTATAATTTATAAGCAAAAATCCTATGCACAATTTTTGTTCTAGCTGATACTTTTAATTGATAAATATTACACCTTAAGTCATGTTAACCAGTGTTGATGTGAATGGCTTGGTTATGTTTGAAAATATGACATGCTTTATTCTTTTTTGAATTTTGCATTAGCTTAATTTTTTCCCAGTTGGCTAAATCGCTCAAAGTGTGAATTGATAAATGGGAAAGAACTGATAGTTCATGTCAAAAAAACTGTTGAATTACTCACTATGCCTAATACTAAATTATGAATGCGTTTTGTTTAAACATGGAAATTAAATTACACTTGTAATATGATATGATATGCTATTGAATTGAATTGAATTGAATAATATTATTATCATTTCTGTAATGAATGTCATTAAGAATTCATTTTGATGAGTTTTATTGAGCTAGATGATAGTTAAAAAGGTTTCTATCACTCTTTCCTTTAGGGAATCGGTAGAAAATTGAAAACTCTGCTTATTAAGGCTCTGTTTTCTTGGACTTCAAAACAATTTAGTCCAGCTCTCCAGAGTTATAATTTATATTGAAATAGGTTCAATTCAAACAAGTTCAACTCGTAAAAGTTCAAGAGAACATGGCCTAAATTGGTTATATATTGCATATTGAAAATCTACATGTACAATACCACCTTTTTTGATAGGGAATTAGTAGTGGTGTAGCAAGGATTAAATTTCATCTATGATCCTCCTACGTGTCTTCTTTCTTATTTTAGCTCGTGCAATATTGGTTGAACCTACAAAAATTATGTCAAAAAAAATCCATTTCAACAAAATCTCAGATCTTTTAGAATTTGGATGAACACATTGTCCCCAAATTGTGGATTCCACGTATGCTGATTTACATATGACATCTAGTCAGCAAAATATGATCCCCAATCTAGTCATATCCTAGGTTAAAGCTGTCTGATTTGAATCCTTGATTGGTCTCTAACTGAATCTTCTGAAAAAAAGTCTTTTTTGTGCTTACTTGGCAGGTCATTGTGGGCAGCTTCATTGCAGATGGGAAAAAATCGAACTCGTCAGCATCAAAATCTGGACCCTCTTCGGCTCCTACATCCCAAATGTTGAATTTCGGGGCGCCACTGGCAAACAGCCCTCCACAGGGGGCATCTAGTGAGTCTTCAGACGAGAATGGCAGTAGTCCTCTGAATCGAGACCCTGGAATCTATAGCAATGCTAATCTCAATGGTATGAACATGTACCAACTTTGGACTCAAAATCAGCACTGAAGATTTCTTCTCCATTACCAGTCACTAGCTTTTCGTAGAAGATTGAGGTGAATCCTGATGCTAACACACGTTATTGAATATGGGCCGTAGATGAGTTTTTTATTTTCCCTTTGCTTAATTTTTACTCTGAGTTGCAGTTCATTCTTGAGTAGCTTCAATTTTTTCGTTTAATTTATCAATTTTTTTTCGTGCGATTTGAACACAGATTTTAGTGCTTAGCTTAATCCCTCTGTTTTAGGATTGTCTTTGTTTTGATTCGGTTATTAGGTCTACTGCTTTTACTTGTGTTTCTTGTACACTTGTTGAAGAGGTGATGAATATAACATAAAGTTTTCGTGGTAAGTAGCGGTTTTTCAGCCTTTCTGCATCTTAGTATAGCGAAGCCTTGAAAATGGGAAGCTGTAAGCCCCAACTGAAATCCCTCTGAACTGAATTACCACGCCAAGGTGCATTCAATAACGCTAAGGGCTAGTTTGGCTTTGAGTTTTTGCAGCTTTTTTCAGCAATTTTTTCGAAAAGCTCCATTTTCAAACTTTTTTTGAAAGCTGCAGATTTAATTTTGAAAAAAATAAATCAGACAATTCTTAATTAATTAATAAGAAAGATTAAAATGTGTCGTTTAAAATTAAAATATGTAGCATCATTAAAAGTTTATAAGAATATCTTATTTTAAAAACAAAAGCACTGACAAACCGGCCTTAATATTGGTTTCAGGTAAATAAGTTATTTTCGTTTGCTTAAAGATTAGAGGAGCCAAATCAGCGCAATAACTTTTAAGCAATAAATTGTTTATAAAAGAATAGTGATAATAGTATGCGCTATTAAAAAAATAATATATGTTGTCCTCAACGTGTTATTCTCATTAATTTTAATTACAGGTGAGATGAAGTTTTCTTTCAGAGATTCAGAAAAACAAAATTTATCATTGCAGAAGATATAGATTGTCTTTTTCAGTAATTTAATCATTTTACTTGTTTGTAAAGAACAGCTTCCAACCATTTTAAGTTATATTTTGTTAAACTACGCTATTAGTTTGCAGTAATAAATGGCAGATGAAGCTTCATTTGGGAAAATTTTACTTGAATCCAGACATTCTATTATAAAAAAGTGTCACTCTACAAACAATTGACACGTCTCATTCTGTAATAAATTAAAGTGTGAAAAGGATGAAGAAGTGGATATAGTAGGACATGTTTTAATTGTTATATAGAATCAGGCCCGGCCTTAAGGGGTGGGCAATAGGTGCCCAACACCTAAGACCCATAGTTGGAAGAGGTCTAAATTTTTTTTTTCGTTTAAAGACTTACTGTTATTAATTAAAAGATAAAAGTACAATAATTGATAAAACATGTATTAAAGTTGTAAGAGGTCAAAAGTTTAGTTCCTACATTTTACAAAAAGTAGTTTTTTTACATTTTTTTTTGTTGAGAGCTTTATTTTACTATTTTTAATATTAATTATTCTAGAGCCCCTAAATTTTCAGGACCCTACCTGTATGGAGTGACACTAAATACCGAGACTTGTGTAGAAGAACTCTATTTTTATGCAGTAGATTTAAGGCAAAATCGATTCAGACCATAGACCAAAGGTGCGACCACCTAGAACTCATGAAGGGGGCCTAAAATTATATATATATGGAAATATTTTCTACCTTACTTTAGTTTTTTGTAATTTTAATTAGAGAATTATAATTAATAAATATTCCTAACTATTAATATATATACATATGATATATTTCATTATCAAAATATTAGATTATACATTAAATACTGTGTATTAGTAATATAAAATAATTATATTTAAATTTAAATTTAAATTTGTAATTTTTTTTGTTAGATCATATCTTTGATTTATTTCCTTTATTTCTTTCCATTTAGTTATATATGAAAGGGGAATTCAAATCTGTTATCCTCAATTGTGTGTCCCCTTCCATGTCCCTATTCAGATTTTACCATGTGTTAGACACATAAGATAGGGAAAAAAAATTGAAAAGAAAAATTGAAATTAAAAAATTAAGTAAGAAAAAATAACACATGATAAGATCTGAATGGGCCGGGGATACATAATTGGGGACAACAGATTTGAATCTTATTAAAGGGGACCCAAATTTAAGGACATTAAAGGGGACACTAATTTGAGAACAACAGATTTGAATCCCCATTTGATTTCAAATTTTATTAAATTTTTTCATCATTTATTATTTTAAAAACTTATTTCTTAGTTTAAATCTTAATATTTTTAATTTAATCTCACTTATAAGAATATGAATATTTTTAAAACTTACCCATTTTTTTTTATATTAATCCATAATATTTTTAATTTAATCTCATTCATAAACACATAAATATTAAGACTCACTTTTAATATTTATATTCGTCGTATTTTCTTCTCCAATCAAGCTTTTTATATTTTTTTCTTTATACATTAAAGTTCAAACTTCACCACCTCCTCTTCTTTTAAAAAAAATTGTGACTTATGAAATATATTTTGTTTTGAATTTTAAGGATTGCTAAGTATAATTACACAACAAATACAATTGTTAATGAAATTCCTTTTTATTTATAAAATATTAGCGTAAATCTTTTTTTTCTAAAGGGCTCATATTTTTTATTTCGCCTCGGACCCCCGGAATATCAGAACTGCCCTGATTTAGGAGTGAATTTGGTCTGGCAATATTTCCCATAACAACGAACGTAGAAAATATGTATATAATTCATTGAGAATACGACTTGGTCTTTATGAATTATAATTTTTGTCGTCCTGCAATTACAAAGAAATTTCTCAGTCGGCAGCAAAATAAAAACTAAGCAACAGTCAAAACTTAGGTGACAAGTCGGCAGTCGTTATCCCATTCCTAACTCCAACGGCTATGCAATTAACATTGAAGTTTTCAACCAATGAATCACATCAACCAATCCTTCAATCCAACCTATTTAAATTGATTGCAGTGTAAACCTCTAAATTTAATTCGAACACAAATGGATTGCTTGATCTTGCCCGTTTCAATTCTGAGAAGACGCTCCCCTCTCTCCTACGGGCAACTACAGGAGGATCCGCCGGTGACGGTGGTTGTAGGCCGGGAGAAGAAAGAGTTCTTGGTGGATCCGTTCATACTGGAAGAGATTCCGTTTCGAGTTTTAATGGAGATGGGGAATAATAGAAGAGATACAGCGGCAAGAAGAAGAGAGATAAGAGTGGAAAAGATAGATGCTATATTGTTTGAACATATGGTGTGGCTTATGTACAATGATTCTTCTTCCTTCTTTAACCTTAACCTTCCTGATATCATTGACTTCTACTCTCAAGATTAATTAATTAGTTAATTACCCCTCTAATTACATTTACATACGTTTTGTAATCAATATGCATTAAGGCATGTTTGGATTTCGAATATATTAATACATGTGATATAAATAAGACTATCAATAATTATTCAATATCCAATTTTAGAGCAATGCTTCTTATCTTCATTATTTCTTCCAATTTTGACTTTGGAGTGGGTTTTTTTGGATGATTATTTTGTTTTTCTTTCTTTCATCGTTAAATTAGGGTTCATTTTTGTGGAATGCCAGAAGATTATTGATTGGGTAATTTTTTTGAAGAAAATTTTATTTTTCCCTTTGTGTTTAAGAATGGGTCAAGTTCAGTTGGAGTCTTATTCCAATGGAACTTTAACCAATTCTAATAATGTACACCAACTATTAAACCGGAAGTTATCATTGTGACTAGAAATGTTAGATTTTACTACAAATATTTTTAAGTTATGGCAATATGTATATCAAATTACATTAAATTTTAATGTAAATACATAAAATAAAAAAATTTAACATTAGTTACATACAATAGTTCTCTTATTGATATCACTAATTATAATAATTTGACAACAATATATTGTATCAATTATTCATGTGTTACTTTTTAAAAATATAATGTGCAAATGAGCTTACATTAAATGCAATAAGAAATCTCCATTTTTATAAGTTATTTAATGTAACATTTATACGACACTAGTTATGTTGAAAAAAAAATGCTGTAATAGTATTTTGCTTTCACCTAATTTCCGAGTTGTGAAGGTCCAATTATACTTGGATAAACTAATAATGGGTTGGGCTGAATACCTAATTCTCAGAGAATATGGAGTAGAAATTGAAGCACCAAATTGAATTTTTGGATCATATAAATGGGTTTTGTTAGTTTCGTCGGTCCATCAACGAAAAGCGTCGCATAGCAATAAGATATGAAATTTGTTATAATTGGACACTTTTTTTAAATTAATTATAAATTTGTTAAAATATCTATAAAATTATCATATTTGTTAAATATATCTTAACTTCCTCCTTTTTTCAATTTTATTTACACAATTGTCTTGCTGCTTGTTTTTTTTCCTTATTTTTCATTTATCTCTCAAACAGTTTATTTTTTGAAATGCCGCTTTAAAGTTTTTTGTTCGTCTTATTTTTATCTATGACTTTTCGTCATTTTTTTATCCAATAGATTTCATATAGATAATCTATAGATATCCAATAGATCACTGAAAATTTAGTTGTATCCATCTTGATGTGGTAACTTTATAAACTGCTACCATTGAGACCATTGCTAATGAAAACATTTATAATTTAGGAGTCCTCCACCTTTTAAAATTGGACATTCATGTGTTATTTAAAGGTCTTCTAGTTTTACTGATTTCTATTGGACTTTTATTAGATTTCTATTGGATGTCTGACAGTTAAAAAAACTCGATAAAAGTATATCATCATGTATTTACTTTTCAAGATAAAAAAGAGACGAACAAAAAATCTAAAGCGGCATGTCGAAAAAGTTAACATTTTTAAAGATATAAGCAAAAGAAATAAAACAAATAAAAAAAGAAGTAGAAACCGTGATTGTGGTGTAAGCGGGGTGGTTGTAATCATTTTACAAGTATAACATATTTGAAATTATTTTGCCCTTATTGTGGTATTTAACTCAAATTATTTTATTTTATTTTATTTTTACTTATTTATGTAAAAGCCCCAAGAAGATAATTGCTTGTTCGTTGCCATATAAAACAAACTCAATAAAAATGGCTGACCTAGAAATCAAACGAGCTTTGACACTGAATGAAACAAAATTGTGAGCATCAGTCCAATTGCCATTGTAATGAATCAAAATAATTATATCTTCAATTATAGACAAAGACAATGAAATTCGAAAGCTCTAAATCAAAAGAATGAGTTCAAAAACGAAATCAGAAACCAGAAAAACTTCAATCTAAGATTCAATCGCAAGAAAGAAAAAAATAGGAAAAGCGAATGACAGGAAACAAAATAGTCAACGCACAAGAAATCAGAAACGAAAAGGAGAAGAAGAGGATGAAAAATGTGAAACTGTAAACAAAAATAAAAAGGAGAGATCGAAGAAGAAAGATAGAAAAAATTGCGCAAAAGAGAAAATGGCATAGTGTAACTGTTAAAACAAGAAGCATTAAATATACAATAATAATATAAAATATTAGGTTAAAATATTTTAAATAGAAAATATTTAAATGTTACAATAAAAACGTAAATATTTTAGAAATCATTTTATTTCTCCCAATGTGGGAGTTAAGGATAAACTAATAATGGGTTGGGCTGAATACCAAATTCCCACAGAATATGGAGTAGAAATTGAAGCACCAAATTGAATTTTTGGATCATATAAATGGGTTTGATTAGTTTCATCGGTCCATCAACGAAAAGCCTCGCATAACAAGAGCGTTGCCATAGAAAACAAAGTAGTACAACTGAGAAATACTATATACGAGTATGGCAACCATAGATTGTGTAAAAATTTGGTGCAGCTACTCTCTGAAATGTTGGTGTTGCATCCGAGGCAGTGTCGATTATTAACAAGGCTGAACCTTACAATACAAATTTCTATTCACAACCATCAATAAGAGTTAATAAAGTCATTTCAACAATAATTATTGATTACTGATTTTTTGATCCTTGATAATACGGACTAAAAAACTCTTCTTCAAACAAGTTCTAATCTTATTTAGGAATCAACTCATATTTTTATTCGGTGGTAGCCGAACAAAAAATATTAACACATTTCACACTTTTTAAGGAATTAATTAATTAAGGCAGAAAAATACTATTATACCCTCTAATTAATGTTTAGTTTTCCACTCCATTGTAATTAATGATAATGGAATAAATGAGGGTATAATTGAAAAATTAATCCAAAAAGTGTCTAGATATTTGAGAATGACAAATAAAAAAATATTTAAAAAAATGACTAGAATGCCTATTTTAAAAAGATAGAGGGAGTATATAAATGCTTATACAACGGTCTCTTAATTTCAAAAATACGTTAGTTTTAATTGAAGCTTTAATTCTTGGATTATTTATTGGAGATGTATGTTGAAAATAAGTAAGACAGAGAAAAATACAAGGGTAAATTGGGGTTTAATATAAGTTAATTAACTTTATGTTAAATCAGCTCAACACACTTACGTGCTCACTCAGTCATTAAATCAAACACTCTCAAGGCTCGTGGAGTCTCTACATGGTATCAGAGCATAAGAAGGTCTGTCACCAGAAAGGTCTTGGATTCGTAAGGTCATGGTGGAGTTTGGGTTAGGAGAGAAAACTAGACTCGTTGATAACCTTGAACCTCAAAAGAGATAAGCAAAAGAATGTTTGACAAGTGATAACTATTTAGATCCAGTTACACTTAAGAAGGAGTGTTGGAGATGTATGGAGAATCTTTCATTAGAAATAAACAAAATTAAAGAGTAGTATATAAATGGATAAGCCAATTAGTTTTGTATTAGATGAGTTCAACTTTACTTATGTGTCCCTTATCCTATCAAGCCTAACACTCTCGATGCTCACAAATTTTCTGCATGGTATCAAAGCAGAGAAAAGCTTGACAACCATAAGATCCTAAGTAATTTGGGCCAGCGGAAAAGATTAGACCTATTGATAACCTTGAGCCTCAAAGAACATAGACCAAGAAAGGTTTGACAAGTGACAACTGGTCCAAGCCCAATTACACTTAACGGAAAAGTGCCGGAGATGTGAAGCTATTTCACATTAAAAATAGATAAAAATGATGAGTGATATATAATTAGTGTAACTTATGCAATAACTCAAGCCATTAATTGTATTAAATAAGTTCAGCTCCACTTATACACCCAATCATTAAATTCAGCACTCTCAAGTTCACCGATTCTAAATTTCATTAATGTAGATAAATTCACTCTCACTTATTTATCGAAATTTAGCTTCAAAATGACTACATCGCAAGTCAACACCACCCTAAATCTACCGGCACATCACATTTTAGATATATTATTTATTTTCTGGCCTTTTATGCATCAACTCCTTTCTTTAATTAACCACTAAAGTTTTCTTGGTTAATTTGTTTAAATTAATTGCCAGCTTTACTGTACTCTAATGTTATTATTTCTCTTCGGTCAATTAATGTTAATCATCATACGTTTTGATGTTGTAAGTACACTTTAAATAAGAACTAATAACATATTAAAATATTGTACTAAAATATTTCATCCCCAAAATCATTTTCATGCATGTCATGGTCCTCCATTATAATAATCAACATTCTGATCATCATGTTTTAGATTTTCTAATTTACTGTTTACATACTTTTAAAATGGTTTTGATCTTGATAATAGTTAAAAATGGATTAAGAATCAAATTAATTAACTAAAATGACTTTTTACTAGATATATAAAAAATCCGTTGTCATGGGATGTCTCTTTCCATATCTTCTTTGATGTCACTCACACTCAATGTTTACTTGTGACATTTTTTCTTCATTTTTAAGTGTGAGAACAACTTTTTTTCTCTACAAATCATGGAACAAAAATGAAAGGAAGTACAAAAATAAGGATAATAAAAATTTTCCGGACAATAAGCGTGAGAACAACTTTTTTTCTCATATCATCATTTTTCCCATCTACCTTGATTATAGACAACTCATAAACAACTTCTTGGAAATGTTGTTAAATTTTTAGATTATTTAGTACTTTTACTCGTCCAATAAACTAATCAATCTTATATATGAGCTTTCTTGTGGAAATACGAAACTAACTGCTCTCTAATATATTAAATCTCTAACTCAATTGAAGTCAATCTTCAGTATGAAATCAATTTCCACGATGTGGAATTAACTCAACCGTTGTTTGAATAATCTGCGTCGGGTATTTTTTTTATCTTTCATTATGTTATCGGTCTCTTCAAACACGGATATGCTGCTACACATCTCAATCCAGATAATTTTACAACTGGGTTGGACTCCATCAACCTTAAGACAAAGATACCTGTGGATCTTTCACATTTGGTATCCAGATCTATCTCTCTTAATCGCCTAGATCTGCAAATCCGATTGATGTTATGGACGCAAGTATTTTCATGGTAGCGGATACTCGAGAATTTTAGTTGGTGGTTCAGAAATTACAGATTGCAACGTTTATTTCTTATTTTGATTGTTTATGTTTGTCCTATTGCTCTTGTGGTAAGTTTTTTCCTATCTCCCATCACGGCGAGATTTTATTTCTCTGGTTACGATAGATTGTTTTGTTTGATGTATGTTCTTTTGCTCATATATCAGTCAAAATTTACTCTATTTATTAAAAAAAACAACAATACCTTGCATTAATAAAAATTACATATATATATATATATATATATATATATATATATATATATATATAACTATTGTCTATGCCATGCTTTTTCATATTGAAACTTAATTATTTTCCTTAAGAAATCAACTTGAAAATGATTAATCCCTAATCCAAATTATACATTTACTTGATAGCTTGAGCTCAGGCTAGCTAATGTTCAGTCCCTTAAACTCACGCGTGATTATGCAATACTTTTAAAGTGTATAAAAAAGGATGAAATAATTTTTTTCTTGTTCTATACCTCAAATGCTCTTTAGTGTCTGACATATTAAAATTGTCTATTTGGTGTCTGATATATTCAATTTTCGCCTATTTGGAGCACAGCGTATTCAACATTAGCCTATTTGGTGCTTGACCTATTTGATTTTAGTACATCAAGCGTCCATCTAAGAACACAAAAAACGTAAAGTACTTATAGCTTCATTTGGAACATGAATATATTTTGTTGATCATGTATATAATTGTCGACCCTCAACAATCCATTAAGTTGTCATGCTAAAAGTGAATACATCAGACACCAAATATGCGATTTCAATATGTCAAACACCAAAAGAACATTTGAGTTATAGAACACAGCCTAAAGAGGTATTTAAGTCGTATAAAAACTCATAACTCTATTTTTATTCTGAAATCCCATTAATGAGAATTGTCAGACTTAAAATCTAGAGGACTTTGGCGGGATTTTATACCATACACCCGGCGCATTGCTCCCTACTCCTTGCATGAATGACATGCTATTACTTTTTTATTATTTTATTTATTTTTTGGACACTTGTCATTCGTGCAGGAAGTAGGGAGCAATGCGCCGGGAGCATAGTATAATCTCTCGACTTTGGCACAAATACCGTATTGTCGAACTACTAAACCACAAAGATTAAGCTTATAGGTAAGCCAAGCTACAAAATAATTTTCATAATCTCTAACAAAATCCATACAAGCTAAAAAATCAACTGAATTTGAAGAGAACTTAGAACCATTAGCTTATCAAAGCATCACATAATGAATGGCTAATTAGAATTAAGTGTTTACATTAAGTTAATAGCAGAAGGTAGGAGAGAAGAATAATTTGAAGCATATTCTAAATATAAAGTAAGGAGCATTAACTAAGGAATCAAATGCAATTCCTGAACCATAATTAAAGCACTATAATTAATTAGAAATTTCAATGTTTAATTAGTTGGATCAAAGGAAAGCACTTCATTGATTAGACATGGAATCCAGCAGAAAAGATCCCTAAATTAAGTGTGATCAGTGAGTTGACATCTTTGCAATCAATATTTTACAAACTCCAATCAACATCTATATGTAATAGGAGCAAATATATTAATGAATCATAAATATATCAAAAATCATCTACAAGCTTCATTGCTTCATTTATCTGAATTAAATTAGCAATAAAATTGATCAATGTTGAAAATGTCTATATATTTATTTATTTAACGAACTAAAGCATTGTATTTCATCCTGGATTTGCAAAATATATATTAATGTTAAATATATTGGAACAAATAACTTTGTTGCATGTTGTTGTCGAAAAAAGGGGGGAAGATGATGAAAACTGCCTCATAAGTATGTATTATGAGATGAGCTCAAAAAAGTATAGAGGAGGCTCGACTTCGAACCCTAACTTGGTTAAATCAATTGTAGGAATTGTAAAATTTGATAATTCTGCATGTAAATTAAACAGTCAATTGTAAGAAATGTAAAAATTGATGATTCTACATGTAAATTAAGCAGGCACAATATCTTCTTCAAATTAAGCATAAGGTTGGAATTACTTTCCCAAACTGCTTATTTTAAAAGCTTTATTATAAGCAGTAAATTTGATTTTGGAAAAAACAAGTCAGACAATTACTAATTAATTAGTATGAATGACCAAAATGTGTTGTTCAAAGCTAAAATATGTAGTTCTATTCAAAGTTTGTGAGAGCAACTTCATTTAACAACAGCTTAAAATGCAATACCAAGCTAGCCCTAAGAGAATTTAGTTGATGCAACTAAATTTTAAGCTATCTACATATTTTTCCATACGAAAAAAGCCAGCAAGCTCACGCAAACCTTCCCCTTTCTTTACCTAATTTTCATATCCTCTAAGAAGAGAATATATAACCAAAGAAAATGAAATGTAATATATTCTTAAAGCCTCATATGAACTTTAAGTCAAATTAGTTGTCATGGTATTTTGTACACATCTAATTTATTTCAATGCCTAGACGAATGTGTAGAGTTATTCTAGACTGCAAAACTTATATATACAACACAAATAAAGAGACAATACAAGTGTGAGCAAATATGTTTCATTTTAGGAGTAAACAACCAGAGTTTAATAAATTAAAAAGCCTAATGATTCTTGATTTTTTTTATTCTTTGATGTCTGCAATTTTACTAGCATGAAGGAGAAAGTAGAGTGTGTAGATTAAATATAGAAAACCCCTTCTGAACTTAGTAGTTTAATTAGTAAAATTAGTTGAAAAGCTTGATTTTTATAATAGATGTAAAATAAAACTACTACTGTGAGTAAGAATTAATTACTACATTAAAATAAACAAAAAAAATCAATGGAGGAACATAAAGTTTGGGGTAGACTTAAAAAAAGTACCTTATGGTTTCACTCATTTGCAAAATGGGGTATGAGGAATTTTTTTTTTTGCAAAACAGGGTCTGTGGTTTCAAAAAATTTACAAATAAAGGATTCTCAATATTAAATTATGTCACGAAAGTGGGTAATCTTTTTCGTTTTTATCTGAATTTTTGCAGGATGATTGTTAAAAATACAATACAAATCAGTGAAAAATTTTGAAATTTTTTGACTAGTACAAATATTTTTTTAATTAAATTATGATAACAAACTATAAAAAAACATAAAAAATAAAAAAAAAATCTCTAAAAATTATTCAAACTCTGACGTATATTTTTTAAATAATCAAATTAAATTGTTAAAATGTTAAATTATTTAAAATATTCAATGTAACACTACTATTTCGAGGTCAAAGGCCCTTTTTGTAAATTTTTTAAAATCACAGACCTCCTTTTATAAAAAAAATTTTCTTAAAACCCATTTTATAAACCACAAGGTATATTTTTTTTTTTAAGTTTACGTTAAAGTTTGTGTACAAGTATTAAAAAATTGACTAAGTCTGCAGCCCTACAATTGAGAAAAGGAGTGATTTAGTATAGCAGTAAGTAAGTTGGTGCTTGGAATTTTGATATAAATGTCTTTTCTTAAGTTCAAAAGAAGAAAAAGATTTTGAAGTCAGTAAATTTTTTCTTAAATTTACTCAATTAGCTGATTCCCAAGAGATGCAAATCAACTACTAGTCAGTTTCATACTTCAATACTCATGTCTTGTGTAATAACCTCTGTTAATCCTCCTGCTGAAAACAATGCAATAAATTTTTTGAAAAAATAATGAATCAACAATTGTAAAGATGACAATCTCATGTTACCATTGTGCAGCACAAAAATGGGAAAGGAGATGTTTCCGATCGCCGGAAATGCATACTAGAAACATAAAAAATAACGTGATTCCAGGCTTCTCGGAGGGAAACAGAAACGGGAAATTTTAGTATTTAGGGGTTTCATGCTTCCAGGATTACCAATAACAAGAGTTTCCTGATAGCTTTTTGAACTCCATAATTTATAGATTGGATATGTTAAAGAAACCCTAGTTAGTAGCAGTACTGATGAGGATCAAAGATTGTAAAAATACATGTTCAAGCCATTGATTTTACTATAAATTAAGATAGTTCCACAATTCAATCAACAAAGAAGACTGTTTTCCATAAAATTTATAGATTAATTTACTAGTAATCTAAAGAAAAAAAGACACCCTAAGAACATCACAGAATATGAAGATGAAGAAGATGAACACATAAAATTAGCTGACCTTATTTATGATCCAACAAATTAACCTTTCAAACCCACTAAACTGCAGCATTCCAATCATCCATTTCTCATAAATCGCATTTCGCCACATCAAAATTATCAAACCAGTCCTTGAATTTTTTTTCAATTTTCAGAACGGAGCCCTACCGGCGGGATTCCCAGCCCATCCATCAACCGGAAACTGCACATTCGGCGGCATATTTAACGGCAAATTAATGAAAGGCAAACCACCTGAACTTGTTCCCCCATCACCAAACGGACCATTCCCAACGCCTCCGCCGCCGCCGCTCTGCATCTGCTGCTCATCTTCATCTAAAGGCAACCTCTCGTATGCCACGTTTGTAAACGACGCTGCGATTACGATTACCGGTCCGGCCGCCGTCAGCTCGCCTACAACGCTTCCCCCGACAACTTGCCCTTGTCCGCCGGCTAAAAATATGGTTAGACTAGTCGCTCCCGGCGGGGCTGGAGGAGGCAAAAAAGAGCCGGTTAGAGATAAGATCTCAAATCTGCCGTGAAGAGTAACCACCGCTCCGGCGGCGGCGGGCTGTCTGATGGTGACATTCGTGACAGTTCCGGCGCCGCTGAGAATACAAATCCCCCGCTGCCGTCGCCTGGCGTAGTTGCTAACGCACTCAAAAACATCGCATCCGCTTCCGACTTCGAGAATGTGGGCCCGTAGAGTGTTCGCGCTTTCTCTAGTGATAATCACCGGAGGTTTGGCTTTGTTCTTGGAGCCCGGCGGCCGTCCTCTGGGCCGGCGAGCCACTAAATCGCCTGGATTTGAATTTTGGGCGGCTCCTACTAGGTCAAGACCTGGATGAGATCCATGATCATCGGTGGAGAAATGACCACCACCGCCGATCCCTAGACCGCCAGGACGGCCGGAATCTTGGTCGTCGGAGAGGTGGAGGTCCGGTCTGTGATGGAGCTGATGGACGTAACGAGAAGTGGTTCCTAAATCCAAACCGGCCATCAAAAGGAAGCAAACAAGAAACCAAGAAGAAATGATATATTTTTTTATGAATAGATAAATAATAAAGAAACAGATTATTTAAAACTGGAAATGATTATGGATTTTGTTTATGTTTAGCAGTAAAATATGATAAGGAGATTAATTAAAGGATTATTAGAATAAAGGAAAGGGATTTAGGAGAGAAAAACACAAGAGAAAGAGTGCAGAGAAAGTGAAGAAATTATGGAGAAGATGAACAAGACTAAAACGCAGTCATTTGATTTCTCTCACAACCTTAGTACTAATAATTAATTAATTTATATTCTTAGTTTATTGATTTGTTGAGGGATTTTCCCTTTTTTTAATTACCCTCGTTTTAAGAAATGTATAAGGTTTCATATGATCCATCTTATTCCCACTCTCGCCTTCTCTCCTGTGTCAATTCCATTTTTATTTTTTAAAATGTTCATTTCATTTTTTCACATACTAACTTTGAAATCGCTACAACGTTAATTGTGTAGAAGAATTTAAATTTCTATTAACTCGTGGAAACGACTAGTTAAAGTTTATTTGAGTGAAAAAGTGCCTATAAAATAGAACATGTAACATGATAAAAGCAAAAAAGAACTTATTGATGATTAATAGGACCTTTATTAAATTCAACTAAAAAGAATGTAAGTCGTTGTTCTTAGTTGCGACTAATTAAGCATGTACCAGTGTAACCCATTTAGAGGTAGTTGTTGTTTTTACACAAGTTTAGGCACAAAGAAGGCTAATTATATCATATAATTTGTTAAGGAAAATCGTATTATAAATTAAAACAAAAGTGCATCACTCTTACATTAAATATTTTAACAGGGAAAATAACCTTATTTATTTGTAAGTAGTGATTGTGGTTATTTAACAGATTTCAAAAGGCTTGGGGATAATAGTAAATTATCATACATAATCTAATAAAATAAGTAAAGACACATTAATTTATCAACCATACTTATAGTAGCCTATTTTTCTAATATTTTTTTTATATTAATATAAGAACTTGTAAATGATAGATACTGAATATAATTACTTTCTTTTTTTTTTGCTTATAAAATATTACTGCATGTTATCATTGGAAAGTTTGAAAGCTAGAGACTTTCCTCCTTTCTATATTTGACACAGGAGTTTGAACTATTTTTTTAAGAGACAATTTTTTTAAGTGTTGTTAATTATAATGTTTAATGCAGGTATGAAAAAAAGCAGATTGTATTATATTAGGAAATTAAATATGTAAAACTAAACAAACAAAGTCAGCCATGAAATATGTGTTTTAATCCCAGCTTTAGACTAGCATGACAAAAATTTATGAAACTCCAATTTATAAATAGCACTATTAAAGTAAGGATACTACCGTAAACAACGCAATTAGGAGAAATTCATCAATAATAGATTGAAAATAGATGAAAAGGCTCATAAGGGATTCAGGTTTGGATCAGGGCTGGCCTGAAAATAGGTCAGAAGTGTGATGTTCTAAGACCTATAATTGAAAGGGCCTATATTTTATAATTATATGTATATTTGTACAGAAGTTTCAAAAATTTTAGATATTTATTCAATTTAAATGAGTTAAATTATTAACATACACTAAAAAAACTTTAAAATTATTTTTTCTATTTAATATTTGTTAGAAAATATTTTAATTTTTTATAAAAAAATTTTTAATTAAAGGGCTCTTAATTCTTATTTACCTACGGGCCTCAAATTGTCGGGATCGACCTTGATTTGGAGGCCATTTTTCTTGATTTAGGAGACTATTTTTCTAAATTATTGTATTTTTAATGGCCCTCTTTTATTAGAAGTTGTAATTTTTATGCAACTAATTCTTAACTTTTCGACAAAATTCCACCTGTGATTTCCAACATTTGAGTTACACGCAAGAAGAAAGGAGGGTGGGGAGGTGAAGAACACAAGCTACAAGATTTGAGCAAATGAACCCTAATTTTTAAAGAAAGAAAGACAAGTGTGTGGGTAGGGTTAGCTTGTGATAATCCAATTACATGGTTACAATATAACCCTGGTTAAACCCAAAAGTTGACCAGGATTAGTATAATTGAACCAGACATTATTAATTAAATAACGTATGCTTTTCTTAATTAAAACATTAATTTTTTCATTAATAATTAAGAAGAAAAAGAAGAGGACAGGGGAGAGTGGGCAAGTGGGAGATGGTTGCTGCGGCGCGTGGGCCCCAAAGGCACCCTGGGCGGCCCTTCTCCCTCCTTTGCCAACTTTTGCTTGACTGCCTCTCTTATTCCTTTTCTTTTAAATAATAATTTATCTTCTAAATTAATTTTTTCCATATTTATCTTCTTCCTCTTCAACTTGCCCTAATCTTAAATTTTTTCAATATCTACTTTGAATTTGTCTTTACTTGCACTCTCCTTTCGCATCTTCTATTTCTTACTAAGAAATTAAGTTGTTGAAAGGTTTGCAAACTGATTTATAAGCAGTTTATCAGGTCTACACAATATTAATATAGCTAAAAATAACCAAGGTCGTTCCTGAGGGTGTTGTTCAGGGCTAAGAGTAGAAAGGAGCTCAAAATAAAATTTGTTAGCTTCTTAATTTCTAATTTATAATGTAATAGATCAAATGATATTTTTCTTATAAAATTTAGCAAACATTGCACATAACTTCTTTAAAATATTAATATTTTATTATAACATTCAAAATTGTAGGTCATTTTACCAATTTTCATATTTTTTTTGCCTAAGGTCCTAAAATGTTAAGACCGGACCTCCTTTTAAAAAGAGTTCCAATTTTTTTTATCTGCTCATAGGCCCTAACAAGGTTGGAACGGGCTTGAAAATAACATGTAAATAATGTTTTAGTGAATAAAATTAAATGAAAGTATATTTATCTTTTGTTTGATGAAATCTTGAATGCTTATAAACAATTTAAAAAATTACAAAAATATGCTTAATTGTAAGTTAATTAATTTAACCATCTTATAAACATTGAGAAACACCTTCTAATTCATATGTATAAATATTTCTTATCAAGTCAATGTTTTTGAAAATCTAGCTTTTAGTAAAAGAAATCAATTAGATATCAATTTTTGGGTAATGTTTGTCTTATATGGAATTCCAGACAGGCTATATATGGATGTGTAATCAAATATTAATTAATAACTAAACTATTTGCTCATTGCGAACCATGTTGTTAATATTTAAATCTTCTTTTATATATTGTTAATGATAAGCTTTTCAAAGAAGGGAAAAGATAAGAAGAAGTGTAGTCCAAATAACAAATATAACGTTAATAGATGGAGAAAGTCCAACTAACCAATAGCTAATGACCTTGACACCCATGAGAATATTTATAGTGCCCTAGCTATTTTATATTAGAAAAGAATAGATTATTTAAATAATAAATCAACGATGTCAATGAATTGTAATGGCTGATGTATTATTCACATAACAACTGTTGTGATTTAGAAAAATGAATTAATAAACAACTTAATTAGAGTTACCTCTGAAATATCTGGGAATTGTTTAACCGCGCTCCAATTAGGGTTGAAAATAAGTATTATTGGTGCAGGGAATGCATTTTTCATCCCCATTCATATTAAGGTTTCGGGAAAAAATCTTCTCCGTTCCCGTCAAGGATTCGGGAAAATTTTTTTACCGTTTCCTATCGGGGATTCCCCAATACCTCACTAAATAAAAATTATGCAATTTTTTTGTCATAGTAACATATAACTAAAAGTATTTCATATGTTAATACATCAAAAAATTAATACAAGATATATAATTAGCGAAAATAATTATGTAAACTAAAAATAAAATAATTAAATAGTGTTGAACATTATTTTTTTAAAGTATAATAATGTTGTTTTTAATACTAATATATAGAAATTAATCATAATAAGTATTATGTTATTACATTTTACAATAAATTGTTCATACATATTTAGGTATTTTGGTAAAGTTATATGTTAACACTTATTATAAATTTATAGCTAATTTTTCTTATCAAGTTCGGTGATTTTTTGGGTTGGGGAATGATGTCCCCATCCCCATTTTCATTAAGGATTTAAGAATAAAAAAATCCCTACCCCCACCCCATGGGAATTCTTATCGGAGATTCTCCGTCCTCATGGGCGGATCCCCATCGAATTCGAGAATCCCCGCCTCACTAGCTCCAATAAAATTGTAGGTGAATGCATAAATTGAGAAACATGATATTAACTACAAAAAAGCAATATCATTGGTTAGTAAAAGTAGGATATTGAAGACCTTAACAATCGATCTTTATAGATAGATAAAGAGTATATATAATAGCATTTTCAATAGTTTGTGGTTTCTAGAATGATGTGGCATATAGAATAGAAATTCATATTGATGATGTGGTAATGGTTTTACGACAATATGTTTCACGAAATCAGTTGGAGTAGATAGTCTATGTTATATTGAATAACATTTTTTCAAAATTAAATAATAAAAGAAGAGTCAGTTATTTACTAAATTATCTCTTTCATAACTAATTAAATTTTAAATTTTAAATTAACCATTAAAATAGTAAAATATTTGATTACTTGGCTTTTTTTATCTATTTGTAGAAGATTAAATAGACAATTTCTTAAATTTAATTGCCACATCATATTAGAAAGAGTAGATAGAATATCTATTATAACATTTTATTTTAATTGATTGCCTATTTTTAATTATATGTCAAGAAAAATACTCAAATAAAATAACTATTGAAAATGCTCTAAATATTAATAGGTACTCACTTGTTCAATACGAAAATTTTCTTATAATTTATATTAATTTTTGTGACTATAAAATGTTAGTACTTGAAGTACTTTTAAATTATTGGATATATATGTTTGATATGATTGGATCAAATAATTATTCTATTTTTTAAGATTTATATTATTTTTCTTTTGTTTTAAATAATTTGTTGTTTTTTTTTAGTTTTTATAATGAGATCGGCTTTTTTAATTATGGATTTGATGCTACATATTTCAATCTTGATTTTTGGGTTGGACTTCATCTGTCTTTAGACAAGATACCTACATGATCTTTGACAGTAAACACCCAATTTTCTCCTTTAAGCAAGATTGTTCTAGATCTGCAACAATGATTGATGTTATGTCGTACGCGGAAGCGCTTATGGTTGTTGATCGAAATCGTTAGTTGAGATTAAGAAATATAGGTTGCAATGTTTATTTTTTGTTTTGTTTTATTTTTTTAGTTAGTATTACCTTATGGCTTGTTTGTCTTGCGTTAAAGCAAATTTAGTATGTTTGTGTTGGTTGTTTTCATCCGATGTTTTAACTCCGGTAGTATCTTTAAATTAGTTTTTGAATTATCTATGTTAATCGATTTGCGAATCATGCTGTACAATTGTTAGTTAGAATAACTGATTCTTTGACATGTAGGAAAATTTATTCACCTCAAATTAGAGTTGTTATTGATTCTGATTTGATATAATAAAGTAATGTAATTTATGTACAGGCTTTCATCGAAATTCTTTTTTATGTTGGTCTACATAGGGTACCGAACCACGTGTTGTGAAAAGTTATATTTAATTTAAAGCTTAAATTTTAAAATTAAATTGCGAGCTATTGTCTATTATAAATTTTATAATTGAGTAAATTAGGTATATAAAAAAGTGACTTAATTAAAGCAAGAGTTGTTGGATCGATTATATATATAAGAACCATGTTTAAATAGGTTAAGGTTCTGTCAAATCCAAAACCCCACGCCCCCATGCACCCAAAAGGAAAAACAATTTTTAAAATATTAATCTTGTTTTTATATTTCTTTTTTTCACAAATATTGGTTGCAAACGTTTAAGAACGCAGTTATATAATATGCTTTAACCCTCAATCAGAAAATATATATACTATATAAATATCCTTTAGGATAAATTAAAAATTCCATTTGAAGAATAAATCAACCAGTGATTGATTTCGAAAAAGTTATCGGTTTTACCTTGAGACATTTTTCTTAATAAGATATTCCTCAGTTCAAGATTTTCAGAAAGGACAGACATTTAAGAAATAATTTGGACTTCCAATTAATATTTTTGGATAAAATAAATGAAGTTTATTTTCTTTATATATTCTTATTGTATTTTAATATTACCCGAGTATTCTATGTATTTTCTTCATTTTGCTTGTAAAATTAAGATTTATTGTAGTGTTTATAAATTTTAATCCTTATGAAATCATTTTTGTAAAGTAGTATACAATGCTTTTTATGGAGTTCTAAATTTTTTTTGATGATTTATATCCGTGAGATTTGAGCTTTTTTTATTTTTTATACATATCAGGTAACTTTCACTCTTTGAAGTACCTTTTATTTATATGGTATCAAAGCATTACTACGATGTTGGGTTAACTAATTGATATTTGCTCCATGAATAAAATGAATTTTATCTCATATTGGAGTGAGGTTTGAGCATTGTTGCATGTTCTCTATGTAAAGCAACCTCACTCCTTGAGATACTTCTTAAAATGAGTTAGGTCAATAAATATGTTAGACCTTTGTGAACGTCTAATAAGTAAAAAGTACTTGTTATAAGAATATTATCAGTTAATATCTCATTTTGTTTTTTTTGCTTATTTGTAAATTCTGAAAACATTACATTGTAAATTTGTAATTTTTAACCTTTCCATGAGGTTACTTGAATAAAGTCCATCTATATTAATGTATTGTAGAAATGCTTAAGGTGTCAATCTAATTGAAATATTAGGAATGTTTCTCTTACTTTATGACTTGGTTAAATCTCTTTATAGGAAGATTTTAATTTATAAAAAAGGTTAAATTAGTGTTTATGAAAACATTTTTTTCACTTAAAAAGTTACTTTTAAGTTAAAAGTAAAAATTTGGGTTTACTTACGGAATAAGGACTTTTTTTGACCAAGTAATTTACATACCTATCCCCATATAATATCTAAAACCCAAAATTACCCTCATCAAAATATAGGGTTTCTTTTATCTTTTCTACTCACAATTTTTGCTCACAATTAAGCTGCTCTTGGTTGTTGTTGATCCTGCTGCTCCTTGTGGGTACCTTCGCCGCCGACAATCTCTACATCGACTGCCGTTCGACGGCAGAGAGCATCAGGTAAGTGATCTTTGCAAACTTTCTTCCTTCTTGTTCTTTTTCCTTATCTTTTGTTTATGTTTTGCTCTTGTTGTATTTTTTTTTTGACATTAATTCATTACTTTGTCGGATTAGGCTAATGGGTTCTGTGAATTGCATGTTCTGAAATTAATAGAGGTCTGAAATTGGTTTTAAAATTTACACATTGGGATATGTTTCACTGTTGCTCAAACTTAAGTTACAATTTACAAATTTAACTTTACTCAAATTAGGATTCGTTTGTGTTGTAGTGTTCATCTTACTAATTGAATAATAATTGTTTAACAGGATATACTAATAATAAAACCAACAAATAAATCTCCAATTTTATTAAGAATGATAGTGTTAGTGTTTGCCATAGTGTTAGTATTTGCCATGGTAAAGATGAATCATATCAACCTCGCAATGATGATGATGATGATGCAATAAACACATACGTCCAAGAAGTTATACATAGTCAAGGAGAAGACATTCACTATTGGATGGCTATGAGGGATATGCTTGCTAATGAAATTGCATAATTATGCATGGAAAATTCATAGTAAAATGTTTTGTTATAGCTTATAGATCTTTTGTGATCTATAATATTTGTGCTAGAATTTTATCAAATATATTAGTACTTTATTTCATAATATTTTGTTATCATATAAAAATATTAGAAAAAATAATTATTTAAAGTAATTTAAAAAGTAAATAATAATAAAAACAAATATTTTTGAAACAAATTTATTATTATTAAAAATATGTTAAAGAAATTAACAATATTTTGCATATAAAAGTTATTTTAGATACAATAAACAGTATACGTCCTTTTCAATCATTTACATTTATAAGCTGTTTATAAGTTATTGACATAGAAACACTTCAACTCCTTATAAACAGCTTCTATGACAGATTTCCAAAACACTTCAACTCCTTATTTTAAGCTATTTAAAAATTAAAAAATACTTCTAAGAAATAAGCTAAAAAGCACAAGCTATGAGAAACACCCCTAACTCTTCTTCGTTATCGAACAACCACTTATATAAAAAAAATGTTATATGAGTGCTTTTTTTGGCATTCTATAAAACTTTCACATTGCATAGTAATCCTTGATTAAATTATTGTTTTTCCTTTCAAAATCTCGTGTATATATATATATATATATATATATATATATTCTTGTTTGGTAAAATATTCTCTCTACTATTTTATATAATTTTAATTTTATTTCATATTCAGTAATATAATATTTGTAACTGCTTTGGACTTTTTTTTTACTTTCCAAAGCAAGATCCATGTGTATATATGTTTTAGATAATTTATTCGCTAAATTATGAAAAAGTATTAAAAATGTACAAGTAATTTGCAAAGGTCCAAGTCAAATACAAATCCAAAACAATGTTTTTTCTGGGGTCAATCTCCCATGATATCCTATTTAGAATTAACAAAATTTGATGTACGCATTTATATTATGCTTTTTATGTGAAGGGTAGAATTAAAAATTTTATAAAAAGATAGGATACTAAATTCGTTTAAGATTGCTTTGCATATATAAATAGAAATGAGCACCTAAAGACATTACTTGAAATAGAATGAAGGAGTTGAAAGTTGGATTGCTGATACACTAGCCAAATTTGAAGTCAAACTTGTGCATTGTAAATATAGGTAAAATAACGCTTTTAAATGGCTTCTGGATCCAACTAGACAAAGGACACGATGCTTATAATTTGAGATAGAACTTGATGTCAGGAATACTATAAATATTATGATTGGGCTTACCTAACAACTTAAGCTTTTGGGTAATGGTATCAGAGCATGATAGATCTAAGGGTTGAGGATTCAAATCCTGGCAGCTCCATTTGTTGTGTCATATTGCAACACATAGCGGAATGAGTTTTTGTACCCGCTTCAAGCCCATAGGGCATTCAATGTGGGGGAGTGTCAAGAGTAATATAAATACTACGATAGGGCTTACCAAACATCTTAACCTTTTGGGTAAAACAGTTCCATGACAATCTTAAGAGAATCCATGGGAGTGGAGAGTGTGTGGCTTGATATTTTGGGTGAACATACATGTGGGGTTGAACACATCTAACATAAAATCAATCAGTTTGTACTAAAGCCCAATCTACACCACTTATATACCACTCTTTGTCAATGTTTGTTTCCTATGTTGGATATCTCCAACACTTCCCATATGAGGAAGTGGAAGACATAGAAAAAGAAATAAAAGACAGTAATAATTTTGCAATCTATGAACTCTTACTCTATCTTACATTGTCGTAGATTCACAACTATAAAAATGACGTACTCCATTACACTATTAAAGTTTGTAGATTTTATTCATGGTAACAGAGTTGAAAAAGGCTTGGTAGCTAGAAGCATCAGTCATATATGAGTTATAATTAAACCTTACATATCAGTTTAAAATTTTAGGTGAAATGGTTTCACTATATGGTATCAGAGTTGAAAAACCTATAGGTCGCATATTCGAATCTTAACACCTCTATTAGTTGAATTAAATTCGACGCATGATATTTACAAGTCTAGACCCAATTGTACCTGAGACATGTTAAAAACGTTGTAGTTTGTGTGTCAATACTATCAATTACCATTCATTCTCTTCAACCATGGCTAGCCGAAGAACAAACAAAAACAAAATATTAATAATATATCTGGTTCGTTCAATTGTTTCGCCTATAGAACTCAAAAGTTGAAAACAAAAAGAAAAGACATAGAAACTCACGCGACACAGTAGGTATATTGACCGTTGCTAAATACACCGAACTATGAGAACTCCGCTTGGGAAAAGGATTCTCTAAATTTGGGACTTGGTATATTTGTACATTTCAATCAATTTCAACTATCCATCCAGTTTTAATGGCTGAGACTTAATTTTACAGTGGCCCCCATAAATAACTAAAATTCAATCTCAACCACTAAAAATGAATGGATGGTTGAAATTGACTGAAATATAAAAATGTACCAATTTTTAAATTTAGAGAATTTATAGGCCGTACACTGTCGAGCCACACCAAGATTTCGAAGGCTATGTCCATCTTCAACTTTCTTCCTTCACTTCCTTACTTTCATTATTAAGGGGTGTCTTCACTTCCTTACTTTTATTGAAGGGTGTTAAAAGAAATCGAATCTAATCGAAATATAAAGTTCTCCTTCTATTTATAAAATATTATTCATTTAACTAAAATATTAAAATCAATGAAAAATTTATTACACAAATAAAATGACTAATTTATCCTTTACTGAATTTTCTTTCTTATTAATTACTCACTTCTAATTTTAACGATACATAACCTCTCCCATAGTTAATACAAGGGCAAATTAGAGAAAAAATTGTACAAAATGCATTAATAATCTAAATTGACAACTAAAAAAGAGAACCAATAAAATGACTAAAGAGATAATAATTTCTAGATGGAGGGAGTAATGAAATACAGTTTTTTTGTTTGCTTTTTAGTCTAAACTGTACATAGATTTTAGGTTTTTTTGGTCAATTCGGTTTTAATGAAAAACCAATATTGGCAAACTAATCGATATCCAGTATTGATGTCTGGTAAACTCACTAATTATACCGGTTCCATCGATAATACTATGAATCAAAATCTTCACCAGTATGACGTCTGGTACGGTTTTGATAACATTGTCTTTCACCACTAAGTTAAAACATTGACCATGCATCCTAAGTTGATTAGGGATGATCGCTCGACTATCTCCTAGAGTTGAAAGTGGTGTGAGGATGGGGATCCTCAATAAGAATCCCCACGGGATGGAAATGAGAATTTTTTTATTCCCGAATATTTAATGGGGATGGGAATGCGGACATCGTTTCCCAGCCCGAGAAATCCCCGAACCCAATAAGAAAATGTAGTTATTAATTAATAATAAATGTTAATATTTAACTTTACCAAAATTCTTAAATATGTATAAAGAATTTATTGTAAAATGTAATAACATAGTACTTATTATCGTTAATTTCTATTTGATAATTAATAAATAATTAAATGGTGGTGAACATTATTTTTCATTATATCATTTTGTTTTAATTCATATAATTATTTTCACTAGTTAAATATCTTGTATTAATTTTTTCGATGTATTAACATGAAATCCTTTTTTGTTATATGTTATACCTTGACAAAAAAAATTTGCCTAACGTTTTGTTTAGTGGGGAATTGGAGAATCCCCGATGGGGAATGTGGATTCTCTAATAGGGAACGGAGAAATTTTTTTCCCCGAATCCATAATGGGAATGGGGAAATTTTTTTCCCAAAACTTTAATGGAGATGGGGATGGAATGGGGAATACATTACCCGCCCCAACAAGCCCCACTTTCAAACCTACTGTGAGCACAGGATTTTACAGTTCCTCTCGCGAGACGAAGATGACGTATATTTGAATTTTAATCGTCATTAAAAATTCATTTCGAATTTTTATTAAAGTTTGAATTCAGTTTATTGTGTCTGACGATGCATCCGGTGGAAGCTCGAACCGATGATTCTCACCTAAAATATCCCCAAATACTTTAAAATATCTCAAAATATCATAAAGTACCTTTAAAAATTTAAAAAATCTACTTTTGACCCGCTTTTTGCCCCTTTTCAGATTTTTAGGCTGGTACCTGAAATTTTTTGTATCTTAAAAGAACTTTGTCAATTTCAATTCGAATAATGATTTGAATTGTTAATTATTCCAATTTTCAATGAAAATGAATGGGAATTCATTGTTTTGCTCAAAGATGGGTATTTGCAAGTGTGTGATATCTATCACAAGATTTGTGAAAAAAAATGCAGTCCAAATAGGTTTGTCAAAGAATCGAATGAATGAGAAAGATAATAAAATTGGAACCGTTAACTAAAAGAAAGAGTGGGATAAAAAGAATTAAGGAGTTGAGTCATCCTTTTTTGGGGATAGAGGGACTTGAACCCTCACGATTTCTAAAGTCGACAGATTTTTCTCTTACTATAAATTGCCTTGTTGTCGATATTAACAGGTAGAATGGGACTCTATCTTTATTCTCGTCCGATTTGTCAGTTATCTATCAGACTATGAAGTAAATGGTTTGATGAATTAATATTAACTAAACCTTTTCCTCAATTTGGAATCAATTCAAAACAATTATTATAGATATAGATATATAATATAGAAAGATAAAAAAGAAATTAAAGAGAAAAAAAAGATGAATATGGATTGTGAATTTGGGTCCCTATTAATCGTTCTCTATTAATAATTTGAGATAGTATTTAAGTATGTATGTATATATGGTGGGCCCCAGTTTGCAGACTGCTAGCGGGGGCCTGAAGCCGCAGGCGGTGTGGCACCTGCAGGCAGTCTGCCAGCTTTTAACTTTTTCTTGAAAGTCGTCGGTTAATCGCTAAAAGTTGATTTTTTATCTGTTTTTCGCCCTTAAAACATCAGAAACAAGGGGAAGAGAGAAGAGAACATCCGAAAAACATTGAGGGGGATTTTAGGAGTGAGAAAGAGTGATTTTAGAGATAGAAAGCGAAGAAAAGGGAAGAAATGAGGAATTACTCCATCTTTTCTTGATTTTTCTTTGTTGATTCTCTTAGAATTTAACTTAAAATCTGTAGAATTCCTAGGTTAAAATCAATCTAATAGGATTTTTTAGAGACAAATATTGTTTAATCATCTAATCACTACCCAAATCGTCATTTTGAGCTTCCCGGAGGTGTCATTGGATCATGAAGAGGTGAATTCACGGCCCCGAGGTAAATTCCTGAGTCCCTTAAGCTCTTTGGCATTATTTATTGCTGTTTGTTGTGTTATTTAGTGTTTCAGGTTCGTTTTTTGAGTTTTGGGGATTTTTGCTCGAGTTTCTATTAGCTCTGCAGATTCTGAAACCGCCGGCGATTTCACCAGATCGCCGGCAGCTTCACTCAGTTCGCCGGCGACATCACCCAAGCGGCCACCGGCATGGGCTTCTGGGCAGCAGCCCCGCTGTTACCCTTTCGACCTAGATTTTGCGTTTTCTCGTATTTATATGTAAAGTACAACGGCGGGAATCCAGAATTTCCCGAAAATAGTCCCAACCCCATAACATGTGCCATTTTCACTAATAATTTGGTTAAAATAATAATCGACCCTGCGAGGGGCTACCACCCCTCGAACCTCATTGTCAGGGGCACCGCTATATGTGATATATCTTGTATACGTGTCGTTTCTGTGCTAACCTTTGCCGATGCAGGTAAATTTAGGTTAGATGTATGTTTAGGCCTTTGGGTATTTTATTTTGCGCTTTAGACAAACGTATAGGATTTGAAAGCCATGTAATTATTATTTTAATTTCTACATTTTTATTCGTTGGATGACTGCAATAATTTATTTATTTACCGCTTTCGTATGCTTGCTAAAACACGCGAACACATCATATAAATCGAAAACATTAAATAGGGTGGATTAAAACCCAATAAGAAATATTGATAATTTTAATTTGGTTAATGTAGAATAGATAGCATCAACCGAGTTTGGAATCTCTATTTAAGGTATGGTCTACCGTCCGGTGGAAAAACGTACCTAATTTCCCAGTTGAGCTGAACCTGATGGCGACTTTGTCTTAAATACGGGATTCCGATCTCGTATCTTTTGAACATTAAAATATGCAAAATACATTTTCTATCACACTTATCATTTTTTGAGGTTGGCCCTCCGGCCTGCTTCGCAGCCGTCCGAAGCGTCGTCCGCTCACACCTACTATCTCCTTTATCTTTCTCTTAGCATTGACATTACCCGCCTCGTTTGTTCAGTTTATTTGTCCAACAACAACATTACCCCAATTCCTAATAAGCCTTCCGCACAAGCTTAGTAAAGGGGGGGTCAGATGTACGCAACCTTACCTCTGTAATTACGGAGAGGTTGTTTCCAATTGACCTTGAAGTGAAGTTGCAATAGCTATGCTTGACTTTACAATAAAAGAAGCTCAGACAGTTTAATGAGTCATTTTACTTTAGTCCATTATAATCTAAAGCCAAAGAATGGTGAATCTTTGGCCCCATCGAAATAATGGACAATCAGTTTATTTGTTCCATTTTTTTAATTTTCTTAGATTTGATTTTTTTTTTTAATCTCATCTTCGATTGATCCTGGGAACATAATGAAACTAAGGCAATCTTGGAATGAACATTTAGAACCTTAGCAGTCAAGATTATTTGCATATAAAGGAGAGTTCCAAAAGCTATATAAAGTCAACATCAATACCTTAAAAAGATAACCTATGAGTCAAAAGAATTTCCATATTGTAACAAAATAGACTTGAATAATTCGAGTGAAAAATAGAGAAAGGAAACTATTACTTAACAATAATCAAATACAACAACAATCAATGATCCAGAATCCATAAAACATTGATTTTTGCATCTAATGCTATAAATCCCTTCCATTTTCAATATTCCCAAAGCCACAACTTGCAATCAGCTCTTTAAAGTATCCTAATTACCTCTATCATTAACTCGATTTATCTCTTGGGTTTAATTTGGAAAGGGATTATCTCCTAGCAGAAGGCCGTACTATGATACATTTAAGATGTTTAGAGTGAGAGGCAAAATATAGTACTCCAAGTCTCTCCAATAAGCACAAGTAAAAAATTGCGTAGGCTAATAAATGAGTAAAAGATGGTAGGAAAATTGGCAGAGTAGAAGAATAGGAAGATATACAGCTCAGAATTAATCTATTATAGGAGAGGAGATCACGTGCGGGTCTTTCAGTCAAAGACAGATAGCTGTCTGCCACGAGCCAACCTCTTCTCTTCTCTTCTCTTCTCATTTCTTGTTTTTGGGAATTGCTCTTTTTTCTTTCCTTAATTTACGGGAGTCCCTCCCTTCCTTTACAATTCACCAATTCAATCAAATTCTACTTTTATTTTTGGATTATCATTATTAACATTAACTATGCTCAAAATTAACACACCATGAGGATTTGTCTAGGGAATTATATATAAAATTATTTTTACTGTAGCGTTTAGATACGAAAAAGTGTTATATTCATTCTATTATCCTAGTTTTTAAATTAAATTGATTGGTAGTATTTGGATACATGTTTCTTAAATTTATTACTCAAATTTTTTTAGAAATATTTTAAGGATCTTGTCTAAGATTTGCATAGGCGAAATTTTGCTAGATTTCATCCTCCTTCATTAGTTTAGCTGATATTATGTCTTTGGTAGATTTCGTGAACGAAATGAGACATAAACGTGAAATCTATGTAGCACAGAAACGGATACGGAAACGGAAACTGGGAAATGCCATTTCTAAAAAATATAGGCTTGAAAATTGTGGGGAAACGACTACGGACACGGATACAGAAACGGAAATGCCGAAACGGCATGTAACCGGAGTTTCCGTGCTTCATAGCGTGAAATTCATATTATTTCAATTATATATATATATATATATATATATATATATATATATATATTGTCCTAATTGCGTTTCCTCTTCCATGTCCCCCATTCAGATTTTGCCAAATACAATTAATCATATGAATTATGTCAAATGCAATTAAACCACCATAAACTTTGTAACTTTCACTTCTTTTCCTCATTAATGCCACTTGTAAATTTGGTTAGAGTAAGACAAATTAGGAAAATGATATTTTAAGAAAGTTAAAGAAATTGACATATGACGTTCATGAGTAAACTGATGTACTTTCACCAAAATCAAGGGGGTTAAAATTACTTTGTTAATAAATTACCATTAAATTTACTTATTTCAAACTACAAAATTTTAGTGTATACAAATAAATCAATATCAACATTGAAAGAGTTTTTTTATCAAAAAATACTGTCTATCATAAAAAAATCAGAACCAACTATAGCTCAAATTAAAGGTGGGCATAAACTCAATTCCCTTATAGTATTTATCGAAGAACCAACTGCTCTAGCTAACAACTGTGCAGAATGCTTCGCAGACTGATAAACATAGACAGATCTAAAAATACTAAAAACATCTTACCAGAGTTAAAACACTGGACAAAACACACAAATAAAACACAAACAAACTAAACTTGCTATTGACGTAAGGCAAACATGCCCTTAGGCAAGACTTAATATGAAAACAGAAGATAAAACGTTACAATCTATATTTTCGTAACTCCCAACTTTCCACAACCACAAACTCGTTACGTCATAACATCAATTAGTAGTCCATATATGAAACGATCTTGTTGTATGTAGATAGATCTTGGTATCTTCTATGAAAGATTAACATGTATCTTGTCTAAAGGCGGATGAAGTCCAACCCAGCTATAAAACTATTAAGAATATGATATGTAGCAATAAATCTGTGTTTGAAGAAGACGGTTGTATAGTTGATGATAAGAAAATAGTTGATGCAGATTATTCTCACAAATTACTTCAAAATTTAAAATAAAGAAAAAGAAAGATAAAAAAATAAAGCACAAGAGAGAAAAAAAAAGCTTATTTAAACTTTTCCCTCTCCCTAATAAATAAAAGTATAAGCGGAGGAAATAAAGAACCTTAAATAAATGGCTGCCAGGGTTTTAATTTTTTTAAGAGAGAAAACCTAAGAATAGATAATAGAAAAGGAGTGGATTAGATTAGTTGAATTTAATTCAGCTTACTATATTTACTACTCCCTTCGATTTTTTTTATTAGTCATTTTAGGCTTTTGATTTTAATTTTGTTTACTTGTTATTTTAAATTATCAATGTAACTTTGACTAATTTTTTTTTAATTTACCCTTATATTAATTAAGAAAGAGATTAAGTATTGATGGATTTATAAATAAATAATTATGAAGAAAGAGAATTTATTTATAAAGTATAAAGAATAAATTAATTATTTAAATGCTATAATAAATATTTTATTAATTTTAATAAAAACTCTAAAACTAATGATAAAAAAAATTGAGGGAGTATAAATTTACATTAAATAAGTTTTACATTAAAAGAGTTAAATGAAAGAGATAATCTTTTGTTGTGATAAATAATAAATTAGAAGCGCGTGGAGGTAGGAATCATGAGTGAAAGGTGAAGTTTGGTATTTACTGAAAAGGGGGCAGGTAAGAAATATACAGCTAGCTATCTATATACGCAGCTCTTATGTTCTTTTGGTTTACCCAAACATACAAGGTTAAATTTAACAAATAAAAAGTAATAAAGGGTGATCCAAGAAATAAGCGGTTTGATATTATTTGAGTAACGTCTTACGTTTGGGTTATAGTGAATGTGAAATTTTTTTATTGTGAGACTCATCCACTACAGCCAGGTGCGCGACTCGGATCAAATTTAGATGTAGTCGGAGTAAAGCTTTTAAAACTTTCAAAACAACAATATTAATGTTTCATTTTTAACATTGAATTTTAAAACTTTTAAAACATATATGTATATATAATAATAAAAGTATATGTATGACTTTGATTAATAGTAGCAATCTCCGTTGGTAAGCATGAGACATTAGATAAAAAAACATGAGTAATTTTTCAGTTTTCTAGAAGCTATGAGAAAATATAAAAAGAGTGGAGTTGTAAAATCAATCCCCATAATTTACACAATTAACGAAAAATGTTCATAATTGTTGTTTAATTGCGAAAGAATAGTAGTATTATGATATTTCAGACTATAGTTGTGTTGAGAATCTGAAACTAATTAAAGATGCAAGAGAAATAGAAAGTAAAAGCTTAGTTAAGTTGTGATTGGTGTCTCCCGGAGAAATTTTATAATACACCGGGTTTGTACGATTTTTCACCGTATGAATATGATATGTATGTCAGACATAAATAAAATAATATTATTATAACTTTGAGTCCGCATATGGGCGGGTGAAATGATGGTTTTTTTGGGAAATTGTACTAAATTTAGGGGTTGTGTAAAATATTTACCTCATTACCCTCTACTTTTATAAATAACTGTTTGGTCAGCTTTTAAATTTTATCTTTTCATTATGTACGTTCCTCCCTATATATGCGATTCCCTCCATTTTTTTTTATTTTTTTACTTTATTTTACATTTATCTCGCAAACCGTTGATTTTTTTGATATGCCTCTTTAGAGATTTTTGTTCGTCTCATTTTTATCTTCGAAACAAAATCCATCATGATATACTTTTTTCAAATTTTTATTTTATACCAGCATTTTACCAGCTCTGAAAAATCATCATTTTGCCAGCATTATACAAGGTATGAAAAAATTGCATTTCATGAAGAAATCGAACAAAAATAACTTTGTACCAGATTTATACCAGTAAAATACTAGGTGCGATGAAAATAACCCATAAACTTACATTTCATGAAGAGATCAAACAAAAACCACTTCATACCAGATTTATACCAGCAAAATAATAGGTGTGATGAAAATAACACATAAACTTGCATTTTATGAAGAAATCAAATAAAAACCATTTTATATCAAATTTATATCAGCAAAATACTAGGTGTGATGAAAATAACCCATAAACTTACATTTCATGTAGAAATCAAACAAAAACCACTTCATACCAGATTTATAGTAGGTGTGATGAAAATAACCCATAAACTTGCATTTTATGAAGAAATCAAACAAAAACCACTTCATACCAGATTTATACCAGCAAAATATTAGGTGTGATGAAAATAACCCATAAACTTACATTTCATGAAGAAATAAAATAAAAATCACTTCATACTATATTTATACTAGCAAAATACCAACAAAATACTAGGTGTGATAAAAAATAATCCATAAACTTGCATTTTATGAAGAAATTAAACAAAAATCACTTCATACCAGATTTATACCAGCAAAATACTAGGTGTGATGAAAATAACCCATAAACTTGCATTTCATGAAGAAATCAAACAAAAACTACTTCATACCAGCAAAATACTAGGTGTGATGAAAATAATCAATAAACTTGCATTTTATGAAGAAATCAAACAAAAACTACTTCATACCAGATTTATACCAGATTTCGAAAAGTTTGAAAAAAAGTCAAAAAAAGTATATAACAATGTATGGCATTTCGAAGATAAAAATGAGACGAATAAAAAAGTCTAAAGCGACATATCAAAAAAATAAACGGTTTGAGAGATAAATGCAAAATAAGAAAAGAAAATAAAAAAGTATGCCTTGTGCATGTGCTGATTTGGAGAGGAACGTATTTATGTTGTGAGGCTGTGTGGAACGTATTTATGTTGTTGATGCTTGTATAATTGGACAATTGTGTTGTGTTGACCAAATTTTTGATTGAAATTATTGATGGACTTTGGTACAGTTACGTGTTTTTCCCCTTTTTCTTTGTTTAATTTGTAAGCCCAATGAGCAAAGGAAAATTGTTTTTAAAAAATGTTACTCCCTTCATTCCTTTATGTAAGTTATTTTAGGATTTTCGCCAATATCAATAAAAATTAATTACACTATCAAAATAATTAATTTATCATTTACTAAAATTCTCTTGCTTTTTAATTATCAACTTATAATTTCATCAATTCATAATCTCTCATAATAAATGAAAGGGTAAATTAGAGAAAAAATGATGAATAATACATTGATATTCTAAAGTGACAAATAAAAAGGAATAAAATAAAAAGTTAAAATGACTTGTAAAAAAAATGAAGGGAGTAATGTATTACTGTTATTAATTATTAAGTATACATTTATAATTTTATTATTTTCTTTATTACTTCAAATTAGTACACATACTTATAAATTAAAAATAAGATAACTATAATTTATAACTATATAAAACTAATTAGAATTTATGTTATATAATAAGATAGGCTAGCAATAATAATACATACATTGCAATCTTTGTCTCAAAGTTCTGCAGTTGTTATTATAAATTTAATTTTTCCCTAGTAATTAGAAATAAAAATGAAACAACTAAATAAATGCCAACCCAAATGAGCTTTATAGGTTGGATCTCTTCCACAGCAGTTCACCCAACTGTCTTTTCCTTGGAGCTGCCGGAACCACCCTCTTCCTGTAAGTCTCAACTAGACCAGTTCGTCGAATGGATTGGGCTGTGTTTGAGTCAGACCTAATCAAGTTTTTGATTAAAAATATCAATCGAAGTCTGATCCGACCCACATTTTAAAACTTTGGGTTCGAACCGAACTTAGAAGTCATTCTCAAACTTGGCCCAAAGCCCATAAATAGGATTTATTTAATTTTTTTGGTATACTAAAACAATAAAAAAGATAAAATTTTATACAAATATTTTCAAATCTCGCATATAATTATATTCTCTACTTGAATAATTTAATAAAAAGATAGAATTATTGTAAAAATTTAATAAATTAAAATATAAAAATATAAAACAATTATTAAGTATACTGTATATATTTCATAAATATAATAATAATTATTTATTGGGTCGGGTTTGAGTATTTATATAAAAATCAAGCCCGATTCATAAAATACTGGGGTTTAGCGGGTTCGGGCTCGAGCTAAACTTTAGAGAAAAATGAGAGCCAAAGGCCGACTCATTTAAATGGGCTTGGATCGGACATAACGGGTACCCGGGATCCGTGAACATGCTAGTCTCTACCATTGATTAATGCTCATATCGTTCTATAATTAATTAAGCAAGAACGTCTAGTCCATCTCTAAGAATAATATGCGTTGGAATTTAGTCATGTTGCTTTTATGACCCAAACATATTAGCAAGTGACGTATTCCACACTCCATTTCAACGTACAAGTATATATATGAAGGTCAAGGTAATTAGTTGATTGCAAATTAAGCTTAATTCACCGTATTATACTAATTAATCAAGACTTAGTCAATATTTTCCATAAAAGGGTACTATCTATCAAAAAACCACATTTAATTGTATTTCACTTTTTTCCATGATCTTATTGATTTGTATAAAAATATGTTTTAATATGCCAATAATAAACCCTCACGTGTATATATATATATATATATATATATATATATATATATATAACAAGTTGGTACATGAAAGACCAATTTGATTTAGTACTGTTTAACATAGCTGTAATTTAATATTTAGACTATATATTTGATACCGAAAAACAAAAGTAGTTGTTAATTGAATTCTCCAACATAAAAAAAATGTGATTAAGCTTTTCAGGAAAAAGAAATTGTGAATATATTAATTTAGTTAAGATATGTGATTATATTTTCCAGTTGGGTGCTCCAAGTACTTTATAGTCTAAATACATGCGCTAATTTGTCTTATATCATTAATTAATTATATTCTAATGAATTAATCACATCAACAGTACTTTTCTCATCGGACATCAGATTAGTGATTAAACTTTCATTAATTTGTGATAAAGTCCAAAGTCCACTCTGTTTATGCCACTTTGTTTTAAATAATATAAACTCCAATATATTACCTTTATATGTTCAAAAGTCAATATTGTATAAAATTTCCTTAATGATAGTGAAATGATTTTTCTGTGTCCGAATTATTAATTAACTCCAAAATTTTCAGTTCGAAATGTCAAAATTTTTAACTGTCTGTACTTACGAAATATTCATATATTAAATATGTGGTTCGTTCTACGTAATTATTTTAATTACTTTTATTCTTTAAGATGGATAAACCTTTTTCAATAGAAAAAGGCTAGGTATTTATTAATAAATAAGTAGGGTTAACTTTAAAAAAATAATTCACGGTTTCACTCATTTATAAAAGGGGGTTTGAGGAATTATTTTTTTTATAAAATAGGGTCTGTAAATTTAAAAAATTTGTAAAAAGGGGGACTATAGATTCAAAATAATGGTGTTACATTGAATATTTTAAACAATTCAATATTTTAATAATTTAACCTTATTATTTAAAAATTATACGTCATGATTTGAGTAATTTTTGAAGATAAAATATTTACACTATTCAAAAAAATTCAAAATTTTCACCGATATGTATTGTATATTTAATAACCATCCCGCAAAAATTCAGATAAAAATAAATAAGATTATCCATTTTTGTGACATAATTAAATGTTGAAGATCCTTTATTTGCAAATTTTAGAAACCACATACCCCATTTTACAGTAAAAAATTCTCCAGACCTTATTTTACAAAGAAGTGAACCACAAGGTACTTTTTTTTTAAAATTAATCCAAAATAAATATTAACTGATATTAAAAACTACGGAATTAACTAGCTTCATTAAAATAATGACGAGTTGAGGGATAAAGTTAATCATGGTCAAAAAATAATTTAATTTATATTTCTTCCAAACAAACAGAAAACATAAACCAAAAGGATTTTGTTGGTACTCATGTTGTTAAATTAAAATATTTGTATGATTACTTTAATTGTATTCATTATATGTGTTTCCTTAATTTGATTAGGAAATATGTGGATGGGAATACCTAAAATAAACCTAGTATTTTCTTTTCCTTTTTTTTATAACCAATCATTATAATCAACACCATCTATGCCCAGAATTTTGCTTACTCCGGCCAGTTTTCAGTTCCTTGGTAATGATAATTATTATATTTATATTTAGTAGTGATCTGAAATTTTATTAAAAATATCAGTAAATCATACAAATCTATCACAAATATGATGATTTCAGGGCTGTTTGATCAGTGTTTATTTGATGCAAATTACATTTATCAAATTTCCTAATACTTAGACAATTACTTGTCCTTAAGAAAAAAATACAAGAACATGGAAAATAGAAAAAACAAAAATAAAGATGGCAATTATCACTCAATTCTATCTTTTAGGAGATTCGGTAGTTTATTCAAAATACAAAGTTTAAGGTTAATGATGAATACCCTCACACTTAACATGTAACTTGATCTCAAAAACAAGTTAAGACAACAATTCAAAACTAATTTATCAATAACTATTCCTAAGACAAAATCAACTTTCCTCACCAAAGATATCAGTTAATTCACACAAAGTGTTTAAAGGTTGAGTTTTTAGAAATCACTCATCAGCCATACATAGCAATCATTAAGTCCATATGCTTGATTTTCGGTGTCATCTACACCGCTTAAAAATATTGATCACAACATAATCAAAAGGTCTTTAATTGGGTTGTAATGTAGGCTCAGGGTTGGGGTGTGTTAGAGAAAGGCTTTTTGTGTAAATGGATTCTACCAAGTAAACATTAGTGATTGTACAGCAAGATGCATGGTCATTAACTTGTATTTGAAAAATGACATTCGAGTCTCAAAGGAATCAATGGAAGATGATTGGAGCAATCAAATAGCAAGTTAGGACAATCATTCCAGCATAGAGGATTGAGTTAATAAGCATAGCAAGCATTCTAATAAGAGAATAAGGAAAATTTAGCTTGCTTTTAATCAAACTTTTCTTTTTTTTCTTTTTTTTTATTCAATTTTTTTTTGTCTTGTAATAATGAAGCACGATAGAATTTTGAAGAAAGCTAGTAAAAGTTTCCTTTTGAGAATGTTGGAAACAAGTTAACAAACAATAGTAGTTCAAATTTGCTGTTTTGAAAAATTCTCAGTAAAATCAAGGGTCAACATAGAAGGGAAAAAAGAAAAAATGGTTGTAGGGTCTAAAGTGCTGTGTGTATGAAAAAATTTTTATGACTCAAGGGGGCTAACAAAGGAATATATTATGTAGGGGTAGCTTTTGGGTAAAAAGAAGTCTAATCCTAGTGCCTTAATTATTTTATGTAGTGATCAATTATGTGGTCTCAATAAGTACTATATTCAAATTCTCCCAAATCAAGTTATAGCCTTAAATTGCATATGCAAGCCCTCTTAACAAGGGATTCAATCAATTTATAATTTATTTTAAGAGAGAAATAATTTCAGAATTTGATTAAGTAAAGAATGATTTTGAAAATTTAGACACTTTATGTATAAGAAAAGATTTGAACTTTTAAGAACAGATACAAGAATTGATTTAGTGAATGATGAATCAAGAAAAATTTAGGCTCAAGTCTCACTAAACAATAGGTTTATTGTAGTTATCCTAGTCTTAATTATTGAAAAACAGTTTCAAATTGTGTCTAACTTGGTTAATCAATCTTGTTAACATGCTAATTGTAGTTTTATCATTATTAACCAAACCCTAATTAACTACTAATTTCCAAAAGATATTTTTTAATGCTAATTGCCAAAACATAAAATACTTTGAAAAAGTTAAAATTTATCACAAAATTTAAAAGAGAAGTGAAGCTATTTACAAACAACATGGTTAAAAACAGAAAACAGCAAGAACAAAAACATTTTAAAACAACACTCAAAGTCAAACAAGTGTTCTTAGCGGGGGAGTGATCATAATAACAATTTAAACCAAAGTAAACACATCAATATCTAGCAATTCAAAGCAGTAATCATTATATAGCTGTAATAAGGTAACAAGCATGCAAAAGACAGTTTCTAACTTACTCCTCCCCCACACTTACTTAATGCTTTATCCTCAAAGCGTAAACTAATTAAAAAGCAAAGCAAAAGAGTAAGTGTAAGATAATACCTCATTGGTGGCATACATATATAGAAAGCATAAGAGTAGAGGAAATTTACTCAAAGGTCTTTGGATTTTGATCTACCACTTCATCTTGTTGCTCCATTCTCTCAATTTGGTCCTCCTTGGATGTTGAAGCTAAAATCACAAGAAAATTAAGCCTAGCAGCAAATTCTTCACTTGGGGTATTTTTGACAAATTCAGGGATAGAGCTCAACCCTTCAGTCTCCAACCTCATCAACCTTCTCTCAACCTCATCCTTCAATCATGGTAGGCATTCCTTTCCTTAACTAGCTCATCAATGATAGGCAAGAGAGTTGTCATGGACATACCAGCACATCTATCTAGAAATGCCAGCTTGTCCTCCTCAGCCAACTTCTTGCCTATACTTGCTCCTGACATCTTTGTAGTAACTTTCCTCTTTTTAGAAGTAAGAATGGGAGTCTTTTCTTGCACAGCCTTTCTCTTCTTTTTTTTTTGCTTCCAATGCCTCAGCCTCATGCCATAACATCCATTTCTTATCCCAAATTAAGAAGGTTCTGAATTTGTCCATGTTGTTAAATTCCATTAGCTCGGGGTAACCGACCTTTGTTAGTCCATAAGCAGAAAAGGAAGTAAGCATATTCTTGGTGATTTTAGAGACATATGAACCCACTAAAATGTGCTTGTTCTCCTTATTTAGAAGGCCAAGGATGTAATCAACAAAGAAACTTCCAACATTGATCTTCTCACCCCTTTCCCTGCAATACAACACAAAAAGATCATCACTACTGATAGTGGACTGATTAAAATGGCTAAATAAGGTGGTTGCCAAGAACTTGTGAATGATCTTGTGCTTGTATTTTCTGAAATCGCTACAGTACTTTTCCTTCTAATATGTTCTTCCAGTGAGCTCAAGCCAACACTTATCCTTATCAAAATCTTTTGGAGTCCGTCGGCGAGCATTCTGATACTCACTAGTTAGCCAAGTTTCTTCTGGAATGCCAAGAAACTTGTTGAGGTCATCAAGAGACATCCCTCTCTTCCTTCTGGAAAAGCAAACAGTATACTTATTGAAATCATCGCTCATCAAATCCCCCTCTTTCTCCATAAGAGTACAGAGAATCTCCATAGTTAGTTCCTTGTACACATGCTCTTCATTCTTTGCAAAATCTTCCATTCTAGCCCTTTTTAACATGAATGAGATCTCATTGGCCAGTTTGAGTTCTTTTAGGGATTCCTAACTGAAGGCCCTGGAAGTATAGAATTCATCATCTTTGAAGAACTCGTAATGCTCTTGTTTGTATTTCTCCTCAAACTCCTTTATCTTCTGCAAAATCAATTCTGAATTAGGTCTGGATGCATCATCAGAGATATTGATTGACACTGGCATTGAGGATTTCACCGGAGTACTGGAAGAGGCTCATTGTTTACGGGGGGAAACCATGTTGATTTTGAAAAATTTGGAAGGGAAGAAGATGAACAGTAGGGAATGGTTTGAAGTCGGCGAAAATGGAGAGTGAAAAGACGGGTTTGAAATTTGAATTTTTTTTGTAAAATGAAGTAAAAATCCTTTGTTTTCAAATCGTCACTTTGATACAATTAGAGAGAAATTGGGTTAATTGAATGGGGTTTTGAAATTTGAAAAAGAAATTGAACCAACCAATAGAAATTCATGCATGTAGTAAATAGTAATGATGAAAAAGTAGGTTAACTTTTTTAGGATAACAACTCAACAATTACTTTCTTCCACCACTTGATATGTCACTTTTGCATGCAAAAACCCATTTTTACTTGTTTTTCTTTTTAGAGAAAAATCGGAGGAGAGAGAAAAAGAAGTGGTGATCATGAGACAATTACTGGTGGTGAGCATTCTCATAACCATTTTTCAAAACTCAAATTTTTCAAAAACTTTTAGTAGTATGTCTTGAATCATTGGGAAGTAAAATGACCATATATTAAAAGAATTTCACAAAAAGAATAAAGTTTAACTAGGAAACACAACAATAAGATAGATGAATGGTCACTTGGGGTTGCCTTCCTTCTTTAGTCAATTTAGGTCCTACAAAATAGAAAAAAAAGAAACATTAAAAAGGTACATAATAAAAATAGACAAATATTTACGAAGTTAAGAAAATTGAGCTTGTGCTCAATGGTTGCTCCAATTGGTGTTTGGGGCGGACACCAATAGTGATTGCCATCAAGGTGGGAGTAAGGGTTGTGTTTCCACAGCAAAGGTTCCTCCAGGCAAATAGGGCTTCAGTCTTTGCCCATTAACTTTAGATATTTCCCCTGCTCGGTTTATGATTTCCATAGCACCATGGGGATAGACTTTGTGAACAACAAATGGGCTTGACCATCTTGATATTAGCTTTCCCAGAAATAATTTTAATCTTGAGTTGAACAACAGGACTTGCTGCCCGGGTGGAAAGTCCTTATTTTGAATCCTTTGATCATGTCATTTCTTGGTCTTTTCTTTGTATTTCATGGCATTCTCATAGCTAAACAACCTAAATTCTTCCAATATATTGAGTTGCAACCTTCTTTGCTCTCCAATTACATTCCTGTCAAAATTCAATAAGGTTAGTCCTCACAATGCTTTGAATTCTAACTCAACAGGTAAGTGACAAGTTTTTCCATTGAGCAATCTAAATGGGGACATCCCAATGGGGGTCTTATAAGTAGTTCTATAAGCCCATAAAGCATTATCAAGCTTGTTTGCCCAGTCCTTCCTAGCATTACTAACAGTTTTCTCAAGAATTCTCTTGATTTCCCTGTAAGATATTTCAGCTTGACCACTAGTTTGTGGGTGGTAAGGGGTGGCAATTCTATGAGTTATCCCATATTTGTTAAGTAATCTTTCAAATTGGTTATTTCAAAAGTGAGTTCCTTGATTTCTAATGATTGCCCTAGGTACTCCAAAATGAGTAAAAAACTTTTTCAAGAATTTTACCATTATCCTAGCATCATTTATAGGACTAGCAATTGCTTCTACCCATTTACTCACATAATCAACAACAAGAAGAATGTATTTGTTTCCATATGAATTTGAAAATGGGCCCATGAAATCAATGCCCCAAACATGAAAAATTTTGCATACAACAATATTGTTCAAGGGCATAGCATCCTTGCCTGAGATATTACCTGTCCTTTAGCACTCATTACACTCAATAACAAACCTTTGGCAATCTTTAAAGACTATTGGCCAATAAAAGCCATATTCAAGCACTTTTGCCGCAGATCTACTTGCTCCAAAATGTCTACCTGCTTCCTTGATATGAAACATGATTATGATTGCTAGGACTTCCTCCTCAGGAATATACCTTCTTATAATTTGATCTGCATATAGCTTAAAAAGAAATGATTCTTCCCATAAATAGTATTTTAAGTCAGTAAAGAACTTTTTCTTTTAAGCATAAGGTAAAAGAGGTTTAATTTTACAAGCAAGAAAGTTAGTAAAGTCAATAAACCAAGGGAGTGATCTCACCATGAGTAGATGCTCATCAGGAAAAGACTTAGTGATCTCTGCTTACTCTGAATGGTTGCCACTAGGAATTCTTGACAAGTGATCAACTGCAACATTTTCTGAACCCTTATCGTCCTGGATTTCCATGTCAAATTCTTGTAGGAGGAGTAACCACCTGATCAGCCTTGGATTGACATCTTTCTTTGCTAGCAAGTATTTTAAGGCTGCATGTGAACACAGTGACCTTTGTTAAGACCAAATACGATCTGAACTTGTAAAATGCATATACCACAACAAGCAACTCATTTTCAGTAACAATGTAATTTTATTGAGTTTCAGTCAAGGTTTTTCTTGCATAGTATATGAGCCTGAAATGCTTATCTATCCTTTGGCATAGAACAGCTCAATGCAAGTGTCACTTGCATCACACATCAGCTAAATGGTTGCTCCCAGTTAGGGGCAATCGAAATGGGTGCTTTGACTAATCTTGCTTTGAGTTCATTGAATGCTTTTATACATGCATCATTAAATTTGAACTCAATATCTTTATAAAGAAGTACTGTCAAAAGTTGAGCATTCTTGGAGAAATCTTTGATGAATATTCTATAAAATCCAGCATGTCCAAGAAAGCTTCTGACTTTGTTAACTGATTTTAGGGCAACAAGCTTCACAATGATCTCTACCTTGGCTTGGACTACTTCAATGTCCTTCTCTGAAATCTTGTGGCTAAGTATAATGCCTTCATTGACCATGAAGTGGCATTTTTCCCAATTTAAGACCAAATTAGTCTCCTTGCATTGAATCAAAATAGCTTCAAGGTTGCTTAGGCAAGACCGAAAGGTTGCTCCATAGACTGAAAAATCATCCATGAAGATCTCATATGTTTTATCCACCATATTAAGGAAAATGGCCATCATGCATCTTTGGAAAGTTGCTGAGGCATTGAAGAGTCCAAATGGCATCCTCCCGGAGGCAAAAACTCCATAAGGGCAAGGAAAAGCTATTTTCTCTTGATCCCAAGGATGGATCACAATATGATTATATCCTGAATAGCCATTAGGAAAATAATAGAACTTGTAGCCAGCCAATATCTCCAATATTTGATCAATGAAAGGAAGTGGAAAGTGATCTTTTCTGGTTGCCTCATTGAGTTTGCAGTAATTAATGCAAACTCTCCATCTAGTAACTGTTCTTGTTGGAATGAGTTCATTTTTCTTATTTTACACCACTGTCATGCCTCCCTTTTTTGGAACTACTTGGACTGGACTTATTCAAACACTGTCTAAAATGGGATAAATTATTCCTGCATCAAGGAGTTTGGTCACCTCCTTTCTCACCACCTCTTTCATGTTGGGATTGAGTCTCCTCTATGGTTGCACCACTGGTTTGTGGTTGTCTTCATCAAGATCATGTGTACACAAATTGAGGCACTAATCCCCTTTATATTAGGAATTGTCCATGCCAATGCTTTTTTATTCTTCCTCAACATCTCAATTAGTTGGGCTTTTTAGTCTTGGGTGAGTTTGGAAGAGATTATCACTGGTAGTTTGTTAGGGGATCAAGAAATACATACTCTAAGTGAGGATTAGCTCAAGATCAGGGAGCTCTTCAAGTGATGTTTTGGGAGACAAGTTTGTTGTGTGATTTAAGGGTTCAACAAGTTGTTTTCTATATTTGAGTTGTGGAAAGTGTGGTTGCTCTTCCTGTTTTGGTTACTCCTCTGCTAGGTTAAGTTGCTGCGGTAAAATTTCTCTAGGGAAATCATTTCTGCTTGCTCTTGCAAAATTTCCTCTTATTCCTCGAAGTCATTCTTTTCAAGTTCCTGCAAAATAAAAGGATTTAAGTGCAAATCTGTGGTATTAAGAAAATAACATTGATCATCAAAGGAGGAAGGTTTTTTCACTGCTTCATTCATTTTAAATGCTACTTATTCATCATGGACTTTTAAAATCAGCTTACCGTTATGCACATCAATCAAAGCTCTTCCAATAGCAAGGAATGGTCTTCCTAAAATGACAAGAACATGAAAATCTTCATTCATATCCATAATAATAAAGTCAACAGGAAAAATAAATTTTTCAACCTTAACTAGAACATCTTATACAATGCCTCTAGGATAACTAACAGTCCTATCAGCAAGTTGTATAGATACTTTAGTTGGTTCTGGTTCTCCTAAGCCAAGTTGTTTATAAATGTAATATGCCATCAGATTTATGCTTGCTCCTAAGTCACAAAGTGCATTGTCAATATTTAGATCACCAATAGAGCAAGGAATAGAGAAACTCCCTGGATCTTTTAGTTTCTTAGGCAAGGGTTACCTACTTTGGAGAATGGATGGACAATCTCTATTCAGTTGAACCATGGCCATATTTTCTAATATATAGGCATTTGTGCAAGTGATTCTGTAAAAGGAATGTTAATGTGAAGTTTCTTAAAGACTTCTAAAAATTTATCAAATTGCTTAGCCATTTCATACTGCTTGGCTCTTTGAAGATAGGGAATCCTTGGTTGGTAAGCAGGACTTAGTTGCTTCTTAGGAATGGAATCGTTGGTCACTGGTTGTTCCTTAGTGGTGACCACAAGCTCATTCTATTGTGGTTGCTCCAGGTTAGGTATTGGCTGTGATTGCTACTCCTAGGAGGCAGGCTATACTTGCTCTACGACCTCAGTGTGGTTACTGCCTTCTACTTGATCTTCAATGGTTTAGACCACTTCATTCTTCTTACCTGCACATTTATTAACAACAACCATTGGGTTAGAAATCTCACAATTCTTACCACTTCTCAAGGTGTCAGATTTGCACTACTCTCTTGGGTTAGGCTCAGTGTTGCTTGGGATTACTCCTTTATTTTTGGGAGTGACAATGGTGGTAAGTTGCTGGAATTATGTGTTGGAAAACAATGATCTAGAATCTCAAACAAATTATATTATCTGGATCAAGTTTGAAAGAAACAAAAATTTAAACAAAGTATCTCCTAAATCCAAATGGAAGCATCCGGTCAAGATCCAGCTTTAAGGATATTCATTGAAGACATCAAGTACCTAAGCATATACTGGAATCAACAGGTTAAATTTTGGAAAGGAAACAAACTTTAACTCTCAAGTCTAGCATCCAGAAAGCACTGATTGCACTAGCTCCGGAAGTAGACAGATCTGGAGACTGTGATTCTAAGAACACCCGGAAGACTCAGATATCAAGATAATGGGAAAAGTTTCAAAGATAACTTTTCCCTCCACCTTTTGGTCTACAAAGTTAAAGATCCTTTCCCCACAAGCAAGACAAAGAGACAGCTTGCACTTTTTAGAAAAAGGACAAAAGGACTGACACCAGACAGAAAAAGTTAACAACCTTTTTCACCTAGACCAATGAGGAAGCGTGTGGAGCTCACACCAAAAAGTTACTGGTATAAAAGTTGGTGTGACACTAAAATACAAGGAAAACGATCACTAAAATCTTTTCAGTCTCAATCCCAAGGATTCAAACGGGTCAAATTACTGTCTAACGGATTGATCAATGGCTCCGAAATCATTCTATTAATCAACAGTGAAGATTGAGTTATAGCTCACTAACCCTCAATGGCTATATTTGTGATCCAAGCCTATAAAAGGGAAGCTTCACAAGTTGAGAAGGTGCTGGTTGATTTGAGTAAGCAATTAACCAAGAGAATTCGCAAGAAACAATAAAAAATACATCCCTCCAAGAATCAAACAACTCCAAATCAGTTTGTAAGGATTCCTAAGTGAGTTATAAACTTAAAGAAGTCCAAAATCAAAACCTTTGTCTAACAGCAAAGTGTAAAAGATCTCCTACTTGGGTGAGTAGTGAGATTGGGATATAGCTTAAAGTAGGTACTTTGAGGTGGATCTCCCTATAGGACTCAGCTTAGATTTGGGGTAGAAGTCTAAGTGGTATATCTTGCTAAAGACAAAAGGACTCAGCTAGGAGTTGGTGCTTCTAGTGGTATATCCTACATCCGGAAGGGGATACCATCCGAAGGCAATCTGTGAGGCTTAATTCCTGCTAGTTGGAAAGGAATCCACTAGTGGATAAGATCAGAGGAAGGAAACTCTGGGGACTGGACATAGGCGGGGCCAAACCAGTATAAATCACTATGTTTGATTCTCTTACCTTTATTTACTACATTATATTGTTACATTTGCATCATTCGAATCCATCCATCAGATGATAATCAAACACGCTATACTTAGACTTGTTAAAGTCTATAAATTCTGTGAAAAAGGGTCGTTCACCCCACTCTGACCTTATATAGACCCTTATAGGGACCAACAAGTGGTATCAGAGCAAGTGCTCAAACTAGAGATCTAACTATCTCGAGCTAAAGTTCCATATATTTTAATTCAAATATCAAAATGAGTTTCCCAAATTCACAGCTCCTTCCAGAGGGTATGTCTATTACCCGTCCTCCACTCTTCACCGGTGAACACTACACGTTCTGGAAAAATCGAATGAAAGAACTTCATCCAAGCATATAGCATGCAAGCATGGTTAGTAATTAAAGATGGTTCATATGAGCCTACTTATAAAGTAGAGGGTATGACTACCCGAAAGCCCTCAAGTATGTGGGATGAAAATGACTTTAAAAAGTTGCATGAAAACGTAAATGCTATTAACATGCGGAGGAGTGGAGCTTTGAGCGAAGGGTCTTAGATTAAAAGGCACAATTGATGGGATGGTCGAAGTTGATAAGAAAGCTGAAGCCTGCCCAAACTAGAATGGGCTTGCCATGGGTTGGGTTGATTTAAATATAGGTGCAATGGGTCTCGTCCCTACCGACTGCTCAACATCTATACCGAACTGTTCTGGGCTTGAATATTAGATGCCGATACTCAATCAGAATTTCTATCTTTAAGAGCTCGCTTAACGGCTGCCTGAACAGTAGTTTGGATAGAAGCTTGGAAAGCATACGAGTTCAGGAACTGTGTCATAGCACTAGCAAAGTCGAAACCAGGTGGTGGTTGGGATCCTTTTCCTGAGCTGGAAGTAGGGCCAAAGGGCTCTTCTGGAGGAGGGGTCCCTTCATTTCTTGGAAAAGACATGCCTGGTCGAGAAGGATTTTGGCTTAACTGAACCTGTTCTAAATTTGACTCCCCACTGGAATGAGTGTGTGGAATTCCTTCGACTTCCATAGTGATAATTGAGGTCAGAGGATGATGTATCAAGCAGTGTTCTATCATTTTCCAAGCCGGGGTGTGATGATCAGTGCGCCTCCTCCTAGCTGAAATGGTAGGCAGTGGATCAGACCATGAATAGGTTGGTGAATGGTATGGATGGTATGCATGCCTTTTATTCCTTGGGAGCGATGAGTGATATGTATAGCTGCACGTAGATATGGTTAGAGATGACGTGATGGTTTATCCCTCCAACATACGTCGGACGTTTGTATCTCACGTCATTCATAGCGATATGTGGTGATGCAATGGAGACACCAGAGAAGTCCTACATGTGTAGCTAAACCTCTACCACGGGTGGAAGTGCTAAGGGTAAGTTGATTCATTTTCAGTTCTTAAAGCCAATCTATAGGGGTGCATGATCACAAAGCACATAGCACATGAGTCATCCCTCTTCCAACCTTATGACTCCTGCGTAATGCCTCTTTGGAAGGTTGGAGTTTGGCTTCTTCACTGGTAATGGTGAAAGAAGCGCGTCCCAATTATTTTATTTATTTTGGGTAATCCTAAGGGGAATGCCGTGCTAAGGCCTTTTCTAGCGCAACTTTGGTATAGGGTTGTTGATGTAGAAGGTTCTCGTTTACCTTGATTCCACGTTACTCAACCACTACCCAAATAGGTGCTGTCGTAGGAGTTTACGTATTAGTTAAAATGAGTGATCCACCCACTAGGCATCCTTAATTCCAACAGGGCATGAGTGATACTTCGTGAGCTTCTTGGGTAAAATAGGGCACCTAAAATTATCGAACTATCTACATGCATGAAGGTAAAACGTTATAAAAAATGAATGAAGTTTTAATTTGGCCAATGATTTCAATACATCATCAAATTCTTTTAAACTTTATGAAAGAAAGTTCAAGTTTAAAGAGATCCTCCCTAGAAGAGTCGCCACTGTGAGCCGACGGCGTTTCGCACGGCGGCAGCGGGGCCGGGCCGATTGTGCCGGCCTCTTTAGATGACGGGGAGATGCATGTGATGTGATTGGAAAATGATTTGCGCATTTCAATGTTCAAAAGATACGAGATCAAAATCTCGTACTTAAAATAGAGTCGCCACCCAGTTCAGCTCAATCGGGAAATTTTTGGTACGATTTTCCCACCGGGTGGTTGGACCATACCTTAAGTAGAGATTCCTAGTTCGGATGATGTTATCTATTTTTCATTAGGCCAAGTTAAGATACTTCATTCTTTCTTAATCGGTTTAATCATCCTATTTATTTGTATTTTCAGTTATTTTATTGTTTTCGCATTTATCAAGCAATTGAAGCGATAAATAAAATATTTACAGCCGTAAGAAAAATAAGTGCGGAAAATAAAATTATTACAAGGCTTTTAATTCCTGCACATTTTTCTATGCGATAAGTAAAATACCTGAATGTTTGATATACGTCTACCTACAAAAGATTGTTAGCACGGATATGGCGTATTTTATTTACAATATTATAAAACCCGGTCGGATGGCTAAAATGTGATTCGAACGGCGTTTGCGAGAAAATTCCATTCGTAACCAAATCTTGAGTTCAATTGTTGCTTTAACCGAATTATAAGTGAAAATATCACACGTTGCGGGGTGGGGTCTGTTTTCAAAAGGTTTTTGAACTTCCATCATTACCTTGTATGTTCTAGCTTCGGAAAATATGCTAATCCATGAACAATTGAAAATAAAACTGTTGTCCAGAAAGTCATATCGCCGACGATACAATTGATGCCGCCGGCGACATGGTTGATGTCACTAGCGACATGGATGATGCCACCGGTGGCATCAATTATGTCACCGGCGACATCAGTTTGTAGGCAGTAGTGATGGCAGTAAAAATGATCGAAAACCCAAAAAAGCGAATATAAATCAATAAAAATTAACATAAATCAATAATATTAATGCCAAAGAGCTATGAGACTCAGGATTTTTACCTCGTTGCCGTAAATCCACCTCTTCGTGAACCAAAAGAAACACCTCCGGGGGGCTTGTTACGGCGATTTAGCAGTAAATTTAAGTGCTTCTAATTTATAAATTCAATTAAGTCGTCTTTAACTTAAAGACTTGTTGATTTCAAACTCACAATCAGAGAATTTAAAGAAGAAAAACCAGGAAAAATGGATCCGAATCCCTTTTTTCTGTTTTATCTAATTCTTATCTCACTAAAATCTATTCCCACATTAAAATCCTAACATCAAAAAATGGTTCCCCCTCCTCCTAAATTACAGCTTAAGGTGTGCTTTTATAGGTCAAATGGGGTGTTTTTCGAGGCCTTTTTTGACTAATTCCGCCGAAAGTGGTCAAAAGGTTGTCTGTACGGGGACCCGTCTCGGGTCATGCCGCTAGTGGCATGGCTATACCGCCGGCGGTATGAATGATGCCGCCGGCAATATAGTGATGTCGCCGGCAGCATCAGCCTCTAGCATACTGATAGGCAGTGGGCCTAGCAGCCTAAAAAGTCACCTAAAGTGGTTTAATAGTGGGTGGAAAGGTATATTTTTTATTTTTAATGACATTTTAATAGGTATTTTTTATTTTGGGTGTAAATCATCGGTTCAAGCTCCTATCAGACGCATTATCAGCCACGCCAAACTAAATTCTACCAAGTATAAAATTCGCGAGGAATATTATTTTGGTAACAAAAATTCTAAAGAGAACTTTTATTTCGAGGCATTAAAATCCGGTACACGTCATCATCGTCTCACAAGAGGGACTGTAAAATCCCGTGCTCACAACTACCCTCTCCCTCACTAACCTCACCTGGGACTTTCGGTGCCCTCCTTTTACTATAGAATGCAATCGTATCATCCAAATGGATGCGGGGATAAAGAGGGAGCAGATACAATGTAAAATCACCACAAGAACCAGCAATGCTCTCGACCACTCAGTCGTTCCCCTCAGCCATATCAGCCTCGGTAGTAATGGTCAACTGCAGCCACCATAAACCCATCAAAGGAGTCAGAGCATGGGTCTAGTAGGAGGCATGGCATCCGTTTAGCTGCGCACTCTCTCGCCCAAATACCACTTCAAGGGCAAGGGGCACTCCATCACAAACCGCTAGTCATCCACCTCCCTCACCTCGAGGATGTCTGCCAAGTTGGACACTTCCTAAAAGGGGTCCCTTTTAACCTGAACAAACCAACCAGGATAACCAATTTAAGTATAAAATAAATCAATAATATACATTTATACTAATAGTTGGTTCAAATTTTAGACAGGAACGAAAGCAGAATCTAAGGATCGCTTACCACGCCTATCTACGAATGCCACAACACCTCCCTATAGCCAAACCTCCACCTATAGAAACCTCAGACACTCCCAGACCAGTGGGCAAGAAATGGGCATCATCCGGCACCTCCATCAAGAAAGCCACTTTAGGGAGGATCTCATGCTCAAAGGCCCAAGCCTACACAATCAAAAACCAGTCAGTCCAAGTTGATACAGAAAGCAATCAAAAGACTAAAATGCAAAAAAGTGAAGGAATGAAAATGATGGAGTGGGAGTGACAAGATGATGTCGTACCTGTAAGAGTAAATGGCTCAACCTGAGAACCTTATCTTTCTTCCTAGCCCCAATGTCCAACCCATGATATATCTGGGTGAGAATGGCCCTAAGCCAATTTTTATCCTATATCATCGCTACATCCTCAACCGCGATAATCAGCCCGTAGTTCAGCTTGCTAGAAATCGGAAAGAATAGCATCGTCAATAGTAAAATGACAAAGGAAAAAATGGAAGCGTCTCTCTGCACACTTTCTTCTTCTTCCACTACTTGTACAGCTCTCCATATGAAAAATGGCCTAACTTGGGCTTTAATCCAAATAGCCCGATCACTCGTTTCACCACGGGTCCTCGAAATGTGGTGCTTCTCCATATAAACATCAAAATGGATAACCTTATTGGTCTAAGGTAGTCCGATCATCACTATAATGTTAGAGGGGGTAATGGTAACCTCACCAATCAGGAGATGGAATGTGTGGATGGTCTCCAACAACCTCTCAGTCAATGTTGTGAGGGCCGAGTGAGAAAGTTTAGGCATCTTTGTGGGTAGAATTTGAGCTAGAGCCCTTAAACTTGTCGCATCAATGGCTGTTTGAAGCGCGGGATCGTACTTATTTATCACTTTCCACCACTTACCAATCATTCCTATTCCCCCGGTACATGTGATGGATTGGGGCTGCAAAAAGAGGGTGACTAAGAAATCAAAACAGATAAGCACTGCATTGCATTTTATCACACCCTAAACCTGTTGGAACCTTACTGATGTCACTGCCGAAGCAATGATGTCGTTGGCGGCCTCAACCACAACGCTAGTTGCTTGAAAAGTTTCTTAAGCCTTTTCAAAGGCCTGAAATTGCTGGCGATATAGGCTATATCATCGGCGACAGCGTTATGGAGTAGGCAGATTCGCGAAAACCTAGAAATCAAGCCAAAACTAATCAAAACATAATTAATCAAAATTAGGGTATAAAATCATACAAAATCAGTCCTATAACATGCATTATAAGGCTTGTATACTCCTATATTCCATCTTTCTAGCATTAACATGGCAAAATTTTGAGTTAAGGCCGAAATCACAAAAATCAACACAAAGTTGTCTAGTTTCGTAGGATTGCCTGGCTGTGGGAGAGGTGCTCAGCCTTGTTCGGGACAAGATTAGTGATAGGGGTTGCTATTACATAAACATATATAAGTTCAGACTCCTTTATGCCATATCCAAAGGAGACCTGAAAATTTTTTAATCCCGTGATGGCAGAATCGGGCAACTTATCGGTAGCCTTGGCAATCGATTTGCCTTTAAAAACCTTGGAAATCTTTTTTGACATGATGAAAGTAAGAGGAGAAGAGAAGAGAAGAGTCGATTTTGGGGGAGAAGAAGAGGAAGAAAATCGGCTTCTTCCATTCTGATTTAAGGGAAATAGGGTTTTAATTCATATTAAACACCTGCACAGAAATTGAGGAGTTTAATTAAATCCAAAATTGACACTCCATGCCGTCGGTGGTATCACTTCATATCACCAGTGATATAACCCAAGCCGACAGCGGTTTCACTCTCACCAGGGGTAATTTTGAATTTCTTTGACTAGTCGATGGTGCCACGTGGCACTCCATATCGCCAGTGGTATCAACCAAGCTGCCAGCGGTATCAAATCTTCAAGGGCTATTTCAAAAGCCTTTTAAATAATTCAATGGGAACTTGGCTCATGCCCTCGACATTCCAGGACTTTTAAAGTCCTTGTATTTTTAATTATCACATTTTTAACTGTTGATCTAAGGGGAAAAATATTTTTTATTTCACAAAATCGATCAAGCATGAAAAATATCGTCTAAAAATCTATCTAATCTTGTTTCACTTATCACTCGATGCAGGTAAAACAGCAAGGGGCAAGCTAAATATCCTCATTTATGCCACTGCCCGCACCGAAAGCCAACTAAAGGTCATGATATAGTCTTCATTCATGTCATCCTATGGGTTCACCCCTGGAACACCAATTGAAGGTCCTGATATAGTCTCCGTACATATCATCCCTTAGGTTCACCCCTGGAACACCAGTTGAAGGTCCTAACATAGTCTTCGTACATGTCATCCCTTGGGTTCACCCCTAGAATGCCAACTGAATGTCCTGATATAGTCTCCATGCATGTCATCCTTTGGGTTCACCCCTAGAACATCAATAGAAGGTCGTGATATAGTCTCTGTACATGTCAACCTTCGGGTACACCCCTGGAAAACTAGCTAAAGGTCCTGATATAGTCTCCCTACGTGTCATCCTTTGGGTTTACCCCTGGAACATCAACTGAAGGTCATGATATAGTATCCACATATGTCATCCTTCTGGCTCATCCTTAGAACGCCAGCTGAAGGTCCTAATATAGTCTCCGTATGTGGCATCCTTTGGGTACACCTCTAGAAGATCAACTAAATGTCGTGATATAGTCTTTGCATATGTCATCCTTTAGGTTCACCCTTGGAATGGCAACTGAAGGTCCTGATATAGTCTCCGAACATGTTATCCTTTGGGTTCATCCCTGGAACACCAACTGAAGGTCCTGATATAGTCTTTGCACATGTCATCCGTTGGGTTCACCCTTGGAACGCCAACTGAAGGTCGTGATACAATCTCCGTACGTATCATCCTTTGGGTTCACCCCTAGAACATCAACTAAAGGTCCTGATATAGTCTCTACACATGTCACCCTTTGGGTTCACCCCTGGAACGCCAGCTGGAGGTCCTAATATAGTCTCTAGACTTGTCATCCTTTGGGTTCACCCCGAATGCCAGCTGAAGGTCATGATACAGTCTCCGTATGTGTCATCCTTTGGTTTCACCCCTGGAATATCAACTGAAGGTCATGATATAGTCTCCACATATGTCATCCTTTAGGACCCTAGAATGCCAACTAAGGGTCGTGATACAGTCTGTGTACATGTCATCCTTCGAGTTCAACCGCACTCATCATCATTTGGACCTAGCACACCATTTATCAGGTACAATTTCTAAACCCTTGCTCTTATCGTGCGATCATACTGACTTGTGGCAGCCTGTGAGCAAGAGATTTTCGAGTCCCTCTCGTGAGACGATGATGACGTATATTCGATTTTAATCCTCAATATAATTTTTTTGAATTTTTATTACTGATAAAAAAATTCTTTACAAATTTTATTTCCAGAAAAATTCAGTTTGGCGCATTCGGTAACGCGTCAGGTGGGAGCTCGAGCTGATGATTTGCACCCAAAAATTAATTTAGTCCTAAATACCCTTAAAAATTCAAAAATAACCCTAATTATTCAAAAATCTCGCTTAATCACTTTTTGGGCGGATATGATACCTTTTTCACCTTTTTAGACTAGGCCATGCCTACTTTTCAGACCTGGTAGAGGTTGAAGCTGCCAACGCTTTCAGCAATACTGCCGGCGGTCTCATCCATGCCACTGACAGCCTGACTTTTACAGGCAGACAGGTTTTTGCCATGCTTGCTTGATATCCGTAGGATAATCGATAAAAGCCAGCTCTACCCGGATTTTAGCCTATATGAGGATCCATTTTCAACTGGAGAAAGGGTTAACAACTCCCGACTTGAAATTGAGAGGAAATTTGGTGAGACTTTAGTATGTCGTCCACCGCCTTCCACTTGCATTTCTATACCAGCTCACGCAACATTCTTGTAGAAGGTGGGTTTTTTTGTCATTTCTTTTCTTCTTGCTGGGTTTGGGTGTCCTTTTCCTCTTACGGTCCATTCTTGTGCTCACTCAGCCCAGATTTCTGCTTACTCTGGCCAGTTTCTAGTTCCTTGGTAGTGATCATTACTGCATCTAGTAGTGATATGAAATTTCATCAAAAACACCAGTAAATCATACAAACCTACCTCAAATATGATGATTTCAAGGCTGTTTGATAGTGTTTACTTGATACAAATTACACTTATCAATTTTGTTTAGTTTTATTCTATTGATTATGATCCTATTTAACAAAGATAAGTATTTGTTGAAATATTGTCAAACTTGGCAAAATTATTATTGATGTTATGTATTATTTATTTTGCATTGTTGGATTGTTTAATTTTAAATATGTGTTATTTCTTCCTATTTCTACCTTTCTAAATTTTTTGATAAATTTTGTAATTCTTATATTGTTTTCTCCAAAGTGGAAAAAACATTGCTGATTTATTGATTATAAAAATTTGTAATAGTATTTACTCCCCATGGATAATAATAGAATATTTATAATTATTTAATAAAGTGAAATAATAGGAATATTTCATTATTATCACAATAAATATTTAATAAAATCGTAACAAATTAAATTTTAAGAGATAGATTTAGGAATTAATGCGACGTTTTTTTCTCATCAAATATTTGACATGGAATTACAGGATAACTGCAGAAAACTTTAAATTATAATCCTATTTAAGAAAAAAATTTAATTTTATGATAATACTTACTCCTTCTTATGGATAATAATGGAATATTTTAATTATTTGATCAACAAATATATCTCCTAAATATGTTTTAAAAATTTAATTTGTTCTTCTTGATTTTATTTAGTTTTATTCTATTGATTATAATCTTATTTAATAATTAATGTGACTCTTTTGCCTCATCAAATATTTGACAGAAAATCACAAGATAACTGCATACATGTATAAATTAAAATCCTATTTCAGAATGAAAATTGAATTTTATAATATGTTGCTACCTAAAAGTACTACCTAGCAAGTGCACTAGGGTCGGTGTAGTGTGGTAAGCACAAGGTTGTGTCCATATGGAGCAGTCTTAAACAGTGTGAGATTTCCCTAATAGATTGGCTTATAAGGTTTTCTTTTAATTTTTTGGTTGTGGTGATAAATAGAAGTGCAGAAATGCAAAGTAAGAAAATAATAATTAAAATAGACACAGGCTTTCCCCACCCGCAGATAATCTAAGGTTTTCCTCCAAACAAATATGCAAATAGCCTCTCTCAGAACATAGATCCAAGGTCTCTCAACCTAATTTCCTCAAGCTTACCTCTCGGCCTCACCTGATTTCTAAGATTACTAACTTAAGTCTCCGCTAGGTACTTGTTAAATTAGTAACCTTGCATTAAGTTTAGTTGAACATTTAACTTAAAGTTAAAACCCTTAGCATGCACCCTATCTCCTCTCGGTAGAAAGGTGTTCACCCTCTCAATCTCAAGGTTTTCATGTGTGTGTTGTGATTCCCACTATAACAAGTCTCTCCTAGGTACTTGTTGCCATAGCAATGCATGAATTCGGCCTAAACTCATTTAAGAATTTTTGCTCAAACACACAATTAACAAAAGATATCAAGTAAATAATACATACTTTAAATTGGGTAGTCTCAAACAGCCTGTTCGGGACAGGCTTTGCCTACAGGCAGGTTACCAACTCAAAAACATGAAGAAAACACTATGTTACATTAATAAAACGAGATTACATGAAGAAAAACATAAATGGCATCCAAATGAAGCCGAAAAGAAGGTAAAGTTACATAAATAAGAGATAAGAATGGCACCCCAAAGGGGGAGCACTTTATAAAGAAGAAGAAAGTGGGTATAAATACCCAACAAAGATGGAAAGAGAAAATATAAAAAAGATTAAAAAGTATAATATAAAATCCTACAACTATTTTTATCCACAAAATAAATTACTAAACTATGTCAACCTGTACCCACTCTTTAAATCTTTCAAAGCAAGCATGTGGCAAAGTCAACACTTTACTCTCTCCTTACAGTAGCCTGTCACATCAGCCCATCCCCTAAATTATGGCACAAATTCAGCTGTGTCTTTTCCCTTCTTTTGCTCCACATTTTCCTCCACTTTTTCAACTTGTCTTTTCTTCTTGGAAAGGCTTCCCTAAAATCTGCTGATTTTCTGAGATTGTGTCATGTTGGAAATACTCAGTCCACCCGTGAGCGGGTCAATCGGGTCAAAAGATCTGATCAAATTTGGGTAATTGAATTTAATTGGAGAATTAAATAAGTCAAAGGACTTAATTGAAAAGTTATTGAACTTCAAGGATTTAATTGTAAAATAATCAAGAGTTTAGGGACTCAATTGCAATTAATAAAAATTTCATTTTCCTATAAATAGGATCATACCAGACGTGATTCTCAAGTGATAAAAAAAGGGAAATTTATATAACTCTAACCATTCTCTCTCCCAGAAAAGGTTTTGAAACTCGTTTTTCGATCATTCTTTGCCGAAATCCTAAAGAAGTTGTGGAAACACATCTATTCTCCGACATACCGTGAGATAGACACGACTTTGTATACAAACAGTGTCATTGCGGTGTTCTTCGATCTCGGGCACGGATAAAGGTACGATTTGATCGAATCCGTTCTCTTTCGATTTATGTCATTGGTATCAGAACGGGTGTTTTGGCAATAATTATACGTGTTTTAATGATATTCATTATGTTCTCCCCTCTGCAACATTCTGATTTTTTATTTTTTGGAATTCGATCCCGTAAATTTTTTAAAATCTACGTTTAAAGTATGAATTTGGTGGTAGAATATGTTTTCTATGACCATTATTTCATGTTCGTTGGCCAGATTAATGACTGTTTTGGGTTGTATTTCATTTATAATAATGTAAAATTTATTTTTGAATGTTAATGGTAGAAAAACATTTATTTTTTCATGAAAAAAGTTTATGTTTTATGGTCGTTTTGAGTAAAAGACATCCTCGTGTAAGTTTTTATGTAAAATGGATACTACCATTGGACTCGGAACGTCGAAAAATCTTGGGAGGGTGCAAAACAGGGGCCGAAATCGTTTGTCGGAAAAGATAGAAACAAGAAATCGTTTTTATGCGTTTTGCAAGGGATTTTGCATTCGTTGCAGAATCCGTTGCAAACTCAAAAGTGGCGATTGCTCATTTTCGTGGCAGTTAATTTTGCAACGGTTCAAAAAAAAGTGACGATTTTTTATGGGTAAAGCAGTTTTGGCGACGCTTGTAAAAGCGTTGCCAGAATGAAAAAAGATGACAGTTGAATTTTTAGAAGAGCGGTTTTGGTAACGCTTAAGTTGATCGTTGCAACAGATTTTTTTTTCTATTATCCGTAATAACCACCTTTGCCTTGACCATTTTGACCGGTCAACTCAACGTGGCTGTCAGCTCTCTGTGGGTTGACCACCCAACTGGTATATGCCACATGACGTTCTCCCATTGGTTGAATCTGATATAAGAGTTTTAAAGCCTTAAACAATGTCATTTTGCTCCGAAATTTTTCCAATCCCACCTTTTTTATATTTTTTAGATTTAATGGTAATTTTTCCAGAATATTTTAGGGTTCATAAAATATTTTTTTGTGATTTATTTTGTACAAAGAAATCCTTAAAAATTATGAAAAATAATTTTCTACATTTTAAAATTTTTTTCTATTTGTTAGAATATTGTTTGGAACCTACTGGAATTTTTTTTAAAAATTTACATTCATTGAATAATTTAAATAATTATTCCTTTGTATATTTTTATTAGTTACTTATATACATTAATTGGAAAAATATTATTAAGTCTGGTTAATTATATATTATAGTTAAACCTAATTATATCTGTGTAATATAATTTTAATAAATATATTTTAGTAATATAGTAAGTTTGTTGATTGTTTTTGTGATAATTAACTTATATTATATATATGTTATATAAATATTATTAATTATATTTTTGTAATATACTTAATGTAGTCAATCATTTAGTCGACAATTAACTTATGTTATATTTCTATGATATAAATATCTGACAAAATATATTTTTGCAAGTCTATCTAATTATTTATGTAATAATTAATTTACTTTATATTTATATAATGTAAGTTATACGGTAAATATATTTATGTAATATATGTATGTTAGTTATTTTTGTAATAACTAATACTTGACTTTATTACTTATGATGTAGATGGTCAAAATGATGCAAACACCACGTCATCAAGGACATCTTTTCAAAGGACAAGGATCATGGATATGATGAAAAGATTGAGAAAAATAGGTTCTCTACAGTGTAGTTGTACATTAAATATGATGCTTTGTGGATCATGTATTTATATTGCATATATAAATGCAATAAGTCTGTACTAAATGTTTTATTGGAAAGCATTTTAGATTGTATAAATAAGTCTTCGAGCTACAAAAGTTCATATATCTCATTATTCAATTTGTTTGAATTTTTTATTTGATAATTATTAAGGAATAATTAGGTTCTTTAATATGTTATTTAATTAATTACCATCTTGTTCGATCAAAGGAATGAACACTGACCTATTGAGTTGGTCTAGGGTTATTCAAAAGGAGTAATGTCACTGAGAATGATATTTATTTTTGGATTGAGATACTCCGCGTCAGTCTCACTTCTAAAAAGGCGTATAAGTATTTTCACATACGTTGAGTACAGTATGTGGTGGTTAACAGTATAAGACTGTTATTTGTTTAACATCATTTCCATGTGTTTGTTTGTTATGTTTCTTTGGACAAGAAATTTACTACATGATATTTATTGAATAGTTTTGAGACTATATTTTATTTTGAAATCTATACGATTCGTGGTTTATTTAATTATTGTTTATTTATATTCTATATATTTGTTTAAAAGAAATTTTAAATAACATACTTTATTTAAGCCACAATAAAACACTTAGGACTAAAGTGCCCTATTTTAAATCCCAAATAGTTTTAATAATAATGCATAATAAATTTTTTTTCCAATAAATATACTTAAATGCAATTAATTAAGTGAACTAATTCAAGATAATAGGTCTAAAGTGGATTTAAAGATATACCTTATAGTTAAAGAGAACTATATAATGAACAATCAAACACATATAATTACTATTACATGGCGGAATAAACTGAGTAAATATGAGTGTTATCACCTGGTTGTTGATTGGGTATACATACTTCTTTCAAAACTAGGGTTAATGCTTATATTTCTCGGATAGTTTATTTTTAAGTGAATAGTAATTAACACACAATTGCTCATAATAATTGACTTAAATCCTTAAATTCGTGTTTAGTCTCACCATTACTGATAAAGAAGACCAGTAATGGTTACTGCTTCAAAAGTATTTGTTGCAGACTTAAAAACTTAAAGGTAATTATTAGTAAATCTGGAATTTATAAATTGGGTTTGTTCGGATGAACAAATCCTTTTATGCTTTGGGAACTATTGTGTATGAGTTCAAAGAAAGCAGCACAAACAAACTCCTAAATGACAAGAATATGTTTCTTTCATAGGGGAGGAATAATTCACTGGCCCGAATCATTTTGCTAAGTGCTATGAATGATTATATTGCTAAGGGATTACATGTATGTGAGACATGTATTTTTCGATTACCAATATAAAAGAAATTCTAGTTGGTGATCTTTTCTTTGCTTCGAGTGAGAGCATATATGATGCATCTAACTCTTTTTTTTTATAGATTAGCTTCTTTTGACAATGTCACCAGCTCTTTGGATCGGGAAGAATATTGTCCTCTGCCAGCTAAAATTTTGTCTTAAATGCATTTGGCATATGGATAACTTAAAAAGGAAGTGTCTTAAGGACTTTTGGTTGGTGTGAACCATCTATGTAAAGATAAAATAACATGGACAATGAGTCTTAACCATACTAACATAAATTAAGAGGTCCAAAGGCAATTAACAGTCAACATCACAAAGGTGATTTTCTAATTGCCAAAATATATGGAAATGTGCTATAGAGCATTAAGTACATACATGTATAAGTATTAAATTCTAATGTGAATTATACTTTCGTATCAAACTCTATATTGCTGATGGAATCTTATTCCTTGGGAATTGATTCAAGTGCAACATGTAACATGAGCAAGGACTGAAGTATCTTTGTGAATTTTCGACAATTATCACGAGAGACATAGGTATCTATATAGAAAACCGTCGGTTTGGAGTTCTATAGATTGACACATGTAGATTAGATTTGCAACAAGGACAAATCAAATATCTACATGATGTGTTTTACTCTCCTATTATTATTTGTCAAAATTTAATTTATGATATGGTTTTATAATTAATAAGTTTATTCGTGAATTTTTCAAATTTTTTAGTTTCTTCATTCCTAAAAGTAGATTCTATGTGTCTAGTTCTTATAAGATTGATGTCATTGTAATGAGTGTACATTACTAATTATCAAGTGAATAATATTTGTTTTTCCATTGGCTAACTCATCTTTAAAAGAATAATGTTAGTATATTGCATAAGTGATTATGTCACAAAAGCTAAGAAGAATGAGTTCTCTAGGCATATTGTGATGGATAATTTAAAAATGTTAAATTATCACCGTGTGATGGGTTCCACAAAAGGAAAGCATACAATGAATCAATTCTTAGAGATAAGCTAGAACACAATATATTTTTGCAACTTATTCACTATGACATTTGTGGTTCAATAGATATAAGGGTAGGGCATAGACCTAATATTTCACCACATTGATTGATGACCATACTCGTTATGGCATCAACTACTTGATTTTCCATAAATTTGAAGCTTTTAGCTATTAAAAGATCTATGAATCTTGTAGCAAATCAACTGGATTTGGATGTAAGTATTAAACTGAGGCGGTAAAGAGTACTTTTTGGTTATACTTACATTCTTATGTGATGAATAAAAGGCTGAACATTAGTTGTTTATTCTCTATACTCTATAGCAATATAGAGTTTATGATGGAAGAGTAAGATTCTTCTAACAATGGTTAGGTACGTGTACTAAACTAAGTACCCTTGAAAGTCTGTTTCTTCCATCCTATAGGAGATATGGTAGGAAGAATATAGTTTATACTTTTTACAATCATGGGGTTGTATCTCTTACATCCACACTACCTTTTATAATTTTGGAAAATTAGGCCCATTAGGGATAAAAGGTATCTTTTCAAGATACTCTGTCATATCAAAAGGATATGTTTTGGGGGGGAGAATAAGGATTGATCGGTTATAGAATTTGAATCACGAAATGTTGATTTCTTAGAAAATGAGTTTCAAAGATTGAGTGTTAGGCAAAAACATTTCCTTTTAATAAGACTCGTGAACCTAATGTTTTGGATGTATCTTCAAGTGGGAGTAATTCAAATGTATTGGTTTATAATGATCATTTTAATCTATGGGATATTGTTCCATGGGGGAGCCGAGAACCCAACAATGTTATTGATTCAAGTGGGTAGTCAATTTTTTAGCTTAAGTGAGAGCTCAGATCATTATAGTAATTCTGATCCAATTGGGAGTATAGAAATGAGCTTAAAGGAAATAATTTCGAGTTACGATAAATATATGAGATATATTTATAAAGACTCGGAGCCTAAGTGATAAAAATGGAAAATGTTCCACCTTCAAAATTAAGTGTTTAAAGGGAAATGAATAGTTTTATGTGATGGAAGAAGAATTAAGTTGACATATATGAAGGACATAAAGTTATTGAGAGCAAGTGGATTCTCAAAATAAAGTAAAAGCACTTGGCTTATAATTAAGGAATACGTATACTTAAACTGATATGAATATATTATGAGAATATTTAATTTTCTGTTTTAAGATTTACATGTATAAGAATTGTATAACTTTGGTAGTTATACTTTACCTTAGACTTACATTAAATGAATGTACAAACTTCTTTTCTCAATGGAGAATTGTCGTGAGATATCTATATGGTACAATTAAGACTGTTTGTCTAAATTGTTTGCGAACACGGGGTTAGCATAGTTGAATAAGTCAATTTACGATCTCATGCGATCTTAAGGTTATGGTATTCAATGGTAATGAGGACCACCGTATATATACCATTGAGTAAAAGAATGGTTATATAGTAACTTCAATATGTAAGACATGGTGGAGTTTGCATATATCCTAGGGATTAAGATCTTAATGGGTAGAAAGATAAATGAGTATCTTTGCCTCAAGAATCTTGCACATAGAGTTTGAAAAAGATTCTTTATGCATAAGTATAAACCTATAAGTATTCTTATGACTAAGAGTATAGTTTAATCATTTGTCCTAAAACTCCTAAAAAGTGTAAGGATGTAGAAATAGTTCCATCTGATGAAAACATCATATATGTTATGTCTCACTCCAGACCTAATATTTGTTATGTTGTGGGTATTGCAAGTAAATATTGATCTATTCCAGTAGTAGAGAACTGGAACATCTTTAACAAATCGTAAGATACTTGTAAAGGACTGTTGATTTTGCTATGATGTATCAGGCTAAGGAAGTAGACCTTATAGAATACTCAGATGCATTTTGGCTAAGGCTAAAATTGAATTTGTGTTTTTTCAGCCATGGTCCAACAAGTTGTTTGGCTAGAGAGTCTAGAGAGTCTTTACATGCTAGGTGCTCTAAATAATAATTGACTATTTATAAGTCAAACATTGATAGCTTTTATGATAGACCCGAAATATCATTTAAGGTATAAGTATATCGAAATCAAGTATCAGTCAATTATAGATTTAAGTACACGAGGACAGACCAACATGAGGTATTTGTCTACATATTACATGCTTGAAGATTTGTTTACAAAGCATGTCCCTAAATATGTATATGTAAAATATATCACATGGTTAAATATACATAGATTATACTTATTCAAGATTACCTCATTTAATATACCCTTCAAATCGTGAATGATATAAATTAGGTTTATACTATGAGCCATGTATGTGTGTATGTGTGTGATGTATACACATAGTAATTATTGTTCATAGCATGTCAGACAGAGAAGTAGCCTACTCACATGGGTGTTTACCCTAGTGTTACCACGTGAGTATAGACTAGGATGAGATTGATTTTGAGCATATTATGTGTAATTTGGGAACCTATTCAAAATCATGAATTGACTTGTTTAAGTAAGAAGGAAAGTCGCATTGTATAGAACAAACATACCGAATCCAAGAAGGAATTGGTTAAGAACTGTGTAGTTCACATGACAATACGTCATGTTTCTGTCTGAATAACTAAAGGTAGTTCTTGAAGTAGTTAAATGCTAAGGTGCATTACAATTGAAACCTTTACATGGTGTTAATTCATATTGATGAGAATAGACATGTGCTCCTTTATAAGTGTAAAAGGAAAGAACACCATGGCACATTATCAAAGTGGGAGAGGAGTGAGTCCTCGGGATAATGTGTGCTTAGCGACCATGAGATAAGAAGTTTGTACGATGTACAAGGATCTCAACTTCTCTAATGTGAGACTCAGTCCATTAACTGAAGTGTTTTTGGACCTTACCCTCATTACTATTGTGTTATCTTGAGAAGTAAGGACTAGAAAGGACAATTTGATCAATCACCGAGAGATTATGATTTGATTCGATCTGGGAGAGATTGGTTGGTGGTCTGAACTAATTCTGTATGGAATGGATAATTCAAAAGGAAGATATGGCCAATGAACATTCACCAGAGCTCTGTTAGTTCACCAGATAGCCTATCATTACATTGATGTAAGACAGTGAACAACAGATTAAGGCTTTCGAGATCCCTAATGATGTGGAAGTGGGTGATTGTCGATCAATCTAGGGTAAAGCATACATGCATTATATCAACATGATATTATAAATATTATAGTTTAACCTATTTGGTTAAGTACTAATCAGAATCATCTTGGCAGACCCTAACGGGTGCAAGATGTTCTGAATACGAGGTGTTAATCTAATTGGTTAAGTATCACTCTGGATAGTCTCGGCAGACCCTAACGGGTGCAAGACAAAGTGTTCCTGGTAGTATGAAGGTCGCACGACTTCGCAGGATAAAGAAGATATGATGACCTTGTACGGAATGTGAGCCGTCAAGTGCGAGTGGGAGATGATGGAAATACCCGATCCGCCCGTGAGTGGGTCAATCGGGTCAAAAGATTCGATCCAATTTGGGTAATTGGATCTAATTGGAGAATTAAATAAGTCAAAGAATATAATTGAAAAGTTATTGAACTTCAAGGATTTAATTGTAAATAATTAAGAGTTTAGAGGCTCAATTGCAATCAATCAAAATTTCATTTTCCGATCATACCAGACGTGATTCTCAAGCGATGAAAAAAGGGAAATTTCATTTCCTTTTTTTTCATATATAAAACTCTAACCATTCTCTCTACCGGAAAAGGTTCCGAGACTCATTTTTCGATCATTCTTCGCCGAAATCCTGAAAAAGTTGTGGAAACATGCCTATTCTCCAACATACCGTGAGATAGACTCGACTTTGTATACAAACAGCGTCCTTGCGGTGTTCTTTGATCTCGAGCACGGATAAAGGTATGATTCGATTCGATTCGATTCCGTTCTCTTTCGATTTCCGTCACCTCAAATCAAGGTTAAAAGCTGATTTTTTTTACACTAATTAAGCACATAAGTAACTTGTATTTTCACTACATATTTTCACTTATCATAATAGTACTTACTCTTCTTTTGGATAATAATGGAATATTTTTAATTATTTGATGAAATAATTAAAAATACTCCATTATTATCACATTAAATATTTAATAAAATCACAACAAATTAAATTTATAAAAATAGATTTAGGAATTAATGTGACTATTTTTTCTGATAAAATATTTGACATGGAATCACAAGATAACTGTAGAAAATTTTAAATTATAATATATTTAATAAAAAAAATTAAATTTTATAATAGTACTTACTCCTATAATGTAATATTTTAAATTATTTGGTCAACTAACATATCACCTAAATCTATTTATTTAAAATTTAATTTGTTGTTCTTGATTTTATTTAATTTTGTTGGTTATAATCCTATTTAAGAAAAAAATTTGAATATCGTAATAGTACTTACTCCTTCTTATTTAAGAATTAGTTTGACTCTTTTTTGCTCATCAAATATTGACAGAAAAATTATAAATTATAATTCTATTTAAGAAAAAATTTGAATTTTATAATAGTACACTCCTTCTTATGGATGCTTTTTTTAATAGTAACTCCTTCTTATGGAAGATGATGAAATTTTTTTTATTTGATCAAGTGAGTTCAAATTTCATAATTATTATTTAAGTATATCTATCAACTAATATATCTCCTAAATCTATTTTCTTAAAATTTAAAATATTGTTAATGATTTTATTTAATTTTACTCTGTTGATTATACTTTTATTTAAGAAAAAAAATATAAACATGAGAAATGCCTATAACTCAAGAAGAATTTCTTATTCTTCCTCTTATCTCATTCTCTCTTTAAACTGCTCATTTTGCAATAAACTTATTATAAAATAAAGTTATCATTGATATATTTATTACAGATGACTTATCCGTACATTGTACGAGTACTACATCCATATTATCCTAGACTCCTAATCGAAAAATAAGTTCCATTAGAATAATCTCTATAAAATATAAATTTAATCCAATTCCTATAAATTTGACAAATCATAACATTCGTTGCCTTCATTAAAATTGCATCTTCCTTCGCCACCAGGTTGCAATTACAATTATAATATTGCAAAATAAAACCTATATACTCTTACAATTAAATCATGCATATTTTATTGGCATAATAGATTTAGACCCCCTATAATTATTTCTAAAAATTTCTTAGCCCTTAAATTTATAAAAGGTCTCTTTAACTTCCTGAATTAGTTAAAATAGACCTTATAGCCCTCTGAACTTGTTAAGGTAGACCTTGAAGCTCTTTTCTTGATAAAAGTGAACCTCAAAGTCCTTTATGGTAATATGCCCAGTTTTGTTCCGATAAATCAATATTCGATTCAATCATTGACGAAACAATCTTATATTCAATCTCTAGAAAAATAATACTTGACATATCAGCATCAAGGGGCTATGTGGTTCACTTTTAATAAGTTCAGGGGGCTATAAGGTCCATTTTAATAAATTCAGGAGGTTAAGGGAACCTTTTTTGAGTTCAGAGAGTTGAATGATTTTTAAAAACAAACTTAAAGTTAGAGCAACATGAAATTATATATATTTGGTTTGCTCCTCCAAAGGCATTATTGAAAAAAAATTAACCCTTTTAATTTTTTTTATTAATCATTTTAAAATTTTCATCAAATCAATAAGATATTTATTATACCATTCAAATAATTAATTTATCCTTCATACTTTATTAATAAATTCTCTTTCTTCATAATTACTATTTATAATTTTATTAATATTTTATCTCTATCCTAATTAATACAAGGATAAATAAGGAAAAATTGGTTAAAATTACATTGATAATCTGAAATGACAAATAAAAAAAACTAAGATTAAAAGCCTAGAATGACTAGTAAAAAAAACTGGAGGGAGTAACAAACTTGATTATAGAATTCTTGCAGGGTAAACTTAAAAAACATGTCCTGTGGTTTGATCGTTTTGTAAAAAGATGCTTGTAGAATTTTTTTTAAAAGGGTGCTTGTGGTTTCAAAAGTTTTCAAAAGGATGCATGTGGTTCGAAAGTTACAGTGTTACACCAGTTATTTCAATACATTCAACAATCCTATATTTTAACTATATTATTTAAGAATTATTAATCAAAATTTGAATAAGATTCGAAAAATTTTTCATTTTATTTTAATTTTTTTAAGTTATAATTAAATTTTAATTAAAAAAATATTAATATTTCTCAATAAATTCTAAAATTTATCACAAAGGTGTATTATATTTTCATTAACTAAGCTACAAAATTTCGCTTCAAAATAGACAAGATTACCCTTCAAAATGTGGTTTTAAAATTTTGAAAATCCTCTTTCCGCAAACTTTTGAAACCACAGGCACCCTTTTGAAAAAAAATTCCACATGCACCTTTTTACAAAATGACTAAATTATAAGGTATATTTTTTAAGTTTATTCTAAAAAAGATGCCGCAGGGGAAATGAGAGGATGAAGAGCGGCGACAATGAAGACATTGAATTTCAGTTAATCGAATTATGCAAATTAAGATCCTATTCTTTTTAACTTATATTTAATCTAATTAAATTTAATTTAATTCAATACTATATAATATAAATTTATATTAAAATAATTTAATTTAATTTAATATAATTCAGTTAATAATATTTCTTTTTAAAAAAATCTAAGCTTAGGTGACTTTTGTGTCATATTCAATATATCAATATGGCCTGGCCTATAATAGTGACTTTTGAAAAGATGTTTACTTTAACTTTAAGTGATCGTATAATTACTCTCATTTCTATTTTTTACTTAATTTTTTTATAATATTTAAAGTAATTTCATTAAAAATAATTTTATTTAAAACTTAATATGATAATAATTAAAGTTTTTATTCTTTTAATAAGTGTATTTAGTGCCATTTAAACCTTTATTTTTATATGAATAACTCACTCTTCACATGATCTTGCATGATAATTTTGTGCCAATTAAAAATTTGATTCAATTAAATTTTATACGTGAACTACAAGTCTAATAATTATTTTGAAACCAGAACTTAATTCATTAATATTTTTTTGACTAAGATCATTAATTAAATATCAGATTGACATAAAACCTCAAAACCCGCTTTAAATAAAATTGCTTTGCAACAAAAGCCAACTTGTAACCATCTTGACTATAAAATAAAATGAACTATTATTAGTATTAATATTTAAAACTGTAGTTTTGTTTTTTATATGAAGGGTCCTACACTTAAACACAACCCATTATCGCATAGATTCTGCAAAGTTTTAGAATTGATAATTAGTACTAAAGGAAAACAAAAGCAAAACTTAAAAAATAATTACTATAAAGATTATGGCTGTATACTGTGATTATGATGAGACCACGTGGATGATATAGACACCCGTTTTTATATTATGTAACATTAATTATACATAGAGAAGGAATTTTATTCTCATTATTTTTAACTTTTAGATTAATTTAATGATTACTTATTCAATTCATGGGTTAAGATAATGTATCCTTTCTCCAGATAATTAGTACTAGTAGTTTAATAGGTTAGAACAGTAAAAACTAAAAAAAATCGTTGTTATTAAAAAGTGATAAAAAAAAATCTAATATGAAGAATTTATAATTGTAATGTGGATCACATGGTTTTCCTATTCCTAAAAATTCTTACCAGTTGCTTTGCCTTTGCACCAGATTATTAATTTTGAGTTAGATTAATCCATTAAGACCCGGTTATCAATAACATATTTTATGTTTGCTAAAAAGACAAAATTCAATTGTTGTAAAATTTACTGAACAACACCTAAGGAAAACCCAATAATACAAATTGTTTGTTTTGTATTGTGTTGCAATTTATATTCAGGAGAAGTACTGTGTGCCTGTGTTGTAGTGGAATAATAATTAAATAATGAAATGCATGAATCCAGTAATCACCTTCTAGGAAAGCTGGGATAAAGGTAATATTATTTTAATCTATTTTAAAATGGATTTATTTTTTATATATAGGGAATTATTTTGGGTATATTATATGGGGAATGGTTGAACTCAATCATTCTTCATATTCATTTTTCATTGTAGGGAATTTTCCTTTTAGAAAATGGTTGGACTTGCTCATTTTCCTATTTTTTATTTCTCAAACCCCATTTTAGAAAATTTATAGTGTTTTTATTTCAGTCATCTTTCACGTTTTTCATTTCTCATATTAAATTACCTAAAAATAATTATACTTTATTATTATTAGAATAATTTTTTTAAATAATTTCTATTCTACTCAACTAATAAAATAATTAAAAAAATCAAAACTAAAAACTATATTAATAAAAATAACTCATTCCCCATTTTGAAGACATACTATATGGGGGAATGATTGGACTCAACCATTCCCTGTATGTTTTTTCCATTTTAGGGAATTCCCTAAAATGGGAACCATTGGAAGTCCCGTAAGTTATAGGGAAATTGTATATGGTACCGAGTATTTAGTACCTTTCTTCAATCTAACGGTTAAATATTTATGAGGAATCATTTAATTAAGATGAAAAGAATATATGAATAAAGTCTCATAAATACTCAACCATTAGATAGGAGAAGGGTATTAATACCCAATATCAATATCGTATATAAAAACTCTAAGTTATAACTTATAACTTTCCTATAAAAACATATTTCTTAGTAATACTTGATTAAAGGCCCACCAAGCCCAATGATGCCCATAATCCATGCTTGGTCTCAATCAAATGCAAAAGAAAAGGCCGATCCGCGTGTATTTTAAATACCATAAGTGTCCCGACTTTTATAACCGTTGATGAGGGTATTATAGTCCTAAACTAAACCGCCATAATCGTATTTCTTCCCTAACAAGCAGAGATCGAAGCCGAAAAAGGAGAAACTAGGTCTACTTTTCCTTTGATTTCCATTTGCTTTTCTTTCTCTCCTTTCTCTTGAATTGCTTAAATTTTTAATCCCTTCGATTTTTTTCTCTTCGGTTGCTTCTTTCACCATCAATTTAGGATTTTCTGAGTTTTTAAATTGCATGTATGAAATCTAGGTTGATCGCGTTATATCTAACTTATTTTTGTTGATCTCTGAATATTTTGCTTGGTTGTAGAGTTTTTCTGCTTGTTCTGCTTGCAAATTAAATTGATCGTTTTTTTTTCTTCCAAAAACTGCATATAAGTCGGTGATTACCTTATTTGTTGTTTGTCATCTGAATCTGAAATAAATTCCTTGATTTATGTCATTCAAAGGTATAAATTTGAAATACTTCTTTCTACAATATGGTAATTGGCTTCATTGCAGGATTTTGGGAAATTTGGGCACCATCACCGACCAAAACATCTTAGCTACATGTCTATTTTCGATTTTCAGCCATATGATGGATCAACCAGTATACGGAGGAATTTCCGTACTCCACCACTGAAGTGAAAACTGTATCTATAATTTTAAATGTGATCATTATAATTTTTTATTTCTTTTTTATTTTCATTGTGATAATTAGAGTTAAAATAGATGACCTAATTTATAATTATGAATCTTGAAAGTTGCATTCTAGTTCACAAAGCAGGTTATTTTGCCGCATTTCAACTCATGATTGTTGAAGTATTAAATCAGGCATGAGTCTAATTAGATGCTGTAATCTTTTATTTGTATGTTTATTTGTTTTTTATACTGGATTTGGGGACTGCTTAATAATTTTATAGACTTTTGATGCTGTTGATGGGAAGCAAGCACTGTGGACAAATTCCTCAAGTCCACCAGGAGAACATTTTGACCACGGTGATGTTATTGCCACTGGACGAGTTGTCATTTTTGAATAACTGCATGGCTAAGAATCACTAAATATATATTTTTTTCTTTTTTCCTTTTCAATTGAAGGATGTGATGCCCTTGCTTGTTGTTTTTGTGGTTGTGGTTTGCGTTTTGTGACTGTGTTTTGTGTTTTGTGTTTGTGTTGGTGTTTAAAACACAGTTCTTTCGGCTGATTCAAATCAGCAGCAGAAATTTTGCAAGGTCGCTTGTAATATCAAGAAATAAGCAGCAGGCTACACCTCATAAGAATTCAATAAGCTTGATGATTGGTGTGCTAAAATAGGTGAGTTAAACGGATGATAAATTGCTAGCTGAGCACATGGCTAAACTAAGAGATGATAGTGAAGAAAGAAGCGGTGGTAAAGATAGCGAAGAAGAAGAAGATACTAGAATGGGAGGCGTCGATGTTGAAAACAACGGTCCAGGCATAATGGATTAAAATTCGGAGCAAAAGCTGCTATGATTTTTGCATCAGAGATAATATTGAAGATGACCAACGGTTGCCGCAAGACACATTGATTCCAATGATAATAGTGGGAAATTTAGATATGAGCAGCTTAGAAGGTGAATGTTCGACCTCAACCCACCAGACTGAAATTACTAATGAAAGAAAGATCAATAGGTCATACATATTATGATCGGGATCCAAGTCAGATGGTGGATATGGAAAGCTAATGAAGGAAATTGCCTGTCCTACTTGCACTATCCATTTGCAGGTTAGAATTTATTCTCGAACTCATATTACAATGATAATTTCCATGAGTTTTGCTAATCTATAATGTGTCTATCATTTGTTTGACAGATCCAGGTTCCCAGCTCAGGTTCAGAAACTATAGAGTGTGGAGTTTGTCACATCCTAATGTGATTTATAGAGGCAATCTATGAGATGGTGATCGTTGGATCGCAGTTAAAAAGGCTTCAATAAGTCTGCTTGGCCTGATTCTCGCCAGTTCATTGTTTGTCCTCTTCTCCTTTTTTTGACACTTTCCTCTAATTGCTTTTGGTGAATGTTTGAATGTGAATGGATTTTTTTTCTTGTTTCAAGAGGAGGCTAGAGCTGTTGGGCTGTTGAAAAGTGAGAGATTAGATAATTTGAATGGCTGTTGCTGCGAATGAGAGGAGAGATTGATGGTTGCTGAATGCATGCCCAGTGAGACTCTTTCTAAGCATCTCTGCCTATGTAAGACTTTTATTCCTCTGCATATATATGGATCATAGTTGCTGCTCATTTGTTTTCCTTTCGAAGTTTGCTTCTTTCTTGTATTTTTAGTTTTATTATACTTTTTTTTACTATTGAGATGTTAGTGTTGGCAAGATTAAATATTATTATTCAAGTTGATTTTTTTGATATATTAGTGGAAGTGTTGATTATAAATGAAGTGTTGTTTATTTTGAATATTTATAGAAGTTCATGCTTTTTCACAGGTTCATTGTTTGTTTCTATTAAAAAAAGCAAAAGATAGAAGAAAGTTGTCATGGATTACTTGGATGGAGAAAGTCAAACCATGTCTTGGATGGAGAAAGTCAGGCCATGTCTACCTAGCTCAAGAGAACAAGGTTGGTTGTCATGGATTACTTGAATTTTCTTGAATCTTGAAATATAGTTGCTGTTCATTTGTGCTTCTTTCTTATATTTTTAGATTTATTATCTTTTTTACTATTGAGATGTTAGTGCTAGCAAGGATCCAAGGGCTTGTCAAGCTATCAATAAGGCATGAGCAGGCCACAGAGGAACAAATTCTAGCACAACGGCGACAGATAGAGAGAGAAATCGCTGAGATTGAACGTAAAACTATTAGAGTGAGAGCTATGGCAGAAGCTGAAGGGAGAGCCCATGAAGCTAAAGAGAATGATAGAAGTTTCTTTGTTGGAGAGTTGGATTGGTTGTTTAAAGAGGCTGAGAATGAATACCAAAGAGCTAGGAATCAAGAGCTTATCAGATACAAGAAGAATCATTAATAAGGCAGAAGCAAGCACTACGGGCCATGGAAGAACGAATTCACGCACAACACCACCCACTCCGGTACTTCAGTCTCCGTTGCACCTCTGTCACTCGTCGCCACTTATGCTCTGTCTCACCTCCAATCCATATCTTCAGATTTGAACTCAGATTCTCAGATTCCGATAGCAGATTCTACCCAATATCGATTGTGCAACAAGAGAATATCAAAGTATCTTTGCTGCCGCCTTCAGTACCTCTTCTCATCCCTCCCATTTCAATTGTAACCTATCAATTTCACCCAATTTCATGTATTTTTGCAAGTTTTTCACATTTTCTCACCAAGTGTTCGATGATTTGTCATGATTAAGGGGCTATCGATTTCTGTCAAGCTGGAAAGCCTATTAAAGCAAGGAGCTTTGGGCACATTGAAGGAAACTACTCTTTGCACGTTTACATCCCAGGTTCTTCTTCTACAACTGATTGTTTAATTTGGCATGTTGCCAGATTGGTTGAGGTGTTTTCTTTCAGCTTTCGTTATCTTTAATATGTTGTCATATAAAGTGTTTTTCATTTATTTGTAGACCAATGGGGTAGTTAGTGTTATTGGTCTGTTGACCCTTTTTCCGGCTGTTTTAGTTGGAAAATTTTTGCCAGATGCCCTGTAGGAGAATTACTTTTAGTGTTTGAGACTTCGAGTTAATAAACCAATTGCTCTTTAATGGAGCTCTGTTTTCTTGATAAGCTAAAGGTTCAGCCTTTTTGGCTTCTCGCCCTTTTCTCTCTGGGTTTTTTTATTGATTCTGAAATTTTCCTTCATGTTCTTCAACTGGGTATACATTTGCTTCCTCAGGCCCGCCAGGAATCTGAAAAAGTACAGATCTTTGCCTCTTGTCACTGGACCTGCTGAGAATATTCGTAAGGGTTTCGCCTTTCAGTTAGCTAAATAGGGTCTCAATGTTGTCTTAGTAGGGAGAATCTTGACAAATTGAAAGAATTTTGGATTCAATTCAGGCCAAATATGGGAAAACCCAAACCAAGTCGTCGTTGATTCCAGCGGCGATTTAGATGAGCTTGTGAAGAGAACTAAGGATGCTATTGAAGGATTAGATGTTGGGGTACGCTAGGTTTTTTCATGAATTGGAAGAGGATTTGTTGAGGAATTTGATCAAAGTGAATGTTGATGGGACTACAAAAGTGTGTCAGGGTTAGGGGTGATTACGATCGTAACAGGGAAGAAGAAGAGAAATTAGGTTTAGAGAGAGAGAGGAGAGAGAGAGAAGGAATTCTGTTGTAATTTTATTCAATGAATGTTTCTTTATAGTTATAGTGCATTTATCTATTTGTTTACAGTATACGTGGGCAATATTTAACTACATGTAACTAACTATGAGTTAACTAGCTTATCACAACTTGCTATTTTGTTACTAACAATCTAAGGCTAGTAACTAGTAATTCCTTTTACGCCTCTGATATCTAACAAAGTGTTACTCAAGCTGTTTCGCCAGGGATGTCGAGTAGAAATAAAGGTGTTATTGTTAATATTGGTTTTGGTGCTGCCATTGTTATTCCATCTAGTCCTCTTTATGCTGCAACTAAAGCGTGAGTTTTCAAATTTTTCGGGTTTTTATTTGTGGCTTTTGAGCCGGTGATACCTTGTTTAAATGCTGTTTTGATTTATTTCCTAGATGCTTTTATGTTGAATATAAGGATTGTGGGATCCATGTCCAGTGTCCGGTACTGTTTTGTAGGATTGTGGGATCCATGTCCAGTGTCCGGTACTGTTTTGTAGAATCTTTCATTTATGTTGTTTTCTGTTTTTTCTAATCATTGATTATTATGTGCTGATTACAATTATATGCCAATGAATAGACTAATTAAGGTTGGCTTAGGAGTCTCTAGTCAAGTTAGCTGTTGATTTCGGTTCTTGAGAAGCCTTACCTGAAAGAGAATCTCGTCAATCTCGAGCGGATTAATGTTTATCTTATAGGAGCAATTGGTTTATCATCACGAACCATTGACCACAGTAGAATGTTGAACACATGCTAGGATCAGGAGGCACTTTATCGCGAACCATGCGCCCTCCGGCAGATCCTCCTCGGCGCACCCTCGTAGCTCTGGCAGCAAAGGCTGCAGAATTCAAGGCAATGCAAGGTCAAGCTGAAACTGTAAGTCATACATAGTTGCCCTCCCTTTATATTTTATGCAGATCCCATGGACCTCTAATACTCAGTCATAGGTAAATGGTTGCTGATAAAGACATAAAGTTTACTCTCTTTTGGTGAAGGACATATAGAGTTGCCTCTTGTCAATAGTTATACTCTTAAGAAATATCTAGGAGCAGGAAATTACAATACATTGCACCATACCATATGACTATTTGTAACTAACTAGTGACTTCCTTTTACCAACTTTAACTAATTCTACACCATTACTACTATTCTTTTTTTCCTTCTTTTCAGTTGCCTATAAATGAAAATACAGAAAATGAAAAATATGAAAGAAAACAACATAGCCAATATAGAAATGTTGGGGTGTACTATTAGTAGAATTGGATCCAGGAGCTCGGCCAGGATCAGGCCTTACAAATACTTCAATTGCACCGATGATTGGCGGCAATGTAGATAAACAGGATTGGGCTAGAAAGATTTTAATCGTAATAGCGACAGGATACAGCGTTACTACCTTACATTTCACAATCAGATGCCACGGTGTGCATCATCTGCCCATCGATGTAAATATCAATGACTCTCGTGTCATTGTTTGCTGCTCTTATTGGCACTTCAGTAAAGTAGAACACAAGATAAGCTACTTGTGGTGGGGTCTCCTGTTGAGAATTATCAACGGTTATGATGATGGGATGCGAACCGTTGGATTGAATAGAGTCTAGTAGGACTGATACAGGTGGATCGTTTTCAACTGAGGCCGGGTTGGAATCTGGTGAGGTGTGAACTATAGTACAGTCTGGTGGGGTGACTCCCCTTTCCCATTTTCTGTTGTATTTTTCGTCTGAAAATGGCCCATTGTATCTGTCAATACAATTTTGTTAATGTTAATTATTACAAATTAACAAGAAGAGCTTTTAACTAATTGGTGAAATTGTGATTTCTATTTGAAAAATTCCTACTCAATGAAATTAAAATTGAACAAGACCAAGTTGAAAGTAGACTAAAAATCTATTTGGTTCTAGTTTTTTTTTTTTTTTAAATTTGTTTAAATATTTTACTACTCAATTAATCATAGTATAATATATCCATATGAATATATAAGTATGTTATCTTTATTTTCTTAAAATGTAATATTTAAGTTTCAATTAAAATTATTTTACTAAAATTTGAGACAAATTCAAAATAAAATGACTTCAGAACGTCACGAATTGTCAAACTGGTATCAAACCCCAATTAGGCTATTACTACACAATAAGTAAAGTCCACAACGAATTCTATATAAACCATGATTCAAAATTAAAAAAAGAGTATTTCTGAAAAAAAAATATAAAAGAGTGTACAAGATAAAGATTATCTCCTTTGGTGCAAGAATGTTTCTATCTAATTGTCTTAATTTTTGTGATTGAAATAAAAAAAATATATGGTAAAAAACATAAATTACTTAAATATACATGGCATGGACAACATATAATTTTATAAAAATATGCTAGTTCGATTTATTTTATTTTTTCAGTTTTATCAAAACACATAAAAAGTTGAGCTAAAAACCGAAGTAGCTTAATTCAACTGACCAATTTAGTCTCCATTAGAGAGTATAAATGAGTCCACAATGGCATAATCTCAAGAGAAGATATAAAAGGGATTTGATCATCTTTTATTTGCTCCAAGCACACACTATAACTATCTTCCCCATGTGCCACAAATATCCCCTCTACCGGCTCTCCCACCATTGATGTGTTAACTATTGCCAATTTCTGATCGTTGACGTGAATTTCGAATGTTGGAGGATAAGATAGGTAATTGTAATTACCGTAGAAAAATCTAGCTCTAATTATATACTGTAGAGCATTCCCATCCGTAGGTATTAGGTAATAATTTGGAGGCGCCTGATAAGGGAAGTATCGCGGATTGGTCATCTCATCAGGCTGTTGCTTGTGTGGGAGCTGTTGATTAAGTCCTGTTTGGATGAAATCATCATTGGTTTTCCATTCCATTTGGTTGGGGCCCACACGTGGAGCTTCTGCGCCATAATCGATGCTCAATTATGTCGTCGATAGTTCTACATGTACAAGTGATTCATTAATTTTCAGTTCAACTCACTCGATTTAATTTTTATGCGTGAAATTATAAGTATGAAATGTATTGGCCTAAATTTAGTTGGCTTGGCGGCATGGCTAAAGCCCATACTTAAAGCCTCAACCCATTACCCTTAATGCAACCCTGAAAATCCTGACTTGTTTTATTTCTCTAATTATAAAAGCCAATTTATTCCCATGTGCCTCATTTTTATATTCTCTGTCAGGATCCGGGAGCCTTAGGTCCGGGGGAAACAATGAGCACCTAAGTGAATGATATATTTCACGGGCTTGACACCATATCTAACCCAAAACCCTAAGGTAATGGATTAATGGATCCTTCCCAATGATATATCATCCACTTAACTCATTAACTTTCCATGTGGGATACTCAACTCCGCACTCGCCCCAACAATCTCCCCCTCAAGTGTAAGTTTATCACCACATCCGGGCTAAGACCGTGCTCCCCCTTGAGCGCAACACCAGCTCTGATACCACTTGTCAGAATCCTGGAGCCTTCGGTCCGGGGAAATAATGAGCACCTAAGTGAATGATATATTTCACGGGCTTGACACCATATATAACCCAAAACCCTAAGGTAATGGGTTAATGGGCCCTTCCCAATTATATATCATCCACTTAACTCATTAACTTTCCATGTGGGATACTCAACTCCACACTTGCCCCAACATTCTCCAGCCTCTCACAAAAAAATTAAACCCTTTAAAATATCGATCTAATCTCCTTCTAAACTGAATCTTGAGATGGCCGTTCTTTGGCAACGTGAGGCAGCTACTTTTGGAGTTCGTTAGACAGTTGAAGCTCGAGGCTATATATTGACGTTGAAGGCTCTCGATTTTGTGCGCGGTGATTTCTGAACTCTTGTTCTTGTTTTAGGGTTGCATGCTCTATTTTCTGGTGATGTGAGGCTGCTTGTATCGATTTCTCTAGTTTTTCCTTGTTTTTCATACTGTAGTTATTTACAATATGAGTTTTAGAGTTTCAACAGTAATGGCCTATATAATCTGTAACTCCTTTGCCTTCTTTGCCGATAATAAGAGTTGCCGAAATCATTTACACCGCAGATGTACCCATAACATTCCGATTGGAATGTTATGGCAAACTGCGTAAAACATGTTGTGTGTTATTTATGCTTTAGATTCGTTTTGCTGTTCTTTTGTTTGTTAAATCTCATATCTGAAGGAATGCTTTAAATCTGTAAAAGATTGTTAAATTAGGGATTAATATCCCAACATGTGTTATCAGAGCGAGTTCTGATCATTCTTGAACTTTGTTTGATGTAAAATCGGTTTGCATGCCGTTCTTGTTCTAGATCTGAGCCTCTCTGCCATTTTTATGCGTTATTTTTATTTTTATTTGTTATTAAAATACGAATCGTATTTTTTTGTCTAAGTTTCTTTTAGCATGCATTTATGTGTTCTTGAATGATTTATTCTTCTATGTGATCCTTTCCGCTGCTATACAGTCTAGTCTGTATGTTAATGTATGTAGAGATATTTTTTGGCCAAAATTTCTTAAGAAAATTGCAGTAGTATTGTTTTTTTGACATTGGTATTGTGATATTTTGTACTTAAATCTCTGTTGTTTTTTGTCTGCATTACAATCTTTAGAAATTGAAGTTTTTTTTATCAACTGTTGGTTAAAATTGGTTTTGAAAAATCCCTTTCAATCATTTGTTCTCTTGGTTGTAATGAAAGAGTGCCGTTTTAAATGATGAATTGATTTTTCTGTATATTGTTAAAGATTTTGTAACACGTTTTCTGTTTTCTTTTAAAGATCAATTTATTGTTTTAGAAATCATGAGGTTTCTAGAAAATTTGTTCATCTTGTCATTTGATCTTGTTCTATTCAGAGCTTTTTTATTAGGTAAACATCCCTGAGTTAGTAGTCTTTAGAAGGCTTTTATGTTTATCTGATATTGCATAATACAATTGTGTTGTGATTTTCTTCTTAATTACTCTGTTACTTACTTTGGTTATCTTTCTTTTATTTGAGGAATACTCATAGTAATTGGGGCATTTCTGGGTTGTTGTGTGTTGCTGCTCCTAAGGTAAATTATTTTTCCCTATAAATTTTTTATTGTTTCCGTACACACTATTGAAGGAAAGAAAACCCCACTGTGAGTAGTCCTTTTTTTAAGAAGATAATCATTTTGTATTGTTTATGCCATGGTTGATATGAAGTACGGATAGCCATACATGTTAGGAGCTGAGATTGTCAAATTAATTGAGTGTATTGTTGGTTTTGTGTGTTGGGTAGTTGGCATGTTACTAGGACAATTGTGTGTTAGTTTATTGATCCTATGGTTTTTCCATTTTTATGTTTTTATTGGCACAGTTCTATTTTTTCAAGGCTTTTTATCTCATCTGATTGAATTTCTTTAGTTTTTTTTGTCATATCAGGATTTATATCTGCCTTGTTAACTTGTTAAATCCAAAGTTTTGATTAAAAAAATTGATATGAGTTGAATTAGTGTTTGAAGTTAATTCAATTGTTCATTATGCCTTGAAAGTTATATGCCAATTGAATTTATGTTGATAGCATGAGATAATATTAACTATGTTGAGCATTAGTGTGAAAGAGATGTTCTGTTATATTGCTTGTTTATCAAGTTTAATTTGGCCAATTAAAACTTGTTTCTCTTTTACAATTTTTTTTTAAAAAAAAAGTTGTGAAGGAATATGTTTAGTTTTTGAAACTAATTTTTTTTGTGATCTCATTGTTTTAAAGGGAGCTGTTTTCAATAAGTTGGAAGTCTAGTTCGGTTTCTGAGAAATGTTGTTGATTATTATAATCAATTGTGTAGTATTTGCTTGTTTTTATTTAATGGACGCATTAGACTTGTTTCTTTCATTTTGGGAAAGAGTTTTAAGTAATACTAGTTTTAAGAAACTTCATATTTTCTTGTAATTTCTCCTTTGACTTGACTTCATAAATTTGTTGGTTTTGCTCTACTATATTTTGTGTTCAATACTGTAATCATGGTTAGCTTTATATGCTGTCTATTATATTATTTGGCATGCTATGTGTTTTTAGCCATGTTTTGATTCAATATAATAGGTTTTAAGTGAATTTTTTTATGTTAATATCGTTTTTGGATCAATTTATGTTATTATCATTGATCAAATTTTTGTGTTAGTTCTATCTTGAAGTTAGTATCCTTTTACGCAATAATGATTTCTGTGTTGATTATTTTTTTTTTGTCTATTTTAGTAGGCTAGTCTCTCCTATTAGTTTATTTAGTAGGAAGAGTTTCCTGATCTTGTGAAATCATGTTTTGTGTTGTATATTGTTGTCTAAGATAACTTGTATAAGATAGAGATAAATTGGCTCAATTTGATATGTTTTTAAGTGGAGTTTAATTTTCTGCTTAGTCATCTTATTTGTTAAGGCCAGTGTATACGTTTAGCTCAAGGTGGAGTTTTATGGAATTTAAATTGTTCTGTTTATCTTGAGTTGTTTTATGTTTAGGGTCTTAAGTGTTTTTATGAGTTTTTTGCATTTGATTTATGAATGTAAGGTTGATGTATTGCATTGTTATATTTTTAGCAAGTTTGATTACTGTAAACTTCATAAGTTGTTATTTGTAATGTCTTTTGCTCAGTTAAGCCTAATGTGCTTGTTTTATGCAATAATCTGATATATGCCTTTGTTTATTACCTTAATCTGTCTAAGGTGGAGTTTGATGTGATTCAAACTGTTGTTGTGTTTATTTTTCAGCAAGTTAGTTATGTATACTCTGAAATTGTTAAACTGTTTAATAATAATCTGTAACTGCTGTGGTTTTTTTTGTTATGATCCTTAAGTGAAGTAGCTAATCCGTTTTGGTTCATAATTATACTGTGTTACAGCTATTTTGATTGATATACTAAACTGTTTTGATGTTTTTCAATTTTAGGTGCTTTAAGCTTAATAAGGTGCAGTTAAATTGTGCCACTAAGACTTGGTTATTTCCCTCTGTGCAAATGATTCCGTGGTAGTATTTATTGTCTTGGTGAAGATGCTGCAGCCAAAGGTGGAAATTGTTGGCCTAGATTTAGTTGGCTTGGCAGCATGGCTAAAGCCCATACTTAAAGCCTCAACCCATTACCCTTAATGCAACCCTAAAAGCCCGGACTTGTTTTATTTCTCTAATTATAAAAGCCAATTTATTTCCCCGCGCCTCATTTTTATATTCTCCAGCCTCTCATAAAAAATAAACCCTTTAAAATATCGATGTAATCTCCTTCTAAATTGAATCTTGAGATGGCCGTTCTTTGGCAATGTGATGCGGCTACTATTGGAGTCCGTTAGACGGTTGAAGCTCGAGGCTATATATTGACGTTGAAGGATCTCGGTTTTGTGTGCTGTGATTTCTGAGCTCTTATTCTTGTTTTAGGGTTGCATGCTCTGTTTTTTGGTGATGTGAGGCTGCTTGTATCGATTCCTCTAGTTTTTCCTTGTTTTTCATACTGTAGTTGTTTACAATATGAGTTTTAGAGTTTCGACAGTAATGGCCTGTATAATCTGTAACTCCTTTGCCTTCTTTGCCGATAATAAGAGCTGGTTGGAATGTTATGGCGAACTGCGTAAAACATGTTGTGTGTTATTTATGCTTTAGATTCGTTTTGCTGTTCTTTCGTTTGTTAAATCTCAAATTCAAATGAATGCTTTAAATCTGTAAAAGATTGTTAAATTAAGGATTAATATCCCAAAAAGTGGGTCAATACATTGAATTGAATTTTAGTTACCTTAAGAGGAAGAAATCTGAAAATGATAGACGCCACAAAGCAGAATCATAAGTAAAAATTTATTCATGGTGAGGATAAAGTGAGAATACATTAGTCAAACAAAAAGTAGTTCTAACATCATCGTTGATCTTTGTAATTTCCACCAAATAACTCAATGATTTATATTTATTAATGTAACTTGAAAATTTAGATGTTTATATTTTTGTTTGGTCTAAGATTATTTTAATGGATCTAATTTTTCAAAAATGAATAAGTACAATATATCGTTCATTTCACATAAAATTATAAATTTTATAATTGGCTTCTGAATTGCCAAAATTAACTTGTTCTATTTGGAAAATGCAATACAGGTTACAATCAGACATTTGTAAATATGAAATCTCTCAAATTTGAAACTTGAACACATAAATACAAAGCAAACTTACAAAAAGAAAACTCCAATTCTTACTTTAAATTTTGCGTTAATATTTATTTATTTTTGCTCTATTGAATAAATAATTACTTCAGGAATAAATGGCATCAATGTCTCTCCCTTCTCTCCACTGAGAAAGAAGCCTTAATTTACTTTAGCATGCAATATTCATAACATCAGAAGTCTTCGGCCATATAGATGACAACATTTGCAAGGTCAATGCTGAACTTAGCAGAATACAAAATGCCATTTCTCGAAATGGGATTTCCAAATCTTTATATGAGGAGGAATTAAAAGCATACAGATTTAAAGACTCATCTACGGCGGAAAGAGATTTATTTGCATAAAAAAAGCCGAGCTCGTTGGTTCAAATTAGGAGACAGAAATTCAGGATTGTTTCACCGTTGGTAAATTGGCGAAAAGCACTTGCATCCATAACGACCTTAAACATCGATAATGAGGTCACAACCGATCAGTCAAGAATATCAGCCCACATGGTTTATTACTACTCCACTCTTTTTAAGGCCACAACACTTCCAAGTAGAGATTTTTCAATGGTTCATCAGGTTATTCCAAGGTCAGTTACAGTGGCGGAAAATGAGACTCTCACTCAATCTCCTCAGAGAAAGAAATTTCGGACACGGTCTTTTCGATGGATGGGGATAGTGCACCGAGTCCGGATGATTTTACTGGTAACTTCTATAAAAACTTTTAGGACATAATAGGGAAAGATGTTTGCAATATGATAAAATGGTTCTTTTTACACAGATGCCTTACTCTGGGTTTAAACTCAAACCTGATTATTTTACTTCCGAAAAAGAATAGGGCTATCAACATTAAGGACTTTAGGCCCATTACCATGAGCAACTTTGCTTTCAAGATTATTACGAAAATCATTGCCGATAGATTGGCCATGATAGCGAAAACGATAACCTCTCCAAATCAGTTGGTTGTATTCAAAATCGGAGTATTCACCAATGCATTGCCCTAGCTTCTGATGGGGTAAATCTTTTGAGTAAAAAGTGTTATGGGGGAAACCTTGGTTTGAAAATAGACATACGCAAAGCCTTTGACACTTTAGATTGGTCTTTTCTTCTCGAGGTTCTTGATGCATTTGGTTTCTCATTGAAATTTAGAGATTGTAAGCTTAACATACTATCTTCATCTCGCACCTCGATTTTGACAGCGACCAGAATATGTGGGTACTTATCTTGCTCAAGGGGTGTTCGTCAAGGAGACCCACTCTCCCCAATTCTTTTTGGTATTGCGGAAGATTTTTTTAGCCACCTTATTTCCTCGTTTATGAGCAATGGGCAACTCACACCAATGACTTATACTAGGGGTTCAATAATGCCATCCCATTTATTTTATGCCGATGACATGCTACTTTTTCTTCAGGAAACTCCAAAAAATATTAGAAAGATTAGGGCCGCCCTAGAGATGTATGGTGTTTTCTCTTGCCAATTGGTGAACTGGCAAAAATCTGAGGTTTTCTTTGGTGATTCAGTGGTCCACAGAACAAGAGTGGAGTTGTCTAATCTCACGGATATGCGTATCGGAGATCTCTCTCTATGCTACCTAGGAGTTCCTCTTTTCTGAGGTAAACCGAAAGTTGCCCACTTGCGGCCATGGACTCTTACCTGGCAAAATTTTCACGTTGGAAAGGGAACACATTATAAATTGCGGGGAGGCTAACTCTAGCCAACTCTGCTATCACATGCTCTTTCATTCATTCATTTATGGTTTACAAGTGGCCTAAAAGCCTAATTAATGTGCTAAATAGGTATTTCCGCAATTTCATTTGGACGGGGAGCATTGACAAGAAGAAATTAGTCGCGGTGCCATGGAGTGTTTGCACGAGAAAATTTAATGAGGGGGGCATAGGCATTAAAAATTATTCTCTCATAAATGATGCATTGCTTGGTAAATTGGCATGGGGTTTATTGAGTGCTAATTCAGGATGGTCTGAATTGTTATGGTCACGTTTTTTGGGATCGGGTGGAGTGACAAAGCTGATTTGCAACTTGTCTATATGGACCTCCATTGAACGAGTTTATCATCTCCTAAAGATAAATTCTTTTTGGCTAATTGGTGGAGTCTCTAACAGGAGTTTTTGGCATGACAAATGGTTGGTTCCCTCTCTTGCAGACCAATTACACTTAACGGATATAGAATGCAAACAGTTAATCAATAAGGTGGATGATTACCTGCATGGGTAGACTTGGCTAAACTTACTGCTACTGCCACCACACATAAAGGAGCAAATCCAATGGGTAAAACGACAAAAAGAGGCTACCGATGTGTGTCTTTGGCATCCAGGAAGTGCGAGGCTGTTCATGGTTAGACACTTTTATCAATGGATGCAAGGTAACATTACACCAAACCTGATCTATAAATTCATATGGCACGCTTCAATTCCCCCCTTTGTTGGAGAGCTATAAGTGGGTATTTGTCAACACATGATTCACTAATGAGAAAGGGAATAACAGTGGTCTCAAGATGCTCCTTGTGTGGTTGTAAATATGAAACGACCATCCACCTTTTTATTGATTGTGAATTTACGAGAAAATTATGGGTGGGTATAAGTTTGCTATTCGGAAGAAATTTACCAATGGGGCTGATCTAAAGTCCATGTTTCAATGGGCTTCTAATCAACACTTTAGTTCGCAAATTAGGGTGCTTTGGCAAAGTGCTTGGGTTAATTTGATATGGATTGTTTGGCATACAAGGAATGCTGCCATTTTTTAGGGGTCTTAACCAAATATCCATTTATGTCTCAGAAATCTTTGGGCACTTCTTAAAGGAGCGGACTCATTAGGCAAAGGCTACGTTTGGAACTCTAGCGTTGGAATAAACATTTTAACCGTATTGAACTTGGTAGCTAGACAATCACGAGCACCTCGAATCATTCCAGTGGTATGGATGCCACCACCAACGGGCTACATCAAAATCAACACAGATGCATCAGTCATTAATACAACGAGTGAAGCCGGATGTGGAGGACTTTTTCAAAATTCCCAAGGATTGTTTGTAGGTGGTTTCGCATCCCGTTACAACTCCTCTTTTGAATTCTAGCAGAGATGAAAGCTGCCATTTACGCGGTCACATTAGCATATGAGAAAGGATGGCACGATACTTGGCTAGAAAGTGACTCCACGTGCATAGTGCACTCATTCGCTTCTCAGGCTCCATGGTCCATCCTCCGCGAATGGATAGATTGCCTACGGATTCTCAGGAACATGCTCATTTTTGTGTCTCATATATTTAGGGAAGGAAATCAAGCGGCATACATTTTAGCTAATCATGGACAACTTGTGTCCAATATCACTTGGTGGGATATTGTTCCCAATCTTTGTTTAGATGCTTACCTTCATAACGTTAGTGGCCGAAGCTTCTATCGGTTCGCTTAATTTGTATCTTTTAGACTTTTTTATTTCCATTTAATATATATCAAGTTCGGTTGGGGATGTAGGAAACACCCGATTTCCTCAACCAACTTAACTATTATTAAAAGAAATCAGAAATGCCTATGGAAATATTTTGTCTACATTTCCTAAATCAATAAAGGTGGTGTAACATATCCTAATTAACTTCAATGAATGTCTAGAGGTGGTTTTTTTATAATTGAAATTTGAGGCCTGACTTAGACGATATGGCAGGGCATCGTAGCTATGTTGGCACCCCTCTAAAGAAGGTTGGATAAAGCAAAACTTTAATAAGCTTCATAGAGTTTAGAGTGGACAATTGTCACTCTCAACTCTCTTAGAGCATATTTAGTATTTTTTCATATATATATAAACAAAAATAGATAATTAATTAAAAATTATTCTGCAACAGATCTTTTATTTTCTCTTTCAATATAAGGTGGTACATTAAATATTATTTATTTAATCTTCTATTTTCTTTTAAAACATTATTTATTTGATCTTCTAAAAATGGACAATCAAGTAGAAGTTTGAATTATTAATTTAATTCTATTTTAATGATGAAAGATATTATTTAGTAAATTATTTGATCTTTTTGTTACTATTTTATTTTTGAAGAATACAACTCATAATCAAATAGAATATATTGTGAATACTTTTTAAAATATCTTGTCTATTTCACCACCCTTAGATCCATTATCTCAATATATTTTTTACAAAAAATATATAATTGTACTTTATTCATTGAAAGACAATTTCAAAGCCAAGGAGGAGTGTTGAAATTGTCTTCAAAGCTGTAATTTATTAGATTTTATATTTGTTATGATCAGGGCCGTCTCGAAAAATTTCGGGGCCCTGAGCAAGAAAATGAAATCGGGGCCCTCGTACAATAATACATGTTGAAAAAAATTCAGCAACAAAATTTATAGTTCAATAATAAACTAACAACACTTATCAAACTTTGCAAATACATATTTTTATATTATGATATTGTCATTTGAAATTATGGTTATCTGAATATCTTTTAAAGCAAATTTCAATTGATTTTTTATAAGAAGTTTTATTAAAAATCACATTCTTGATTTCATTGATTATTGATATATTTGAAAGATATAAAAATATAATGACTTTGTTCAAAATAAGGTATTAGAATCTCGAAAATGAATATTGAATTAAAACTAATATTTGTTGTTTTTTGAAATAAAAAACTATTTGTTAAATTTTTATATTCAATAGGCAATTCTAACTTTTACATTATAAATTATAATTAAAGAAATGAAACAAAACTTTAATACCAAAATTAATTGTTTGTGAGAAAAAATAGTATGTTTAGTAAATCGGTCAAACCTGTAAACTAATATCAAATTAAAAACAAAATCATTTAAAAAATTAATATTAAATCTTATTAATTATTTTTTACTTTGATGGACTTGTAGTTGTAAGATAAAACTAATAAATAATAATTAAAGGCTATGTCTAATTTTATAATTAAAAAACTATTACAAGGAAAAAAGGATATTTAGAAAAGGAGCCCATTGCACAGAGGTGATAAGGAGCACGCTCCTACCACTGGGACAAAGTGAAGTTATGCTTACTTCTTACTCATGTTTATATATATAAAATATTTTTTTCTCATACTATACCCGAAAAAAATTTGAGGCCCCTGAGCGGTTGCTCCACTCGCTCCCCCTAATGACCGGCCCTGGTTATGATTTGATTTATATTAAATTTTTAGTTGATAGTATTAGTGTTTAAAATTTGAATTATAGCTCTTATATAGGTTTTAAATTTATGTCATCTTTTATCTATGTAAGCCTATAAATAGGCATCATATTCATAATAAAAAGGTACCTATATGTGCCATTTGCATATATGTTCTATGGTATTGCATTTGTAGCAGTGCTTTATTGCTTTAACATAACATATATTCATATTATACAACACAGTGTCTATATTTTCAAATATAAAACACCTTCTTCTTGCTTTCCCTTGTTTCATTTGCTCCATGATTCAAAATTTTATTTGTCGTTTTTCAATTTCTGCTATTGATTCACTGATTTTGTGGAGGAGGCAACCAAGAAGGCTCAAGATGCTAGTGGAAATGTGTGGCTAATCTGTAAGTTTTTGGATGGGTCAGATTTGATTTATCATTTTCATCTTTAAACCTAATAATGTAATTATTTAGCAGTAGTTGTTACCTGTAGTTAGATTCTTTTGTTCAGGTTCTTCTTAAATGTCTTACATACTTGCATATTTTCACTTTGTTATTTGATATTGTGCAGAAGTTGGTTTTCACATTGCAAATATTGGATATGTTCTTTGGTGATGATCAGGTAGTTTAAATTTTGGTGCGTTGCCATTTCCGAACTCACAAATGTGATCTTACTAATTTTACTTTGCAGTTTCATTGAAGCGAAAATTGAGTAGCTGTGAAAGATGTGGCTCAACTTGTGGAGAATTGAAATTTATTTTTTCAATGTATCTTTGAACAAACTTTATGCCCATATGATAATGAGATTTCATTCTTATTGTTAATGACATTATAGAGTGGTTTATTTTAATGTTATTCTGCTATGTTCTTATGGTCAATCAGGTTAGAAGGAGAGGTGTTTTGGTCAGAGTTCTTTACAAGTACAGAAAGAAGTCGCATTCATTGAAATTGCATTGGAGGCCGTTATATGATAATTTTCATTCATACTCATTTCACCAGGTGAGCTAGTTTCTTCGTTCATATTTGTTTATAATAATGGATTATTCAGAGCAATAGTACAATATTATTTATCCTGATGATAAATTTTAAAAATGTTTGCGAGTTAAGTAGAAATTTATAGCTTTCCTATTTCCGTCTATTTTTCTCAGTTTCTAATTTTCTGCTCAAGAGTGAATATATTGTCTTAGGAATACAAGTTCAGAAGGATGGCGGTTGAAACAAAGACAATGTTACTTCACTTGTTAGATCATGCAGGAGTTTCTTTCCAGATGGTTCTGCCTTGGAGATATGGTGCAATTTTGGGTAAGCACTAAGTAGTATTCTTCCCTAGGCTACTTGTGATCTTTTACAGAGATACTAACATATATACATAGTATGCAATTATTCAGCTGACTTGTTTATTTCTTTCAATTTCTCTTTGAGCAGCTGGATTCTCTGGCATAGTCTTCTTCTATGGTCATGTATCTTCCATAGGTCATGCCCTAATACAATTGCTGAATTTATAACATGTGTAATCATCGACGCCAGAATATTATTCGTCTGTCAGATATGACAGTTTCTTTTAGCTCCAAACTTACGAAATTTAATTACAGATATTGTTTTAAGACTTTGTCAAGCTTTAGGAATAAGTTTGACAGATTTAGAAAAGAAAGGAATTGGTAGGAACGATTTACAGAATTAGTGCTAATAATAAAGAGAATAGAAAATGTTTTATAATTCATTAGATAATCACCCTGCTATACAGCAGGAATAAATACAACTTTTTAGTGACAGCTCATACTAAAAGACAAAAACTAACACTAATTCTATTGGCTATTGTAGCCTTCAAGGAAATAGAATTCTAGAAACTAATATTACTAGCATATTCCATAAAAACAACATAATAAAATAGCTGCTGAAACTTTGTAAAATACCCAATCTGGTCCTTCTACGTTCTTTTTCTCAAATATGTGACAATTCCCCCTCCTTCAGCACATTCTTGTCCCCAAGAATGTAAAAGAGCAGTAGCAGTAAACTATGGTTTTCTCATCAACTGAAATGCTTTTATGGTATCTCTCAGCTGCGCTACTCTGATTAGAACACCCACAAGTTGCTTTTCTGATCCTACAACTCTCAACTACACAACCAAATGCCTCCTGGATGGATTTAACAGTTGTTATTTTCGAAGAATAGCCCATGCCAACTTTGATAATTCCATCAATTGTCAACATTTCACCCATTAATATATGTATAGCTTCACCTCTATCAAAAGCATAAGCCTTTGTTGATGTTGGAAATACCCATTCCATTGATCCATTCCACTCTATAGGTGATCCAAGAGCTATAATTCTTCCATGCTCTTTAAAAATTTTCAGAGACATCAAATGTTCATCTATTGCAACCCAAGCTTCTTTCACATCTCCGTATGTCTCAAAAAACTCTCATTCAACAAATTACAAAAGCTTCTGCTTCTGATATGTCATGATGAGATTTGAGTTTTCTTTAGCAGCATCTACCTCTCCTATCTTCTTCTCATAAGGAGTACCACCCTTGTTCTCCTTAAGTGACTCAATTATTGAAGGCCAACCAACATTTTGTGCCTTGGCAGACTCTACATTACTACCCTTGTCCCAAGCGACATACTGGTTCAATTTGGTTTCTGTTGTGGCCTTAGATTTGTCATGAAACTCTTCTCGGGTCATCTCTTCCATCAAGACTACTTGGACACCATATGGCTTAGAAGGCACCAACCTTGAACCTTTATGAAATTTCAATTATCCAACATATGGTGTATAATCAGGCCTTGCCTTGCCCAAGTGAGAAAACCATGTCTTTCAGGTAATAGTGAAGCCTTTAATCTGGGGAAAGGCAATAAAATTTGACCACTCGTTTGGCTGAATAAATTTGATCCAGTGATGCATATCGCTAGAAAGTTTACTTCCCCACAATTCTCTAAAAATTTTATGAATTGCAATATCAACATGTTTGAAAGATTTGCCATCAATTATAACAACTTCATACATGTAAGCACTAATTAGAAGGAAAAATGCAATTGTTAAGGATCCTATAGAAAAACCTTTGATGGTAGCTTTTATAGTGATCCCCACTCCATCTAGAACCAAGGGCGGTGCCAGGATGCAAAATGGGGTAGGGCAGTCAGATACAGGCTCATAGATTGTTATTTCGGTCGGCGATCGCCTATAATAACTTCAGTTAGTAAAAACTTAAGTCCGATGAAAACAAAATGTCACATTTATAATTTATATTAATTTAATAAAAATGAATAATGTTTAATAACATTAATTCTACCAAAAGCAAATCAATTTATTCACAAATTAATAACAATTTTATTAACCTAAATATAGTGGTTGATAAAAGGAGATTACCCATGGACACATGGGTTAATTAAAAGAATTAAATAAAGAAAGAAATAGTGGGAAAAGAGGAAAAATCTCGTGCTAAATTCTATTGAATGTCCAAAGTCATATTGGCATTTGAGATTTTAAGTACCTATGCCAAAACGACAGCATTCGGCGCTGGTTAATTAAAATTGGCCCAATTTTTTGGGCCTTGTCCAGGCATGAAATTATCAGTCCAGCAGCTGCCTCCTTCATCTTCCCTATCTATTTTCTTCTGCAACCAAACAAAATTATGGTATGGCATTTTAAAAATCACCCTACTCCGGCAAGGTACTCCGGCGGCTGGGGTAGGGCAGCTGCCACACCCCGCCCTACCCTACTGCCGTCCCTGTCTAGAACATCAGAGATCTTCCTAACACTTTTAGGCTGCTGACTCATCTCTATAATTCTACCAACATTGTTAGCAATGAGGCCAAACATATCCATTGTAAAAACATAGGCAACAACGCTAAGCATCCCTAGTCATTACAGCTGTACCAAACAACTTATCAGTTGGTTTTCCAATTTCATCCACCAAACTTGAAGTCAGACCTAGCCAAAAAATTGTGACAATAGCCACACGAATGACAAGAACATGAAGAGTTATTGATTGAAGGTTTAAGAGGAGACGGTTAACAATAGTGTCACCAAGACCTTGAATTACACTACACTCTCCTCTTAAAAAAGAATCTCCATCATTAATTTGGGCAGCAACTGGGCGAGAGGAAAATATAAAATCATGACCCTAATAGCTTAGTAAGTCCCCAATAAAATGTGTAGAAAGTTTCAGCAGGAACAATACGAAAATAGCACCATTAAGCATTTCCTCTTTAACCATTTCAATCTTAACAATAATTCCAATATCAATCCAACCTTTTTAAACAAGAATGACATGTGGGTAATGGAATAAGATTTCATCCTTTCCCGAATCGTTCCCGTCAATAACACCAATTGCTACTCTCTCGCCAACCAAAGCGCTCCCAACTATAGAAGAAACTGAAAACACATCTACCAACAGAGGATTTCCATCAAAATCGTGGCTAGGTTTAGAGGATATGGAATAACTTGGTTGTAGAGAAAACAAAACTGAGTATTGGGGTAAATAGAAAAGATTGAGAAGGTTGGGTGAGAAAAAACAAGAGGAGTTCGCAGGTGAAGTAGATGAATGGAAAGATAAAACTTGTTTGGATGAATCTTGCATAATCTGAAGATAAAAACCCGCAGTAAAATGTGTTTGATCTTGTTGCTGATTTTTAGCATTTAAATGAAGGGGATCAGAAAGCTTTTTGCTTGATAATTTTATGGGCTTTTCTGCTCCTTCCAAGTAATCCTTGGGCCTGGGCATACTTTTAATTAGAACCCTAGCCTTCTTTCTTTCATTCTTGTGAAGTTCAAGAGAAGACATCTCCTCCTTTCGGCATTTCTTTCTCTATCTCCAGTTTTGATTTACTGTACCATCACTATATTCTCTGCAATTTCTTCTTCCTCTGTAAAAATTCAGAGCGGCCAGCTCCTTTTCGTTACTATTCTGTCTATGTCTTTTGTTAAAAAGCTTGAATTTAACTGCAAGAGAAGCCTTATCAACTCAATGAACTCTATCCCATTTCACCATTTTTAGGACTTCAACCTAAGTCAATGGTAATTCATGGTTTTGTCTCCTGCTAGAAGAGAAATGTTATTGCAGCTTGGTAGCTCTTGATCCCCTCTTGCTGATTGCACCTTTCATCTGCATCTTCACATTGGGCCTTTTCACCGTCAGTGCTTTTTCTACCAGGTTCTTCTCTACCAGACAGTTTATGTTGATGGGTTGGTAATGTTGCCCCGTGTCAATATCGGGTGGATCAAGATTTGGTGATGCCTCATGAGAATCAGCCATTGGGTTCTTGATGCTTCTCTAGATCTGAATCCTTTGTCTCATCAAATTTCTTCACCAAATTCATCTCAAACTTTTAATCGAGCACTTGGAGTGCAACCGAAGGATCTGCAGTAGTTTGAAGCTCTATGGGTTTGAGCTCTTCAATCTGGTTGTTTTCCTTTTTGAAATATTTTAGGTTGATCATTTCTTTTTCTCATCATACTCTCATGTTTCTTCTACCCTTTCCCATATTGTGGCTTATCGAGATAGGGTCTCCTGCAGCTGCTGCTTTAACCTTGTGCAACATGCCTTCACTTCCCTATTAATCATTTCAACCACCTGTTGCTAAAAATAATCAATTGATTTCTGGGTTAGCCAAGGAAGGTTGGGCTTTGGTACCATTATCAAGCTTTAGGAATAAGTTTGACAGAATTAGAAAAGAATAGGTTGAAATGAAAGGAATTGGTAGGAAAGAATTAGAGAATTAGTGCTAATACTAGAGAGAATAGAAAATGTTTGATAATTGATTAGATAATCTCCATGCTATACAACAAAGGGAATAAACACAATTTTTATAAAAACTAAATAACTGTCTCGTACACTAATTCTATTGGCTATCGTAGCCTTCAAGGAAATAGAATTATAAAAACTACTATTACTAGCATATTCCATAAGAAAAAGCATAATAAAAATAGTTGCTGAAACTTTGTAAAATACTTTCTTTTTCTCAAATATGTGACAGACTCCACCTGGATCCATTCAAAACATAGATACAGAGCCAGAAGTCCTTCTAGCAGGGGAGAGTATATTTTCTTCATCTGCCTCCTCTCGTACCATGCTGCAGTTAAATAAAATTTAACTACGAATCAAGGAGTAAGAAGGCATTGAAAATCATCCAAGGGAGTGGTTAAAAAAACCTGCAAAAAGCTTTTTCAAATCCTTGCGCCAAGAGTGAGATGGCAAAACTGGTGCAACTACATACGTTGGGTCTGAAAAGAAACATGGCTCGTTAATAAAAGATTCTAATTAGAATGAGAAAGAAACATTTGTTCAACTATTTTAGAGAATATGCATTATCAACCTTTTGGAGAGGCAGCCACATAATATAGAGAACTGGTTAGAGCAGCTGTCAATGCAGCTGCTAATGCATGCGCGAATTGAACAAATGGATGTATATCACTAGGGAAGAATACTAGATATTACCCTATATGATAACAAGATGTCATACCAGTGCTGCTATTCCTCGAGCATCCGTTACCAAATCAGTGCCCCTTAGAAACATATCAGTTAAGGATCCCTGTAATATCACGGAAAACATATTTTGCTTAGAATAGGAGGTCATAATTCACCATTTTCAGCAGAAATGCAACAGATACATACCACTGCGACGTACCATTATCGGGCATTAGATAAAAAATACGAGGATAAACAATAATCAATTCCTACATCCTATATCCTAACATTTTAAAAGTAATACATGGACCTGAACAGCAGCTCAGTAGAAAAGCTCCTCTCCCACAGAACTTGCAAGAACAATCAATATAAAATGCAATATCATGTACACAAATATCTGTCCCACACATCATGAAGGTCTACACAATAGTCAAGTGCAGCAGTCATAAAGTGTAGCGTATCAGGAATAGGGGAAGACATAAAAAGTTACCTGCCTGGGAGACATTCCATAAAAGAAGCTTCAAAGTTCTTCATCTTCCACGTCCCTAACAGCCCGAGCATGAAGTGATAACTTCACTACTTCTTCCTATATAATCATGGAAATCATCACATCCACATTTCAAAATCAATATCCTTAGCAGCATATACTAACTAAAATGAAAATCAAGTCCAACAACAACAACATCACCTTAATGCCTAACAAGGTTCCCGCACAAGCGGGGTTAGGTGTATGCAACCTTATCCCTATAATTACAAAGAAGTTGTTTCCAATTGACCCTGAAGTGGAGTTGCAATAGCTATTATGACTTCACAATAAAAGAAGACAGTTTAATGAGTCATTTTGCTTTACTCCATTACAATCTCAAGCCAAAGAATGGTAAATCTTTGGCCCCAACGAAAATCAAGTCCAACTATCCAAGATTTCTCTATTTCTTAAGCACTTTAAAATTCTAAAAACAATAATAAAAAGCTTAATTGAAGAATTTTAAGATTAATATAGAAGTCATAGAACATATTGAATTGAATGCCAATATGAGCAAAATCTAACACAACATGGATTTATAAAATCAAACTTACATCGAGAATAAATAGAAGGGCCACTATAGGTGGACAAGCATATCCAAGTCCTTCTATAATTGCATTCAAATTAGGGTTGAAACCTCCCATGCTATCTATTCCAATGATGTTGCATATGAACCTTCCTTCTAGAGCCATGACACCATATATACCTAATTTTAACATATTCAACAATCAGCCAACTAGGAACTCATCAATTCTAAGCAACATAATCCTTACCTTCAAAAATTAGAAAGTCAAATTAGTAGAACATACCGATTCCATAGCTAAATCTAACCACAACACCAATCTTCTCCCAAACAGGAAATTGAGCACCGTCAAAGCTCCGATCCGATGTGATAGCTTCTATAGTAGTCCTCGTCAACGCCGCTCCTGTTGGTATTTTAGTGTAATTAGATCAACTAGTTGACCAGTGGAATTATAATATTTCATCAAACAATTTAGGATAATGCGGAGTGCACTCTTGTTCGAGCTCTATCACGATACTTAGCTTACGAGGGTCCTAGAGCTGCCTTTTGCAACGCTTCTTTTTTGAGCAGTCGCGACTGCTGGAATTGACACAACTTTTCACAACACTTTTGTTTAGAACTGTTGCGACTGCTCGAATGGACATGACTTTTTGCAACACTTTCGTTTTGAACCGTTGTAACTACTCGAATGGGCATGACTTTTAGCAACGTGTTTTCTCTAAACCGTTGCAACTACTCATTTCATGATTATAAAAACCTGGCAGTGGCATCATTTTCTACAATCTGGTTCACTTTTCTTCATAATGAAAATTCATTTTAAGTTCTTAATTTTTACTCTGATTTTATTCGATTGAAAAATTTGAGAGAACCACCAAATTAGTTTCAATGAAAGTGTTATCACGACTTCAAAGATTATCCAAGTTATTTTCAGCAATTCTCCAACAAAGATTAAAACTAATTTCCTAAAAATGATGAATGAAGAATCTGCGAAGGATATGACAAGCAAGTTCGCGAAACTAGATAAGTTTGAGGGTCAGGATTTTTGTAGACGCTAGAAGAAGATGCATTTTCTATTGACTACACTGAAGGTTGTGTATGTTCTGAGTACCCCCATGTCAGGAGTTGTTAAAAATAAAATAGTAGAGCATACTAGGAAACGCTGCAAATGGGAGAATGATGACTACATCGATCTATCACGATCTCATCTTGAACATTATGTCTGATTCCCTTTTTGATATTGACCAAAATGTTGCGTCTGCAAAAGAATTATAGGATTCTCTAGAGTCAAAGTACATGACAGAAGATGCTTCAAGTAAGAAGTTTTTTGTTAGTAATTTTATTAACTATAAAATGGTTGATTCTAGACCGGTCATGGAACAATATAATGAGTTGTTAAGGATTTTGGGTCATTTTGTTCAACATAACATGAAAATGGATGAATCCAATTCAGTTTCTAGTACTATATGCAAGCTTTGGGCCGAGTATTCAAGTACTTAAAAGGGATCAAGGATTACGGTTTGACTCAATATTATCAAAACCGGATCGGATATTGAACCAGTGAGATTAACGGTTCACGATTTTATTTATAAAATCGGGTTCAACCATGAACCAACCGCGAACCAACCCTGAACCAACTGTGGTTTTTTCGGTTCAAACGACCGGTCCGGTTTTAATAACATTGGTTTGACTTATTCAAGATTTCCTTCATTTTTTAAAGGTTATTCATATGTAAGTTTTATTTCTAAGGAGGATAGTTCTTCCACAACCGGATGAGTATTCCTTCTTAGAGGAGGTGCTATATCTTGGGCATTAATGAAATAGACTTGTATCACTGATCCGACAATGGAATCTGAAATTGTAGCATTAGCAGTTTCTAGTAAAGAAGCTGAATGACTAAGAGATCTAATTTATGAAATTCCATAATGGCCAAAACCAATATCACTTATATCTATCAAGTGCGATAGTGAACCTGCCTTAGCAAATGCTTATAGACAAGTGTACAAAGGAAGGTCTCGATATTTAGGTGTGAGAGATAGCATGACTCAGGAATGCATCATGCATGGTACTATATCATTAGAGTTTGTAAAAACTTAGCATAATTTAGTCGATCATTTAACCAAAGGGTTAAGAAGAGATCTTGTGCACAAGTCGACTATGGGGATGGGATAAAGTCCATCTAAAATCTCTCATGTTAAGATACCCAATTCCCACCTAATATGACGTTAGGTGTTGAATTCAATAATGAAAGCTTAACATCTACAGATTGGAACACACTAAAAATAACATCCCAAGGTTTCTGTTCAGACCTGCCAGATAAAGGAGGATGAAGTTTAACTTCTTAATAGCTTTTTTAAAAAAATTGCATATGCAGGTGCAAGAGTAAAAGAGCTACCTAAATAAGCATGAAGTTTAGCCGCTTCAAGAAGTTTTTGGATTTGACTTTGATATGCTTATGAAGGATAAGGACACAAAGATAGTAAAAGATAGTGTCAAGTAAGAACATGTTAGAATGTTAACTTATGTGTATATTATCTTCATGTATTCTAGATGGATAACAAAGGTTCAATCCATAGTGACACCTTCAGTTATTCGAATAATTGGAATTTGTAATAAACTAAGACAAAATTCAATCGTCATGATATTTCATTTATACATAAGTTTATTATTTGTTGTGATTTTGTTTAGTTAATCATAGATTACACTAAAACGAGGGATAATTGTTCGTATTTTAGTGTAATTGGATCAACTAGTTGACCAATGGAATCGTGATATCTCATCGAACAATTCAGGAGAGTGCGGAGTGCACGCTTGTTCGAGCTCTATCACGATACTTAGCTTACGAGGGTCCGGGAGCTGCCTTTCGTAATGCTTCTGTTTTGAGCAGTCGTGAATGCTGGAATGGACATAACTTTTTGCAAAACCTTTTTTTAAATGGTTGCGACTGTTCAAATGGATGCGACTTCTCGTAACACTACTGTTTTGAACAGTTGCAATTACTCGAATGGACATGACTTTTAGCAGCGCTTTTCTTTGAACCGTTGCAACTGCTCATTTCAGGCTTATAAAAACCTGTCACTGGCAACGTTTTCTACAATCTGGTTTACTTTTCTTCACAAAGAAAATTCATTCTAAGTTCTTGATTTTCAATCTGATTTTATCCGATTGAAAACTTTGAGAGAACCACTAAATTAGTTCCAATATGAAAGTGTTGTCACGACTTCAAAGATTATCCAAGTTATTTTCAGTAATTCCTCTACAGCTCCTCCTCCTCTTCGCGTGTTGATATCTCTTTCTTCTATTCCATCACTAGTCTCTGCAAAGGATTCAATGTACCGTCTGTGAAATCTATCATTGTCTCCATAGCTCAAGCTCAGCCTTCTCTTTCTCGCCACAAACTCACTGGTTATCGTGAAGGAAGCAGTTTTGCCACTAAACGACGCCATTGGTGGTGCTGCAACGGCAGCGTGATTCGGAGTTCGAGATGCCACAGCCAGCTCCATTAGCAATACGATAACCCGATATTTTGGTGTCAGAGCATAACTATGACTTTCTTTATAAAGTTTTGGATCTCTTGGTTTTTATATCTTTGAAGGTGAAAAGGTGGGCAATCAACGAGGAAGTTTGTGCCGTTCGATAGAGTAAGTATGATAGTCCAAACGGTGAGTGAGATGGATGAGAAGGCCTATAAGATGGAATGAAATCAAGCAAACCAACGGTAGGGCTTTTTCTCAAAACGCAAATAGACTACCCCTAATTTATTTTTGGATTTGGATAGTCCAAAAGTTGATTAGCACATTTTAGTTAAATCTCATTCGGTCATTGAGTTTGAATGGTGAGATTTGATTGAATCATGGTCCCTCAAACCACTAAAACTAAATCTCAATCATTAAAACTAGATAGCTGATATTAACTGAAATGTACAACTTTATCCTTCCTTAACTTTAGAGAAAATCCAAATCCTTCTTTTTCTCATCTGATTTCACAATCGTCTTCCAATAAATATTTTTTACATTATTGTATTTTTTGCATAATATATATAATAATGTTGTCTTATCGTATGTAAATTCTAGGCATTTTTAGATGTTTTATCTCACATTAATCACACTTGTTAGTTATCTTATTACTAACCATCCGTATAAAAATATTTTTTCTCAAATAATTTAATTCATTTAAAATTATTTTACATATAAGATTTAAAATTTTTATGCATTTGAAATGCATTGAATTCATTAAAAATATGTTTTCAAACACACCCTAAATATCCATTTAGTTTCTATCCTTTTTGCTTTTCAACCGTGGCGAATCTAGGCCAGTGTAGCATGAGGTTCGAGTTTTTGATGCTTTCTGTAAGCTAACTTATAAATTTATTAATGTATATTATACTAAAAAATAAACACATAAAGTGAAACACGCATTTAATTCAAAATATTGTAATAAATACTCCCTTCATATATTTTTATTTGCCTTCCTATAATTTTTATGCTTTTTAATAAACTCATTTATTAGTGATATGAAAATACTAGTTTACCCTTGTATCTCAAATAAATGCCTTAATTTTTCAACCTAAATGCAATTAATACTTAGGATATAGTTAGAAGAATAATGAAAAAAGTTTCTAGAAAAGTGCAAATGACAAGTATTTTGACAATCCAATTTAAGGCTAGAATGCCTATTTTAAAAAGATGGAGGGAGTAGTTTTTACATATAAACTAATACAAAAGTTAATTTTCATTACTAATCAAAGAACTATCAAACAGTATATTTCGATTCGGTATAAACTAAAAGACGCCAAATTAGGAAGAAATTTCACTTATTGGGTGTGTTTGAAAATAATTCTACAAGAAAATGGAACAGAATTGAATTGAATTCACTTGATGGAATTCAATTGAATTTGTTTCTTCAAATAAATTTTTGGTTTGGACCCTCCATTCGTAGTAGAGAATTTAATTAATTGATAATAAATTTATTTAACATCAAAAATTTTTACACAAGTAATTTCACTCATTGAAATAAAAAAGAATGTGAAGGATAATATGATAAAATAATATCCAAAACATTAGTTCTAATGAATTCCATCAAAATCATACAACTTTTGGCAAGATTTCTATTCCTTACGTTCACAAGAATTCAAATATTGAATGATTTAAATTCTATTGATATTTTTTTTGTTCTAAATAAAGGAATTTGACAAAATGAATTCAATTGAATTAAATTCCCTCAAAATTGAGTTTTTCAAATCCATTGGGAGTTGGATGTTGGAAATATCCTTCAACAGTTTAGCAATGAAAACTAGATGTAATAATTAGACAAAACTTACAAAAAAATCACAACAAAATTGATAAGTTGGACAACCAATTGCAAGAATATATGTATTAAACAATAGCGAATGTTATGCTGATTTTGTTTTTTAAAATACAAATTACTTTATCCTTCATCATCGTTAGATTACTGTAGTGAAATATAATTCAATGATTACAGTGATAAAATAAAGATAAAATAAATTAACTATGAAAAAACTTCTAACTAATAAATGCCCAAAACCCAAGTTATAATTAATTGGGCGTTGGGTTTATCTTTTTAATAATAAGAATAGAAAAGAAGAGATTCTTTAAAATAATTTGGAGAAAGTTATGAAAAGATACGGCTAAAAAAGTGAGAAAAAAATTATCTTGAAAAATGTATAATGTATCCTAATAATTTAAAATGATATAGATGGTTCAGTTTTGCTCAAATATTTTCTAATTTTTTTTTCAAACCTTTATATGAAGAAGAAACCCTCCAACTTATCTCTTTCTTCATCTTCTTCTTCTGCATGTTGCAGCACTTAAACATCCATGGCAAAGTTTACATAAGAGTTAATCTTTTTCAGAAATTTCAATCCGCCATTGGCTTTTAGGTAATTTCATATCAAATTTAGCTTTTTATTTGAATAAAAGAAGAATATACATGTAGAATGTTAAAAAAAGTGCTACACAAAAGCGACAAGTAGGGCAAGGCGGTTCTTCCATAAACCAACTAGTAATACACGTAAAATGAAAAACATGGTTACACAAAGGCAGCAATCTACACAAATCTCCATTTTCAAATTCACCCAAGCAAATTTGCACATTTTGTCGACGATGAATTGTGCACGAACCTCTCATATTCTACAGCTGGATTAATATTATGGTTCTCATTATTCTTGTTCTTGTCAACATAGTTTCTGGTTTGCCTCCACTCAAACAATTGATAGATGAAAAGGACGAGTACCGAAACCAAAACACAGAGTAGAAGAAATGTTAATGAGACTGTAATCAAGCTTTGCACGGACCTGTAAAGATCCATATATATGAGATTTTTTATAATCGATTAATTAATTTATTGGGGTTTGTGTATATATATGAAGAAATTTTTGTGGTTCTGGAGTAATTAATTAATGTCAACTAATTGTATAGTCTTTGTTATGGAGTTAAATTGGTACTCAATTAATTGGATGGTTTTAGTGGCTCTGTGGATTACAATTTATTTAGTTGCAACTTTGCTAGTTTGCTAATTGGATTTTGCTTGCTTTTTATTTTTGTAATTGTAGGTGATCACAATTTAAAACTGATTCTTTTAATTCTCCAATGTTTATAAGTTATTCATTTAAAAGAAAGTATTGTGACGAAATAAATAAACAAAAACAACAACTTTCACGTAAATATTTTGTTTTTGCACCAGCTTAGGCTTGGATAAAAATTTGTCATAAATCATTTAAAGAAAATGCTAGAATGAGTAGCAAACAAATTTTACTGTGTATTTGTTTTCAGTCGAAAGTTCATTGCATGAATGTTATATGTATAACAAAGGCATAACAATTTTTGTTATAGATACCAGGGTGAATGCACTTATAATGGGGTGGGCCGTACATTTTTTCAAAATTAATACTATATTATTTATTAATAAATATATCGATATCATAAAAAAAATGTGATGGGACCCTATATACTAATTAACTTTTACACAAACATTTCTATAATAAAGTGTGCTATAAAGTGGTGTATTGCTTGTTACCAATGACTTACTAATAGGTGAGATAAAAACTTATGGTTCGAATTAGGTTAACGCTCTCTTAAAAAAAATTTCAAACTAAAAGCTCATTTTTTTGCAATGAAATTGATTAAAAGATGATTTGAGTAAAAAATTGTGTGATTGATGGTTGAATGATACTCCATCCGATTCCAAAAATTAGTCGTTTTTAAACTTTTCATCAAAACCAATAAAAATTCAATACACCATTAAAACGATTAATGTATACTTGATAAAAAAATTTCCTTCTTAATTATTAGTAATTTATAATTTCATCAATATATAATCTCATTCCTAATTAATACTGTATAAGGGTAAATTAGAGAAAAATTATGAAAGTTGCATTGATATTCTAAAATAATAAGTAAAAGGAACCAAAAAAAAGCCTAAAATGACTAATTTTTTGGACCGAATGAAGTAATTTATTAACATGTACTGTTTGATAGTGTTGCCAATAATTAAATTATGTGCCATTTCATAGCATGAAAACTTATAGAGGAAATCTACGAATGTTTAAAGATAAAATTGATTTATGTATTAATACTTGGACGATTCGCCATTGGTAGATACATATATTTGCAACTTTATAACGGGTTTATCAGGTTTAGTTAAATTATTTTATATATTTATTTTTAAAAAATATTTTTACTATTATGTTTAAAAAAATTCAACGTCCTATCTCATGTGACTGGAACCTTTGATATTTAGAATCACAAATTCAGTGGTACTCAGCGAATCAAATATAAAGAATCTATAAATAAAAGTGTAATAGAAATGTGAGTGATAATAGTTAATTGAATTATTTTTTAAAATTGTTTATAAAACAATAATTTGATAAGTGTTTATAATATTTTTTGAGTTCCAGCTGTGCAAATAATTTTAACTTCTTGTACACTTTTGAATTATTTTTATTCTTGTTGAAGAACAACTATGTAAAATGTATAAAATGCATCAAAATTCTTACCTACAATATTGTATTTGCGTGTATATTTTTTTTTTCTGAAAACCGATAAATATAAAATTTCAAAAGACATGTAAAACCAAACATAATTAATGTAAATAATTGTACATATATTTATTCATAGTGTTTCTTAATATTTTCACTAATAAACTTGAAAAGTATACTGAATAAGAGACGTGTTTATTTTGAAATATTATATTTAAAAGGATAATTATGTCAAAAGTAAATAGATATCGAAAGCTTTCTCTTAAAAGTCTCTAAGAATTTAGCTTCTCGTGAGAAAAATGTTTTTTCACCCGTAAACACTAAAATTTTCAGTTTATATTAAAAAAATGATCAAGTACACGATTTTTAAAATTTTATCGTAGCGTTCTTTATATTAAAGTTAGGTTAGGTAAGTACTTGTTGGAAGCTCATATGACTATATACTAGACGTTGTTGTTGGATACTTCACAAGTAAATTGTGAAAAACTTTTCGCCATTTTAAATCATATTCCTAGATCCTAACTACAATTAACAATTCTTACCAAATGCGTCACAAATCTAAAAAATAATTGAGTTAAGTAAAAAATAATTTATAAGAAGATAAAAAGTTGAAAATAATTTAGAAGAATACCTTCTATAGTAAAATAATTCTCACAATTTATAACAACATGAGTTTGACATTTATTTTTAAAATTTTTTTATCTTATTTTGCATTGGTCTCTCACACCATTCATTTTTTTATATGCTGTTTCAGATTTCTTTGCTCATCTCTTTTTTATCTTCGAAACGACATCCACTGTGATATTTTTTTTCAATTTTTTTAAACTGTCAAATATCTTGTAGTTTTCTAATAAAAGTCCCATACAAATCAGTAAAACTAGAAGAATTAGATTTTCTAGTAGATGTCGAGTAGTTGTCTAGTAGATTACAAATAGATCTCTAACACATATATAGCTGATATCTAATAGAATTTATCTGAATTTCGTAAAGTTCAAAACAATAAGACACGCATGTTAAGATATATATTAGATTTTCTATAAATTTCCATTAGATGTCTAATAGATATTTGTTCAATGTCTCAAAACTAAAAATAATAAAAGGATACAGATCTACTAATTGTCTACTAGATTTCTATTAGATGTTATATTTTATAAAACAATCATCGTAAAAAACATACAGATCTAAATCTAATTTATGAAATGATCATATACACATTTATTATGTATCTATTAAATATATGTTAGATATTATAAAATCCATAATAAACTGTCGCAATTAAGATCTGCTAGATATTTAACAGTGATCTGCTAAATTTCGTAAATAGCTAATCTAAATAGGAAACTTTATATCATGAAAATAAATAAAATTATCCAAAATAGAGTAAATATCTAAATTTCCTAAATAGTTAGCGTCATATAAAAATAAATACATTTCAAATTTAATCAATCTTAATTATGGTAAATATTAATTTCTATTCATAATAAGCTCTTTCCAAATTGAATTATTGGACTAGATGAATTGTGCTCTCCATATGGTCGATTAGTATTGATGTTGCGATGTCAATAGATTTTAATAATAATACTAATTTTCTCCATCGTGTATATGATCAACATATTTCAGTCTCAGAATATGATTTTCTGGCATACTGCACCACTTTTTAGTATTCTGCATGATCGATGAACTCTAATATCTAACCAACGGTTCCTTCGATTGTATCAGTTAGGTCATTAATTCCTATTTAGTCATAATTCTTCAATTATTTGAACACCATCTTTTCGTTGCAATTATAGAGTTCTTTTTATTATTGTGTACCTACAGCCATTATGGTGCAACATAAATATAATAAGTGTGTATTATTTTTTAATTCAATAATTAATATCTTTCAATCGTGTAAAGGGCATTAAAATCTATTGTCTCCACTACGGTATCTTTAACTATGTACTTCATTCAATCTTTTGACACAATTCCATCACACAGAAATTTAAGAAAGAGTGAAGTCGACAAAACAAAATTAAAAGAACTGCTGGTTGGCGAGATGGTGGAATTTGAAAGTAAATAGAAGCAATTTGAATTTTCGTAGTCACTCACATAAGCAGATAATGGAAGAAGAATTATGAAATCGTGTTGAAAGAGTACAGGTTAATGGTTAGGGAGATTTTAACGTTAAGAGATGTTAGCTTATTAGAGCATTTTTAATAGATAGTCCATTCCAACAATAGTCTTACACAATTGTAGATGAAATAGACAATTTAGTGTAGTTCTTTTTTTAAGGCATTATCTATTTTTAAAATTATTAACATATCATCAATATAAGCTTCTATTTCACATATCACATAATCGTGAAATCTAATATCTATTAAAGATTTCATTTGACAAATGTAAGAAATTAAATGAGGTACATAATTAAAAAACATTATAATAGGAATAACAGATTTTACTCCATATAAAGGGTACGCCTGTGTGAATATTATACCGGATAAGAGACATGCCCGAGCTGGCAGCCAAGAATTGTGCTCATAATATCTCGGCTAAGAAAGCCAGGGGAGTAAAAGGATTTTTTATTAAAGGCACAGTGTATTCTGTACTCTCTTCAATTTTTTTTTTATTATTTTAGGATTATCACCAAAATTAATAAAATATTTAATGTATTAATAAAATAATTAGTTAATTTTTTACATCTCCTTTATTTTTAAAAGTTTGACTCTCTAACCGAATCATCTAAATTAATGAAATATTTATTGCACTGTTAAAATATTTAATTTATCCTTTATATTTTACATAAAAATTATCTTTCTTCTTAATTATTATTCATAATCAAGTATCTCCCTCGTAATTAATAGAAGGGCTAATTAGGAAATATATAACAAAAAAATACATTGAAATTCTAACACGTCAAACTTAAAAAAAAAGCAAAGCGTCAAACTTTTAGAATTGAAAGGAGTATAATTTTATCAATTCATAATCTCTCTCCTAATTAATATAAAGATATATTAAAAAAATAATAAAAAATATATTAATAATTTAAAGTCACACGATAAAGAAAAAATTAAATAAAAAAAACTAAAAAAACGTAAAAGAAAGAAATACGAGGGAGTACCATTTTTTTAATAGATTATTGACATATGTTCACTTTTCATGTGTAAATCATCCAATAAAAAAAAGTACAATAGACCTACCCCTACTCCGACCCTGTGGCTTTCAATATCATTCTAATTTGTAAGAGATTCTTTTCTAGTTTTTCCTAATTAAAGATTCCTCTTTTGTATCCTCCAATTTATTTAAAGCTCTCTCATTTGCCTCCCTTTTTTCCCATAGCAGAAAGGGTCCTTTCAATTCCCTCACTCTGGTAATCCAACTACCCACTCTCATTTCCCCTGTTTTCTTGGATCTTTTATCTCAGATTATTTCTTGCAGATTTACACATTTGGTTGGACCTCGGACTTGTTTGATCCGATTCATTTCTGCCACAGCTGATATCAGCAAAGCTACCAGTAAGTTCCTTCTAAGTTGATTACTGAAGTGTAGTATCTCTAGCTCAAAAAGGTTATCTTGAATTCACAATACTATGGTTTAAGAGAACAAAGATGAAGATCTAAACTATATTGTTGATTGTTTCAATTTGGAAGCTTGAAATTGTAAGCCGACACTACATTGCAGATGGGGGAAGTGGCAAAGGATTTAACCGCAGGGACAATTGGAGGAGCATCAGAATTGATATGTGGGCATCCCTTTGATACGATCAAGGTGAAGCTCCAGAGCCAGCCAGCTCCAGTAGCAGGCCAGCCTCCCAAGTTTGCCGGTGCGATGGATGCTGTCAGGCAGACTATCTCTTCGGAGGGCTTGAGAGGTTTGTACAAAGGAATGGGGGCTCCACTTGCCACCGTGGCTGCCCTCAGTGCTGTTCTCTTCACAGCTAGAGGGCGGATGGAAGGATTGCTGAGATCCCAGCCTGGTGTTCCACTCACCGTTGGCCAGCAGTTTGTGTGCGGTTCTGGAGCTGGACTTGCTGTTTCTATTCTTGCTTGCCCTACCGAATTGATCAAATGCAGGTTCGGAACTAACAAATGCAATTGTCTCGACAAGAACAAATGTCGTAACTTCAGTATTAACCATTAGATTTAGACATTCGCCACAATGCAGTTTTCTAAACTTTTTTTTAAAATTTGCACAGTTGTGCTTATATTAAACGAAAGAAAAAAATTTTTCACCCACCTTGAATTTGGTTCGGACCTGAAACCTCTAAAAGCCACAAGTTCAGCGTTAATTACTAGACTAACACCAGGGTCGTTCTGGAAATTCTTGGGGCCTTGACCCTTATAAAATGAATAAAAATTTTCAACGACAATTTTAATAATTCACTAATGAATACTACAACAACAACAATATTACCCTAATGTCTAACAAGGCTCCCGCACAAGTGAAGTAATTCACTAATGAATAACAAAAAAAATTAGTTAAACGCGGAGCTACAAAATTTTTTTTTTGCTACAACATCATCGTTTGAATATTTTGTTCATCCGGACATTTTTGAAGAAATTTTCCATCAAATATACTCATAAAATATCTAAAATCACATTGTCGATTTGTTGATAATTTATTTTTTAAAAGTTTGCCTCATTGGGGTTACAATAATAATTAAAAAAACTCCACCCCATCCACCCCACTTAAATATGGATTCGAACCTGTTACTTCTTGAGATCATATTTTTAGGCTCAACCATTAAACTAAAACCTTTACCACTTATTAATTATTAATATTTTTGAAAGATATTGATCATATAATGCCTTCAAAATTTTTTCTGAGAAAATGACTTTTGATTAGAATATCAAATAAAAACAAGAATGTCTTGCTTACTTTGGATAAGATTCGGACTTAGGGCCTTAAAGAGCCACAAATTCAATTTTAACCATTATAATAATGATAACACATATATTTTAATATATATTAATACAGTTAAACTAATATTTATTATTATTTTTTTAAAATATCTATCAAATATTTATAACCAATGACTTTTGAAATAGAAATTTTAGTTAAAAATTGAAACGAAAACTGGTTACTTGTAAAAAAAATTAATATAATTTACAAATCACTTAAAAGGGATTGTTCATTACTAAGTAGTTGTAAAACCATAAATACATAATGAGTGGATCAACAATTAATTAAAAACTATATATATATATATATATATATATATATATATATATATATATATATATATATTATATTAAAACTTTAGGTGCTAATTATATTTTATTAATATTAAAAAGTTTAAAGAATTAAAAATATATTTTTGGAGAATTATAATTGAATCATTTAGTTTAAAAAGTTAACTTATGAAAAATATCAACTCTTTTTAAAATTTCAGAACAACAAAAGGGAATCAAACCTTTCTACCGCTGGAGCATTATGTTTGTTTTGTTACCCTACCGTACTTTTACTTATATATTTTATTTTTTTTACTAACCTGAATTAAAATTTGAGGCCCTAAAAAATTTGGGGTCCTAAACGGCTTCTCTACTCATTCTCCCTAAGGGCCGGCCCTGACTAACACATTCACCACATGCAATTGTCTAAACTTGATTAAGTGTGTTCGTAGAGGCCTAATACATGGAATGCCCTTTGAATAAGGCCCAAATAGCTGACTACCCCTTGACTTTTAAACTACACGTCTGCACCTTGTTGCCCCTTTACCTTGCAAAAGTGCATTAATTTGAAAATGAACATCATGTGTCAGCTTCTGGTTAGTTTGACTTTTGAAAAATGTCATTCTTCCTATTATCTCTCTCAAACCATAAGCTGACACATGGCGATCGGGCAAACTCACGCAGTTTTTGCAAGTTGAAGAGACAATGAGGTGCGTTTCAGAAGACTATTGAAGTAAAGGTAGAGGAATAATTAAAAGTTGATCTTACAGATATATTAATCACTCATTAATTATTAGAATAAGAATATAAGAAGAGGAAAAACAAAAAAAAACTCTCCTATACAATTAATTAACTCTCCAATTTTTCTCTACATAAAATAATAATTTACATACTGAATTAACACGCCTTATATAGGCAATTTTAATACCTAAATTTATGGACATAAGTGGTCCACAATTCTTTTCTTTTCTTCCAATAATTAAAAAAATAAATTTAACAATTCCATTTTTAAAAATAATTACGCAATTCACGCTGCATCATCTTTTATTTTTTATTCTATTTTTAATTAGTTAAATAAGTTTATTAATTTAATACTCCCCCTTAAACTTGATTTTCTATTATTCCCAACAGAACTCGTAACTGGCTGAATACTTCGTACTTTAGTGGCTTCGTAAAAATATCAGCAATTTGATCTTGTATTTTCACGTATTTCAACGTGACTTCCTTTTGTTCAACACACTCTCTTATAAAATGAAATCTTGTGTCTATGTGCTTACTTAGATCATGAAACACTGGATTTTTTTGCTAATACCAGGGCTGACTTGTTATTGATAAAAATATCAGTTGAATCTTGTTGTGTCATTTATAGTTCCTTCAATAATCATCGTAGCCATATTGCATGCAGTAATATATTCAGCTTCACAAGTTGACAATGTCACAATTGGTTGCTTCTTTGAACTCCATGTGAACGCTATTTCTCTGAGATAAAATACAAATCCGCTAGTGCTTTTCCGATCATTTTTATCTCCAGCCCAATCACTATCACTGTACCCAACTAATTTGAATTCATTGGATTTTGAATAATGCAATCCAAAATTAGTTGTTCCTTTGACATAGCGGAGTATCCTTTTTGCTGCGTTCCAATGGGACTCCTTCGGTGCTTCCATGTATCTGCTCACTAGTCCAACTGCATACAAAATATCTGGCCTTGTGCAGGTTAAGTATCTGAGACTTCCGATCAGGCTTTGAAAATTTGTCGGATTGACTCCTACTCCATTTTCATCCTTGGTCAATTTTAAACTACATTCAATGGGAGTGCTGACGGGATTGCAATTCTTCATCTTGAATTTCTTCACTATCTCCTCAGCAAAGCCACTTTGACAAATAAAAATGTCATCATCATTCTGCTTCTCTTCAATGCCAAGATAATATGACATCAAACCAATGTCTGTCATTTCGAATTCGTGAGTCATCGTCTTCTTTATATCATCAAACATCTAAGGATTGTTCCCGGTAAAAATAAGATCATCCAGGTACAAGCAAACAAGCTATATGTCTCATCCTTTCACTTTCACGTACAAAGCATATTCATGGGGGCATTTGACAAATCCATTCTCTTGAAAATATTTGTCAATGCGACTATTCCAGGCTCTTGGTGCCTGCTTAAGTCTGTACAACGCCTTCTTGAGCTTCAATACTTTCTCTTCATGCCTTTTGACAATGTAACCGGGTGGTTGTTGTACATAGATTTCTTCCTCAAGATATCCATTCAGAAATGCTGACTTGACATCCATTTGATAGATCTTCCATCCATTTTGAGCAGCAATGGAGATTACCATTCTGATTGTCTCCATTCTCGCGACTGGTGCAAAAACTTCATCATAGTCAATACCGGGCTTTTAACTATATCCCTTTGCTACTAGTCTTGCCTTATGTCGTATAATATCTTCGCTCGCATCTTTCTTTGCCTTGAATACCCACTTAACACCTATGGGTTTTTTGTCTACTAGAAGTTTAGTTAACTCCCATGTCTTATTCTTCCCAATTGAATGAATCTCCTCCTCCATGGCTTTTCTCCATCTCTCGTCTTTCATAGCTTCTTCAGCATTGAAGGGTTCACTATCAATAAGATGACAGTAAAGAGTTAATTCTTCACTTAGATCTCTTGTCACATCATAAAGTTCTTCAACGCTCCAGAATTTTCTTGGCCTCTCTCTAGAACTTTCACTAGAGCTTTCTCCTTGTTCAATTGATGAGCCTGAAACCGGACTATTCATCATTGGTACTGCGGCTTGCTCCACCGATTCATGTTCATTGTTTTCATCCATTGTGAAAGGATAAAAATTGTAATTCTTCTCTTTGTGATTGCTCCAATCCCATATTGGTTCTTCATCAATAGTTACATCTCTACTGATGATTGTCTTTCAGGTATCAGGATCAAACATCCTGTAACCTTTAGAAAATTCTGAATATCCCACGAACAAGTATTTTTTGCTTTTATCATCTAGTTTTCTCCTTTCTTCATCAGCTACATGTACATGCGCTACACTCCCAAAAATCACGAAAATGAGAGAAATTGGGCTTTCTCCCACTCCATGCTTCTTGGGGTGTCATATCGAGAATACTTGCTATCGGGGATCGATTCAAGATATACACAACATAATCAACGGCTTCTGCCCATAGCTCCTTAGGTAAATTCTTGCTTTTCAACATGCTTCTGAACGTATCCATCACTGTTCTATTCTTTCTCTCCACAACTCCGTTTTGCTGAGGCGATCTTGGGACTGACAACAAATGGCGGATTCCATGGTTCTCGTAAAATCTATTAAATTCATTGGATGTGAATTCTCCCCCTCTATCGGATCTTAAGGCCTTGATGTAATAACCACTTTCTTTCTCAACAAGCGCCTTGAATTTCTTGAAAGCTTCAAATACTTGTGATTTCTCCTTCAAGAAATAAACCCACTTCTTTCTGCTATAATCATCAATAAATAGCAAGAAATATTTATTGCCTCCCAATGATGTTGGTGTCATTGGTCCGTAAACATCGGTATGAATGAGCTCAAGGGGCGCCTTAGCTCTTAACATGGACTCTTTTGGAAAACTGGTTCTCGATTATTTTCCAACAAGACATCCTTCACACAGTTGGTGGGGTTTATCAATAGGGGGAAGACCATGCGCCATCTTCTTCTGACTCATTAACTTTAGTCCTCTGAAGTTGAGATGTCCGAACCTCAAATGCCACAACCAATCAATATCCTTCACACATGTCTTCAAACACTTGGCCACATCGGTCTTGATGTTGAGTGTAAACATCCGATTCTTTGACATCGGAACACTTGCTAACATTTTATTCTTGTCATTCAGCAGCAACAACTTCCTATTCACTATGTGAACTTGGTAGTTTTTATCTAGCAATTGCCCTAAACTCAAGATATTGCTTCTCATGTTTGGAACATAATAGACATTGCTTATGAATTGGTGATCCCCATTTTTTAAACGAATAAGAATGGTTCCTATGCCTTTGATAGGAACTTTTGATGAATCCCCAAAACAACATTTCCACTGAAAGATTGGTCCAGCTCAACAAACAGTTTCTTCTCTCCGCACATATGATTACCTGCTCCATTGTCAAGATACCATATGTTATTATCTGGACAATGTTCACCTTCACGGGTTAGTAATACCACGTTGATGACATCCTCTTCTTGTATATTGTTAGCAGCTTCCTCCACTTGCATAGGAAGACTCCTACGTTCTGATGCATAGTGGCCATAGTTTAAGCAATTATAACATTGCACATTGGACTTGTCTCGTCCATCATTTTATCTCCAGTTGCCTCTTCCTCGTCCTCGTCCACGTCCATGGCCTCTGCCTCTTGTGGACTGATTATTTCCATCATTATTGTCTGCTCTTGGGAATTGTTGACTTTAACCACGTCCTCTTCCTCTACCATTTCCTCCTCGACCACTACCGTGTCCTCTTCTAAATTGACTAGAGTCTCGGCTATTTTCATTTTCTCGAAATGAAGCCTTTGCCACCAGGACTTGTTCTATAGACTCTTCTTTTTGTCTATTTAGCCTTTCCTCACGTGCTTGCAATGAACCAATGACTTCGTCAACTGCCATTGCACTCGTATTTCTTGACTCTTCGATAGCTACTACTATATAGTCAAACTTTGGTAGTAACGATCGTAGAATCTTTTCAACGATTCTCGACTCTTCAATTCTTTCTCCATATTGCCGCGTTTAATTAATGACAGATTTTACTCGTGAGGAGTAATCCACAACTGCTTCTGTTTCCTTCATCTTCGTCATCTCAAATTCACCCCGTAACATCTGTAATCGAACCTTCTAAACTTTCTCCTCTCCTTAAAGAGAAACTCGTAAAATGTCCCAAACTTGCTTGGAGGTAGTTGCTTCTGCTACCTTCTCAAACATCACATCATCCAAACCTTGATGGATTAAACTGAGCGCATTCTGGTCACTCCTGCGATTCTTATGCAAATTATCTCTTTCTGCTCGAGACAATTGTGCATTTTCCGCTGGGACAGGAACTACATAGCCATTTTCAATAATGTCCCAAACATCTTGGGCTCCTAGAATGGCTTTCATTTTGATGCACCAATTTTTGTAATTGGTTTTGGTGAGCTGAGGAAAATTGAAGGGAAAATTGTTGGTATTCATTTTTTTTGTAGGGTCTCTCAAACACTCAAGATAAAATTCTCAAAACTCTCACGCAGGATTTCAACTTGGCTCTGATACCACTTTGTTGAAGTGAAGGTAGAGGAATAATTAAAAGTTGATCTCACAGATATATTAATCACTCATTAATTATTAGAATAAGAATAGAAGAAGAGGAAAAACAAAAAAAATAAACTCTCCTTTATAATAATTTAACTCTGCAATTGTTCTCCACAAAAAATAATAATTTACATACTGAATTAACGCGCCTTATATAGACAATTTTAATACCTAAATTTATGGACATAAGTGGTCTACAATTCTTTTCTTTTCTACCAATAATTAAAAAAACAAATTTGACAATTCCATTTCTAAAAATAATTACGCAATTCATGTTCCATCATCTTTTATTTTTTATTCTATTTTTAATTAGTTAAATAAGTTTATTAATTTAACAAGGACAACATCAAAGGGGACCGATGGGTTTGACTTTTTTAATGTTGTGATAGGTTGCAAGCACAAAGTGCATTAGCAAGTTCAGGCTTAGAAACTGTGGCAGTGACGTATGGCGGTCCAAGAGATGTGGCTAGACATGTTCTAAGATCAGAAGGCGGAATAAGGGGTCTGTACAAAGGTTTGGTCCCAACAATGGGACGCGAAATTCCAGGGTGTTCAATTATGTTCGGTGTTTACGAATTTATGAAGCAATCAATGGCAGGAGGGGCAGATACTACTAAGTTGGGGAGGGGATCTTTAATGTTGGCCGGGGGACTAGCAGGAGGATCATTTTGGGTCTTGGTATACCCTACTGACGTAGTAAAGAGTGTACTTCAGGTTGATGATTATAGAAATCCTAAGTTCAAAGGTCCCATTGATGCGTTTAAGAAATTACTAGCCTCAGAAGGTGTGAAAGGGTTGTACAAAGGTTTAGTTCCAGCCATTGCTCGAAGTGTTACGGCTAATGCAGCATCTTTCCTGGCTTATGAGGTCACTAGATCCAGTTTGGGTTAATTAGTTTTCTCTGGCAGTGGTTAACTACTTGCCTTATCTCTAATCTCATCATTTAAACAGAATACTTCAAGTGATGTTCAGGGACTGATGTATTGGTAACAGTTTATTTACTATGAAAAGAAAGAGAGATAAAACAGGGGTTTCCCCCCAAATTTCAGTAATTTTCATATTGGTTATATAAGTAAAACTAACATAATTGGAATTTGTTGTAAGTAAACATCATTACTCTTTTCTAAAAATCCTAATTAAGAATAACTTGGTTAATTAACAGCAAATAAATATTGATTACAAAGATAAATTTGTTTGGAAGGAAAACAAGACTTGTCAAAATTAGGGGTGTTAACAAGTCTAGTGACTCACAAATAGTTCGAGGTTCAGCTCAATAAAGCTCGGCCAGAGCTTGACTCGAGTTCGATATTGGCTCTAAATATTAACAAGCTAAGCCAAGCTTTATAAAGTTAGGCTCAAAAGCTTGTAAACATGTTTGGATTATTTTTTTACATAATATATAGTATCACTAGTTTTTCTATTGATTTAGTTATCAGCTCTATATGTAACCAAATGTTTATTTCAAATCATGTTTTTTTATTCATACTTTAGTTTAATTTTTTGGATTATATATTTGATTTTTTATTTTTTCAAAATGTTGTATCTGTAAAATAATGGTTAATAATTTAATCAGAGTAAATGAGGCTTGTTTAGACTCTCAAACTCGCAAGATCGAGTCAAGCTAAACATTCTAAGCTTGACGAGCTTCGAGCTTCGAGCTTAGCCGAGCCCGATCATTTTCATTCACGAGCAGAGCCGAGCTCAAGACTGTTCTGTCTTGGTTCAGCTCTTTAACACCTGTAGTCAAAATGCCTAACAAAGAAAACTAATGATTAGAGGCAACCAATCTCATTATTTGGCACCTAGAGAGGTTTACTTCATGGGTTGCATTTAGCCATTAATTTTTAAATCAGATATAGTATAAAATGAAATGCATAAAATTAATATTGTAATTTTAAAAATGAATATAAACATTACATATAAAAACATTAACAGTATTACAAAAAAGCAATGATAAAAATATATGGCTGGAAGAAGTTAACGCAATAACAATAAAATGCTGTTTTTTGAAATGAATTGTTCCATGCACTGGAGTATTAGTTTGAATGTAGACTTAAGGCCACTTGTACAACAAAGAATATGGCTTGACTAATTACTACGAAAGCGCCGCATATTGGGACAAATTATGACTCGTACCTAGTAACATAACCCAGTGGTGGAGGGAGGGGCGATCCGATGCCCTCCTGCCCTAGACAACCTCCTTTCGGCTTATACCATAATTTCAAACATAATTTACACAAGTGCTAAAGTTCTGCTAATTCAGATAAATGATGATGTTTAATTTTTATCTTCATCGTTAAGCACTAAATGAAGTTCCAAATCATTACAGGAACCTCACCTTTATCAGCATTAAAAAATTAAAAAAAAACAGAATTTTTGTTGAAAAATAATTAGAATAACAAGAACATAAACCATAGAAATTATAGAGTATGAGAAAATAAAGAATGAGAAAGTAATGTGTCTATTATCTTGTATGAATTGAATACAATAAGCCTATATTTATAGGTAATTACTAAGAACTTGTAAGGACACACAAGTTACATAATAATGGTGAAACTAATGGACATCAATACAATTCAATATATAAGTTACATATAAACAATTGTAACATATATACTTATAACACTTCCCCTTTGATGTCTATTTCACGAATGAGACACTGCCTCGTTAAAAACCTTACTAAGGAAAACCTTGTTGGACAAAACCTTTAGTTAAGGGAAAAAGAGTGCAGAGTTTACTTTCCCTAAAAAATACAATGCTCAAGACATATCCAACATCCCAATATTTATAGACATATCTTTTGAAAATAGAAGCAGATAGTAACTTAGTGAAATTGATGGAATGTCACTTCATGTCTACTTAGAAGTTAACTTGACTAGTTTTCATGAGATAATGGGCATGAAATAATTTTGGTAAAATATGCTTGGTTGTATCTCCTTCAATATAGCATTCCTTCAATTAAGCGATACGAGCGACATTTCCTTCATAAATTATCAATGGACTTTCTTTGGCTATATTGATTTACCACACGCGTCCAAATCATATTAATCCACGCATAAACTTTTTGACCTGTAAATAAACTTCTAATTTACCATACTTTTCCTGCAATTTTAAACCTTTAAATTTTCATGTAAATATTATTATCATGTGAACCATATATGTTAGTTATTATAACATCAATCAAGTGTCTGTAAATTTTCTTACGCTGAAAACTAATAAGATATTTAAAAGTTTACCTCCACCTCAGTAGAATGTCTCAACATAATATAAATATAAAAATAAACAAATGTAAGTATAGGAAAAAGATATTGACAAAATAGGTAGAATGAAATTTTCACCTACTTGAATTGTATCTTAATTTCCTATTTGTCAATCACTTTTGACATTTCTCGAATATTTTACAGTTCATAATCCATAGTCACATTCTCAATATTTATAACCACATATTCAGTCAAAATATGGTATACAACTATTTTATTGTTATTCCATCTTTTACTTGTACTAATATAATTTATTTCAATTTCCTCATTTTTAATAACTTCGGGTGTTTGCACTTCAGGTGCTCGCACTACGGGTGTAACACCCCCTATAGGGAGTGCCAAGGTAACTATAAACACCCAATAAATAACTCTACTCCATTATTTGAAATTCAATACTTGTAGATTTAATATGTGTAAATACAAATATAATATTTCCAACTCCAAATATTTCTCAATACCACTTTATATTTCTCACACTATCTAGTACATGCCATTATTCTACAAACCATAATATTAAATTAAAATACATATCCACCTCGAGTCTTTCCTTATTTGCTCTTCAAGCTGTTCCACTTATTCCACTTTGGTTCAAGCTATCTACAAGTTCTCCACCTACGTGTAGAAAAAAAACTACACGCTAAGCAATTTGCTTAGTGGTGTCCATAAAAGAAATACAATAACTTTGAACATTTTTAACATTTTAAAATAGAAACCAAGATTGTTCATTAGTCAAAAACAAATTAACCAACTTTATGGAACCAAATCACAAAACTTATATAGTAATCCTTTCAAAGTACAATTAAATTTGTATCCAATTTTTCCAAACACTTTAACCACATATTGCCCAAAGTAAACAAGTCCTGAATAACAGTAAAATGGATACGGGAGCGGACAAGCCCGAAGCCGAAGCTTTAAAATCAATATATCGGTCAAGCCCGAAGCTGAAGCTTCAAAATCAATATATATCGGTCAAGCCCAAAGCCGAAGCTTCAAAATCAACAAATCGGTCAAGCCCGAAGCTGAAGCTTCAATATCAATACATATATATCATAATATCGGCCAAAGCCCGAAGCCAAAGCTTCAATTGTTTGTACAGTACTGTACCCCCCTTTATTGGCGCCAATCTACCCTAACCCGTATTCTACTCGTTTAATAAGGGCAATAATTCAAAGTAACATCTTAAAAATTTCAGTATAAACCATCAATCATAATTCAACATAACTTCAGTAATTAAGAAATCCAAATCCCAAATTTTTAAGCATCAAACTTCAATTAAAACTCAATAAAATCAATATTCATACTTTCCAGAATTTTTCCAGGTTTCGTAACCTAACTTCCCTTGCAGTTTTCACTATCAAAATATCACCCCAATCGAAGAACTTTCTTCTAAACTTAATTAGCCACATGTCTCAGCTTTTCAAAGCCACCAGAATCACAGAAATCCAAATTGTATAACCAAAGTTATGATCAAAATACTAAATAGTGTACCAAGCTGAGATTTTCCTAAAATAGATTTCATGACTCAACTTCAAACGAAAATTTCACATTGAAAACGAACGAAATTCAATAAGGTTTCCTCTGAACATATGTTCCTTACTTTCTGTAGATATCAATAAAATCAAGAATCGTTCAAATTGGATTTATATAACGAGAGAAAACATTAAAACAAAACATGTATACAAATCTGGAAAATATTCCGAAAAACCGGGAAATCGAAATTCGAGACACAAACCTTTTTCTATGCTCTTTCTAGCTCTCTTCTACCCCCTTTGCCTTTGATTTGCTTGCACTAGCTTCCTCTACAACAGCCATATATAATTCTATGAAGATATTGTGTAAATAAACTTCCTAATACCATAAATATGCTTAATCTACCATGAATTCTACTAATTAAGCTTTAATTTCACCAAAAATCACTCACCTCAAAGTCAGGTTACTATTCATCCGAACCTTAAAAACTGAAATCCTCCTCTTCTTGTCTTGATTCACTGAAATAGATGATGATAGAGGGCTTTATAATCAATTTCTAACAAGAATTCGAAGTTGGATCGAAGAAATCGGAAGTTTTTAGATTAGGGAAAATTTTGGTTAAAGGAAGAGATAGAGGAGAAGAAAAATGGTGGAGGTGAAGAATGATAAGAAAAGATGCTGGATATCATGTATGTATTTTCTTTTTCTTTTTTTTTATTTTCCAATATTGCCCTTGGACAAATAATTAAATGCCCAATTCATCCCTCTTACTCAATTAGCTCTTATTTCCTCATGCCTTATATCCAATAACAATAATAACAATAAAAATAATTTCCATGATATTTTAATACCATAATAATTTATTATGAGCAAATTTTTAGAAATTTCGGTTCGTTACAACGGATGCTAATACTTCTGCAAGAAGTGTATTTATATTAGTATACATATCATTAATGAGATTATATTTATTGTCGACATTTCTTTCTCTAGGTTTTTTTTATCATTTAAACCAATTGATCATTCACGCTTCAAGCGTGTTATAGCGCTATTTTAATTTATTCTTCAGAAATTTTAATACGAATTGACTTAGGATCCATAAAATTTAAAGATAAAGCATTTCATAATTTTTTCTTTTCCAAAATTGTCTTTCTACTTTCTTTCCTATTTTTGGAAAAATACTTTCGTAAAAATTACAATCTGCAAATCTTGCAGTAGTCATATTATTTTTAAAGGCTCGAGATACTTAACTATTGGATTCACATCCAATAAAATTTCATAATCTCCTTTAAGGACCCATTTTAGTCTGTTTTAATGAAGTCATAGGCACATAAACTGCATAACCATAAAACTCTTAGATGAGAAAATTTGGATCATGACCAAAGCTAATTATAGGGGAAATAACAAAATAACTTATTGGTCATATAAAAATAATTGCTTGCAATGTTACGTATCTCCACACTTATATTGAAATTTGTTAAATGGTTTTGCCCTGCTATTTTGAGTTTGAACATATACTACATGATGTTCTACTTTAATCTTAATTAATATACAAAAATACATGTGACCATTTAGTTAAATATCAACTTCATGTTCTTGTACTTCTTCAGAAAGTGACTGCAGTAAAAAGTAAATGGTTTAATCATGGATGAATTGGTCCATATATATCACAATGTATGAGTTTAAATGTTAGAGATTCAATTCTGACCTTTTTCCGGAAGGTTTTATTATCAATTTTCCTTGCGAACAAGCAACGCAAATCACATTGAACTTCTGGTTCTTTTAATAGACATCCATATACATTGTTACAAATTTTTCTCATCATTATCAAATCATGATTGTGCCAACCTTTATAAGTATCTCAATATATATACTTCAGGTTTATCATCAAATTAGCTTGTAAATATGTTAGTACCATCCGAACATTCTAATGTCCTCACTTACAATTTTAATATAATATTTAATTCGTGATATTTTTAACTTTTAATAATCTTTTGTGAGGATTAGAGAGAAATAAGATATTATTTATAATTATCTTTGTCCCATTTGAAATATTCATATTAGCTCTTCTAGGCCATTCAACTTTTTCACTTAATACATTACCAATACATACTCTTTTTGGAACATTCAACAGTTTTTCTCTCTTGGTACATTATGTTTGGTATTCTGGAGCATTTAAAATTTATTTCCCCTTATTACATTAATATTGGCTCTTCTGAAGTATTCAACAATTTTCGTGTTTATCCAATATCATGGTAACATTTTCATTCATTTTCATATATAAATTTATTTTATTCTATAAACTTCAATTTTATAGTTAAACTGGCCATAAAATATATGTACCATGAAGACATTTTTTGATTACTTCACTCACATTTTCAATAATATTCATTTCTGCGAATATTTTGAAACTCAACAAACATATGTGAGAAATTGGGGAATATAATGCATTATTAATAATAATCATCCTATTGGTAGATTAACATTCGGTCTTCTAGACCATTCAATAACTTATTTGTCCCCTTAACATACAATATTAGTTTTTCCAGAGCATTCAACAATTTTTTATTTCTTAAGTACCTTAATACTAGCTCTTCTGGAGCATTGAACTAATTTTTATTCCCTTGGTACACTAATTCTGGTTCTTCTGAAGCATTTACAAAATGTGTTTCCCCTTAACACAATATTGGGTACATTTTCTTTTATTCATCATCAAAGTATTATATATCAACTCTCCTAGAGCCTTTTTACAATTGCTTCACTAGCCTTGATGTCTATCAATATCGAAAAGAATTCATTTCCTTTTATCAAAACATTTCAATTCGATTTTCCACTTTTTGTGGTTATTGGGACTCAATTTTACTTTTCCACTTCTAATGGAAATTATACATCACTTTTACTTTCCCACTTTGTGGGAAAAATTATTCATCAATTTTAATTTCGCTTCGGATGAAATTTCTTATCAATTTTAATTTTCACTTCGGGTGAAATTATTTATCGATTTTACAATACCACTTTATGTGGAGATTATTCATAAAATTCATTCTTCCACTTCGGGGTGGAAACATTCACAATTTTATTTTTCCATTTCTAGTGAAAACTATTCATGATTTAATTTCTTCCACTTCATGTGGATATATTCATTAATTTAATTTTTCAGTTCGGGTGAAAATAATTTATCAATTTGATTTTTCTCACTTCGGATGAAAGATTCATCAATCTTATTCCACTTCGGGTGGAAAATGCTAGCATGTTCATATGCATTCCAAATTGCATAATATATTTTCTTTAAAACTTTTACAAAAGATTTGCAGGATCTTCAATAGTCGACTATTTGATTATAATAACTTTTATAACTTAAATATAATCATGCAAACAATAAAAATAAAAAAATAGACTAATTAAACACCCCCTACATATTGCCTTATAAATAAATAAATAGATATAATCATGTAAATTATAAAAATAAATAAATAAACTCTAATCACTTTGTAGGGTAGTCCTACTATCCACTAAACACACGTCTTCGGTGTTCAAATTGTTCCTTCAGGGAATTCCAAAGAACTAATGGATTTTTCAAAGTGATATACTCGATTTTTCAACTCTTCATGTAAATGATGAAAGAAAAAGCTTCGCTTTTGAGCGATCCTGCAAGGATGCTTCATTTTCTTCTTTAATAGAATCTCCAAGATTCATAACATTCAAATAAATTTCAGCATCAAGTACCCATAATAATTAATTTACCATATTTCATGGAACATTTTTTTTTACTTGGAGTGTCGCTGCAGGAGCACAAGCTGCTACGGGAGCAGATTATATTTCATAAAGTCTCATATATACATGTATAAACTTTATTTCCTCTTGAAATGAGGTTTTAGTATATATATTTCCACTTGGTCATAAATTTGTTTTCAAAGATCTTCGGAATCTTTTATAGTCTATTATATATTAAGAATGAAAAAGATAATTACGAATAAATAATAATAATAAAATTAACAATAATAATATAATTTCAAACAAAAGTAATACTTCCCTATCGATCAAATTCTTGGTGTCTTCGTGATAGCTATCATCATACATATTTTCATCACATCAACTAAATGATATTTTTGTTGTTATTGATTGAAAGAGCAATTCGTGCTGATAACTTGTTGAAAAATAATTAGAATAACAAGAACATGAACCATAGAAATTGTAGAGTATGAGAAAGATAAAGAATGAGAAAGTAATATGTCTATTATGTTGCATGAATTGCATACAATAGGCCTATATTTATAGGCGATTACTAAGAACTTGTAAGAACACACAAGTTACATAATAATAGTGAAACTAATGGACATCAATACAATTCAATATATAAGTTACGTATAAACAATTGTAACATATATATTTATAACAATTTTAAAGTACTCACATTATTCGCATAAAAAATCAAAATAGGAAACAAAATTTTAGAATGAATTACTAACGTAATGCAATTAATACTGACAAAACACCTAACTTATGAATTATATAATTAATTTCTTAAATAAATCATTAGCTAATTTTAAGCAGCCAATTGTAACATATAATTTGTTTAATTGCATTAATAATATTTGCCTTTGCATTAGCTAATTTAATTGCAATAATAATCATTAGCTAATTTTAAGAAACAAGCTATAACTATTAATATTATCAACAAAATACTAATTTAATAAATACTAATAAAAAAACGAATTTTATGCCTAATTTAGGCCTAGGGCGCCTAGCACCTAGTGCCTAACTTGCCTAGGCGCATATAAGTCGCCTAGTAGACGCGAAGGCTGGAGCCTCGTGCGCCTTGTACCTTAGGCTCTCCCATAACAACACTGATGCATTCCATTGTCTTGTCTTGTCAATTGCAATTAAAGTATTGTATAATTGACTTAATAACAAAAAGAAGAGAAAATATCTCTGCAAACAATGGCCACAAGAAAACACTAAAAACCCGTATTTCTCTCTACTACTTCTAGAAGTGTGATTTTGGTTTTGAGTGATTTGTAAGCTGAGGAAGTGTCGGAAAACAATGATTCGGAAGAAGCCAACTCAAACCAACCACCCGGATAATATATTTGAAGAAAAAAAATGCCTAAGTCCAAGAAAGTATCCAGAAAAGATATTGAAGACCACAAAGCCCCAAGTCTAAGAAGAGAGCATCTGGTTAAAGTTTGGAAAGGAACAAACTTCTAACCCCTTAAAGAAAGCAACCGGAACAGATCATCATTGAATAGCATCCGGAATAAGATTGAGTCTGAGAACATCTGAAAGACTCAATTCTCAAGAAAAAGGAAATTTTCAAATTTTCAAATTCCCTCCAACATTAGTCTGAAGTCAACAAACTCCTTTTTGCCTTGGAAAGAGAAAAAGTGACAGCTTGCACGCAAATTATAAAAGGAAAAAAGTAATAACATGGAGAGAGAAAAAGGCAACAACCTTTTTAACCTAAACCATTTGTATGGCGCGTGGAGCTCAAACAACTGACAGAGTTACCTAAAATTTGGCAGTACACAAAATGCCAAATAAATGACAAATGACACCTTTGTCTCGCTAATCCCAATAATTCAAACAGGCCAACCAATAAGTCTAACAGACTAATCAACGGCTCCGGAAGCGCCGCCCCATATCTGATCAACGGTGAAGATCCAATACTATTCCAATGGTACATGACGGGTACATTTATGATTAAAGCCTATAAAAGGAAAGCTTCACAAGTTGAGAAGTTGTTGGTTGATTTCACACAAGCTATTAAATTAAGAATTCAAGTTATTCAATCAATGACTTTAATCAATTCAAGAACCAAAAACTCAAATCTATTTGTAAGGATTCTCAAGTGACATTATAAACTTGAAGAATCCAAAACCCCAGACCTTTGATAAAATAAAGTGTAAAAGATCTCCTACTTGGGTGAGTAGTGAGATTGAGACTCAACTTGAACTAGAGATTTTGAGTGGTATATCCTTGTAGGACTCAGCTTATACTTAGGTAGTTTAAGTGGTATCTCCTGCTAAAGAGAGAGGACTCAGCTAGAAGTTGGTGCTTTTGGTGGTATATCCTATTAGATATGATGTATGCCATTAAGGCAATTAGGGCGATATATCTTAATTATGTATTGGTGAGAACAATTTGTTTAATTAATAAAGGCATTTAATCTTTTGTTTATATCGATGTGTTCATATATATTGTGACTGGTTAAAATATATTCATTGATATCTTTGTACAAAGGTCCTTGACATAATACATAGCATGAAGTGAGAGATATTATAATGGGACTATGTGTAGTGAGACCTACTCCATGTGCAATTATGATTGTGTCTAAACTATCCCTAGTCATATTTTCATCAAGAAAGGATATTGATGGAGCAGTAAGACTAGCATGTGGTTAACTCTCTTGGAAAGGGTCCAAGCAGTTAACCTCCTAAGACTGAAGGTGGTGCCTTGAGTTTCACACATGGATATATCTGGAAGATATATTGGAGACCGCAGTAAGATAAACACTTGGTATATATATCAATATGTTAGTGTTTATCTTCATGTAGTAGCTTTACGAATATCCTCATACTTGAGATATTAGTTACCTTGTGTGGTACTATTGCTATACTTTGGGTCATACTTATTCACTCATTAATTTAGTGTGCTACAGGTGATTATAGGAATAGTGATGACAACACGTTGGTAAGCTATGTAGTCGGAAAGAATCCATCGCTCCGGATATATTAAAGAGTTTTTACCTGGCCGCTTGTTGAAGTAATGATTACTATAAACCTCTGATCAGAATATGTGATTGATAGAAATAGTTTCTAATCAAACACAATATGGTAAAAAAGTAATATACTTCGGTAACAAGCAAATAACTGGGATAGCTTGGAGCAACCTTGCTATTAGTGGGTTAACACTTTAATCAAACCCAACAAACCAGATGGTACTGATATTAAAGAATGGAAGGAGTTCATCGCATTGGGCAACTATTGCATTAACCAGGATTAAGTCATAAGCACAATGACATTCCGAGTAATGGGGGATGGTGGACCCTTGCTAGAGGCGTACTACAGTCCTTTAAGGTAATCGAGTTCTATTCACCATTTAGAACCTTGAGCCAATAGTTCCTATAGAACAAAGATTGGTCAAATCTTAATTGCTCGATACTACAAGATCCTATAAGGTGACATACATTGAATTTTCATCGGACTGAGTAAAGAATTAATAGACTTGATCTATTACAAAAATATTACAGGGATGGTTGAACTATTACCCGATTAGACCAGAGATTTTATTTATTGACCAATAACTAATTTCGTTAGGGTTATAAATAAATTAAAGTATTGATTAAAATGATTAGATTATTTTATGGTTGAGCCAAAAATTTATTTTGACAAGTAACTAATTTTATTAGGGTCATAAAGAAATTAAAGTGTTAATTAAAATGATTAGATCATTTTATGGTAAGCAGGAATTTATTTTGACCAGTAACTAATTTTATTATGGTCATAAATAAATTAAAGTGTTGATTAAAATGATTAAATCATTTTATTGTTAAGCCAAGAATTTATTTTGACCGGTAACTAATTTTATTATGATCATAAAATAAAAGAAATGAGTATTAAATTTAATCTCTTATTAAATTCGCATTTAATCCGCATTTAATCTCACATTAAATCCGCATTAAATCCTGCATTAAATCCGCATTTAATCTCGCATTAAATTTGGGGAGCCTTTGCTTTCCCTATATAAACCTAGCCCCTCTTCTTCATTTCTTGCACCATACCTTTCTATGTGCTCTGACTTAAGATTCTAACACATTTTCTCAATGTTAACTTAAATGATAAAATTAAAAAGTCCATTTGGTTAATATTTCAAGTGGGTTTTTGAGTGATCTAGCAGCTACTCAAAACTCTGCGGTTCTTCCTCAGTGGGTGGTTTCAGTTGGTGGGGTTCATGTGGATACTCAAAGAGGCTATCCTATACTTGGAGGCTTGTGTAATAAGGTTCTGCTAAAGCACGCTTCTACTGGTAAGTCCTCTAATTCTCTTTTAATTATTAAGTCCTTTTATTAAGCGTTTTAAGACTTAATAATTATTAAACTTAGGTTATTTTGAATGCTTAGTTTATTTTATACCTTGACTATAACTTAGAGTTATAACATGTTTAAAATAAAATATTTTTATGCTAGGATATAATTTAGAATTATGGTACGCCTAGCCTGTGCATGCTAACGTAAGTAGAGAATTAAATATAGTTAAGGTTTTACTTAATTTATATGCTACAAATAGGAGTTCCTAGGGACAAGGGACAAAATTTTAAATTTTCGCCGTACCTGTTATGCATATTCAAAATGACTGTTAGTTCCCATCATATCCTACTTTTGGAAGAAAGTTCATCTTCCCAGACAATGCGAAAGGACTCAACTGAAGATTGGTGTCTTTAGTGGTATATCCTACATCTAGCGGAGAAAAAAATCCCCAGAGATAACCGTAAAGGCTGAATTCCTGCCCGTGAAAGGAATTCCACTAGTGGACTTAAGCTCGGAGGAGGATACTCTAGGGACTGGACGTAGGCGGGGCCGAACCAGAATAAAATCCTTGTGTTTGATTTTCTTTAACCTTTTTACTTTGTTGCATCATATTTCATATCTGCATCATCCAAATCTATGAACTCCGGACTAAAATCAAAACACGCTATACAAGACTTTTTAAAGTCTAAATATTCCGCAAAAAGGGTTATTCACAGGGACCAATAGGAAGGAGATATGGCGAAGGAATAAGAAAGGCCTTGTTTTTCATGATAATGGAGTTAGAGAGGTTGGCGGCTTCCAAAACCTAGAAAAATATGGTTTTACTTTGTTTCCAAGTCTGACTAGTTCATCGGTTTACCGGATTTTTCCAGTTTGAAATGGTCAGATCTGGTTCTCCTTTAAACTGCTTATATTAATAGAACAAATTGACACTGTTGGAATAATGCAGAGGAAGTATGAAATATTTATAAAAGAAATAACACTCTCAATGCATAACAATTGCTCTCACTCACACTTTGAATAGAACTCACTTTTTATTTGATAGAAGAAATGATTGATATTTTTTTGGATGATTACAAAAACAAATCAAAACACTATTTATAGGCTTCTATCTAAATTAAACAAAGGTAATACATTTATTATTTCTTTGAGTGAGGAGGAAGAAACTTGGAGTGGGAATTATTCTTAGAGTGAGGAGGAAGCATATTTTTGGAGTGGGGATCAAACAAAACTCATTAACTTTGATCTTTTTATTTACTTCAACACTCCCCCTTAAACTTAATTCTCAGTTATTCCCAATGATGCTCGTAACTGATTGAACACATCGTATTTCAGTGGATTTGTAAATATATCCACGATTTGATCTTGCATTTTGACACTTCAGTGTCACCTCCTTTTAATCAGCGCATTCTTTAATAAAATGATACCTCGTGTTGATGTGCTTACTCAGATCATGAAACACCGGATTTTTCACCAATGTCAGTGCTGACTTTCTATCGACAAAAATATTTGTTCGATCTTGTTGTGTTATTTGAAGTTCCTTCAACAATTGTTATAGCCATATCGCATGACATATACATGAGGTTGCAGCAATATATTCAGCTTCGCAGGTTGACAATACCACAATTGGTTGCTTCTTTGAACTCCAGGTGAACGATGTGTCGCCAAGAAAGAATACGAATCCGCTACTGCTTTTTTGATCATATTTTATCACCTTCCCAATCACTATCACTGTACCCAACTAATTTGAATTCATCAGATTTTGAATAATGCAATCCAAAATTAGTTGTGCCTTTAACATAGCGGAGTATCCTTTTTTATGCATTCCAATGAGACTCCTTCGATGCCTCCATGTATCTGCTCACTAGTCCTACTGCATATAAAATATCCGGCCTTATGCACGTCAAGTATCTGAGACTCCCGATCAGACTTTGAAAAATTATCGGGTTTTCCATGAATCCTTCTTCATCCTTGGCCAGTTTCAAACTGCATTCGACCGGAGTACTGATAAGGTTGCAACTTTACATATCTTGAATTTCTTCGTTATCTCCCAGGTAAAGTCACTTTGAGAAATAAAAATTACATCATCATTTTGCTTCACCTCAATGCCAAGATAATATGACATCAAGCCAATGTCAATCATTTCAAATTCGCGAGTCATCATCTTCTTGAAATCATCGAACATCTGAGGATTGTTCCCGGTAAAAATGAGATCGTCCATGTACAAGCAAACAAGCAACATATGTAACACCCCGAGTTTAACCAACTGCCCCCCTAAACTAACACGAGTCTTTCCAGTGAGCTTTGTCCTCACTCGCTCACTTCCTGGAAATTACTTCCCAGGAGGTCAACCATCCCGAGATTGCTCCAAGTCAAGCACGCTCAACTTTGGAGTTCTCCCGAATGGGCTCCTGAAAAGAAGGTGCACCTTATTGGTATAGGTAGTACCAATCAAATCTCTTAAGTCTCACTCATTTAGAATATCCCATAACATCAAAATCTCGAAATCCTTAATCGTTCTCAATTATACCGTCCCATACCAGCAAAATCTCGAAACCCATTCTTTCAGGTGTGAATTTGGTTCATTCCCGTCCCCATTGACATCCTTCATGGCCGCTCTTTGCTCAGGTCTTCTACCCCGGCGCCACCCCTCTTAGGACCGGGTCGTTACATAATATATATATTAATTTTGGTATATTTGGTTTAAAATATATTAGATATATACATAAATACACTTAAATATATAAAAGGGATTTGAAATTTTTTTAAGATAGAAGTAGAAATTATAGTTGGTAATTAAATTAGTACTTGAGTTGTTTATTATTGGTATCAGTATAGTATAGTATAAGTGTAAGTATTATATAATGAAAAAGAAGGGTAAAATGGTCATTTTAGCCTATAAATAATTGTGGAAGTGATAAGGAATAGATAAGTATCTGAAATGAAAGAAAAACTCAGAATATGAAAGGGTAGGAGTAGAAGAGAAGAAGAAGAACAAAGAGAGAGGAAGAATCAGGTATGTATATGATTTTGTAATATGATTTTCGAGATGTTGAATATAGAATTTGAGGTTATGAAGAAAAAAAAGAATTGATTCTCTACATCTCTAGATTGCTTCTTTAAAATTTGGGGATTTTTAGATGAGTAGATCAATGGCTATGATTTTTTATAAGATGAAGTGTCCAAAATTGGATGATCAAAGAGATGAGGTGAGTTTTGAAATTAATCTGGGATTGTTATACTGCTTATAAAATTCTGAATTTTTGATATGTTATTCCCTTATGTGTATAGTTTAAGTAGGAAAAAGAATCAGGTCGATTCATGTTGTTTATAGAAAGTTATGGTCGTTTTACTAAGATACTGTCCAGGTAGAACGAGTAGAAATTGGGCATTGAAGGAAAATTCACTATAAATCGTATAAGGCTTTGAAAAGTTTGAGATTTTAGTATGTCATAGAATTGTGTATGAGGAATTGAACAAAAGAAGAATTAGCATATTTGAGTAAGTGAGTTGAAAGTTATGAATTTTGAAGTGAAGTGAGGTCATAAGAACACTAGTTATAAGTGTAGGCAAAACATGACAGATTTAGAGTTTAAAATTCAAAATTCATAACCAATGGAAAAGTAATTAGAAAATTATGAAATTTTGATATATTATGAATTTATGTGTTAAGAGTAAAATGAAATTAGAATCAGGTTATTTGGTTGAATGAATCGATAGATATCAATTGTTAAAGTCAGTAAGGTCATATAGATAGAAATTCTAGTTTATGTTAATCTTTATATATATACAAAAAAGAAATAAGATGTTTATGTATTTTTATATTTGACATGAATTTATGTTATAGGAGCTCAAAACCGTGAAGGGATTCCAGAGGAATGTCCAAGTTGTTTCCAAGAGAATTAGCTCGGATAATCTGTGAGTATAAACATGATATAAATATATGGGTGAAATGTGTTGATGTGTTAATTGTATGAATATGTGAATGTGATATGAATTGTTTTGATATAAAATTGTGTGAGAAATATGTTGATATGTGTCATTTGAATATGATAATGGATTGAATTCTTAAGTGAAGTGAATTGGTGGATATATGAATTATTGGATACGTTTATAATGAGAATTGTATTTGATAAGCTGGATTTATATGATATATGTATGTGGAATATATGTTAATTTGTGTTAATATATGCTAATTGTAAGTTCAATAGTTCGTAAAACAAACATTTGCACTTGAATATATGAAAAGTATAAGAGACGTTGTGATATAGCCGATCAAACATTGCAATATATGTTCTGTTCATCTTAACCTATATGGTCAACCAATTGCAATATCTGACAAATGGACCAAAAGGTCAACCAATTGTTTATCTGTACCGAATGGTCAACCAATTGTTACATAGCTGGCCAGCAAATCAATTGACAATTGTTACCAATGTTACATATTTCCTGGGGTAATAGTTTGGCTGGAAATGTCACAACAATTAAATAACCGGTTCATTCATTCTCATATAAGTGTGACTGTATATTGAATTTGTTAATGTATATATGTGATTTGCTAAATTCATAGATTCTTTATATTCACTGAGTTGTGCCTCATTTAAACGCTAAATTTTTCAGAGCTGATAAAGTTTGTACTAGAAGCTCATTACATGTAGATATCATGGACGAAAGATTGGTTGGCTGTGTTTGCTCCCTCTCCTCACATGACAAGCATATGGTATAGAAAGTGGTTGGGTTTTGGTTTTTGTTTTGTACACATTTGTTGTAATAGGATATGATGCTATAAGTATTATAAACTGAATATTAAGTTTTGTTAGTATATTATATCTATAAATGAAGTATAAGTATAAAAAAAATTTATATGATGTGATTACGATTTTGGTGATTTAGTATAAGGTATAGGTTGTTTCAATTGGTATTATGCTTAGTATATGATATTGGGTTGTTTCAACATATCTCCATTTTTCTCTTTCACGTACAAGGCATAATCATGTGGACATTTGACAAATCCATTCTCTTGAAAGTGTTTGTCGATATGAGTATTCCAAACTCTCGGTTCTTGCTTCAGTCCATATAATGCCTTCTTCAACTTTAACACTTTCTCTTCATGGCCTTTGACAATATAACCAGGCGGTTGTTGAATATAGATCTCTTCCTTCTGTTAGCCATTTAAAAATACTGACTTAACATCCATTTAGTGGATCTTCCATCCATTTTGAGCAGTAACTAAGATGACTAGTCTGATGGTCTCCATTCTTATGACAGGTAAAAACACTTCATCATAGTCAATACCGTGTTTTGACTATAGCCCTTCACAACGAGCCTTGCTTTATGTCGAACAATTTTTTCATTTGCATCGTTCTTTGCCTTGAACACCCATTTGACTCCAATGCCCTTTTTGTCAGATGGAAGTTTGGTCAACTCCCATGTCTAATTCTTCTCCTCTTCCATGGCTTTTCTCTAATTTTCATCTTTTATAGCCTCTTCAGCGTCAATGGGCTCACCATCAATGAGATGACAATAGAGAGTTAATTCTTCACTGAGCTCTCTAGTGACATCATAAAGATCTTTAATTCATTGAAACTTTCTTGGCCTTTGTCTAGGACTTTCATTTTTGTCATCTTCTTGTCCAGGAGATGCATTCAAAATAGGTTTGCTTGATGTTGAAGTAGTGACTGGTTCCTCTGCATCACTATCATTGCTTTCATCCATGGGAAAAGGATAAAAACTACAGTTCTTCTTATCATCGTTCGATTCCCAAATTGCTTCCTCATCAATAGTCACGTCCTTACCGATGACCATCTTTCTCGTGTCAGGATCGAATGTCTTATAACCTTTTGAAAATTCTGAGTATCCCACGAATAAGTATTTTTTACTTTTCTTGTCCAGCTTTCTCCTTTCTTCATCAGCAACATGAACGTGTGCAACACTCCCAAAAACATGAAAATGAGAGATGTAAGGCTTTCTCCCACTCCATGCTTCTTAGGGTGTCATATCTAAGACACTTGTTGTCGAGGATCGGTTCAAGGTGTAGATTGCACAATTAAATGCTTCTGCCCATAGTTCCTTGGGAAAATTCTTGCTCTTTAGCATGCTTCTCACCATATTCATCACCGTTATGTTCTTTTTTTCAACTACACCATTATTTTGTGGCGATCTCAGAACTGACAGAAAAATGATAGATTCCATGATGCTCATAGAATCTTTTAAATTTATTTGATGTGAATTCTTCCCCTCTATCAAATCTTATGGCTTTAATGTAATAGCCGTTTTCTTTCTCCACTAACGCCTTAAACTTCTTAAAAGCTCTGAAAACTTCTGACTTCTTCTTCAGAAAGTAAACCCATGTCTTCCTGCTATAGTCATCAATGAATAGTAAGAAATATTTATTATCTCCCAATGATGTTGTGTCATTGGTCCGCAAACATCAGTATAAATGAGTTCAAGGGGCGCCTTTGCTCTCGATATGGACTCCTTTAGAAAACTGGTTCTGGATTGTTTTCCAGCAAGACATCCTTCACAAAGCTGATGGAGTTTATCAATCGGGGGAAGACCATGCATTATCTTCTTTTGGCTTACCAATTTCAAACCTCCAAAATTGTGATGCCCAAATCTCAAATACCAAAGCCAATGAGAATCCTTCATGCACGCTTTCAAGCACTTTGCAACATCCGTCTTGATGTTGAGAGTGAACATTCGATTTTTTGACATAGGCACACTTACAAGCAGCTCCTCCTTCTCATTTAATAGCCCCAACTTTCAGTTCATCATGTGAACTTGATAGTTTATCTCCAGCAGTTGTCCCAAACTTAAAATGTTACTTATCATGTTTAGAACATAATACACATTACTGATAAACCGGTGCTCTCCATTCTACAAACGAATCAGAATGGTTCCTTTTCCTCGAATAGGAACTTTTGATGAATCTCCAAAGATGACATTTCCGTTGAATGATTTGTTTAGTTCTACGAACATCTTCTCATCATCGTAAATGTGATTGATCGCTCCATTTTCAAGATACCAAATGTTATTTTCTTGACTGCGGTTACCTTCACGGGTTAGTAAAACTGTGTTGATTACCTCTTCATCTTGGATGTTGTTGGCTGTCTCCTCTGCTTGGTTTGGTGGGCTCCGACATTATGCTGCATAGTGCCTAAATCTAAACTAATTGCAGAATTGGATATTGGACTTGTCTCATCCATCATTTTGCCTCCAATTCCCTCTTCCTCTTCCTCTTTCTTGTCCACATCCTCTGCCTCTTCTGGAGTGATTACTTTCATCATTTCTTCCAAGTTGTTGATTTTTGCCATGTCCTCTTCCTCTATAATTTCCTCCACGATCTCTACCACATCCTCATCCGAATTGACTAACAGCTCAGCAATTTTCACCATCTTTTAATGAAGTCTTTATTGCCAAGACTTGTTCTATAGACTCCTCTTTCTGTCTATTCAGCCTTTCCTCACGTGCTTGCAATGAACCAACAATTTCATCAATGGTCATTGCACTTGTGTCTTGTGAATCTTCTATGGACTACTATATAATTGAATTTTGGTAGTAGCGATCGTAGAATTTTTTCTACAGTTCTCGATTCATTGAGTTTTTCTCGATACTATCGTTTGATTGACGATAGATTTTACTCGTGAGGAATAATCAACAATAGCTTATATTTCCTTCATTTTCATCATCTCGAACTCTCCTCTTAACATTTGCAGTCAAACTTTCTACACTTTCTCCTCTCCTTGAAGAGAATCTCGTAGTGTATCCCAAGCTTGCTTGGAGGTGGTTGCTTTTGCCACCTTCTTAAACATTACATCATCCAATCCTTGATAGATTAGACTAAGCGCCTTCTGGTCATTCCTATGACCTTTATGCAAACTGTTGTTTTCTAATTGTGACAGTTGTGCATCTTCAGCTGGGGCTACGTAACCTTTTTTGACTATGTCCCAAACATCTTGGGCTCCAAGAATCGCTTTCATTTTAATGCTCCAATTTTTATAATTGGTTTTGGTAAGTTGAGGAAAGTTAAAGGAAACATCGTTGATATTCATTTTAAGGAGGATATGTAAGAAAAGATTTGTTTCTAGGCGTGCAAGGGCTACTGCAACACTTTTGTATGCCTTTGCAACACCGTGGACTTAAAGCGACACTATCAGAAGTCTTTTGCAACGCTTTGGAAATACTTCTTGCAACACTGCTGGACTATTGCAATGCTTGGAATTTCTTAAACTAGACTTTCTTCACTCAAAAATTTCGTTCTCGAGATAAGGATCATGATCAAAACTAGTGTGAGCATGGGCTTTTCGGTGACCGGCGGAACAATGATGAGGTTTTACTCGGACCTAATATTTGGCCAATTTTTCTATTATTTCAGAATCAAATTGAGTTTGGCAAGTATTCTCGTGACGAAGTTGGGATTTTAATCGTGCAGTTCCCTTTAACCGGTTAATTAAAATAGACGCTTTAAAAATTACCAAAATAATCAAAATATATATCAAAAGAATAATAATTAAATTTTTAAAAAAAAGAAAAAAAAATAATAATTAAAATAAATTTTTCCCGTCCGCGGCAGCGCCGCCGCTGGAGCTCCGAAACGCTCCGGCGGGCGGCGAGACGTCAGGGTGGCACTAGCGCGTCTCGGCGAGTGTGGCCACGGAGTGGCCACGTCGCCGAGGCGCGATGTGGCGCTGCGAGACGCTGCGCTTGCAGCATCTCGTGTCAGGGCATGGCGTCTCACCGCCGGAGAGCGGTGAGATGCTGCCGTTGCAGCGTCTCGGACTGAGACGTTGTGCGGGCTCTGACTGTCCGTCGCCAATCGGTGTTTCTCTCTCTAAATTTGAATTTACTCAATTTTCTCGGGGAATCGTTGTATTTCTAGGGACTAATTGAGTTATTTGGAGGGAGTTAGGTCTATATAAACTCATTAAATCACCTAATTCAGGACTTTTTATCAAATTGAAAGCTCAATTTAACATTTAGAGTTCCCTAGGCTTTAGAGAGAGAAAGCTATTTAAAACTTGAGAAATCTTGTTAATCCAAATTCTTGAGGGTTATTTAGCTTAATCTTTCAGCTTAATCACAAAACTTAATTAGAAATCTTAAGTAAAAACAGGCTTAAATAGGATTTAGAGATTTTTTCCCCAAAAATCATTAAATTCCGTCGTTAAGTTAATCGCTATTTTAGTCACTGTTTCGTCGGATTTCATCACAAATTTGTCACAAAGCTTGCCAAATGACCGGTTCGAGTCTTAAAACATAGATTCACGGCCTCTAAGTAACAAAACTGAGTTCCAATCTACTTTTTATTCATTATTGTTTGTTATTTGACTGTTCTTGGTTATTATTTCGGCTTCTTGGTGTTTTTCTGAGCCAGATGCTTCGGTGAGCCTTGAGATGCTACGGCGTAACTTGAGATGTTGCAACTGCAGCATCTCAAGTTACCACTGCAGCATCTCAACTCCCACTATAGCATCAAGATGGGTAGAAATGCCAAAAAGCCCATATTTTGTGTTTTTAGTCTTTTTTATCATTTTCTTGTATTTTTTACCCCGATTTTCTCCTGCAAAATTTTATATAATCTGTAACTCATTTTTAATTAATTTTTAACCTGTTTTAGATTTTATTAATTATTTAACTAATTAAATCACCTTTTAATGGCTTAAAAATGGGTTTTTAACCAGATAAATCTTTTTATTGTAATAAAAAATCCCAAAATATTTTCTGTAACTTTCTTTATTTGTTTTAAGTTGTTTAGTTCATCTTGTTGATTATTGGGTTGTTTAGATGTTCATTTAAATGCCCAAAAATTGTATTTTTAGTCCAAAAATATGCTTTTATCTTTTGAATTGCTTTACTTTCCGCGTTATTTATTTTTGTATTATTTATGATTATTCGCACATATATTTTACCTCGTTTGGAGTTCGGTCCGATTTGGCAAGCTCGGTTAGGACCCGATTTCGCCCTTTTATTTATTGATCCGCATTATTTACTTTTTTGCATTAGAAAAATGTACAGGTATTTGTAAAGCCATGTAATAATTTATTTTCTTGCTTTATTTACTGTTTTTGTGTGATTTATGGTAATATAAACCAAAAACTCCAAACAATGACTGGCTTTAAATCGCATAAGAACTGAAGTTGCGTTTATTAAAGTATAAACGGTTTGAGTTAAAAAAATGAAAAGTAAGCAACATCATCCGGACTTGGAAACCCTGTTTTAAGGTACTGTCCAACCACCCGATCGAAATATCTGTGAGCACGGGATTTTACAGTCCCTCTCGCGAGACGATGATGACGTGTACCTGATTTTAATGCCTCAAAATAAAAGTTCTCTTTAGAATTTTTTATTACCAAAATAATATTCCTTGTGAATTTTATACTTGGTAAAATCTAGTTCGGCGTGGCCGATAAACGCTTCCGGTAGGAGCTTGAACCGATGATTGACACCCAAATAATAAATACCCTTTAAAATATTGTTAAAAGTAAAAAAAGATGCCTTTTTACCCACTATTAAACCACTTTTCCCGATTTTTTTGGCTTTTTGACCCACTAACTGACGGTATCCTGAAGGCTGATGCCGCCAAAGAAATCAGCCATGCCGCCGACGGTATCACCATACCGCCGGCGACATCACCATGTCGCCGACGGCATCACCATGTCGCCGGCGGCATGACTCGAAACGGGTCCCTTCACAGACAGCCTTTTCGGCCACTTTCGGTAGAATTATTAAAAAAGGCCCCAAAAAGCACCTCATTTCACCTATAAAAGCACACCTTGAGCTGCACTTCAAGGGGAAGAGGAATTGGTTAAGATTTTAAGGTGGAAATAGATTATAGTGAGATAAGAATTATATAAAATAGTAAAAAGGGATTCCGACCCATTTTTCCTGGTTTATCTTCTTTGAACTCTCTGATTGTGAGTTGAAATCGACAAGCCTTTACGTTGAAATCAGCTTAATTGAACTTAGAAACCAAAAGGCACTTAAAATCATTGTTAAATCGTTGTAACAAGCTCCCCGGAGGTATTTTATTCGGTTCACGAAGAGGTGGATTCACGACCTCGAGGTAAAAATCCTGAGTCTCATAGCTCTTTGGCATTAATACTCCTGACTTGTGCTAATTTTTTGTCAATTTATATTCATTTTTGGGTTTTTGGTCGGTCTTACTGCCACCGCTGCTGCCCACAAGCTGATACCGCCGGTGATGTAATTGATGTCACCGGCGGCATTAGTTATACCGTCGGCGATATGACTTTTTTGACAGCAGTTTTATTTTTCATTTATAATCCGGTTAAAATAATAATTGAGCCTAAAAATTACTTAAAAATGGAATTTTCTCGAAAAACATTGTTGAACTCCCATTTCAGCCATCTGATCGGGCTTTGTAATACTGTAAATAAAATATGTTGTACCTGTGCTAACAATCTTCTGCAGGCGGATGTATATCGGATACTCAGGTACTTTATGTATTGCATAGAGAAATGTATAGGATTTGAAAACCTTATAATGATTTTACTTTCTGTACTTACTTTTCTTTTACAGTCGTAAATATTTTATTTATCTTTTCAATTGCTTGATGAACGCGAAAACAATAAAATAACTAAAAATACAAATAAATAGGGTGGATTAAACCGATTGAGAAAGAATGAAGTATCTTAACTTGGCCTAATGAAAAGTAGATAACATCATTCGAACTCGGAATCTCTACTTAAGGTATGGTCCAACCACCTAGTGGGAAAATCGTACCAAAAATTTCCCGGTTGAGCTGAACCGGGTGGCGACTCTATTTTAAGTACAGGATTTTGATCTCGTATCTTTTAAGCATTAAAATATGCAAAAATCATTTTTTAAATATATCACACTCATCTCCCCGACACACCAAAACAGGCCGGCCCGATCGGGTCCGGCCCCGGAACAGCCGCGCGAGGCGTCGTCCGCTCACAGTGGCGACTCTGCTGGGGACTTTTTTTTTAAAACTTGAATCTTCTTTTATAGTTTAAAAGATTTTGATGATGTATTGAAATCATTGGCCAAATTAAAACTTCATTCTTTTCTTATGACGTTTTATCCTCACGCGTGTAGATAGTTCGGTAATTGTAGGTGCCCTATTTCATCCGAGAAGCTCACGAAGTATCACTCATGCCCTGTTGGAATTGAGGATGCCTAGTGGGTGGATCACTCGTTTTAACCAACACGTAAACTCCTACGATCGCACCTATTTAGGTAGTGGTCGAGTAACATGGAATCAAGGTAAATGAGAACCTTCTACATCAACAACCCTATACCAAAGCCGCGCTAGAAAAGCCTTAGCACATCATTCCCCTTAGGATTAATCAAAACAAATAAAACAATTGGGACGCGCTTTCTTTCGCCATTACCGGTGAAGCGGCCAAACTCCATCCTTCTAAAGAGGCGTTGTGCGAGAGTCATAAGGTTGGAAGAGGGACGATTCATGTGCCATGTACTCTATGATCATGCACCCCCCATGCATCGGCTCTAAGAGCCGGCAATGAATCCGCTTACCCTTACCACTTCCACCCACGGAAGAGGTTTAGAAACATACGTAGGACTTCTCTCGTACCTCCGTTGCATCACCACATATCGCTATGTATGACGTGAAGTACAGATGTCTCACGTATGTTAGAGGGATAAGCCATCACATCATCTCTAACCACATCTACGTGCAGCCATGCGCATTACACATCATTCCCAAGGCACGAAAGGCATGCAAACCATGCATACCATTCACCAATCCATTCATGGTCTGATCCGCTACCTACCATTTCACCTAGGAGGAGGCACACTGACCGTCACATCCTGGCCTGGAAAAGGATAGAACATTGCCTGATACGTCATCCTCCGACCCCAGTTGCCACCACGGAAGTCAAAGGAATTCCCCATACCGATTCCAGTGAGGAATCAGATTCAAAACAAGTTCAGTTGAGCCAAAGTCCCTCTCGACCAACCATGTCTTTCCCAAGAAATAAAAGGACCCCTCCTCTGGAAGAGCGCTTTAGTCCTACTTCTAGCTCAGGAACAGGATCCCAACCACCCCCTAGTTTCAACTTTACTAGTGCTATGATGCAATTCTTAAACTCAGATGCTTTTCAAGTCTCTATCCAAACTACGGTCTAGGCAACAGTTAAGCGAGCTCCGAAAGACGGGAATTCCAAGCGAGTATCGGCATCTGACATCCAGGCCCCGAACAGTTCAACACAAATGTTGACCAGCTTAGTAGAGGTAAGACCTATCGCACATGTGTTTCAATCAACCCAACCCTTGACGAGTCCATTCCAGTTTGGGCAGACTTCAGATCTCTTGTCGGCTTCAACCACTCCACCAGTTGTGCCTTTCAACCCGAGACCCTTCGTCCAAAACTCCACTCCTCTGACATTCAATCATCAAAGCCCGGTATCTCGACCACTACCCCCATTCACGCCTCCGCAGTTTGTCGTAACTCCTAAAGGCACCACCTACCCTTAAAATCCATTTGCTAGCCATCTGACTGTCCGCCCTACGCTGCCTCTAACATTCAACGACCAGGTCACGCAACCTCCGGGAGTGACACTTGAGGTAGCCGCTTTTATTCGGCAAATGATAGCTTCTCAAACCATCAACGACTAGGTCACGCATTCTCCGGGCGTGACACCTGAAGCCCCAACCATCTCTCGCAAATCAGTCAGTGACCAGGTCACGCAACCTCCGGGCGTGACACCAGAGATCCAAGCTTACATCAACCGCCTCATCGTTAATAAAAAACCTAAAAGGGATGAGGATTGGGTCCCCGACAATTTTACTATGCTAAATATGGCTCATTGTGATGGCTCAGGAGCACCCGCCTCTCACATCATAATGTACGAGAGGGTGATGCGCGTAAAGAAGCTAAGTGATAAGGTGCTGGCTGAGATGTTTCCTTGTTCTCTTCGGGGACCTGCACTCGAATGGTACCACACTTTGCCATAGCATATTATCGCCGACTGGACTCTCTTATCTGAGGCATTGAAAGTGCATTATGGTTTCAATATTATGATGGAGATGACCCTCCAACATCTTGAGAGGGTCCGTTAAATGCCCAACGAAACCTTTAAGCAGTACTTCAATAGGTGGATGTCGCCCCAGGTCTTGATAAAGTCCAAGCTTAGCCTTGAGGAAATGATTGTCAAACTCCTTGAAGGATCTCTCCCCCTGTTCTGCAAGGAAATGGCTACAGATTCCTTTTTTTTACAAGGTTGTGTTTGAGAAAGCTGAGAAAATCGAGCAAGAGGCAGACCGTGAAAATGCCGAGAGAGCGGGTAAACCATGGTTCAAGAAGAACGAAGCTCAACCCTCCGCCCTAGCGCCGGTTAAGCCAAAAATACCAGCTGCTATACAAGCCATTTCTCACACCCCCGCTATGCCACTTACAACCAATCCAGCTCCATCAATGATTGCCACAGTCCAGCCTCCTCGCCCCCCTTTTATTTTGACCAACCCCTATAAATTGCCCCTGCGGGTCATCTTCCAACGCTTGAGGGAAGCAGGTTTTATACAGTCCCTTCAGGAATACAAGCCACCTAGACCTGAAGATAAGAATAACTTCTGTAATTATCACATTTAGGTGGGGCACCAAACCAACAACTGCAAGGCCCTGCTCTCAGCTATTTAGCGGTTGGTTAGCGAGGCAAAGATTGCTGAACTAGATAACACCCCGAGCACCATGAATAACCCTTTACCGAACTTCGGAAGTAAGGTCAAAATGGTCTAATCTAGTTTACCCGAAGCCACTGTCTTCGATCTCCTTGCTCGAGGTCCAAGCTGTAGTAACTCCGTCCTGGTCATCGGTTCAGGTCTACCATCTTGCTCAGTTTTTTACCTTATCAATCAAGCCAACCCAGGAGTCAACTCCATTCAGGGAATGGAGATTGATCCAAGCCAACCAACGCAAGAGAGTCGCAGGCCTAAACCATTTGTGGTAAAGAGAAAGAAAGCTGAAGGGAAGGCACTATTCAGCGTAGATTCTTTTATTTTAAAGGAGAACTATTCTGATGAGGATGGGGAAATGACTTGGGAATCTAAGGCCATAAGTACCAACTTGTTCAAGGTCGACCACCATGACCTTTTTAGTGTGGATAAATATAAACTACAAGACTCGAATTCGGACTCCGAAGAGCAACAGTACCTATTTGAGATGCGAGCCACTAAGAGCGTCTTACTCGATAATGTCCTCCATATCACCGAGAGTGGTCGAGTATATCAGCTTGAAGACCGGTATCTCCGTCTAAACAAAGACCCAGTTCTTGGCAGGGTTGGAACTACTGCAAGGCCCCCTTCTCCACCTCGGCCTGTCCCTACCAGTCTTGAGGTTGACCCCCTTATTATCCAATTAAAAAACACTTAAGCCTGATATAGCATCTAGAAACTGGTAATTGACTCTAAAAGCCATCATAAGGGTTTGATTAAACGGCTCCTTGATCTGGAAGCTAATCCGACCACCTCGGTCGTTGAGATATGCGCCACGATAGGAGAAGGCATTCCCCTGAGAAAACGGCCTCAGATCGTGTTTGACAGTTTTGATCTTATACTTGAAGGAAGGGATCACAATAGGGCCTTGTTCATCTAGATTCAAATTCTCGAGAAGGTCATCCCATGCGTCATGGTGGATGATGGCTCCGCCCTAAGCCTATGCCCTCTAAAGATCCTTCCTCATCTTGGACTGTCAGAGCACATGCTTGAAAGGTCCAGCACAGTTATTAGAGCTTACAGCAATTCAAAGCGCAATGTAATTGGGACCTTTGAGCAGGAGTCACTGTCAAAAGTGTCATAAGTAATGTACGTTTCACCGTCCTTGACATTTTTGTTACCTATTCTCTGTTGCTTGGCCGGCCATGGCTCTATGCTTTGGGCGCAGTTCCCTCCACACTACACCAAAAAATTAAGCTAATCCATAAGGGTAAAATGGTGACTATAGAGGCCGATCCTGCTTCCGTCATGGCTGTTATAGAAACCGAACCTAATCTAGAAAAGGGCCTCCAGATTGTCATGATTAATAAAACATAAAAACTTCCTCCCCTTTAGCACAGCTACCTCCATGTGGGTGTGGGCAAACTGATGAAGAAGTCTGGTTACAGGCCTGGTAGAGGTGGAAGAATACATGAACAGGGAATTATTAAGGCGTTGGAACCAAAAATCCCCATCCATGGAGCTGGACTAGGATATAAACCTAGAAAAGCCTATCGTCGCGTCCCTTATGGTTATTATCGCATGGTCACTGCTTGTGAAATCCAGGGAAAGAGGTCTTATAAAGGGGAGCCCGAACCAATCGAGCATGGCGGGAAAATATAGCCCGGCTTTGAGATCTTTAAAGATGTCTATGACTTTGAGGCCGGTCACATGATAGTTTCAGCTGAACCTGAGCCTATAGAGTTTGACGTGCCTATCAACGTGATTTCTGATAAGGATAAGGGGAAAGACAAGATGTATCCTGAAGATGAGCCTATCGATCCAGAAATTGAGGATGTCGTGGCAACCGTGATAAAAGCTATGGCACTGCTGATGAAGAAAGGCTGGAAGGGTAACGAGAAAGAAGATGCCATGATGGCTATAGTAGAAAAGCTCGCCAGGACTCTAACCGAAAAGGCTGACCTGTCTGAAGAGCCGTCGCTCACCACTACCCAAAAGACCACTTTGGAGCGTAACCTAAGCACCACCTTGACATATGATATAGAGAACACCTCTCCCATCGATGCTGCCACTGAAGCCCCTCCGCCTGTGGAGGAGGATATGGATGATGTAATTTTTAATATTTCTGATGTTTTTGATACAAACAATGCCACTTATGAGGCTTTTTACGCAATGAATAACTCCCGTTCGGCTTACTTATTTGAAGTCTTTCCTGATGGGACCATGCATTCACATAATGATATGCATAATTTTTTGGCATTAGTGAAACGCTATTAAGTGAAATAAACCTAAGTACGGATGACAATCCCAAAATGGTAACCATTTCCAAAGATTTAACTCCCGAGGAAAGAAGTGAGATCATAAAAGTGCTTAAAAATCATGCTAACACTTTCGACTGGTCGTACGAAGACATGCCTGGGGTTGACCGATAAATCGCTGAACACAGGATCCCAACTGATCCTAAATTACGACCTGTCAAACAGAAGCTCCATCGGTTGAGACCTGAATGGGCAGAATAAGTTAAGACAGAGGTTTTGAGGTTGATCGAAGCTCGATTCATAGAAGTAGTAGAATACCTGACTTGGTTGTCCAACATCATCCCGGTACCAAAGAAGGATGGTAGAGTTCGAGTCTGCATGGACTTTTGAGACCTCAATAAAGCCTCACCGAAGGACGACTTACCTCTCTCGCACATCGATGTCCTAATTGACAGTGCCGCTAGGGTGGCTATGTATTCATTCATGGATGGGTTCTCAGGATACAATCAAATCCTAGTTAATATTGCCGATAAAGTCAAAACAGCATTCATCACTGAGTGGGGGGTGTATTGCTACAAGGTAATGCCATTCGGGTTGAAAAATGCCTGAGCCACTTATCAGCGAGTTGTAACTGCCCTCCTACACGACATGATCCATAAAGAAGTGGAAGTGTATGTGGATGACATGATTGTGAAATTCGCCACTCGAGAGGAACACCCTGCTGTTCTGGACAAGTTCATAACTCGCATTGAAACGTATAATCTTTGACTAAATCCAAAGAAATGTGTGTTTGGAGTTACCTCCGGCAAGCTGTTAGGATACGTGGTTAGCCAAAAAGGGATTGAAATGGATCCGGATAAAGCCAAAGCCATCAGGGATATGCCTTCCCCTAAGACGGAGAAAGAGGTCCGATCGTTTTTAGGGTCCTTGCAGTATGTTAGTCGATTCATTGCCTGCCTCACTACCATCTGCGAACCCATCTTTAAGTTGTTAAAGAAATAGCAACCCGTGGTATGGAACAATCACTGCTAAGTAGCATTCGACAGAATCAAGGCATACCTTGCCAATCCACCCATCTTGACGACCCCATCCCAGGGAGACCACTCATCCTTTATCTGGCCATTGAAGAAACGTCCGTCGGAGCCATGCTTGTCCAAGAACATGATGATAAGCGCGAGAATGCCATCTACTACCTGAGCAAGAAGCTATTAGATTATGAAACCCGATATTCGATTATAGAGAAGACTTGTGCTACCATGGTTTGGCTCACTAAGAAGTTGCGACATTATTTTCAATCCTATTGAGTCCAGGCCGTAGCCAAAATTGATCCAATGAAGTTTCTTTATCAATCCCCTACTCTAGCCGGTAAATTGTCCCGATGGCTACTTCTCCTATCTGAGTTTGACATTGAATATGTAACCTGAAAGGCCATTAAAGGGCAGGCTGTAGCTGAATTCTTAGCTAATCAATCCCTCAGCTCCAACGATAGGGAAAGTTTGGAGTTCTCTGATGAACAGCTCGCCTTTGCTATAACCCTTGATGATAATTGGACAATGTACTTTGACGGCACTGTGAACCACCGGGGAGCAGGGCTCGAGGTCATCATCGTCATACCAGATAATGAGATAATCCCGTTGTCCAAACGTCTAGAATTCGACATCACCAATAACGGCGCTGAATACGAACCTTGCCTGTTCGGCCTCAAGTCTCTTCTTCAAGTTCAGGCTTGCCATATATCTATTATCGAAGATTTGGCTCCGGTTGTTTGTCAAGTCACTGGAGATTGGGAAGTTAAAGAAGAATCCCTCTGTCCTTATGTTGAGGCTGTCCACGAATTGTCTGAGAAATTTACCTCATGCTTGTACCGCCATGTCCCTCGAGATGAGAATCAAATGTAGATGCTCTCGCCACTCTCGCGTCCTTATAGGAAGGACCCCAATAGCAACCTATCCGCCCGTTGGATTTGCTATCCACCAAGACCCCATATCATGTTCAATCGACTCCTCCAGTTCTTGCCATTTCATCTGAACCTTGTTGGTATTCTGACATAGTCTTATTTCTTCAGACCGGCCAATACCCCATAGATTCTTCCGACTCGGACCGTACCGCCCTACAGCGGCTTGCTACCCAATTTCGTATTATAGATAATGACCTATTCAAGCAAACCAGCGACGGCCTACTCCTCTGTTGCCTCACTGATTCCGAGGCTCAGAACATAATGATCCACTTCCATGCCGGCGACCGTGGCCCCCTATGAATGGTCTTGCCCTCGCAAAGAATGTCCAGTGACTAGGGTATTTTTAGCTCACTCTCACAGCAGATTGTATTGCCCAGGTCAAAGGATGCCACCAATGCCAAGTTTACAGAGATATGCGGCATCTGCCACTGACCGAGCTCCATCACTTATCCACCCCTTGGCCATTCTTGGCATGGGGTATAGATATAATTGGTGAAATCCGTCCCTCCTCAATAAATAGCCATAAATTCGTTATGGTGGAAATGGATTACTTTTCGAAATGGGTGGAAGCCGAATCCTTCACCAATGTCACTGCCAGGCAGATGGCTAAGTTCATGGAAAAGCATATCTTTGCTCGGTATGGGCTCCCACATCATATAGTCTCAGACAATGGGGTATAGTTTTAAGGAGCAACTGCTTCACTGATTAAGAAGTATAGGATCGAGCACCATAGGTCTTCTCCATATAGACCATAAGCCAATGGAGCTGTTGAGGCAGTTAATAAATCCGTAAAGACGATTCTTTCTAAGATGATAGCCGGTTATAGAGATTGGGCGGATAAGTTGCACTTTGCTATTTGGGGATATCGCACCAGCATACGTACCCCGACAGGCCAAACTCCATTTTCCCTAGTCTACGGGATGGAAGCGGTCTTGCCAGTTGAAACTTAGGTGACCTCATTAAGAGTTACTCCAGAGGCTAAGTTAGAAGAATCCGAATAGACTCCGGCAAGATTTGAATAGTTAACCATGATGGATCAACAAAGGTTGAAGGCCCTCGACAACCTCCAGATGTACCAACAACGTATGGCTCGGGCATATAACAGTCGGGTAAAACATCAAAAGTTCCCCCTAAAGGTCGGTAATCTGGTCCTCAAGCAGTTGAAACACTCCACCACAGATGCAAGGGGTAAATTCAGGCCAAACTGGGAAGGACCATATGTGATAAAGAAGCTGCTTAGCAAAGGGGCAGCTAAACTTATGGACATGGATGGGAACGAGTTCGTAAACCCCGTAAACCAAGACAGGCTTAAGCGTTATCATGTTTAATTCATAAACTAAAAAAGCAGCATAAAAAAAATAATACATACGTAATAATCGCCCACCTTTCGGTCTTTTACTGATCGGGCAAAAATTAGGGTGATGCCCGACGATTGGTAATCTACGAACCAACCGTGCAAAAGTTAGGGGATGAGACAAACCTGCTTGATCAAAAACCCAAGAAGGGCAATCTAGGCAAAAGTTAGGGTATATGAGCAAAGAGCGAGTGCCTTCTAGAAAACCGATCTCGGCTAGTCGGCACCGGGAGTTAAATCAATGGAAATATCAACCAAACATCATGTACTTTATTTTATCTCAATTAATAAAAGTTCTCTTTTGTTAAAATCTAAATGGTTATGCTTATGTGAATCCTGTATTCATAAGTTTAAGACAACTTCGACAAGCTTTGAACAAGGTTCATTTTGTTCCATTTTAGAGTACTTAAATTAAAAAAAAAACCTGATGGTTCCAACAAAAGCAAGACTCAAAACGAACTTCCCGCATCATCATCTCGGTACCTAGAGATCCGCCTCGGTGTGTTAGTAGAAGAGGGATCTTACCCCCGCTCCACATACTCCCCCTCAAAATGGGCCTATGACCGCTTTCGATGGGTCGGCAAACCTCTTGTCTCGGCAAGCCATCCTCTGTAGTATGTGTCAGTTTCAGTGGTTTCTAGCTGATCATAATCTAGAATCTCAAACACAGCCTCCCTGGACCACTTCTCCTGAATATGGTTGACCCTAGCTTTGTAAACTCCGATCTGATTGTGGGGCAATTTGATCGAGACTCTCTGCCTTTTACCATACTGACCATATAGCCGGTAGGAGGTATAAAATGAAGATTTCTCCAGACCTATCAATTGAACACATGCTCCCCAAGATTCTACGACCACATCTCGAATTCTCCACCATGGGCTAACCCACTGAACCTGTATGTCAGTATACCCCCTCAAGATAGGCACCCAATCGTCATATGTCAACTCATCAAAATCGGCCCTCAGAAGCCCTCTCTCCCTCAGATGGACGGGAAGATACTTTTTCGGATTCCCTCGGGGTGCCTCCCTCAGCTTTAGCTTCTCCATCAGCCAGACCTATAATACAAAACTCGGGTAAGGATGGGAGAAAGAAATGTTTGGATCAGGAAGAACAAGAGATACCTGTAATAATGTGAATTGATCCCCAATGAGTGACCAGTCAACAGAAGCAGCATCCACGTTTAACAAAACATTGGCCAACCCCACAGCCACAGGGGAAGCCCCTGTCGACATAGGACCGATGAGGGAAATTAGCCTGAGCGGAGTAATCAGGCTCACTCCACACATAAACTCCGTCATGAGTAGTAATGCCATCATAAATGGCCAAGTAGGATGGGATCGGGGCACTCCACGACACCACTCTAGAACTGCTTTGAGCTGAAAACCAGGTCTGTCAGGCAATTGAGATAGAAATGGGTCGACAGAATCTAAATTCCATAGCCCTCGTGGAATTCCATCTATGCCAAAATGATAGTCTGGCAATGCCAGTGAAATGCATTTAGGACACGGTGTCCCTAAAATAGCATGGAATTCTTCGAGCAAGGGGTAAAGCTTGAACGATGAAAATTGGAAAACGTGGTCCATCGGATCCCAAAAGGACAGTACTTCTCGAAGGAATTCATAGCTTACGGGCCACGCTGCGACATATCGAAACCCCCAAAGCCTGAATTTTTCGAGCCTCTTCCAGTCGGTATTCCCCAAACTCTGCAGAAAACCCCGTAGTTTTTGATTATGGGTTGCCATGACAGAAATGGACAGAACGGTTGAAATCAGATTGCTAGAAAATTGATGCCGCCGGCGATGTGGATGAAGCCGGCGATATGAGTGAAGCCGCCGGTGATGTAGTTGATGCCGCCGGCGATATAGGGCTAATTTGAGAGATATCAGATGATGCCGCCGGCGATATGGACTTCCAGACAACCCTGTATATATTATTTTAGCTCGATCAATTTGGACAATATGGGTCATGCCGCCGGTGATATGGAGTGAATTTTTCGGCGACGTTAGAAGCATTTCTTCCATTTCAAACCTGTACAAAGCCTGTAAACAATCCTATTCTACGTTTCCAATGCCTCATCAAATAGCAATTCATTTTTTTTCATTCAAAATAAAAGCTCGGAGGCCCAAATCACTCAAATTGTACCAAAACATCTAGCCCACGATAAAACCAAATTATCCAAACCCCATTGTATCGGGGGTACAAACCAAGAACTCAAAGGCAAAACAAAAATGAAAAATAAAACTAAGCATGCCCTCCACTACCGGCTGGGCGGGATGAAATATCATCATGACTTGCGAGCCAATCGTCAACATCGTCTTCCTCCCTTCCCTCCGTTATAGGAACACTACTGGACTCCTCAGCTGCGGTAAACGCACGTCGGCCGGCAGACATCTTGATCCGCCTACAACTGGTGCCCCCAGGGAGCGCATGGTCCAGGTTTTGTTTACTTCTCCGTTCCTGAGTGGTGGCTGCCAGCTGACCCTCGAGATTGCTCACGCGGCGCTGTAAGACCGCAGTCTCCTCCTCATACTGCCGCCGGGCTGCATCAGCATCAAACAAAGAAAGGGCCAAGAAATCCTGCAAACCAGGGAAAATATCAGCAGTGCATGTCATGCATAACATTCATACATACATCCCATCTTAACATGTGTATAAAATACCTGAATGAGGAGCGACTGTCCAATAAGGGTATCCCGGAGAACAAAATTATTCTCTGCAAGTTGCTCCACGTGACTCCGCGCCGCCTAAAAAATCCAAAAGGCAAATACTCAGACAACCGCATCCGTGGCTTAACAAGAAAATAATTATTAGGCCTTACGTAAGTAGTATTTTCAGGCATGAAAATTGAAGCTTGCCGGCTCGAGCCAACATTCCTATAAGAGAATTTGCCTCGGGAGTTCATCAACAGGAAGGTGGTTTCCAACAAATTGACCAATCGCCCCTCCACGAAGTTTATGCCCTCCGATACGCCATAGTGCTGGGTCCCACTTTGGTTATCGCGGCCCCTCTTTCTTGTGGGTTCCTGCAAAACATGAAAGTCACACGTCAACAACGTCCCTAAATGACTTCAAAATCATACACACAAGCACAATCATACCTCAAAATAACGTTGCTTCCTTTGGGACATCGGCACACTCCCGCCAGCTACATCCGCACCCACCTCATCCTCCCCCTCAGGGTCGACCGCAACATCCCCTTCAAGCTCCTCATCCTCCTCCTCATCAGCGTCCATAATGCCTTTGAGACGCCTCTTCCCGTCCTCCAACCGTTGCTCATTGTGATACTCAATTATATCGTTTCTATGGATGCAAGGACACATGGGGAGTAGACGCTGTAGAAGCTGCTCGTAGAGGCCAGGAACGCTAGGGATCACTTGGCCATTCCCTTCAATATAATCAGCTTTGTCGGCCTCGGCAGAGATCACTAAATGAGGCCACCATAAGCCCCTTGGAGGATCAGCAGGCACCGGTCTAGCAGCCATCGGGAGGGACCTCCAGCCCCGGACGTGCTCGCCTAGATACTATTGCTGGGACAGGGGGCACTCGATCATAAACCGACGGTCATCCACCTCCCTCCGGACCCTTGAAGCCTCGGCTAAGTTCTTCACCCCATCGAACGGATCCAAGACGAGCTGCATCAAAACAACCAATATGAGTCCATAGACGATTTTTGTTTCATCTAAATGTAAAAACAAAGACTAAATCAAAAAAAATTACATACCGAGCTCAATCGCATGCTCCTTAGGACCTCCATATACTGCGTAGGGTACTTGGCCTTCCCACTGATACCCCCGCACCAGCGAGCAAGGAAATGGGAGCCCAGCGGCACAACCTTCTTAAACTCCACCGGCGGGAGGATTTGATGCTCGAAGGCCCAGGCCGGCACAAATGACGACCAATCAATTCAAAAAATGTCATGCAATAAATGAGAACGCATGCTATTAAGGGAAATATTTACAAAAAGTTATACCTGGAGTAGCAGGTGGCAAAGGCGAAGGGCTTTCTCCTTCTTCCGGGCTCCCACGTCCAGCCCGTAGTACAACTGGGCCAAGATGGCCCTCAGCCAATTCTTCCTCCTGATTCCCGACACATCTTCCACTGCAGTTATAAGCACGTAGTTGATCTTACTCCTCGAGATTAGGAAGAACAGCACGGTGAGTAGTGAGATCACGAAGGAATGGACACAAGCCTCCCTGTCCTCCTCGGGCACCACGTTCACCCGGGTCCAGTGATGGTACAACTCACCATAGGACAGCCGCCCAGAAACAGGCTTCAGACCGAACAACTCCTTTATCCACCTCACCACGGGCCTCTCAACATGGTACTTATCCATGTAGGCATCAAAATGTATGACCTTATCTGTCCAAGGGAGGCCAGTCAATGCTACCACATCAGAGGGGGTAATCGTAGCTTCTCGGAAAGAGAAATGGAAGGTATGAGTGGTCTCAGACCACCTTTCAGTTAGGGCCGTTACTATAGAATGAGGAAGCTTAGGAATCAACATAGGCATTATCCACGCCAAATCCCTAAACCTTGTCTCGTTAATTGCAAGCGCGAGCTCAGGATCGTTCTCTGAGATATGGTGCCACCATTCACCGATGGTGCCCATCCCCCCTATGTAAGTCAGTTCATATGGCTGCAAAACTGAAAACAAAATGGATCAGTGCTACTTATTTTTGTTAGAAAAGCTGCTGATGTCGCCTCTATTGAAAGCGATATCACCGGCGATATCAACCCATACAGCCAGCGGCATAGTTCATATCGCCGGCGACATCACCTTAAATTGAAGCAACATTAGAATCCCATAAAGCCTTTTGCAAGGACTGATGTCACCAGCGACATAGCTCATATCATTGGCGATATTACTATGTGCGGGCAGAACCAGTTTTTTTTCAAAATCGCACCCATCGTGTCAAAATCACAAAAATCGCAACCAATCGAACAATAAGCCTAAAAAGGGTAAAAATTGACCCTAAAGCATGCAATATGACTGATCTATTTCACACTTTAAACCCCCTATCATGGCATGATTTCAAATCTAAAGCCAAATCAAATCAAATCTAAAAAAGAAGTAATTCGGGTTTTTGTGAGATTACGTGGACATAACAGAGGTGTTTCTCCTTCTCCGGAGTTAGATTGGTGATAGGAGAGTTAATGTCATAGCCATACATTTTGGCCGTCTCCTTCAGGCCATATGCAGTAGGAACGGAGAGGATTTTTAATCCCTCAAAGGAAGAATCGGGCAGGCTCTCCCTAGCCTTGGATTTGCCCCTGAAAGCCTTGCTAATTCTCTTCATGATTTCAAAAACAAAGGAAGAAATCAAAAAGCTTTGGAGGAGAAGAGAGGGGGATGCAGTTTCTGAATAATGAGGAAGAAGGGAAGTTCCATCCCTTTTTAAACTGTCGTGTGGAATTCGAGGAGTTTTAATTTATCTGAAACTATTTATCCATGCCGCTGGCGACATCAACTCATGCCGCCGGCGATATCACTCATGTCGCCGGCGACAACGCCTCTTTTAGTTCAAAATTTGAAATTATCTGACCAGTCAAAGCTGTCATATAGCACTCATACCGCCGGCGGTATCAATCCATACCGCCAGTGATATAAGTCATGACGCCGGCGACATCGCTCCTCCAAATCAGATTTTTACACAAGTCTGACCAAGGGACAATCTCTACAAAGCTCAAGTCCGACCAAGGGACAATTTCCACAAAGCGCAAGTCCGACCAAGGGACAAACAATCTCCATAAAACAAGAAACCTGACCAAGGGGCAATCTCTACAAAGCTCTAGTCCGACCAAGGGACAATTTCCACAAAGCGCAAGTCCGACCAAGGGATAAACAATCTCCACAAAATAAGAAACCCGACCAAGGGGCATTCTCTACAAGGCTCAAGTCCGACCAAGGGACAATCTTTACAAAGCTCAAGTCCGACCAGGGGATAAATTCCATAAGGTGCAAGTTTGACCAAGAGACAAACAATCTCCACAAAACAAGAAACTCGACCAAGGGGCATTCTCTATAAAGCTCAAGTCCGACCAAGGGATGATTTCCTCAAAGCATAAGTCCAACCAAGGGACAGTATCTCTACAAAGTACAAACCCGACCAAGTGGCCATCTTTACAAAGCATAAACCCAACCAAGGGGCAATCTACAAAGCGTAAGTCCGACCAAGGGACAACCAATCCACAAAGCATAAACCCGACCAAGGCACAAATCGGTCACCCATCAGGTATCATTCCTATCCCTTGCTCTTTCATGTGATCATACTGATCTGTGGCAGCAGTGATCCCCCAAGGGGCAGCCTGTGAGCATAGGATTTTGCAGTCCCTCTCGCGAGACAATGATGACGTGACCCAATTTTAATGCCTCAAAATAAAAGTTCTCTTTAGAATTTTTTATTACCAAAATAATATTCCTTGTGAATTTTATACTTAGTAAAATCTAGTTCGGCGTGACCGATAAATGCGTCTGGTAGGAGCTTGAATCGATGATTGACACCTAAATAATAAATACCCTTTAAAATATTGTTAAAAGTAAAAAAAGATGCCTTTTTACCCACTATTAAACCACTTTTCCCGACTTTTTTGGCTTTTTGACCCACTAACTGTCGGTATGCTGAAGGCTGATGCCGCAAAAGATATCACCCATGCCGCCAGCAGTATCACCATACCGCCGGCGACATCACCATATCGCCGGCGGCATGACTCGAAACGGGTCCCTTCACAGACAGCCTTTTCGGCCACTTTCGGTGAAATTATTAAAAAGGCCCCAAAAAGCACCCCATTTCACCTATAAAAGCACACCTTGAGCTGCACTTCAAGGGGAAGAGGAATTGGTTAAGATTTTAAGGTGGGAATAGATTATAGTGAGATAAGAATTAGATAAAACAGAAAAAAAAGGGATTTCGACCCATTTTTCTTGGTTTTTCTTCTTTGAACTCTCTGATTATGAGTTGAAATCGACAAGCCTTTAAGTTAAAATCAGTTTAATTGAACTTAGAAACCAAAAGGCACTTAAAATCATTGTTAAATCGTCGTAACAAGCTCCTCGGAGGTGTTTTATTCGGTTCACGAAGAGGTGGATTCACAACCTCGAGGTAAAAATCCTGAGTCTCATAGCTCTTTGGCATTAATACTCCTGACTTGTGCTAATTTTTTATCAATTTATATTCGTTTTTGGGTTTTCGGTCGGTCTTACTGCCACCGCTGCTGCCCACAAGCTGATACCGTCAGTGACTTAATTGAGGTCGCCGGCGGCATCACCCATGTCGCCAGCGACATCAGGCATGTCACCGGCGGCATCAGTTATACCGTCGGCGATATGACTTTCTGGACAGCAGTTTTATTTTTCATTTATAATCCGGTTAAAATAATGATTGAGCCTAAAAATTACTTAAAAATGGAATTTTCTCGGAAAACATCGTTCAATTCCCATTTCAACCATCTGACCGGGCTTTGTAATACTGTAAATAAAATATGTTGTACCTGTGCTAACAACCTTCCGCAGGCGGACTTATATCGGATACTCGGGTACTTTATTTATTGCATAGAGAAATGTATAGGATTTGAAAACCCTGTAATGATTTTACTTTCCGTACTTACTTTTCTTTTACAGTCGTAAATATTTTATTTATTGTTTCAATTGCTTGATAAACGCGAAAACAACAAAATAACTAAAAATACAAATAAATAGGGTGGATTAAACCGATTGAGAAAGAATGAAGTATCTTAACTTGGCCTAACAAAAAGTAGATAACATCATCCGAACTCGGAATCTCTACTTAAGGTATGGTCCAACCACCCGGTGGGAAAATCGTACCAAAAATTTTCCGGTTGAGCTGAACCGGGTGGTGACTCTATTTTAAGTACGGGATTTCAATCTCGTATCTTTTGAGCATTAAAATATGCAAAAATCATTTTTTAAATATATCACACTCATTTCCCCGACACACCAAAACGGGTCGGACCGATCGGGTCCGGCCCCGCAACAGTCGCGCGAGGCGTCGTCCGCTCATAATATCGTACCCAAATTCTCGGTGGAGCTTAACCGGGTGGCGACTCTATCTGAAAATATGGGATTTCAAGCCTCGTATCCCTTAACATGCAAATTGGACTTAAATTGAACTTCAACATCGACTTTATCTATCTTTTTATCACGCTAAAATAAAGATTTGCCCTTAGAACTCTTCACAGCGCTCATTATTTTCCACCCCCCATGCTACGCATCTCACGAGGTCCTCATGGATGGGAAAAAGGTCATCCGCTCACAGTGGCGACTCTGCTGGGGATTTCCTTTTAGCTTAAAATTTGGAAAATCGCTTTCATTTTTCGAAACTTAGTTAAAGGATTTTAATGATGTGCCTAAATCATTTTTAAATCAACGCTTTATTTCTTATGCCTTTTGAATCCACCGCTTAGTTAGATTCTAAGTATAATGTGCCGTTATTTCACCCCCATGAAGCTCACTTGTATACCTCATACCCGCCAGGAATTAGGGATATTTTTGGGTGGATCACTCGTTTCAACCAACATGTAATTCCTGCGATTGCACTCATTTGAGGAGTGGTTGAGTTACACGGAATCAAGGTGAACGAGACCCTTCTACAGTGTCATTCCATGACACCAACAATTTAAGACTATGAACCGCGATAAATATAGCCATAGTAACTTCCCCTTAGGTTCACTAAAGCAATTTAGAACTAGATTGCATACTCTCTTGCCGTTCCCTGGCACTAGAGTTAACCCCAAATTCCAAATTGGCGTTGCGTGGGAGTCATAAGGTTGGAAGAGATTTATTCACTTTTTGTGTGCTACTTATGTTTTGCTCATATAGCTGCACTTCATGCATAGGCCTTTTAATTTTTATTTTTGCTTACCTCTACTCTCCCTCGCTTGAGGGGGGAATTTAACAAAATGCCTGAGATCGTTTGACTCCTGACGACCTATATCTAGTTCGCTAGGAATAGCGAGGAATTTATATGTCTTACGTATTTTGGCGTTAAGCTCCATATCATTAGCTCTTCTACTCTCTACCTTTCTAAACCACCACCGTATAAATGTCATTCATCACTCAAATTATTACATAACCATTCATTTCATTCATGGTTCGATTCAAGCTGATCATCTTTTGATTTCTCTAGCTAGGTAGAGACCACCTTATCACCGAAGTCCTCTTTATTTACGACTAGATCGCCGTTTAGTTCGCCGGCCAGTGAGTTCAGTATCAGAATCTATTCTTTCAACCATATCTGTAGGGTTCCATCCGATGCTTCTCCTTCTTTGGTTTCTTCACCTCAGTCTGATCAAGGGCAATCCTAGTTGGGTTCTTAGTTGGCTAATGCGATGTCTATATTCTTATAATCGGATCTATTTTGGGTCACTATTCAAGAGCAAGTCTGATCGGCTCTTAGAGAGGAGAGAGATTCATAGGCCAACGGGGCATGTAATTCAAGCTCGGGGAGAGATCGCTCATAATGTGTCTAGTCAGTCTCCAATGGTTCAAAATTAGTTTTCAGTACCACCGCTTTCGCCTGTTCAGGTTCAGTTTGGTCAGAGTTCCTCAGTTCAGCCTTTCCCGTCTTTGGCTTTACCGATCTTTACTTTTCCTCCTCCAGTACCTTTGTGGCCTATCAGCCAGGCTCCTATATTCCCCGCTTTCTCATGGGGTTTTGCTCTATAAATGGCTGTTCCTTCCAGCGGTTTGGTTATCTCTTCGACGACGCCAACGCCTTTTACGCTCTATCCCTCTAGTGTTATAATCTCTCCAAGGGAGACCTCTTACCCCTAGAATCCTTTTGCTCACCCTCAGAATGAGATCTCTGCTCCTCCACCATTTTAGTTTAGAACATCCTCAATGCACAACAACCAGGTCATGTAGCCTCCGGGCGTGACACCATGCAACCAGGTCACGCAGCCTCCGGGTGTGATACCCGAAATGGTGGCGTTCTTTAAGCAGCTTCTGGGTAAGGATAAAGATAAAGAAGAGGCAAGAGATGAAGATTGAGTACCCAAGAACTTTTCAATGCCCCAAATGGAAGCTTATTCCGGTGAGCGACCTCCCAAGTCCTACATCATAATGTATGAGCAGGTTATGCATGTCTAGAAAATTAGGGACAAAGTTTTGGCTAAGTTATTCCCGTGTACCCTATCATGACCTGCTCTCAAGTGGTATAATACTCTCCCTGAGTCCATAATCCTAGATTGGAAACTCCTGTCTGAATCTTTAATTGCCTATTATGTTTTCAATTCCATAATGGAAACCACCATTCAGCATCTTGAGGCAGTCAAGTAAAAGCAAGGTGAATCCTTTAAGTCATATTTCAATAAGTGGATGGCCACTCAGGTTCTATTAAAGTAGAAGCTTAGTTTAAAGGAAATAATTCTGAAGCTGCTCGATGGGGCTCTCCCGGTTCTTCATAAGGAAATGGAAACAGACTCTTTCGAATCTTATAAGAAAGTATTTAAGAAAGCCGATAAAATCGAGCATCGAGAGGAGAAAGAGAAGGGAAATAAGCTAAGTGGGAACCGGCTGTGGTTTAAGAAGAATGAATTAGGTGAAATTGCCCCAGCTTCTGCTAAGGGTCAGTCGCATGCGGTGAAAATCGTGGCTCAAGAGGAAGTATCCATAGTTCAAGTCACTCCTTATCCTTTGTGTCCCCATGGAAATTGCCCCTTGGAGTCATATTTGCTAATATGTATGAAGAATGCCAGTTAAAGCCTTTGCGTGATGTCAGGGCTCCTTGACCAGATGAAAGAGGAAACTTTTACAAGTTCCATGTGCAAAAGGGTCATAAGACTGATCAGTGTAGGACTCTAGCTTCCACTATTGCTCGTATGGTCAAGGAAGAGAAGATGACTGAGCCGGCTAGAAAGCCGAGCACTATAGAAAACCCTTTGCCTAATTTTAGAGGCAATGTCTCTATGATTAGTTCTGGCATTAAGGAAGAATATGTTCTAGAAATTATATCCGAGGAGTTCGTGATGGTTATCGGCGCTGGTCTCCCTTCGAACTTAGTATTTGATATAATCTCACAGTCTAATCCTATGGTAAGCTCCATGGAAATTGAAGAAATGGGGCAAGAAGATAAGACCAAGGCCGAAGATGTGGAAATGGTTAAAACGGTGCCATTTAATGTTGATGATTCTATTCTAAAGGGAGAGTATCCTGATGAAGAATTTTAGGATTTTAATGTGGATAAGTATGAGCTTTAGGACTCGTCATTGGTTTATGAGGAACCACCCTATCCATTTGAAACCCCAGCCACTAAAAGCGTGTTAATCAATGGGATTCTAAATGTCACCCGTAGCGGTCGGGTGTACCAACCCAAGGACAGCCATCTCCATATTGAGAATGATCCAGTCCCTACCCTTGTTAAGGCCGTAGCTAAGCCATTGGCATCGTCTCTGCAAGTTAAAACAAGTCCCGATATTGATCCTCTGATTACTCAGTTAAAGATGACTTAAGCCCATTTCAGCATTTGGCAGTTAGTTTTGGGTCCAGATTATTACCGCAGGGCTCTAATTAAGAGGCTTCTGGAACTTAAAGTGAAGCCTACGACTTACATTGTTGAGATGTGCAACCTGGTAAGGAAAGGAATACAACTCCCGAGAAGGAATGATCCGATAATGTTCTCCAATTAAGATTTCCACCTAAGGGGCGCATTCATAACCTAGCATTATTCATCTGTGCCCAAGTACTCGACAGAACTATCCTGTGCGTTATGGTTGATGATGTATCTTCCCTAAATCTATGCCATCTAAAAGTTCTTCCTCATTTGGGCCTATCCGGGGAGATGCTCGAGAAATCTAACACTATCTTCCGAGCCTATGATGATTTAAAGAGGGATGTGATTACGGTTTTCGAAGCTGAAGCGACTATGGGGAAATTTATACCAAGGTCCAGTTCATAGTTATTGATATTCCCATCACTTACTCTTTACTTCTAGGTCGACCTTGGCTTCATTTTGTGGGAGCGGTCTTGTCGACACTTTATCAAAAGATCAAAGTCGTAGGGAAAGACGGAAAGGTTAAGGTTATTGAAGCTGATCATGCCTCGGCCATGGCCATTATAAAAGCCGAGGAGGAGTCTGAATTTCGAATGGCTGTTGTCAGTAATGAGAAACCTATGGCCCCTTGCTATAAGCGTTACTCGTATGTAGTAAGGAAGATGATTAAGAAGCATGGCCATGTGTTGGGTCATTTTTTAGGCAAGCACTTTATGGGAATAGTTGATCCAATACCAATCAAGAAGCAACCAAAGCAAGCTGGCTTTGGATACACCCCAAGGAAGGTTTACAGGTGCATTTACTCGACATACTGTAATATGATGACTGTGTGTAAGGTTCAAGGGAAAAGAGTCTATAAAGGGAAAACCGAGCCTGTTAAGCATGATGGTTAGTTTTGGCCAGGTTTTAAGATCTTCAAGGATGTGTATGACTTCAAGAAGAACTGCTTTATTGAGAAGGAGGAGAGCCCGATCAAGCCTCTGTTTGCTATCGCATCTGATGAGAAAGTCAAGGGGCAGCTATTTTTTGATTTAGATGAAGAGAAACCTGTGGACCCAGAAATTGAAGATGTTGTGGCTGTTATGTCAAAAGATATGTTCGTTCTGCTTAAGAAGAAGTGGAAGAAGAATGATGAAGCCAATCCTCTGGCCGAAGCCGTGAAGAAGCTTGCCCAAACTCTTACTATTGAAGAAGGTGTACTGTCTGCAGATCAAGTAAAAGCCGTGGATCATGATCTGGATGACCTACTCATGGAGCCTACCGAGGGTGTCAACTCTGTGGATGCCACATCTCAAGACCCTCCGCCTGTGAAGGATGACTCTATATATGATGATGTAACTTTTAATATTTCTAGTGTTTTTTATGAGAACAATGTAGCATATAAGGCCTTTAATTCAATGAAAGATTCTGATTTCGCTTATTTGCTTGATGTTTCGCCTGATGGGCCCATGCATTCATTTAACCATGAGCATAATGTGTTCAGTATTCATGACATTTCTCTAACAGAAATGAACTTGAGTACAGATGATAACCCTAAAATAGTAACCCTTTCTAGTGACTTAACTCCTAAGATAAAAAGTGAGATAATTAAAGTGCTAAAAGATCATGTTAACGCTTTTGCTTGGTCGCATATGGACATGCTTGGCGTAGATCACCATATCACCGAGCATCATATTCCAATGATCCTAGATTTAATCCTATCAAGCAGAAATTCCAAAGAATGAGACAGGAGTGGGCCGACAAGGTTCGGGCGAAAGTTGCTAACATGATTGAGGCTAAGCATGTTGAAGTCGTTGAGTATCTGACCTGGTTATCCAATATTGTCCCAGTTTCGAAGAAAGATGGAAGAGTAAGGGTTTGTATGGATTACCGAGATCTGAACAAGCCATCACCGAAAGACGACTTTCCTCTACCTCACATCGATGTGCTAACTGACAGCACTGCCAGAGCCGCAATATACTCGTTTATAGACGGATTCTCGGGGAACAACCTTATTCTGTTGGACATAATCGATAAGGTTAAGATAGCTTTCATCACAGAATAGAGGGTATTCTGCTATTGAGTTATGCCATTTGGTCTGAAGAATGCCGGGGTAACCTATCAGCGCGCTATCACCACTCTCTTGCATGACATGATCCATAAAGAAGTAGAGGTTTATATGGATGACATGTTGGTTAAGTCTGCTACCAGAGAAGAGCACCCCGCAGTTTTGGATAAGTTTATGACTCGTATTGAGAAATAAATTATGACTCGTATTGAGAAATAAAACTTACGCCTTAATCCAAAGAAGTGCATATTTAGAGTTATATTAGGGAAGCTTTTGGGTCACGTGGTCAGTCAAAGAGGGATTGAAATGGAAAAAAAAAGATTAAGGTGATCAGGGATATGCCTGCTCCAAAGAAAGAAAAAGAAGTCTGGTCTTTCCTTGGTTCTATTCAGTATGTCAGCAGGTTCATTTCCCACCTCACCACCATTTTTGAGCCAATCTTCAAGCTATTAAAGAAGTGCCAGCCAATTGTGTGGGATGTGCATTGTCAAATTGCCTTTGACAAAATCGAGGCCTGCCTTCTTCACCCACCCATTCTTCGACCCCCCACCTCCAGCAAGCCGTTGATCTTGTACTTTACGATCGATGACTCCCCCATAGGGGCGATGTTGGTTCAGGAAGATGATAGTAAGCGTGAGCACGCAGTGTACTACTTGAGTAAGAAACTTTTAGATTATGAAACTCGGTATTCAATTGTTTAAAAGACGTGTGCAGCTATGGTATAGTTAACTAAGAAATTGCGCCACTACTTCCAATCATATAAAGTTCAGTCCGCTGCTAAGATTGATCCAATGAAATATCTTTGGCAGTCGCCATCGTTAGCCGGGAAGTTATCAAGATGGTTACTATTGCTTTTCGAGTTCGATATTGAATATATCGCGAAGAAGGTTATCAAAGGTAGAGCAGTTGCAGAATTTTTGGCAAATCAAGCTCTTGATTCTGATTATATCGAGAACTTGGACTTTCCCGATGAGCAATTAGCTATGCTTGACGTCACAAAACCCGTGTTGACTATGTATTTTGATGGTGCTATAAATAGATCCGGAGTGGGCCTCGGACTTATCTTATTCACACCCAATAATGAAGTTATCCCTTTATCTAAGCGATTGGATTTTCCCGCTACTAATAATGGGGCTAAATATGAAGCTTGTCTATTTGGTCTTGAAGCCATGTTGCTTGTAGGGGCAAAACATGTTTCTGTGTTTGGGATTCGACTTTGGTAATCCATCAGGTTATGGGAGATTAGGATATCAACGAAGAATCTCTTCGTCCTTATGTCAATGCCATTTGGGATTTATCAGCGCGCTTTGTGACATGTCTATATCAGCATGTCCCTCAAGAATAAAATCAAATGGCCGATTCATTAGCTATGTTAGCTTCAATGTGGGAAGGTCCTCAGCGTTGACCCATTAGCCCTCTGATCTTAGTTTCCGCAAAGGTTCCTTACCATTCACGCGTCGTTGCCCAAGTCTTCACCATCAGTGATGACCCCTGCTGGTACTCAAACATTGTACAGTTCCTCCGTCATGGTCAGTATCCCGAGAATGCTACCAATTCTGATTGCACTACTTTGCGCAAGTTGGCCTTCTAATTTAGAATCTTAGACAATGATCTCTTCAAGCAGACTTCAAGAGGTTTATTGCTTCGATGCTTAACCCAATCTGAGGCAGATCGCATTGTGGGGGAAGTTCGTGCGGGTGATTATGGACCGCATATGAATAGACTAGCCTTGGCCAAGAAGATTCAACAAATGAGGTACTTTTGGTTAACTCTGATTGCTGATTGTGTCTTCGAGGTTAAGAGGTGTCACCAATGTTTGACTTACGGAGATATTTAGCATCTTCCACCCACCGAACTTCATAGTTTATCTACTCCTTGGCCATTCACGGCGTGGGGGATAGATATAATTGGTGAGATTCGTCCATCTTCAACTAATGGTCACCGTTTCATCATTGTGGTGGAGGATTATTTCTTAAAATGGGTGGAAGCCGAATCGTACACCAGTATTACCGCCAAGAACATGGCCAAGTTTATAGAGAAACATATTTTTGCTCGGTATGGTCTGCCTCATCACATTGTATCAGATAATAGGGTTCAGTTCCAAGGGGCAACTATGGAATTGATTGAGAAATATAGTATTAAGCATCATAGATCTTCACCCTACCGTCCTCAGGCCAACAATTCAGTAGAAGTGGCTAACAAGTCTATAAAGAAGATCCTTTCTAAAACCATCGCTAATTACAGAGATTAGGTGGATAAGTTACCATTTTCTCTCTGGGGGTACCGAACAAGCATTAGAACTCCTACATGTCAAACCCTCTTCTCTTTGGTTTACGGTATGGAAGCAGTTTTACCAATTGAGATTAAAATGAAGTCTCTACGAGTGGCAATTGAATCCAAGCTCGAAGAGACCGAATGGATAAGAGCAAGGTTTGAATAGCTGAACACGATGGACGAGCAGCACTTAAGAGCCTTGGATAGCTAAATGTATCAGCAGGGTATGGTAAGAGCTTACAATAGTCGGGTCAAGCATCTCCGATGCCCGTTGAAAGCCGGTGACCTGGTCCTAAAGCAAGTAAAGCCTACCAACACTGATCCAAGGGGGAAATTTTGGCTGAATTGGGAAGGACCTTATATGATTAAGAAAGTTCTCGGTAAAAGCAAAATGAAAATCATGGATATAGATGGTAATAAGTTCACGAACCCTATCAACCAGGATCACTTAAAGCGTTATCATATCTAAATTAAAAGGATCAAATCCAGAAAAGTGGCACATAAAAAATAAATAGAATAAATCACCCGGTGAGTGGTTTTCTACTGCTCGGGCAAAAATTAGGGTGTCTCCCGCTATTTGGTATTCTACAAACCATTCAGGCAAAAGTTAGGGTGCAAGAATAACCCGCTAGACTGAAAATCTGAAAAGGATGGTCTAGGCAAAAGATAGGGTAAAAGTGAGTCATGAGAGTTTGTTGACTAGAAAACCTTCATTGGCTAGTTAACACCAGAGTTTGAGTCGGTAGAAATGGTTATCATCATTATGTACTCAAGCTTGATTCAATTAATGGAAATATCACTTTTACTGAACTCTTATGTTTGTGTGCAGATGAATATATTAGGCCCTAAAGGCAAAATGGTGCAGATAAGTTAAATTTGAGATGCCATTTAGTTTAAATGCCATTTAGTTCAAATGCTTGCACACCCATAAAAAGAAATATAAAATAATAAAGGGGCATAAATTCTAATAGGTTGAAAATATCTAGGTCTATGAAAGCCGGAAGGTTCGCTTGATTGAAAACCCGAAAGGGCGGTCCAGGCAAAAATTAGGACATAAAAGCAATAAATAAAAGTCTGATGGGCCTAACACGATGTTCATACCTATGCAAAAGTAAAGACAAATAAAGATAGTGTGATCATCATCAATCACTCGAAGGGGCCTGCACCCTCATAATCATCATCGTCATCATCATCATAGTCAGAATCAAAAGCTCGAACCAACTTCTCCTCCGCTGATAAAGGATCACGTCCCGCTTGCCTGTCTCTCCACTCAAACCATAAGCATAGGTGCTTCGCCTGACTCCACAATCTCCTAACCTATCAAAGCCATCCTCGGTAGAATCCATTAGTAGTGATAACATCCAACTGGTCATAATCTAGGGTCTTGTAGCTCATTGGCGGGCCTAAACCTCTCTAGCATGATCAAGAAAATGGGCTGAGAATTGCCACCTAGCCTCAAAGTCATCCAAGTGAAGGAGGACCCTCTGTCGTCGTCCCGACTGTCAGTACAAGTGATAAGGCGAGTAATGTACGAAGTACCGCAACCCTGCAAGCTAAACCTTACCTCCGCTAGTGTCCACCAGAACATTAGAGATCTCCCACCAGCGGCAGACCCAGTGAATGTCTGCATCGGATAGACCCTCCATAAATGTATACATCGGATAGACCCTCCATAATCACCATCCAATCACCAGCTGTCAGGTCATCATGGTTAGCAGGAATGCGAGCCCTCCTATGATAATTCCTAGGCCAGTATCATCTCGGATCGCCCCTAGGATCTTGGAGCAAAGCTAGCTTCTCTAAGAGCCAAACCTACAGTATTAGTTCCAGTTTTAGATTCAGATTCAGTTTTGCATTCGATTTTAGTTTTAGATTCAGATTCAGATTCAGTTTTAATTCCATTTTTAGATTTCGATTCAATCTCAGATTTTAGATTTAGTTTTAGTTTTAGATTTGGGTTCAGAGTCAGAGGAATACCTGTAGTACGGAGAAATGATCCCCAATAAGGTCAGGATCATCGGCTGCTCCGTCTAGATAAAATAGGGTCTCAGCCAACCCTATGAACAATGGAGAGATGCCCATCGAGGCCTGTCCAATTACCAAAACTAGTCAAAATAGGGCAACGGCGCCAACCCCGCAGATAAACTCAGCCATAAGTAGTAGAGCTACCAAGATAGGATAAGAAATGTGCGACCTAGGGGTAGCTTTACACCAGTCATGTACCCTGCTGAGATCAAATCCCGGGGATCCGGGAGTCTGGAAAAGAAAAGTAATCGGGGCATCCAAGTTCCATAGCCCGGTCAGCTGATCCTCGGCCCCAAAATGCACCTCCGGTATAGCAAATCACATCCCACGAGTGTAGATCACCCTGAGAATAGCATGATACTCCTCCACCATCGGACACAGCTCAAAGCTCGAGAAGCACAATACATGGTCCATCGGATCCCAGTAGAGGAATGTTGTATAAAGGAAGGCCATGTTCACTGGCCTGCTAGCAATATATCGAAGCCTCGCCTATCCGAAAACCTCTAGCCTCTCCCAATCGGGGTTCGCTAAAGTGCATAAAAACTGCCTTAGCCTAGCATTGTGTGCTTCATTAGTAACCTCTATCTACTAATCGCTTGTCAAATAGGGTTACTATCGTTAATTCAGATGATTGTAAACATCAATCAGTTTGTTCCTAGTCAAGCATCAATAGCGCCTAGCATCCATCTAGCGAGTAAGCAAATCAAAGCAATCAAAGCAATCACATCAAATAAATAGCCAAAGTGTCAAATCTTGCATCAAATAATTATCAAAGTTAGCAAAATAAAGAAAATGCGTAAAATAAGGCAAGATGAGATAGCGATCATCATGTCTGGTCTTCGTGATCAGTATTTAAATAACGGCTAATATTGTTATCCACTTCCTCACCATACGGAGGAGTAGGCATCCTCCTAATGCCTAGCGCTGATGGAAAGATCGCACCCGCAAGCTGCTCCATAGAATCCACCAGTATGGCAGCTGTAGGTCTGAAGGGCTCGATGACTCCCGTATCAGCTAAGATATCATCAAGCTCAGGTGTACCTCCGCCCCTCGCGTACTCATAATCCCAGATCTGGGCCTGAAATCCATCCCTCTGGCTCTCCAAGACATGAAGGCAATCGCGCAAACTATCGATATCTTGGATTAAGGCTATTAGTCACGCCTCATCTTGGACTCTCCAGCTCTAGTAGCTAGCTATCTGGCTCCGGTAATCTGTTAGCTCATGCTCTACCCTCACTCGCTCCTCATGATCAACACGGTATCTGTCCTACTCCATTACAATAAAGCCTATAAAAATAGACAATCAAAAGGAGGATCAGCCTGATAAGTCATGCATTCATTCATAGTTCTAACAAATATTTTGTATATCTTTCTCTATTTTATGCAGGAAGGAAAAGAAAGTCATCACCCAGTTCATAGAATCCTATACAAGTAGCAGATCCCTCGTGCCATAATATCCCAGAGCCATACACTTGATCTCAGAAATGGGTACCTGTGTGATCCAATATAAAAGTGAAACCAACCAATCAGCTTGATCAGACATCAGTAAGCAAGGTTTAGTAAAGTGTATAAGTTGGCATTCTAACATGTGTAGTGTCCTGCGGAACATAGTACATGACAGTCTCAAGGTCGGTAGTGAATCGCTAGGAAGGCTCTCGAAGTCCCTCCGTACTAGCAGTAGGACATCCCATCCTCTTCTTGCGGGCTCCCTAAAATCGTAAAAAGGGAAGCATAATATCAGACAAACAAGGTGAGTCAGAAATTGCAAAAAACATTACCAAGGTTGAGGAGGATTTAAGGAGTTACCCTACTCTGTCACCCCTGGTAGAGAGCATTCGGATCGAAACTCGAATCAGCGTCTCCAGCATCCCCATGTCTCATAGCATCTCCTCCCCCATCATCCTCTGAGGGAATCTCATCGTCACCATCATCACCGTTGTCGAATCCCTCACCACCCTTGGTCACGACGTTATTATCCTCGAATTTGAAGTCCCAAAGAACGTCGATCTTGGACTTCCTCGGGCATTCTAGAATCAGGTGTCTCTAAAAATCAGTATAATCTCGGCTAACCGAAGGCACCCTACAGCTGTCGCCATCCAAAAATTAGGCTCGTATACCAATGAGCATGAGATAGGGCCAGAAATCTCCAACTGGTACATTAGCAGGAACCCTCCTTCGAGCCGTCATGCTCGTCTTCCATTGACGGACTCTTTCCCTAAAATACCATTCCTGGGAGGAGGGGCACTCTAAGATGAATCGGCATCCACCCACTGTACGTTGGATATTCTTGATGTCTCGATAGTAGGACAATCTCTTTAATGGTTTGGCAACAAGCTACAAGAAACATCACAATAAATCGCTGTAAGTATCCTCTCATTTCTTCATACAGTTCAAACTAATTGGTAAAAATCCACAGGAAATAATATTACCCGATGGCGTCTGAGCTACCGCAAATACTCCTGATACCATGCACGTGCATCCACTACCTCCACATCGGACCACCTGCACATCCAGCAAGCGATAGCATGCGATCTCGGGGGCGGTCGTGCGTTGAGTACAGGGGGAGGAACTATCAAATGCTCAAATACCCACATCTGCAAAGGCATGAAAATGAAAGCATCAGTAAACCGAATAAGAAATGTGGCTAATATCAAAAAGCAAAGCCGCTCACTAAGACCCACAACTGCGAGGCCTTGAACACATTAGACCCCCATCGGGCCGAGCAGTCAAGCGCATAATATATCTGCCCGATGATGGCTCTCGGCCAGTCCCACATCTTAAAATCAGTCGGTCTTTCCAAGGCATATAGTAATCCGAGAGTGACTCGACTCGCACCGGAACGAAAGAAGAGGCATGTCAGTAATATCGTAAGGAATACCGGTAAATATTGATCAAAATAGTCCCCGCTGATATCAGTCACCTTAATCCAATGATCATCCAGCTGACTGTACCTCACCACTCCGTCAACCGCAACAGGGACCCCAAGCAAGCTCTATATTCGGGTAAGGGAAGCTAGTTCCGTGTGGAACCACTCTAAATAGACATCAAAGTGTATGACCCGACCCTTCCAAGCTAGCTCGATCATAGCAACTATATTCGACAGAGTGATCGTCAGCTCACCCACCATCAAATGAAAAGTGTGCTTGGTCTCGCTCCAACGCTCGACCAAGCTAGCTAGAATAGTGGGGCTCATTGGCCGATTATTCGTCGGTAGTGCATCCAACATCCGGTCTAATCCTAGGTCCCGAATGGCTTGAAAAATCAAATCATCGTGCAATGCCGTGGCTTGGGTCTTAATGTCACGCCACCAATCCGCGCCCCCATGGTTTAACCTTGGCCGGCAGCAAAATAAGAAGAAGAAGAAAGAAAAAGAATATATAGAAAGAAAGGAGAGGAATATATTCTTTTACTTTGGCATATTCTCTGGAACAATCCTTTCAGCAAGGGGCAAAACGCTCCGATCGGTTGTTTCTTTCTGGCCCCCGGATGCTTTTAAATCTCAGTTATTTAATATTTCACCCTTTTTATTGTTAATTGAAGGGGAAAAAATTTTTGTTCCCATAAAATCAATTAAGCAATAAAAAGGTGAACATATTTATCAGAATGCTAACTTCTCGATTTTTATTCTTGATAGGTCTGTCGATGGCAAGCCCAGAAAACAGCCGATTCAGTCGATGGCAAGCCCAGAAAACAGCCGATTCAGAATTTCAATGCTCAGGCGAATTCCGTCTTGATAAGTCTGTTGATGGTGCATTCTCAAACCGCCAGTAAACAACTAACTCAAGATTTTTAACTTTGAGAGGTCCGTTGATGATGCATCCCCATACCTTCTGTAGACAACTGAATCAAAGAATTTTCTATCCTCGACTGGTCCGTTGATGATGCGTCCATGTACCGTCCGTAGACAACCATGCTAAGAATACCCGTTATCCCTGTTTTATTTCTCCTGAAAGATCTGTTGCTGGCAATCCTAGTAGACAATCGACTCAGGAATTCGCGACTCAGGTTTAACCTCCTATCCCTCGCTCTTTCGTGAAATCACATTTGACCCGTCACATGATAATCTCACGAGGGGCAGCATGTGAGCCCGGGCTTTTCGGTGACCTGCAAAACGATGATGACGTTTTGCTCGGACCTAATATTTGGCCTATTTTTCTATTATTTTGGAGTCGAATTGCGTTTGGCAAGTATTCTCATGACGAAGTTGGGATTTTAACCATGCAGTTCCCTTTAATCGGTTAATTAAAATAGACGCTTTAAAAATTACCAAAATAATCAAAATCTATATAAAAAGAATAATAATTAAATTTAAAAAAAGAAAAAAATACTAATTAAAATAAATCCGTCCCGCCCTCGCTGGTGCCCCCGCGTCTCGGCTCGCATGGCCACGGAGTGCCCACGTCGCCGAGACGCATCATGGCGCCGCAAGACGCTGCTCCTATAGTGTCTCACGGCGGGGCGCGGTGTCTCACCAAGCTAGAGCGCGGTGTCTCACCAAGCTAGAGCGCGGTGAGACGCTGCTCGGGCTCTGACTGTCTGTCGCCAGTCCATCTTTCTCTCACTAAATTTTAATTTACTCAATTTTTTCAGGAATCTTTGCATTTCTAGGGACTAATTGAGTTATTTGGAGGGAGTTAGGTCTATATAAACCCATTAAATCACCTAATTCAGGACTTTTTGCCAAATTGAAAGCTTAATTTAACATTTAGAATTCCCTAGGCTTTAGAGAGAGAAAACCATTTAAAACTTGAGAAATCTGGTTAATCCGGATTCTGAAGGGTTATTTAGCTTAATCTTTTAGCTTATCATAAAATTTAGTTAGAAATCTTAAGTAAAAACGGGCTTAAATAAGATTTAGAGACTTTTTCCCAAAAATCACTAAATTCCATCGCTAAGTTTGTCGCTATTTTCGTCACTGTTTTGTCGGATTTCATCACAAATTCGTCGCAAAGCTTGCCAAACGACCGGTTCGAGTCTCAAAACGTGGATTCACGGCCTCTAGGTAACAAAACTGAGTTCTAATCTACTTTTTATTCATTATTATTCGTTATTTGACTGTTCTTGGTTATTATTTCAGGCTTTTTGGTGTTTTACCGAGCCAGATGCTCCAGCGTAACTTGAGATGCTGCAACTGTAGCATCTCAAGTTACCACTGCATCATCTCAAGTCCCACTACAGCATCTGGATGGATAAAAATGCCAAAAAGCCCATGTTTTGTTTTTTTTGTCCTTTTTTATCGTTTTCTTGCATTTTTTACCCCAATTTTCTCCTGAAAAATTTTATATAATCTGTAACTCATTTTTAATTAATTTTTAACCTATTTTAGATTTTATTAATTATTTAATTAATTAAATCACCTTTTAATGGCTTAAAAATGGGGTTTTCACCAAATAAATCTTTTTATTGTAATAAAAATCCCAAAATATTTTCTGCAACTTTCTTTATTTGTTTTAGGCTGTTTAGTTCATCTTGTTAATTATTGGCTTGTTTAGATGTTCATTTAAATGCCTGAAAATTATTTTTAGTCCCAAAAAATCTAAAAATACGCTTTTATCTTTTGGATTGCTTTACTTTCCACGTTATTTATTCTTGTATTATTTGTGATTATTCGCACATATATTTTATCTTGTTTGGAGCCGGGTCCGATTTGGTAAGCTCGGTTAGGATCCGGTTTCGCCCTTTTATTTATTTATCCGCTTTATTTACTTTTTCGCATTAGAAAAATGTATAGGTATTCGTAAAGCCATGTAATAATTTATTTTCTTGCTTTATTTACTGCTTTTGTGTGATGTATGGTAATATAAACCGAAAACTCCAAACATTAACCGGATTCAAATCGCATAAGAACTGAAGTTGCGTTTATTAAAGTATAGGTTTTGACTTAAAAAATGAAAAGTAAGCAAGATCATCCGAACTTGGAACCTCTGTTTTAAGGTACGGTCCAACCACCCGGTGGGAATATCGTACCCAAATTCCAGGTGGAGCTTAACTGGGTGGCGACTCTATCTTAAAATACGGGATTCCAAGTCTCGTATCCCTTAACATGTAAATTGGACTTAAATTCAACTTCAACATCGATTTTATCTATCTTTTTATCACGCTAAAATAAGGATTCGCCCTTAGCATGCTTCACAGTGCTCGTTATTTTCCACCCTCCCGTGCTACGCATCTCACGCGGTCCTCGTAGGTGGGAAAAAGGCCGTCCGCTCACAACTAGCTCTGGTACCACTTTATTGGAGAATAGTAGAGGAATTATGGAATATTGATAGAACAAACAACACTCTTAATTCATAATAATTGCTCTCACTCACCCTTTAAATGGAACTCACTTTTTATCTAATAGAAGAAATCATTGATATTTTTTTTTGGATGATTACAAATAACAAATCAAAGTACTATTTATAAGCTTCTATCTAAATGAAACAAAGGTAATACATTTATTATTTCTTTGAGTGGGAAGGATGAAACTTGGAGTGGAAAGCAAGACTTATTCTTGGAGTGAGGAGGAAACATATTCGTGGAGTGGAGATCTAATAAAACTCATTAAGTTTAATCTTTTTAATTATTTCAACCGACACTTGTTTCAGTTTCCAATATTTTTGATTGAACCGACCAGTCCGATTTTAATGTCTTTGGTATATACGCTCATATTAACAATATAAACACTAATTAAAGTCAAGGCCCAATCTAGAGAAAAGTTAAAATAGAGAAAAAGTTAGAAGAATTGGGAAAAATTTATTTTTAGAAATGTATAATGAATTTTAGTCATTCAAAATGAAATAGATGATTAGGTTATGTTAAAATATTCTTGAAAGTTATTTTTCAATTGTTGAAAATCCTTATGTAGAATAGGAATCCTCGGACTTATATCTCTCTATTCATCTTCTTTCTTCGTGTTGCAACACTTTCTCTTTCGTGACAAAGTTGTGATGGCTTACACTTTTTCTTTCTCTTATTACGTACTTCAAGATCAATTTTAACTTTTTATTCCAAGAACAGAAACATAAATGTAAAATGTTAAAAATTGCAAGGCAAAAGCGACACATGAAATACAAGTAAAATGATGAACATGGTTACACGAAGGCAACAATCTACACAAATCTCCATCTTCGAATTCATCCAAGCAAATTGCACATTCAGTTGACGATGAGTATTGCACCAATCTCTCATAATCTATAGCTGGATTAATATTCCTTAATAAAATTGTTTCTTCAGCTATACTAATAGCATGGCTTTGGTTTTTATTAATGTTGTCACTGTAATTTCCGGTTTGCCTCCACCCAAATAATTGATAGATGAAAAGAACAAGTACCGAAACCAAAACACAGACTAGAAGAAATGTTAATGAGACTATAATCAAGCTTTGCAGGGATCTGAAAAGATCCATAGATATTTAAGATTATTTTATAATTGATTAGTTAATTTTTTGGTGTTTATATTGAAGAGAGCTATATGAAGAAGTTTTTGTGGTTACGGAGAAATTAATTAATGTCAACTAACAGTATAATTTTTGTTACCGAGTTAATCTGGTACGTAGACCTGGCCATTAGCCCATTAACCGATAAGCCCGCCCGTTCGGTTTGGATAAATAAAATAGAGTATAGATCAAATTCGGCTTGAATTAAAATAGTCTGATCAATAAATGAGGTGGACTTGGTTTTAACATAACTGCCCCGGCCTAATGCATTACAATTAAAGCGTATAGATATATGTTTTTTATTTGAAGAAGCAGATATGTTTATTTTTGTTTTTTTGGTAATTAAGATATGTTTATTCATAATATACAGATGTCAATCACCAATGTTAGAAAATTGTGTACTGATTAAATTTTGCTAATTATTTGAAAGTCTAAGAATAATAAATTCCTTTTTCATTGAAAACAAAAAGGTGTGGTTGGAAATTGAAATTTAAGGAGGAGATTAATACTTCTTTCATTTTTTTATTTATCTTTTAATATATTTCATACTTTTTAATTAATTAATTAATTAAATTAAAAAAATATTATTTTACCCTCTAATTAATATTTAGGTTTTCACTCTATTGTAATTAATGATAACGGGATAAATGAGGGTATAATTAAAAAAATAATCTAAAAAGTGCCTAGATATTTAAAAATGACAAGTTAAATTTTTTTTTTTAAAAATAGCTAGAATGGCTATTTTAAAAAGATGAAGAGAGTAGAATTTTGAATAAATATTTAAATGATAAATGAAACGTTTACGGTTTTTAATGACACAATTAATAATGATAAATAATAAAATTTAAATTTTTATTAAAACAATATTTATTTTGTAAGCCCGTGGGCCGAACTTACTATTATTTTTTAAAAGGTGGACTAAACTTGAGCTATTAATTTTTTAGTCTGATCCGTTGAGTCTGGTCCGGTTCGGTCCGACCAATGCCTAGGTCCACTAGTACGTAAGTAATTGGATAGTTTTAGTGGCTCCTTGGATTACAATTTCTTTAGTTTTAACTTTGCTAGTTTGCTAATTGGATATTTTGCTTGCTTTATATTTTTTTTAAGTGTAAACTATCACAATTTAAAACTGATTCTTTTAATTCTCCAATTTTAGGTGTTTATAAGTTGTTCATTTAAAAGGAAGTAATGTGACGAAATAAAAAAAAAAAATAACAACTTTCATGTAAATATTTAGTTTTTGCACCAGCCTAGGTTTGGATAAGATTTGTCATAAATCATTTTCAATTAAAAAAATGTTAAAATGAGGATTATTGAAAATAGCCTCTTTATAATTATAAAAATAAAATTACGTACATTTGATTATCTTTATCCCGCTTGCATGAAAGTTTTATTAGGCATTAGAATAATATTATTATTGTTGAGTAGCAAATAAATTTTACTCTATATTTGTTTTTAGACGAAAGTACATCGTATGTTATATGTATAAAAAATCATAACAGTTTTGTCGTAGATACATGTATTTACAACTTTATAACATCATTTGGGTTTATTGTCAAATATTATTTTATATGTTTCATTTTTTTAAAAATTTTGCACAAATTATGTTTACAAAAAATCTCATTCCTACCCACTCAAATTTTTGATATATAGAGTCATAAATTCAGTATCAACCAACAAATTAAATGTAAAGTAAATGTCAGTTAATGATAGTTAATTGAATTATTTACAAAATTATTTATAAAATAATAATTTGATAAATGTTTTTGTTATTTTTTATTCCAGCTGTGCAAATAATTTGAACTTCTTGTACACTTTTAAATTATTATTTTTTTCTTGTTGAAGAACAACTTTGTAAAGTTTATAAAATGCATCAAAATTCTTGGCTACATTGTTTTTTTGCTTGTATATATTTTTTTTTCTGAAATCTAATAAATATAAATTTTTAAAACGTGTAAAACAAACATAATTAATGTAGCTAATGGTTTATATTTATTCATTAAAAGTGTTTCTTAATTTTTTTTGGGTGTCAGTTTTTTTTCACTTATAAACTTGAAAAGTATACTGAGAAAGAGATTCACACGTTTATTTTGAAATATTATATTAAAAGGATAATCATGTCAAAAGTAAATAATTATCGAAAGCTTTCTCTTAAAAGTCTCTAAAAATTATATTCTCGTGAAAAAATGTTTTTTCTCCCATAAACACTAAAAATTTTAGGTTTATATAAAAAAAAATATCAACCACAATAGTAACTTATTTTTGGAGCTAAAAGCTTTTCCAAAAAGCTAAATACCTCATAATTTTAAAAAATTTATGGTAGCGTTTCTTTATATTTAAAGTTCGTTTTCGATGAATAAAATCTATTATCCCAGTATTATCAAAATCTTACAGTATGATTGATTCGATTAATTTTATTGTGAATTAGTTATAGTTACGGTAAGATTTAATTTTAAAATGATTTTAAGAAGAAAAAAAATGGAAAAAAAATCGCTAAATCAACAAATCGGTTCAAACTCAATTTTTCAAAAAGCCCCCTGATAACATGCAGTGGCGTTGTTAAAGATTTAAAAGTATTACAATAACTACTAAAAACCCTAAATAATATATATTCTTTTCCAAAATACCTCTGCATCAGCAGAAGCGATGCTAAAGATCCATAAAAGGTTGCAATAGCTATTGAAAAACCTAAATAATATATTCTTTTTAAAATAAAAAATCGGTAAAATCACTAATTATACCGATAATACTGGTAATACCGTGTACCATTTACTTCATCGATGGATTTGGATTCTCTAAAGTTGAAATTCTCTATGGTTATACATTTCAGTCAATCTCAACTATTTACAGTGTTTTAATGGTTGAGATTTGATTACAATGTGGACCCTACAAAACACTAAAATGAAATCTCAACCATTAAAACTCAATAAGTGGTTGAGATTGACTGAAATGTACAACTTTGTCATTCCTTAACTTTAGAGAATCCTAATACACCATTTATTATTTGACATGTATTGTATCATATTTGTAGGAAAGAAAAACTAAAAAGTAGAGAAACAAAGAAAAAAAAGAATAAAATAATAATAAAAACAGACATGTGTCAATAAATGAATAGAGAACATACGAGGAAACACTAATTTGGAGACAACGCATTTTTTCCGAGTTTCGAAGTGTTTGTTGAAGCTCATATAGTCATAAACAAGACGTTGTTGTTGGATTAGAGATTCAATAAATTTTGCATCCATCCGTATCCTTTAATCCAAATTCATTTTGTAGGATCCAAATTCTTTTATTTTCAAATACATTGGATTTGAATTGGATTTGGATCCAATAAAAATGGATTTGGATTTGGATTTGGATTTGGTATCCACTTGGACTTAAATTTAGTTTATCTATACAAAATCTAATTACTTTGCGTAATCTATTTTGGTTCATCTATATCACATTTATTTTCTTTATTTTCCATAATTTTTTGGGACTTTTCAATTTTTTATGAAATCGGTCCCTGAAATGTATTTTCCAATTTTCTAGCCCTTCCAATAATATTTTCTAAAAATTTCTTGCACTACATTTATTTTCTTTACTATCCGGATTTTCCATAATTTTTTGGGAGTTTTCGATTTTTTAGGAAACCGGTCCCTGAAACGTATTTTTACATTTTCGAGCCCTTCCAAAAATATTTTTTGAAAATTTCTTGCACCACATTTATTTTCTCTATTTACCGGATTTTCCATAATTTTTTGGGATTTTTTTGATTTTTTACGAAACTGGTTCCTAAAACGTATTTTCAAATTTCCGAGCCCTACCAAAAATATTTTTTGAAAATTTCTTTCACCGCATTTATTTTCTCTATTTTCCGGATTTTCCAAAATTTTTTGGAATTTTTTCAATTTTTCACGAAACTGGTCCCTGAAACGTATTTTCACATTTTCAGGCCATTTCAAAAACATTTTCGGAAAATTTCTTGCACCACATTTATTTTCTTTATTTTCCGGATTTTTCATAATTTTTTTGGGATTTTTTTATTTTTTACGAAACCGGTCTCTGAAACGTATTTTCACATTTCCAAGCAATTCCAAAAATATTTTTTGAAAATTTCTTGCACCATATTTATTTTCTTTATTTTTCGGATTTTCAATAATTTTTTTGGATTTTTCAATTTTTTACAAAACCGGTTCCTGAAATGTATTGTCACATTTACGAGCCATTTCATAAACATTTTCTGAAATTTTCTTGCACCACATATATTTTCTTTATTTTCCGGATTTTCCATAATTTTTTAGGAGTTTTCAATTTTTTACGAAAATCGGGCCCCGAAACATATTTTCACATTTCCTGTCCCTTCCACAAACATTTTCTGAAAATTTCATGCACCACATTTATTTTCTTTATTTTTTGGATTTTCCATAATTTTTTGGGCTTTTTCGACTTTTTACGAAACCGGGCCCCGGAACGTATTTTCACATTTGGGATAGAACTTGGGTATATCATCACTGATTTTGTTTAAATAGAGATATTTAAACGTGAGCTAAAATTTATTATTGAATACAATAGAAATATTCAAACGTGGGCTAATCAGGAATCATTTAGGCACACAGCTTATTTGCATCATTTGAACTAAAAATTTAGAATCCATTTATAATCCATATCCTAAGATATGGATAGAGATATAAAAATTTTAAATCCAGTGGATATGGAGTGGATATAAATTTATTCATTAAAAATGGATTTTGAATGAATTTATCCATATATGCTACATATCCAATTTATTGTCATTCCTATGTTGGATACTTCACAAGCCGTTTGAGAGTTTCTTAAACCTGTGATTTAAATTACATTCCTAAATCCTAAGTTGTTATATTGTTTTATAAATCTAAATTTTTAATCAGACGGAGTAATTGATAAGGCCAGGTTTGGGCATATAAATTTTATAATATAAAATTTTGATATTATTTCATCAAAAGTAATGGAAATAACACTATCATGACATAAAGTAAAACAAAATTTAATGTTTCCATTTCGATGTCTCCATTTAAGGTGTTAAATTCTTTATTTTTTAGTTATTTCTTTTATTTTTTAGCGAGAATTTTTTTAGTTTCTCACTCTTTAAAATGACCAAATTTGTTGTAAATAATACAAGGACATTGAAATGAGGATCAGAGATTCAAATCCACAAAAAGTGTCAATTGTCAAATATTTGCTAGTTTCCATCAACTAGTCCCATGTTTGTTGGTTTCATATAACTTGAGGCTTTCCTATGCAAAGGAATCTCATATGTTATCTAACTTGTGTGGGAATCTCATATGTTCATTTAACTTGTGTGGTCAATGCTTAGCTCGAAAGAATGAGTGTCTATATATAAGGGTTCGGACTACACTCAGGATAGTAGTTAGATTAATCTTTATTTACCTTTGAAGCATATCTACAGGGAATGCAACAGATGCGTAGATAAAATGACAAACATAGTGGTTTTACTACTTTTTAATGAGCACATTTCTGGGAATCCACCACCAAGCCTCCTCTCTTTATCAATGATGACCTTGTGGGTGTTAGTTTTCTTATACTAGTTCTTGCTTATCCTTTGCTTACTCTTCTTATATAAAATCCTTTTTCAAAATTATCTACCTGATTATGTATTAGTTGATATGCAATCTATTTTTTAGTTTTTTTTAAAATATTATAGATTTTTAAAGAGGCTAAGTATTGAACTTAGGACCTCCCATCACCATATTGAGTGGTGTACTAATGTATTATACAATTGTATGTTTGTTTTGAAATAGTTGAGTACTAATGTATTACACATGAGTTTCTCTATTTTTTTCTACTATTGTTTTTCTGACTATTTTCCCATATTTCAACGTCCTCTCTCATTTATTTTACTTTTTAATATAATATTATTTTAAATTACTAAAATTTTCAAAATATAACCTTTCATCTTTTTGTTTTTAAAATAAGTAATTTTATTCTACATGTTTGTTTCTTTGGTTAAGGTTATTAACGAGTCTTATGGTATCGAATAATGCATTCTCTTACACATTCTTATAAATATTTCGAAAAAAAAATTTGTTCCCTGTATTCATACTCATCAAGGATCTAAATTTTTTTTCTCATTCTGATTCCCCAACGATAGATTAAGATTAAGAATAAATAACATGTAAATTTTAAAAGTTCTCACTTCCATATAACAACAACAATAATTGTGTGCTCTACCAACCTCAGATGTGGGATCGAACATACCTCTTGTTGGTATTTTAGTGTAATTGGATCAACTAGTTTATCAATGCAGTCGTAATATTTCATCGAACAAGTTAGGAGAGTGCGGAGTGCACGCTTGTTCGGGTTCTATTACGATACTTAGCTTACGAGGGTCCGGGAGCTACCTCTAGCAACACTTATGTTATGAACTGTTGCAGCTGCTCGAATGGACATATCTTTTCGCAACACTTCTATTCTGAAGAGTTGCGATTGTTCGTATCAGGTCTATAAAACATGGCATTGGCAACACTTACAGAAAGAACTTTTTGCAACGATTTCTGCAATTTTTGGTTTGCTTTTCTTCACAAAAAAATTCATTCTAAGTTTTTGTAATTTCTGATTTTATCCGATTGATCTATTTGGTAGAACCGTCAAATAAGATTCAATCTGAAAGTGTTCGTCACGACTTCAGTAGTATCCATGCATCATTTTATCAGATTTCTTCAACAAGGATTGAGAGATGTTTTTTACAGATACTCAAGGCTTCATTCTACCGGAATCCTCCAACAAAGATTGAATCTTATTTGTCTCTTGTAAGCCTGAGGTTTTCACCGAAAAGGTACGAATACGATCTGTTCTCTTGCGATGATTGTTTGTGTCTCTAATTTTGATTTCTCGATTTTTCGAAAAACTTCCAGATTTTGCCCCTGTTTTATTTTCATGTTTTCTCTTGTTATATAAATCTGATTTGAACGATTCTTGATTCTATTGATATCTAAAGAATCTAAGAAATATATGTTCAGAAGAAAACTTATTTAATTTCGTTTGTTTTCAATGTGAAATTTTCATTTGAAGTTGAGTCGTGAAATCTGTTTTTGAAAAATCTCAGCTCTGCACACTGTTTAGTGTTTTGATCATAACTTTGGTTATACAATTTGGATTTCTGTGATTCTAGTGGATTTGGAAAGATGAGACATGTCGCTAATTATGTTTAGAATAAAAATTTTCGATTTGATGATTTTTTTTATGGAGAAAAATGCAGGGAAAGTCAGGTCATGAAATCTGAAAAATTCTGAAAAACATGAATGTTGATTTAATTGTGTTTTAATTAAAGTTTGATGCTTTAAAATTTAGTATTTGAATTTCTTAATTATTGAAGTTATGTTGAATTATGTTTGATGGCCATTTTTGTTTTTGGTTGTTCATGGCGGTATAAACGTTCTTTTTCTCGAAAAAAAATCTTGATTCTTAAGTCATTTTGTGTAAACGACTTGTTTAGGTTAATTTTTTTTTGTAAAAATAACAGCGCCATTGGACTCAGGATGTCGAAAAACCTAAAAAGGGGTTTTGTCGGTGGCTGGAATTGATTTTGAAATGATTTAAAATCTGCATTCGTTTTTCTGCACTTTGCAAGGGATTCTGAATCCGTTGCAAAATTCAGTGCAGAATGAAAAGTTGCGACGGTTCATTTGCAACAACTGTTTTTCGCGGTAGTTCATGGTTTATTGTGACGGTTTGTGAGGGATTCTAATTCCTTCAGAGATTCCGTCATAAAAGGAAAAGTCAATGGACGGTTTATTTTGACAGTTTCTGAATGCGAAGGTTAGGTTGTTTATGAGGGATTCTGCGTCCGTCAGAAATTCCGTCACAAAATGAAAAGTTAGGACGGTTAGTTTTTATGAGAACCGTTTGTGGCGGTTCATGATCTGTGGTGATGCTTCGTGTAGCAGTTTTGGCGACGCTTTTGTGATCTATTACGACGCTATTAGAAGTGTTGCCAGAAATAAAGCTACTGGTTGATATGGTAACGATTTTCAGAGCGTTGCCAGAATATTTTTTCTAAGTCGCAAGAAAGAATGTAAGTGAAGCAATTTTGGCAACACTTCAGTGAAATTAGGCTTTGCCAAAAACTTATCCTTATCCAAATTTAACTGTCATCTAATGTGGCATTGGCTTAACTTTTAGGGTTGACATGTCAATGGTTGACTGACACATGTCAGTCAAAAGTCAAAGTTGACCGGTCAACATAATGCCACATGGCGCGTTTCTAATGGCTTCCTTCGGTTTTTGAAGGTTAGTCGGATACAAGTTATTTTTCTTATGAGTAGGATAGTTCTTCCACAAGTGGATGAGTGTTTTTTCTTGGGGGAGGTGCTACTTCTTGGGTGTCTAAGAAACAAACTTGTATGAGTGATTCGACAATGGAATCTGAGTTTGTAAAAACTGAGCATAATTTAGCCGATCATATAACCAAATGGTTAACGAAAGATCTTGTGTAAAAGTCGGTTATGGGATGAAATTAAAGTCCATCTGAAATCTCTCATGTTAAGATACCCAATTCCCACCTAATATGACGTTAGGTGCTGAATTCAATGAGGAAAGCTTAACATCTAGAGATTGGAACACACTGATTAAAATATCCCAAGGTGTGTGTTCAAACCTGTAAGTAAAGGAGGTTGAAGTTTAACTTCTTAATAGCCTTTTTGAAAAATTGCATAAGCAGGTGCAAGAGTAAAAAGGCTACCTAGATAAGCATGAAGTTTAGTCGCTTCAAGAAGCTTGGACTTGGCTTTGATATGCTTATGAAGGATAAGGACACAAGGCTAGTAAAAGATAGTGTCATGTAAGATCATGTTAGAATGTTGACTTATGTGTATATTATCTTCAAGTATTCAAGATGGATAGCCAAGGTTCAATCCATAGTGACACCTTTGGTATTCGAATATTTAGAATGTGTAATATACTAAGATGAAATTCAATCATCACGATATTTCATTTATGCATAAGTTTGTTATTTATTGTGATTTTGTTTAGTTAATCATGGATTACACTAAAATGGGCGAGGATTGTTGGTATTTTAGTGTAATTGGATCAACTAGTTGACCAATGCAGTCGTAATATTTCATCGAACAAGTTAGGAGAGTGCGGAGTGCACGCTTGTTCGAGTTCTATTACGATACTTAGCTTACGAGGGTCCGGGAGCTACCTCTAGCAACACTTCTATTGTGAACTATTGCAGCTACTCGAATGGACATGTCTTTTTGCAACACTTCTGTTATGAAGAGTTGCGACTGTTTGTATCAGGTCTATTAAACATGGCATTGGCAACACTTACAGAAAGAGTTTTTTGCAACGATTTTTGCAATTTTTGGTTCGCTTTTCTTCACAACAAAATTCATTCTAAGTTCTTGTCGTTTCTGATTTTATCCGATTGATCTATTTGGTAGAACCGCCAAATAAGATTCAATCTGAAAGTGTTCGTCACGACTTCAGACGTATCCATGCGTCATTTTATCAGATTTCTTCAACAAGGATTGAGAGACATTTTTTACAGATATTCAAGGCTTCATTCTACCAGAATCCCCCAACACCTCTAAATGCCACAAATTCAATCTTACCACTCTAGTGTATTCTCTTTTTTTATGAATATAGGATTGGATTAATTCAACCAACGAGCAATAAAAGGCGGTGGATGGTCTAACCATGCCTTTGAAAGATTATTCTAAGTACCTGCCCGAGCTAATTTATGAGCTGCAACATTAGCATTCCTAGCAACTAGAGAAAATAAGCTAGAACTAAAAGCAGTAGATAATAGTTTACAGTTCGAAATAAAAAAGACATGAAATAGGAGGAGCCATCCTCATCTTCAAGCAATGCACGATAAAGGGTGCTCCTATCCACTTCAATCACAACATGGGTATAGCCTACAACTTTTAGCCAAGTTAGAGCCTCCCAAACTGATAAAGTTTTTGCCTCTAAAACAGAAATATAAGATGGTAAAGAATCCACTTTCGCTGCCCCAAACAAGCTCCCTCAATTACGTACCACTAACCCAAAGCAAATTCTTTCCCCGCCATTGAAATATGATATATCAGAATTGCATTTGATGTAAGGTAAATGAGGAGGTTTCCAAACCAACGAAGCTTAACGTAAGCTAGAATTTTGATCTGTCATGAGCCTCGCATGTTCTGGTTGTGATGAAGGCATACTTCTCAACTGATGTGTTGTAATTTCAGGCTGAATACCCGATGTCGGCTTTAATCCAGGAATTGCATCCCTCCACTAGCGGAATAATGCTTGAACTAAATGCCAAGATGAAACTAGTTGAGTGAATATTCTTTGTCAAACCACTTTGTTTCGAGCTGTCCAAATGGACCATATAATGAAAATCACCTGTTGCAAGAAGTCATTTGGTTTACATTATAACCAAGAAGACAAGATACTCTCAATTTAAGCTGATGGTGGAATATGCACCAAGAAGTTTGTTGCTCGCCAAACTTGAATAGCGAAATTGCAATGAAGCAAAAGATGAGATTCTTCTTCCCTTTCCAAACAACAAAGTGGACAATAACCATTATCAAGACTATGTCTCCTAACTAGATTCATCCATACGGGGCAAAATATTTGAAACAATTCGCCAACAAAAATTTCTAATTTTAGAAGGGAGCTTAAGATGCCATAGTCGATTCCATGGGAAGGAATATGTAGGAAATTGCGATTGATGGGGCAATAGAAAGTGTCTGATAGGCACTTTTAACCGAAAAACAACCCGAGACTTCATAAGGCCAGTACACCCTATCCTCACTTGGATACATAGGAAGAACCGTAGCCGTAATCAACCTAAAATCATTGTCATCAAATAAAGATCGAATTTTAGCAAAATTCCACTCCCCATCTCTAATCAACCAAGAAACCCTAGTATGACCTCCAACGAACTCCTATATAATTGCAGATGACAGTCCGAACTAAATATTTCAAACTTATTATTGAGGACTTTAGCGGAAAAATTTCAATCTTCATTACAAGTATATATACTCTTTAATTTATCGCAAGTCCAATTGAATTTTTTCTAGGCAAAATTATGCCCCACCGGAGTTGGAGTTTCTGGCTCCGCCACTGACCGCAGTATGCCAAAAGCCATATTGTGAGTCTAAATTCCGTTGATTATGCATGTGATCGACGGTGAAAAGTAGTGTTATCGAGATACATCGACATCGCAACATCGATAGAAATCGACCTTTCTAAAAAAATCCTAGAAATGTATTGGCAGGGATGGGTGGATAAAACTAAATCATGTCGACCATGCAAGATACCGGAAAAGTAGCAATATCGAGATTCGTTAATAACCCGTGTGTCGGAAAACCATATTGTTAGTTAAAATCCGATGATCATATGCATGATGGCAAAAGATAGTCTTATCGAAATCCATTAACTTCCTAACATCAATAAAATTCTGCCCTTCTAAAAGTCCTAGAAATCACAAAGATATTTAGGAATATGAAAAGAAACATATTTTTTATTAAAAAATAATCATTAAAAAAACTATGAAATCCTATTACATCAATAGGCAAATTATTAAAAATGAAATAAAAACTCATAAATAACAAAAAAAAAAAAACCCTGTACTAGATTTTCTAAATAGCTAATTGAAACTTTATTATGAAATTAAATAAAACTATCCTAATTAAAGTAAATATCTAAATTTCTAAATAGATAATCCTAAATAGTTAACATCATTATAAAAATAAATACATTCTAAATTTAATTAATTTTAATTATGGTAAATATTAATTTACCATAACAAGAAACTATTTGCAAAATGAATTATTGGACAGGATGAATTGAGCTATGCATAGGGTCTATTATCACTGATATTGCGATCTCAATAGATTTTAATGACACAATTTTTCAGCTTTTCTTTATCATGTATATGATCAACAGATTTTAATATCGGAATACAATTTTTTATTATACTGCGGTATCAACGAACCTCGATGTTACTACTTTTTGATATCCTGCATAATATATAAACTCTAATGAAGCGTTCCTTCATTTCTATATAGTCATAATTTTTCAATTATTTGTACACCATCCTTTCGTTGCAATTATAAAGTTCTTTTTATAATTGTATACCTATAGCCATTATTGTCCAATAGTGTGTATTATTTTTATGACTAATAATTAATATCATTCAACCGTGTAAAGGGCACGTCTGTGTGAATATTATACCAGATAAGAGGTGTGGCCGAGCTAGCAGCCTAGAATTGTGCTCATAATAACTCGGCTAAGGTGCTAAGCAATTACTAAAATAGTGAAAGCCATGGGAGTAATTCGTTTCCAACCTTCAACTCATCACATCCTCTATATTAAAATTCACTTGAAAAAGAAAAATAAAAATGTAACAAGTGTAAAAAAATAGGGAAAATTTTACATGACATGCTCCTTTACTTAATTGATAACATTAGTCTCATTAACTATAAATTGTGACAAATATCATTAATCAGTATTCAGGAGCAAGATATTTAAAATATAGGGAATTTTTATAATGGATCGGATCATTTGATTCCTTCTCCTCGCATAACTGACTCGTATTCCAAAAACTACTTAATACTATTACTTTCTATTATTATATTCATTTCTGGGGCACATATCATTCATGTCGGGAGAAGACCGAAGGACGGTCCATTATATAATTTCCCCAAAATACAGAATTCATATAAAAAAATCCCAAAAATAGACAAAAAAAAAAAGAAACACAAAATTTGGAGGTGTGTTTCATAACGAAAAACAATTTGGTGTAGTGCGGAATCCAGGCACACGGTAGTTCTGATAAAATTAAAAACTTATCCTCTTATTTCGGCCATTTTTAAAAAGATGATCATAAATTTAATTTTTTTGAAACGAAGATTGTGATTTTAAAAGTTAGCAAATAAATGATAAAAAAGATCGTCAATATGAAAATATGTCACGAAAAAGGGTATCTTGTCCATTTTGAACCGAAATTTTGCAGGTTAAGTAATAAAAATACAATACACCTTATTAATAAATGTTGAAATTTTTTCACAAGTTTAAGTATATTTTTTTAATTAACAGACAATAATAATTTTAAAAATCAAAATAAAAAAATCCCTCTTTTGAAAAATGAAAAGTCCATATAATTTATAAATAATATGTTTAAGTTATAAGAATTAAATTAATTTAAATATCATTTATTACATTAAAAAATAAACTTTTTGTAAATATTTTATTTTATTTATTATCTTTTAAAACCATGAAAACAAAAATTTTATAAACTGACCAAAATCATAAAGGTATTTTTTTAATTTTACCCTTTTTCTTTCCAAAATCCAACCCATTAAAAGATCCCTCTTTGTATCCTCCAATTTATTTAAAGCTCTCTCCTTTGCTTCCATTTCCCCCAAAACATAACATAAAGGGTCCTTTCAATTCAGTGGCTTTTCTCCCCTCACTCTGGTAAACCAACTACCCACTCTCATTTTCCCCAAATGTTCTTTGAATCTGTTTTCTTGGATCTTTATCTGAGTTTATTTCTTCCAGATTTACACAAAATTGTTCGGACCTCGGAACTGTTTGATCAATTCGTTTCTGCTCCAGCTAATATCAGCAAAGCTACCAGTAAGTTCCTTTTCCAATCTATTTCAAATTTAACATTTCTCAGTACCGGTTTAAGTATTGAGTTTCCAAAATCACTCTGCTTTTATGCATCACTCTGCCTACTAGTATGTGATTTTGTTCATTTTTTCTATTCAATGGGTTTAATTTCTTAGTCATAAGGGATGCCAATGCTAGTTTGACTTATGACTAGTGCCTGATTGATTGCTAGCTTTAAGTGCCAACAGTTTAGGATTTCTAGCCCAAACAGGTTATCTTGAATTCGCATTTCTATGTTAGAGAACAAAGATCAAGATTGCTTTTCTAAAAAGCTCCATTTTTAAGTTTTTCTAAGTTGTTATCTCGAAAAGTTCTAGAAATCAAGAGTAAAAAATTTTTTACTCCCTCCATCTATAAAGTATTATCCATTTAACCAAATCATCAAACCAATGACAAATTTATTACTAAATTCTAAACTGTAGGCAAAATGATTAATTTATCCTTTCTACATTTATACTAAATTCTCTTTCTTCTTAATTCCTCACTTGTAACAGAACATAATCTCTCTCCTAATTAATACAAGGGCAAATTAGAGAAAAAATTATACAAAAATGCACTGATAATCTAAATTGACAACTAAAAAGAGAACTAATAAAATGACTAAATAGACAATATTCCTAGATGGAGGGAGTGTTAATTAAAATTAGGAGTTAAAATCTTGTCTTATGTCAAAATATGTTGCTCTATTAAAAGTTTTTAAGAGGAACTCTTTGTTAGGGTTGAAAGTGGGGCTTATCAGGGCGGGGAACTCATTCCCCATCCCCATCCCCATTAAAGATTAAGGGAAAATTTTTTCCCCATTATACTGTCGGGGATTCCCCAATTCCCCACCAAATAAAAAATTATGCAAATTCTTTTCGTCAAAGTAACACGTAACTAAAAGTATTTTATATCAATACATACAAAAATAATACAAGACATATAATTTATGAAGATAATTATATAAACTAAAAATAAAATAATATAATTAATATCAATTTAATTCTAATATTTATTTGATAACTAATAAATAATTAAATGGTGTTGAGCATTATTTCATTTGAATATAACGTTACTTTTTAATATTAATATATAGAAATTAACGATAATAAGTATTATGTTATATATTTTACAATAAATTGTTTATACATATTCAAGAAATTTTGTAAAGTTAAATGTTAACCCTTATTATAGATTAATAATTAATTTTTCTTATCGGATTCAGAAAATTATTGGGTTGGGGAATGATGTCCTCATCCCCATTAAGGATTCGCACATCAAAAAATCGTCATCCCCACCCCGTGGGTATTCTTCTCGGGGATTCCCCGTCCCCACTGGGAGGATCCCCATTGGATTCGGGGAATCCCGGCCCCACTTTCAACCCTACTATTCGTGACAACAGCTCTGACAGTAATCCCAAACATACCCTTAAACTATATTTTTTCTTAATTTGAAAGCTTGAAATTGTAAGCCGAACCTACATTGCAGATGGGGGATGTGGCAAAGGATTTAATGGCAGGGACTATTGGAGGTGCATCACAATTGATATGTGGGCATCCCTTTGATACGATCAAGGTGAAGCTCCAGAGCCAGCCAGCTCCAGTAGCAGGCCAGCCTCCCAAGTTTGCGGGTGCTATGGATGCTGTCAGGCAGACTATCTCTACGGAAGGCTTGAGAGGTTTGTACAAAGGAATGGGGGCTCCACTTGCCACCGTGGGTGCCTTCAATGCTGTTCTCTTTACAGTGAGAGGGCAGATGGAAGGATTGCTGAGATCTCAACCTGGTGTTCCACTTACGGTCGGCCAGCAGTCTGTGTGTGGCTCTGTCGCTGGACTTGCTGTTTCTATTCTTGCTTGCCCTACTGAATTGATCAAATGCAGGTTCGGAACTAAAAGATGCCGTTATTTTTTGAAAAAAAAAAATTGAGGAATTGATGTTACATTATTAAAAATAAAGAAACTCAAGTTCAGTTTGGGCCTAGACATTCGCCACAATGTAGTTGCCTAACTTGATTAAGTGTGTTCTTGGCCATATAGTGGATTGCCCCATGACTTTTCAACTGACCTTCTTGTTCTTTAAACTTGCAAAAGTACATCGGTTTGATACATGAACGCCACATGTCGCTTTTGATTGGTTTGACTTTTCAAAGATGTCATTCTTTCGATAATCTCTCCAACTAGTACCTAACACGTGGCGATGAGGCAAACTAATGCACTTTTTCAAGTTTAGGAAGTAACGAGGTGCATACGGGGCAGTCGGCTATTTGGGCCAAGTCTGAAGAGGCTAGCAATGAGTTTGACATTTTTTTAATGTTGTGATAGGTTGCAAGCACAAAGTGCATTAGCAAGTTCAGGTGCCGAAGCTGTGGCAGTGAAGTACGTCGGTCCAATGGATGTGGCAAGACATGTTCTAAAATCAGAAGGCGGTATAAGGGGTCTATTCAAGGGTATGGTCCCAACTATGGGACGCGAAATTCCAGGGAACGCGGTCGTGTTCGGAGTTTACGAATTAGTGAAGCAATCGATGGCAGGAGGGGCAGATACTTCTGAGTTGGGGAGGGGGTCTTTAATGTTGGCCGGGGGGCTGGCAGGAGGATCATTTTGGGCCTTGGTATACCCTACTGATGTAGTAAAGAGTGTACTTCAGGTTGATGATTATAGAAATCCTAAGTTCAAAGGTTCGATTGATGCGTTTAAGAAGTTACTAGCCTCAGAAGGTGTGAAAGGGTTGTACAAAGGTTTTGGTCCAGCCATGGCTCGAAGTGTTCCGTCTAATGCAGCATGCTTCCTGGCTTATGAAGTCACTAGATCCAGTTTGGGTTAATCGGTTTTCTGTGCCATTGGTTACCTTTTCTCTAATCTCATTGTTTAAAGTAAAATTCTTCAAGTGGTTGTTCAGGGACATGACATATTGATAACAGTTTATTTACGAATAAAAGAAAGAAAAAAACAGGGGTTTTCTTCCAAATTTCAGTAATTTTCATATTGGTTATATAAGTAAAACTAACATAATTTGGATTTTGTTGTACGTAAACATCATGACTCGTTTTAACAAATCCTAATTAAAAATAATTTAGTTAATTAGCAGTAAATAAATATTGTTACAAAGATGAATTGGTTTGGAAGGAAAACAAGACTTGTCAAAATTAGGGGTGTTACTAGAAGAGTTTGAGTTCGGCTCTATAAAGCTTAACTCGAGTTCGAGACCAACTCGAGATATTTACAAGTAAAGCCAAGCTTTCTAAAGTTAGGCTCGAAAGCTCGTATACATGTTTGTATTATTTTTTTACTTAATGTACAGTATCACTAATTTTTTAATAAATATTGTTATTTTTTTTGAAAAATAATATACATTGTTATATAACTTGTTTTACTATTGATTTAGTTTATTAGCTCTATATAGGACCAAATGTGTATTCCAACATGTTTTCTTATTCATACTTTAGTTTAATTTTTTGGTTATATATTTGAATTTTTATTTGACAAAATGTTGTATTTGAAAAATAAGAGTCAATAATTTAACCCGAGTAAATGAGGTTGTTTAGGCTCGCAAACTCGCGAGCTCGAGTCAAACTAAAATATTCTAAATTCGATGAGCTTCAAGCCGGGCCGAATCCAAGACTGTTCGGTCTTGATTCGACTCGTTAGCATTCCAAAGTCAAAATGTGCAGCAAAGAAAACTAATGATTAGAGGCAACCAATCTCATTATGTGGCACCTAGAGAGGCTTACTTCAAGGTTGCATTTAGCCATTAAATTTTAATTTAGATATAATATAAAATGAAATGCATAAAATTGATATTGTAATTATAAAAATAAATATAAACAATACATAATAAAAACATTAACAGTGTTAGAAAAAAGCAATACAAACAAACTACAGAAATAATTTCAAACTAGAACGACAAAAGACATGGAATTAAATAACAAACATAGATATTAAATAATAAGATAGGTAATTATAACTTGCTAAGTTTCGTTTCCATAAAACATATTTCAATTTTGTATAATTATATATTAATTATATAATTATACAATGATGACATCTTACGAAATATGATTTATTAAATATTAATAAAAAATGTTAAAATTATCCAATTCACCAATAAATGGATTAAATGGATCAAAAATTCAATCTAATTTAAATAATTAAATTTAATTAAAAAATTAAATAAATCTAAAGAATTAATAACAAATATAAGGAAATTGGAGGTTTTAATTGTAATTTAATTCTCTAAAGGGCAAAATAGTAATTTATCTAATTTCATCCCTGTAAATATAGAAATGAACGCGTGGTTTAAATAATGAAAATTAGTACATGTTATTTTTAATTTGAAAGTTGAATTGAATTGAATTAAAGTTGATTGAGTTAAATTAAATTGAATTTATTTTAGTGTAAATTTATAATTACACATAGCTAAATTGAATTGCACTGCATTGAACTGAACCGAACTACACTAAACTGAATCAAACTGCACTGAACTGAACTGAACTACATTAAATTATAGTCCAAAAGAACAGGGCTTTAGTTTTCATTTACCAATTCTGTAAGGATTTTCTCTCCCGGATTAACTTCTGAGACTCAATTTGTCAATCATTCTGCGTCGAATTCATATAGAAGTCGTGAACAACGACTTAATCCCAACGTACAATAAATTAGTCAGCGACTTAGTATTTTATTCGTCAAATTTACGATTCAGGGCACGTCAAAAAATACGAATCGATTCATTTCTATTTCGATTTCCGTCAAAGATTTATACCAATTTCCCTATTTTATGTATTAAAAAATCATATATATTATTTTATTTTCAACTAAAGGCCTAATATATCAAGAACCCCTTGAACTTGTCACTAAACATTTATTTGACCCCTGAACTTGCAAAACAGTTTCAAATAATCCTTAAACTTACAAAAAGTCAAACCAACCAAAATCTAACACATGGCATGGGATGAGTTCACTTTTTACAAGTTCGGGATGTTATTTAAAACTTTTTTACAAGTTCAAAAGGTTATTTAAAACTTCTGAAAGTTTACGATATAAATGAATGTTTGGAGACAAGTTTAAAGAGGTTTTCAACGTATTCAACCTTCACTAAATATTTGATCGAAGACTACTTTGCAATCCCATATATAAAGAGGTGAAGTTATTCTGAAATTGGAACTCAAATTCAACATATTAAGAATCAAAAACTTTATTAATATAATGAATTATGATCAAAATGAAATAAAATCCTTACTAATGACGAAGTGGGCATTAATTTATACTATTTAGTATATGTTCTTTTCAACTTCTAAAAGTTGAACCGTACTGAATTGAAGTTGGATGAACTGAACTGAATTGAACTGGACTGGACTTGACTGAACTGAACTGAACTGAACTTGTTTCAGTGTAAATTTATAACTACACATAGCTGAACTGAACTGGACTGAACTAAACTACAGTGGTCTGAATTGAATTGAACTGAGCTACATTACATTGTAATCCAAAAGAATATGACCTTAGTTAGCTGGTGGGAGTAAGTATGCTTAAAAACTTCAAATTGTAGCATTCTTTGATTATTTTTTAGATGTTCTTGTTTGATGAATTGATAAGTAATGAAGAAGAATCATTACCCAAACAAAAATAAGTAAGATACTAAATCAATATGGTGGAAAAAATATATCAACAGAAAAAAGCTTGTTGAATCAATGCTTCATGTCCAGGAAAAACAAAATGCTTTGTAGCTTTAGAAAGCAAGATATTTAATCAGAAAAAAAAGCATAAATTGACAATGTAACAAGTTAAAATCCTGATTAAATACTTACATAAAAATTATATATAATAATTCAGTATTTAGTGGAGTTGGAATTGATGTTATAATATAGAGGTTTTTGTTTTATACAAACTGTGTTTTTATTTGACGTGGAAAAAAATTGTTGGAAAATAAGTGTTTTTCAAGTTACTTTTAAAACAATTTTTTTTTATCTTTATCCCACCTGAGTTTTCAAATAAGTGAGTTTTTTTATTTTATATTTAGATGTTCTATATGAGCTTGTTAAGTAGGGGTGAGCAAATATCAGTTTGGTTCAAAAACCAGATCGAACCGACTCAAACTGAAACCCGAATTAGTAAAATAATAAGAACGGAAATCGAACCGAATATAGTTTGGTTCAGTGTAAACCGAACCGAATATATTTATGTTCGGATTCGATTCGGTTCAATTATAACCGAATTTCTAAAACTTTATAATTTATAAAATAATTTTTAATTTATTTTTTCATTTTGTGGTTATACGATTGAGATTTAAAGTAATTTTATCTTGATAATAGTTAAATTTAATAGTAATTAGACTTTAGAATTGATATTTATAACAATAAATATAGATATTGATACATAAATGATATTAGTTCAATTGGTATATCATGCATATACAAGGAATTATTGAATGAATTTAAATTTTAAAGTTATAAGGTTACTGTTTATTAATTATTATGTTGCACATCGTCAATATAATTAAAATATTAAATATAATATAAATATATTTTTAAAAATTTATAATTATTAATTTATTCAGGTCGGTTTGGTTTTATTTTGATTTTTGTAACAAAAATCAAAACTAAACCGAAACCCGAATTTTTTAAATATTTTAAAAATCGAAATCGAAATAAATTTGGCTCAAATCAGTTTGGCTATTTTTATTTGGTTTCGGTTTCAGTTCGGTTCTGCACACCCCTATTGCTAAGTTGTAAGAGAGATTAGGTGGACTCTCGCGCACATGAGAGATTTCTAGTCCATATGGGGGTGATGGGGACCATGCTTAGAACTATTTTATTATTTTTATTGAAAAATTTTTTTTTTCAAAAACATTTTGTGGATTTAATTGTTTACCCATAACTGATGGTTTTAATGAGAGTTAAAGCCTAACAGCTCTTTGCCTTAAATTCCAACAGCTATTTTTTGGTTTAATGTTTGTAACTCCCTTCAGTTACGATTTTAATGGCTTGTTAATCAATGATTTTCAAAAGCTATATTTTTACCTATAAAAAAACTTCGAGTTTTTCATTTCAAGTTACAGAATTTTTAAAATACTCTCTTCCTCCCTATTATTCTGGATATATACATACATATCTGATTCATATAACCAAGTTCAAATGAGCTTCAAGGAGTTGTTTAATCGTGGAATGAACTACCGCATATCTTTTAAGGACAGTGTCTTAGACGCGACTCAACTTACATTTTCTAACATTTTATTTCTGCTTCTAAAATTTCCTAGAATATCACTCAGCCAGCCCTTACTCAGCCTAAACTAGGTCAACCGAAGACATGTCAGCCATGTTCAACTCAGCCGACTCACATAAGTCAGTCCAGTTTTACTCAGCCCAATTTCAACTCAGCCCAACTTCAACTCGGCCTAATTCATATTGGTATCTCTAAATATGTTCTTTATTATTGAGCATTTCATATTGGTATCTTTTTGTTCTCGTAGTAACATGTGTTGTGCATTTTCATCACATTATTACATTTTGTTACTCATTGGTACGAATAGGAGGGAATTGCTTTGTTCAAGAGCATATGGTATCTGCAGCACCCATCCATATTTTGAATAAATGCACTTTAACTGATTGCTCCTCGTATTTAATTTGGAATTTATGAGTTATGTATCGATTAATGTTGTTGTTTCATGACAGGTTATTCTAGTCTTTTATAGTTTATACATAGATTAGTTTTGAACTGCTCTTGTTGAGTTTATCTATAGGAGTCACCTATAAATATTTTCAGTTTGGTTAGATATTGTAGAATATAGTATAAGGGTAGTTATCACTTAGTTAGAAGTCCAAATAATACAATGTAAACAAGCATACTGTAATACTTTAAGCTCACTCTACTGCTATATATAAAGCAAGAGTACAACAGAGCAAATTAATTCGATTCAATATCATTTCTCTTTCACTCATCTTCTCTCTAATTCTAGATGGTATCAGAGCATTTAGGTTAATAATCCGATCCATTTCCGCAAAATTGAGAGATTCTTTGATTCTTTTTCAATCTTTTTAAGATCCAACAATGGCCGAAACGCTAGAAAGATCAACTGAGGCGAACAACGATCGAAACGAAGAAGAAAGGAACCTTCAGCGAAATCAAAATAGGCAAAATCAACTTGAAAATGAAGCGGATTCGTGAAGCTTGCAGGGATCGGAGAATCTTGGAGCTTTCCTAGTGAGTAATCCCTTGAACGCTGAAAATTATATCGACTGGTGTAGAGCTATCAAGATTTCACTTGCTAAAAAGGAAAAACTTGATTTCGTTATTGGACCTAGCAATAAACCTGAGATAATAGATCCTAGGTATAAGAAATGGAAGAAATGTGATAGTATGGTGTTGGCGTGGTTAATCAATTTAATCTCCAAAGAACTGTCACAGTCTTTTCTTTACTGCACAAACTGAAATCCAGGCTAGGAGAAAGCAATGGTCCTCTATTATACTCGATCAAGAAACAGATTAGCTCTATTAAACAAGGAAATACGATTGTTATGCAATATTTTCTTAAAATCAAGCAACTCTGGCAAGATTTTGCCTATCTCAGGTCAATTCTGAAATGTGATTGTGGGAGAATCTTGCATCAATTAACAGACTCAATTGAAGAAGACAAGGTCTTACAATTCTTGATGGGACTCAACTACAGTTATGATTCCATACGAAGTCAAATTTTACTGTTGGACCCCCTTCCATCAGTAAAAAAGACCTACTCAATGGTTGTGAAAGTTGAAAAACAAAGAGAACTAAGCAATGACTTTGTTGAAATTGCCAATGCAATAGGGCAAGAAATGCCTATTGTCTCCTCAAATGCTAAGAAAGATGCCAAGAACAAGGGAAGAATGCTGGAAGCTCAATGGTCCACCAGATTGGATCAAATAAAAGGAGCAAAAAGAAACAAAAGGACAAAAGGGAAAGAAAAAGCGGAACAAAAGTAGGGCAAATCTGGTAAATCAACAGACACCTCTGGAATCTAAAAATGACATAGATGAAGATGTTTTTTTATGTAAAGCAATATGTCAAGAAGGAAGTTCAGAAGTATTTATAAGGGAATAAGGGAAACTATGATGCAGGATGTAGTGCCATTTATGCTGGTTTTGCAGGTAATGTCTCTGAGCTTAATGCTACTGATGTTAAAATGGACAACTGGATCACTGATTCAAGAGCCACATCCCATATGTGTGCAAAATTAGTTAGTTTTACACAGTACACATCAAAGAGATTAGGCAGACCAGTTATTTTACCAGATGGAACAATGCAATTGGTTAAGCACATAGGGATAATTTGTTTCAATGACAGATTAAGTCTAAGAAATGTTCTCCACATACCAACTTTCAAGTTTAACTTATTATCTGTAGGTCAATTGCTTAAGAAATCTGAGATTTCTATACATTTCTAACCAAGCCACTGTATTTTATAGGACCTGAAGACTAAAGAACATGTGGCAGTAGGCTTTATGGAAGGTGGATTGTACCAGTTAAACAAGAACCCTTTGATCCACGGACTCTAAGGAAGTTTGGAAATAATGTAGATATCTCTTTGATTTTGATCGTAAATGAACAAAGTGACAATATGATGTAGCATATGCACCCAGGACATGTGTCTCTGGAAAAACTATAGCACATTTCTACAATAAAGACCTATAGTGTTTTACAATCATGTGATATTTGTCCATTATCTAAACAGCATAGAATTTTTTTCCCAAATAGCAGTACTACAAAGAAAAGGGCATTAGCACTTTTACAAATGGATGTCCAGGGTTAGTATTACAAGAAGTCTATGTTAGGTGCCAGGTATATATTGACAGTTGTTGATGATTACTCTAGAGTACTATAGACTGTCTTGCTGCAATCAAAAGAGCAGGTCCCAAATGCAATACAACAATTGTTGAAAAGATTGGAAACACAGTTTGAGGTTGGAATTCAAAAAATAAGGATAGACAATGGCTTGGAATTCATTAATAAGACATGCTATAAACTATTCACAGAAAAGGGGATTGAGCACCAAAGAAGCTGTGCATACACACCCCAATAAAATGGGGTGATTAAGAGAAAACACAGACATCTCTTGGAAGTGGCTAGATCATTGCTTTTCCAATTTGGTTTACCAAATTTGTTTTGGGGGGAAGCAATAACTGCAGCCATAAATATCATCAATCTTTTGTCTGCAAGGGTCTTAGATTGGGACAATCCATTCAAAAGGTTGTACAAAAGGGAACAACATTACACACATCTAAAGAACTTTAGATGCAAATGTTTTTACACTAATCCTGCACCACACAAGGAGAAGTTTGCAGAAAGGGCAACTGAGGCTATTTTCATAGGTTATCCTATAGGACAAAAGGGATTTCTTGTGTTCAATACAACCATAAGGAAGGTTATTACCACTAAAGAGGTAACTTTTCATGAAAATGTTTTCCCATTTCTGGACAAAACACACAATGTCAAAATCTTTAATGAAAATGTTACCTCACCTCTACCACTGGTTGATATCAATGATCCTTTTACACCTCAAACCCATGAACTCATAGCCCAAAATCCACCTAAAACACACCCACAAAGCCAAGTCACATATCCCATTCTAACCCAAACTGCAGAAATACAAAATAATGCCCTTGAAAACCAAAACACCAGACCGAATAGACAAATTAGACCCACAAACAAAAAAACTAGAAAACCAACCAGAACCATTAAACCATCAATTTGGATGTCAAATTTTGTATACAATATAACAATTGAAAAAACAGATGATATGCCCATGCTACCACACTTCAACAAAAACCATTCAGCCTTCATAGCCAAAATAAATACAGAGACAGAACCCAGAACCTACCCGGAAGCAACTAAAAACCTAAAATGGATCATTGCTATAAACCAGGAACTGGAGGCACTCGAGAAACAACACATGGACACTCACAACAATGCCACAGGGGAAGAAAGCAATTGACTCTAAATGGGTAAATACAAGTAGAATTGGGAGGTAGAGAGGTATAAAGCAAGGCTTTTTGCAAAGGGGTACAACCAGTCTTTTGGGATAGATTACACAGAATCATTCTCACCAGTGGCCAAAACTGTCGCTGTTAAGTTATTTTTGGTAATTGTAGCAGCAAAACAATGGGAAGTCCATCAAATTGACATAAATAATGCATATTTGCATGGCTTTTTTTATGGAAGACTTACACATGAAACCACCAGAGGGATATGGCAAAGCACAAAAGGGCCAAGTCTGTAAGCTTATAAAATCCTTGTATGGGTTAAAGCAAGCTGGAAGACAATGGAATAAAGAGCTAGGAAGTAAGCTTTTATAGTTTGGTTTCAGAAAATCTGCACATGATCACTATTTATATATACTAGGATCAATCACAGATGATTTTCTCGCCATTGTCCTCTATGTGGATGACATGTTGATCATATAGAACAATGTAGAAAAGATACAGTAACTCAAGGATTTTTTGCACAAAACCTTCACAATAAAGGATATGGGGACAGCTAAATATTTCTTGGGAGTTAAAATGGCAATATCAGAAGAGGGTATGTTTCTTTCACAAATAAAGTATATCTCGGATCTGATCAAAGATGCCAAATTGGAAAAGGCAAATGAAGCCAAAACACCCCTGCCATCTGGATTCCAACCTACAGATGCAAGTCCTTTATTGACTAATCCAGATCAATATAGAAGATTGATTGGAAGATTCTTGTATTTGTATTGCACAAGACTTGACATTAGCTTTGCAACTCAAAAACTAAGTCAGTACATGTCAAAGCCAACAGAAATGCACCTTGAAGCTGCAATGCATTTGCTACGATACTTGAAGGGTGCACAAACTTACGGGTTGTTCTATCCAGTATAAGACAACTTCTAACTAAAGGCTTTCTCAGATGCTGATTGGGAGAATTACAAGCAAACAAGACAATTTGTAACTGGGTTTTGCATATTTTTGGGGAGATCTATGATATCATGGAAATCCAAAAAGCAAAGTACAATCAATAAATCCTCAGCAGAGGCTAAATATCAAAGTATGGCAGCAACATCGTGCGAGTTAAAATCGCTATCTTATCTTTTCAGAGATTTCCAAATCCAGCTGCCCCTACCAACACCCCTACATTATGACAATAAAGCTGCAATCTCCATAGCAGCTAACCCTGTTGACCACGAGTGAACAAAACACATTGACATTGATTGTCATATCATCAGGGGGCATGTAGAAAAAGGCTTCATCAACACACCTCATATTAACTCACAAATGCAATTTCCTGACTCTTTTACAAAAGCGGTCCCTCAAGCACAGTTTCTCAACTCACTTGCCAAGTTTGGAATGGTTAACCATCCCACAACTTAAGGGGGCAGTGTAGAATATAGTATAAGGGTAGTTATCAATTAGTTAGAAGTCCAAATAATACAATGTAAAGAGGCACACTGTAATACTCTAAGCTCACTCTACTGCTATATATAAAGTAAGAGTACAACAGAGCAAATTAATTCGATTCAATATCGTTTCTCTTTCACTCATCTTCTCTCTAATTCTAGAGATATATTATAGTCCAGTTAGATTGTGATGTTGAATATGAACCTTAATACCTGTTTGATATTTCTTCATATGAACAATTTAATTATTATAATTTTCCTTATTTTCATTTTTTCTTAATTGTGCAGTTCTAAGGAGCAATGAAATGAAGATAATATGTGGAAATGACAACGCCTTTGCTAGAGACAAAGAATAAGGTTTTTTTTATTTATCATGTACTTTTTTACTTTATCTTTTTTTGAAATAAGATACAATTAATTATTATTTGTTACGAATTATATAAATTAGAAGTATATGAAAGCTTTTGAATTCTATATTAATAATATTGGTTTCATATGAATTAATATTATATAAAAATAGATGTTTGTAGTGGTGTAGTGGTGTAGTGGTTGAGCATAAGAGTGGCAAAGGCTCGGTCTAGTGGTTGAGTCGTGAAGCTGTAATCCTAGAGGTCGCAGGTTCGAGTCCACACTCGGGCGGGGTGGGATAAGGTTTTCCTTTGTAATTATTGTAAGCCCATATGAGGCAAATTTTTTTTACAAAAAATATTATATAAAAATTTTGCTCTATAAGAAAATTACATTAAAAAGGGTTGCAAAAATACGAAAATAGGTTGCAGCTGAGTAAAGTATTACGTAAAAATTGTTGCAATAGTGGATAAATACGTTGCAAGTGCTAAAAAATTGTTGTACAAAAGGTTGCTTTGTGTGGTGAATATGTTGCCATAGGATATTACAGCGTTATCCACAAAGTGCTGCAAAAGCGTTGCCATTTCCCTGTTAACGACGGTAAGAGTGACGAAGTTGGTCTATATGGAAACGCCATATTATGCGTTGCCTTTGAATAAGAGAGTCGCAATAGGTGCTTCTCAGTATCTTTGAAAAAGTGAAAAAAACGTTACAAAAGGTACTTCAGGTAACGGCCAAAAAACCAACCCTTTTTTCAGAGAAAGGTTGCAAAAACCCCTATTGCAAGCTTTTTACCCCTTTTCGCAACCTTTTTTTGTTGGTTGAATAGGCCATCTATGACGTAGTGATAGGTTTCTCTCTAAACGAAAGTAAAGGCAATACAATAAATATCGTAATAAATATTTCTTTGAGTGAGGATCTAATAATGCCAATTGATCTTATTCTTGGAGTGGGGAGAAAGAATTAATTAATTGAAATTAATCTTGGAGTAGAGAGTAAGAATATGCTTGGAGTGGGGAACAAGCAAAACTCAACATTCAACACTCCTCATTGAGTTTTGCATTGAGCAAGCCAAGTTTAGCCTTTATCAAGTTGATCAACCTTCACGCCAAGAAAATATTTCATTTCTCCAAGATCAGTCATATCAAACTCTACCTTCATCGAGCAAGCTAGGCATTGGTTCTTACATTACGTATATACTAATGGTGTCACATTATAAAGGCAATAATCTACTGCATTTATATCTTGTGCTATGATATGAGTAGAGTATCCATTGATTGATAATCATAAATGTTCCAAGTCTCTTTTAGTCATGGAAATGAATAAAACGAAAGGCTTGTATGTTGGATGATCTATAGCAATATAGCTGCTATGTCACTTGGTAAATAGATCACGAACATAAGCAAATGTTGAGAACATGGGGCTGAACCGATCCACACAGCAAGGTCACATGGTTGTATGTCATAGACAATTTGCTGAGTAGGTCTCAATAGTCCTCAGACTTGATTTCAACTTATTATTAATTTGAAAGTGGGTATGTTGTGGCATATTACTAAAGGGTCCTTAAATATTGGATTACAAGGTATGCTCGGTATATTTCATGACCATGTTAATAGTAGTGTTGAAGTGATAGGATTGCCATCGGTTTGATAAACTGAAATGAATCACCGGCCACTTGATGAATAAAAGGGATAAGGACATCCAATAAGTCGTCGACTTATTTTATCATTTTATTCTATAACAAGAAATACAATGAACTGCATAAAGGGGTGACAAGCACCATGCCTCTTGTTCATCATATTGATGTCAGTTGGCAAGGGACTTTTTGAAATAACTATTGGGTTCAGTATTTTTTAGAGACAATTGTACTCTGTCCTAATTGGGGGTTGTAATGGTTTACTAGAATTCAATTACAGTCTATGGGTAAAATACTCATTGCCAGCATGTGGACAGATCCAAAGGATCGTGCACTTAGAACTACTGATCTAGGATTCTTTGTACATGCAATGTTCGAAGACTGGATGAAGAATTGGTTATTAATTAATTGACATGTTAGGTCAGTGTAATTGAATAATCTATATAACTCTAAGAAATAAATTTGGTTAATGATATAATATAATGTAGTTTATATTATTTATTAAAGTTAAATTAAGTTGATTATATGTATTTGCATACAGTATTTATTGAATTGAAAATTAAATACATTCATATGTCAAATGATTTAATTGAAATTAATTTAATCAATATAGTTTGCATATTAAAATAATTTAATTGACTTATAGGGTTAATTAAATATATTTGTAGTATGGCATATGATTTGATTAAATGTAATGTTTTACTTTATCAATGGGGTTAATTTATAAATTATAAAAGATAGTAATTAAATTTATTTAAGGAATTAAACTAATGAGTTTAATTATTAAACTATAAATTTAAAGGGGCTAATTTATAATTAAAATTAATCGAAACTTAATTAGTTAATTAGTCTATAAATAGACAAAATAAAAGCAAAATAATATGACCTAATTCTAATATGCATAACGTGAGTTACAGCCACCAAGCTAAGGGTGGACGTTCTGTGCATAGTGAATATAGGATTCTTGGAGTTTTTTCTTTGATCGTTCTTTGTCCCTACGGCTAGCATCGGTCCCAGTTCGAGAGTAATTCGTGCATGTGAGATTGGAGAGCTTTCACTTGCGAGCTTCATAGCATCCATCTCAAGGAGACTTTACAAGTAAGTTTTTATTTGTTAAATAAAATCGTTTTGAAACTCCATCAATGGTTCTTGAAAAGATCTTATTTCGAATTCGAGAAAATTTTAACTGATAATTCCGCCTTCGCGGTTATATTTTCTATCGTAATTCCCTTCATAACAGCATCATTGGAGTCTTTCACATTGAGTATCGCTTTAGTTTCACTCCTCCCAAAGCCAATACTGAGCAGATACGGTTCAAACTCCTCCTACATAGCTACTTTCCACTCCTGGAATTTTGAGGCTTCATTAAAGTTTGATGGTTCAATAACAGTCATGTTGTATCTTTCATAAATTTTAGCAGGTGACCTCATCTTCCTATATGGACTATCAACAGTAGAATAAACATCTACTTCATGCTCAAGCTTCTCAGCTTGAACCTTATTGCTTGGTCCAGCTTCAAAGGTTGCAACAGGTGGATTTCCTCCATCTTCTTTGCCTTAACCAGCTTTTTCTCCCCATCCCAACAAGCTTGCTCATTGAACATCGCATCACATCCCATATATCATCTCTCTTGGTAGACAAAGCTACATGATTTACATGTCTCAAGAACAAAATATAGCTATTATCAGCCTTCTTCACTTTGACAACCTCAGCATTCGGAGCATCATAAATATGGCAAGAATTATTTTTAAACAAATTGGAATAGCCATTATTTTACATTTGTTCCACACTCGGTTGATTTTGATTCAAACCAAGTCTGAGCAACACATTTGTAATCAACTTTGCACCTTGTTTGGTGTGAATCGGCACAAAACCTTTACCATGCACTTCAACAATCACTCTATTTCTAAGGTTGACCTTCATTTTGCAGTTATGATTGAAGTAAGAAAACATCTTCTAATCCTTTGTCACCTGACTAGTATAACCACTATTAATGTACAACATATTGGTACCAGGAACATGAAGATCTTGAGAAACCATAACAAATGGCTTTCTTATTGGTTACGATTCTCAACAAAGTTTGCTTGCTGTTGTTGTTAAGCTGGTAGATTTTGTCAGTATTGTCCTTCTTGCTGAGATGGATGGTTCTTCTTCTTCGAGCAATAATTTGCAATGTGGTCGTTCTTCTTGCAAATTCTACATTGTAAGTTTTTTCAGCATTTGCTTTCAAGATGGTTTGTTTTTCCATAAATGGCACAAGGTGGAAATTCTTTTCCTTTAACTTTTGAAAAAGGACCTTCTTTTGAACTTATAGCAATATGCTTCCCTCTCACTTGAAAAACATTCTCAATGATGCTTTCACTTCTCATGGAAGCCCTTTGCTCCTAAGCCTGCAATTTGATGATTAACTCAGCCACAGATAGCGTTAGTCTCCTCTATCACTGAGAGTTTTGACTCAAATCTTTCAGGTAGAATGATCATCGCCTCCCCCACGGAGAGCGTTTCCAAGTCACAAGCCTCCTTTATCACTACTCTCTGATCCTTGAAGTCCCATCCAAGTAATATGATTTGATTAACCATATTCATAACTCTAGAAGAGTAATCTTTAACACTTTTGCTATCTTGAAACTCAAACTACCGTTTGAGAGTTAACAACTTCACTCCTCTCACCTTAGTACTTCCAGCATATTCTTGTTTCAAGTGATCCCAAGCCTTTCTAGTTGTTCTAAAGGCCACCAGCCTGAGAAAGATGTCTATGGATACAACTGAATGAATGATCGAAAGCTCCTTGAAATTCTTCATCAAGGCCTCAGAATCTTGCTTAATCCGATGCATGGTAGGATTCTATGGCAAATTTTGCACATGATCCTCTCCCACAGCACTCCAAAGACCATAAGTAAGAAGATACGATTCCATTCTCACAGCCCAATAATCATAATTTTCTTCTGTGAACACCAGTGGTGGAGGCATATTCACGTTTGTCGCCATTTTGAAAAAACACAACCCTTAAGAAACATGCCCTGGTACCATTGTTGATTTTCATTAATATCAAACTTAGTCGAGCACTACTTGTTTTTCTTGAAGAAAATTGAGAGAATAAAGATGTAATGCTAGAACACTTTTGTTTTGTTTGAACTCACTTTTCATTTGATGATGAAATGATTTGAGTTTTGTTGAGTTAATTACAGATGACAAAATGAAGCTCTATATATAAGCTTCTCTCTAAATGAAAGTAAAGGAAATACAATAAATATCGTAAAAAATATTTCTTTGAGTGGGGATCAGCATATGCCAATTAATCTTATTCTTAGAATGGGGAGTAAGAATTGATTAATTGGAATTAATCTTAGAGTAAGAGCAAAAATATGCTTGAAGTGAGAAACAAGCAAAACTCAACATTCAACAATTCTATTATCTTTGTCTTGTCAATTGCAATTAAACTATTATATATGTGACTCAATAACAAAAAGAAGGAAGAGAAAATACAAACAATGGCCACAAGAAAACTCTAAAAACTCATATTTCTCTCTTTACTAGAATTGTGATTTTTGTTTAGAGTGATTTGTAAGCCGAGGAAGGAGATATGGCGAAGGAATAAGAAAGGCCTTGTTTTCATGATAATGGAGTTAGAGAGGTTGGCGGCTTCCTTAACCTGAGAAATATGAAGAAATATGGTTTTATTTTGTTCCCAAGTCTGACATGTTCGTCAGTTTATCAACTTGAACCGGTTAGATTTGGTTCTCTTTTTAAACCACTAATATTAATAGACCGGACATACACTTGTTTCAGTTTTCAAGTTTTTTAATTAAATCGACCAGTTCGATTTTAATAACATTAGTATATTCGCGCATATTAACAATCTAAATACTAATTATTAAAAGTCAAGGACCAAGCTAGAGAAAAGTCAAAAGAGAGATAAAATTAGATGAATTGAGAAAAAATTATCTTAGGAAATATATAATGAATGGTATACATTCAAAATGAAATAGATGATTAGGTTATGTTAAAATATTTTTTTTTTATAAATATGTTAAAATATTTTTTTTTTATAAATATGTTAAAATATTCTTGAAAGTTATTTTTCAACTGTTAAAATCCTTATCCATTATAGAAATCCTCCAACTTATGTCTCTCTTTTCATCTACTTTCTTCCCGTTGCAAGACTTTTTCTTTCATGGCAAAGTTCAGATAGCTTACATAAGAGTTATGTTGGATAACAATTACAAAAAATAGATAAATAAATAAATATTTGAGCTTATTATCCTCTATCCAATTTAGGAGTATTAATCTTGTTGGAATGTCTCCCTCATCGAGTTTTCTGTACCTCACCTTCAACCAAAACATAAATATAATTAGTAGATTCATATAGAAATATAATGGAAACCATAAACAAAGTTAAAAGTAAGAAAAACACTCATCAGCTGAGTCATGTTGAACGACATTATCTTAAATCAGGAGTAAAAACTCAAATTTATATCCAGAATATAAGAACACTATATTAAGAAAATAGAGAAGTAGAATATGTTTAAAATGTGGAGGAGTGAAGTAATTTTTGTATGAAAAAGTGGGGGAGCAAAAGTGGTTTTCCTTGCTCATCAAATCTGGACGTGGTACAGCTTATATACACTACACCAAAACAGTTAATCTGTGACAATAATTTACTTGTCACAAAATTGTTATCACGAAAAGATTATTATTTGTTACAATAAAAATTTTATCGTCACAAATATTAATTTTTTAAAATTTTGATGTAAAATTGTCGCATATAATAGATGTTTGGTGACAATTTTTTAAGATCGTAACTAATATTTTTCGTTACAACTTAAGTTGTAACCTATAATTTAGAATTTTGTTACAATAAAAATTTTATTGTCACAAACTATTTATGTGACATTATAAAAAAAATTGTTTTAAATATTTTATTAATTTGTGATAATAAATTTAGCTTGAAATAAAAAATACTTCAGTTACAAGAACAAACTGTAACAAAAAAATTGTCAATATGTGACAGTAACTTTTTATTGTCATAAAAATAATAAATGTTACAACATAAAAAGTTTGTTGCAAATAATGCATTAGTTTTGTGTCAATATTTTGAAAAGGTAAATGAAATGTAAAAGAAAAATATAAGAAACTAAGGGTGGTGTGAAATGTTATAAATTATGTATAAGCAGGGTATAATTAAGTCTTAGGTTATATGACAATTCATAGAAAAGATATAATAAGTATTAGGTTTTATATGACATATTTTTTTACACATTATCATAAGTACATAATTGCTTAGGTTATATTAAATGTATGACTTTCACAAAAAATAAATTGTCCGAGAAGTTAAAAAATTGCCACAAAATATTTTTTAATTGAATAACAAAATTTTTTGTTTATCGGTAGCATGTGAAGCAATGTTTTAAAAAGCGCTAGGCGCTAGTCAGGCGATTGGAGCTTCAAAATACCTAGGCGGGGCCTAGGCGGATTTAATTTTTTTGTTTTTTAAATATTTATTAATATATAAAAATATAAATTTAACCAAAACATAATTATAATAATATAAAATATTAAAAAGCATAATTTATAACATGTTTTAAAAATCTGTAAGTGCTAATTGAACCGTAGGAACCTCCTTATTTGTGATATAGAGCATATTTTTTCTCAATTTGAGACTAAAAATGACAATTTTATTACAAAAATACTTTAATTTACTTTAATTTTATCAACTAAACTAGTTTTTATGTATAAACTATGATTACAATAAATATCGGTATCTTAAACAATCAAATTTAGGCGTTGCTTTGGCGGAAAAAATTGGACTAGGCGGTGCCTAGGTTGCAATAAATCGGTCGAGCGCCTGATAGCGCCATGGGAATGAAAAGTCGAACGTCAAGCCTAAAAATAGCTCCTAGGCGGGGCCTAGGTAGGACGAGGCGGAGATTTTTAAAACAGTGATGTGAAGTAATCAACATGGTCCCAGATAGCAATGTTTTCATAGTGAATTAAGATCAAACGTTGGCTCTTCTCCTCTCCATCCTTTTTTCGCATATGATCAACTTGATATCTTGTTTATGTTCAAAATAGCAATATATTCCGAGAATCTGAGGATGTTTCTCATAGCTCATGTTTTTTGGCAGCTTTTAAGTACTTTTTAACTTTAAGTAGCTTGAAAATATGAAGTTGAAGTGTTTCTTAAAGCGTTTTTTAGAAGTGACGTATAAGTAGTTGAAGTATTTCTTGAAATGGCTTATAAGGAGCTTATAAGTTGTAAGAAACACTACGCCATAGATGGCTTCTTGCAACTGAAAAGATAAGTGTTGCCTTTAAAACGTCGCAAAAGGGGTGAAAAAAATCTTGTGGCACTTACTAAAAAAAGTTTATTTAGACTTGCAAATACAAGAAAAAGTGTATTTTATGCGACAATTTTAGCAAGTGTCGCCAGAAAGCAGGGGTGAATAGGAAAAAAACTTGCGGGAAGTTATAACGAAAAAATGTGGTTCTACTAGGATTCAAACTCAACCTCTTCAACACTAACTATTAGCTAGCTACCACCACACTACGAAATACCTTGGCCTCATTTAAACAAAATATAATATTTTATTAAAATACGTTCCATAGGATGCCTCTACCAAAATTTTCCGTTGACTGGAGTGTGACCGATGCCTAAAAATTTTTAGTGTAACCATGATTGAACTGGAGTACATTCAAAACAATCAAAAATTTATAGAAAATGAAAAATAAAAGCCATAGGAGATGTATAAGAAATTCACAAGTTATTTAAAGAATTATATCAATGATTTAGAAAAAAAATTACAGTATAGTTATATGTTAATTTAAAAAATTATATAAAAGCTATAGAAAATGTATGAGAAAGTTATCATGAACCTTAATCCATGAGCTCTAATCTCAAACCCCAAACTCTAAACCCCTGAATCCTTATAATAATTTTTTTATTGTTTATATAATTTAATTAACTACAATAATCAATACTCCATTTTTATAAACATTTTCATAACTATTGAAAAATAAAATTAAAACCTTACTATTTAATTATTTATACACTTGCCAGTATAATAATAATATAACAACTAATGAGAGGCGTTGAGCTGGATCAAGCAACAACATTATGAAAATGTCATTCTCGAGATGGACGCCTTGTTAATAGTTAATACTTTGAATAATGACTATCTTTTTTTAGCACCTTCAGGTGCCATTTTAGATGATTGTAAGACTTTCATTTCTAGCTTTTCGAACTTTAAGTTGTTCTATGCTAATAGTTTTGTGAATCGTGCTGCTCATTTACTTGTTAGGGCGGCAGATTCTTAGACATGTAGGGGGATTTGGTTTAATTCTTATCCATCTTTGATTAGAGCTGTAATTGACTCTGGTCTATTTAATGAGACTATCCACTTTTAGTAAAAAAAAACTAATAAGAATTCTAAAACTCTAAATAGATATACCTAACCCTAAATGCCAAACCTTTAGCCTTTAACCCTAAACCCCAAATCCCAAACCCTTAACCTAAACCAAAATATTTTAATAAATTATAATAAATAATATATTATGTATATAAATGTTTTCTTCACTTTTAACAAATACAATTATTTCCCTCATATAAAATTTTCTTATAATTAATTACTAAAAAATAAAATTAAACCTTACTATAAATTAAATTTTAAGAAGTACAATAAAAATTAAACACTTTTATATCTATTCCTTTACTCTCTTTCAATAATAATTATTAAATTATTTCATAATGACATAAAATTACTAGTAATTTTTATTATTATTATTATTATTATTGGGGAAATGAAACACCCCATTGTTTCGAACTTAATATTGAAAAGTACAGAGGTTCCCTTTACTCTTTCTCTCCATCGATTGCATCTACTCTTCCACCTCTATATTTCTCTTACTCGTCGACTTCCCTGCCGCCTTCGCCTGTGCCTACGGCATGGACTTGGCCACCTCCTTCGCCGTTGACTTTGCTCTCTACTGACCAGGAGTGCCGCCGACTTCTCTCTGTGTCTCTTTAGGGTTTTTTGAAGCCATCCTTGAAAGCCTCTTTTGCCGTCGCGATCCAAGTCTCTTTGGAGACCTTGTTGATAATGATGTTTCTTCTTACATGTTAATGCTCTTAATTTCCTCTTAATTTAAGATTCCGAAAACGACAAAGCGGATTATTCAAGAGACTTTACTAAATGCAACGTATTTCAGATCCAGGTGACCTGAGTCTTAGAAAACTCGACAGCAAATGCCTTGCTCTTGCTCTTAAGAAGGTCAACAAAATTACCAAACTTTGAATTAATTTTTTTCTGGGCAATTGATATGTGGAGCTTTGAATTTTTATGAGTTTGTTTAATTGTGCTTAATTTGTTATTTATTACTGAGGTTTTAGCAATAATGTCTTTTTAAATGGCAAGCTAGTGACCTTGTTTCTGTATAGGCATAACTTGATTGGTTTTTTCAGTGTTGTTTTAATAGAGTCTAGATTTTGTTGTTCTGTTCTTATCATGGCATTGATTATTGTAGGTGTATTATTGGATTGGGTGAAGGGTCAATTTTAACAAAGGGCCATGTACCTTAGGTGAAAAATGTCACTTTGCCCATGGGGCAGCTGAATTACGCAAGCCTGTGTTATAAATAGCGAGATGCTTAGAGGTACTATGTGACACTGATTATGAGAATGCTTGTTTGAGTTTTGGAGCTGATTTGTTGTTAGTTAATTTTCAAGAGAATCTATTATAGCAATAGTGACCGTCTTTGGATTACATATCTCTACCTGGAAGGTCTAATGTTAGTGGTAATTAAGTTTTGATTTGGGTATATTGCATTAACCTTATCAATTAGAGTGGGATTCTGTCCTATAATGATGTGGTTAACCACAAAAAATTGACGGGAAATCGGTTATGGTCAATGTGACATAATAATTTAAGCTTTAATTTGGCTAGAAATTCACAACACACTTGGGTAAGCAAAAGTTGAATGGTGTAGTGAAACCATAGCCAAAAGTTGAGTCGTCATTGCATTTTACCCCATATGTGAGCCTCAACATTGCAGTTTCTTTTTACTAGTGGGTTCTAAATTCTTTTGAGGTTTGTTTTGTTAGTTTATGCCTGCAATTTTATGTGTGCTGTACGGTTTGGTGATCGGGTCATTGAAGATGACTTACCATATATATTATTATGTGGATTAGGATTCTCTAAAGTTGAAAAACAATTTTAGAACATTTGTGTAATATCTAACCATTCATCACATTTTCAATGGCTAAGATTGATTATGCAACTCCCAAGAAAATTTTTCTCTCACTCATTTTCTTTCTATCTCTCTCTAACTTTATTCTAAAGTTACTTTAGAGAATCTTTTCCCATTATTATGTGAACTTGTCCTTCTAAGCTTAGAGCTATAGATTATATGAATAGATATTTTTCTATAAACCTAGCACAAGTGGTTTGAGTATGTTAGCATATATGGTGGTTTGGATAGCCGATGAAGCTCTTATATTTTGGTATTTAAGAGCCGATAATAAAAAAAAAGGTTCTATTCCACTTAAGAGTTCTTTTCACTAAAGTGCCATATTCATTGGGCACAAATTAGCCCAGAATCTGGAGTGGATCTGGAGTGATGCTTGAATGGACCATATGTTTTCCTCCTTAATAGGCTTATATTGTTTTTCAAAATATATTCTAAACTTCTTTTGCTTTTTCAAAATATATTTCAAAATAGATTCCAAGTAATGTGGAAATAAAGATGGTTCCTAATTCTAATAAAATTATTTAAGATATAACAACATAGCAAACTAATTAGGACCATGAGACAATTATTAAATAAGTAATATTATAATAACTAGGACTCCGTAAATCAGCTTGTCGTAGTGGGGGTATTGGGGAGCTACTTTTGTTTCTAATTAATATTAATTTGAAAATGTTATTTCAATATTCATACATCAATTATACTTACCAAGGCACTTAAGTGTTATGTTGGAAATTCTTTTTTAATCCGACAAAAGATCCATATAGTTTCTGTTTATATTACTTGATAGAGAGATGTCATCATGAATTTGTCTAAACTTTTGAAGCATAGTTTCTGTTTATTTCTCAATATTAGTGAAGATGGTTTTAAGTGTATCCTCTATTAAAAGTGAAAACCAATAAGTTTCTATCTTTTTGTTCTTCTACAATTTGGGGAATTTGTGTAGTTGCATAATATCTGAGAATACTCGAATTGGAATCTGAGAAAGAACAAAGCTTGAGAATAGAGATCACTGCGCCATATTTATCCAAGCCTTCTCTCCCTTATCACAAGGTCTTTATATCACTCTACTGTTATACCATTAAAGTGATTCCATAAATTGTTCTATATGTCTTTATATTTTCTCTTAATTGTATATGTTTTTACTTTCTTTTTGTTTGGTTCATGTATAAATGGTTGAGGAGACCCATGAATGGAGAAGGTGGACTTCGCCAGGCTATAGAAGCCTCTGCCAGATCGCGATTATAGACTGTGTGGATCCTAGTTATAATTACACATGTAAGTTTAGTTAATTGAAGTTAGTCAGTTTTCTATCCATGTAATGTTTTAGTGTTTTGTTGGCTGTAATTTCCTGTTCCCTTTCAGTTTTTGTAGAATTAAGAGGTTGCCTTATAGTTCATACAAATGTTAGCCTCAGCCAGATGCAAGCTGGGGCGGGTATCTGTTTCTATCTCGTGCATATATATACTATTTACAAGATTCACTAATTGTTGGATCAGTGCATGTTTTAGAGCTAGAAAAATTAAGAAAGTTGAAATTTTTATTTGAAGCATCTTTTTGTGGAAAGAATAGAGCCAAAACTTGTTTAAATACCATAATAATTTCTATTTTGATTTGAGAAAACTAAGCTTAGCATTTTCCTTGTGTTTTCTTAAAGTTTATTTACTCAAGTTATGATATAGATTAGATAGTTATGAATGGTTTAACGGTATTATAGAGAAGACTACAACAGTTGTATAGTGAAGAACGATAGATAAGTTGCTGATCACAGAGGTACTCTATCCCATAGTTACCGATCGTGTTTCACATGTTATTGATAAGCCTTCTGAAGTTGGAATTTATTTACTCGTTCCTAGGGTATGTTAAATGAGTTTCTTTTGCTTGCTAACTCTTTGTTCGAATAATAAACTTTAGTTAAAGCCATTTTTAATCTTTATTCTTGACAAAAATTTCTTTAATAACCACTGTACTTTGTTGAGTTGCTTTTGCCATGCTACTTCTTGTTTTGAACATGTTCTACTTCCATTCAACACCCTTAATCTAGACAAATAGCGCCAACTTTAGTTTTTGTCTTAATAAAGCCAGTTTTAATGCCATGTACTTGACAAAACTTTCTTTGATTACCACATGTCCTCTGAGTTGGCCCTATAACCAGTTTTTCATCATTATCCACATTAGATATAATATTGCCACAAATATTTGGTGTGCACCTCAGGGGCACTTTTTCAGGGTACTATTTTATTTTGAAATGTATCATTCATCTATTTTTAGGAGTTTTATTGATAATTCAAGGCTAGTTATCCCTAATTCAAGGCTAGTTATACCTAATGCAATATGTAAATTTTACATGTATATGTACATATAATAATTCTCTTAGTTCTTTTTCTTATATTGTTATCATATATGCACATCTAGCACTGCATTGCACATTTAGCACTAGTTTTTATTTCATAAGAAAGTTTGAACACTGTTATTCCCCATTGTACCAAGCCTATGGTTGTTGTTTTTAATGCATGTTATTCTGTGTTTGCACTTCTTTTTTTAGCTGATATGATTTATTCTTCATGTTAATGTCTGTCTACTCAATTTGATGTTGAGTTTTTGCGTATTTTGTGTACTGTCGTTTGTGAATTTTAGAGTCATTATCAATTTATAAGAGGGGATTATATTAATCCTTACAACATATACTTTCTTGTTTTATAATTATTTTTTATTTTCTTTCAAAAAGTCTATTACCATAAATTTTGTATTTTTATTGCATTTGGAAATCGCCTTTGGTCATGTAATTGGTAATGAAAACATATTTGGTATTACATGAAAATTTCCTTTTTAATTATTATTTCTCCAGATTTGACAAAAATAATATTATAAATTTGAGTTCTCTTCAATTCAAAGTTGTCACAAATATTTAATATAACAAGTTAATGTTATAACTACATACAGATAATAACAGGAAAAAAATTGTAACTGATGTAAAATGTTGTCATCATATATTATGTGACGATAAAAACTTGTCACAAATAGTATTTTGTGACAACTAATAAAAGTTGTCATTCATTTTGAGTAAATTTTGTAGTATAATACTGACAATTCACTCTATTTGTGACAATTAATTTTATGTGACATGAAAATTATTGTCACTAAAATTGCAATTTTGTGACAATACATTTGGAAATATTATCTGCAACGGAGTTATTAGCGACGATACCTTTGTGACAATTATTATTGTCACGTATAGACTTGTGTGACAACTTGAAAACGTTTTTGTGACATCAAAGATTATCACAAATATTATAATATGTGACAACAATATTATTATTTCTGACAAGGTGTTTATTTTCAGTTACAGTAAAAGTTGTAACTAATAAAAATATTGTGACAAGTAAACTGTTAATCACAAAAAAATGTAATATATGTGACAACTTTATTGTCACACATAATTTCTTGCGTGAAAACTTTTTTATGCTGTCACGTAGTTTTAGTTCATTTTGATGTATTATATGTAGGGCTGTAAATGAGCCGAACTACTCGTGAACTACTCGGCGTTCGGCTCTGTCAAAGCTCGTTCGAGCTCGATTCGTTAATAAATGAGCTTGTTCGTGAACAAAATTTCAGACTCGTTATCATAAACGAACCAAGCTTGAACAAGGGGATACTTGGCTCAAAAGCTCGGGAACATGCTCGATAAGAGGCTCGCGAACTAGTTTGCCAACAGGCTCGTTGTTAGGCTCATTAACAGGCTCGTTAACATATTTGAAAACTTTATACATTATATTTATGAAATAGATTATGAATAAGTATAAAATAATGTATGTGTAAAATGGATATAAAAATGTACAAAGAAAAATATAAAAATATAAGATGAAGAGCAAAGAAAAAATATGTATAAAAGTGATATATAAAATATAGATAAAAAAATGATGGATATAAAGCCTAACAAAGGCAATTCGGATCCAATCCAATCCCTACTATATATATTCATTAATCTCTATATGCTCAGTAAAACTCTAATCTCATTTTCCTCTGAAAAGACGCAGCCGCCAATACAACACTCCTCTTCCTCTTCTTAGTACAATGAAAATTATTTGTGGTGTTTAGATCCTTCATCTCAGATTCTTCATCTTACGGATTCTATCTTTCTTATAAGTTGAGCTCTCGATTTAAACAAAGCTCGAGATAGGCTCGAAGCTTGGCTCGAACTCGGTTTGACCAAGCTCGAGCTCGGCTCGATTTGACCAAGCTCGAGCTCGGTTCGTGTTCGTTAAAATTTAAATGAACAGAGCTTGAACAGTTAGTGTTCGAGCTCGGATCGGTTCGTTTACAGCCCTAATTATAAGTGACAATTAGTTTATTTGTGATGACATTTTTTCTTTTTAGTTACACTAATTGTTGTCACAAAAACACTTCACTATTTATGACAACATTTTGATGAAATATTATCTAAAACAGAGTTATTAGCGACGACTGTGACAACTTATTATTGTTACATAATGTTACATGTGACAATTTTTTGCTTTTCATGACAACATTTATTATCATAAAAAGCTTAATTTCTTGTAGTGATAGGTAAAATAAGAGCTGTTAGCCAACGTTAAAATGATTTACTCAAAAATATCCAGATTATGCGGGATACAAAATCAACTAATACTAATATATAGCCGTTAATTAAGTAAATGTGGCTATTAACTAGTTTTGACTAAATCAACAGTTCAATTTCCTCTACTAGAGGACCATTGGTTGGAAATTAATGATAGAAAAATAATATATCTGTTTTATTTGTAAAGCATAAAAAGAGTATTTTAACACAATAAAATGAATTTTTATATGGAACTTTCATTTACATTAGAAATATATTTGTGGATCGTTTCTTTCACGTGCATATAAATTTTTTTAATAATTAAATAAGTCTATAAAATTAAATTTATTTATAAAAAATAAAAATACCATATAAGATAAAATTCTTTTAAAATAATCAATAATTTTCCAATAAATTATTTTTGTAGAAATATCAGGGATAAATTGACTGTTGTTTTTAGACTATAAGAAGTCATTTGCTTTGTTATGTGAGAGAAAAACAGTACCAATTTCTCCTATTAGGTAATTTCATATCAATTTTAGCTTTTTATTCGAATAAAAGAAGAATATACATTTAGAATGTTAAAAAAAGTGCTACACAAAAGCGATAAATAGGGCAAGGCGGTTCTTCCATAAACCAACTAGTAATACACGTAAAATGAAAAACATGGTTACACAAAGGCAGCAATCTACACAAATCTCCATTTTCAAATTCACCCAAGCAAATTGCACTTTCTATTGACGATGAATTAATTGGATGGTTTTAGTGGCTCTGGGATTACAATTTATTTAGTTGTAACTTTGCTAGTTTGCTAATTGGATTTTGCTTGCTTTTTATTTTTTTAATTGTAGACGATCACAATTAAAATTTGATTTTTTAATTCTCTAATATTAGATGTTTATTAAGTATTCATTAGAAGAAAGTACTCTTGTAGGGATTTTATCCCTAACATCCAGATTTCAACACAAACGAAAGATTCATTTAAAAAGTAAAAATTGAGAACACACGGATTTTAACGGAGTTCCTCCCAATCAGATTTATCATATGGACAGTTTCGTAGGATACGTCCCCAGATAGAAAAGAAAGCTTTATTGGTTGCACGTATATTATACGTATAACGAAATCATAACAAATTTTATGGTAGATACATATATTTACAAAATCCATATATTTCAAAAAGAAAAAACATATATTTACAACTTTATAACATCATCTTGAGGGTCTATAAGGTTTAGTTGCTATTATTTTATATATTTTTTTAAAAAAATTGTACAATCATTTATATTAAATATAAATAAATATATTCATCACACCCCGTACAACTTAAAGTTATGACCTCTAGAGCCACTAATTCAGTATCAACCAACAAATTACTTGTAAAGGATTAATGTACAAATAAAATTGTCGAGAGAATGTTAGTAAATATTATTTAATTGGATTATTTTTTAAAAATTATTTAAGAAATAATATTTTGATAAATTTTTAAATTATATTTTTAACCCCAGCTATACAAATAATGTTAACTTTTTTACACTTTAAAATTAATACCACTATTTTTAAATAAGTGTCACTTTTGACAAGTTCGTAAATACCAAGACCACATTAAATGAGGCAGTGAAAATACTTTCATACCCTTAAAACTATTCGTTTTTTACTTTTCATTCTTTTTATTTTTTATAATGAATGAGTGAATAAGGATAAAAGTGAAAAATGGTGGCGAAAAATGCATTGTAATGTGAAAAGTGATAATTATTTTTAAAAAAATCCTCCAAAAGTGACACTTAATTAAAAAGAGATGGCTTATTTTTTTTTCCATCATTGAAGAACGGCTTTGTAAGTGTATAAAATGCATCAAAATTTGTTAGGCCCAATAATAGATTACGAGAAAAATAATAGCAGCAGAATAAAAAGACACGCAGATTTTTACGTGAAAATCCTAAATGAATTAGGGAAAAATCACGGGATCAACTCCGAATAATTCTTCCACTATGAAAATAATAGTAGGTACACCCAAGAGATTACAAAATAGTGGCACACAAGTGTTTCCCAAAACCTCACTATTTTCTCTCTTACCCAGCTCTTAGGAACCCTTTTCCTAAGGCTCTCTACACAGATTACATTTTATCTGTGTTTCTTCTCTATTGCTCTCTATTTTGTTCTGCTGTTAAAATGAGCAAAACCTCCTCTATTTATAGGAGATTCAAAGCGCGTATGGCCGAATTGTGCACAGCAATTTTACTGTGCACTTTTTGAAAAATACCCCTGCCGACATGCCTGCTCTTTGTTTTTTTAATTTTTTTTAATTAATTAATTTAGTGGGTCCCACCATAAGGAGGGACACCACTCAACAAATCTCACCCTCCCGACTACATTGTGGGACTCTCCATCCTGGTTGCTTTGCCACACTGATCGAACTTTTCTGTTGGAATGACCTTCGTCAGCATATCAGTAACATTTTTTTTTGTATGAATCTTCTGCAACTTGAACTCCTTTTCTTTAATGGCAAGTCTAAGCCAATGATACCTTACATCAAAATGTTTTGTCCGTGCATGGTACATAGTATCCTTACTCAAGTCTAATGCACTTTGACTATCACAATAAACTATGTACTCTTCTTGTTGCACACCTAATTCGGTAAAGAATTGCTTTAACCAAACCATTTCCTTTCCTGCTTCCACTGCTGCAACGTACTCTGCTTCAGTTGCTGATAACGAAACACATTTTTGTAACCGTGACTGCCATGAAATAGCTCCCCCTGAGAATGTAAATAAATAACCCGATGGGGATTTTCTTTCATCAAGGTCACCAGCCATATCTGCATCTGTGTAACCAATCAGTGCAGATTTTCCAACTCCAAAAGTCAAACATAACTTTGAAGTTCCTCTCAGGTATCTGAAGATCAATTTTACTGCTTCTTAATGTGTCTTCTGGGGATTTGATAGGAATCTACTCACAACTCCAACTGCATGAGCGATGTCTGGTCTCGTACACACCATTGCATACATCAAATTGCCGACCGCTAAAGAATATGAAACATTTGACATATCTTCTTTATTTTTCTCTGTTGAAGGGTAGGATTTCTTACTCAACTTGAAATGAGCGTCAAGTGGAGTGCTAACTAGTTTAGCATTCTTCATATTGAACATTTCTAGTACTCGATCAATATATTTTTCTAACGATAACCATAGCCTGCAGGACCTTCAATCTCGGGTAATCGCCAATCCAAGAATTCGCCTTGCCGGTCCCAAATCCTTCATGTCAAACGCCTTAGACAAATCACACTTCAACTTACTAATCATTTTGGCATCTGGTCCAACGATTAGCATATCATCAACATATAAGAGAAGAATGATAAATTTTCCATCAGGGAATTTCTGGACATATACACTTGGATCAGCTTCTGTCCTCCTGTATCCTTGATTCACCATGAAGGAATCAAACTTTTTATACCATTGTCGCGGGGCTTGTTTTAACCCATACAAACTTTTCTTCAGGCGACAAACCATGTCCTCATTTCCCTTGACCTTGAAACCTTCTAGTTGTTCTATATAAATTTCTTCTTCTAAATCCCCGTGCAAGAACGCGGTCTTTACATCAAGCTGTTCTAACTCAAGGTTCAAGCTGGCTATAAGACCTAGCACAACTCAAATGGAACTCATTTTCATAACTGGTGAAAAAATCTCTTCAGAGTCGATACCTTTCTTTTGAGTAAAGCCTTTGACAACCAATCGAGCTTTGTATCTCACTAGGTCTCTATCATCTTTCTTCAGCTTGTACACCCATTTGTTCTTGAGTGTTGTCTTCCCTTTAGAAAGTTTCACCAGCTCGTACGCATCATTCTTCTTCAAAGAATTCATCTCCTCCTGCATGGCCTTCATCCAACAATCTTTATCTTTACAAGATTGCACATCTTGGAAGCTTTCAGGCTCCCCCTCATCAGTGATTAAAATATAATCAGAACTGGAGTATTTTGTAGATGGTTGGTGTTCTCTGACTGACCTGCTTAATTGAGGTTCTTCTTCTGGTAGAATGGGTTCTCTGGCTCCCCCTGCTCAATACCCTCTTCATTCATATCTTCATCTACAATCGTATCTTGATCCCTCACAACTGGCTCTTCTTCTCCATCTTGTTCTGATTGATGCATTCTTCTTTCTGTGGCAACATCTGATAGAATGCTCTCTGGTGTAATATCGATAACACCATCACTTGTAGATCTTTCACTGATGATATCATTCTCATAAAATACAAGAAAGTATCTTCTTCCTCCAATGGATTCTGTATCCATGGAACCACAAACGTCAGAGTGTACCAACTCTAACTTATCATTTCTCCTTCTAGAGCTTTTCTGAAATAAAACTCGAAGTTGCTTCCCAGATAAACAGTGATCACACGGGTTAATTTTTCCTTTGGCTAATGGGATGAGGGACTTCTTAGTCAGTATATTCAACCCTTTCTCACTAACATGCGCCAATCGCCTATGCCACAAATTTGGTGAAGCATCATCTCCAACTGTATTCAGTTGACCTGTATATATTATCGCATGTGTTTTGTATAGCGAGCAACACAATATTCCTTTCGCCACCACCAAGGATCCTTTGGTGAGTTTCTAATTTCCATCGCCTATATGATTGTGATAACCGTCCTTGTCCAATACACCAACAGACAATAGGTTTAACCAAAGATCTAGAATGCGTCGCACATTTTTAAGTGTTAATATGCATCCGACACTTGTCTTCACGCAGATATCGTCGATTCCCACCATTTGCGAGACACTATTATTTCCCATTTTAATAGTACCATAATCGCCTGCTTTATAGGTTAAGAAGTATTCCCTTTTTAGAACATAGTGGTATAAGGCACCATAATCTACAATCCACTTGGTGTCTGCATCTCTAACATGACAACAATCTGCATCATGAGATACTAAAGTCACCTCTCCATCTTTTATTGTGACTGTAGCATATGTGTTTTTATCATCATCATGACTTCGGTTTGCATTCTCTTGTTTAAGGAAACGGCAGTTCCTTTTGAGATTGCTTTCCACAGTGGTAGCATGACCTCTTCTCTCGGGACTTGGATCTATCTTTTGATTTTCCATTTCCATGACCTCTACTCTTGGTTCGACCCCTATTTTCCGTTGCAAGGGCTTGTGAACTGGTACTGGCAACGCCTCTTCTACGAAGTTCTTCATTAAGTAGGCTATTCTTTACCATAGACATTATTACCACACCATTTGGAGCTGAGTTACTCAGTGATACAACAAGAGTATCCCAGCTATCTAGTAGAGTTCCCATCAAAAGACATGCTTGCATCTCATCATCCAAGGACATACCGGTGACTGCTAACTCACTTATGAATCCTTCAAAGTCATTCAGGTGTTGTGTGATTGATCATCCCTCTCTCAGTTTCAAGTTCATGACTTTGCGAATCATGAACACTTTTCCTTGTGCATTTTTAACCTCGTACATATCCTCTAGCTTCTTCCAGAAAACTTTGGGATCTGTTTCGTTCCTCACGTGGTTGTACAGGCTAGCATCTATCCATTGGCGTATTGTACCCAATGTCTACTTCTTCAACTTTATCCACTACTGATCTTTCATACCCTTCGGCTTTGCGTCGTCACCCTCAATTGGATCATACAAATCTTTGCAATTGAGGTAGTCCTCCATTCTGGATTTCCACATTGAATAATTTGTATCCGTCAATTTGATCATTACACCGTCATTCGCCATGTCGAAAATTTAAGAATGGCAAAATTTTACTATTCATGAATTTCACTATTCACATAAATAGTGACTGTATATGTGAATAGTACCATATACCCAAATAATACTTGTATATGTTGGAATAGTAATAGTATGCCTTCCCGTATACTTAAATAATACTATTCATAAAATATGGTCGAATATGAATAGTATTATATATGAATACTATTATTTAAATTACTATTTTACTATTCACTCAAATTGCGTATCTACGCCAGTTTTTCGAACGGATTGCGCCACCGGATTTATCGTAATTTTCTCGTCGTCGTGGTATATTTATTTTTGAAAAATATATCCACGGATTTTACTGATAAAACAAACTTCGGCACTGGTACCACTTGTTAGGCCCAATAATAGATTACGAGAAAAATAATAGCAGCAGAATAAAAAGACACGCAGATTTTTACGTGGAAACCCCAAATGAATTAGGAAAAAACTACAGGACCAACTCCGAATAATTCTTCCACTATGAAAATAATAGTCGGTACACCAAGAGATTACAAAATAGTGGCACACAAGTGTTTTCCAAAACCTCACTATTTTCTCTCTTACCCAGCTCTTAGGAACCCTTTTCCTAAGACTCTCTACACAGATTACATTTTATCTGTGTTTCTTCTCTATTGCTCTCTATGTTGGCCTGCTCTTGAAATGAGCAAAACCTCCTTTATTTATAGGAGATTCAGCGAATTATGCACAGTAATTTTACTGTCCACTTTTGAAAAATACCCTACCGACATGGCTGCTCTTTGTTTTTTTTGTTTTCACTCAACAAAATTCTTAGTTACATTGTGTTTGCGTGAATATAACTTTTGTTCTGAAATTCAATAAATATAAAATTTTAAAGGACCTGTAAAAGAAACACAATTTTTTTAATAAATAGAAAAATTTCATTAATTATTGATATTTTGAGTACATCTTGATTGACAGATAAATCAAATAAAATATCCTACCAAAATCACATAAACATAAGGAAAATTAAAGAAAGCTATAACAATTCTACAACCCCGTATTGTCTTAAGCTGTGCATCACGTTATTGGAGATCCATAACCATAAGAACTCTAGCGTACTCCATAACACCAACCAGTTTTGCAGATCTAGAACAATCTTGCTTAAAAGAGATAGATCTAGGAACCTAATATGAAAGATCAATGTGTATCCTTGACTAGATTCAAATGCCCCCAACCCCATCTGTAATACCATAAAAGTTGTATTGTGTAGAGGTAGATTCACAATTAAAGAAAACGATCGCATGGTAAAAGCTCAATAAAATATCTAATGTTGATTATTTCACACAAAAACTAAAACACGAAAATAGAAAAAAAAAAAAAACAATGCACAAATAAATTAGGGGGAAGAAGGAGAAAAACGCTAAAAGAAGGTTATTCTTTCTCTTCAAGGTAAAGAGAAAAAAAATAAATAAACAGAGTAGATGATTGGGTATACACTTATTCATCTAAAATGTTCCTTAATTTTTTTTTTTCACTTGTAAACTTGAAAAGTATACGGAGAAAGAGATCCACGAGTTTATTTTGAATCTTATAATAGAAAGGATAATTATGTCAAAAGTAAATAAATATGGAAAGCCTCCTCTTAAAAGTCTCTAAAAGTTACTAGTTCTTTGAGAAAAAAAAAATGTAATTTTTAGTCTGTATACAAAATTATCAAAGTACGATTGTAACTTATTTTTGTAGATATTTATGGAAAAGCTAGAAACCTCATAATTTTTTAAAAAATTTTATGGTAGCGTTCTTGTATGTTAAAGTTAGGTTATGTTTTTGAAGTGATTGTTTTTTTAACATGTACAAGTATTTTTATTGAAATAATTTTATTTATGACTTAGATACAGTTAAGGCTCCTCGTCCCTTTCAATAAGTGTATTTAGTGGGATTCAAATCATGTTCTCCTCCAACTTACTCAGCTTGCGTTGCCAACTAAGCTACACCTTATTTTGGAAGTGATTGTTGAAGCTCATACTAGATGTTGTTGGATACTTCACAAGCAATTTGTGAGTTTCTTACCAAACTTTGTGATTTTAAATTTTTTTCCTATTCCATAACTATAATTAAGCTGTTATATTCTTTTACAACGCTAAATTTTTAATCAGACGAAGAATTTGATAGGGCTAGAGGTAGGGCGTACCTTGTCTACAAAACTAGCACCTTGTCTCCATTTCAATATCCTATTGTGTCGAATATTTGAGTAAGGTGCTAGTTTCCATCAACTAGTGCCATGTTTGTTGGTTTCATGTAAATACTTAGGCTTTTCCTATGCAAAGGAATCTCATATGTTTTTCTATCTTAAGGGTTCGGACTACACTCAGGGTAAGAGTCAGATTATTCTTTATATATAGTGGCGTAGTCAGGATTCGAGCTTTGGTGGGGTACAATTTCAAATGGAAAGAGACATGTAGCAGTAAACCACGACAATGAGGGTAATTACTTTGAACAAAAGAGAGGAGGGTTGATCCAAGTGATAAGCGACTTTGTATCGCTTAAGCAAGGTCTCGAGTTCGAATCCTAGTGAATACAAAAAATCCTCATTGGGAGACTCACCCACCTCAGCTAGTCGGAGCAAAGCTCTGGTGAACGCAACAAAAAAAATTTTTAATAATTTTCGTTAGAGAAACTAATATTCGAGAAAATCTTAAAGTTCGACTACACAATTAGCCTAGTGGTTACGACTAATTTATAATCTCTAGAAGTCTTAAATTGGAGTCATTTTTGAAATGGAGTATGAATTTTCTTTATATTTAAAGTAAGTGCACTTATGTAAATTTTTTTTAAAACAAAAATTAGCCTTCAGCTTTAGAATTAATTTTATAAAAATATATGTTATAGAGTCTATATTTGACGTATAAAGTGTTCATTAATTATGGTTTAAGAAAAAATTTTGTTCCTTTTTAAATACTATAGTAAAAAAATAAAAACAAATATGAAAGAAATAAATCAATGATTTTTCTTTACAAGAAAACAAAGCTGAAATTGTATATTTATGAAATTTTATTTAGTAAAAAAGATTATATGAAAAATAACAATAAAAATAAAAGAGTAAGAGTAAACAAGTAAAAGAATTTTAAAATAATGATGAAAGAAACGGATGAATCTCAAAACAAAAACATAATTATTTTTAATAAAAGAAAATAAAAGTATATATTAAAAAACTTAATTAATTTAGAAAGAAAAATTATATTTAGGAAAGAAAGTTCAGGGATAAGAAAATTAATAAAAAGAAAACTAAAACAAAATGCCATTATGAGCTTTTACGAAAATGTGTAGCGCGTGTTGGTTGTTGGAGCACAAGCACAACTGTGATAATTTCTTACCATAAAATTAATATATATTACGTTTCTTCACATAATTCATACACCTTATTATCCGTATTTTCTGGTGATTGATGGAGTACGTCTCCCACCAATTCTTCACCTCCCTCCGCCACTGTTTATATATCTTTAAAGTATATCTATATGGAATGCAACAAATGTGTAGATAGAATGGCAAATATACTTCTCTTTGGACATCTGTCTTTATCATTGATGATCTTCAGGGTTTTTGTTTTCCTAGACTAGTTTCTGCTTATCCTCTGGCTGCTTGCTCTTCTTATAAAAAATCTTTTTTTCTAATTCAGAACTTCTTACCTTTTGGCTTTTGTCCATTAATTTTCTTCCAAAATTTTAGGTTGACATTGTTTGATGGGTTTTACTACTTAAGATGAATAGAGGTTCGGCAGCGGAGCCATACAGTCTGTTGATAAGTTTGTTGTATATGATTTTAAGTTACTTACTCTCTCCTTTGATCACTTTCTTATATACTAATGTTTCATTAAATAAGGCAATAAAAATACTATTATACCGTTCAAGCTAACTTTTCGTTTTCTTTTTCATTGTTTATAATAAAGAAGTAAATAAGGGAAGGGGAGAAAAGTGAACATTAATACATTATAATTCGTAAAGTGATACTTATTTAAAAATAAAACTCTGTTTTAAAAGTGACGATTATTAAAAAACGAAGGGACTAATGTATTTGTTTAATGAAGTTCATTGTTAATAGAGTTATCAATTATTATTACATGATTTTAAGTTAATTAATAGAGTTGTCGTTCAACTCTATTATTTCATGTAGAAGTCAATTATTATTATTATTATTTTGACAATAGCGAGACAACGAAAGAGCCCAGGTTTGTTCATTGGACATCTTTATATGTATTAATTCTATTAAGTATAATTGGTGAAGTTCGTTATTATTACTTGATTTATATTTAATTTCGGTCATTTTTTTAAATAAATAATTGATTCTATTATTAATTTGATTTTTATAAAGAGTTGAAGGGAATTGTCATTAAAAATATAATCATGAAGGCGAAAATTTCGGTTAAAATTTTCTCAAAGTCAAATATGATCTTTTTAAAAATCATTTATAGGTTTTCTAAATAATTTATTTCATCAGATGAAACTTACTTGAATGATCTCTTAAAGAGATGAATTCCATAAAACTCAATAGTAAAAGCCGTGCACGAATTTCTCTCAAATCGGGACTAGTACTAACTATATAGACGAAGTACAAAGAAAAAACTCCAGTAACCCAATTAAACCATTACAAAAAACGTGTATGCACTTTTATTTGGTGGCTTCCGCGCATCAGTTACGCCATTCGTTCATCAATTATCTTGTACACCATCTTTTCACTGCGATTATAGAGTTCTTTTAATTATTTTATACCTACAGCCATTATGGTACAACATAAATATAATATGTGTATTTTTTTTAAAAAAATTTCAGAGTCAAAATTTAACCTCTAGTCATCCCCATCCAAATTAATGGATGTATCACTCGATCAAAGGCAATTGATTAAATATAATAAGTGTATATTATTTCATAACTAATGATTGATATAATTCAATCGTGTAAAGGGCACGCCTATGTAAATATTATACCGCATAAGAGACACGCCCGAGCTAGCAGTCAAGATTCGTGCTCAAATAAGGTTATATCCTTTTCAAATTATAAATAATAGTATCGAACTGAACTGTATTGATAAATACTTATTTCAGTGTAAATTTATATATATACAGTACTGATAAGTACTAAACAATACTGAACTGAATGGATTATAAGTTGAAAAGAACAGGTCCTAACTCGGCTAAGCAATTACTCCCTCAGTTTTTTAATACGTATCACTTTAGATGAGAATTTTTTTATAAATAAGTATCACTTTAATGCATTTATATTCATTTATTTTCCTTTTTACCCTTATTTAAATATTTATTGTAAAAAATAAAAATAAATAAAAAATTAATTTTAAGGGTATAATAATATTTTTTTATCCTATTTAATATTGTATTGGTATGTAAAAAAATGTCAAAGTGATACTTATTTAAAAATGGAGGGATTACTTAAATAGTGAAAGCTAGGGGAGTAATTCATTTCCAACCTTCAACTCATCACATCCTCTACACTAAAATTCACTTGAAAAGAAAAATGAAAATGTAACAAGTGTTAAAAAAAATTGGAAAAATTTTACGTAACTCTAAGTACTTTAAGTAAATGTGATTAATCATTAGCAGCATGGTACTCGAAATACCTTGCTCATATAAAAAAATGGAAAAAAAAATACCAAATTTTTTAAGTGCGGAACCCACGCAAGTCGTAGCTCCAACGAGAGATTATATTATGTTCACGGAGTATTGCTCTCTACTTTTTGCATGAATGATAAGTCTCTTAAAAATGATTTTATGCTATTACTTTTTATTAGTTTATTAATTTTCGAGGCACTTGTGATTCATGCAGAAGATAGGGAGCAATACTCCAGAAGCATGGTATAATCTCTCGGCTCCAACACGGTGGCTAGTTTTTTTTGTCCGAAATCATTCTAATTTGTAAAAGACTGTTTTCTAATTTTTCCAGTTCCCTAATTAAAGATTCCTCTTTTGTATCCTCCAAATTATTTAAATCACTCTCCTTAGCTTCCCTTTTACCTCAAAACAGAAAGGGTCCTTTCAATTCAATGGCTTTTCTCCCCTCACTCTGGTAATCCAACTGCCCACCCTCATTTTCCCCAAATGTTGTTCGAATCTCGTTTCTTGGATCATTTACCTGAGTTGATTTCTCGCAGATTTACACCTCTGGTTGGACCTCGGGATCGTTTGATTCGATTCGTTTCTGCTCCAGCTGATATCAGCAAAGGGACCAGTAATTTTTTAAATCTGATTTTAAATTTACATTTCCTTGTACCGATTAAAGTATTGGGTTTCCAAAATACTCTGCTTCTACGCAAGTATGTGATTTTGTTTATTTTTTCTATTCAATGGGTTTAATTTCTTGTTTTTCAAAAAAAATGGGTTTAATTTCTTTGTCATAAGGGATGCAAACGCTAGTTTGACTTTTGACTATTGCCTGTTCGATCCCTAGCTTTAGGGTGAATTTGAAATAAAAATTTATTTTATCAAGTTTGTTTCTTTGAAATAAAAATTTATTAATTTTTTTTTGAAGAATTATTGATTTTTAAAAAAATTAGATATTGAATCTAGAACTTCTCACCACTACATTGAGCTACACCCAATTGGTAAAAAAATTTATCAATAGAATTCAAATCATGAAATATTTGAATTCTTATTAGTGTATGGAATAGAAATCTTGCTATGAGTTGCATAATTTTGATGGAATTTATTAGAGCTAACCTTTTGGATATTATTTTTACCATATTATCCTTTACATGCGTTTTTCCGGATATTCCATAATTTTTTGGAAGTTTTCGATTTTTTTACGAAACCGAGACCACGAACCGTATTTTCATATTTCAGGTCCTTCCAGAAACAATTTTCTGAAAATTTCTTTTACTAAATTTATTTTCTTTATTTTCCGGATATTTTATCATTTTTTGGGTTTTCGATTTTTTACGAAACTAGGCCCCGAAACCTATTTTCGCATTTTTGAATGACAAAAATTCTTTTAAGTCCCTGTAATTTTAATTCAACAAAAAACAACATACATTTAGAAAAGTCGAATCATTGACATTACGGCACATGGCATAAACTAACAAAATTTTAAAAAAAAACTTGACGAAACTTTTTTTAATTCTGTGTAATTTTAATTCAACCAAAAAGACCATCTTCAACAATGGATTTCAAAAAAACCTTTACAAAATTCATTTAAGTCCCTATAAATTTTATTATATAAAGAAATTAAATTTGGTACAGGAATCTTTCAGAAAATGTTCATGGAAGAGTCCGAAAATGTGAAAGTACATTTCGAGGTTCATTTTCGTAAAAAATCAAAAAATCTCAAAAATTATGAAATATCCGGAAAATAAAGAAAATAAATTTGGTACAAGAATTTTTCAGAAAATGTTTATGCAAATGCTTGAAAATGTGAAAATACATTCTAGGGCTCAGTTCCGTAAAAAATTGAAAAATCCCAAAAAATTATGAAATATCTGAAAAATAAAGAAAATAAATTTGGTTCAAAAATTTTTGAGAAAATGTTTCTTGAATGGCCCTAAAATGTAACTACGTTTTGAGGCCCGATTTCATAAAAAATCGAAAAATTCCAAAAAAATTATGAAAATAAAGAAAAAATAAATTTGGTTCAAAAACTTTTCAAAAAATGTTTCTAAAAGTGCTTGAAAATGTGAAAATACGTTGTAAGGCCCGGTTTCGTAAAAAATCAAAAAATCCCAAAAATTATGAAATATCCAAAAAATAAAGAAAATAAATTTGGTTTAAGAATTTTTGAGAAAATGTTTCTGAAAGGGCCTGAAATGTGAATACGCTTTGAGGCCCGGTTTCGTAAAAAATCAAAAAATCCCCAAAAAATTATGAAGTATCCAGAAAATAAAGAAAATAAGTTTGGTTCAAAAACTTTTCAAAAAATGTTTCTGAAAGTGCATGAAAATGTGAAAATACATGTTGGGGCCTGGTTTCGTAAAAAATCGAAAAATCCCAAAAAATTATGAAATATCCAAAAAATCAAGAAAATAAATTTCATGCATGAATTTTTCAAAAAATATTTATGGAAGGGCCCAAAAATGTGAAAATACGTTTCGGGGCTCGGTTTCGTAAAAAATCAAAAACTCTCAAAAAAATGAAATATCCGGAAAATAAAGAAAATAAATTTGGTGCAAGAATTTTTCAGAAAATGTGAGCTTTCCAAACGCACCCTAAAGGTGGACAAGGGACATGCAATTAGAAAAGTATTTAGGAATTTTTTTTATGCTTTTATTTCACAAATTAATTAATTTATATAATTTTTACTCAATTGGAAGTCAATCACGTGCCCCCTTGGTCAAAGCAAGACATCTTAGCTGCCATGTAAGACTGAGGTAGCACGGATGTTCACTTTTTATAAGTTTGGGTACTTCGAAGATTTACTTGAAAGTTGGGGGTATTTAAGGCAAAAATGCTCAACTTGGGGTTATTAATGAGCATTCATCCCTTAATTAAACATTTAATAATACTTGTTGTAAAAGAATGACAATTTTGGAAACAACTTAGAACAAATTATTTGAAAATTAATTTAATTCCTTTATGTACAAGAAGTTTCCAAATAAAGAATATAAAGTGAGAAAATGAATTCAATTGAATTCTATCACAGAACTCAATTCAATTCCTTTCATTCCCCCAAGGAATTGATTCCAAACACACCATTAAGGAAAAAAATCAATAAATCACATGTCTCCGTTTTGGTGTCTTATTCTATATCCTCCGTTCATTTTTCAATATGAGACAAGTTTGCAAGAGAGATAAGATGAAAAGTAGGAAAATAAATATGAAAAACAATAATAAAAAATACCATGTGTCAAAAAAATAATGGAGGACATGAAAGGGGAAACCAAACTGGGGATATGTGATTTTTTTTCTCATCTTGAAGTGCTTAGAGTGTAGGATTTCTAGCTCAAAAGGTTATCTTAAATTCGCATTTCTATGTTTTTTAGGGAACAAAGTGAAGATTTAGGGCTGATTTGGGATAGCTTTTCATGTTTTTTTTCTGAGAAGCTCTATTTTCAAATTTTTCTAAGATGTTGTCCCGAAAAGTTTGGAAATCAATAGCAAATTATTCCTAATAAATTAGTATTAAAAGTCAAAATCTTTTATCTTTTATCAAAATATGTTGTTTTATTAAAAGTTTTAAAGCTCCGATAGCAATTCTAAACAGGCCCTTAAATTATGTTATTGCTTAACTTGGAAGCTTGAAATTGTTAGCCGAACCTACATTGCAGATGGGGGAAGTGGCAAAGGATTTAACCGCAGGGACTATTGGAGGTGCATCACAATTGATATGTGGGCATCCCTTTGATACGATAAAGGTCAAGCTCCAAAGCCAGCAAGCTCCGATACCAGGCCAGCCTCCCAAGTTTGTCGGTGCTAAGGATGCTGTCAAGCAGACAATCGCTGCGGAAGGCTCAAGAGGTTTGTACAAAGGGATGGGGGCTCCACTTGCCACTGTGGCCGCCCTCAACGCTGTTCTCTTCACAGCGAGAGGGCAGATGGAAGGATTGTTGAGATCTCAGCCTGGTGTTCCACTTACCGTCGGCCAGCAGTTTGTGTGCGGCTCTGTAGCTGGACTTGCTGTTTCTATTCTTGTTTGCCCTACTGAATTGATAAAATGCAGGTTCGGAATTAAGCAATGCAGGTGTCTACTTTTTTCTTAAAAAATATTGAGCAATTGACATTACATTATTAAACAAAAAGAAAAATTCTTATCCACCCCATTTATGACTTGAAACTAAGACTTTTAGATGTCACAAGTTTAATCTTAAACTATACATTAGCCTTAGACATTCGTCAGAATGTAGTTGCCTAACTTGATCAAGTGTGTTCTTAACTTTTTTAATGCCTAATACATGGTATCCTCTTTGAACTTGGCCCAAATAGTCGTATTTTATATGATACTAAGTATTTAAACTTGGATGATTGACAGGTAAATACTTTATATATTATAATAATAAAATCTGGTTACGGGTCAAGTATCCAACGGAAAAGGTACTAAATACACGGTACCATGTAAAAAACCCCATGCCCCTTGACTTATAAATTGCACCTCTTGTTGCCTTTTTTTGGTAATATTTACAAGTATCTTCATTGAGATAATTTTATTCGGGGCTTAGTAACAGTTAAGGCTCCTCACCCCTCCCAACAAGTGTATTTAGTAGGATTTGAACCTTGTTCTCCTCCAACTTGCACAGTCTGCTTAGTCAACTGAGCTACACCTTATTGGTACCTCTTGTTGCCCTATAAACTTGCAAAAAGTGCATGAGTTTGATACATGAACGCCACATGTCAGCTTTTGTTGGTTTGACTTTTCAAAGATGTCATTCTTCCAATTTTATCTCTCCAACCAGAAGCTGACACGTGGCGATGGGGAACCTAGTACACTCTTTACTAGTTTAAGAAGTAACAAGGTTTATTTTAAAAGACACGGGACAGTTGGCTATTTAGGCCAAGATCATGTGGCTAGCGATGAATTTGACCTTTTTTTAATGTTATAGGTTGCAAGCACAAAGTGCATTACCAAGTTCAGGTGCTGAAGTTGTGGCTATTAAGTACGGAGGTCCAATGGATGTGGCGAGATATGTTCTAAAATCAGAAGGCGGTATAAGGGGTTTATTCAAGGGGTTAATCCCAACAATGGGACGCGAAATTCCAGGGAATGCAGTTATGTTCGGTGTTTACGAATTACTGAAGCAATCAATGGCAAGAGGGGTAGATACTTCTGAGTCGGGGAGGGGGTCTTTAATGTTGGCCGGGGGACTGGCAGGAGGATCGTGGGCCTTGGTATACCCTACTGATGTAGTAAAGAGTGTACTTCAGGTTGATGATTATAGAAATCCTATGTTCAAAGGTTCGACCGATGCATTCAAAAAGTTAGTAGCCTCGGAAGGTGTGAAAGGGTTGTACAAAGGTTTCGGTCCAGCCATGGCCAAAAGTGTTCCAGCTAATGCAGTATGTTTCCTGGCTTATGAAGTCACTAGATCCAGTTTGGGTTAATTGGTTTTCTCTGCCATTGGTTACCTTATCTCTAATCTCATTATTTAAACAAATATTCTTCAAGTGATTGTTCAGGGACTGATATATTGATAACAGTTTATTTACTATGAAAAGAAAGAGAGAACGAAAACACGGGTTTTCCCCCAAATTTCAGTAATTTTCATATTGGTTATATAAGTAAAACTTACATAATTTGGTTTTTTTAGTAAATAATTATAACTTTTTCGTATTTTGCATTAATACATTAGTACCTCCCTCAGTTTTTTCAATAAACCTTCATATATTTTACTTCCATCTAACTAAGACCTCCCTCTATTAAATTTTTTAACTTTTTCATCCAAATAGCATTTATTTTGACAAACTTGCTCTTATATTTCTTTATTTGTCCAACTATCTTTCAAATATATTCATCAAACTTTTATAAATAATTAAACTAACTATGGTTTAAATACATACTCTATAAAATTATTTCCATAATATATAGTGTGCAATAATTACCATAAATATACTATTACACAATCATAAAAGAATTCATAAACATAAAAAAAATTTCACACATTTTATCTTTCAAAAAGCTACCCTCATTAACCATTTGAATCAAATAAAATCCAACAATAATTAACTTAGATAATAATGAAACAAAATTCTTAAATGTTTACTAATGAGGCAGTGGCATAGGAGTGGTCACGGGTTCTGTCATAGAGCTGTGTCGGCCCTGGAGGAGGATGAGGGCCTTGTTTGGCTTCAAGAACTTCACCATTTTTGGCACTTGAAGGCTGCTACGATGAGCTATATTGAGTTTCTAAGGTTCTTTCAACCGTTCAAATTATGTATATAGGTTCGTAATGTGTATCATTAACATGAAAACTAGTTGTAATCACCCAATGTTAAAAAAAATCAAGTTTTATGTTATGTTCTTCGATGATGATTGCAACTTATTTGATTATATAAATAGAGGTTGCAGCACAAAATACTAAAAATAAAAAAAGGCTAGGTGAGGAAGCCGGGGAAAAAAGAAAATTCAATTTTTATAAATTGATAAAAAAAAGAAAATAAATAAAAAAAGTAAGTGAAAATACACAAGTTTTAGATTGATGGACAAAAAATAAAAGATAAGGGTATTTTATCAAGACAAATGCTATTTTAATGGAAAAATTAAAAAAATTTAACAGAATACTAGTGTGTTAGTGAAAAATACAGGGAGGTTGTAATTATTTACTCTTATTTTTTTAATAATATGGGAGCATTTTTTGCTAGGTTTTTTATTAGGGAGTTTGAACGAATGTTATTAAAATCGGATCGGACCAGATGGTTTAACCAAAAAAATTGGAAACCGAAGTTAAGTCCGGTCCGATTTACATTAATGGTTTGACAGAAACTAAGTTGGACCAATTTGAACCAGAAAAAATTGATGAATCGATAAACTGGCCAAATCCCGATTTTATGTAATTAATCTTGTTTTCTTAAACATCTTGGATCATGCTTGGGGTTTCTATATAATGATCCCGGTACTTTGATCCCTTATCTCTGTATGAATGATAAGTATCTAAAAAATTATTTTATAGCATTACCTTTTTATTATTTTATTCATTTCTAGAATACTTCACATTCATACAGGAAGGAGGGACTAAATGACCCGATCTATTATATAATTTTGGATAAATTTTAAAAAAGTATTCCGCATGTTCGGTCATTTTCAAAATGTAGAACATAAAATTTTTTTTTAAAAAAGAGAATCTTACTTCAAATATTAATAAAAAGAAGAAAAAGTCTAGCGTCAAAATTACTGACGTGACAAGGGTCAATTTCGTAAATCCACTATTTTACCATTTAAAAGACTAAAAAATACCAGGTCATGGTTCATCTCCTTCTTCCCCAAATCAATTTTTGCCAAAATTCATCTTTGAACTTCATCAACCCAAGATATGTATCAATTTAATCTCTTTTTTCTTCTCATTTATCATTAATTTGAAACTCTATCTATCATATTTGCATCCTTCAAATTATTCAAAAATAACAAATCCCTAATTTTGAGTTCAAAAATTTTCATACCCATCACACACAAGCCAAGCCAAATCATTAGTTACTGCAATTAACGAAAAAGAGAACAAACAGATTCCGGTAAATAATCAAAACTCTAATGAAATCACCACTCCAAAATTTCTTGTCGGCCGTCAAAATTTTTGCATCTTTCCAACGTCATCTTGCCCATTTCCAGTACTGCTCTTTTTTCGCCGGAGTAAAGTCGAAATCGGAGAAGAAGTCCGGTGAGGGCTAGTAGAACGGAACAGGAGGGGGAAAGACCACGAATTACGTCGTCTTTTAGGGCGGCGAAAAACCCTGCCTTCTTTTTCATTGTTAAACAGAGAAATTAGGGGTTTATGGAGAAGATGAATATTGAATTGGGGAATTAGGGATTTTAGGGAGGGTTAGTTGAGGAAAGAGGCGGGTTTTTCATAGATGGGAAATAGAGCTAAAGCTTAAAGTGTGTGACTTTTCAATCTTTAGTGATTTTGCTTTTGGTTGATAAATTTTAGGTTAAGAGTGGAAATAAAGGTGAATTTAGGTTAAGAAAAGGGGAAAAGATGAATTTAGGATGAAGAAGATGAAGTGTACGGCATACATTGTAAAAAAAATTCAAAAATAATATTGAAATTATATAATATTTTTTAAAAATTTACCCTGTAATTTTCCCATGCTTGGAGAGAAATTCGGTTGTTCTTCAATAATTACATATTCTCTTTATCCCTTCGATCTTGTAACTTGTCTTCATAAACAAAAACACGAAAGAAATAATTTGAATAAATGAAAGAAACTAATCAAATGGTTTAATATTGGAATCAACTAAAGAAAAGATGTGGTATAAAAGGTACTATAGAATAGTATTGAAAAGAAATACAATAGAAAAAAGGTTTCAAAACAGAATGGTTGAAAAAGAAATGGAGAAGTATGAAATGGAGAGGCGGCAGACTCAGAGGATTTGTAAGACTCACTTGAACTTGAACTTGCCGTATCTGTATATGAATGGCTTCGAATGTAAATGAAGCCCAATGTAATGTGTAAGTTAGTATGAAATTGAATGGGCTTTGGTAAAAGCTTCAGAAAAACCAAAATAATTTGGTTGTTTATAAAAATAGAAGAAAATATATTTATATAAATATGGTATGGTATTTATTTAGTAAATGTTTAGTAATTCTCTAATAGTTATCTAGTAAATTATAACTTTAAATAAATTTCTATTACATACATAACATATGACATCTAGTATTTATCTAAAAGATAACTGTTAGATATCTAGTATGGCTTAATTTTGACAGTTTTTATGAATCTAATGATACCTAATATGTATATATATATATATATATATATATATATATGAAAATTTCATAATAATATTTACATCTAGTATTTATCTAGTAGATCACTGTTAGATGTCTAGTTATTCATCTAGTACGTCTTAATTTTGACTTTTTTTATGGATCCAATGACACCTAATATATATATAATATATGACGATTTCATAACGATATTTACTAGATAACTACTAGATATTTACAGGATAAATACCAGACCGTATTCATGTAAATATTTTCTCATGTTTTTGTTAATTTATAAATTGGTTATATTTTTTGTATATATGTAATTAGTTCACTTAATGATGAATTTTATAAATATTTTAGTGAGACATATATATTTTTGACAATTTCCCGATAAGTTTCTTTGTTATTATTGTTGGTCCCAGTGAGGGTCTTTATAAGGTTAGAGGGGGTGAATGACCCATTTTCGCGGAATAAACAGACTTTAAAAAGTCTTAGTGTAGCGTGTTTGATTACGATCCGGATAATGCATCCGGATGATGTAGATATGACAATATAATGCAATAAATAAAGAGTGAAAGAAATCAAACATAAAGGATTTTATCCTGGTTCGGCCCCACCTACTCCAGTCCCCGGAGTTTCCTTCCTCCGAGCTTTTCCACTAGTGAATTCATTTCCAACTGGCAGGAATCAAGCCTTACAATTTGTCTTCAGATGGTGACCCCTTCCGGATGTAGGATATACTATTAGAAGCACCAACTCCTAGCTGAGTACTTTAGTCTTTAGTAGGATATACTACTTAGACTTCTACCCCCAAATCTAAGCTGAGTCGTACAGGGAGTTTTCACTTAAAGCACCAACTTTAAATTGTATCGCAATCTCTCAACTCACCCAAGTTAGAGATCCTTACACTCTTGTTTTCATAAAGGTTTTGGTTTTGGATTTCCTTAAGTTTAAAACTCACTTAGGAATCCTTACAACAGATTTGGAATTAATTGATTATTGGTGGGATTGTAAACTGATTGAATGCTTGTGCTTTATGACTTTTTTTGTGAATCAAACAGCCAACCTTCTCAGTTAGTGAAGCTTCCCTTTTATAGGCTTCTATCATAAATGTAGTCGTTGTGGGTTGTTGAGCTTGTATTAAATCTTCACCCTTGATCAGGTTATTAGTGGTGCTTCTGGAGCCGTTGATCAATCCGTTAGACTGTAATTTGACTCGTTTGAATCCTAGGGATTGATGCTGAAAAGTTGTCAGTTATCGTTTTACTTGGCTTTTTGTGATGTACCAACTTTCACACCATTAGCTTTTTAGTGTGAGCTCCACGCGCCTCCTTATTGGTCTAGGTGAAAAGTTTGTTAGCTTTTTCAGTCCGGTGTTAGTCCTTTTATCCTTTTACTGAAAATTGCAAGCTCACTTTTGTCTTGTTCATGGGGAAATGATCTTTGACTATGTAGACCAAAAGGTGGAGGAAAAAGTTATCTTTGAAACTTTTTCTGTTGTCTTCAAGAATGAGTCTTCTAGATGTCTTCAAACTCATTGTCTCCGGATCTCTATGCTTCCGGAGTTAGGGCAATTAGTTCTTCTGGATGCTGTTCTTGAGGGATTAAAGCTTGTTTCTTTTCCAAACCTTATTATGATGATTCCATGTGCTTAGGTACTTGATGTCTTTAATGGATAACCTTGTAGCTAGATCTTTGTCCGGATGTTTCCATTTGGATTTAGGAGGATTACATAATACAAGTTTTTATTTCTTTCAAACCTGATCCGGATAATTTAGTTTAATTTGTGGTCCAGATCATTGTTTCCCAACAATCTACCCCATTTGATGGAAACAAAAACTAAGTACAAGGGAATGGAGTATATATGAGCTAAGTATGATTCTTGATACTTAGACATTAACAGGTTTTACTCCCATATTATTCTAGCATCCTAATTCCCCCAATATTTTTCGATTCTAGCTTCTTAGTTTGTTTTAGTACAATTTCATATTGTACTTTAGAAGTAATTTTTGAGAATTAGATTTTTTCACTATATATACTTATGTTGTTAATAATAGTTAACATCAATTGAGTTCATATTACAAATTACAGAAATATATAATAGTGAATCTAGCTATTACAAAGTTATAGCTAGTATAATTCTCTCCGGATGGTCCTCCTTCTCCTCCCTCTTTTTCTTTCCCTTTTGTTATCCCAGGCCTCTTGCCAAGGTTTTGAGTAGATAAAGTAATCAAGATTACCTTCGTTTCTTTCAGCAATGATGTGGTCAACAGTAGGAGGAGTAAGATAGTAAGGTCGGATAGTCTTCTTCAACTGATCATAGGACTGTTTGATGGAAGGATGAATGTGTAAGATAAACTCTTGATCCTTTTTATCAAAGTACGGGAAGAGCACTTTAAGGAGAGTTATCATCCCCTTCTGACCAAAGAAGCCAGAATCTCCAATTGCTTGAATAAGATTATAGAAGATTGGAAGGAGCTAGCTTTCCGGAATAGCAGGAGAGGAAGGGGATCCGGATATTGAGAGGTTTTTGATTCTGGTTTGGAGCATGGTTATTTCTTCATTAATCCCTTTCCGGATATTATGAATGTATTCTGTTTGAAGAGAGATTTTTTTTGTGATGGATGCCTTCCAATCATTTATTATCTTCTCTAATCCGGCCATACGGCTCTGCATTTCATCACCCATGTCATCTAGTATTTTATCTTGGATTTTGCAAATATTCTACTCAATAAAGTGTACCAGCATTTCCTGGAGAACTTGCCGGTCTACTCCTCGATCATTGATGACAGGTTTGAGGTCCTTCCCAGCCATGAATTTTGACAAGTTTTCAAACTTGGTATCCAAATAGGCTTTAATTTCTTCTGAGAGCTCGGAAGAGGAGGAGGTGATTTTGTCAAGGACTATTCCACAATTGTTTGAAGCGAGGGTGTTGGCTTGATCGACAGTTCGATTAGCTATGGAGATATTTTCTTTAAGCTCATTTAAGATTGGTGTGATCTGGGAGAGAGAAGCTTTAACAATAGCTCCTAGAGTGGTGAAATCCAAGACTTTTTCTTCTATGTTCTTCACTGATTGTTTGATTTCACCCAACTCCTTCCTCACATCTGACCCAGAGGCTTGTCTAAGTAATTCCTTTTCTACTCCTTTTAGATAAGTGTAGATAGTCTGAAGGCTCTGCTTGATGTACCCTTCTTCATTTTCCTCTTTAGCAGCCTCTTTTAGCAAGTGAAGCACTGCCGAAACCTTGGCCTTTGTTGTATTGTTAGCCGGAACTCTCATAGGACTAACTTTTGGAGGGAACCATTCTTCAAAAGAGCCGAAGGAGTCATCTCTAGAACTGGAGCTGCTTTCAGAGGGTTCATTATCTGCTTCATTATCACTCTCCTCTAAATGAGACTGACCTTTTTCTTCTGTCTTCTCATCTGACCATTCCCCCGGACTGGCCTTGCCCTAAGAGTCCACTTTAGAAGTGTTCTCTTCAGATCTCAGACCCCGTCCCTCCTCCGAAATGATATTATCCGGGTTAGGCACTTGTTCCTTAGATACAATTTGAGTTGCAAGGCCTAAGTTGTCCTTATTAACAGTTGTTATAATACAACAGCAAGATCAGTACAAACATTTAAAGGAGAAATGTCAAGGGGTACCTTATTCATTGGTGATGGAATTTGAATGCTTGAGTCTTCTATTCTTACTTCACTTCCTCCCACCTTAACCCCCGGATGACAGGAAATGTCCTCTGTCACCCCTTCAAGTGCCTTTACAGGACTTTTAGTACTACCTCCAGGTGTGTTGGAATTGTCCTCGACACCCTCTATAATTGCCTTTACATGACTTATTTCTATTGGGATCTCTACTTCCAAACTCAACAGGTTCTCCGGAAGTGTTTTTGTGATGGGTAGGAGGTTGAATGAGCCGAATTTTGAAATCCTTGACATCTCAGCCAAGACAGCTTGATCTATATGGATTGGTGTAGTAGAGGATCCTCCAGGTCCCTTTATGGCCTGATTGTTTATTCTATAATTGTCTGCCATATATGCCATCATCTCCTCATACTGTAGATCTTCCAGAAGGATTTCCTCATTGGCTCTGGGCACATTTTTGCCGTCTGAATTTTTTGCCTTAGCCAACTCTTCCAATACAACCCTCTTAGCAGCCTCTTCATCAATCACAATGGTAGTTGGCTTCTTGGCTGTCTTCTTTTGATGTTTCTGTGCCTTGACTGCTTCATCAAAAGTGCACCCCTTCTGGGTGAATTGCTTCTTTGGCACTGGCATTTCATCTTCTATTGCCTCCTCATTAGACCCATTTTCCTCTATCAGTAAATCTGATATTTTTCTATTTTGGCCTTTCTGATAGCCCTTTCTTATCGCAACAGCAGCTACTGCAATTGATTCTCTTGCTTTTGAATCACAAACCGGTCCCTTTAATAAATCAGTTGTCTTGATTAGCCTTCCCCTTGATTTTGGCTTTTCTAGAGATTTGTTAACCAGCTCGGTGATTGTTTGGGAATCTTCATTCTCTTCCTCATCCACTATAATCTAGGCCAATTCGTTCTTTATCTTAGGCCTGGATGTTCTGGCTTTTTTAGGTGTTAGACCACTTGCTTCTGGATTTGCAGCTTTCCTAGTCTTTCTTTTCTTCTCATCCCTTAGCCTCTTGGCTTTATCCTCATCCCAGGTTTCATTGAATCTTAGATTGAGGAAGTTCCTCTGCATAATTTATTTTCCACTGACACCTTAGAATTCGGTCATATCTATCCTATTTGCTTAAAGAATCCTTGTGATAAGAGCCCCATGAGAATTTCTATGATGCTTGAGATAGTGAATAAGGAGCACAAGTATGTTGACCTCCCTGCTTTTTGCCCAATGCTCTAACACACAGTGCTGAAAGGAAGACACTGTGGTTAGTGAGCCCTTCCGGATCAGGACTAACTTTGCTAGCACATGCTGAAGGTATCTTGGGATTTAAGGCCAGTACGTTAAAAATTTATCCCCAAAATACCTTTGTAGAAGCTACATCTTCGGATCAAACTTCACCAAAGCTTCATCTCCATCCACCCTCATCAAAACACCAATGTTCTTCATATTCAGGGAATTTTTGAAAAAGTCCGGAGTGACAATTATTTCCTTGCCCTGAACCTTAGTTCTTAGAGCATCAAATTTCTTGTTGGCTCTTAAATTGTCATAAAATTACCGGACTAAATCTAGGTAGGTTGGCAATATATTTTTAGGAAGTTTGTTAGGTGCTGATCCTCAAATAGCTGGGAATAGGGATCAGTTTCGAAGAGGAAATTATCTCCTAAAGAATCCGTGGGGATAACGGAATCGGAGGGTTTACAGTCTATGGGGATGAAATCTTTATCTTTTAGATTAGATTCTGAGATGACATTTTAGGTTGGAAGCATCACGGGACCAGCTTTAGTCATGATTGCAGCCATTTTTAGAGTTTGAATAAAGGTTAGGGTTCTAGGTTTTTAAAATTGTAGAGTGACAGTACTTAGTTACTCCGTAAGGAAGAAGGATGAGTTTAAGGGGTTTATATAGAATTTTTTAAGTGAAGGTAGTTTGGTAATCCGAACGCCGGTAGTTTGGCTAGATTGATGACATGGCAACCGGATTTTTAAGAGAGAAGTAAACTCGGTTTAACCAGAGAATAGGAACAATTTATTTAAAAAGTAAACTGTCAAATTTACCGCGCGTGTAATAGCCAATAGACGTTTAAAATTAAAAAAAATTATTACCTTTATGCGCTTTTACTACCATCTGTCATTCTTGTCTGCTGACATGGTAGAGTTGCTTCCGGTATAGATTTTTCTCCAATGTATCTTCTCTTCCGGATTGATTTTTCTTGCTAAGGATCCCGCTTGATTTTAAGCTGTCTTCCAGATTAACCCTAAATTGGATTGGACATTCCAATTGAATCCCTTAGCTTCCCATATTGATCTTTACTCAGTGGCTTAGTGAAGATATCTGCTCTTTGCTCATTGGTTGGAATATATACCAATGCAACATCCTTTTTTATCACATGATCCCTGATAATATGATGCCTTATGTTGGCATGCTTCATCCTGCTATGGAGTATTGGATTCTTTGACACATCAATAGCACTTTTGTTGTCACACATCCACACATCTGGATTAAACTCCATAATCTTCTAGTTATTGCTTGATCCAAAGGAGTTGAGCTACACAACTTCCAGCTGCCATGTATTCAGCTTCTGTAGTAGATAAGACAACTAAAGTTTGCTTCTTGTTGTACCATAAAACTAAGCAATCTCCAAGGAAATCGCAACCTCCGGATGTACTCTTTCTCTCAAGAGTATCTCTGCCATAATCTGCATTAGTGAACCCTTGAATTACAAAATCTCCATTACTAGGATACCATAACCCAACTTCAATGGTTCCTATGAGGTATCTTAGAATCCTCTTTACTGCCTTGAGATGAGAATCCTTAGGATTGGCTTAATACCTTACACAGTAGCAAACTGTATAGTGTATGTCAGGTCTGCTAGCTGTCAAGTATAGAAGTGAGCCAATCATCCCTCTATAGAGGTTTTGATCAACATCTTCTCCTTCAAAATCCTTGGATAGGACTATATGTGATCCTATTGGAGTGGCCATAGGCTTGCTCTTGTCCATTTTAAACTTCTTCAAGATCTCCTTGGTATACTTTGATTGATTAATGAAAATCCCATCCGGACTTTGCTTAATTTGTAACCTAAGGAAGAAATTGAGTTCTTCCATCATGGACATCTCAAATTCCTTCTGCATTTGAGAGCTAAATTCTTCACATATCCTTTCATTAGTTGCTCCAATTATGATATCATCCACATATATTTGGACTAGAATGATATCATTTTTCTTCTTTTTGATAAATAGTATGGTGTTTACTCTGCCTCTGATATAATCCTTGGATATAAGGAATGAGGTTAACCTCTCATACCAGGCTTTGGGTGCCCGCTTTAATCCATAGAGAGCCTTCTTCAGCTTGTACACATGATCTGGATGCTTTGGGTCTTCAAATCCGGGTGGTTGCTTAACATAGACTTCTTCTTGGATAACACCATTTAGAAATGCACTTTTGACATCCATTTGGTATAGTGTGAACCCCATGAATGATGCAAAAGCATATAGAATCTGGATTGCTTGCAGTCTTGCTACAGGAGTAAAGGTTTCTTCAAAATCAATTCCTTCTTGCTGGTCGTAGCCTTGGGCAACTAGTGTTGCCTTATTTCTCACCACAATTCCGGATTCATCTAGCTTGTTCAGGAAAACCCATTTAGTGCCAATGATTAAATTTCCCTTTGGAGGTGCCACAAGATCCCACACATCATTTCTAATGAATTGGTCTAACTCTTCCTGCATTGCCATCATCCAAATTTCATCTCCTTCAACATCTTGAAATTTCTTTGGTTCAATGAGAGAGACAAAAGCAGCATGGCTCATCATTCTATTGAGCTGACCTCTGGTTCTTACTGATTCTAAACTTCATACAGAATGTTATCAATGGAATGATCTTTATGTGTCCGGATCTCCCTTTGTAGGCCTTCATGTCAAACTAGGACTTGCTCCACTTCAGCTTCACCCACTCCTTCTTGGCCTTCATTAAAGTCAATCTCCTGTGGGTTGAGATTGACTTATTATACTTCTAGATCAAGAGATATTCCTTTATCCTCTTCTTTGTACTTCTTGATTTAGAATGAATCAGGAACTCCTGATTCCTCCTTTTCTTCAGATTTTTTAGCTTCCGAAACTGGATCTTCCTCAGTGTAGTTTTTCTTACCTGCAGTGTTAGTTTCATCGAAATCTACATGTATTGACTCTACCAGAGTTTAGGTTCGTTTATTAAAGACTCTGTAAGCCTTACTATATGTTGAGTAGCCAAGGAAAATTGCTTCATCAAATTTAGGATCAAATTTTTCGAGTTGCTCTCTATCATTAAGGATGTAGCATTTACATCTGTATGCTTTGAAATACCTAATTTTGGGTTTTATTCCCTTCAGAATTTCATATGGGGTCTTTCCTATGGTCTTTCTAATGAGAGATCTATTTAGAATATAACATGTTGTATTCACGGCCTCTCCCCAGAAGTATTTTAGCAAACAAATTTCATTGAGCATTGTTCTAGCCATCTCAACTACGGTCATGTTCTTTCTCTCAACAACTCCATTCTATTGAGGAGTGTGAGGGGCATAGAAGTTATGTTCAATGCCCTTGGAGTCACAAAATTAACAAAATGCTTATTTTTGAATTCTCCACCATTATCACTCTGGATGCGTGCAATGCTTATGCCATGTTCTACTTCTATCCGGATGAATGTTTTAGAGAATTGGTCAAAGGCTTCATCCTTGCTTGCTAGTATGAGAACCCAGGTATATCGAGAATAATCATCCATAATGACCATGGTATATTCTCTTCTACCTAAGCTCAATGGTTTGATTGCACCAAAGAGATCAATATGCAAGAGCTCAAGTACTCTTTTAGAAGGAATGTATGAGATGGTAGGGGAACTTTTCTTATGTTGTTTACCTAATTAACATGCAATGCATAGATTATGCTTATCAAAAGCAACCTTAGGCAAACCCACTACCAATTCCTTTTTGGATAGTTTTGACAGGAGGTTCATGCTAGTTTTGACAGGAGGTTACCAATTCCTTTTTGGCTAGTTTTGACAGGAGGTTCATGCTAACATGTCCCAACCTCCGGTGCCATAGCCATGATTCTTCTTCTTTAGACACCAAGCATATATTGCTTTTCTCATTTTTAATGTTTACAGCATAGACATTATTTACTCTAGGTGCATAAAGAATGAGTTGGTTGGACTTACTATCATAGATTGAGCAGCCTCCAGAATCAAATGTAACTTTTCTTCCTTTGTCACAGTGTTTGGCCACACTTAGCAAGTTAAATTTAAGTACATCAACCAATGAGACATCTTCTATTTTTAACTCAGATCAGATGGTTCCATGACCAATTATCTGTCCCTTTTGATTGTCTCCAAAGCTTACTTTACCTCCCTTCTTCTGGGTCAATATGATGAAGGCCTTCTCATCACATGTCATATGCCTTGAGCATCTACTACCAATGTACTAAGTGTGTTGATATAGTGTGGATCTAAGGCATACCAGCAAAATAAATGAAGTGGGCTTGGGTACCCAATCAGATTTGGGTCTTCTCGGGTTAATAACCATCTCAGGCCAAAGGTGAACATCATAATAACCATTTTTTAATCTACATAATTTAGTAATATGATTATTTTTCCCATAAAACCTGCACCCCATAATGGATCTGTTCTGTTCCTACTTTTTTTTATCTTTTTAAGATCTCCCTTCCCATAGTTCCCTCTATATCCAGCTTCTTGTACACTGGTGGATGGTCTGGAGTGTATCCGAAAGCTGGTTGGTGGTGCGATTTTAGCTGCACAATTTCTTCTTTATTTGGCAGGTTGTTAGTTGTAAGCCACCTTAGCCTTTCCCTTTCGAGTAGCAGTATATCTTTAGGCTTGTGGTTGCCTCCTAACCTCCTTCATCCTTTGATTAAGGGATTTTTGGGATCTGTTTTGATCAGGAAGATGATGATCTCTTCTTGGAGCTTTTACCTCTGGCCTCTTCCTGGACACTTCCTTTAATAGATTGATTTCTCTATCTAGCCCATTACATTTGCATTTAGAATCTGGACTTGATTCCTCAGGAAGTTTTCTTCCACAACATCAATATGTTTGGTTGCTCTAACCAGATTGATGTCTTGTACCATTACTTCAGCATCTTCGCTAATTCAATCACTACTCTCTTGAGGGACTTGATTGTTTTTGCATTCTTCTTTACACTCTTGATAACAATAGATAGAGCTCTAGCAAGGTCAAAATTAGAAGCAGAATTAGAACAAGAGTTTACCTTAGTGTTTATTATTTCTGATTCTGATTCTTCGATTTGCACTGTATCTTGCTTAGAGACATTTCTTTCGAATTGGTCTGCTTTCGGATCAGTTAGAGCCATGAATACGCAATTGGCAGTCTCCTCTTATTCTGTTGAAGATGAGTTGCTACTTTCTTCACTGTTGCTTCAGGGAGTTACCATTGCCTTCTTTTTTAACTTCTTCGTTTTCTTAAGATTGAGACATTTTGTTCTGAAATAGCCTTTTTCTCCACATTCAAAATAGACAGGTTCTTTTTTTGGATCCTTCTTTTCTTCCGGATTCTTTCTAGGTCTGTCCCTTCTGGATGTCCCTTCTTTTGATTTTCGGGATTCATACTTTCTTGATTTCCTTCTATCTTTCTTTTGTATGAATCTGTTGAGTTTTCTGGTCAACAGAGCAAGTTGATCTTTGGTGCTCATTATTTCAGTGATTTGCTCTTCTTCTCCAGATGAAGCTGATCCGGTGGACTCTGTCTTAAGTGCAATGGCTTTCTTCTTCTCCTCAGGATTCTTTTCTTATTAGCTATATCTCTCCAAGTATAGCTCTTGGGTTAGAAGATTACTAATTAGTTCATCATAGCTGTAAAAGTTTAAGTCACGAGCTTCCTCAATGGCAGTCTTTTTGTTGTCTCATTCTTTGGTGAGACTCCGGAGCACCTTCTTCACCATCTCTACTTCAGAGATTTCTTTTCCCAGCCTTTTCATCTCATTCACTAGACTGGTGTATCTAGTGTTCATGCTGTTGATGGATTGTTTAGGCTCCATTTTGAAGGATTCAAGGTTTTGCTGGAGTAAATCAAGTTTGGCTTTTCTTACTTTAGTAGTTCCTTCATAGGTTACCTCCAGCTTCTCCCAAATTTCCTTTACAGTCTTACATCCGGATATTCTGTTAAATTCAGCTGCACTAAGAGCACAATGAAGCATGTTAAGAGCATTTGCATTCTCACGCAACTTTTTAAAATCATTCTCATCCCACATACTTGATGGCTTTCAGGTGGTCATACCCTCTACTTCATAAGTAGGCTCATATGGACCATCTTTAATAACTAACCATGCTTGCATGCTTTGTGATTGTATGAAGTTCTTCATCCGGTTCTTCTAGAATGAGCAGTGTTCACCGATAAAGAGTGGAGGATGGGTAATGGAGATACCCTTGGGAAGGAGTTGTGAGTTTTGAAAACTCATTTTGATATTTCAATAAAAATATATGGACCTTTAGCTCGAGATTGTTTGATCTCTAGTTTGAGTATTTGCTCTGATACCACTTGTTGGTCCCTATGAGGGTCTTTATAAGGTTAGAGGAGGGTGAATGACCCTTTTTTATGGAATAAACAAACTTTAAAAAGTCTTAGTGTAGCGTGTTTGATTATGATCTGGATAATGGATCCGGATGATGCAGATATGACAATATAATGCAATAAATAAAGAGTTAAAGAAATCAAACACAAAGGATTTTATCCTGGTTCGGCCCCGCCTACTCCAGTCCCCGAAGTTTCCTTCTTTCGAGCTTTTCCACTAATGGAATCATTTCTAACTGGCAGGAATAAAGCCTCACAACTTGTCTCCGGATGGTAACCCCTTTCGGATGTAGGATATACTTCTAGAAGCACCAACTCCTAGCTGAGTCCTTTAGTCTTTAATAGGATATACCACTTAGACTTCTACCTTGAATCTAAGCCGAGTCCTATAGGGAGTTCCACTCAAAGCACCAACTTTAAGTTGTATCCCAATCTCTCAACTCACCCAAGTTGGAGATCCTTACACTCTTGTTTTCACAAAGGTTTTGGTTTTAGATTTCCTTAAGTTTATAACTCACTTAGGAATCCTTACAACAGATTTAGAATTAATTGATTCCTGGAGGTATTGTAAACTGATTGAATGCTTGTGCTTTGTTACTTGTTTTTATGAATCATATAGCCAACCTTCTCAATTGGTGAAGCTTCCGTTTTATAGGTTTTTATCATAAATGTAGCCGTTGTGGGTTGTTGAGCTTGTATTAAATCTTCACCCTTGATCAGGTTATTGGTGGCGCTTCCGGAGCCGTTGATCAATCCGTTAGACTGTAATTTGACCCGTTTGAATCCTAGAGATTGATGCTGAAAAGTTGTCAATGATCGTTTTACTTGGCTTTTTGTGATGCACCAACTCTTACACCTTTAGCTTTTTGGTGTGAGCTCCACGCGCCTCCTTATTGGTCTAGGTGAAAAAGTTTGTTAGCTTTTTCAGTCCAATGTCAGTCCTTTTGTCCTTTTACTGAAAAGTGCAAGCTGTCACTTTTGTCTTGTTCATGGGGAAAGGATCTTTGATTATGTAGACTAAAAGGTGGAGGAAAAAGTTATCTTTGAAACATTTCCTATTGTCTTCAAGCATGAGTCTTCCGGATCTCTTCAGACTCATTGTCTCCGGATCTCTATGCTTCCGGAGTTAGGATAATCAATTCTTCCAGATGCTGTTCTTGAGGGATTAAAGCTTGTTCCCTTTCCAAGCTTTATTTTGATTATTCCATGTGCTTAGTTACTTGATGTCTTTAATGGATAACCTTGTAGCTAGATCTTTGTCCGGATATTTCCATTTAGATTTAGGAGGATTACATAATACAAGTTTTTGTTTCTTTCAAACCTGATCCGAATAATTTAGTTTAATTTATGGTCCGAATCATTGTTTTCCAATAATTATTATATACCATAAATGAATAATATTATAATATCAAATGGAAAAAAGTTTAGCTTTTATTCGGAATGATTGTTTTGGTGTTTTATAATTATAATTTAGAAAATTAATTTATGAATAAATTTTATGATGTTTTATATTTGTTTACAACTTATACTTAGCACAAATAAATATTTCATATTTGTAATTTTATTTAAAAACTATTTAAATGATTGAACCACATTTCAATCGGGTTAAACCAATAAAATCATAAACCATCGACTTTGTCGATTTAACATTCGATTTGATTTTGATAATATTAGTCTGAACCCACAATTCCACACTTATTAATTTTTTCCTAACAAGTATCATTACTCTTTTCTACAAATCCTAATTAAGAATAATTTGGTTCATTAACAGGAAATAAATATTGGTTACAAAGATGAATTCGTTTGGAAGGAAAACAATACTTGTCAAATTTTGAGGGTGTTAACAAGCCTAGTGGCTCACAAACAGTTTAAAGTTCGGCTCAATAAAGCTCTACCAGAGCTTGACTCAATTGAGCTCAATTCAAGTTTGAAATCGAATCGAGATATTAATAAGTCAAATCAAGCTTTCTAAAGTTAGGCTCAAAAGTTCGAGAACATGTTTGTACTTTTTTTTACTTAATATATATTATCACTAATTTTTTTAATAAATATTGTTATATAACTTGTTTTATTGTTGATTTAGTTTATCAGCTCTATATGTAACGAAATGTATATTCCAAATCATGTTTTTTTATTGATACTTTAGTTTAATTTTTTGGATTTTATACGTGAATTTTTATTTTGTTAAAATATTATATTTGAAAAATAATATTTAAGAATTTAACCTGAGTAAATGAGGCTTATTTATGCTTGCGAGCTCGACCCAAACTAAAATATTTTAAGATCGATAAGCTTTAAGTTAAGTCGAACCCAATTATTTTTATTCCCGAATTGAGTCAAGCACAAACTATTCAGTCTGGGTTCGGCTAGTTAACGAAAATGTATAGCACAGAAAACTAATGATTAGAGAGAGGCATCTAATCTCATTATTTGGCAACTAGAGAGGCTTACTTCATGGGTTCCATTTAGCCATTAATTTTTAAATTAGATATAATATAAAATGAAATGCATAAAATTAATATTGTAATTATAAAAATAAATATAATCATTACATATAAAAATATACAGTGTTTGAAAAAAGCAATACAACTACAGAAAGAATTTCAAACTAGAACCAAAAAAAACATAAAATTAAATAACAAAACATATATATAAAACAGTAAGATTGGTAATTTTAACTTAATTTGCTAAATTTCGTTATCTTTATATTATTTTAAAATATAAATTTATCAGTAAATATTTAATTTTGAATACTGTTAAATAATAATAAAAATATACGGCTGGAAGAAGTTAACGCAATAACAATAAAAATGCTGTTTATTGAAATCAATTGTTTCTTTTTTTGATCAAATATTGAAATCAATTGTTTCATGCACCGGAGTATTAGTTTGAAATAGGGATGAAAATGGATATTCAATTCAAACCTCTTTGTTCATGTCCTCATTTTTTCAGTTTCATTGGATATGATAATATGGATATGGATTAAATTTGGATTCAAATATGAATTCAGCAGATTTTTTACAAAAATGGGCTACAAAATGTATTTTTATATTTCCAAGCCCTTTCAGAAATATTTTCTGAAAATTTTTAGAACCAAATTTATATTTTTTATTCTCCGAATTTTTCATAAATTTTTTAGAGTTTTTGATATTTTACGAAAATGGGTCATGAAACGTATTTTCACATTTCGGGCCCTTCCAGAAATATTTTCTGAAATTTCTTACACCAAATTTATTTTTTTTATTTTTTGGATTTTCCACAATTTTTTTAGAGTTTTTGATTTTTTACGAAACCTGGCCCAAAACGTATTTTCACATTTTCGGGCCATTCCATAAACATTTTTTGAAAATTTCTTGCACCAAATTTATTTTCTTTATATTTCGGATTTTTCATAATTTTTTAGGAGTTTTTAATTTTTTACAAAAAATCTTGCCCTGAAACGTATTTTCACATAATACAAGGATAAGAAAAATTTGTTCTAAATCTGTTTTGTATCCATATCCTTTGGATTTGAATATTTCAAACGAATTTAGAGCGAATTTAAACTTCTCACAATAAAAATGAATTTAGGGTTGATATATTTAAATTCAATTCAAATTCGCTCCATTACCATCCTAATTTAAAATTTTGAGTGCAAAAAATAATATGGCTTCACTACTAAAGCGCCACATATTGGGACAAATATTGACTTGTAGCTAGTAACATAAACCTGTGGCGGAGGGAGGGGTGATCCAATGGCCTACGGTCCTAGACAACCTCTTCTCGGCTTGTACCATAAAGTCAAACATAATTTACACAAGTGCTAAAGTTCTGTTAGTTCACATCAATAATGTTGTTTAATTTTTATCTTCCTCGTTAAGCGCTAAATGAATTTTTAAATCACTATTAAAAAATTTTTAAAATCGATTTATAGGAATTTGATGATTTATTTTTTTATAATTAAAATTTTATATAAAAATTAGATATTGAATTCATGATCTCTTATCTCTATTTTAAGAGGTGTATCGATTTAACATAAACTAATGAACAATTCAACAAGCAAATTTGATGTACAGTGGGAAAAATGCATCATCATGTAAACTAATTAAAGTTGAATTTAGTTATATTTAAAAAATTAGTAAGAAAAAAGTGAACCTTTAGCCAATAGATATGAGCCCTACTTCCCTACCCCATCACTTCAATTCGAGCCCAAACTAATTCTTTCCTTAGTCACCAGACAGAGTACAACTAAGTTCTCAAACTTTCCACTAATTTCCCCACGAATCGTTGTGTTAAAAGTCATATATATTATTTGTTGAGTGGTGTCCCTCTTATTATGGGATCCACTGATTAATTAAAAATAAAAAAAAAAAAATTCAAAAAGAAGTAGGTCGGCAGAACGTTTTTCAAAATGTGCACAGTAAAATTACTGTGCATAATTCGGCCATACGCGTTTGTATTTCCTATAAATAGAGAGATTTCTGCCTCAAAATTATAGCAGAAGAGTAAGAAAACACAGATAAAAATGTAATCTGTGTAGAGAGCCTTAGGGAAAGGGTTCCTAAGAGCTGGGTAAAAGAGAAAATAGTGAGGTTTTGGGAAACACTTGAGTGCCACTATTTTGTAATCTCTTGGTGTACCTACTATTATTTTATAGTGGAAGAATTATTCGGAGTTGGTCCCGTGGTTTTTCCCTAATTCATTTGGGGTTTCCACGTAAAAATCTGCGTGTCTCTTATTCTGCTGATATTATTTTTCTCGTGATCTATTATTGGGCCTAACAAGTGGTATCAGAGCTGAAGGTTGTTTTATCAGTAAAATCCGTGGATATATTTTTCAAAAATAAATATACCACGACGACGAGAAAATTACGGGGAATCCGGTGGCGCAATCCGTTCGAAAAACCGTCGCACATAGGCAATTTGGATGAATAGTAAAATAGTAACTTGAGTAATAGTATTCATATATAATAACTATTCATATTCGGCCATCTTTTATGAATAATATTATATAAATATACGGGCATACTATTACTATTCCAATATACATGTATTATTTGGGTATACGGTACTATTCACATATACAGTCACTATTTATATGAATAGTGAAATTCGTGAATAGTAAAATTTTGCCATTTTTAAAGTTTCGACATGGCGAATGACGGTGTAATGATGAAATTGACGGATACAAATTATTCAATATGGAAATCCAGAATGGAGGACTACCTCAATTGCAAAGATTTGTACGATCCAATTGAGGGTGACGACGCAAAGCCGGAGGATATGAAAGATCAGCAGTGGATAAAGTTGAAGAAGCAGACATTGGGTACAATACGCCAATGGATAGATGCTAGCCTGTACAACCACGTAAGGAATGAAACAGATCCCAAAGTTCTCTGGAAGAAGCTAGAGGATATGTACGAGGCTAAAAATGCTCAAGGAAAAGTGTTCATGATTCGCAAAGTCATGAACTTGAAACTGACAAAGGGACGATCAATCACACAACACCTGAACGACTTTGAAGGATTCATAAGTGAGTTAGCAGTCACCGGTATGTCCTTGGATGATGAGATGCAAGCATGTCTTTTGATGGAAACTCTACCAGATAGCTGGGATACTCTTGTTGTATCACTGAGTAACTCAGCTCCAAATGGTGTGGTAACAATGTCTATGGTAAAGAATAGTCTACTTAATGTAGAGCTTCATAGAAGGGAAGTTGCCAGTACCAGTTCACAAGCCCTTGTCACAGAGAATAGGGGCCGAAGCAAGAGTAGAGGTCGTGGGAATGGAAAATCGAAAGATAGATCCAAGTCCCGAGAGAAGAGGTCATGCTACCACTGTGGAAAGCAGGGTCATCTCAAAAGGAACTGCCGTTTCCTTAAACAAGAGAATGCAAACCGAAGTCATGATGATGACAAAAACACATCTGCTGCAGTCACAATAGAAGATGGAGAGGTGGCTTTAGTATCTCATGATGCAGATTGTTGTCATGTTGGAGATGCAGATACCGAGTGGATTGTGGATTATGGTGCCTCATACCACTGTGTTCCAAAAAGGGAATACTTCTCAACCTATAAAGCGGGCGATTATGGTACTATTAAAATGGGAAATAATAGTGTATCGCAAATGGTGGGAATCGGCGATATCTGCGTGAAGACAAGTGTCGGATGCACATTAACACTTAAAAATGTGCGACACGTTCCAGATCTTCGGTTAAACCTATTGTCTGTTAGTGTATTGGACAAGGAAGGTTATCACAATCATACAGGAATTGGAAATTGAAAACTCACCAAAGGATCGTTGGTGGTGGCGAAAGGAAGATTGTGTTGCTCGCTATACAAAACACAAGCAATAGTATGTGCGGGTCAACTGAATACAGTTAGAGATGATGCTTCACCAAATTTGTGGCATAGGCGACTGGCGCATGTTAGTGAGAAAGGGTTGAATATACTGGCTAAGAAGTCCCTCATCCCATTAGCCAAAGGAAAAATTAACCCATGTGATCACTGTTTATCTGGGAAGCAACATCGAGTTTCATTTCAGAAAAGCTCTAGAAGGAGAAATAATAAGTTAGAGTTGGTACACTCTGACGTTAGTGGTCCCATGGATACAGAATCCATTGGAGGAAGGAGCCGAGATGTTGTATTTCATGAGAATGATATCATCGGCGAAAGATCTACGAGTGACGGTGTTATCGATATTACACCAGAGAGCATTCTATCAGATGATGCCACAGAAAGAAGAATGCATCAATCAGAACAAGATGGAGAAGAAGAGCCAGTTGTGAGGGATCAAGATACGATTGTAGATGAAGATATGAATAAAGAGGGTATTGAGCAGGGGGAGCCAGAGAACCCCATTCTACCAGAAGAAGAACCTCAATTAAGGAGGTCAATCAGAGAACGCCAACCATCTACAAAATACTCCAGTTCTGATTATATTTTAATCACTGATGAGGGGGAGCCTGAAAGCTTCCAAGATGTGCAATCTTGTAAAGATAAAGATTATTGGATGAAGGCCATGCAGGAGGAGATGAATTCTTTAAAGAAGAATGACACGTACCAACTGGTAAAACTTCCTAAAGGGAAGAGAACACTCAAGAACAAATGGGTATACAAGCTGAAGAAAGATGATGGAAACCTAGTGAGATTCAAAGCTCAATTGGTTGTCAAAGGTTTTACTCAAAAGAAAGGTATCGACTTTGACGAGATTTTTTCACCAGTTGTGAAAATGAGTTCCATTCGAGTTGTGCTAGGTCTTGTTGCCAGCTTGAACCTTGAGTTAGAACAGCTTGATGTAAAGACCGCGTTCTTGCATGGGGATTTAGAAGAAGAAATTTATATGGAACAACCAGAAGGTTTCAAGGTCAAGGGAAAGGAGGACATGGTGTGTCGCCTGAAGAAAAGTTTGTATGGGCTAAAACAAGCCCCGCGGTAATGGTATAAAAAGTTTGATTCCTTCATGGTGAATCAAGGATACAAGAGGACATAAGCTGATCCATGTGTATATGTCCAGAAATTCCCTGATGGAAAATTTATCATTCTTCTCTTATATGTTGATGATATGCTAGTCGTTGGGCCAGATGCAAAAATGATTAGTAAGTTGAAGTGTGATTTGTCTAAGGCGTTTGACATGAAGGATTTGGGACCGGCAAGGCGAATTCTTGGATTGGAGATTACCCGAGATCGGAGGTCCTGCAGGCTATGGTTATCGGAAGAAAAATATATTGAACGAGTACTAGAAAGGTACAATATGAAGAATGCTAAACCAGTTAGCACTCCACTTGCCGCTCATTTCAAGTTGAGTAAGAAATCCTACCCTTCAACAGAGAAAAATAGAGAAGATATGTTAAATGTTCCATATTCTTCAGCGGTCGGAAGTTTGATGTATACTATGGTGTGTACGAGACCAGACATCGCTCATGCAGTTGGAGTTGTGAGTAGATTCCTGTCAAATCCCCATAAGACACATTGGGAAGCAGTTAAATGGATCTTTAGATACCTGAGAGGAACTTCAAAGTTATGTTTAACCTTTGGAGGTGGAAAGCCAGCACTTGTTGGTTACACAGATGCGGATATGGCTGGTGACCTTGATGAAAGAAAATCTACATCAAGTTACTTATTTACATTCTCAGGGGGAGCTATTTCATGGCAGTCACGGTTACAAAAATATGTTTCAATATCAACAACCGAAGCAGAGTACGTTGCAGTAGCGGAAGCAGGAAAGGAAATACTTCGGTTAAAGCGATTCTTAACCGAATTGGGTGTGCAATAAGAAGACTACATAGTTTATTGTGATAGTCAAAGTGCACTAGACTTGAGCAAAAATACTATGTATCATGCACGGACGAAACATATTGATGTAAGATATCATTGGCTCAGACTTGCCAATGAAGAAAAAGAGTTCAAGTTGCAGAAGATTCATACAAACAATAATGCTGCTGATATGCTGACAAAGGTTGTACCAAAAGAAAAGCTCGACCAGTGCATTGAAGCAACCGGGATGGAGAGTCCCACAATGTAATCGGGAGGGGGAGATTTGTTGAGTGGTGTCCCTCTTATTGTGGGACCCACTGATTAATTAAAAATAAATAAAAAAAAAAATTCAAAAAGAGGCAGGTCGGCAGAACGTTTTTCAAAATGTGCACAGTAAAATTACTGTGCATAATTCGGCCATACGCGTTTGTATTTCCTATAAATAGAGAGATTTCTGCCTCAAAATTATAGCAGAAGAGTAAGAAAACACAGATAAAAATGTAATCTGTGTAGAGAGCCTTAGGGAAAGGGTTCCTAAGAGCTGGGTAAGAGAGAAAATAGTGAGGTTTTGGGAAACACTTGAGTGCCACTATTTTGTAATCTCTTGGTGTACCTACTATTATTTTATAGTGGAAGAATTATTCGGAGTTGGTCCCGTGGTTTTTCCCTAATTCATTTGGGGTTTCCACGTAAAAATCTGCGTGTCTCTTATTCTGCTGATATTATTTTTCTCGTGATCTATTATTGGGCCTAACATTATTGTCTTTTCATCAAATATTTTAACGAGTACTTGTTTGCAATTCAATACATAAAGAGAATAAATTCTGAAATTGGAACTCAAATTTAACATATTAAAAATCAAAAACTTTATTTATGTAACGAATTATGATGGAAATAAAATAAAATCTTCATTGAATGATGAAGTTGGACATTTTTACTATTCAGCTAGTGGGAGAAAATATTGCTTAAGAATTGCAAATTGTTGCATTCTTTGATTATTTTTTAGATGTTCTTTTTTAATAAATTGATAAGTAATGAAGAAGAATCATTACCCAAACAAAAATAAATTAGACATTAAATCAATATGGAGGCAAAAGTATTTCAACAGAAAAAAGCTTGTTGAATCAATACTTCATGTCCAGGAAAAACAAAATGCTTTGTAACTTTAGAAAGCAAGACATTTACTTAGCAAAAAAAGCATAAATTGACCATATAAAAAAACTAAATACACAAGTTAAAATCCTAATAAAATAATTACATAAAATTATATATAAAATTAAGTATTTAGTGGAGTTGGAATTGATGGTTTTGTTTTATATATACAAACTGTGTTTTTATTTGAAGTGAAAAAAAATTAATACACATTTTGATTCGTGTGATGATATAAATTATCATTGATTTTTTAGAAATGTGTTAAAAAAATTGTTCTTTTTATATAAGTTATTTATAATATACGTGTAATGGTTTGCTTAGGTGGAGCATACGTGGAATGATGTGGACTTCTTATTTCCATTTTCCACACTACTCTTTAACTTCCCTTCCATTAAGAGTGTGGTCATTTTTTCTTGTACTTGTTTGAGAAAAGAAAGTTTAATTCAGTTTTATTTTGGATTGTTATAAATTATTATTAAAATAATTTTATTTCAATTTATACCGATTTTATAAGCTTCTAGTTCCTAAATTTGGAAACTTTAGCTAAATGATTTGGTAAATAAAATTTTATCACTTAATTAATCGAACAAGTCTATCCATGTTAGGTTGAACTTTTAAAGGTAAAAGAAAAAGGCTAAAAATGGCTTATTGGATTTGGTTTCGGTTGAACTTTTGATGCTGCAGGCTTAGGAATTTAGGATTGCCATTTTTTAAAATGTTTGTGCTCCGAATAACATGTTACATAAATTATGATATAAAATTTAATTTAATAGTTAAATTTTAAAATTATGATTTAAAAAATTATAAGTTCGAGTTTACGTACAAATAGAATAAGATGGAATTTTTTTTTATAATTATTATAAATTCATCAATACAAGTTATTTTTTAAAAAACGCATGTTACGTAAATTCACTTTTTTCTTTCAATTATTCCTACTCTATTCTCATGTGTAATTCATCGTATTTTTCCTCTAAACATTGTAAAATAACGACCCAAAGTCAACAAACCCAAAATAGTAAGCGCAGCCAAAATTACTTTTGTAATAAAGTAGTAATATTAACTTATGAACAACTTTGATTCCTTCAAAACTGGACTAATATTATTTATCTTTCACTCAATATTTTACTATCTAATTATATATAATGAAAATTCAAATTATTTATAAATGCAATTATAATTATTGAAATTCAATTAATTGAACAACATTAATAATAATAGTTTATAAATTAAAAAATGAAGCTGGTGAGTAGCTTGAACAGTCTGATCTGTCAAACAACCAACATGAAATCCAGTTAATCCTATCCCACCTGTCCCCTTCCCCCACTTGCCACCTCTCCTCTTTCCCACTATACTTTTTTTTTTTTCAACATTTAAATTATTAATATATTTTTCAGTGATAAGCGGTTTGATATTATTCAACAAAAGTCTCAGGGTTCGAATCTTAGTGAATATAAAAAAAAATTTATTGAGAGACTCACTGATCACAGCCAGATGTGAGACCCGAGTTAAATCTGAATGTAGTCGGAGCAAAGCTCTAATGAAGCAGATCGACAATAAAAACATTATTAATATATTTTTTTTCAATCCCTATTTTACCCTTCCCATTTCTTAAAAAATCCCTTCCCCGTTTGTATTAAAATGAACAAAACCACACTTATCTCCCCCTCTCAAATGGAAAACCCAGAGCCTTCAAGCTCAATGGCCGAACCAACCAACACATCTCACCATCTAACGATTCCAACCGGATTAAATCAGTCCGAGTTCGACGAGTTATCCCCACTCATCTCCGAGTTCCACACTTACTCAATACGCCCCGGTCAATGCTCTTCCCTCTTAGCCCAACGCATCAACTCCCCAGACGACGTCGTTTGGTCCATAGTCCGCCGTTTCGATAAGCCCCAGACCTATAAACACTTCATCAAGAGCTGCTCGGTCGAGCCCGGCTTCACAATGACCGTCGGATCCACTCGCTATGTCAACGTCATCTCCGGCCTGCCGGCAGCCACCAGTACGGAGCGGCTCGATATCCTCGACGAAGACCGGAAAGTCACCGGGTTTACTATCATCGGCGGCGACCATCGCCTGAGGAATTACCATTCCGTGACCACCGTTCACGGATTTGAACGCGACGGCAGGATCTGGACCGTCGTTTTGGAATCGTATGTGGTTGATGTTCCGGAGGGGAATACGGAGGTGGATACGCGGATGTTCGCCGACACGGTGGTCCGATTGAATCTACAGAAACTCGCCACCGTCGCCGAGGAGTTGGCGCGTGACGCCCCCACCACCTGAGGTTTCCTTTTTATGTGATTTGTTATTGTGATTATGTTTTTCCTTTTTTTTGAAAAAAGAAGATTAAAGAATTTACTGTCTCTGTTGAAATTCCAAAAAGGGCCCTGGGGTTGGAGGGCGATTGACTGTGAATGTGCTGAAGTGAGGGCATTACAGTCAATATGTACAGTGATGTACGAGTTTTTGAGGATAATGTTGTCTTTCTATTATTTTTTTTGTTGTTGTAATGATAAAAATGTCTTTTATTAAAATTGTATAAATTCCAAAAAGAGGGGGCGGAGATCTCCTATACTATTTGTGCTAATGTTCTCAAAGTTTAGCATTTCTTTTTTTGGGGTTGAAATTTTACAATTTTAATTAAGTGATTAAATTCATAAATTAATTGAGAAAACACTGTAGAGACGTCAGCAAGGAATAGGAAAGGGGATATAATTGAGGAGTTTAATATTAATTCGTGGATAGGAATCAATGCTTTTGTTAAGAAATCAGATTAAATAAATGACTTAAAAGTGCCTGCCTTTTAGCTAGTTGCCGCTTTAACTTCAAATTGTATTTATTACAATTTAAAATTATTAAATCTTAATTTTAACTCTTGTACTTAAGTTTTTTTTGTTATGATGACCAATTTTGAATTATTTCCAAGTTTGTAAATCAACTCCAAACTGATTCCGGGTTTAAATTTTTCTTAGTGCTTGATTGTAACCATCAAAAAATGGAATTCATTTGAAAAAAAATATAGAATTGATATTATTTTCGTGGATTTTATTATTATAAAATGAAGATTTTCAAATATCATTTATTTTTATATATTTTTTGGGATTTGGTTTTAAAATAATAAATTTCATTTCCAAAGTACAAATCCAATTTAAATTTGTAGTCATTTGTTCCAATGTTTTAGTTAAAGCTTTTATATATAGATAATTAGTTATTTTTACACGATATCTTGAGTTTGCTGGAAATAAGACTATAATTACAGTTGAATGATTTACACTTTATAATATTAAAATAGTCAAACTCCAAACGAAATGGTATTATCACGTTTGGATATGAACTCATATATATTTTCACATTATTAAAAAAAGATAAATGTACTATATGATTTTATTCATTTATAAAATAGGATTTGAGAAAATATATATGGGTTCATAGTCAGACGTGATGATACCATTTCGTAATATTTTTTTTATAAAACATGGTCTGGAGTTTTAAAAATTTTATAAATAAAGGATTTTTAATATTAAATTATATCATAAAAATAGGTAATTTTATTCTTTTTTATCTAAATTTTTGCAGGATGATTATTAAAAATAGAATACATACTGGTGAATTTTTTTGAAATTTTTTGACAAGTGTAAATATTATTTTTACTAAATTATGATAACAACTTTTAAAAAATCATAAAAAATAAAAAAATCACCGAAAATTATTTAAATATGACATAATTTTTAAAAATATTCGATGTAACACCACTATTATAAATTCGTAGGCCTTTTTTGTAAATTTTTTAAACTCACAGACCTCATTTTATAAAAAAAATTTGTCAAATTCCATTTTATAAATAGGTAAAGCTACAAATATTTTTTGAAGTTTAAACCAATTGATTTCCTTCGTTTCTCATACATAATTTCAATAGTAGTTTTGATTTTAGATCACAGGGTAATAGTGAATCTACTAGCATTTAGGTCGTGTTTTTTTGACTAATATTTAACGTTGTTAAGTTCAGATCAGTTCAATTCAGTCTAGTTTAATTCAATTCAATTCAGCTATATGTAATTATAAATTTATACTAAAATAAATTTAGTTCAATTTAGTTCAGCTCACTTTAATTCAGTACAGTTCAGTTCAGCCAACTTTAATTTAATTCACCTTAAAAAAAATAAGGCCTTAATTTTATCTTTTAAATTTTCTCTTTCTATATGTAAATGCTTATTTGGCTCAAAGAATTGTAACATATTCACTTAAATTTTGATAAACAAAAATAGTTAGAAAGAAATTAAATACGATATTATGCGATGAAACCAATCAACCCAAAACTAAATATGTTATATTAACATTCACTAATAGCATTCAGAATAAATGTACTTATACTTAATAAGGTCTAAGGTATTATTAACACTCAGAAATACAAATAAGGAAGATGTAGATATTAGAATGTACAGCTCAATGTTGGTAGTTGTAGATTTTTATAATTACTAGTGGCAGTGATGAGTTAGAATATTAATAGTACATTGTAAGGGTGCATAGTATATGTAACATATTGTAGGCCATAAACAATTATTCATTAGCTGTCTTGCTGAAAATTTCATGGAATGCGTATGAAGCCATTAATTATATCTCATTATATATGTGCTGAGATTGCCTCTCCCGTGAACGCTCCACTTTAAGTTATGTTCACTTAAAATTCCATTTCCAATAAATTGAAATTTTTGTTTGTTAAAGTTAAATACTTCTGATTCCAAAAAGATGTTTTATTTTTTAAAAAATAATTTAATGTGAATTATTTTCTCAAATCGTTATCCCTGTATATATTCAGGGCCGGCCTTACAATAAAGCCATTAAAGAGGTCGCTTAGGGCCTCATAAAATGAGGAACTCTATATATTTTTTTTTCATGAATTTAATATAAATTTCTTATATTCTTAAAAATATATATCACTACACATTAAAAAAAATAATCTTTCTTACTAATATTTAATAAATTAATTATAAAATTATAAAAATCTACATTTTTTACCTAACGCCCTGTAATTTATAAGCCGGGCCTGATATATTCTATATATTACTTGTCTTACCATAAATATGAATTATAGCATTAATTTCTATTCAATACACTTACTACAAACTATGTGAATTTGAGACTCAAATATTAAGATAAGACAAATTCTAAAAATACGAGTTTTTTTTTTGGTAAACTTATTGTTATATATTCAATTAAAGCAAGAAAATAAATTGCAGAAATTAAAGAGTATCATATTTTAACGTGCTTTCATAAATCTTCGGTAAAGAAGAATTTTCGATGAAGGAGTGATACCAATGCACGGGTGGAGGCACTAAAGACCACGACAAAAATACAGGGTATCAAGCTACAAACAGAGAACTAAATTAAGCCTAAAAAAACAGCCAAAAATTTAAAACGCCAAAAAAATCAGAAAACCATAAAGTGAAGATTACAACCCACAAATCAATTAGAAAGCAAAGAGCTCCTCATATAGCATTCAAGAGATTCTCCAAATAACGGTTTTCAAGCGCCAAATAACTGCTCCAACAACCAAATCAACAATCTTAATGGAAAAACTCTAGAGTCGGCAGAGAAGAGAGAATAAGAGAGTGACAGAGATTCGGTTAAGGTTTAGGTTTTATATTCTCAACCATACAAAACACAGTGTTTTGGCTAGAAGGAATGAGCTTCTCAAATGGGCTCACAAATGCTGAAATAGGGGACAACTTCCATAAAGTCCAACAATTTCCACCTTTGGCCCTCCGTACCAACTGATCTCAATAATGTCATCTCAACCTTTGTACACTATTATAAATAGGGTAATCGCCATTTTAAGAGTTCGGGGCACAATTTGACACAGTCAAATTGCACAACACCCAATCTTTTGATAGCCACCTGAAACTTGTCAACAGGAATTATTTTAGTCAATAAATCAGTAGGGTTTATGCTAGTGTGAATTTTAACAACAGAAATAACACCATAAGCAATAACATCCCTTACAAAATGTAGTTTTATGTCAATGTGCTTAGTCCTTTCATGTTAAATAGCATTCTTACATAAATGTATAGCAGATTGTGAATCACAGTTAATATTAACAACATCCTGAGACACACCAAGTTCAGATAAACTTCCCTTCAACCACAGAGCTTTTTTAACAGCTTCTGTTAAAGAGATATATTCAGATTCTTTAGTAGACAGGGCCATAACATGTTGTGAGCATGATTTTCAATTTATAAGATTATTTCCAAGGGTGAAGCAAAACCCAGAAATAGACCTACGTTTATCTAAATCTGCAGCATAGTCAGAGTCACAAAACCCTTCTATATAAATTTTATCACTATTGGATTTCTTATAACCCAGATAAATAGAAGAACTGTCGTGGAGATACCTGTCAAGCCATTTGACAGCATTCCAATGAGACTTGTTTGGGTTAGACATATACCTACTAACCAAACTCACTCCATAGGCAATATCAAGCCTAGTGCACACCATAGAGTACATAAAGGATCCTACCACATTTTGATAAGGAACGTTACTCATAAATTCTGTTTCTTTAACACTTAAAGGTTCCTAATTAATAGATAGTTTAAACTGTGCTCCTATGGGTGTACTAACATGTTTATTACTGCTTAACTCAAATTTATTTAGCACTTTTTCAATATATTCTTTATGAGTTAAAACAAGTATACCTTTATTTCTGTCTCTAAAAATGTCAATCCCCAAGATTATCCTAGCAGGTCCTAGGTCTTTCATTTCAAATTCAGTATTCAGTTTGCTTTTCAACTAATTTATCTCAAGTTTGTCTTTACAAGCAATTAACATGTCATCTACATATAACAACAAATAAATGTAATGATTATTAGGTAACTTGTTATAATAGACACAAGGATCATAACTACTTCTAGCAAAATTTAAAGATAACATAGATTGGACAAACTTCAAATACCATTGCCTAGGAGACTTTTAAGACCATACAAAGATTTTTTCAATAAACAGATAAAATTTTCTTACCTTTAACATGAAAACCCTCTGGTTGAGACATATAGATTACATCATCTAAGTTTCCATGTAAAAAGGCAGTCTTAACATCCAATTGTCGAAGTCCCAAATCATACAAGGCAACAAGAGATGGAACTATCCTGATAGAAACATGTTTAACAACCGGTGAAAAAATATCTTTACAATCTATGCCCTCAATTTGAGAGAAACCTTTAGCCACCCATTTGGCCTTGAACCTTTCCTTTTCAACGCTAGGAGTGGCAGGTTTCTTTCTAAAAATTCACTTGGATCCTATGATCCTCTAACCTTCAGGTTTAGGAACTAAAATCCAAGTGTCATTCTTGGATAGTGAATCTGACTCATCCCTTCATAGCTAGATTCCACTTATCCCAAGTCCTACTCAATTTAGCATCAGAGTAGGATATAGGGTCATCACAGTAAATGTTTTCAGCACTTAACACAGCAAAATCAACAGTAACAAAATTGTTACAGTCATACACAACATAGTCTTTAAATTTTACAGAAAGTCTAGATTCTCTTCTAGGTCTTTCATTGTTAATGTTAGTGTTCTATAACTCAGGTTCTTTGGTTCCTAATTGATTATTGTCTTGTGTATCAATTTGAATGTTATCATTAAAATCATCATTGAAAACAAGATTCTCATCATTGTGTGTAGTTGGATTACTTTGTTCAAGTCTATCCAACTCAACCTCAAATGGAGAATCATCATACTGAACAACATCATTGTCAATAGCATTCTTAGGGAAAAGTGTTTCATTAAATGAAACATCTCTACTAATGATAATTTTCTTATCATTCAGAGACCAAAGTTTATATCCTTTAATTCCATTGGGATAGCCTAGAAAGATGCATTTTTTAGCCCTAGGATCTAACTTAGATTCCTTATTGGCAACATAAGCTAGACATTCAAAAACCCTAAGACTGCTATCAGTAATAGGTCTATTATACAACAAATCATGAGGACATTTAAAGTTAATAGCAGAGCTTGGTGACCTATTAATCAAATAGCAAGAAGTGGCTGCTGCCACAGCCCAAAACCTGTGACTTAAACCAAATTCAATTAACAGACATCTGACGTTATTTAAAATGTATCTATTATATCTTTCTATGACTCCATTCTGCTGTGAGTATAGGCACAGGTCTTATGTCTTAAAATACCATTATTAGTGCAAAATTCATTAAATTGTGTATTAGTAAATTCAAGGCCATTGTCAGTCCTAAGAGTTATAAGTTTTTTATTCACTTGAGTCTCAACTAGCAATTTCCAGTCTAAAAATTTATTAAACAATTCAGTTTTATCCTCTAAGAAATAAATCCAAATTTTTCTTGAAAATTTATCAATAAAGGTCGCAAAATATTAGCAATTAGACAAGGATAAAGGGACATAACTAGAACCCCATAAGTCACTGTGAAAATATTCTAAAGGTTCTTTAGACATATGATTGGCACAGGTGAAACTTTGTTTATGGGCCTTGCCTAAAACACAAGTTTCACATTGATCTAATCTTATAGGTTTAGAGAGATTAAGGTTAACATTAGAAGACAAAAATTCCAGACCCTTATTACCAATGTGATCTAATCTTATATGCCAAATATCAGATTTATCAGTATTAGAAACATAATCAGAGGACCCAAAAATAACACTGCCAAGAAGGTAATAAAGCCCACCAGACAACTGGCCTTGAATAAGACACTTATTGGCTTTATAAACACCTAGGACTCCATCTTGAGCCTTAAACTGAACCTTTCTGATCAAGATAGCTTAAAGAAATGAGGTTTCTCTTAATATTAGGATCAAATCTTACATCATTTAGATAGACTTTGTTACCTTCTTTACCTAAGATCAATACTTTTCCAATTCCTAGAATTTCACATGAGGAATCGTTCCCCATGAGGACTCTGCCACTATTGACTGGTTCAAAATCTATGAGCCAGTCCCTTCTAGGAGTTATATGAAAAGTACAGCCAAAGTCCAGAATCCAAGATTATGAATCTCTAACTTGACTTGAGGTTAAAGCTTCTATTTCCTCTTTTTCAGCCATATTGTTTATTACCCCTTCAGTGTTATTATTGTTATTATTATTATTATTATTATTATTATTATTAAAGTTGGGTTTAGGTTGACCATTTAGTCTAATTCTACATAACCTTTTAGTGTGACCTGTTTTATTACAGAAACGACAAATATATTCTTTTCTGGGTTTAACACGGTCGTTGTTGTTTGATTAGAATTAGAACTAGTGATATTATTAATCTAGTTATTTTTACTCTTCGACTTCTTATTACTATGATTCTTTTTCCCTTTCACAGTTAGACCTTCACCATTTTGATCCTTAGACTTAGATTCAGATTTTAATTCCAGTTCCTTCATTTTTACAACATAATTTATATCATTAACCTCTAAGTCCTCTCTACCATATTTCAAAGCTTCTTTTAAAGACTTATATTTATCAGGTATAGAGTTTAACAAGGTTATAGGTTGGTCTTCATCAGTTATAATGACATCAACTCAAGATCTATGACTAACTTCTGAAACTCATCAAAGTTATCATCAATATAAGCTACTCTAGCAGTGTTAGATGTCATATACAATGCTTCTAACTTTAACCACAGTTTAGGAGCAGTATCCTGACCTCTAACTCTCCTAAGGACATTTTCAGAAAGGTTGAGAATTATAGTTGAATAAGCAAGTTCCATTACATCATCTTTTTCAGAAACAGTTAAATTGTCAGGTAATTTATCCTTGCTTAACAAAGCCTTAACACATTTTTGTTGTACTGAGGCGGCCCTCATCTTTTCTTTCCAGATAGTAAAGTCGGACTTACCATCATACTTATCTAGGCTAACCTTAGCAATAGACATGAAGTAAGACAAAAAAGACACACCACAAACAAGAAAACAGACAAAGAGAGATCTAAGAGCAAGGGAAACAAAAAAAATGCTAGGAACAAAATTTCTAACTCTTAAACCTAAGAGAAGACAAAAAAACAAGGAGATTAAAGAATTGAAAATCCCTCTTTAACCTAGCATAGAAATACAAGTTTCACAGAATGACATCTTAGATTCAATCTTCAATCAAAACAGGATATATATTTAATCCAAAAACAGAAATCGGCATTCAAGAAACAGGCAATGAGAATCACAAATTAGATTACTAAGAAAAGGCCAGATTTCATAAAGTTGTTCAAGCAAGATGGTGTAAAGAAGAAATACTTACAATGAGTGCTAACTCCTTTTCAAGGAGACCTTCTTTAGAGCAGAAAAAGAAAAATAGTATACTAGAATAAAAGGAAAAATTCAGAGATTACCTTTGGAGCTCTTTTGCTTAAGAATTGAGACTTACTTGAAGAAATATCCGAGTTAACTTGATGAATCCCCAAGTCTCTCAAATACAGCAAAGAAGCAATATGAAAAAGAAAGACAATCACCAAATTAGTATCTAGACAATATTATCTTAAAAGAATTAAATCACTCAGTCAATTGCAAAAACAATATCAGGAAAGAGGAGTTTCAAAAACAATATTGAAAAAAAAATTTAAGATAACAAAAAATTTGTGTTTTTAAACAATTCGAAATTTCAAGATTTCTCACATGAATATGAAATTACTTAGAAATCAGATTTAAAAGAAAGAGAACACAAATTTTAAAACTGCATGCAACATTTTACAATTCAGATTTAACATGAAAATCATAAATGGCAATTCGGAACATAAGAACATCACATGCAACCCGAAATCTGAAATCTATCAGCTATGGTACCACATGTTATGATTATTTCCTTACGAACCTAGAACAGATTCAATCAAAGCAAGAAAATAAATTGCGAAAATTAAAGAACATATCAAATTTTAACGTGATTTCATCAATCCTCGATAAAGAGGAATCCCCGATGAAGGGATGATGCCAATGCACGGGTTAAGGCGAGTTGCTTTATTGAGATAGGATACTGAAGACCACGACAAAAATACAGAGTATCATGCTACAAACAGAGAACTAAACCAAGCCTCAAAAAATAATTAAGAACTGAAAACACCAGAAAAATCAGAAAACCACAAAGTAAAGATACAGCCCGTAAATTAATTAGAAAGCATAGAGCTCCTTATATAGCCTTCAAGAGATTCTCCAAATAACGGTTTGCGGGCGCCAAATAACTGCTCCAACGGTCAAATCAAGAATCTTATCTCTAACACAGCTCATCTTAAGGTTTTGAGAGGAAAGTGAAAAACTCTGAAGTCGGCAAAGAAGAGAGAATGAGAGAGTGATAGATATTAGGTTTAGGTTTATGTTTTATATTCTAACCATACAAAAGGCAGTGTTATGGCTACAAGGAATGGGCTTCTGAAATGGATTCACAAATGCTGAAACAAGGGACAACTTCCATAAAGCCCAGCAATTATCAATCATTGTACTAACATTCTCGAGGGAGTACCGCAATTTTTGGTGTTAGAATTCCCAATTTAACAGCAAATTTTTATATTTAAGGTGCAATTTAGATGCATCTGTATCGGAAGAATTAGTCACTAATGTTAATTATTATTATTTTGATTTATATGTCTCAATTATCAATCCACATTTTTAATGTTCGTCTCAATTATGAAGTTGACTACTAATCTTCAAATAAATTCGGTCGTTTCAACAATTAATTATGAGCATGGACTTACATTTTTAAACTCTGCGAACTTGAAAGTAGTCCGATAGAAATTTTTGCAACAAGTACAAAATAATTTTTTTTATTAATTTGTAATGAAAAAATAGATAGTGTCGGTGAAATATTCAGATCTTGACAAAAAAAAAAATTAATTGTGCTGTTAATATTAGAATGTTAACTGGCAAAAGAAAAATTTCGCACTTAATTAATGGGATAGTAATGTGAACAACATGCCCACTTTAAACTTGTTCTCTCGTCAAAACAAAATTTTTTACCACTTACCAAGTCCAACTATATTCCTTAATACCTATTCTCCATATTCTATTTTATAAGATCGAAAGTATTTTTTGCTCTAACTATCTTCCTTATTTTACATTTTTTATCTTACATTCCCTAAAAATAATAATATTCTATTATTATTAATTTTTTTACAATATTTTTATTCTAATCAACCAATAAAATAATTAAAAAAAACAAATAATAATTCAATTATAAGGAAACCCTAATGAATTTTTGATAAACTAATATATAATAGCATAAATTAAAATTTTAAGTGGTTTTATTATTTACGTTTTTAGTTCTATTTTCACAAAATAATTAGATATAATTAATTTTTATTTTTATTATTCAATTATGTATTTTATTTTATAATTAAATTTTAAGAGTATTGATCTTAGTGGTAAAATGACTAGTTGAAATCCAAAGGTTGAAAGTTTGCTCCTAAAAAAACATCTTAATCATACTAAGGTCGAAATTATATAAACAATTATCCCCTAATTTATTAAAAAAATTATAATTGGATCATTTTTTTTATTAAAAGGGATCAAAATATATGATTCACGTATTATTTTACCTTAAGCTTTGAAAATGTAAGGACCTGATATATATTATATTTACGTTCCATTCAATTTCACAAATTAAAGACATCTTGCAATTTTATCAACCACATCTTAAATATCTAGTTAAAAAAAGTAGTTAGTTTTGAGCCACATATGCCAATTGGCAAATAGCGGAAATCATATATTGCTTTTGAACACACTCCTTAATTATAGAGTTCAACATTTGTGCAAGTCATATGTAACAAATAGAGTTACCGTTGTGTATATTTATGTATTGACATGTTTTTTTATAAACAAACAAAGCAAGAGTAAAGGGGGACAAGTTTGGACCGCAATTCAAGGTAGACAGAAAGAAAACAAAAGCAGGAATGCCCATTGTTTCTCATACGTACCACATATATTTGCCCACTACTTCCATCAGGGAGCCTTTGTTGCATTCCAGGCTTCATTGTTATAACATTATTCAATTTGTTTTTTTGAGAAAGTATCACCCTTTTTTTTCTGTAAAAAAAACATTATGTAAAAAACATGCCATTACTTTTATTTGTGTAAACAGTACATATATTGTTAAACCTCGGTGTGATTATAAGAATACTTAAATTTGGCCTTACAATTCATAATGGAAAAATAATGTAAACATTTGTCATTTTAGAATAAGCTGATAAAAATATGTCTAGCTAAAGGATAAAGTCAGTATCCAAACTTAGTGACAGACCATTTGGATTTTAATGCCAAATTATGAGTCAAATTCACCATTTATCTCTATGTAAAACAATAACAATGTACTCTATATAAGATGAGGATTCTCTACGTATGAAAACTAAATGTGAAGAAAAGTTGTTTTAATCTAATCATTCATTTCAAAAGATTGAAAAATATTATTTTATCTTTGTAGAAGGAATAAGAAACAATTTTTTAATTCTAATATGTGATCTCTCCTTTCTTTTTAATTTTTTTTTACTAAATGAATTGGGGACCAGTCAAGTCGGTCCTAAACGCCCAGTGATGGTGCCAACATCCCAAATAGGGTGTGACACTCGATCGTAAATTTCAGTCGATAAATAAAATCAATTCGACAAACTGAATGTTGGAGAGGTTGGGTTATCCCATATTGGTAATAAACATAAATAAAGAGTAGTCTATAAGTGAAGAAGATTGGGCCTTAACACAAGCCAATTGATTTTGTGTTAAATGGGCTCAATCCCACTTGTATGCTCACTCAAGCTATCAAGTCATCACTCTCAAGGCCCACGGATTCTCTGCATGGTACTAGAGCGGAAAGATCTTAGGTCCGTAGTTAAAAGTCCTAATTGAATTTGGACTAGCAGATAAGACTAGACCCGTGGATGGACTAGCCAGTAAGACTAGACCCGTTAAAAGTCTTGAGCCTCCGAAAAGATAGGCCGAGAAATGTTTGTAAGTGACAACTGATCTAAACTCAGTTGCACCTGAGGGAGAGTGTTGAAGATGTTGAGTTATCCTACATTAATAATAAATATAAATAAAGAGTAGTATCTGAATTCTCTACACTGAGAAACGTCATTTTTTATATTCAATTTAAACAAATGAAAACATTAGTTAGAAAATAGAAAGCTAAGTAATTGACGGATGGAGATGATTTACTATAAGATTTGAGTGATGGTATATATTTCAGCAAAAATCCTAATTGCTGTAAACAATGCAAAAAAAAAACTTCATCCTCGGTGCTAAAAGAAATTCTTTTTTAAGGTAAGACAATATTTCTTATAATTAAATTAATTTAGTGAGGGATTAATGGTAAATTTGAAAATAATATTTTTTTTGTTTAATATGATTTGGATGGTGATTTGGAAATTAATTTATATAGAATGCCTATTATTTAACTGACTAAAATAATTATGTAATAACAATAATAGGTCATATATGTATAAGCTATAAAAGTTGGTATATTAGATCAACATAAAAGTAATACAGTAACAAAATAAAAAATAAGAAATAAATATATAATAAAGAAAGGAAGTGAACGGTTTAGAATTAATAAAGAAGTGGGGCCACTAAACTTTAAACAATTAAAACTATCTTCTTCGTTCCCTTTTCTTCGTTAATGTGGTTTACTGTAAGGGAACTTTTAATGGTTCCTTATTTATTAGAAATGAAATATATACGTGGAATGGTTAAGATTTAATTATTTTTTATTATTATATTATTATTTTTTATAATTTTAATTTTTTTAATTATTTTATTAGTTGAGTAGAATAGAAATAATATAAAGAAATTAATATAATAATAATAATAATTAAGTATTATTATTTTTAGGAAATCTAACATTGAGAATAAAAAATGAAAAAGATGGTTGAAGTAAAAACATCATAAATTTTTTCAAATGAGATCTAAGAAATGAAAAATGGGAAAAATGGTTGGACTTGCTTTAATTGTTAAAAACTATTTACCATACCAACACCATCGATGGGTGTGGCACCACCTGGGATGTTAGGAATATTCCGATGGCTGGGTGTGGTGTGGCCGGTGCCACATCAGGCCACCCCCTGCCGCTGTCCCTGTAAACACCTGATACAAATTTAAACTTATAAAAGTTTTAAATAATTCCTTGAACTTACAAAGAGTGCATCAGCTTACCCCTTTAATGTCTTTCAATTTTTTTACTGGAGAGTGAAAAATCAAACAAAAAATACATTTAAAAAATCAAACGAACCAGAAATAGATATATAACCTCTATAGAGTATATTAATGCAATTTTACTTAATTGAGTCGAGCAATTTAAATTTGTTAAAATTTAAAATCACAACATGCGTTTAAAGCCTGGCCGTGGATGAGTTAATTCTCTTTCTCTTAATGAGTGCTATATCATTACTAGAGAGAGTATGACCTTTCACAAATACACTATCCCAAAATTAATTTCTCATGATTACGGGAATCAATTAATTGTCACTGATTAATTACGCCTTATAAGTGTTTTCTACTTTTCGTTTCTTATTAATTTCTACGTGAAGGGTTCCGGTTTGGACAATGAAAGAGAAGAAAAATGAAGATACCAACCCGAAAACAGGATCCGTAAGAAGGTTCGACTTTATCTAAACACAAAAGTTATTTAATGTTCTACGTATGTTCTAAATTTAGGGAAACAAATAATATTACGACAGTATAAACAAGCCCTAAAAGTAGAATTCTCCCCAAATAAAAATTTAATCTAAACAGAATATACGTATTTTATGATCCATGTAATTTTGAAATAGTTTCCCTTTAGAAAATTGAGATATTTTGATAGTAGTAGCTTTCAAATAAAAATGAAAAAAAATAGAAAATGGTTAAACGTATAACGCCGTCTGCAATAATTGATTAATGTATTAATGAAACTAATAGCTCCATTAGAATCGGAAGAGCCATAAATTAATGAGTAATTAATTAAAACAAGAAAGGGGTAGAAATTAGAATTAGAAATAAAGATATGAATTATGTCAACTTCTTCATGTTAGGTTGTTGAGCTTTCAAGGTGTGAATTAGGATTAGAGTGTATCTATATACAGTGAAGATATGGATATGTTAGGTACCAATCATTATACATACTCCTAATAATACGACCCAACATTATACAAAATACAATTAATATCATTTATTTTTAAATGCATTATTGTTGAATTGTTTATTTTTGTGATGATGATTCTTGTCTTCTACATTTTGTTTCTATTTGGTACAATTCTCTATCACATACCAATATTTTCTTATATCATGATTAGTGTGTTTATTTGGATTTCATGAACAGTTAGAGGGTGTTCATTATTGTTTAAATGTTGGTGAAGATAGCTTAAAAGTTTTTGTTAAGTTGCAAGTACTTTTATGGTACATTTATGATGATTATGTTTTTAACTCATAAACAACCAATCTATTATGATACACAGTAGTTTATTATTGTTTACAGATAAAAGCAGTCATATATTATTACTTGAAACTATTGCTCCACGTTAAAATGGCGAAAAGATCTTCCCTAAGTTAAAAGTAATATTATTTAAATCGGATCGAATCAGTCGGTTTAATTAAAAAATTACAGTTGATCTACTGTTGATCTACTGTTGAACCGCAGTCAACTGTAGTTAAATTTTATTGAATTACGGTTAAACTACTTAAACTGTAAACTGCTGCCTTTACTAATTTAATATCATTCTAATTTCGATAATAGTAGTTAAAAGCATAACTAAGAAATAGAAAAGCCTTCTTAGCTAGGAAATACATTTGAGTTTTAGTCCCAACTCCCAAGCTAATGTGAAGTTATTCTTAAGTTGTTTTAATAAGAACTATATATATTAACTTAGCTAGAGATTATCAATTAATAGTTTTCAAGTGATTTCTAGTTGGTTAGGTTGTGTATATATTACGATCCGTATATAACGTATTAAAGTAATTCATGTAAATTCTACATCAAGGTACTGTAGAACGTGCCTAGCTTGTGAAACACCATGTTTTCAATATAAAGTTTAGATCAAACATGTTTGGTTAATTAAGGGCGAGTTTCTCGTTACTTTTTTAGGTGTTGTTAAAATAAATTACTTCTACAAACTTTTAATAGAATTATATATTTTAGCTTTGAACAATACATTTTAATCTTTCATACTAATTATTTCGAAACTGTAGACGATTTATTTTTTCAAAATCAAATCCGCACCTTCTAAAAAAAATTGAAAATAGAACTTTTCAGAAAAGCAGCTGAAAAAAGCTGAAAAAACTCACCCCAATCCGCCCTTTATATCTAATGCTTAAGAGCCATCCGAAATAAAATTTGGAAAGGTACCAATTTAGTCTCTTGTCATCTAGAGCAAAGAGCAAAATTAATCATGCCAAGACAAAAGGGCAAATATGTATAAGTTATTTTTTTTTTTTGTTTTCAAGCCAAAAGGCTGATATTCCAAAAATAGTTTATAAGATTAGGTTTTTTTTTTTGGAACAACGACTCTTAAGGCTGTAGAAAACAAAATTAAACAGGCCCATTATAATTTCACCACCTAGTTGTTGATTTGAGTGGATGAGAGATCATTCATTTTAAGTAATGGGATATGTTTCAGATGAAAAATACTTTCTATAATATTGTAAATGGGAATATACATGTGTTAGCTAAAAGCTAGAATCATATAAATCTTCACTTTTTATATTCTAATGCAACTTGATTTTATTTAATCTTAAGGCATGGCATTCACTTTCAAAACACTTTATTTGCAATTTTAGATAAATAAATAAATGATGCAATTGATTGGCCCTCTTCGGAGCCAACTACTGTTGACATATTCAGAACCTCAACCTGCCTATGCATGATAATATTCCTCAACTTTATGGACTCATTTCATTCCCCGAAATTTAATTCCGTGGAATAAAAATAAAAATATATAGAAAGATGTTAAATATGACTCATTATTCATCTAGAATCTGTCCACACATGAAAAAAAATTTCCTAATTTATATACGTCTCACGGAAAAGCTTTTCCTTTTTTAAACAAAGGAATAACTTTTCCGTTAGATGTATATAAATTATAAAAAACTTTTTCATGCGTTGACGGATTCTAGTCATATACGCTACTGTATTTGACATATTTCCATTCAATTTTATTTCTATTCTATGGAATAGAGTTTCCGCGAACCAAACGCCACCTATGACTATTCATGGATTCTCATTATATATTGTGCCAAATGCATAGGTTGCCCGATGAATTTGGCTGTAATTGTTTTTGGTCATTCTTAACTTTTAAGTGTGATACTTTACACTCTAAAGTTGGTAAAGTTGATACATTTTGCTCATCTCAATGCCACGTGTCAACTTCAGATTGGAGATAAGAAATAATAAAATGGCATTTTTGAAGAATCAAATCAACTAGAAGCTGACATATGGCATTTAGAAGGGGTAAACTGTATTTATTTTGCCAACTTCAAGGGCAAAGTGTCACAATTGCATGTTGAGGGTGACTAAGGGCGGTTAGAGCCAACTTCAGTGGGCTTTGTACGTATTCGGCCTACATATTATAATTCATCTTCACGTATTTATTAGTAAATGCAAATCGTCTAAAAGTTGACACGTGACATTGAGAGTGTTGGAAATAATGATCCGGAACAATAAATAATCTGAATTAGGTTTGAAGTAAACAAAACACCTAAGTACAAAAACACCCAAATCAGCATCCGAAAGAACTGGCTGCACTAGCATCCAGAACAAGACTGATCTGGAAATATTAAGACTGAAGACATCCGGAAGACTTATTTATCCAGACAAAGGGAATAATTCAAAATATAAAATTCCCTCAATTCATTTGGTCTACAAGTCAAAGATCCTTTCCCCTAAAGCAAGACAAAAATGACAGCTAGCACATTTCAGAGAAAGGACAAAGGACTGACACAGGAAAAAGAAAAAGGTAACAACCTTTTTCAACTAGACTACTAAGAAAGGCGTGTGGAACTCACACCAAAAAGGTACTGGCGTAAAAGTTGGTGAGTCGCTAAAATACAAGGAAAACGATCACTGGCAACTTTTCGGCCTCAATCTTAAGGATTCAAACGGGTCAAAATCTCGGTCTAACGAATTGATCAACGGTTCTGGAAGCGCCACATATTACCTTTTCAATTGTGAAGATTAATTACAGCTCAACAACCCACAACGGCTACATTTATGATGGAAGCCTATAAAAAGGAAGCTTCACAAGTTGAGAATTTGTTGGTTGATTTCAAGAAAGCATATACAAGAGAATTCGCTAGAAAGGAATCAGTTTACAAATCCCTCCAAGAACCAAACCATTTAAAATCTATTTGTAAGGATTCCCAAGTCAAGTTATATACTTGAGAAAGTCCAAAACTAAAACCTTTGTGAAAACAAAGTGTAAAGATCTCCTACTTGGGTGAGTAGTGAGATTGTGATATAGCTTGAAGTAGGTTCTTTGAGTGGGATCTCCCTGTAGGACTCAGCTTAGGTTTGGGTAGAAATCTAAGTGGTATATCCTGCTAAAGAACAAAGGGACTCAGCCAAGAGTTGGTGCTTCTACTGGTATATCCTACATCCGGAAGGGGTTACCATCCGGAGACAAATTGTAAGGCTTGATTCCTACCAGTTGAAAAGGAATCCGCTAGTGGAAAAGCTCGGAGGAAGGAAACTCCGGGGACTAGAGTTGGCAGGGCCGAACTAGGATAAAATACTTGTGTTTGAATTTCTAACTCTTTATTCACTTGCATTGATATTTACATAACTGCATCATCCGGATCCATCTTCTAGATCATATTCAAACACGTTAAACAAAGACTTTTAACGTCTGTTTATTCTACGAAAAAGGGTCATTCTCCCCCCCTCCGACCTTATTTAGACCCTTACAGGGACTAATAAGTGGTATTAGAGCAAGTGCTCACATCTAGAGATCTAACAATCTCGAGCTAAAGGTCCAAATTTTGATCAAAGTAAAATGAGTTTCCAAAATTCCTAACTCCTTCCTGAGGGTATGTCCATTACCCGTCCTCCACTCTTTACCAATGAACACTACACATTCTGCAAAAATCGAATGCAGAACTTCATTCATGCATAAAGCATGCAAGCATGGTTGGTCATTAGAGATGGCCCATATGAGCCTACTCAAGAAGTAGATGGGCTTACTACCCGAAAGCCCTCAAGTTTATGGGATGAGAATGATTTTAAAAAATTGCATGAAAATGCAAATGCTATTAACATGCTTTATTGTGCTCTTAGTGCAATAGAATTTAACAGGATATTCGGATGTGAGACTGCACAAGAAATTTGGGAAAAGCTGAAAGTAACCTACGAAGGAACCAACAAAGTTAGAGAAGCCAAGCTTGATTTACTCCAGCCAAAGCTTGAATCCTTCAAGATGGAGCCAAAAGAATCAATCAGTAGCATGAACACTAGATACAGCAATCTAGTGAATGAGATGAAAAGGCTCAGAAAGGAAATTTCTAAAGTAGAGATGGTAAAGAAGGTGCTCCGGAGTCTCACCAAAGAATGGGAACCCAAGAAGACTGCCATTGAGGAGGCTCGTGACTTAAACTTCTATAGTTATGAGGAGCTCATTGGAAATCTCTTGACTCAAGAATAATCCTTGGAGAGATACAGTTAATAAGAAAGAAAGCTACAAGAAAAGAAGAAGGCCATTGCATTTAAGGCAGACTTTGCCGAATCAGCCTCTTCCAGATTAGAAAAGCAGCCAAAAGAATCATAGTATAGTGAAGAAGATGTGGCTAGGCTAGCCAAGTACTTTGACAAGTTTCTGAAGAAAAAGGATAGAAGGAATCTAGAAGATTCTATCAAGAAGGCCTAAGGAAGGCACCTCAAGAAAGGCTCCGAAAGAAAAGAGAGATCCAGAAAAAGATGCTTCCTACTTTGAATGTGGGGAAAAAGGGCACTTTAGAACCAAATGCCCCAAGCTTAGAAGGAAAAAGAAATATAAGAAGAAAGCTATGGTGGTCACATGGAGCAATAGTGAAGAAAGTAGTAGTCCATCTTCAACAGAAGAAGAAGAGACTGCTCAGTGTGCATTTATAGCACTAACAAATCCGGAAGCAGCGCAATCCGGAAGAAAGTCATCCAAGCAAGACACTGAGCAAATTGGGGATTCAGAATCAGTAACAGCAAATATTGAGGTAAACTCTTATTCAAATTCTGTTTCTAACATTGATCATACTAGAGCTTTAAAGATGGTGACCCACAAAGTGAGAAAGAACACCAAAGCCATAAAATCCTTACAACGACAAATTCTGGAATTAGCTGAAGATGCTGAAGCAATGTCACAAGACATCAACTTGATGAGAACCATAAAGCATATGGATGTGGTGGAAGAAAACTTCTTGACAAGTCACGTTCAGATCTTAAGTGCTAACTTGACAGGGCTAGATAGGGAGCTAACCCTAATAAAGGAGTTATCCGGAAGGAAATCAGGTCCTTCATAATCAAGAAGGAATCTAAGGTAGGGAACACAAGATAATCAAAACTCTAGTGTTAAAAAGGATCCAGGACCCTCAAATCAAAAAGAGAAGAAATCTCAGAGGGAACCTCAAGCACAGAGATACACAGCTGCCCGAAAAGGAAAAGCTAAAGCCTTATATAACAACCTACCTGCCAAACAAAGAAGAAATCATGGAGCAGAAGTTGTACCCCCAACCAGCTTCATGATACACACCAGACTAATAACAAGCATATAAGAAGCTGGATATAAAGGGAACTATGGGAAGAAGGATCTTGAAAAGATAAAAAAAAGCAGCAGAATAGACCCATTTCAGGGTGTAGGAAGAACAATCATATTACTAAATTATGTAGATTAAAAAATGGTTATTATGAGGTTTATCCTTGGCCTGAAATGGTTGATAACCCGAGAGGATCCAAATCTGATTGGGTACCCAAACCCACTTGATCTATTTTGCAGGTATGCCTTAGATCTACAGAAGATCAACATACATGGTACATTGATAGTTGATGCTCAAGGCACATGATAGGTGATGAGAAGGCCTTCATCACTTTAATCCAGAAGAGAGGAGGCAAAGTAAGCTTTGGAGATAATCAAAAGGGATAGATCATTAGGCATGGAACCATTGGATCTAAAATATAAATAGAAGATGTCTATCTAGTTGATGGACTGAAGTTCAACTTACTCAGAGTAGCATAACTCTGTGATGAAGGAAGAAAACTCACATTTGACTCCGGAGGATGCCCAATCTATGACAGTAAGTCTAATCAAGCCATTCTTTATGCACCTAGAGTGAATAATGTTTACTATGTTCACATTAAAAATGATAAAAAGAATATGTGCTTGATGTCTAAAGAAGAAGAATCATGGCTATGGCACCGGAGGTTGGGACATGTTAACATGAACCTCATTTCCAAATTAGCCAAAAAGGAATTGGTTGTGGGTTTGCCTAAGGTAGCTTTTGATAAGGATCACATATGCATTGCATGTCAATTAGGTAAATAGCAAAAGAAAAGCTTCCCTTCCATCTCATACAAACCTTCCAAGAGAGTTCTTGAACTCTTATATGTTGATCTCTTTGGTCAAATCAAACCATTGAGTTTAGGTAGAAGAAAATACACCATGGTCATTATGGATGATTATTCTCCCTACACCTGGGTTGATTTGCTAGCTAGCAAAGATGAAGCCTTTGAATAATTCTCAAAAATATTTATTCGGATAGAAGTAGAACAATGCATAAGCATTGCACGCATCCGGAGTGATAATGGTGGTGAGTTAAAAAATAAGTATTTTGCTGAATTTTGTGACTCCAAGGGAATTGAACATAACTTCTCTGCCCCTTATATCCCTCAACAAAATGGAGTTGTTGAGAGGAAAAATACGACCATAGTTGAGATGGCTAGAACAATGCTAAGTGAAGATTGTTTGCCAAAACATTTCTGAGGTGAGGCCGTAAACACGGCATGCTACATTCTGAATAGAGCTCTCATTAGAAAAACCTTAGAAAAGACCCCCTATGAAATCTAGAAGGGAAGGAAACCCAAAATTGGGTACTTTAAAGCCATTGGGTGTAAATGCTACATCCTTAATGATAAAGAGCAACTAGGAAAATTTGATCCTAAGTCTGATGAAGCAATTTTCCTTAGCTACTCAACACATAGCAAAGCTAATAGAGTCTATAACAAACGAACCCAAACTGTGATAAAGTCAATACATGTAGATTTCGATGAGACAAACCATACAGGCAAAAGAAGTTCCACTCTGAAAGATCCAATTCCAGAAGCTGAAAACTCTATCCTTCCAAAGCAAGAAATACAAAGAAGAAGATAAGGTGATATCTTTTAACCCAGATGCACCACAACCTGATCTTAACCCACATAAGATAAACTTCAATAATGACCAAGGAGAAGCAGTTGAGGTAAAAGTGGAATAAGCCCCAATCCAGCATGTAGACTTACCAAGAGAAGTCCGGACTCGCAGGGATCATCCGGTTATAGCCATTTTAGATAATGTCCAAAATTCAGTCAGAACCAGAGGATAACTCAATAAGAATGAGCCATACTGCCTTTGTCTCTCTTATTGACGTAAAGAAATTTCAAGATGCTGAAGGACATGAAAGCTGGATGTTGGCTATGCCAGAAAAACTAGATCAATTCACCAGGAATGATGTGTGGGATCTAGTAGCACCTCCAAAAGGAAAGTCAATAATTAGCACCAAATGGGTATTCCAGAATAAGCTAGATGAATCTGGAGTAGTGGTGAGAAATAAGGCAAGATTGGTTACCTAAGGCCAAAATCAATAGGAAGGGATTGACTTTGAAGAAACATTTTCCCCTGTAGCAAGTTTAGAGGTAATCCGGATTCTATGTGCTTTTGCATCATTCATGGAATTTACACTGTTCCAAATGGATGTCAAAAGTGCATTCCTTAATGGAGTTATCCAAGAAGAAGTCTATGTAAAGCAGCCACCTGGATTTGAAGACCCAAAGCTTCCGGATCATGTGTACAAACTAAAGAAGGCTCTCTATGGGTTAAAGCAAGCACCTAAAGCTTGGTATGAGAGACTCACTACATTCCTCATATCCAAAGGATACATCCGAGGCAAGGCAGATACAACTCTTTTCATGAAGAAGAAGAAAGATGACATCATTCTTGTCCAAATTTATGTTGATGATATCAACTTTGGAGCAACAGATGAGAAGATGTGTGAAGAATTCAGCACTCAAATGTAGAAGGAGTTTGAGATGTCCATGATGGGAGAATTGAATTTCTTCCTTGGTTTGCAAATCAAGCAGTGTCCGGATTCGATTTTCATAAACCAATCCAAGTACACCAAGGAGATTTTGAGGAAGTTTGAAATAGACAAAAGCAAGCCTATGTCCACTCCAATGGGTTCAGATATAGTCTTATCCAAGGATTGTGAAGGACAAGAGGTTGATCAGAAGCTATATAGAAGAATGATTGGATCACTTTTATACTTGACAGCTAGCAGACCCTGACATACACTATATAGTTTACTACTGTGCTAGATATTAAGACAATCCTAAGGATTTACATCTAAAGGCAGTAAAGAGGATCCTTAAATACCTCCTAGGAACCACTGAAGTTGGGTTATGGTATCCTAGTAATAGAGAATTCACACTCTAAGGCTTCACTAATGCAGATTATGGCAGAGATACTCTTGAGAGGAAGAGTACATCCAGAGGTTGTCTTTTCCTTGGAGATTGCTTAGTATCATGGTATAGTAAGAAGCAAACTTCAGTTGCCTTATCAATCGCAGCAGGAAGTTATGTGGCCCAACTCCTATGGATCAAGCAACAATTAGAATACTATAGAGTTTAATCCGGATGTGTGGATGTAATGTGTGAAAATAAAAGTGACATTGATGTGTCAAAAAATCCAGTACTCTATAGTAGGATGAAACATGTTAACATCAGGCATCATTTCCTCCGGGATCATGTGATGAAGAAGGATGTTGCATTGGTATACATTCCAACCAATGAGCAAAGAGCAAATATCTTTACCAAGCCACTGAGTAAAGATCAATTCAAAAAGCTAAGAGAGTCAATTGGAATGTCTAATCCAATTTAAAGGAAAATCCAGAAGACTATTTGGATTAGTTTGAAGTCCAATGAGCCAAGGAATCCGGATGAGTAGAAGAAATTAGGTTGACACTGGATCTGGATCAAAGACCGCCAGCTCGGTAGACAGAAAGGACACATGATAATAAAAGCACTGATAAGTAACTGTACACATTTTGAATTTCAAACATTTATTGGGTGTTACACACGCGATAAAATTAAATGACATTTTAAAGATAAACAGTTCCCATTCTCCGGTTTTAATGCCATTTACCGCTCTCTTAAATTTTGTCTGCCATGTCGTTAATCCAGTTAACTTTAACTGTGTTCGGATTACCATTATACCCTCGCCTTGGAAATTCTATATAAACCCCCCAAAATTCCCCTTCTTCCCCACGCGAGCAACTCAGTACTGTTACTCTGCAAAAACTCTTTCTCAAACCCTACCTTTTTCAAAAACCTCTCAAATAGCAGCAATAATGTTGAACAACCAAATTCATATGCTTCCTTAAAAGAACATCTTTGAAGAATCTTCTCTCAAAGATAAAGACTTTACACCCATAAATCTAAAACCCTCAAACTCAGTAGTTCCCACTGACTACTTAGGAGATAACTTCCTGTTCAAAACTGACCCCTACTCAAAACTCATTGAAGATCAACATATGAGTGATTTTTTTAAGATCAACTGCCCAACTTATCCGGAGTTGGTGCGCAATTTTTACGACAATCTGAGGGCTCATTCCTACCATGATGCTCTTAAAACCAAGGTTCAGGGGAAAGAAATCATAATTTCACCAGCATTCTTCGAGAAGTTTCTAAATATAAAGAATGATGGTGTTCAGCTTAAAAATGATGGGGACGAACTGCATGTAAAGTGTGACTCCAAGATGTGGCTGCATCCAAACTACTTTGGCGACAAATTCTCAACTGACTTCCCGAAAGTACCAAGATTCCTGCAACATGCTCTCGCCAAGCTGATCTTAATCCGGAAGGGCTCTCTAACCATAATCTCTTCCTTTTAATACTGTGTGCTCCAACACTGGGTAGAGAGTAGAGTGATAAACATGCCAGTGTTGATCATCCACTATCTAAGGCAGCACAGAAACTCCCACAGTGCCCTTATCACCAGGATTCTCGCCGTAAATGAAGTAAATCTATCCGAGTTCCAAGGTGTCAATGGAAAAGAAATTTTTGAAAAGAATTTTAAGAAGCTATCCTTTAGTGAAAAATGGAATGAGGAGAAGGCTAAGAAGCAGCGAGATGAGAAGAAGAGCAAGGCAAGAAAGGCAGTAGATCTGGTAGAAGATGCTCCGGTTCCAAAGAAGGCCAGAACCACCAAACCAAAAGCAAAGTCAGATCTTGCTTTGGTTCCGGTGGAAGAAGTTGATGAGAATACTCAAACCATCACTCAACTATTAAAGAAGAGCCCAGAGAAGCCTAAGCCGAGGCGAAAATTGATAAAAGCGACAGATAAGAAAAGGAAAGCTGCAAAAATCCCGGAATTAGTAGTGGATGATGAGGAGACAGAGGAAGAAGATCTGGTTCCTAAAAGAAAGCAGCTCACTTGAAAGGGCTGCATATTTGATGAGGCAGTGGCAGCCAAGAAAAGCCAAACCAAGAAGCATATTGGAATTATAATTAATAAAGAAGCGGCAAAAAGGGCTAACAAAGCTAAACTAGCTAAGGCCAGAAAAAAAGGGAAAAAATTTGCCCGGATCAAATGAGGAAGTCACTCCGGATGACCCTCAATATGATGTAATAAAGGAAGCCATGAAGGACAATGATAGAATCAATAAGCTTAGAACAGAAGGACCCAGAGATACTTCCGGTGCCCAGGTTATCCTTATCGATCCAATAGATATGGCAACTCTAGCCCAGGATCTGGAAGCAAATCTATTTGCTTTCATGCTAAGAATCGGACCACTTCCGGAGAATCTACTAAATCTGGAAAAAGAAATCACAAATGAAGTAAGACATAAAGAGGCACATGTAGAGGGTGTTGAGGGCATTACCAACACACCTAAGGGCGCAGTTAAAAGTCCTAAAAAGGCATGTGAAGGGATGACTGATGACATTTCCCATCATTCGAGGGTTGTGGAGGTGGAAGAAGAAGGAGCAGCTCAGGATAATTCAGAAGCGCCAGCAAATGAGGTAATTCCTGACACAATCTCATTTGATATTAATGTTGATGCTGATGTTGCTGTTGAAATAATAGATGCAAACCAGGATAACTTAGATACATGTACTCCAAGTGTATCTAAGGAACAAAAGTCCAACCCAGAATATACCATTACGGAGGAGGGACATGGTCTGCGACCCAACGAGAACACTTCTCAAGTGGACTCTAAGGGTAAGGCCATTTCGGAGGAAAGGTTGGAAGAGAGGAAAGGAGGAGAAAAGAAGAATTCCTCTAAAGAAGAAGAAATAAATGAAGAAGACTCATCCAAATATGAGGAAACCGGCAGTAGCTCCTGATTTGAAACCCCCTATGCTAGTCCAATCAGAATACCAACGACTAGAATAAATCAAGCCAGAGCTAAAAAGATAACCACAGCGGTAAAAATCCTACAAGAGGCTACCCATGAGGAGCGCGAGGAAAGCTATATCAAATAGAGTCTCTGGAACATCTATAAGCATCTCAAATCTATGGAGAAAGTATTAATTCAACAATTCTCGCCTCTGGATTTGAAGACTGAAATAGGGGAGCTAAAAGGGAGTGTCAAGAATATAGAGAAAAAAGTGGAGGACTTCCCCACTGCTCATTTGGTGGCTGAGGTGTCACTTACCAAGGTCACTCCGGTATTAAATTGCAGCAGCAAATCGTAATGCAGATCAAGCCAACATAGGGGCTACAAATAATTATGCAATAATAATAGATAAGATCACGTCTTCCTCCTCTGAACTATCCACAGAAATAAAGGAGTACCTGGATTCCATGTTTGAAAACTTGTCAAAATTCATCATTGAAAAGGAAGAAAAATATGCTCTCCCCAGTCTAAATGAACAGCAACAGGTAATATTGAATAGTCTTACAAAGTTCATGGAGGAAGATTGCCCAAGCTGTTTGCAAAATAAATGGAAAATATTGAACAAGGAGTTGCGGACCAAATGAATGGGCAAGATACAGTCATCAATAATGCCAAGGAAGAGCTTCATAAAGACATCATGACTGTACATGATAGTGTTCATAAATGCCAAAGGGGCATGGGAGCAGAAATTGAGAAAGTGTTATCTAATCTGTCCAACCTATCAATATCCGGATCTTCCTCACCTTCTATTCCGGAGAGCCAACTCCTTCCAGTCCTTCAAGATCTTGCACAACACATAGGAGATACTGGCTTCTTTGGACATAAGGGGATTGCTACTCTTCTCAAAGCTCTCTTCCTCTACTTTGAAGATACTGGCTTCTTTAGACATAAGGGGATTACTACTATTCTCAAAGCTCTCTTCCTCTACTTTGATGAGAAGGATCGCAATTTTTCCCCTAAATGCATCATTACATCATAAAGTCATATATCCAACTCTGGAAGGTCTTTCGGCTCCTATATCTAGCTCTAGCCAGTGTGGATACAATTATAGACTGCAAAATAAAAGCAAATGTGGATTATTCTATCTATTCAAAGGCTTGGAAGCAAAGCTAGGATGGTAAAACCTACATGGTGATAGACCCCTAAGCTGATGCAAATAAAAGGGGGAGAATAAAGAAGGGGAAGCTGATAAGGGTAGAAGAGCAAAGGAAAGGAGAACAAATGAGAAGCTTCCGGGAAGAAGTAATTTTTGTAATAGATATAGCTATGAGCAAAATGTAAAATTTGTAATAGCTAGTTTCATTTTTTCACTTATATATTTCTATAATTATAATTTCGGAACTCCATTGATGTTAACTATTGTTAACAGCAGAAGTATATAGAGTAAAAAATTGTTACAAAAAAGTTGCTTCTAAAGTACAATTTGATATTGTACTAAAAAACCTTAGAAGCTAGAATTGAAAATGTTGGGGGAGCTAGGGATGGCAAAATTTATGGGGGAGTAAAAATTGTAAGTGACTAAGCATCAAGAATCATACTTAGATCATAAAAACCCCATTTTCTTATGCTTAGATGGTTTAGGTTTTTGTTTCCATCAAATGGGGGAGATTTTTGGAAACAATGATCCAGAACAACAAATAATCCGGATCAGGTTTGAAGTAAACAAAACACCTAAGTACAAAAAGACCTAAGTCATTGCATCCGGTCATATAACCAAGACATCCAAAGTCCAAGACAATTGAAGATAATTACCTAAGCATAAACGGAAGCATCCGATTAAAGTTTGGAAAGGAAACAAACTTTGAACCGCCCAAATCAGCATCTGGAAGAACTGACTGCACTAGCATCCGGAATAAGACTGATCCGGAGATATTAAGTCTGAAGACATCTAGAAGACTTATATATCAAGACAAAGGGAATAATTCAAAATATTAAAATTCCTTCAATTCATTTGGTTTACAAGTCAAAGATCCTTTCCCCTAGAGCAAGACAAAAATGACAGCTAGCACTTTTTAAAGAAAGGACAAAGGACTGACATAGGAAAGAGAACCTTTTTCACCTAGACCAATAAGAAAGGCGCGTGGAACTCACACCAAAAAGGTACTGGCGTAAAAGTTGGTGAGTCACTAAAATACAAGGAAAACGATCACTGACAACTTTTCAACCTCAATCCCAAGGATTCAAACGGGTCAAAATCTCTGTCTGAAGGATTGATCGATGGTTCCAGAAGCGCCACATATTACCTTTTCAACGGTGAAGATTAATTACAGCTCATCAACTCACAACAGCTACATTTATAATGGAAGCCTATGAAAGGGAAGCTTCACAAGTTGCAAAAGTGCTGGTTGATTTCAAGAAAGCATATACAAGAGAATCCACTAGAAAGCAATCAGTTTACATATCCCTTCAAGAATCAAACCCTCTAAAATCTATTTGTAAGGATTCCCAAGTGAAGTTATAAATTAAAGGAAGTCCAAAACCAAAACCTTTGAGAAAACAAAGTGTAAAGATCTTCTACTTGGGTGAGTAGTGAGATTGGGATATAGCTTGAAGTAGGTACTTTGAGTGGGATCTCTCTGTAGGACTCAGCTTAGGTTTGGGTAAAAATCTAAGTGGTTTATCGTGCTAAAGACTGAAGAACTCAACTAGGAGTTGGTGCTTCTAGTGGTATATCCTACATCCGGAAGGGGTTACCATCCGGAGATAAATTGTAAGGCTTGATTCCTGCCAGTTGGAAAGGAATCCACTAGTGGAAAAGCTTGGAGGATGGAAACTCCGGGGACTGGAGTAGGCGGAGCCAACCAGGATAAAATACTTGTGTTTGAATTTCTAATTCTTTATTCACTTGCATTAATATTTACATAACTGCATCATCCAGATCCATCATCCGGATCATATTCAAACACGATACACGAAGACTTTTAAAGTTTGTTTATTCCTCGAAAAAGGGTCATTCAACCCTCTCTGACCTTATTTAGACCCTCACAGGGACCAACAAAGAGAGGGCAAACTGTATCAATTTTTCCAACTTTAGGGGGCAAAGTGTCATAATTGAAAGTTGAGGGTAACCAAGGACGGTTGGAGCCAATTTCGGTGACCTCTGTATGTATTAGGCCTATATATTATAATTCTTCTACATGTATTTATAAGTAAATGCAAACTTACACATTATATAGTAGGACAAACTTAAAAAAAGTATCAAGTGGTTTCACCCATTTGTAAATAGGGATTTGGGAATTTTTTAGGTATGTGATTCCAAAATATTGGGAAAAAGAGGATTCTCAATATTATATTATGTCGAGGTAATAGGTAATCTGGTTCATTTTATCGGAAATTTTGTGGATGGGTTCATAAAAATGCAATATACATTAATGATAAATTTTGAAAAAAATTTTATAGTGTAAATATTTTTTTAATTAAAATATTATGTTAAACTTTCGTAAATTATAAGAAATGAAAAAATATCTGAAACTTATACTTAATTAGTGATGTATAATTTTTAAATAATAAAATTAAGTTATGAGAATGTTTATTAGATTAAAATATTTTCCCTAAAATCACTACTATTTTAAAAAAATATATATTTTTATCCTTGTCAAGTTTTTAAAACCACATACTCCATTATATAAAAATAATTTCATACTCCATTTTAAAAATGAGTGAAAAAATATGATATTTTTTTAATGTTTGTCTTACTATATTACTTGATAAATACATTAGCCAAGATGAATAATTCAATTGGCAAAACTTATGTGCATAAGGTGTACAAAATTATGTGCATCAAGGTGTGCAAAAGTTAAATGTGGGGATAAAATAATTTCAGAAGAAAGATATTAATTGAGTTAATTCATTTATTTTTTAAATCTTCAAGAAATACCTCACATGAGATGTCAAGAAAACCCTTAGTTAATAATTAACATTTATTTGTAATGGAAGTCTAGAAAATGGGAAGCATAAACATTGATGGGCATCGATTTAGGAAATAGTAAAATTAAACAGCAAAAAGAATTGGGGTGAGAGAGGCTCGAACTCTCGACCTCAGGATAACTCAGAAGCTATGAGACCTACGCGCTAGCCAACTGCGCCACCACCCCTTCCTGCATTATTCTTTTTAATTATGTTATTTTAAACTTTTAAATTCCGTTCGATTATGACCCTTTTTTCTCTCTAATTAATTGAGAACTTGAGGAGGAAAATGCATGTGCCATTCTGATTATATATACACTTTAATACCTTTATTAGAAATATGTTACTACTCGGTGGAAATTCTATTCCGTCGAATAGAAATAGAAATATATGAAAAGATGTCAAATATGATACATTGTTCATCTAGAATCCGTTGACGCACCGAAAAGCTTTTCCTTGTTTATATACATTATGCGGAAAAAACTATTCTTTTAGCTTTTCCGTGAGATGTATACTAGGAAAAGTTTTTTGTGCGTCGTCGGTATCTAGACATATAACTTTACTATATTTGACATTTTTCCATTTATTTTTTATTTCTATTCTACGGAATAAGATTTCAGAGAACCAAACGCTACCTTAGTGTTTAAGTGTGTGGAAGATTGTACTGCTGATCTTGATTATTGTACAATAGGATGCTATGATTGTACACTACATCTTCAATTGCTAAACTGATGGTATCAATTAATGTTTATTGCAGTGCACTCACGTAACTATTATTTATATTATAATAATATAAGGTGGCTACGTGTCATTTATTCAATAGGAGATATTAAATACTCGGACCCGTGTAAAATTTTTCAATAGAGTGGTGATGCATCTTTAAAGTTACAAGAATCACCGCTTCAGGCGGTCAAACAAAAGCCAAGCTTGGTACAAGAGTTTGGAAGGCCCTCGCCCAGCTTGTTTAACATATGGGCTAGGCTAAAGGAACATTGCAATATATCTTGTTCAAACGCACAGAATTTTATTTATACGTCTGGGTTGCATTTATATAACTGCTCATCGGATGGGTTGTGCTGGATTCAGCTTTTAACTGAAAATATCAACTTTAGTTCGGTCCAGCCTACACTTTTAAATTTTGGGCTGAAGCCGGATTTTATGAAAAACGAGTGTTTAAGCTCGACCATTTAAACCCTCCCGGTCCATCAATAGATCTAGTTGCATTTATATGATCTTAATTAGAATAAAGGAGAAGTATATCATAATTAAAACATGATTTATACCTTGCTGGTAAGTGCATCTTTTCCTAAATATGAATCATATGACATTCATATTGTTTAAGTCACTTCAAATCAGATATTCAACCTCAACATAACGAAAGTATTTTTTAAAAAAAATATTATCTCATATAGATTTACAGTAATAACAAAGGTAAACTTTATCCCACCCCGCTTGAGTGTGGGCTTGAAACTGTGATCTCTAGAATCACAGTTCAAGGCTCAACCACTAGGCCAAACCTTTGCCACATTAGAATGAAAATCTTATAATAATAAAATGTAATAATAAGCATTTTATAAGCTGCTTCTTTACATTTTACAACAAACCAAAACCCAATATATAGTACAAAATACAATTACCATTGTATTCTTTCATATATTTGGTTACATTGGATAATATGATACACAATCACAAGAATATACGCGCTCTTAATAAACAAAATAAAAGAGGAATTACATATAATTAGGTATATGGAAATGAATTTATGTGACTTTGTTATCCAAGTGTCTGACATCTTCAAAGCTCCAATCCCTTCTCATGCCGGAGCTCCGAATTAGTTTGGGTTCATTAGGCAAACCACCCAAACTCATAAGCCGGCGATGATCCTTCTTAATCTTCCTTGTAATCACCGTTGATTTCCCAATCTGTTCGAATCTTGGAGGGCTCAGATTTCCTGACCAGCTCCTCTCTACTTTTGCACAGCATAATGGTCCTGAAAATCCCTTTTTTCTTTCAAATTCTCCCCTGGAAGAATCATTTCTTTGCAAATCGTGAAATGTTAGACAATTCATGCTCATCTTTTTAGTTATTTATTTCTTCACAAAAAAAAATGAATTGTTTATTGGTGATTTTTTTTATTAGGTGATTAATCGGGAACGAGAAGAAGAAGAACAATTCCCATTATACAATGATAATGGGTTTGTAAGATAATGAATTGACAAGAAATGGAAGTTAATCAAAATGACTAGATAAATTTCCTATATTTGGTGCTAAACACACCGAAATGATAGCTAAACCAGCCAGCTTTATGTTGGAAATATTTGTTATTTTTTTAATTAATCTAAGGTTAATCTGTATTAGTCAAATGCAAATGCTGTAACTTCATATTTTGTTATTCTTTATATAGATATAAGCTTTTCGTTTTTGTTTATAATCCTACGGTTAAAACAGAGTTGCATTGTCTTGTTAACTATTATGCAATTTTAAATATTTGAGTTTTCTTTTTCTTTTTTTTCATCTTTTTAACTGATGTGTTGAGCTTTGACATTTCGAACTCGATACAGTGAACCATTGATCAGTTATAATTAGACTTGGGCACTAACCCGTCGTTCCGCAAGGCCTGTCTATACTTGCCTTTCATGAGTCGAATTTGGACAAACTAATTGGAGAATAGGTTTGGTTTGGCCCGAATCCGAAGAGGCCCGAATAAAATACGGGATGGGTTTGTTGTAGTCCTAAAATTCAAGCCCGGCTTAAACTAAAAATACACATATTAAATAAATATATATTTATTATTTATAACACTAATAATTATTAAAAAAATTTAAATTTTATTGTAAAGTTTAGTATCTAAACTCAATTTTATGATTCATACTATAAATTTAGTTATAATTATTTTATTCTAATACTTTTTTATTGAAAAATATTGAATTTTTTTAATTATATATATTAATTGATACCGCAAGCGAAGTTTGAGTTTTAATTATTTCATAAATGTCCGAGCCTAATTTTTATTTCTTATGAATTGGACTACTAATTTTTTAGTTAGGCATAATTGAGCCTGACTCAAACTTGGCCCAGCCTGTCCATACCCAGGTCTTATAACAGTGTACAATTAATATGCCATAAGTTAATAATATTGATATCAAACTCTTTCTTTTATTTTTTTTTTCGGTTTTTGACTGAAAATAAATATGAAACGAGGTTGTTTCATCAGCATCTAATACTTGATTTAGAGACGAAAAGAAAAAATCATATCGGCCATCTATTTAGTTACATTAGATACAAAAATTTTCTTAAACTGTTTTAAACTTTCGTTCAATATGAAATAAATGGTATGTTTTGGGTATGTTTAAATTTACCTTTTGTCCAGCAGATTCAATATATGCAACAGTAAGGTTTTGTTCTCTTAAGCTTTTAAGGAGATTTTCACCCTCGAATCTGGTCTTATAAGATGTGGGGGATCCCAATTTAGCATAGCTGCTTCAAGAATTCCAAAAATAATAGAGCTTGGTGCTTCGACAAAACAAGCCTATAATTAAAAATGGTTGGATTTCAAAATTTCAAAGTCAAATTAAGTTTCCCTGATTCCTAACTTTGCTAATTAAGGCCTATTGATTAAAATGTTTTTGGATAACTAAATTATCCTGATCAAGAAAGCAAAATTAGACTTGAAGAGGTCATTAGAAATTTTCACTTAACCAATTAATTATGTTATTAGATTTGAAAATTGCCTAACTGAGAGCAATTGATATATATTGTCACGGTTGATGTGGATTCATATTTCATGAAGAAGAAATTTGAATAAATGGCTTCTACGCAAAAAGTACAAACACTTAATACCATGGTTTTGAAAACCGGATCGGACCGATTGGTCGGATCAGGTTCGACCGGAACCGATGCCTGGTCCGATCCGGTTTGACTGGATTTCTAATATAGTCAAGAATCGATCAACGATCAGATGATCGGTTTTCGGTTCTCTTAAATCATGTTTTTTTAAAAATTGTTGGTGATGGAAATTGAACACAAAACCTTCAACATATGCTTCAATACATGCTCTACCAACTGAACTATCACACACAAGTGGTAACATTTTCTCCTTATATACTTTTATATTATATATTGTTAATTTTTAAATTGTTTTAATGATATTTTACTATAAAAAATCATAATAAATATTTTTTTATTAAATTTAAAATATTTCTTTCAATAACAGCTTTGAATATTTTTCATAACAAAATAATATATAAATTTTTTAAATAACGTTATTCTAAGTTTTTTGATTAAATTTATATTAAATGGATATATAATTTTTTTATTTTACATATTGTGTATAAATTTTAATTCTTTTAATTCGTAATTTTTATATATCATAAATCAAATTTATTAACTTTTTTTATCCAATTTATACAATATAGAATTCTGTTTGAATTCTTTCATTAGATTATATTAGTTATTATCTTGTGTTTTATTTTTATTTGAAATATAACTTTAAATTATGGAATATTTTATTTAAAATTATTAATTTTTATATGAGTATAAATTATATTACATATTTAATATAAATTATATAAAATATTTAGTATTTTTACATGTTTTAAGAAAATTCGATTCAAGCACCGATTTAATTCGGTTGAACCTTAAATCCATAAATCACTACCTTCATCGGTTCGATGATCGATCCGATTCTAAAAACCATGCTTAATAGACGTAATGAACTAACCTTTCTATAAATTGATACAATTGCTCATTTAGATATTTTGTGCTGATTAATTTAGCAAAAATGAATGCTCACGTGTGGATCTCGTAAAGTTATAAGAACTTTATGCTTTAATTAAGTAGTTTTCGTGCACTCAATGGGCAGAACAGAACACGAATCAAATGAGATCCATAATCGTCAATTTATTCAGTGGAGTTGACCCCTAGACTTTCTGTTTTAGGCGCAATTACTTATTCACGTTTGAATTTCTTAGCAAACAAACAATAAGAACGTTGGATTAAGGCCTCTTCTTCCAACTTAGTTTCATTTCAATTGATTTTAGTTCAATTTCAGCAAGTTTACTCCAGTTATTATACGGGTAAACCTCAAAAACATGCTTTGTGCTTTGATCATTTTTAAAAAAATTCTCATGGAATTTTTTTTTAAATGAGTGTCTATGGTTTCAAAAGTTAGCAAAAACATGCTTCTCAAAATTTTGAAATCACATTCGGAATGATAATCTCAGTTATTTCAATATATTCAACATTCCTATATTTCAACTATATTATTTGTGAATTATTTATCGAGTAAATTTCAGAAACTTTTCATTTTGTTATGATTTTTTAAAGTTATCATCAATTTTTAATTAATATAAATATTCGTACTTCTTAAAAAAATTTAAAATTTATTACTAACATGTATTGTATTTTTATAAACAAAGCTGTAAAATTTCACTTCAAATGGACAAAATTACCCTTCCAAACGTAGTTTCAAAATTTTGAGAATCATGTATTTGCTAATTTTTAAAATTACATGTGCCCTTTTAAAATAAAAAATCCACAAATACCACAAGGCATATTTTTAAAGTTTACCGTAATAATTCAATTGAGATTAATATAATGTCCATTTTAATTGAAAAGAACATAACACAAGTGGAATAGGCTCTACGTTTATAGAAAAGGAAAAATTATAGAGGGTGTACTGAATCTTTTTAGGTCCTTTCATAATCAAGGGCTGAGAATTAATAGAAAGATATTTAATTGAAAAGAGAAAATATTTAATTAAATCTGCATTAAATATCAGCCTTTAAATTATATGGTCCTAAAAGAACCTAATCCTTCGTATAAAAGCCTATAGAAATAAGCTTTTTGAAGGAGCAAATGATTGATCATCCCCATCCATTTAGGTACAAGTCCAGTTTGGAATAGTCTCTACATACTAGTTATCATTAAGTATAGTTTTTTACTAAAGGGGGTTTGAATTGAATCATTTTAGGTAGGCTTAATATATCGGCATCCATTTGAATTTGGTCCTAAATATTCATTTGCTCCATAAACTTTTAATTGTTTCAATTATTTTTTTGAACTTAAAAAAAATGCACATATTTTCTCAAACGTCATGTGTTAATTTTTAGTTGGTTTAATTTTTCAAATATATTATTTTTCTGATTTTTTCAAAAGTTGACATCGATTTTTAAGAAATTTAGGTGATTATGTAAAACAGTCAAGTTCTGAGTAACATTATATATTAAGCCTTTTAGGTACTCTTGCTAAAAATCTTTGCACATTGATATTAGTTTGTCCTTCCATATTAGAGAAAGCAAAGAACTTTTCCTTATTATTGAAGAAAATATAGTAAGAACTAGAGTGACAAAATTGAAATGATATCTTGTTGGGACGGCATGGATGAGCAACCACCTCTATTCCTTACAAAATTTCGTTAGTACAGAGCTTTCCAATGGCTGGACTCTTAGTAGTTATCAGTAAAATTAATACTATGGTTGAAAATAGGGCTTATAACGGTAGGGAATTCATTAAAATTATCCACATTAAGGCATCGGGGATAAAATCTTCCTCATTCCCATCATCATTTAGAATTTAGGGAAAAAAATTTCCCATTTTCTATCAGGGATTCCATAGTTCTCCGCTAAACGAAAAATTATGCAAAAAAATTTTGTGACTTCACATTTTAATTAAAAAAATACATTAATACATAAAAAAAATTAATACAAGATATATAATTAGTGTTAATGATTATATAAATTAAAAATAAAATAATATAATTAAAATCGATTCAATTCTAAAATCTGTTTGGTAATTAGTATATAATTAAATGGTGTTCATTAATTATTTCAAGTATAGTGTTACTTTCTAATACTACGATATAGGAATCTATTCCCCGCCGATTGCCGGAAACTTTTATATAGGATGCCTTCATTGGCCGGTGATCTATAGAGCTGGGGAAAATGTATTATTATTATGCTCCAACAGATTTGAAATTCTAGCTTTGCCTCCAATTCTAATTATATATCGTTGTAACTATAGTGATTTAGTAGATAAAAGCTCTTGAAGTTTATATTTCGAGTTATCTCCTTTTACCCTTTGTTGTTTGTCAATTTTTATTACGGCATATAGTCAATCTTTGACTAGACATGAGAGAAATTTTATGCGTTTTGCATTAACTTCTTTTGCTCTTTTCCTAGTCACACAAGTAAATTCATTTTGGTATACTCTTGTGAAACTAAACGGGATTGTTTGGTAGTCAATAGTCACTAACTAGTCCGTTCAAATATTTTTCTTTTTTTCCCTTTTCAGATTTCTACACTCACATACAAATATAATACAAACAATTTAAAAAAACTCACGTATGTTACATGTTAGACTATTTGTATTATAATGTAACTCTATGTATTTGTATACAAGGGCATTTATGTAAAGCCATGTAATACCCTAATATAATAAAACATTAGTGGCCGAATCCAATTGTGAATTCAAGTCGTACTCCCCAATTCTCACTGTCTATCTTGGTATTCGAAGCCACAAGGCTAATAACAGCCATCTGCTGTTGAAATCGGAGCCGCTGCTTTCTGTCGTTTTTGCCGAAATATGGCCACCGCAGGGATAGGTTCAAATGAAATCTCCACTGTAGTCTCGGCTAATTCAACCGAAACAGTAGCTGCCATCTCAAGTCCTAGTTTTTCGCATCAACTCCCTATCAAGCTCAACTCTGCGAACTTCGTTTTATGGAAAACACCCATCACACCGATGATAGCCGGATGTGGCTTAGTCAGCCATATTGATGGAATAAACCGATTCCAGCTGAGAAACTGAGCACGGGGGCCACTAATCCCGGACTCCAAACCTGAATCCGTCAGGACCAGCATGTACTCTCTTGGATTTTTAATTCGATGACACCATCACTATTACCACAAATAATTGGCGTTAGAACTGCTAGAGAGGCATGGATTAAGCTTGAATCGGCTTACGTTTTGGGCTCTAAATCACAAGCTCGTGAGCTAAAACATCAACTTCATTCGTTAGCCAAATCGAATTCTGAAACAGTGATTGATTATATGCAAAGGGAAAAATTAATTTCTGATAAGTTAGCATCACTGCAATCTCCTATCTCAGAAGAGGATTTAGTTGATATGATAATTGATGGTTTGCATGGACCACCACATGATGCATGTTGTTCTTTCAGTACTCGTACTATTTCATTTGATGATTTGTTAGGTGCTCTAATGACTAAGGAGAGACACCTAAAATGTGAGAAACCACTTATTGAGGATGCTAATACACCCATGGCTCATTATACCGTCAAACTGATCCAAGGAAGAGGCCGTGGGAGACGTCGTGGGTGAAGAACTGCCAAACAGCTCACCTCAAATTCTGACCGCCGGGGCCAGATCTGGGGATAGCCTTCCGGTCACTCAAATCGGCCCCACAATCCATGCAGTTCAAGTCCCTTTATTGCTCGGCAACCCTCGGTTCAAGCCCCCCTTGATATTAGAACTATAAAGTGCCACAATTGTCATGGTTTCGACATCTTTCAAGGCAATGCCCAACACCTTGATCCTTTTCCAACAGGACCTCTATGCCACCCCAATCTAACCATACTACCCTTCGCCAAACCGAACCCAATTGGATAATGGACAGCGGAGCAACACATCACTTAGCTTTTGATTTGGGACATCTTAACTTGCACTTTGAGTATTTTGGTCCCCAGGAAGTTCATTTAGGTAATGGTTCTACCCTTTCTATTAAACATGTTGGTTCATCATCTATTCCTGTTGTTAATAATTCCTTACAATTATCGAAAGTTCTATATGTGTCTGATTCAAATACAAATTCGATTTCTATTAGTGCGCTAACAAAATCTAATGATGTCTCTGTGGAATTTTTTGACAAATTTTTTGTTGTGAAGGATCTGAATTTGAAACAGGTACTTCTTCGAGGCCCGAATAGGAATGGACTTTATGCACTTCCCGCAAGTACCAAAAGTCTAGTGAAGTGTCATCTTACCTCCCTGTCCACCTGGCATAAGAGGCTTGGTCATCCATCTCTTCTAGTAGTTCGTCGTCTTCTTCGTCGTCAACATATTGATTTTTCGTCTTAGAATAATAGCTCTAGTCCTAGTCCTAGTCCTAGTTTATGTTCTAGTTGTGCCATTAGTAAGAGTCACAAACCTTTTACATTATCTGAGTTTGTTGTGTCTGGACCTTTGGATTTGATATGTTCGAATTTGAGGGGGCCTTCTCCTATTCAATCTCATGATGGTTTTTCTTATTACCTTTTGCTTTATGATTCATTCAGTAAATATAGTTGGATTTATTTTTTGTGTTACAAGTCTGAGGTATTGAAAACTTTTATCAAAATCTGTTCTGTTGTAGAAAGATATTTTGGTCGCCCTATAAAGACATTTCATTTCGATGGGGCGGTGAATTTGTCGCAATGAAAAGTTACTTGGCCGAACATGGCATTCAGCACAGGATGTCCTGCCTGTATACCCCAGAACAAAACAGGGCAGCGGAAAGGAAACATCCCCATGTTGTTGAAACATGTCTCTCTTTGTTAAATAGGGCCAAGTTACCTATGCATTTTTTGTCTGTTGCTTTTGACACTGTTGCGTATCTCATAAATCGTATGCCCCTTGCTATGTTTCATGATGCTTCACCGTACTCAAAACTGTTTGGTTCCGAACCTAACTATGTACCACTACGTGTCTTTGGTTGTCTGTGTTATCCCTGATTGGGTCCCTACTCATCTCATAAATTGCATTATCGCTCTCGAAAATGCATTTTTCTAGGTTACAGTAAAGTTCACAAAGGTTATCATTGCTTTGATCCTATTTCTATTAAGTTTTTTTGTCTCACGTCATGTTGTCTTTGATGAGCACGTGTTCCCTTATACGGAGCTAAGTGAAGTGAAACTTCTGCTATAATATCCGAACCCGCTATAAATCCAACCATTCACATAAATCATTTAACATTACCAAACCCACCACCACAACGCACCACCACCTCGCACCCACCTGACCCCTCGGCAAACACCAACCCAACTACACCCTTGGGCTGACAATGTTGATGCCCCGCTAGTTTCTCGAACCCAGCAACCTTCGGCTAATATTGATTCCTCCCCTATTCCATCATACCCACAACCTAAATCTGTTTGCAAAGCAAAACAAACCCATTCGATCTCACCAAAAACCACCACACCTGGTGCATCTCTAGTTGTTGATCTCAAAAAATACAACAAACCACCATTGCCGAAAATTAAACCTACAAACCCACCTAAGCTGAAACCCGAACCACCATCTATAACTATGACAATGAGACAATCCACCGGGAAATTGCCTATACCTCGGTCCAATATAACAGTTATGGCATCTCAGGATCCAACTTATTTCACAGAGGCTCCGAAACATGATTGTTGGCGTAAAGCGATGTTAGAGGAATGCAATGCGTTGCTTCAAAATGGCACGTGGAAATTGGTGCCGCAACCACCTGGTTCCAATATAATTGGATGTTAGTGGGTATTCAAAATCAAACTTCATCCAGACGGGTCTATTGAGCGACATAAAGCATGTCTAGTTACGAAGGGATTTCATCAAAGACCAGGGCTTGATTATCATGATACCTTCAGTCTTGTAGTCAAACCGACTAAGATTCGACTTCTTTTATCACTAGTTGTGCCATTCAATTGCCAATTACTCATCTTGATGTATCAAATGCTTTCCTTCACGGAGATCTTGATGAGCCCATATTCATGTCCCTGGATTTATTAACCCGTCAAGCCCTGGCTTTGTTTATCGATTGTTCAAATCCCTCTATGGTCTAAAACAATCTCCTCGTATGTGGCATAGGAGACTTACACTAGTTTTGATTGAATTTGGTTTCTGTGTATCGAAAGCGGATGTCTCGCTCTATTACTTCCCCCGCAACTCAATTACAATGTTTTGCCTCATATATGTGGATGACCTGCTTGTTTTGAGCAATAATGTGCAGGTCGAGGGTGATGTCATTTAGTTTCTCCAATCACAGTTTGCAATAAAAAAACTTGGGACCGGTAAAGTACTTTCTCAGTGTTGAGCTCAAGCGGCAATCAGGTATTTTATTTCTCAACCAACACAAGTATACTCGAGACTTACTTAAGAAAGCGGATATGTTGAGATGTAAAGGAGTTCAAACTCCATCTAGCAATGCCATTACTCTCTCAGCCTCGGGGGGGACTGCCTTTGAAAATTCGACGTTGTATAGAAGTTTAGTTGGGGGACTGCAATATCTCACGATCACGAGATCGGACATTGCATTCTCGGTACATAAGATTGCCCAATTTATGCACAAGCCGAATCAGAGTCATTGGCAAGCACTAAAGAGGATTTTGCGATACCTACAGTCTACGGTTGCATTTGGACTTCACTATACAAGATAACCCCAAATTCAAATAAATGGTTTCTCAGATTTGGACTGGGCAGGAGATCCTAATGACAATAGATCTACTACAGGTTTTGCGATTTTTCATGGCACTAATGTGATTTCGTGGACCTCTAGAAAATAACGTACGGTCTCTCGCTTATCCACGGAGGCCGAATACCATGCACTTGTAACGGCAACGTTAGAATTGGCATGGCTCGGCATGCTACTGACCGATATTGGTCTCCCACTATCTTTGCCTCCGACACTATAGTGCGATAATTTGAGTGCCACCTACTTGACGGCCAATCCGATTTTCAACAATCAGACAAAACATCTCGAGCTTGATTTCCATTTTATTAGAGAATGGGTGTTTCCTACGGATGATCAAGTGGTCGACGTACTTACGAAACCCCTTTCGAGCACGCATTTTTTATGCTTACATAACAAGTTGGCTATGGTTTCCAACTGTCAGTCGACGACCCTCGATCCCCCCACTCGCACGATAAGCTTTAATGCTCTTCGGCGTGGGGCAGAGAAACAACGAGCGCTGTGAAGCGTGCTAAGGGATAGTGCTTATTTTAGCGTGATGAAAATGGATAATGAAAGCGATGTTGAAGTTGAAATTTAGTCTGATTTATGAGTTAAGGGATACGAGACTTAGAATCTCATATTTTAAGATAGAGTCGCCACCCGGTTAAACTCCATTGGGAATTTGGGTACGATATTCCCACAGGGTGGTTGGACCGTACCTTAAAACAGAGATTATAAGTCCGGATGATGTTGCTTACTTTTCAATTTTTAAATCAAGCCGATTATATTTTAATAAACATGACCTTAGTTCTTATGCGATTTAATCCGATTATTGTTTGGTGTTTTCGGTTTATATGTCATACATCACACGGAAAGCGATAAATAAATAAAATTATTACAAGGCTTTACAAATACCTATACATCTTTCTAATGCGAGAAAATAAATATAGCAATAAATAAATAATCGGGCGAAACCAGGTTTTAACCGAGCTTACCGACTGAACGAAGTGGTAGGCCGACTCAGCGAGGTGGCCTAGGTGACTTTTAGTCGGCCTGACGTTCGCCGGAATGGTCAGCCGAAGTTTTGGCAGAAAATCACAAAAAGGACGAAGAAAAGGGCCAAACGCCCGAAAAAATAACCAAAAACACAGCAGCAGAAATAAATAACAGAAAAAAATAGATTGGAACTCAGAAAGTTACCTAAAGGTCGTAAATCCACTCTCGAGACTCAAACCGGACGTTTGGCAAGCTTTGTGACGGATTTGAGATGAAAACCCGATGAAACAACCGATTTAGTAAGGGATTTGGTGATTTTTGAGGAAAAAGTCCCTAAATCCTATTTAAACCAATTTTTACCTAAGATTTCTAATAGATTTTAATGATTTAACATAAGAGATTAAGCCTAATAAGATTTAGAAATCAAGAACCAAGTATAGATTTTTCTAATATTATTAAATTTTTTCTCTCTAAAGCCTAGAAAATTCTAAGAATTTTTTATTCTCTTGAAAATCAGCCAAAAGTCTCTAAATCTGATTTTTGATGAGTATTTATAGACTTTCCAAGTGTAAAATCCCGGAATTAATCCCCCAAATGTCAATATTTGACTGAAAAATCCCAAAACCCGACTTGGTGGCCAAGAAAATCCGAAAAAAAATCAGACTGCATGTCCCCCCGCGCGAAGGCCGCTTTAGCGACGTGGCCGGGCCGAGGCCGCGTCACGTGACGATGCCCAGCCCAGGCCGGGTGGTCCACGCCGCCGCTAGATCGGGGACACCGGGGGGGAAAAGGCTAAAAGGGGCCCGACCGCCGGGCCCGAACACGAACAACCTACACCGGGCACCCGATCGGGGCGATTCTTGACATTCCGGAAAGCTCGGAGAACGAAGAATCCAACGATGCAAACGAGACTCGCTGAAAATGTCCGGATTTTAAGGAAAAAATCGCGAAATAAATTACTACGCGCAAGGGGAAAGGAAGCGGTTAACATCTTAAAATGCGATCCAATTATTTAATCGGGGTCAAAGATCTCAAAATCGTCAACAAAGAACCTGCCAAACGCGATTCGATTCTAAAATAATGGAACAACTAGACCGTAAAAGGTTAGAGCAAAAAAATCATAATCGTTCCGAGGGTCACCGAAAAGCCCGTGCTCACACCAACCTAGCTCAACTTGAGGGGGGATATTAGACTATTTTTATTATAATGTAGTTATATGTATTTGTATTAAAGGGAATTTATGTAAAGCCATGTAATACCCTAATATAATAAAACATCAGTAGCCGAATCCAATTATGAATTCAAACCGTACTCCCCAAGTCTCACCTTTTATCTGACGATGATCACCACATTATTAAAAAAATTAAGAAATGAAAATTCGTGAGTTAAATTCTCACGATCTATAAAAATGACCGAAAGATACCCCTTACTTCTAAAATCACTCATATATATATCATAAATAACTTCAAGAACCCACTTAAAGGGATCTAGAAATCCATCAAAAAGCAAGAGCAACTTTTCAAAAAGAACCCAAATTTCATTATTTTTATTGATGAAAGATGATCTTACGACTTACTTTCATATACATGCACGAGAATTAATTCTTAAAAGTAAGGTATCTATCCCATTTAAAACTTTCCTTTCACGTGGAGTCAATAAAATACATGAAAAAATAGGATACGACTATTATGATTTTCATATTCTACCGCATGTATTAGAAAATATTATACATTGTTCTTGGTAGTTGCTAACCTATGAGGATAAGAATGTCAGATATAAATATTAGAAATGACAAGGACCCGTAATTAAATATACAAGTAAAAAGACAAAGCCACCTAATATGTGAAGCCAATTCCTCCAAATTGCTTTTTCAAGAATCTTAATGCGTCACAAATGCTTTGTCTATAGCTAAAATATTTTATGGCCATCCTTATACGACATATTTAACCATGTGTGAAACATTATTTGCTTAACATATATGACATGTATGGTTATAATCGGTGTTATTAAAATCATACCGTATCATTCGGTTCAACTAATTTTATAATGAATCAGCTATAATTATAGTATGATTTAATTAAAATCGATTTTTTGCTCAGTGTTGTGATAGAGTAAAAAAGTTTTAAAAGATTAAAAAGCGTTGTAATAGCCACTGTAAACACGCATAAACGTTCCAAAACTCCATTAACAACACGTAAAAAAGTTGCAAAGACATAAAAAGGATTGCAATAACCGCTGAAACTCCTAAATAATACATATTTTTTAAAAAATAAAAAATCTATAAACCACTAATTATATAGATTATACCACATATCATTAACTTCATCGATATAATATCCGATCCGGTATTGATAACTGATGTCCGGGCATGCAACTACTCTCCCAGTAACCTTGTGTAATTATTGTTTCTTAAACACACTGAAAATATACAATCACATGGGTTAGTCGGGGATGATTTTCAAATATTTTTTTATTAATTTCGCCAACCCTTGTCTTTTAACAACAATTAATTAATTTTTATTAATTATATTGAAGAGCAATAATTCATTACCGAACCTAAAAGAACCAAGATAATTTAAGAAAAATCCCCCTGATCTTTGTTTGTTGGTGCAGTTTCAACTTTCAAGTACCAGACCAGTTGAATTTAAACATGTTTGTGCATAAGCAGAACGTGAATTTCATTTGGGACAAACAAAATCAGAATTTGTTACAAGGTCATATCTAACAATAGAGAAAACTACTTTATGACAAATCAAATATGGCAGATATTATTCCCTTTTAACCCAATCTAAATCTGGAAAATTTCAGCTATCAGAAACCAGCGGCAAAGCTAATCAATTAATTCAATTCTACTGTTCAACAGAAATGTAATACTAATACCTACATAATGTTAGTACAAAAGGCAGGAATTATGATTTATACAAATCATTAATACAACATTTCCATATGAATAAGATAGCACAAAATCTATCGCATTTAGGACTCACTATATACAACAAGATCAACAACAAAAATAGCTACCTATTTTTACTGGATTTGCAGACTAAGCACAACAACACAACTCAATTCATTTAGCTCAGTTACACCTCAAACTGGAATTACACTAAATACCTGCCAAGGAAGAATATAGTTTAAGAAGAATACACCGTTTTACAGAGCTTCACTGCTGCTGCTGCTGCTGCTGCTGCTGGGCGCCTTAAAATGTCCCATAAGAACCCTAAAAACACCACCAATTGCTTTAAACCTCCACTTTTTTGTAACAGCTAGGGTTCACAAACTTTGTTGGATAAGGCTATTCTGAGCTGCTCTTGTGTGTAAAACCGACTACCCATTTTCACTGTGGCTTGTTGTATCATTATATCATTTACCACTGAAACACTGGCATGATGAACATCAAGGTCCAACTCTTTCAAAGCTGCCATTAATCTAGCTGCTGGGTGGTTCTTTTTGCTGCATTGGATTCTTATCATTACATCCCATCCTATAATCTTCACATCTATATCCATTTCTATTGATTTGCTTCCATTGTTTGACATCTTGAGTTCTTGATTTGGTGGAGGCGGTCCTAAAGGCATGTCCTTTTTCGAAAACTCCTTCTTCATTGATTCTACTTGCCTCTCCAGTTCCTCCTTATCAGATTCTGAACTATGAAGCTTTGACTTTAACTCCTTGATGTAAGAGATCGCGTCGCCTAGAAGAGAAGCTTTATCCATCTTTGAAACATTGGGGACTACAGCTCGTAAAGCATAGAACCTTTGGTTGAGTTTCTCTCTTCTTTGCCTTTCTGCTTCAACGTGATTTAGCGGTTCTTCTCTTCCGTTTGCTGGTTTTCTTCCTCGTTTTCGCGGCTTTTTTTCCGGTTCTATGATTCTGCTGCTTTCGGTTTCTCTTACAACTGAGGCTTCGAGATCAGAGTGATCTGAATCGCCTCCTGTGCCTCCACTCGATTTCATTATACCTGAAGAAGGCAAGATCACTCCTGAAGTAAATGAAAGCATACCTTCATCGTTGCTACTCCTTGAAGTAGGAGATCTTTTCTTCTTATTGTTGTTCTCCTCAGCTGGAAATTGTGAATGATTTGAAGCGAAATTAGTCCCGTTTGCACTGTATGAACTTCTCTTGCTTTCCCCAAAATTCAATATCTCCCCGGATTCTGGCTTCAATAGATTGGAATTCGAATTCGAATTTCCATTTCTGGTGTTGCTCGCATCAAACCTGCTATATTCCCCAAAATTCAGCTCGCGAGTGAATAAGCTTTGCGTCTGATTTTGCTGCTGCTGCTGTTGCTGGTGATGATTTTGCAGATGGTTTCCGTCAGGGTTTTCAGTGACGCTACTGGAACTAGGGTTCCCGAATTGAATTCCTTTGGGAACATGATTGCTATGGCTGTTATTTCCATTAGAGGAAGGAACTACGCTGTTTCCATCTTTAATTTCAATTCCACTCTGGGATGGATCGCTAATCCAAAGGGACGATGGATCGTTCTCGCCTTGGTCAGGATTCGTTCCAATAGGCCATGAACCTAACTCCAGATTATTGAAATTAAACAAAGACCTAACTCTGTCCAACAGATCCGGGCTCTGATGAATCAACTCAGTTGAACCGAGCTCCACAACTCCACTCGTAGATGGAATACAAACCAAAGTCTGCAATCCAAACACCTGAGCCTGCCTAGACCTTTCACAAGGCGACGCAGCCAGCCGGTCAAACCCCGCAACCCATACCGGATTCGCGTTAAAAAAAGCTTGACCAGGCATCCCGGATCCATTAACAAACGATTGAGTCATAGAGACGAGAAAAAACCACTCCGTATCAGTAACCTCCTCATCTACCGCATCGTCGGTGACGGCGGATGAGCCGGAGATGAGCGAATTGAGCTCGCGAAGCACCTTCTTACGGTGTTCCTGCTCGGCGGCGGAGGAACCGGAACCCTTAGATTTACTTTTGGCCTTTCCTTCCTCGCCTTTATAGTAGCCATCGCCCCACCCCAACACGGAGGTGCCGGAGAAATCGTAGGACGATTGCCAATAAATGGCGTAAGTCCAGCAACCGTAAGTACCGCCTTCAATCACGCCCTGGAGACGGTTCTGGAGGTTTTCCTGATTGAAGACGGAGTGAGATTGGGCCTTAGTGGGATCGACGTTGGCCGGAAGAGCAGGGGTGGATGTGGAAGCGGCGGACTGCGGGGGAGGCCACAGAGCAGCGAGATCGGAGTTCATAAAGGCTTCCATAACGGAGGCGTTATCGTCCGTCCACAAATTCATCGTAGGGGTCATTCGATAATCCGTCATTCCATGAACAAAAACAGGAAATAACGGAAATGAAATTGAAAAGGGGGAAATTGAGAAATAGGAAAGCGGGAGTTTCTGAAATGGAAGAAAGAAAATAATCAATTTCAGTGGGTGTGAAAGAGGAAGAAGAAGGGGATAGGGCTGGCTGAATTTGGGTTTCGGATTTATTTGGAGTGAATTTCAGCTGAATTTTAGTTTTCAGCGACAGTAAATTACTATAATTAAGACATTATTTTTTTTATCAATATAATTAAGACATTATTAGTGCTAAAGAATTAGCACATCCATTCTTTATAGTTTATTTAACAAAGTCAATTTCATAAAAAAAACAAATTCATTAAAATGAATAATAATTTTTTACTCCCTCCGTCTTTTAAAATAGGCATTCTAGCTAATTTCTTAAATATTTTTTTACTTATTATTTTTAAATATTTAAGCACTTTTTGTATTAGTTTTTTAATTATACTCTAATTTATCTCATTATCATTAATTGTAATGGAGTAAAAAATTAAATATTAATTAGAGGGTAAAATAATATTTTTCCGTCTTAATTAATTGATTCTTTAAAAAGTGTAAAAAATATCGAGGAGGTACAAAAGTAAAAATTTTATACCAACTTATAATTTTCTCATTATATAACTTATCCTCTAATAAAATAAAAAAATTATAAAAATTACATTATAATATAACTTGACAACTAAAAAAACAATTTTAAAAGCTTAAAAGCCTAATAAAAATTTGTAGTTAATGTTATTTGTAAAAAATGAATTGTAGAAATAGGCTTATATTAAATAAGATATTGGCTCTCACTATATTAAAGATATAATTTTAGTTTTATACAAAACTATTTAATATAATTGTTTCTTTCATTTATATAGTATTTGATATATGGTTAAAATTAAGTGAGATAGGACGGAAAATTTTCTTTATATTTAAAATATTTTTAAAAAATAAAATGAAAAGAAAAGTATTTATTAATAGTAACATTGAGTACAGGATTATGATTGCACAGCCATTTTTTGGTATGGATTGTAGCTAAAATACTGAAATGACATGTTTAACATAAAATAATATATTATCAAAATAAGAATATATTTATAATAAACAATGATAATTGAAAAAAATGGTATTCCAACTTGCAAGTGAAATTAGCTATTTTAAAACAACAAAAGTAAGTTTCCAACAGCGATTAAATCGGGATAACCGCGTATAAAGAGGGGGGGAGTGTAATAAGTTTTGTGGCCCGGACTCTTCAATCTTGCCAATTTTTTCATCTCACCCTTATTTTATTTTAAGTTACTGTATTAATAAGTTATTTTTATAAATTTTTAATAAAATTATATATTTTAATTTTAAATAATATTTTTTGGATTATTTGTATTAATTAATTAAAAATTATTTAATTTATTTTTTTAAAAATTAAATTTATTATTTTATGAAAATCTTGAAAATGGAGTTTTTTTTTAAAAGTAGCTGAAATAAGCACGGTTAAATTAGTCCTTGGTTCAATACATCATTTGTCCCTCAAATATGGTACGAAAGAATTGGATGTAACTAAATACATAGATAATTCCTAAACTTGGCACAAAAAGCCCATTCCCTCCTAAACTTTTATTGATTCCTGTTGACACCCTGAACTTGACAAAAGTATACCTTTTATCTCCCTGAACTTGACAAAAAAAATCAGCTAACCTCGTAATGATGACATTACAATGTGAAATAAAAATGGGGAGAGTGGATATTGGTATTAGACAATTAGTTAGTGACGTAAATTAACAAAACTTTCTTAAAAAAATCTTGACAAAACTTCTTTTCAGTTATTGTAATTTTAATTCAATCAAAAATATCATGTTTTATAATAGATTTCAAAAAAACCTTGAAAAATTTATTTAAGTCCTTATAACTTTTATTATATAAAGAAAATTAATCTGGTGCATGAATTTTTAGAAAACGTTTATACAAGGCCCAGAAATGTGAAACTACGCTTCGGGTCTGGTTTTGTAAAAAATCAAAAACTTTTAAAAGATTACGACATATCCAAAAAATAAAGAAAATAAAATCGATGCAAGAATGTTATAGAAAATGTTTATATAAGGGCTCGAAAATGTGGAAATGTGTTCCAATGCTAGGTTTAGTAAAAATTCGATAATTCACAAAAAAAAAAATTATAAAATATCCGGAAAATGATTAAAAAAAATTGGTGCAAGAAATTTTCAGAAAATATTTCTGGAATGGCCCGAAAATGTGAAAATTCGTTTCAGGGTCCGGTTTCGTAAAAAATCAAAAGCTCCCAAAAAATTATGAAATGTCTGGAAAATAAAGAAAATAAATTTAGTGCAAGAATTTTTCAGAAAATGTTTATGGAATGGCTCAAAAATGTGAATACATTTCGGGGCCTAATTTCGTAAAAAATCGGAAACTCCCAAAAAATTTATGAATATCCCGAAAATAAAGAAAATAAATATGTTGCAAGAAATTTCCAGACAATGATTCTTGAATGGCCCGAAAATGTGAAAATACGTTTTACGGCCCGATTGCGTAAAAAATTGAAAACAACCAAAAAATTATGAAATATCACAAAAAAATGAAGAAAATAAATTCAGTGAAAGAGATTTTTCAGAAAATATTTATGGAATGGCCCGAAAATGTGAAAATACATTTCGAGGCACGGTTTTGTAAAAAATTGAAAAACTCCCATAAAATTTTGAAATATCCAAAAATTAAATTTGGTGCAAGAATTTTTCAGAAAATATTTCTGGAAGGGCCCGGAAATGTGAAAATACGTTCTGGGTCAAGTTTTGTAAAAAAATCCCAAAATTATAAAATATCTGAAAAATAAATTTGGTGCAAGAAATTTTCAGAAAATATGAACTTTTCAAACACACCCTAAAGGAGGAAGAGGAACTTTAATAATATTTTGAGAATTTTTTTGAAAATCTTATTAACTTGTGCCACATGTAAAATTCTTATTAGTTTGACTTTTTAAAAATGTAGCATGTGGAACAAGTATACACTTTCTAAAGTGCAACTGATTTTGTAGTGTTCATTAGCTAAGAGGGGCATTTTTGCCAAGTTTGGGGAGGTTAGCAGGAATCATTGAAAATTCAGGGGGAGTACGCTCATTCCCTCAAACTTGGCTTTTTGTGCCAAGTTTAGGGGCTATCTATGTATTTGGGCCCAAAATTTTTAAAATTTTGAGCTGATCTCTCAACTTGGCAAAAGTGCTCCAGTTTGCTTGCTCATTCACTGCCACAGCTTATAATTGGAGAAGGGAAAATCAGACTAACGACGTATTTGAAAAGTCAAACCAACTAAAAACTGACACATAATATTGAGTGGATAAACTTGTGCATTTTTACGAAATTCAATAAGTTAATTGAAATTTTCAAAAAATTCACAATGATATTCAATTTTTTGTGTCAAAGTTTAGAGGATTTACGTGGATTTGGGCTATTTTCTTTCAATATAATACTCTTATTACATGACACGAATACCACACGGACATGACGCATGCCAATTAGACTTATTTATCGGGGCGGGTTAGGTCAAGTCTAATCAGACTTTTGAATAAAAATATCAATTCAAGCTGAGTCTGTCTCACATTTTAAAACTCCGGGCTCGGGCTGGGCTGTAGAGGTTATTCCCAATCCTGGCCTAGAAGTCCATAAGTAGATTTCTTTTAATTTTTTGGATACACTAAAAGAGTGAAAAAAAAGAAAATTTTATATAAATATATTCAAATCTTACGTATAATTATATTCTCTAGTTGAATAATTTAATAAATAGATAATTTTATTATAAACATTCAATAAATTAAAATATAAAAATCTAAAATAATGATTAAATATACTATATAAATATTTATTATTAATCGAACTGGACTTGAGCCGAATTTAAGTATTTACATAAAAATTAAGCTTAATTCATAAAATATCAGACTTTAACGAATTTGAGCTCAGACTCAAGCTAAAATTTTTAAAAAAATAAGAGCTCAAACTCAATCTATTTAAACGGACTTGTGCATTCCCCAAATATTTGTTTGAAATCAGTTCTTTATCTTTTTCTGTTTCAAATAATCACTGTTTTAAAACTCCCCGTCTAGCTTTATTTAGGTCCCATCTAAGCACTATTTTGATATTATCCGACTTTTCATTCCTTGGGCGCTATCAGGCGCTGGACCGATATATTATCACCTAGGCACCGCCTAGTCCGATTTTTTCCGCTTGGGCACCGCCTAGTCCGATATTTTCCCCAATTTTTAAGATATTGATACCTATAATAATTATAGTTCAATTTTTTCAATTCAAAAAAGATAGCACGATTGGTAAAACTAATATACAACAAAATATTCTCACCATACAATTTTCATTTTGAATATCAAACCGAGAAATAATATGCTATAAACCATAAAAAATTAGTGAGAATATTTATTTTTAAGGAATTGATTTAATGTTGATGTGTTTTTATATAAAAATTAATTAAGACTTATGTTTTCATATGCTAAACTATATTTTTTTATAAAATATATTTATATTATAATTTATTTTTTAATTAAATTTATACTTTTATCTATTAATAATTATAAAAACTTAAAAATTTATAAATCTACCTAAGCACCGCCTAGGCTCCATCCAGACACCGCCTAAATATTTAAAGCCCCGACCACCAAACTAACGCCTAACGCTTTTTAAAACCTTATAAATAATCACCCAATCATATAATAAAAGTGCTTAACTGATATAAATTTAATAATTTAAAGTTATCATATTCAATTAGTTATTACTCACCAAGGGTATTTAATAATTTTCTCACTAGATATAGATTTAGTACATCACCGGAAGAGTTGTATATTTGATGTATGTTTATTGATTTACTGATATTGAAAAATTATATTTAGAGTAAGTTTAATTATTTTTTTTAATTTTTATTTTTAAAATTTTATTTTTAAGAAATTTATAGTATTTTTACTTTATTCATTTTTTTTATTTTTTATTTCTCATATTGAATTTTTTAGAAATAATAATATTTTATTATTATTATATTAATTTTTTCACATCATTTTTATATCTAACTCAACAATAGATTTCCTAACATACCCTATTTTAAGAACATATCATATAAAGAATGATTGGACTCAACTATTCTACATAGATATTCTCTATTTAAGAAATTCCTCAAAATAAAAAACCATTAAAAATACCCTTAATAAATATTTATAAAATATACATTAATATTTATTTATTAATTATTTATTAATAAATATTTTCCAAATCTGCGAATCACGCTATTAGTGTGTTAACAACAGCAGCTTATTGTTGGACTAATATGGAGATTTGGGTTAGCAATTGTCCTCTTATTAAAAAAACTAAAAAAATAAAATTTTATTTAATCTATGAAGCATTTAAGTGAGCAATATTTTTAGCCAGTAGAGGAAAAGTGGACATTCTCGTATATGGTCCTACTCATGGGTGTGCGTCATTATTAATTATGATTAATCATTAAGCAAAAAGATATACTCAACGTAATTAATGGTAATAATAGTGTAATTGAGCAGTAACCAGTAAATAATTATTAATGATTAATAATAATATAGTTAAAGCTATGGAGGTAGCTTTAATCAACCTCAAAAAGAAAAAAAATATATAATCGAGGATCATGTTAACTTTGATATGCAATGGGTTATTGCTTTCAATAATCGTCTCTAGTTTGTTCAGTATATAATAAATAATTTCAATTTAAAGACTCAAAATTCAGAAGAATTCAAACTATTTCACTTCATGTTTTGTGCAGAAAATCTACAAAATTTTCAATACAAAGTAAATTCAATTGAATTATTACAAATTTAGCTCTACAAACATATAATTAAACATATGATAATGAGTGCTTTTAGCTATATTAGATATAACAAAAAATATAAACAATAACAAATTATCAATTAGCAACAACCAGCATCATTTGTAATAAATAAAACATACGGACCGTAGTCATAGTTCATTTCTAACCAAGTCATTATTTGTTGGAGCCTAAAAAAGGTAAAATGACGAATTTACCTTTAAATCATTCTAATTTTGTTCAAGAAAAAAGTCCCACCTAGAAGCTAATTTTGTATTAAAATCAAATGCTAATAAATCGCTATTTAAAATAGGAGGAATCTAACAATTTAGGAATAGAATTTACAACATCACATGGCTTGTCACTTTCGACACACCTGTTCAATTTCTAAAAGTGACAACATATGAGTTTATCAACTCTTCTTTAGCAATTAATAGTTGATATATATATATATAAAAAAGAGGAGGTTATCAATTATTTTCTGTAGAGAATTTATTGGCCTGGAGAATGTTAGGTTTGATAGGTGAGTAAGTATATAAGTGGAATTGAGTTTATTTAACATAAAATTAATTAATTTATATTAAGGCCTAATCTACTCCACTTATATATCACTCCCAATTTTATTATATTTCCAATGTGGGATATCACGTCACATCTCTAACACTCCCCCTCAAATGTAACTAGGCCTGACCAGTTACCACTTACCAACATTCCTTGGCCTATCATCTCCGAGGCTCAAGGTCAACGAGTCTAGTCTTTCTCTGCTAGCTCAAACTCCACCAGGACTTTAAACACGAACCCAGGATCTTCTGGCAGTTGGGCCTTTTTTCGCTCTGATACCATGTAGAGAATCCATGGGCCTGGAGAGTGTTGGGCTTGATAGGTGAGTGAGCACACAAATAGAGTTGTGTCAATCTAACATAAAATCAATTGACTTGTATTAAGGCCCAATCTACTTCACTTATACACCACTCATAATTATATTATATTTCTAACATGAGATATCACGTCACATCTCTAATATTTTCTTATCAAGCGTCGATAATTTAACAAGAAATACAGGAGTAAACATAAAATTTTAGGATGACATTTGTTTTAATGTTACTAAGTAAAAGGGTTAGAGTCATGTACATAAGCCCATGCTATAAGCCCATGCTATCCGAATAAAGTAGAGAATAAAATGTCATTACATCTTCTCAAATGGAAAATATATTAGTTTTCAATCAAATGAGTATAGTTCAATTGTTAACTTAGGTTAGGAAGTAGAAATTGAACTCAAATTCGACTCTTATAAAATATAGAGGGTTGAGAAACCTTAATTTTAACTAATTCACAAATAAAATTATATCAATAAATATACGTGTCACTTATAAAAAAAAGTTAAATATCTTTATATTGAAAGTCGGGTATATTTGTTGCAAATTAAGAACCTTTTATTTTTAACTTATATTTAGTTCAGTTCAGTTCAATATTGCATACATATAAATTTATACTGAAATAAATTTAATTTAATTCAGTACTATTACTTATAAAGTGAAAAGAACATTACCTAACTTAGTAATAAACTTTTAGTGCACATATATTGAAAAGTTAAAGATGTCAGAATTTGGCAAAAAAAAAATAATTAATTTGCTCCTTGATGATTAATTTGCTCATCAAATTGAATGAACTAAATCACATAAATACATTCATCCTACACGAAAAATGACAAATAAAAAAGACGCTACACGCATGAGACAAAGTTATGCACTAATAATGCCAAGATCAACGGATATTTATAGTTTTGGAAGTTCAAATGTGGCAAGTGTTTCCTGAAACATCGAAAATCTAAATTAACTTTTAAAAATTTTAATTCAGATAAGAAGTCATTTTAAAGGATGAAATTTATTTCACACATATAAAGGGTAATATTATTTAAATTTTAATTAATGTGGGATATCCAACACACTCCTTCATACTTAAATCCACGGATGACCTAATAATGTAACCAACCTATATATAATACTTGTAAGGAGTAACATTGCTTAAACTTCAATCAATCTGAATATCCAATACTAATACTCCATCCATCTAATTTTTATTATCTTTTTAACCCTCGTTTTAGTTCTTTTTTAGTTATCAATTTATATTATCAATGCACGTTTTACCACTTCTTCTCTAATTTATCCTTGTATTAATGATGAGAGAGTGTGTATGAATGGAAATAATATGTTGGTAATTAAGAAGAAAGAGAATATTTATATAAAAATGTAAGGGATAAATTAATCATTTTAATAAGGTAATAAATGTTTTATTGATATTGATGATTCGTTTAAATGAGCAATAAAAAATAGATAGAGGGAGTAAAATAGAATAAAATAAAAAGTCAAACAAAAGTTGTTTAGGAACGGTTGGAATAATTACTCTTTCAGTTAAAAAGAAAAAGCTTAATGTATTAATAATATCCTTAACTTGTCCCCAAAATCTTGATGTCTAAAGTGTCCCCGCAGCTACATCAACTTTAAAAAAATGCACTACTTTACTCCATGAATGCCACGTGTCAGCTTCTGGTTGATTTGACCTTTTAAATATATCATTTTTTAAGATTTTTCCTCTCCAATCAAAATCTGACACGAGACATTTAGAGAATAAAATGGTGTACTTTTTAAAAGTTGAGATAGGTGCGGGAACACTTTTAATATTTAAGAAAATAACAAAATTTTAGAGACAAGTTGATAATATTATTGATGCAATAGAAAAAAAATGACTATTATTATTATTATATTACCTTCTCCATCTTTAAAAGTTTTTAATTTTAATTTTTTATAATTTTTTCAGTAATTTATCATTTTAGAATATCAATCCGTTCTCTATTATATTTTTATTAATATATCCATATATTAATTAAAAGAGAAGTAATTATTTATTAATTAAGAAGGATCGAAATTTTTTAATAAAATACAGAAGATAAATTAATTATTTTAAGATAGTTTTGACCATTTGTTAAAGTTACAAACTTTGGCAATGAAATGATAATTAAAAATATTATTAAAATTTAATGTATTTTATGATTATTATATTTTTTTAAAATATTTATTATTTTATATTTTTTTATTATAAAATAAATAATTATTATTTTAATATAATAATAAATAAAATAAAATAATAATTAAATAAAATAATTATAGTCCTTTACAACTTTTGTGCAAAACCTAATATCAAATTTTTTTTCAAACACAAATATCCTTTTAATCATTTATAGAAAAAGAAAGAATCTCACAAAGTCCCAGCAGCACAGTATAAAGCAATCAAAAGGCCCCATCCTACAGTTACCACGTCATATAAAAAACCAGCCAAGGCAACCAGTTAGCCGCCGTTGACATTTAAAAACTCGCCAGTTATTCAAAATGAAGAAATTTAAGTAAAGACGAACCACGAGTCCCTCGTTATTCATTCTTTTAAAATTCTCCACAAAATTATAAATAAAATAATTTCCTGTCACTGTTTAATATATGAGGCACGTTTTTCTCGGCTCCACAATATTTCATTTTATTTTTGTGGTTGCCGCATGTGCATCTCACTGCCCTTCGCGTCGTTTTCCTCTGTTTGTTTTTTGGACATTTTTGCCCTCCTTTTTCTTCTCCTTTTCAATTATTTTGCTTCCCTTCGCCCAGACTGCCTTTTTGGACCTCTCTTTTTCAGTAGACTCTTCCATATATTTGTAAGGCTTTTTTTTTTTTAAATGCAAGAATTTAAACAATACAGTGATTGAAGTCACTAATTGTAAAAGTACCTATAAAATGATTCAAAATTCTTCTTCTAGGCGTATACTATTTTGAGTTTCTGTATAATTTTTATCATACCGTTTTTTAGAATGAAATGTTTTCTTATAGTAAATGTTTATATCAATTTTATGTTTGGGTTAATTTATACTAATTTAATATATGTTTTGTACTAGTTATATCGTTTTTTTACTTATATAATACTAAAATATAAAACATGTATAAGCAATTTATACCTTTTTTTGAAATTGTAGTTTTTTAATATAAAATGTTCATATCGGTTTTATATTTGGTATAAATTTTTTATACTTATGTCAACATATATATATATATATATAATCTATTACACCAAAACTAAATAAAAAAAATATTATAAAATGTAAAATAAACAGGTATAATATCAAAGCTAAATAACATCAAAACCATTACTACATCAAAATTAATAAGTATAATACATATTATACCAAATACAAAAAGCATAATGTCTATTATACAAAAAAGTTAAATAACATCAAAACTAACCCAAGAGCGTGATCTAGTGGCAGAGACTAGTCCATTCTTAAGAATCTATCAGGGATCGAACCCTGGGATGTGCATGGAGTAGCCTTAAATCTTGGGGTCAGTCATCCTGCACTTTAAGGCACCCGTAAATTGGCGATCGGGGATTAGTCTGGATGTGGACATGACTTAAATGTGCCGCCCACAGTTGGAACCCATCCAAAATCACCTCGTAGTGAAAACCAAAAAAATAATATCAAAACCATTACAACATTGGTGGTGCTAGAATGCATATTGGACATCTTATTGTAATTTCGATCATCAAAGGAATATAAAATAACATTTATGATAAAAATCAGTTCAATGAAAATGCAAAATTACATGAGAGCGAAGAAATTATTTTTGTAGTCGCACCAATTATGTATATTAATGTGAACTAATCCATATGCATAACCCATAAGAACGACTCGCCATTACATTTTTATTTCCTTCACTTTTTAATTGTTCTAGCTCCTCTATAAATAGAACCAAAACAGAAAAACCCCAACTAAGTTGTCTCTTACTTTTTTTTTTATAAAAAAAGAGGTCTGAGACCAAAATCAATATAAATATCAAAATCACAATCCAAAAGTGAAAGAAGAAATTGGAGGGATCCTGTAAGAACTCTTATTTCCGGTGTTTTGGGCCAAATTTTTTAATTGGCCCAATGATTTTAGTGCAGAGCTAATAAAATTAAAACCCACTTAAATTCAATGCCCTAGCCGCCCATCACACTTCCCCTTGGTTCTTCTCCGCAACTGCTTTCAGGTGGGGCATTCTTTAAGCAATCTCCGACCAAGGATTCCCACCGTTGGGGTAGGGCAGTTGCCATACTCTGCCCCGCCCTGCCCTACCCTGCCGCCGTCCCTGCATTCCAACAATAAAATCAACAGATATAATATATATTATACTAAAATATAAAACTAGTAAAAAAAATTATACCAAAAAACACTACAAAAACAATATAAAATAATTATACCAAAAATCATATATTTTCTAAAACAAATTTAAAATCACATTTATTAGAAAAAATGTCGCATTGTATTACCAAAAAAAAAGTACATGATTTCAAGTGCTGTAAATAAAACAAATTGTAAGGCAAGAGATGTGATTTACATCAATTTGTATAAAGTCATCTCATATCAGGTATAGGGTGTAATTCAAATTTTAATATCAATTCAATTCATTTTATTTTGGTAACTAGATTATAATCTTGTGTATAAAAATGAATAATTGAATTTATGTAAGTAAAGTGCTCAATTTAGTGACGGAGCCAAAATCCAATGTGAGGATTTCACTTTTGTTCATTTCTCATTTTTTCAATCTAATTAGGGAGTTGACCTGTACCTGCTATTTTTTCGGTGGTTATCACCCCTTTTCACCTCCCTCGTCACGATTTGAATGAATTTGGATTCTCTAAAAGTTAAAATTATCTGAAGTTATACATTTCAGTTAATTTCAACCTTACATTGAGTTTGAATGACTGAGATTTAACTGCACTGTGGACCCCACAAACCAATAAAACTAAATCTCAACCATTAAAATTGAATGGATGATTGAGATTAACTGAAATGTACAACTTTACTATATCTTAACTTTAAAGAATCCAAATCCGATCTGGATACATGTTATAAAAAAAGATAACCCGTTTTCTTCTTCTGGATCTTATATGACAATCACCAGGTAGGTTATAAAAGTGTTTCTACAAATGACATTGTTATTTTAATTATTTTATATTTTTATAAACAGATAAAGGTAAGAATGGATGCATGCCATAAGGAATATTTCAGTGAAATTTTAGATTTTTTAGACGAGTAGTTGACTTGCGACATCATTGTTTTAATCATATTGCATGCATAATTTGAAAAGAAAAAAAGTAAATTAATCTTTTCTAGTAAATATTGTAGTTGAAGGACATCAAGAGCTGATAATTCAAAAATAAATTTAGTGTAATAAAAATATTTATTCATCATTAAAAATCACAAGAAAGATATTAAGATAATTAATTTTCAGTGAACCAAGTGCATGAAAAAAATATTATTTGAAGAGATTCTACTTATTTAAATAGGTTGCATCTCAGTTCCTTTCCAGATCTAACTTTATAGTTTCAAAAAATATTTCCAAATTATTTTATTATTCATTAAAAATCATCTCCAAGTTTTTTTTTTCATTTTTCATAACTTCGAATTTAAAATTTAATATCCAAATAATAGTCTAGATTTTTAATTCTAAAAATCATCACATGTAATCTGTAAATGAAAATGACATAAATGAGGACAAATAATAATACTGTTAATACGAGAATAATTAATAATGTGCTAGCTCTTCAGTAGTAGTAATATTATATTGTTATTGTTATAAAATGGGCGTGAATGGCTGATCATATGGATCTGCATAAACAGACTCCTGATATGTTTAAAAATTGGGCCTTCACCATGCCAACATGCTTACCCATCCATCGTAGCCTGCAGCCCAAAAACATTTTGCATAATTAAATGCTTCAAAAAATAGAAAATAGAAAAAACGATATTCAAAACTATTACAATATAAAAAATAACAGAATAATAATATAACAGAAAACAAATAGAAGCCAAACAAAACTAAATTTCTCGCAATTTTATATAATTATCAAAAATTGTTTATTTGTTTTGACGAACACGGTTATTTAAATTGACACGATAAGTTTAAGTATTGCTGCTAAATCCTACCACGATTCACATCATGGTTTTGACCCTAATCACAAGTACTAAAAGCTAAATACAGAATCTTGGAAAAAAATAATAACTTGGTTAGTTTAGTTCTCATATTCTATTATAATACATTTAAAACTTATCGCTTCTTTCATTAAATAAATTTAGCGTTACGGACTTAATTTCAAGTATCAACCGAACATGGTGTAATCAGATTTTGGTGGAGCTTGATCTCAAAGCCATTAGTGGAATTTGATAAGATTGGTACCCAATTCACAAAATATATATTTGTAATTTCATAGGAAAAAATACAAATGCTGCGTAACGTTGCAGAAAAAATAAACTTCTGCCTATCTATTTAGCTTTTATTCACCTTTAATTTAATTTAATTTAATTTTATGTATATTATATTATTTTTTTGTGTATTGCGTTTCCCAAAAAACAATATTACAGTACTTGTGGGATGCATATAAAAAATATTCCTACTATTAATAGGCGGAAATTTCAATACATCAACCAGCAGAATTTCAGAGTATTTGGGTGTTCTAAATAGATTTATATTTTTTATTTTTTAATATTTATTATATATATAAAAATATAAATTTAAGTAAAAAGTAAATTATAATAATATAAAATATTAAAAAATATAATTTAGATCATATTTTAAAATTTATTAAATGACATAAAGTATATTATTTCTCACTTTGAGATAAAAAAAGATATTTTTATTGTGAGAATACTTTAATTTACTTTAGTTTTATTAACTAAACTACTTTTTGTTGGCAAACTATGATTATTATAAATAATGATATCATGAAAAATCTAAATTAGGCGCCGCAATGGCGGAAAAAATTGGACTAGGCGGTGTTTAGATGACAATTAATTAGTTAAGCGTCTAATTATGGCAATGAATGAAAAGTCAAACGACAAATCTCAAGGCAAAATTAGGCAGAGATTTTTAGACCTAGACATCAAATTCGGATATGTGTTGGAATATTTGAATTACTATATGTTACATACTCTTTCGAATTAATTTTAAAAAAGTTAGTATAATGTATCAAAGTTCATTTTGTTTTTTATAAGAATCAGAGTTCATTTTGTTACAACACCAACCAGCCAACAAAACTTTAATTTTTTCATAAAAAAAAACAAAAACTTTGATTTCAATCTAGTTGAGTCACTCATATTAATCTTATGGGTTATTCAATTACATTTGACATCATATATTCGTCAAATTAATAGACATTTTGATAATAGTTTAAAATTTGTTTTTCTTTTCTGAGGTTTTGTCTTAATTTCTAATTTATTTTGAAAATGTGTAAGTAAATTAAAATGATATTGAATAGCCTTTTTTCTTCAAATTCTTTCGTAGGATCTCTTCTATTTTTTAAGTTTAAGAAGACTCCCTTCTTCTCTTTCCCACCTTTATTATAGTTTTATATTTTTTTTCTTTTATTTTTTTATTTTTTATTTAAATAATTTGTATCAGGTAATATTTTTATTTTTAATTATGTTATCATTTTCTTCAAACACGAATCTGTTGCTATACATCTCAATTTTAATAGTTTTACAACTGGGTTGGACTCCATCAGCCTTCAGTCAAAGATACTTGTGGATCCTTCACATTGGTATCCATATCTATATATCTTAATCACGATCGCTCTAGATCTGTAAATCCAGTTGATGTTACGGCATATGCAAGTATTTTCATGATTGCGGATACTCGAAAATTTTAATTAGTGGTTAAGAAATTACAGATTGCAACTTTTATTTCTTGTTTTAGTTGTTTGTGTTTGTCCTTTTGCTCTTGTGACACGATTTTTCCTATCTCCCATTATGGTGAGATTTTATTTCTCTGATTATGATAAATTATTTTATTTGATTTATATTTTTTTACTCATATATCAGTTAAAATGTACTCTATATATTAAGTTTCATGGTATTTTTAAAAAAAAATGGTAGTTGAAATTGATTGACCGATAAGTTTAATACTTAAATGAAAATAGAAACATAATTTGGGAAATAAAGAAATAGTTGGCATAGTTGAGATTTGACGGAAATTGAAAAATTGGCGTTTGTTTGGTGGAGCTGTAACGTCTCACAACACCACATTTTGACGGTTACAACTGACTGCGTTTAGTTCACGGACCCTGGAAAGGAACAAATCACCGAACCAAGGGTACTTTTGGTATTTTCAAATTTCCTTATATCGGCTATTAATTTTAATTACCTCTTAAATTTGAACCTAAAAATTTTAATAAAAACAAACGCAGAGAGCAAAACTTGATAAGTTTGCAGTTTTTCAATCTTTGTTTTGCCTCTCTTTTTCAATCTGTATCTGAGGAGGTGCTGGAGCAAATCTTCTCACCTCTTCGGTTAATTGCTTTCCTGTTTGTGACTGATCAAAAGCTTGAATCAATGGCGTCGGAGATTTTCAATGACAAAAACGCTGTTTTCAGGAAGCTCAAAGCCAAGTCGGAAAACAAGGTTTTGTGTTTTCCGTGTTTTTGAGTTTTCTTATATGTTTTATTTCCTAGATCTGATTCGGATCTATTGTTTTATGTAGATGTGCTTTGATTGTAATGCGAAGAATCCGACATGGGCATCTGTGACTTATGGAATTTTCCTGTGTATCGATTGCTCCGCGGTTCATCGCAGCCTCGGCGTCCACATTAGCTTCGTCAGGTGACACTTTTCATTGTTATTAAATTATAATTTGGATTTCAGTTTTATCTGATTTGAGATTCTGCAGATGGATCTGTATGTCCCATATGTTGTTTGGTTGAGGTTTCGATTGTTTTGCTTGCTTTGCTTGCTTAATTTGGTCTAGTATTTTATATATGTGGGATTGGGTTATGGTTTGCATTGGATTGGGAATCACAGTTAATGTAATGAATTTGGGTTTTTTTTATGTCCTTTGTTGTTATCTTGCTGCTATCTAGTTTCAAATCATCCAATCTTCAATTTTGCTAGATGTTGAGCTGTTCACTTTGCATATGCAATTTTGATTCATTTATTGGATAGGTTTATATGTCCCAGACTCTCGATGCAACAACAATGAGTACATTTCTCAGAGTTATCTAATTTCTTTGTGGAATTACTGTATATCATATGCTATAGCTGTGAATCCCTCTTGGAAGTTGCATTGCTACCTTTTTGCTTGGATGTTGTGTTTTTCTTTTTCGTAGTACAAAAACTCCTAGACACTAACGTTTTCATGTTTCGTTTCTGTTTCGGAAACCAAAACTCAGGAAACTGGGTAAGAGATGCTTGCTGGCTGTTTCCGTAAACAATAAAAGTTTGAAGCTAATTTTCTTAAGATTATAAAACCTTTCCCAACTAATTATCCTCCATTTTTTTAGTACTACTCTTCTAAATTAAAATTTATTTTACAATTAATGATCCCAATCAATAGTTTGCAACTTTTTCTTGCTTTCTTGTAATATTTTTATTATTTTAGTTATTGTGTTAATCTTCTATTTTCCAATAGAAAAATAAACATATGAATACATATTTATAATTTTTTTATTTGAAAATTCACCCCATATTTTTGTCATGTGCATTTTTCCCTCATTTTATGAACCTATATCTTTGGAAGTGGTGTTTCCCTTGTCCGTTTCCATGCTGCCTAAAGGGCCTTGATCGAATTGTTAGATTCGTATAGAGAATCGTAAGATTCTGAAAACTATGCAGAGAGCATAGTTGTAGATAGCGAAAGGGTCTCGTTTCTCGCTTCAACGCAAAGCGCGAAAAGAGCGCTCGCTTTGGAAAAAAAGTGCACTATAATATATTTCACAAAATATTATAGGTTTAGAAAATTTTTAAAGTATAGCTACTTAAAACTAATATATATTAAGCATATCACATGTCACATAGTCCACAACAAGAAACAAGTCTTTAAAATCCACAAGTCATTAAAAAATCACATGCTGCGCTTTTTTCTGAGTGCGTGCTTTGTATTTAACAGAGCGCACAGGGTGCACTTCGCTATGCTTTTGCGCTTCAAGCGCAAAAGCAAGTGCTTTTGACAACTATGGCAGGGAGCTAGTTGGCATGATTAAAAAGTGTTTTGGTTCATTGTCTGCTGAATTTTGTATGGACTTGTATGATTATGACAAAATTATGTGGTTACTTATGACCAATGATGTTTTTTATAGTCAATGATACAACATGCTTCAGTTCTGAGATGTTCAATGCCTTGCAATCTAATTATTCGTTTTTCCTTTCTCACTCGCTTCTTTAATTCCATACTCAAGTAATCATACTTGTATAAAGTTGCCAAATTGCTTTGTAAAGTTTGAGGGATTGTCTTACCTGCTGATATTTCTATGTTTCTGTCATGGCGTCAAGAGCCCCTGCCTTTCTCTTTCTCTCTCTCTCTCTCTCTTCCCCTATTTGCATGTATGTTATCCATGGCAAAAATAGTTTTCTAAAATCTTCCAGTGAAAAATAGGAACTTAATTGTATGATTTACTGCAGAATAATCTGTGATATTTAGTTTTTGTTTTTCCAGTTCTTGTGCTTTTCATATTATTTATTAGTAGGTGTAATACATGGATTCTAGTCTCTATTTGCTGACCTTTTTTTACTTGTATATTTTGGAATTAAAAAATGTACAAAACAAAACAAAATATATTTGAACTATTTGAGATCACCAATGAAGTTATTTATCCTTCTCAATTTCACATAATCCAAAAGCTTACAAGCTATGAACTTGGATACCCTTTTATCATATGATCATTGGTTTTCCTTTGAGATGTTTCACAGATTGCAGTCTTTTGTTATATTATTGGTCTGTCTTTGATGAGATGGTTTACAGTTTCTTGCTGCCTTGTACAAGCAATCTGATTTGTGCGCTTGTTGTTTTTGCTGATTTTGCCCAAAGTCAGTTTTGGTAAACTTGTGCGGTTGTGCCAAAAAAGTTGAGGTTGTAGTGTTGTGCCTACATTAAACAAATATGGGGTCTGCTATAGCTTGATTCACTACATAAGCTGTTATAGGAAGATAAAATAATATAAAGCAGCCATAACTATAAGTGCTTATTTTTTCACATTTAGGTCAACGAATTTAGACTCATGGAGCCCAGAGCAGCTGAAAATGATGAGCTTTGGGGGAAATAACCGTGCACAAGTTTTCTTTAAACAGCATGGATGGAGTGATGGGGGGAAAATTGAGGCCAAGTACACTTCTAGAGCAGCAGAGTTGTATAAGCAATTACTTTCAAAAGAAGTTGCCAAAAGTATGGCAGAAGATAGTGGATTGCCATCATCTCCTGTTTCTTCTCCATCAGCTCAAGCGTCAAATGGATTTTCTGATATAAAGACTGGTGCAACTCAAGAAACTTCTTTGGGAAGGCAAGAAACACATGATGTTGGTCCATCCCCGAAAGCTTCTCATCCAAGTGCTGCACCTACTGTCAAAAAGCCTCTTGGTGCAAAACGAACGGGGAAAACCGGGGGCCTTGGTGCTAGAAAGCTTACTTCTAAGGTTTTTCTAACTTACCTATATGGAACATAATTGATTGTTGGAAGTGTTTGCTTATACGTACAGTTTGATATATGCAGCAGCATCTATTGGTTGGTCAGTTCAAGAAACTTCAGTACTGAAATAATTTTCAATTATATATTTAGATGATCTTAAAGAACTTTAAATTCAATTATTTTTGTTATTTGGTTTTGGGCATCCGACTTGGGCTGTCAGATATATCCAGTTTGATTTTGGCCTTTCCAAAATATATTCAAAATGAAAAAAAAGAGTGCATGAGAAAAATTTATGATACTCAGTTTTGTTTTTCTTCTGATTCTTTCATCTTTTTAAATCGTTTGGTAGTTTAGTCACACGAAGTTTATAGAAGTCAACTTTAGACTGGGGTTATCATCTAGAAGCATCAGATCTTTGAAAAAAATAGAGATGCATATGATTCAAAACTAATGGTTTTTGGTAAAAGATATTTACATACCTGTCAAACAAACTGGACAAATTTTATTGAAATAGATGTAATGAGTTTGATATTTTGGTTTGAACTGGTTAATGCTTACTCCTTGGTTATGGTTAAATGCCTTGTTCTAAGTAGACATACTCATTACATGCAGCCCAGTGGAAATCTCTATGATCAGAAACCAGAAGAACCGGCTCCCCCTGTTTCTACTTCTTCAATGAACAACACCCCAAAAGCTGGTTCATCTTTTACATCACGTTTTGAGTATCTGGATAATGTCCAACCTACTGAAGTAATTTCTGGTGGCCCTCAAGTGCTTAGCCACGTGTCTCCTCCCAATTCATCAAGCTTTTTTGCAGATTTTGGAATGGATAACGGGTTTCATAAAAAATCAAGCTTGAACTCCTCGAAAGTGCAGGTAAGCTAGACTGCTCTCATCCTTAATTCTCATCCTTAAAGAGGCCAGTTTTGAATCATGAGTAGAGATGTCAATATAGGTATGGTTTGCCAAATGTATGGTCTGGTCCATGTGTCATGCCTGATATCATGTGATGATATCGTATGGCTTAAATTAATTTTACATCTTTTTTGTATTTTGGAAACAATCTTCCAGGCTCCAGCCAAATGTGAGTACAACTGAGATGACATGGAGACAGTGGGTGAAGTGTTTTGTTTTGATACTGTCATTGTTTCACGTTGAAGGACTGTTGAAAGTTTTGACTGTTTGGCTAAGCTACCAGTACCAGTTTTAGTTGCTCCATTCGAATTCAAATTTTAGCATGTTGGATAAATCTAGTGTCTTTAGGCTCAGTTACTTGGACTAAGATTGTTTTATCTGATTGATTTTCTTGTTTTTTAATTCTGAATTTATCTGGCATGACAGTTGTCATCGTAGTATTTTGTCTCGTAAAATCAAGTATTTCGAGAAATACCTCTGGCTTTTTTGCAATGACATTGCTACAAGAATCTTATCTCATTTTTTTTATCCAACTCTAGCAAAAAGAATACTGATGCTATACTGCTAAGTTGCTGTAGTACTGCTTAGTGTCATTGTACTTGTTCTCACATCCTAGTATTTCCAGGTCCAGGAAACAGATGAAGCAAGGAAGAAGTTTTCAAATGCAAAGTCAATCTCATCTGCACAATATTTTGGCGACCAGAGCAGAGCTAATGATGTTGATTCTCACGTTACCTTGCAGAAATTCTCAGTATGATTCACTCCATTTGTCTCTATTTTGCTTGCTACTATATCAAAGACCATATTGAAATATGCCAGCACTTCAATAGAGCAAAATCACGATTGAATGACTAATGTTAGATTATAAGGTAAAAATCACGAAGAGGTCGAAAAGCTAGCGTATAGCACGAGACTGTGAATGTCTTTTGCCCATAGTTGTCAAATTGCGATACGAATCGAGAATCGAAATCCAAATTTTGTGAATCGGGAATCGTGAATCGTATCGAATCATAAGATTCGGTTCTACTTCGTAAAATTACGAAATAAAACATATAACATGTTCAACTTCATATTTTCAGTAAAAAACTTCATATATAATACTTATAGTCACTTAATAATTAAATTATATGATATCTCTATTTCATTCTCTTTCTTTTTTTTTCTCCAGCCATATTGTCTGAATCGTTGGAATCGGCTGATTCATCCGATTCACTATCGATTCATACGATTCACCACCGATTCATGGCAGATTTCAATTCACCCCATAGATTTGAATCTATTTGGGGGTGAATCAAATCGAATCACACGATTCGTATCTCGAATCATTCGATTTCGATAACTATGCTTTTGCTGTTGCTTATTACCTATTTTTTTTGAGTGTGAATAAAAAGATCAACATGGGTGATTTCTTACAGTTTTACTAGTTAACTCCTTAGCTACTTAAATAGGTTATAATCTTTTGGCCTGCGCTTAATCATAATGCTTCCTTTTTTAAAAGTACATATTGGCGTCTCATTACCTAGGCTAATTATTCTGTTGTTATTGTAATAGGGTTCATCAGCCATATCCAGTGCCGATCTTTTTGGCCATGATGACAAATCCACCATTGATCTTGCTGCAAGTGACCTTATTAACCGGATATCATTCCAGGTATCCCATTGGCTCTATTTTGCATATTTTGTATTTCTGTCCCCAATCCGAAAAAAGTTGACGAAAATCATATGTTTTTGTGGTTGGGCTTTTCAGGCACAACAGGATATATCATCTCTGAAGAATATAGCAGGAGAGACTGGAAAGAAACTCAGCTCATTGGCATCTACTTTGATGACTGATCTTCAAGACCGAATTCTTTGATTCAACTGAGTGATCTAAGCCAATGTTTGTCTAGTGGAATGTAAAATGAGTCATTATAAAATTCTTTCGGAAGAAAAGTAATAAAAAAAATTCTACTTTTGATACTTTGATGTATTATAGTACATACAGGTTGGTTTGAGACCAATTATATTGCATTTAGTTTATCCGTTTGCAAACTACTATCTGAAACTAAAACTAAAACTAAAAATAGGAGATGGGAGCCTACTCGTTTACTTGCTATCCCGAGTGAAAATATTGATCGGTCCTGTATTTTTAATAAGACTAGACCAGTGGAGGTTGAAAGGTCACAATAGGAGCTGAAATTTTGGGTTTATGCATAGTACAGGTGAAAGTAACTTGCTTGGGGTTGTAAAGAAGCTTCTGCCCTAAGCACCTTCTCAATTCTAAATGGAAGTGGACTTTACTGTAAAAAAAAAGTACTCTTGTGATACTTTCACATCGGTTCCATTGGTCATTTTTTACCAGCATAAAATTTATCACATTTGCCGGATAAGGAAACTGTGAAGCCGTATATCTAATTTTTTTTTATGGAAACTGTATAACTAAAATTAGTGAAGGAATTAGAGTATAATAAGAATACAGAACATATTTTCATTTCTAATAAGCTTGATAGACAAAATTAACACAAAGAGCGACTTTAGAAGGGAATATATTGAATAAAATTTTGTATTTTTATTAAAGAATCAAAGAGTTGACAATAAAAATTTAAGGGATTAGAATATTATTGTAGATTGACTAGTATAATATACATAAACTAATGTATACAACTATGGGCATCTCTATTCATAACTTTGTTATTTATAATCGTTATATCAACAATTATAATGGTTATAAAAATCAAATAATAGTTATTTAATAAAAAATGTTCATATAAAACTTTAATACACTGGCAAGTTTCACAAGTGTACTACAAGTAGAAAGTGAAATTTTAATGAGAAAAAATTAAAACAATTACTTGATAAGAGTAGGGTGGAAAGTAGAATCCCGAAAAGAATGAAAAGACATGCACAAAACAGAAAAGCTAAAAAACATACAGAAATAGACTCCTTCGCGTGTACGATGCTCCATTGATTTCACCCTATTTCTTGTCTTCTTCCCATAATTTTTTTTCCTCCGGGTTCCATTTGTGATTGCTCTTAGAATTGTTATTACAAAAATTCTGGTCATCAACTTTTAATAAAACATACTTTTTCAGAATTTTTTTTGGATTACAATTTGAAAAAAATGGAAAATGGAGCTTTTAAAAAAACAGTTTAAGAAAGTAATCCCAAACTGACCTAAAACGTAAAATTCGCTATAGATGGTATTTAGATTACCATGTATCAACAAACAATTTCGTCTCTATTTGGGCGTAGTTTGAATTTATAATCTTGTAATAATTATAGGTAGACGATCAACCACCTGAACTAAATCTTCACTACTAAAAGGTCTTAATGGATGCTGAACTCAAGTCACTAGATCCAATGTCCAGAGATTTAACTGCTCTTTTCATTTTCACGTTACCATAATATGAACTATATTTTATTTCTCTACAATTATACGTTGCAGGAAAAAGACAAAGTAGGACTTGCGTTTTGTTCTTTACTTGTGTTTCGGTGTCTGTTTTCACTCGTTAAGCACTTTTAGTTGTTTTGCTGAGGTTTAGGTATTTTCACTGTCGTTTTGGTAGAGAAGTGTGTTTGGCAGCGGCTTTATGTGTTGGAATAAACAAGTGCACAAAGTGTTAGATAACGGGAGTAGATTGAGCATTAATATAATCCAACGTAAAAAATAAATAAGTATAAAAAGTGTTAAATAAGTGAAATAGATTAGACCTTAATACAAATAAATTAATTTTATATTAAATGACTTCAACCCCACTTATATCAGTTGTATGCTCACTTAAGTACCAAACACGGCATCCGCTCACAAATTCTCTACAGAAGCCAAATTCATGTGTAACCATTGACTTTTTCTACGATTACAACATTTTTTTTACTGAGCAACCATTATTCTTTTTATACAAAATGAATGAAGTATTTTTTTTACTTCCGATTAAAATAAATATAAAATAAGAAAAATGGGGGCAGGTACATAGTGAAGAGACAATGAATGAAATGATGGAAATTGTTAGAAATCGACTATATATGCAAGGATATTGAAACAATAAAGAGAGAAAGCAGAGAGAGAATTTGAGAGAAACTTTTATTTCTTATTTCTGAGATATATGAAAATGAAGAAATTGAATTCCTATTTATAGAGAAATCCAACGGTAAGAATGGTAAATAGGTAAGAAACATTTTACAGAAAATAATAATGACAGGTAGAAAAGTAGAAAACATATTACATCAAATTATTAAGGAGGTGGACCCTACATCAATAATTTAATGACAAGGGTCACATCAAATAATTTAACACTCCCCCTTTTGATGTGTCATCTGCCGCGAATGGAACACTGCCTCGTTAAAAACCTTACTAAGGAAAAACCCTGTGGGATAAAAACCTTAGCTAAGGGAAAAAGAGTACAGTGTTTACTCCCCCTGTTCGCGAGTTGACTGGAGATCCTTAAGACGTCGCATTCCAATGCTGTAAGTTAATTTCTTGAAAGTTGAGGAAGGTAAAGCCTTGGTAAACAAATCTGCTAAATTATTACAAGAGCGGATTTGTTGAATATTGATTTCACCATTCTTTTCTAGATCATGAGTGAAGAAAAATTTTGGTGAAATATGCTTTGTTCTGTCTCCTTTAATATAACCTTCCTTCAATTGAGCAATACAAGCAGCATTATCTTCATATATTGTCGTCGGACCTTCCTTGACCGTAACTTTTTCACATGCTTCTTGGATATGTTTGATTAATGATCTCAACCACACACATTCACGACTTGCCTCGTGAATAGCTATTAACTCCGCATGATTTGAGGAAGTAGCTGTAATTGTTTGTTTTGTCGATCGCCAAGATATAGCTGTTCCTCCATATGTGAATAAATAGCCCGTCTGAGATCGAGCTTTGTGTGGGTCGGATAAATAACCCGCATCCGCATATCCAACTAATTTAAGCTTAGATTCATGTGAATAAAATAAGCCTAAATCAATAGTTCCTCGAAGATAGCGCATTATATGTTTAATTCCATTCCAATGTCGTCTTGTAGGTGCAGCGCTGTATCTTGATAATAAATTAACAGAGAATGCTATATCCGGTCTTGTGTTATTAGCAAGATACATTAAAGCACCTATTGCGCTTAGATACGGTACTTCAGGACCGAGAACTTTTTCATTATTTTCTCTAGGACGAAAAATATCCTTTTTCACATCGAGTGATCGTACAACCATTGGGTTACTCAATGGATGTGCTTTGTCCATATTAAATCGTTTCAGGATCTTTTCTATGTAGTTTGATTGATGCACTAAAATTCCTTTTTCAAGGTGCTCAATTTGTAAACCAAGACACAATTTTGTTTTTCCAAGATCTTTCATCTCAAATTCTTTCTTTAAAGAATCAATTGCTTTTGGAATCTCTTCTGGAGTTCCAATAATATTCAAATCATCAACATAAATTGAGATGATAATAAAATTAGATCCTGATTTTCTTATAAAAATACATGGACAAATTGGATCATTTTTATATCCTTCTTTCAATAAATATTCACTGAGACGATTATACCACATGCGCCCAGATTGTTTTAATCCATATAAGGATCTTTGTAACTTTACCGAGTAAAGTTCTCGTTTGCCATATTTTTCTGGCAGCTTTAATCCTTCAGGGATTTTCATATAAATATCATTATCAAGCGAACCATAAAGGTAAGCTGTGACAACATCCATCAAGTGCATCTGTAAATTTTCTTGTACTGCAAAACTAATAAGATATCTAAAAGTTATTGCATCCACCACCGGAGAATATGTCTCCTCATAGTCTATCCCGGGTCTTTGAGAAAAACCTTGTGCAACTAATCTGGCTTTATATCTTATTATTTCATTTTTCTCATTTCTCTTTCTAATAAAAACCCATTTATTACCAACAGGTTTTACGTCCTGTGGTGTTCGAACTACTGGTCCGAATACTTTGCGTTTTTCAAGAGAATTCAGCTCTGCTTGAATTGCTTCTTTCCATTGTTGCCAATCATTTCTACTTTGGCATTCTACAATAGATGTTGGCTCATAATCCACGTTTTCATTTTCAATATTGATCGCAACATTATATGAAAAAATATGATCTATAACTATTTTATTGCGACTCCATCTTCTTTCGTTAGTGATATAATTTATTTGAATTTCTTCATTTTCAATAGCTTCAGGTATTTGCACTTCAGGTGCTTGCACTTCTTCCGGAAGTGTATTTATATTTATATCCTCAATGGGAATATCATCACTATCAATAATTCTCCTCTTTTTAGAATTTTTATTCTTTGAACCAATTGGTCGTCCACGCTTCAGGCGTGATAGAGTATTATCCGTAGGTTGTTCTTCAGGAATCTCAATACGAATTGGCGCATTTACTGCTGGTATATGCGATTTTGTTACTCTTTTAGGATTAGCGAGTGCATCAGGCAATCGATTTGCTAAATGTTGAAGATGGATTATTCTCTGAACTTCTAGTTCAGAATCATTTGATTTAGGATCCATATGAGAAAGTGATGAAGCATTCCATATTATTTTCTTTTCCAAAATTTGGTTCTTATTCTCTCCCCCTAATTTTGGGAAAGTGCTTTCATCAAAATGACAATCTGCAAATCGTGCAGTAAACATATCGCCAGTTAATGGCTCAAGATATTTAATTATTGAAGGGGATTCATAGCCAACATAAATTCCTAATCTCCTTTGAGGACCCATTTTAGTCCTTTGTGGTGGAGCAATAGGCACATATACTGCGCAACCAAAAACTCTAAGATGAGAAATATTAGGCTCATGGCCAGAAGTTAATTGTAATGGAGAATAATCATGATAACTTACTGGCCTTAAACGTATAAGAGATGCTGCATGCAATATTGCATAACCCCAAACTGTAGTAGGGAGATTCGTTCGCAAAATTAGCGGTCTCGCAATTAATTGTAGACGTTTAATAAATGATTCTGCTAGACCATTTTGTGTATGAACATATGCTACAGGATGTTCAACTTTTATTCCAATCGACATACAATAATCATTAAATGATTTGGATGTGAATTCCCCAGCATTATCAAGACGGATTGATTTAATAGGATAATCGGGAAACTGTGCCCGTAACCTTATAATTTGAGCAATTAACCTTGCAAATGCCATATTTCGTGAAGATAATAAGCATACATGTGACCACCTAGTTGAGGCGTCAATTAGAACCATAAAATATCTAAATGGTCCACATGGTGGATGAATTGGTCCACAAATATCACATTGTATGCGCTCTAAAAATGCTGGTGATTCGATTGCAACCTTACTTCTGGAAGGCTTTATTATTAATTTTCCTTGCGAACAAGCAGCACAAAATAATTCATTATTTTGAAGAAACTTCTGGTCCTTCAATGGATGCCCATATGAATTTTCAATAATTTTTCTCATCATTATCGAACTAGGATGACCCAGTCGATCATGCCAAATTTTATAAGTATTTGAATCTATAAACTTCTGGTTTATAGTTAAATTGGTCTCAATCATATTAATATATGTATAGTATAAGCCACATGAAAGAGTATAAAATTTTTCAAGTATACATTTCTTACTTGAAATTATTTTTGTAACATAAAGACATTCTTTATTGTCTTCGCTCACAGTTTCAATATGATATCCATTTCTGCGAATATCTTTAAAACTTAATAAATTTCTGTGAGAATTCGGGGAAAATAATGCATTATTTATAATAAGTTTTGTTCCCCTTTGTAATATAATACTAGCTCTTCCGGAGCCTTCAATCATTTTTGTTTGTCCCGATATTGTGGTAACAACAGTTTCACCCTTTTTAAGAATATTAAAATATCTTGCCTCTTTGAGAATAGTATGGGTGGTGGCACTATCTACAATACATAAATTTCCTTCATTTTCCTTCAAGTCATATAATACCGGGAAAGAATTCATTTTCTTCATTGAACAAATGAAAGATGCATTATTATTTATTTATAAATAAACATTGCACAAAAAATACATTAAGCAGCAATAACAAAAGTAAACCAATAATAACATAAAAATTACAATATATTAATTAAGCAAAATATATGGACTAATTATTCAAATTTTTCTTTGTCACTGGTGCTGGGTAACAGAAAATCATCCATCTCCATATTGGGGACATCAATAGGCTCATTATTTGGGGTATTATCATCCAATATGAAATTGGTTTCTGGTTCCGCATATTTCTTGAGAGAGGCTTGGTATAAGTTTACCAAATGTTTAGCGGTTCTACAAGTTCTTGACCAATGACCAGTCATACCGCATCTATGGCATTTATTTTCATCATTTTGACTGTTTTTTCTTTTATCAAATCTTTCAATTTGATTATTCCACTTCTGGTGGTTATTTGTATTTTTCCACTTCGGGTGGAAATTATTGCTATTATTATTATTTATATATTTCCACTTCTGGTGGAAATTGTTATTATTATATCCTCTACCACGCCCATTTCCACGACCTCTACCTTGACCACGACCACGACCATTTCTGCGGCCGCGTCCATTAAAATTATTATGAATTATCGCATTCGCTTCAGGGAATGGATTTGTTCCAGTAGGTCGTAGTTCATGGTTTTTTAACAGGAGTTGATTCCTCTGTTCTGCTAGGAGAAGAGCAGTAATTAGTTCACTATATTTCTTATAGTCTTTTGCTCTGTATTGTTCCTGTAATACCATATTATTCAAATGAAAAGTAGAATATGTCTTTTCCAGTAAATCCTCATCAGTTATTTCCTTTCCACATAATCTTAATGTGGATGTAATTTGAAAAAGTTTAGAATTATATGCACTGACAGATTCAAAATCTTGTAGCCTTAAGTTTATCCATTCATATTGGGCATTTGGTAGAGATATTTTCTTTAGGTGTTCATACCTCTCCTTTAATTGTTTCCAAAGATCTGCAGGATCTTTGACAGTCAAATATTCTGATTGAAGTGATTCATCAAGATGCCGGCGGAGAAAAACTAGAGCTGTTGCCTTATACTGAGATCCAATATTATTATTTTGAATAATAGTATTCTTAAGACCCATCGATTCTAGATGTATTTCTGCATCCAGCACCCAAGTAAGATAATTTTTCCCAGATACATCAAGAGGAGTAAATTCTAAACTTTTGATATTAGACATATTAAGAATTATATATATTTATAGAAAATAAAATAATTATGCCTTACTTTAGATTTATTTGGTGATATCCTCAGTTGATTAGAGCAAGCTCGTGCTGATAACGTGTTAGAAATCGACTATATATGCAAGGATATTGAAACAATAAAGAGAGAAAGCAGAGAGAGAATTTGAGAGAAACTTTTATTTCTTATTTCTGAGATATATGAAAATGAAGAAATTGAATTCCTATTTATAGAGAAATCCAACGGTAAGAATGGTAAATAGGTAAGAAACATTTTACAGAAAATAATAATGACAGGTAGAAAAGTAGAAAACATATTACATCAAATTATTAAGGAGGTGGACCCTACATCAATAATTTAATGACAAGGGTCACATCAAATAATTTAACAGAAATGACGAAGTGAGTGTTCATTGAATTTGAATCCGACAAATATCGAACTCATTTGGGGTCACTCTGCTTGTCGCACTTGTTATAGCACCACACGTGCCCCTTTTTTCTTTTGCACGAACTTTATCATTACAAAACACCATCCACATCGTATCTCTCTACTAAATCATCAAATTTTCATATTATAACACTTCATATTATATTTCCCATGTAAATGTCTATCAAGTGCATTTAGTGCAGTGTCAAGTAGAGGTCCTTGTTAATAACTGACTCACTCTAATTAACGAACAATTATTAAAATTTTGGATCATGTTGGAGATTTTCGGTCGAATGAAGTCTGGATAATTCTGAAGTCGTGATAAATACTTTTAGATTGAAACTTATTAGGTGGTTTTACCAAATAATTTAATCGGATAAAATCAGAAATCACAAGAACTTAGAACGAATGTTTGTTGTGACAAACGAACCATATGAATGTCTGTAGAAACGTATAAAATGCCAATGCTCGGTCAAGTCTATATGTAGAGGACCGAAATAACTGTCCAAAATAACTGATTTTGCAGTTATCTTCGTCCAAGTCTAGCGTGTCTCGATCGTGACTCCTAGTGCCGTGATCGTGACATGATATGCCAAAACAAACTGTTTCTTAAAACGAAAGCAATCACGAGCGCGACAATCGTCCAAACACAAAAATTCATGAATTTTTACAAGGAAACTCTAGCCTGGGGCGCTGCCCCCGAAATCCAAATATGATAATAGAACTCGAACAAAGCGTGCACTCCTCACTCCCCCAATTTGTTCAATGAAATATCACGATCGCATTGATCAGCTAGTCAATCCAATTATATTAAAATATTAACACTCCATCCAATCGTTTTTGTTAAAACTCCGAATATTCATTAATAGCTTTGCCACCCCAATTCTATTGCGGCAGTTAATGTCAAATTAGTCTTATATGATCGAGACATTCCCATAATCCCATTTGTATGTGTATTTTTCCATGTGAGAATTTCTACCTCTCACCTAATATCAATCCATGATCCATATCATTTTTCTTGTAAGACCAAAAGTTAAATCGCTTCTAAGTTATTTCAAAACTGTAGATCCCACCATTCCTTTTAACAAAAAAGTTTCTTTGGCTTATAATGTCGTTGCTAATTGCAAAATTGCTAGAGAAAATGATGTGGGCACACATAGGAGAAATTACCCAAAAGTTCATTTCTAGTGCAAATGTCAAGATTCGCCCTAGTGCACGAGCCACCTTCTGACATATGCATTGATTTGTGGGTTCACATATATTAACATTATATCTTTTATACTGACTGATTAACACATCACTATATTATATAACTTCTCTAATAAAAGACATATATGTGGTGTTGTTCCTCTCATAATCTCTTGAAGAAGCCGTTTAATCTCTTGAGAATTCACATATATCACTTAAGGATACTGTCCTCTCACTCAACTTCGGTAGTTTTGAACGGATTCACATATATCATTTTCTTTGTTCAAAATTACTTTAAGTTATTTAGTTACTATTTGTTTATATTTTTCTTCTCTTATTCAACAAAGTTAAATTAATATATTCAAGGAATATATATTTAATAAAAGAGAAAATCATATAAGCTTTGCGGGGCGGACGAACACTAAGATGAAATAGGCCCGCCAATATATCCAATATGCCCGTTGCAGTATGATGATCAGAAGCTATTCATCTAACAATAGTAAGCAAAATTTTGGATTAAAGACAAAATTGTGCCACTATTATATGCTATTTACCAAATTATGCACTTTTTCAAACTATTGTGGTGTTTTTTCAGAATCAATAAAATAGTCAGCTTTTGGCAAAAGAACAGTGCAGATCCTTTATTTTAATCAATTTTCCCTTGTTCCTCTCCCCTTTCTCGTTTTCGTTCTTTCATTAATCACCACTCTTCAATATATTTGTTTTTTCTCTTTCCACATCTTTAATGAATACTCACTTAAAAATTCTAATGCGTCCGAACCCACTGTTCTTGGTCCTAATCGCCCCTCATTTCCTGAACTTTTAAATTTTTCTCTCGTTCCTTTAAATTTCTCTAAAGTGCATCACTCAATCCCCTAAATCTTATGTAGCAGCTGACGTGATTTTAGTTAAAAAATTCAGCAAATTATTTGACTGAAATTTAACAAAAAATATATTGGGAATTAAATAATTACATAGGGTAAAATTGAAAGAATAAAATAAAATTAAAAATATATTTTAAGTTTGTAGACTTCCTTCCTTCTTCTTCCACTTCAATGCCGGTCTCTGCCACCGCCCATTTTCCTTTAAGCCGCTCATCTTCCTTCACTCTTTCCCGTAGCCAACAACCACTCCTTACCTCTTTCACAGGCCTTTCTACTCTCAATTCTCTCCTCACCCTTGGCTTGTCCTGTAACTTCTCAATTTCCCCTAATTTTTTCCTTTATTCAATCTTTGTTTAATTTATGCGAATTCATATTTTTTTCCCTAATTGCGGATTATATTAGCTTTGAACATAATTTCCCCTCTATTTGTATGAGATATTAATTAATTGACTCTTTGACTATTATAGACCCTAACTTGACTTTGATTTTGCTTGAAATATGAGAAATAAAAAACATAGATCAGTTAAGACGAAGGTGATCATCGGGGAGAAAGCTCGGCGAAGAGAACGAAGTTTATGCATCGAGAGGTGGTTCATGCAATAAACTGCAATGAGCAGTTTATTTTTTATAGGTTTGATTTGAAAATGATAGAATGTTTAAATTCATCTTCAAGTTGGAAACTTGGATAAAGAGACATCAAGATGTAAAATTTCATTTTCAAGTGTCTCGCTTTCGATGAAATCACACTTCCTGCAAAGAGTTTCAGAGAAGAACTTAGATCGATAGAGAAGGAACAAAATGGGATATAAATGATGTGTAGTTGCAGGCATAGGGGTTAATTAGTGAAGTTTAATGGTTTGTACAGTAAAGAAGATGAAGAGAGTTGGTTCCGAAATTAAATTGAAAATGGTGAGTGATGGCAATGTGTTCTTCATATTAATGAAAATGATGTTAGATTCTTCATCATTTGAAATTGATTTTGGTGTTTGTTAATTCTCAATTTAATTTGATGAAAATGTAGTAGTATCCATTGAAGAAGATGGTATGTTTGGTATGAAAATAAATTAATGGACTTGAATGAAATTCTGGTGGGTAATTTATGAATTTTTTAAAAACAAATGCCACGCATTAAAATTTAATTGGTTTGACTTTTCAAACTTTTACACATGGATGCATCGAGATTGGTTGAGTGAGATTCAAGGGGGCGAGAGATGCGTTTTTTACAAGTTGAAGGGAGCGAAAGGAAAACTTAAAAGTTCATGGGAGCTATGGGCGATTAAGGCTAACTTCAGAGGGGTCTGAATGCATTAGGCCTTTATAATTCATATAAAAAATACTTTCACATATACTAATGGATTTACTTCATTTCATACTTAATGTTATAAAATAATATTAATATTTGTAGACACATTTATAAACTTTGTACCTTATTCCACTAAATCGACTTCGATCTATGTGACTTGTGTAAAATAGTATCGATAGCATGAAAACGAAAATGGAAATAGAGACAAATACTAAAAAATCTCGCTTCTAAAAATTTTAGGTTTGGAAAATTCAGGGGAACATGTACATATAAATAACGAAAATAGATGAGTATATTTAAAACAATAAAAATAATAATATGCATTTTTATGATTTTATTCTTCTGAAATAAAAAAATCTTACACTATAATTAAAATAAACATATATGCTTATGTTATTTTTTTGACATTTTGAAATCTAATTATCATAAATAATGTTAGCTAATGTTACACACATGCAAAGACGAGATAAGTTTTGAAGAGGAATGTTAATTACAGGGAAGGTTTACGGTGGAAGGAAAATTTGTAATTATGAAATATAAAGTTTGTATTTATGTTATGGTGGGATTTTTTTTATCGAAGAATATAGTTTGTGTTGAGTGGTGTCCCTCTTATTGTGGGATCTACTGTTTAATTAAAAAAATAATTAAAAAAAATAAAAAAGGAGGCAGGTCGGCAGGAAAAGTTTTTAAAAGTACACAGTAAAATTACTGTGCATAATTCGGTCATACGCGTCTTGAATCTCCTATAAATAGAGGAGGGTTTTGCTTATTTGAAGAGCAGATCAACACAGAGAGTAATAGAGAAGAAACACAGATAAAAATGTAATCTGTGTACAGAGCCTTAGGAAAAAGGTTCTTAAGAGCTGGGTAAGAGAGAAAATAGTGAGGTTTTGGGAAACACTTGAGTGCCACTATTTTGTAATCTCTTGGTGTACCTACTATTATTTTATAGTGGAAGAATTATTCGGAGTTAGTCCCGTGGTTTTTCCCCAATTCATTTGGGGTTCCCACGTAAAAATCTGCGTATCTCTTATTATGCTGATATTATTTTTTCTCGTAATCTATTATTGGGCCTAACAAGTGGTATCAGAGCTGAAGGTTGTTTTATCAATAAAATCTGTGGATATATTTTTTTAAAATAAATATACCACGACGACGAGAAAATTACGGGGAATCCGGTGGCGCAATCCGTTCGAAAAACCGACGCACATAGGCAATTTGGGTGAATAGTAAAATAGTAACTTGAGTAATAGTATTCATATATAATAACTATTCATATTCGGCCATCTTTTATGAATAGTATTATGTAAGTATACGGGCATACTATTACTATTCCAATATACAAGTATTATTTGGGTATACGGTACTATTTACATATACAGTCACTATTTATGTGAATAGTGAAATTCGTGAATAGTAAAATTTTGCCATTTTTAAAGTTTCGACATGGCGAATGACGGTGTAATGATGAAATTGACGGATACAAATTATTCAATGTGGAAATCCAGAATGGAGGACTACCTCAATTGCAAAGATTTGTACGATCCAATTGAGGGTGACGACGCAAAGCCGGAGGATATGAAAGATCAGCAGTGGATAAAGTTGAAGAAGCAGACATTGGGTACAATACGCCAATGGATAGATGCTAGCCTATACAACCACGTGAGGAATGAAACAGATTCCAAAGTTTTCTGGAAGAAGCTAGAGGATATGTACGAGGCTAAAAATGCTTAAGGAAAAGTGTTCATGATTCGCAAAGTCATGAACTTGAAACTGACAAAGGGACGATCAATCACACAACACCTAAACGACTTTGAAGGATTCATAAGTGAGTTAGCAGTCACCGGTATGTCCTTGGATGATGAGATGCAAGCATGTCTTTTGATGGGAACTCTACCAGATAGCTGAGATACTCTTGTCGTATCATTGAGTAACTCAGCTCCAAATGGTGTGGTAACAATGTCTATGGTAAAGAATAGCCTACTTAATGAAGAGCTTCGTAGAAGGGACGTTGCCAGTACCAGTTCACAAGCCCTTGTCACAGAGAATAGGGACCGAAGCAAGAGTAGAGGTTGTGGGAATGGAAAATCGAAAGATAGATCCAAGTCCAGAGAGAAGAGGTCATGCTACCACTGTGGAAAGCAGGGTCATCTCAAAAGGAACAGCCGTTTCCTTAAACAAGAGAATGCAAATCGAAGTCATGATGATGACAAAAACACATCTACTGCAGTCACAATAGAAGATGGAGAGGTGACTTTAGTATCTCATGATGCAGATTGTTGTCATGTTGGAGATGCAGATACCGAGTGGATTGTGGATTATGGTGCCTCATGCCACTGTGTTCCAAAAAGGGAATACTTCTCAACCTATAAAGCGGGCGATAATGGTACTATTAAAATGGGAAATAATAGTGTGTCGCAAATGGTGGGAATCGGCGATTTCTGCGTGAAGACAAGTGTCGGATGCACATTAACACTTAAAAATGTGCGACACATTCCAAATCTTCGTTTGAACCTATTGTCTGTTAGTGCATTAGACAAGGAAGGTTATCACAATCATACAGGCAATGGAAATTGGAAACTCACCAAAGGATCATTGGTGGTGGCGAAAGGAAGATTGTGTTGCTCGCTATACAAAATGCAGGCAACAATATGTGCGAGTCAACTGAATACAGTTGGAGATGATGCTTCACCAAATTTGTGGCATAGGCGACTGGCGCATGTTAGTGAGAAAGGGTTGAATATACTGGCTAAGAAGTCCCTCATCCCATTAGCCAAAGGAAAAATTAACCCGTGTGATCACTGTTTATTTGGGAAGCAACATCGAGTTTCATTTTAGAAAAGCTCTAGAAGGAGAAATAATAAGTTAGAGTTGGTACACTCTGACGTTTGTGGTCCCATGGATACAGAATCCATTGGAGCAAGAAGATACTTTCTTACCTTCATTAATGATTTTTCAAGGAATACATGGATTTATTTGCTGTGCACAAAGGATGAAGTATTCAAGCACTTTCAGCAATTCCATGCAATGGTGGAAAGGGAGACTGGAGTGCCATTGAAGTGTTTACGCACAGATAATGGTGGCGAGTATATCTCCAAGGAGTTCAAGGATTACTGTAGTCAACATGGTATCAGGCATGAAAAGACAGTTCCTGGTACACCTCAACACAATGGTGTTGCTGAACGAATGAATCGTACCATTGTCGAAAGAGTTAGATCCATGCTAAAAATGGCTACCTTACCTAAGTCATTTTGGGGAGAAGCTGTCAATACTGCTGTCTATCTTATCAACCGACTACCTTCAGCACCTTTGGATTTTGATATTCCAGAGAGGGTTTGGACAGGTAGAAATATCTCATACTCTCACTTGAGGGTATTTGGCTGCAAGGCATTTATGCATGTTCCTAAAGAGCAAAGGCTAAAGCTTGATGATAAATCAGTTCCTTGCACTTTTATCGGTTATGGCGATGAAGAGTTTGGCTACAGATTATAGGATCTAGTGAAAAAGAAAATTGTACGGAGCCGAGATGTTGTATTTTACGAGAATAATATCATCGGTGAAAGATCTACAAGTGGCGACGTTATCGATATAACACCAAAGAGCATTCTATCAGATGATGCCACAGAAAGAAGAATGCATCAATCAGAACAAGATGGAGAAGAAGAGCCAGTTGTGAGGGATCAAGATGCAATTGTAGATGAAGATACGAATGAAGAGGGTACTGAGCAAGGGGGAGCCAGAGAACCCCATTCTACCAGAAGAAGAACCTCAACTAAGGAGGTCAATCAGAGAATGCCAACCATCTATAAAATACTCCAGTTCTGATTATATTTTAATCACTGATGAGGGGGAGCCTAAAAGCTTCCAAGATGTGCAATCTTGTAACGATAAAGATTATTGGATGAAGGCCATGCAAGAGGAGATAAATTCTTTGAAGAAGAATGACACGTACGAGCTGGTGAAACTTCCTAAAGGGAAAAGAACACTCAAGAACAAATGGGTGTACAAGCTGAAGAAAGATGATGGAAACCTAGTGAGATTCAAAGCTCGATTGGTTGTCAAAGGTTTTACTCAAAAGAAAGGTATCGAATTTGACGAGATTTTTTCACCAGTTGTGAAAATGAGTTCCATTCGAGTTGTGCTAGGTCTTGTAGCCAGCTTGAACCTTGAGTTAGAACAGCTTGATGTAAAGACCACGTTCTTGCATGGGGATTTAGAAGAAGAAATTTATATGGAACAACCAGAAGGTTTCAAGGTCAAGGGAAAGGAGGACATGGTTTGTCGCTTGAAGAAAAGTTTGTATGGGTTAAAACAAGCTCCGCGACAATGGTATAAAAGGTTTGATTCCTTCATGGTGAATCAAGGATACAAGAGGACAGAAGCTGATCCATGTGTATACGTCCAGAAATTTTTGGATGGAAAATTTATCATTCTTCTCTTATTTGTTGATGATATGCTAATCGTTGGACCAGATGCCAAAATGATTAGTAAGTTGAAGTGTGTTTTGTCTAAGGCGTTTGACATGAAGGATTTAGGACCGACAAGGCAAATTCTCGGAATGGAGATTACCCGAGATCGGAGGTCCTGCAGGCTATGGTTATCGCAAGAAAAATATATTGAACAAGTACTAGAAAGGTTCAATATGAAGAATGCTAAACCAGTTAGCACTCCATTTGCTGCTCATTACAAGTTGAGTAAGAAATCCTACCCTTCAACAAAGAAAAATAGAGAAGATATGTCAAAAGTTCCATATTCTTCAGCGGTCGGAAGTTTGATGTATGCAATGGTGTGTACGAGACCAGACATCGCTCATGCAGTTGGAGTTGTGAGTAGATTCCTGTCAAATCCCCAGAAGACACATTGGAAAGCAGTTAAATGGATCTTTAGATACCTGAGAGGAACTTCAAAGTTACGTTTAACATTTGGAGGTGGAAAGCCAGCACTTGTTGGTTACACAGATGCAGATATGGCTGGTGACCTTGATGAAAGAAAATCTACATCAGGTTACTTATTTACATTCTCAGGGGGAGCTATTTCATGGCAGTCACGATTACAAAAATATGTTTCATTATCAACAACCGAAGCAGAGTACGTTGCAGCAGCGGAAGCAAGAAAGGAAATGCTTTGGTTAAAGCGATTCTTTGAAGAATTGGGTGTGCAGCAAGAAGACTACATAGTTTATTGTGATAGTCAAAGTGCACTAGACTTGAGCAAAAATACTATGTATCATGCACGGACGAAATATATTGATGTAAGATATCATTGGCTCAGACTTGCCATTGAAGAAAAAGAGTTCAAGTTGCAGAAGATTCATACAAATAAAATGTTGCTAATATGCTGACAAAGGTTGTACCAAAAAGAAAAGTTCGACCAGTGCATTGAAGCAACCGGAATGGAGAGTCCCACAATGTTGTCGGGAGGGGGAGATTTGTTGAGTGGTGTCCCTCTTATTGTGGGACCCACTGTTTAATTAAAAAAATAATTAAAAAAAAATAAAAAGAGGAGGCAGGTCGGCAGAAAAAGTTTTCAAAAAGTGCACAGTAAAATTACTGTGCATAATTCGGCCATACGCGTCTTGAATCTCCTATAAATAGAGGAGGGTTTTGCTCATTTGAAGAGCAGATCAACACAGAGAGTAATAGAGAAGAAACACAGATAAAAATGTAATCTGTGTAGAGAGCCTTAGGAAAAAGGTTCCTAAGAGCTGGTAAGAGAGAAAATAGTGAGGTTTTGAGAAACACTTGAGTGCCACTATTTTATAATTTCTTGGTGTACCTACTATTATTTTATAGTGGAAGAATTATTCGGAGTTGGTCCCGTGGTTTTTCCCCAATTCATTTGGGGTTTCCACGTAAAAATCTGCGTATCTCTTATTCTGCTGATATTATTTTTTCTCGTAATCTATTATTGGGCCTAACAGTTTGTTATATCAAATCAGAGACAATTACAACTCTAATTAAAGGTGGATAAATCCCTCTATATATCGAAGAATCAGCTGCTCTAACTAACAACTGTGCAGCATGATTCTGTTGCCTGCCCGAAGTGAGCGCTCTAACAATTGTACTAGGTCGGTTTAGTAGTATAGGGTAAGACCAAGTGTCATTCCCACAGGGAGCAAGGAAAGTAGGTAAATCTTAAAATAAATCAGTAGTTAGAAATCTAAAATATTAAATAAGAAGAGAAAATAATAAGTAAATGTCGAAAAGTAAATGATTGTTAAGAAACAGAAAGTTTGATTGCTTTTTTTAACTACCGCAAACAATATTATAAGGAAGCAGGCAAGACTAGCAATAAGATAGACACAGTTTAACTTCTCTCTTTTATTGTTGATCTTTTTAAGCATCAAAGATCTAGATCCACTTACTTAAGATTTTCTAGGCTCAGCCACCGCTTTTTGCCTATACTTCTTTGAAGTTTAACTCCAGGAACCTCTACTTGCATGTTATTCCTCAAGCATTAAGAACAAAGTAAGCTTCCTGTTATATTTTAACAGGAATTTCCTACCATTTCCAGTCAACAACCATTTTTTCCATATATGTGTTATGTGTTTAGTTTCTGTGTTACAATCTCTTGTTACACTAAGTATAAGTTTAGCCGAACTTAAAAGAATTTAGCACAACACATAACAATCTTTTTCTAATAATTATAGAGATAAGAGAGAGAAAGTTTAGCTGTGTTTAACATGTCTTCCTTGCTAGCTTTGCCCACCAAAGGCTCAGTTAGCTATAAAATAAAATATAGAGGATAATATTATATTAAATAAAGTAAAAATATAAAACAAGAGATTAGAGTGAGACAATGGAGGCGTGTAAGCCAACCAAAGCTCCTTACAAATGATAGAAGCTTTCCTATTTACAGTGGTGGGTGGAAGGATCCAGAATAATCCTAGATAAGGAGCTTACATCAGCTGAACTAAAAGTTCTTCTAAAAGATAAGAAGTGGTCTAATAGGAATTCACCAAAGTGGCTATTAAAATAATACGGCTATCCCACTAACAAAACGTCTCTAATAAGTTCCAAAAGTCTTCTAGAAGCAAAATAATGGGACTTTTTCTAGTATTTTATTCCGCCACATCATCATAGCCACCTCCTTTTTATGTCTACTCATTCTGCTTGCTTTGACTGTCTTTTGCTTGCTCCGCTCACCTTCCTGACTGCTCTGCTTGTTTTCTTGATTGCTTGCTTCTGTTTTTCCTTCGTTTTCTACATAGTCCACTGCTTTGAAGAGAAGCCTGAAATATTAACAAGAAACATTTATAATTCTCTCATTTCAGCTCCAAATTGGATGATTTCAAGGTTAAATTACTAATATTTTTATAGTATAAAATGTGCTTATCAAATACCCCCACACTTAAGCATTTGCTTGTTCTCAATTAAAGATAAAACAAAGAACCGTTAAAAAGAGAAGAAAAGAGAATAAAACAAAACAAGAGTGGTAATCAACTTTTATCCTTTTTCCTTGAGAAAAGAAAAATAGTCTACTTAAAATACAAGAATTGAAGGTAAGAGATGAACACCCCCACACTTAACAAGAAATTTGTTCTAAAAAACATGCCCAAACTACAAATTAAAGTTGTTTTAATCAATAAACTTTCCTACAATGAACCAATTTCCTCACTAATGGATTTCACTCAATTCGCTCAATTTTTCAAGGGTGAGTTTTGAGAAATCACTCAGCAGCTTATACACAGCATTCAAAAGGCCATAGGCTTGATTATCGGTCTCATCTCCACCACTTAAAATATTGATCACAAACACAATCAAAAGGACTTTTATTCGGGTCGTAATGTTGGCTAAGGGTTGGGTGTGTCAAGTGAAAAAAGGCTTTTTTTGTGCGTGAAGTGATTTTACCAAAGTAAGCATTAGTGATTGTGCAGCAAGTTGTGTGGTTACTAGCCTTATGCATCGAAACAGATTTTCAGACTCAAGGATAACCAATGGAAGGCGAGAGCAGTCAAAATTTCTGAATAGGGCAATCATTCCAGCAAGAAGATTTCATGAAGCTAAACATAGCAAGCTTGCAAAATTTGATCAAGAAGGCTTGTCTTGCTTTTTCAGCAATGAAGAAACTTTTTTTATTACATATATACATTTTTTTCTTTTTTTTCTTTTCTTTTCTTTTCTTTTCTTTTTCTTTTCTTTTTCTTTTTCTTTATGGTCATGAAGAACATAGGCTGGAATTAGTTTGAAGATAGCTCAATGAGTTTTCCTTGAAAAGATTCCAACACAAAATGTTGTAAAAACTTGTTGTTTTGTGAAAATTTTCTTGGTAAAATCAAAGGTGAAAAAGAAAGGTAAAATAAAATGATATGAAAAGGGTTATGGGTTATGCTTATTGTGTGCATGAAAGAAAAGTTTAAAAGGCTCAAAGGGGCTTACTAAGGGATAAATCATGTTTTAGGGTGGCTTTTTGGTTGAAAAGTGTGTAATCCTAATGCCTTTATCATGTTGTATAAGTGATCAATGATTGGTCTCGATAAGTACTATATCTAAGTTCTCCCAAATCAAGTTTTAGCTTAAGTATGCATGTGTAAGCCCTCTCAAAAAGAATTAAAACAATGATTTTATTGAGAGAGAAATGATTTCAGAATTTTAATGATTTATGAACAAAAAGTTTGGAAAATTAAGCACTGTTGTGACAAAAGATGTTTGAAAGATTAAGAGCATAAAGAAGAACTGATTTAGTGATTACATTAGAAAATTTTGAAAATTTTTGGCTGAAATCCTCACTAAATATGGGTTAACTTTCAGTTGGTTCATTCTAGTTGAGTTCATTGAAAAAAAGTTCACCTTTGTAGTTTTTACTTGCTTAATTGATCAACTTTACTTGCTAATTATAAGTTTATCATCACTAACCTAACTCAAGCATTTTATACAGACTACTTGCTTTCAAAAGATCAAAATTTTCATGCCAATTACTAAAAAATACTTAAAACCAAAAATTTTTGACAAATTTTTACAAAAACAGAATTTTACAAATAAAAACGCATTTAAAAACATTAAAACACACAAAATACTCAAGTTCAAACAAAATGCTCTAGTAAGGGCAATCAAAAGAAGTAGTTATACCAATTAAACACAAGCAATCAACAAGAATTACCTCCAAATCATAAACCATCCCCCCACACTTAAAGATTGCTTTGTCCTCAAAGCAATGAACAAAAATTAATCAGCAACAACCAAAAAGCATAGAGGGTAAGTGGAAACTACCTTATCGTGGCATTTTTTGAATCGAAATGTTGTTGAGATAAAGTGGAAGTGAGTTACCAAATTATGGAAGAGGTAAGAATTGGTACGTTATTATGATGTTGTAGGGAGGATTACTTGGAGCAGCTCATTTGACTGCTGCTCAGATTTGTCAAAGCAATCAAAATCTAGAATTCTCCATACTTAATTTGTTGATCATTTGCAAAAGAAAGTAAAAGAACAAGATTAAAAATATACTAAACAAGGAAAACTGAAATAAATATTTACAAGGTCAGAAAAATGAGCTTGGGCTCATAAAAAATTGCTCCAATTGGTGTTTGAAGCAGACACCAATATATACAAGTTGATCAAGGAGTTTCATAAATGAAGGTTGAAAAAGGTGGACTGATGTATGGAGTCTTTTGTTGTAGAATGTCCACATCTCTCCATGATTCTTCCTTAAATTGATTTTCAACAAAAGATTGCCCCATCAAATTGTTGTAAGGTTTTTAAGTAGACTGTCCATCTTCAAGGATTAGGGAGCAATCTATTTTCCCTTTGAAATCCACCTCAACAAGTTTCTCCTCATCTTTTAAGATCTCTTGATCATGCACCTGCATTTTCTTGCTAAGCTTCTCATTCATAAGATGTTGCTTTGCTCTTTCAGGAAATGGTATCCTCGGTTGGTAGCTTCAGAATGGTTGTTCCAATAGAACCGCTTCTTCTTGAGCAAACATCTTTCCTTTTAGAACTGGAGTAGTCTTATACTGAACTTCAGGCTGCTCACTTATGTCCACAAGTTGATCATAGTGATAATCTGATTGCTCTAGATTATAATCTAATTGCTCATGGTTATATTATGGTTGCTCTAGATCATGTTCAGGTTACTCAGTCTCCTTTTTTGCTTGCTCCCCTACATTATAAACGTCATCAAAAGAATACATGTTAGATTTATCATCAACCTTACCACACTTCATTGTGATTGCTCCATATTCTTCCATTGAGTTAAATTTGCTTGGAATGACCACTTCATCTCTTGAAAGCACCGTAGTAGCTAGTTGCTAAAATTGGGTCTCCAATTTAGTGATTGAAGCTTGAGTTTGCTTCATAAATTCCATCATCATCACTTCCAAGCTAGGTTCCTTAGGCTCATATGATGGTACATCTTGTTGGAAGTAGTCTTGAGGTTGGGGGAAGACAAATTGAGGTTATCGATAAGGAGACTTTGGTTGCTGGAATGGCATTTAAGGTTGCTGTGTTGGAAGCTTTGGTTGCTGGAATAACAGTTTTGGTTGCTCTGAGAGTCTGTTTACTTGCTCAGCTAATTCCTCAACCTTTTCTGAAAGTTTTTGGACAACCTTAGATTTTGGAAATTTTAAGTTCTTCTCAGAATGCCATTCGCAACTTATGTTCACCACTTTCTCAATGAGGGCAAAGATTGCTTTGGGCTCTGTTTTTTCTAGGTCATCATTTGCAGGGTTTTTAATCGAACTTTATGCTCATCGGTTAACCCATTGTAAAAGATTTGCATTTGCATCTATGTAGGTAAATTGTGGTTTGGTACCCTTCTTAGTAGATCCTTGAATCTCTCCCATGCTTCTTGGAGTGATTAATCTTTAGATTGAGTGAACCTAGAGATTTCAATTCTCATTCTAGCAATCTTGGAAGGTGGAAAATACTTTGTCAACAATGCTTCAGCCATCTCCTCCCAAGAATTGATTGAACCCGGTTGCAAAGATCTAAACCATGATTTTGCCTTATCCTGCAATGAGAAAGGGAACAACTTTAACCTGAGAATATCATTATAAACACCGTGATTAACTTTAAAAAGAGTGCATATTTCAAGAAAATCATAAAGATGGTCATTTCGGTCTTCATTTGACAATCCTTTAAATTTGAGCATGTGATAGAACAAGTTCAATCATGGAGGGTTTGATTTGAACAAAATTTTCTCCTTCATCTGGTATCACTATGAATGACATGTGTCCCGATGAAGAAGGTTTGAAAAACTCCTTAAGTTTTGGAAGGGGCAGGCAAGTTCTATCTGCCATCATGCTCTTTTTGCTTGCTCCGCTTGTCTTCTACTTGCTCTAAAAAGCTTGCTGGAAAAAAAATTCCAGCCTTCTCCCTTTTTCAAGAGAACTACACAAACTAAACAAACAAGGTTAAAAACTACCAATTTATTCAAAAATTTAAAAACTTACACGTTGCTCCCCGGCAACCGCGCCAAAAACTTGTTACCTGCCCGAAGTGAGCGCTCTAACAAGTGTACTAGGTCGTGTTAGTAGTATAGGGCAAGACCAAGTGTCATTCCCACATGGAGCAAGGAAAGTAGGTAAATCTTGAAGTAAATCAGTAGTTAGAAATCTAAAATATTAAATAAGAAGAGAAAATAATAAGTAAATGCTGAAAAGTAAATGATTGTTGAGAAACAGTAAGTTTGATTGCTTTGTTTAACTACCGCGAACAATATTATAAGGAAGCAGGCAAGACTAGCAGTAAGACAGACACAGTTTAACTTCTCTCTTTTATTTCTAATCTTTTTAAGCATTGAAGATCTAGATTCACTTGCTTAAGGTTTTCTAGGCTCAGCCACCGCTTTTTGCCTATACTTCTTTGAAGTTTAACTCCGGGAACCTCCATTTGCAAGTTATTCCTCAAGCAATATGGACAAAGTAAGCTTCCTATTATATTTTAACAGGAATTTCCTACCATTTCCAGTCAACAACCGTTTTTTTTCCAGAAATATGTTATGTGTTTAGTTTCCTTGTTACAATCTCTTGTTACACTAAGTATAAGTTTGGCCAAACTTAAAAGAATTTAGTACAACACAAAACAATCTTTTTCTAATAATTATAGAGATAAGAGAGAGAGAGAGTTTAACTGTGTTTAACATGTCTTCCTTGCTAGCTTTGCCCACCAAAGATTTAGTTAGCTATAAAATAAAACATAGAGGATAATATTATATCAAATAAAGTAAAAATACAGAACAAGAGATTAGAGTGAGACAATGGAGGCTTGTAAGCCAACCAAAGCTCCTTACAAATGATAGAAGCTTTCCTATTTATAGTGATGGGTGGAAGGATTCAGAATCACCACTTGTACAATATAATAATCCTAGATAAGGAGCTTACATCAGCTGAACTAAAAGTTCTTCTAGAAGATAAGAAGTGGTCTAATAGGAATTCACCAAAGTGGCCATTAAAATAATACGGCTATCCCACTAACAAAACGTCTCCAATAAGTTTCCAAAAGTCTTCTAGAAACAAAATAATGGACTTTTTCTGGTATTTTATTCTGCTACGTCATCATAACCACCTCCTTCTTTTTATGTCTGCTCATTCTGCTTGCTTTGACTGTCTTTCTGCCTGCTCCGCTCACCTTCCTCACTGCTCTGCTTGTTTTCTTGACTGCTTGCTTCTGTTTCTCCTTCGTTTTCTACATAGTCCACTGCTTTGAAGAGAAGCTTGAAATATTAACAAGAAACATTTATAATTCTCTCATTTTAACTTCAAATTGGATGATTTCAAGGTTAAATTACTAGTATTTTTATGGTATAAATTGTACTTATCAAATTCGCAGATCGATTAACATAGACAATTCGAAAAGTACTTTAAACATAAAACCGGAATTAAAATACCGAACAGACACAGTCAAACAAACATATTAAACTTGCTTTTACATAAGACAAACACACTACAAGAAATTTCGCAATCTCCAAGGGAACGCTTGCAAGGGAAAGAAATCCATTGTAGATTCTAGAAATTACAACGAATTCTGCAACTGTATTTACATTCTCTTGCAGAATTCCCAAAATTAAAAAAGAATATAACTGTAAGGTAATTTGCAAGGGTTTTAAATTTCTGTTGCAAAATATTGGCAGGAATGTTACGCGGGAAAACTTGCAGCGAATTTTGTAAGCATTTGTATATTCCCTTGCAAATTATATTAATTAAAAAATATATCTGATGTTAAAAATAAAAAGAAAAATTTATTTTTTTTGTCCAACATAAAAGTCCATAAAATAAATAAAAAATAAAAATAAAATATATAAGGCTAATAAACCCATTGTGCGTTCATCTTTTTCTTCACATTCATAACAATTCGTCGGCAATTCCCCTCTCTCGATTCCCACTTCATCTCACCTGCGGGTACTTCTCCAATTTTTAGCCACTTTTAGCCGACCACCACTCCTCCTTTCCCTTTGCCTCTCACCGACCCCTCCTTCTCCGGAAACAATTTCCCTAAACAGTAGAAAATTGAAAACCCTATATTGTACGGATTGAGGAAGAAAGGTTGAAGCTCTCAGCAGTTAATAAAGGTAAATGTTTTAATTTGTTTTAAGTTACTTCAATCTTTATTTTCGGTATATGTTTATAGAGGCAGAGATTTAAAGATTGGAGCTTGAATTTTTTTTTCTATAACTTTGTTCTTTCTAACCGATTCAAATAGTTGGAAGATTGGAGTACTTTGTGTGAGTGAGACGATTCTGTGATTTAAGATTTAGTTTGCCTTTGATTTTGGGTTTCATTTTTTATCACTAGATTTTCATATTGGGTTAGTTTTGTTGAAAAACAATAACAAAATAAATAAATAATGAATATATCTTCGATCTCGGTTTTACTCTTTTCAATATGGGAGTGTTAATCTCGTCGGAATGTCCGCCTTATAGAGTTATTCCACCTCCATTTTATTGATATGATCGTCTTATAAAGTTTCTAGTCCTTACCTTCAACCAAACAAATAAATATAATCAATAGATATTATGTAGAAACAATTTTGTAGAAATATATAAACAAGTTAAAGGAAAGTAAACACCGATACTTGAAGTTCCTCTCAAAATTAAACAGCTTCTTCAATCAATTGATTAGATCAGAAACAGAAATGCAATATACATATTCAGAATAATAGGAAGAAAAGAGATAATGATATACAAAATTGTTCATAGAAAAATATATAAATACATATATATTTGAAGAAGAGCACGGAAATTGTATTGAGAGTAAAAAAATATGGCAATTAACATATATGAAAAGATGGAAAATGAATATACTTTTATATAGGTGTAAAATAGTTGTTAAAAATTGAATTGAAATCACAATGAATATTTGTAACATAAAATAATTTAATATAAAAATAAAAGCCATAATAAATACCCATAAAAAATGTAACCGACAACTTAATAAAAATATTATAACATATAATATATTTTCTTTTGAAATAATATAGGACAAAATTTTCCTACAAGTTTGCCAATACTTTATATCCTTTATTATTTTTTAATTAGTGAAATAAATGTTTGTGTTTTCATTATTTGGTTTCTTGTTTTACTAATGAATTGTTTATTTAAAGGCCCCATAAGTAAGCATATGCATTATCTTAATTTGGAAAAAAAATAACACAGGTTTGGCTAGAAATAATTCTGTTTAGGGAGGTTTGTTGTGTGAGTGTGGTTTTTCATGCCTCAATTATAAAATAATTAAGTATGCTTATAGATGAGAATTTCTATTGTCTTACTTTGTTTCTCTATTGATTTTTTATGCTGCATTTTTGTTTGGTGCGTTTCCCATAGGTAGGACATTGTCTCTGTATGTTTGTTTATGTTGATAATTATTCTAAAATTGAGCCGGAAGCAAGTAGGATCTGGAAGCAGACTGGATTCGAAAGAAGATATGGACAGAAAACGATCCGAAAAGAAAACGATCTGGAAGAAGATTCGGATGATAACTCGATCTGGAAGGAAAATTGAGTCCGGAAGATGATTCGAAAGCGAACTGAATCCGGAAGTAAAGTAGGCTGGAAGCTGGATCCGGAAGCAAAATTATGGCTGGAAGCTGGATCCGGGATGTACAGATAAACAATTTAAATTTAAAAAATATTATTTTCTCAATAAAAATAATAAAATAGTTTCAAGCATAGTCACCATTTCTCTCATATGCGCGAGAACCCACCTATTCCCTCTCACAACTTAGGAAGGCCATATAGAACATCTCAATATAAAGTCAAAAATTTCCTTATAAAAAATCCATGTGGGATATTGATTCTTTTAAAAGTAACGTTAAACACTAATTTATCCAACAATTCAATCCATTTGATCATTCCAAAACATGAGATTATGTTTTATATGTTTACATTTATTAGTTTTATATTTTAAGGCTATTTCCAAAAAGGAATTCAAAAGAATTTTAGATAGTTAATTAGAGCAAGACCAATCCATAGTTTCACCTATTTCTCTTTCAAATTTCTTCTCTTTATCCATAAAAATTTTATTTGTTTAACTATTAAAGTTGCCACTTGAATTGCTTTTTCAAGTTAAGTTATAATTGAATTTGAAAATCTATGAATTTAGTGAACTGAATGTATACTCTGCCTCCAAATCCTTGTAAATCGTAATCCTAAATTCCACATGCATGGCTCAAGTTCCTTTTTCAACCTTTTTCTGCCTTATGTGTGTTTGTGTGTGCTATGGTAGTTAAAAACAGAGTAGTATGTATTGTGGTGTATCTGAATTTAGTTTTCAATACACAATGTATGAAAAAATAATATGAATATTTATAGCATTCTAATGAGTCTGAAAGTCAAATACTGATCAACATGCAAATGTAACAAAAAAAATTATGTGTTGTCCATTTAAATCACTAACTAGATTCCAAAGAAAAAACAAAGTAAGGTAAACAGTAACATGGTTCTTGTTAAAAGAGGTACAATGAAAGAAGCTATATTAGATCTCATTCCGACTATCGATGTGAGTAAGCTTGTGCTAGGAACCTCCTAATCTAATATAAGGTGAATGTGTTCCTTTGTAGTCTCTAGTCTTTATTTATTGTTAAATTAAGCTCATAAACCAAGAAAGAGATGTAATTTTACAAATTTATCTAGTTTGTGCTTTATAATTTATCTTTTGTGCCTTGTTTTTTAGCTGAAGATCATATATGAAGAAAAAGGATGTTTCTTTGGGCTCCTATTGTAGCTTTTTTTTATTTGTGAGTTAGGTTTTAACATCTTACGTATTTCATGTTTGTAAATATTTAATACAAATATCATATTAGATAGATATTAAACTAAATTGAAGAATAGGAAAAAAGATAATGGTTACATAATTAATACTAATAACCTAAAGCTTTTATGCTCGTCTTTAAACCGACTTATATTTCTATACTGCAACATGGTTGATGTGGAGAGTAGTTTCTTTCCATTTACTTTTCTTTGATTCTATTTTGCTCATTTAGAGTTGTTGGTTTTCAATTTCACAGCATTGCTTAATGTTATTCATGAATATATCCCGAACTTAGATACTTTCGAAGAATGAAGCAATGAACTGAAAAAAAACAATACAAGGTCTGGCTGCCGTGAGAAGTACTAGCCTATGGGTCCTAGAGAATGGTCTAAGGAATGATGCTCTTGATGCCTAAATCTATGGCATAAAAGGTGAGATTTTGGTAGGCCGATTTATAATCATTGACTTGTAGTTCGATGGTTCTTCATCTAATGGTTTCCTTTTCATCTTCTGTTACTTTTTGCATATATTTTTTTCCTTGTAGTTGGTGGTGGGGCTATCCTTTAGACTGTAGTGGCATCTTTATGAAATTGGTCTTGAAGACTACATGTGTTCTTCTAAGCAGGTATTTTCAAATTTTTATTGACTTGTACCAACAAAGAAATAAAAGTGTATATTTACTTATGCACATATTTTGTGTTATTTAGTGCAGGTCGAATGTTGTGCCTTGATGCATGTGGTGCAAGGTCGTGACAAATCTTGCTGAAAGGAGAAGCAATATGTACTAGGGTATTCTTAATGGAAATGGTAAGCTTCTAAAAACTGAAAAGTTATGTATTTTGTTTAGAATAATGCATATGATGCCCCCTCCCTTTGAATCATTTCATCCTGGAGCAATCTGCTTCTGGAACAACTTGCATTTAGCTAATGTAATTTTCTTAAGCATGTAGTTAACATGATCATGTTCCTTGACTTTAAGATTGGTTGGCTTGTACATCAATGGGAAATGAGAAGGTAATAGTTTAGATAAGTGAATTTAGTGATATTCAAGCTTTTATATATTTTTGATGTAATTCATAGTTTTTATCTCCACGTTCATGAATGCTCCGAATTCATATTTAGTTCACTATAAAAAAAATATGAGATATGTCAACAAATAGTTTTTTTAAAAAATGGAAAAATCTCGGTGCAGGTACAAGTTCATTTGATTTAATTAGTTTAGATTTGGGTAAAAGTCATTTAATAGCATCTTTAGTAGACAGTCGATTTGTTTTTCAAAAAAAAATGTAATTCATAGTAGCTTCCTTCAATCCAAATAATAGATTATGTTTTTTTATTTTTTGTATAACACATTTCGCAAGGGATTTTGCAACGGAATTTTACTTGCAAATCTGCAAGAAGGTATTTTGCAAGGGATGTTGTACTTGCAAATTTGCAAGTAAAATTGCAAGTGAAATGTACTTTCAGATTTGCAACGGAATCTGCAATGGAAATATTTTCCGCTGCAAACCTGCAACGGAATGAAAATCACTTGCAAATGGATCTTTAAGCGCGTATATTGCAACAGAATCGATAACGTTGCAGATTCCGTTGCAGATCACTGATTTTCTTGTCATGACAAGCCATATGGCAAGACCTTACTAAAAAACAAAAACAAAAAAAGAACATTGCAACCTATGTTTTCTTAATCTCAACTAACGTTTTCGATCCACAACCATAACAGTTCCTGCGTATGCCATAATATCAACCGTTGTTATGGTCAAATACTTATCACAAATAAATGTAGAACTATAAATATTTTTTGTAAATTGCCCTATATATTTTGGGTATTGCAGGTCCAAATTATATGGTTGTATCATTTTTACAAAAGAAAGGAAATAGAATCTCTTGAATTTGGAGTTAAATGAAATTGCCCAACCCATGCAATGATGCAGATACTTTGCGATGTTGTTTATTAAAATAAATGGTGCGTAACAAAAATGAATGTTCAGTAGCCATGTATCAGGGGAGTTTTTTTTTTGAAGAGGATGTATCAGGGGAGTTAATTAATTCTTCTACTTGAGTATCCAATCCTGATAACTGATGGACAGTGGTCAAGTAAACTCAAGGCTATGATATTTTTAACTTATATTCAGTTCAGTATTTATCAGTACTGCATATATATAAATTTATATTGAAATAAATTAATTTCAGTTCAGTTCAATACTACTACTTATAAGTTGAAAAGAATATGGCCTAAATGTTAAGGGAATGAGGTCAATAACACAATAATATGTTCATTCTAATTATGGTGTTTTTTCATTTTCGAAAGAATAAAATCACGTAAATGCATATTATAATTTTTGTAGATTTAATATATTCATATATTTTCGTAATTTTATAAAATGATGTTTTCGGTGATGTTTCGGCTTCTGTTGTCGTGCTATGTAAATTAGTACTCCCTCCATCTAGAAATTATTGTCTCTTTAGCCATTTTATTAGTTCTCTTTTTAGTTGTCATTTTAGATTATCAATGCATTTTGTACAATTTTTTCTCTAATTTGCCCTTGTGTTAACTATGAGTGATTATGTATTGTTAAAATTATAAGTGAGCAATTAAGAAGAAAGAGAATTTAGTAAAGGATAAATTAGTCATTTTGGATGTGTAATAAATTTTTCATTAGTTTTGATGATTCGGTTAATTTTACAAATGGATGGAGTATTTTTTTAGTAAAGAAAAGAAGTTCGTCCCTTGTTTATTAGGTGTTATTAAGGATCAGTTTGGCTATGAGTTTTTACATTTTTTTCAACCGCTTTTCTGACAAGCTTCATTTTTAACATTTTTTTAAAGCTGCAGATTTGGTTTTGGAAAAAATAAATAAGACAGTTTATAATTAATTACTATGGAAGATCAAAATGTGTTGTTCAAAGTCAAAATATGCAATACTATTAAAAATTTGTGTAAATAACTTATTTTAAAAGCAGCTCAAACAGCAATGTCAAACTGACCCTAAGTTATAAGCTGATGGATGCTTGCATTTTATAGGTTTTGAAATAGATAAAAAAAATGTTGTAACAAAAAGCTCAAAATCGGATGTTAAATACATAAAAGAAAAAACACAGCTGCTTATAAAAAGATTTGCTTGATAGCTGAATTTATTAATATATTTTTTGTTGTTTAACCAATTAATTTTGGGAGCACTCCATCGATTGTTATAAGAAATAATTAGAAAATTTATTTTTAGGTACTCAGAGTTCGAAGGTAAGATCTCTAACTTTTTTCTCTATTTAAAAAAAAGTTATGACTATTAAATTAAATTATTTATGTAAATAATTTAATTTGTCAGTTATTTCAAGTTAGTTGAGTTAGCCATTTGGCCAAGTCTTTAATTTCATGTCAATCTAGTTCTGCTACTAGATCTTTAATGCGGCTGCCTATTCTTTGGCTCAAGAAGTCTTCCTTGAACCGGGAGTTTGTCGAATTAAAACTGAATATTTCTTTTACTAAAGTTAATTCAATTCCTCTATAGCGATTGTTTCATTTTAGTAGTCAATATCGAATATATAACTTTTATATCTTTTAGATTTCGAGATACATATAAAATATAGTAATCTCTTTATTTAAAAATTATTGTCTCTTTAATCATTTTATTAGTTCTCTTTTTAATTGTTAATTTAAATTATTAATATATTTTATACAATTTTTTCTCTAATTTACCCTTATATTAACTATAAGAGATTCTGTATTGTTAAAATTATAAGTGAGCAATTAAAAAGAAAGAGAATTTATTAAAAGATAAATTAATTATTTTAATTATAAAATAAATTTTTTTATTAATTTTAATAATTTAATTAAATAAATAATATTTTATAGATGGAGGGAGTATTGGTTTCAATGTAAATTGGTATTTCTAATGTGAATTATAGAAGTTAATTACTAGTACTTTTAAGTGAGTATTTATTATTAATTGAATGTGGAAAGAGATAAAAGAAATATGTTGAGAAATGGTGATTAATTTGTTTGAAGAGTAAGAAATATTGGGAAAAAGTGAAAAGGAAGAGGAAAAGGGGGAAATTAATGTAAAATAAAGGACTTGCAGCGTGCTTTTGTCAAAAGCTGACCATTTCAACACCACAAACACAGAAATAGTATAAAAAGGTACCTAAATTGGTAAATAGTATAAAATAGTGGCACGACTTTTTTTTATTACGAAATTTTCTATCCAACTTGATTTGGTTAAAAAGAATATAGTCTAAGAGATACAAATTGATGTGACCTTTGAATATCTAAATTTATTTGTAAATTTTGTTCTGTCTTATATATTAGTACTCAATATATGTCAAAGTGTATTTAATCCATCAGAGTGTATTACTTAATTAATTTCTTGAATCAACTAATTTTTTTTATAAATATACTTTGATGGATTAAAGAATTTGAAAATAAATTATTTTCTCTTCCATGCATGTTATGAGTAAGCAAGTCCAATCATATTTTTTATTTTCCATTCTAACTCTATTTTACAGGATTTATAGTATTTTTATTTCAACCATCTTTCCTATTTTTCATTCTCTATCTTACATTATAAAAAAAATAATAATATTCTATTATTTTATTAATTCTTTTACGTCAATTCTATTTTAATCAATTAACAGAATAATTAAAAAAATAAAAAATAATAATATAATATTTAACCTTTAAAATAACGTTTTCTATATATGAAACCCTATTTTAAAAATATGCTGGAATAGTTGACTATACCCTAAAATAGGCTAACAACACAATAAATATATTGAAAATAAAAAATGATATAACATATAAACAAAATCGACCTTCAAATAGTCTTTTTTTTTTCTTTTACCGGCATCCCATTTCTTTGTGGACTTCTATCAGCCTGATAGATACCATCTGTCATCTAACTCGAACCAAATTATTCCAAAAGCTTGAGCTGGTAGTTAGCGTATAAACATAGTTTTGATTTTGAAATAATAAAATTTACGATGATTTTAATGAAATTATAACAATAACTTTTTGAAACTCTTATACTTCTGCACAATTATTACTGACAAATTTTATTAGTTTGACTTTTTAACTTTTTGACACATGTCTTGTGTGTACATCACTCTTTCAACAATATCGTCTTGTTCAAGGTAAATTATATAATGGACCGGATCCTTTGATCATTTTTTCCTGTATAAATGGCATGTATCACAGAATTGAATAAAATAATAGAAATAGAAATAGGTAACATTTTTGTCAATAGAGACATTTGAAATTGTTGAAAGGTGGAGGGATAATGTTAGACCATCATTACCATATACATGTGGATCCAAATGTGTTCGACCCATTGAAATTGAAGTCGGTTCCAATATGTGATTGTGATGAATATAATTGAAGCATATATGTTTGTCCTTATAAAATTGCAAGTGATAAAATAGTATACGAATATGTTAAGTGAAATGAACTGTTTGAAGTATGTTATATTAGGAAATCACATGTGCTAAGATTCCCCAGATTTTACATATATAATTCGCTTAGTTTTCTGTACTATTTATCTAATGACTCAAATCCCCTTTTATAGAACCTTGATTTGGCTTTGATTAAGCCAAAATGGTTTACATTATTATATGTATTTGTTGAGAGAGAATGATGAGGTACATTGTTTGACTGTGTTAAAGCTATATTCAATTGAAAAATCATTGCATTCACATGATAGTTGACCTGTAATTATCTCGTACTTTTTTTTATTTACTTCAACATCAATAAGGAATATTTACCATATAATTCGAGGATCTATAACTTAATACATAAATAACTCAGCCTTCTAAAAAAATTCTAGGATTTTTCAGTTGATGTTAATTAGATTTGACAATCAAATTTTTACAGTAAAACAAACTACCAATAAAATGTGTACTTAAAAGGAGTTTAAATTCCACATGTACCATAAAATTTTATTAGTACATTCTTACTCATATATATAATACAACTCGGATTCAAATCTGTTGTCCTCAAATTAGTGTCCCTTTTTATGACTCTTTATTCATCATTTAACATGTAGCATATTTGTAAGAGAGTTAAATTGAAAATTAATAAAATAATAATAAAAACAGACACATGTCAATATTTGAATGGATCACATAAAAGGGACACCAATTTAGGAATAACAAATTTTAATCCATACAACTCATCTATGCAATATACTTTATGTTAAGCTAGTGTCGTAGTTGGTGTAGGAATGCCTCATTTCTATATATAGGGTTTACCCCTGTACTTTGGTAGTATTCATTCTTTTTTTCCTATTGCTATATATATTCTCTTAGATGAAAAAATATATGGTACTAGCTAGGCATTGAAACGACTACAAAGATTAATGATACACAAAAAATTTATAGATCTTCATATATAAAGACATGCAAGAGCTAAGGTATTAATATTGACACTCACTCATATTCATGTGTTGATAAATTTTGTAATTAGGAATGGTGATGGATATATTATCCAATCCAAATGCGTGTGTTCATATCCATTTTATGGAATCTATATCCATATTTTGTTACATCCATTCGATATGGATTTGATTTGAATACAATAATATGGATATGAACAAATTTTTTACGAAACCGGGTCCCGAGACGTATTTTCATATTCCCGAGCCCTTCTAGAAACATTTTCTGAAGATTTCTTGCACCAAATTTATTTTCTTTATTTTCTGGATTTTTCATATTTTTTTTGAGAGTTTTCGATTTTTTAAGAAATCGGGCCCGGAATGTATTTTCACTTTTTCGGGTCCTTCCAGAAACATTTTCTGAAGATTTATTGCACCAAATTTATTTTCTTTATTTTTCGGATTTTCCATAGTTTTTTGGGAGTTTTGGATTTTTTACAAAATCGGGCTCCGAAACGTATTTTCACATAATACAAAGAATAGGAAAATTCCGTTTTAAATGCGTTTTGTATCCATATTTGTTGGATTTGAATTTGAATATATCCAATGGTTTTGGAGCGGATTTGGATTTATCAAAATAAAAATGGATTTAGGCCGAATATATCAAAATCCGCTCCATTGCCATCCCTATTTGTGAGTGCTTCAATGCCATATTTTGTATAAGAAAATTGTGATTATAGTTCAAATTTTATTATCGTGCTTCTACAAGTTGATCTTTGTAGTCTTTGTATGCGTGTTCATATTTTTATATTGATTTTGTTTTTGTAATTCAGAGAAAATCAAAGGAAATGTAAATCAGAGAATCAAGGGAAATAATTCTCATTTCTGATTATTTTCGTTCAAGTTAAAAAATGATACAGTCTACTTCTCATATAGCAGATAATAGAGCTAGGTGAGATATTAACAGAATGCCTAACTAACTTCCGGATAAGATGGGATGAGTGACATGTGGATTGCTAGCTCACAGATCCTGGTGTGAAGCATTCAATGATGTGGATGGGGACAACTCATCAATCCTCTATTTTAGCTCTGGTGGTGAAGTATAGCATAACATAGATTTAAGACTAGTTGGGCTGGGCTTGGTTCCAGGCTTGATTTGATCCTTTAACATCCCCCCTTCACAATGGACATCATTGTATTTTCTGATTGCAAAATTGAGCTTGGATAAAGCTAGATGCATTTGGCAAGCTGGATGATTTTTAGTGAACAAATCTCCTAATTACAGTTTGCTTGAAATGGATTTAACTTGCAGAAATCCTTTAGATACTATATTCCTGACAATGTGGCAATCAATCTCTATGTGTTTGGTATGTTCATGAAACACAGGATTTTTTGCTATGGCTAGTGCAGCTTCATTATCACAAAACATTGAGATTGGTAGCTGAGCATTAGACTGGAGATCATTGAGCAAGAACTGTATCCATTTTAATTCACAAGCAGTTGAACACATACTCCTGTACTCAGCTTCTGCAGTTGAGCGACTAATTATTCCCTGCATTTTAGTCTTTCATGATATAAGAGAGGCTCCAAGCAAGATGCAGAAACTAGTGGTTGATTTTCTTGTGATTTTCCAGGTGGCCTAGTTAGAATCACAGTATGCTTGGAGTGTATTTGATTGTGTTGCGGGGTAGTGTAAGCCAAAGCCTAGATTTCCTTTAAGATATCTCAAAACATGAATGGCAGCTTTCATGTGGTATTCTTGAGGTGCTTGCATGAATTGACTGAGCTGCTGTATTATGAAGGAAATGTCTGGTCTTGTGAAGCCCTGATAGAGTAATTTTCCAACTAGCCTTCTATACTTATTTACATCTTCAATGTAGTTGCTGGTTTTGTAGAGAATAATGTCAGCTGAGAAAGGACTTGAGGATTCCTTGGTATTGGTTAAGCCAGTCTCAACAAGCATATCTAATATGTACTTGGATTAACTGACAAATGCTCCAGCTGATGTTTAAGTTATTTCCACACCAAGGAAATACTTTGCGAGCCCCAGGTCTTTAATAGTGTATAGTAAGTGTAAGTGGTCTTTGAAAGCCTGTATTTCTCCTCTATGATCACCATTGATTAGGATATCATCAATATAGATGAAAATGGCTAGGAATTTTGGCGACATGATATTCCCTTCAGTGAACAAACAGTTGTCATGTTCAGACCTTTTAAAACTATAGTCAATTTGAGCATTTGAGAGCTCTTTATGCCATTGGCGCCCTGCTTGTTTTAGGCCATATAGGGATTTACTTAGTTTGCATACTAAGTCTTTGGAGCTTGTATTATAACCTTCTGGTGGCACTAAATAAATTTCTTTATCAAGCAACCCATGCAAGTATGCATTATTAATGTCAACTTGATAGATTTCCCAACTCTTCGAGGCTGCTAAGGCCAGAATCAGCCTAACAGTCACCCTTACCACAGGGCCGAAGCTTTCATGATAGTCAATGCCAAGAGTCTGATTATATCCCTTGGCCACGAGTTTGGCTTTGAATTTGTCTATGTGCCCTTGAGGTGTATGTTTGATTCTAAAAACCCATTTTGACTGGATGGGCTTCTTTCCTTTTGGTAGTGCCACAAGTTTCCATGTTTGATTCTCCTCAAGGGCTGATATTTCTCTATTCATTGCATCCACCCACCTTTAGTCCTACTTTGCTTCTACATAGTTCTTAGGTTCTTTCTCCTATATAGCATTGAACAAGAAATTAAGGTGTGATTCTGGTACAGTGAAGCTCTTCAGTCTACTGTCATTAGATAAAACAGTAGCTATATCTTGGAAAATGTAGTCTTTCCACCAAGCAGGCCTGGCAACACTTCTTGTTGACCTCCTTAGATTCTCAATGGCTGGCTCTCTTACTTCTTTGCTCTTTATTTCCTCTCTTTCTGTTTCTTGATTCATCATCCAGGGGAATACTTCTTCATGAAATATAACATCTCTGGAGATTATGAACTTTCTTAGAGAGTTATCCCATATTTTATACCCTTTCTGGCCAACTGATGTGCCCATGTAAATGCCTGGATGTGCCCTTGGAGCTAATTTGTCCTTGTGAGGGACTGTATTGGTGTAAAAAGCTTTGCATCCAAAAACATGGAAAGTATTGTAATCATGTGCCTTTTTTTGTGTAACTTCTCGTATGGAGACTTCCACTTTAGTAATCTTGATGGTATGGCATTTAGTATGTTAGCTGTAGCTACAATAGCTTCACTCCAAAAGTCTGCTGGAATTCCAGCTTGAAAAAGAAGTGCCCTTGCAAGGTTTAATAGTGTCCAATGCCTTCTCCCCACTACCCCATTTTGTTGGGGAGTGTAGATACATGTCCTTTGGTGAACAATTCCCCTGCTCTCAAAAAGTTCTTTGCATTTAGCATTGACAAATTCACTGGCATTATCTGTACTTATGCACTGTACTAGTGTGTTAAATTGTGTAAACACCATATTCAGAAACACATGAATTGATTGAACAGTTTGGTCTTTTGTTCTGAGCAAAATTAACCAGTTAAACCTGGTAAAATCATCCACAATGGTTAACATATATCTACCTCCGTTTTGGAGTGCATCTTGTAAGGTCCCCATAAATCCATGTGAACCAATTGAAAGGCATGATCAGTAAAAATCATACATTTATTAAAAGGATTTCTGGTTTATTTTGCATGAGGACAAACATCATAGCTAATAGTGTTACACTTTAACTGTATCTGGGGGTATATGTAATAAGGTGTCAAAGGAAATTATGCCTAATCTCAAATACCAAACGTCTGGTTTATTACATTTATTCAAAAAAAAACTTCAGTAAGCCTTTTGTTAAAAGAGCTTTCATTAAGCTTATAAATTCCTCTCTCCTGCCAACCCACTGTAAGTACCTTTTGAGACCTCTTATCCTATATATAATAGCAGTCAGTGGTGAAATTCACTGAAATGCTACCATCCTTGAGTAAAGCGCTTACTGATAATAAATTGTACTTAAAATGTGGTAAGTACAACACACCATTCAGTAAAAGATCATTTGTTAATTTCACATCTCCACAGCTTTTAACATATTGACAAGAACCATCAAGCAATACCACAACTTGTTTATTTTTTAAGAAATTATGAAAAATGCTAGCATCCTTAGTCATATGAATAGACGCTCCACTATCTATTATCCACTCATTATGGGGGTTATAGTTGCTCTTACCAAGGTTAGAGCTACCTTTAGGATATGGACTTATATAACCAGAAAATCCAGTAGAGCCTACGAAAGCTGAAATATCAACTGAATCATCAAGAGGTGAATCAAAGGCTGATTTGCCTTTGCCTTTGTACACTATCTTTTCCTTCTCAGCATTTCTTCTTTTGGAAAAATTGTCCATTTTTTTGACAGATTGGACATCTTCATCATAACTATCATAATCTTGCTTCTCTGCTACATTATGTGCCTGATATTGTTGCTGCTTTTTCTTCTTTAGTTCCATATACCAGTCAGGATAGCCTATGAGTTTAAAACAGGAATCGCTAGAATGATTAGGATTGTTGCAGTTGCTACATGGCTTTTCTTCTATCTTTCTTTTCTGAAATTTCTTGGTTCTTGAGTCACCAGTGAAATTTTTGAATGGTGCTCTAGTGTAGTTAGCCGCTTTGATTGAGTTGTCAATTAGCACTCCTCTCTGCTTTTTAATTCTAGTAATCATAGAGTAGGCCCTGTTTATTGTAGGTAGTTATTCCATCAACAATATTTGGTTAATGACATTGTCATAGGCATCATTGAGTCCCATGAGAAATTGGATTAGTTTATCATCTTCTCTATACTCTGCTATCGTTTTAAAAGCATTGCGGCTACATCCGCATTGACAAGAAGGATCTGGCCTCAAAAGAATATACTCACTCCATAGCCTTTTCATTTTAGTGTAGTACTGCATTATTGAAAGATCTCCTTGAGTAGTTAGATTTATACCTTTTTTCAGTTGATAGAGCAAGGGGCCATTGCTTTTACCAAATCTTTGCTCCAATTCTTTCCACACTTCTCAAGATGTTTCAGCATAAAGAAAATCTTCACTTAAATCCTTTTGCATAGAATTTAAGATCCAGGAGGACACTAAGCAGTCATTTCTTTCCCAACGCATATACGCTGCAGAACTTTCATCTTCTGGTTTCAAGCTACCATCTGTGATGAATCTGAGTTTCTTTTTAGCTGTTAAAGCTCTTTTAATCTCCTTGCTCCATGGAAGGTAGTTATCTCCAGTTAGAACTGAAGTCATAAGAATCAGGCCAGGATTTTCACTGTGGCTTTGATTATTCGCTGTTTCGTTTCTTTCTGCTGCAGTCGAAGAACTTGGATCATCTTGATTAGCTTGAAATCGATTATTCTTCTTCGCCATTTTCAGAGCTCTGATACCATGTAATTCAGAGAAAATTAAAGAAAATGTAAATCAGAGAATCAAGGGAAATAATTCTCATTTCTGATTATTTTCGCTCAAGCTAAAAAATGATACAGTCTGCTTCTTATATAGCAGATAATGGAGCTATGTGAGATATTAACAGAATGCCTAACTAACTTCCGGATAAGATGGGATGAGTGACATGTGGATTGCCAGCTCACAGATCCTGGTGTGAAGCATTCAACGATGTGGACGGGGACAGCTCATCGATCCCCTATTTTAGCTCTGGTGGTAAAGTATAGCACAACATAGATTTGAGACTAGTTGGGTTGGGCTTGGTTTCAAGCTTGATTTGATCTTTTAACAGTTTTATGTACTTTTGATTGTATTATTATTTCATTCATAACTTTACAATTGACAATTTAGAAATTTCAATTTCGTGTGTGTCAATATGTATCTAGCTAAAGGCATGATGGGAAGGTTGGATAATGAGGAGTAAAAAGATGATTGAACTTAAAAAGAAAAGCAAAACCATAATTTGGACAAACAATAATTGAATGATAATGAAATAAAGTGATGAATAATTTGACACCATTTATTTGTAAAGCAATTTCTTTTTTCTTTGGCTTTTGATACAGTGTAAATTCTAGAGAAATAAAATGACAGCCTACCCAGATGACAGGATGTGAACATGCATGGCGTAATTAAAATATTTATTAATAATTAGGCGTTAAAATAGGTAATTATTAATAATTAGGGGTAGTTTTTTTCAGTAAGGCACTAGGGGTAGTTTGAAAGGGTAAAATCAATACAATGATTTGCTCTTCTCTTGGTCTATGCTAGACTTGTTCTTGGGCGGCCGGTTCGTTCGGGCCATGATTTTGAGAATCAGATCGGTCATCGGACCGGTGAAGGCAGTAGTTCATAGATTTAAAGTTCAACCGGATTAAATCGGTGGTCGAATCGGATTTTCTTAAAACATGTAAAAATACTAAATATTTTATATAATTTGATATTAAACATGTAATATAAGTTATACTCATATAAAAATTAATACTATTAAATAAAGTATTCTATAATTTAAAGTTATATTTCAAATAAAAATAAAACACAAGATAATAACTAATATAATCTAATGAAAGAATGCAAACCGAATTCCATATTGTATAGATTGGATAAAAAAAGTTAATAAATTTAATTAATGATATATAAAATTATGCATTAAAAGAATTAAAATTTATACACAATATGTAAAATAAAAAAGTTATATATCCATTTAATATAAATTTAATCAAAAAACTTGGAGTAATGTTATTTAAAAAAATTATATATTATTTCGTTATGAAAAATATTTAAAGCTGTTATTGAAAGAAATATTTTAAATTTAATAAAATTTGTAGTCTATGAAATAAAAAAATATTTATTGTGGTTTTTTATAATAAAATAATATTAAAACAATTTAAAAATTAACAATATATAATATAAAAGGTATATGAGGAGAAAATGTTATCACTTGTGTGTGGTAGCTCAGTTGGTAGAGCATGTATTGAAACATGTGTTGAAGGTTTTGTGTTCAATTCCCACCACCAATAATTTTTAAAAAATTATGATTTAAGAGAACCAGAAACCAGTCACCGATTGAACCGATCGGTTCAACCGATCTTTGACCGATTCTTGACTATGTCAAGAATCCAGTCAAACCGGACCGGACCAGGCACCGGTTCCGGTCGAACCCGATCCGACCGGCTGGTCCGATCTAGTTTTCAAAACCATGGTTCGGGCTTCTTATTAAAAATATTAATTTAAATCTGATTCAAGCCTATGATTTAATATTTTAGATTCAGATCGGGCTTACTAAGTCATTTTTAAGCTCGATCCATAAATAATTTTTTATTTTAATATTTTATAAATTAAATTAAAAAAAAGCTATAATTTTTATATAAAAATGTCTAAATTTTATATATAATTATATTTTTTAATAAAATTATTTTATATATAGTTAAAATTTAATAAATTAAAATATAAAAATTTATAAAAACTATTAAATATAATATAAAAATATAAAATAAATATAACTTTTGGTTATCAGGTCAAACTTAAATATATATTTATATAAAATTTAAATCTAACCCATAGAAATCCGAATTTAGGCCCACAAAATCAATTTGAAAACCTAAATATATATATATATATATATATATATATATATATATATATATATATATATATATTTAGCACTTACATATTTGTTAAATGTTGTTGATATTTTGTTATTATCAACAACTTATTATTTCATTAACATTGAAAAGCAGTTTTTTTTATTGCTGTTGTTTAATATTGATAATAATCTCAAGTTTATTACATAATTACAATTCAACTAATGTTATTTTCACAACACTTAAAAGTTTTAGAATCCAAAAAGTTTTATAAACCACAATATTAATTAAGAATTGTGATAGGCACTTGGTCCTACTCCTCTCATCACTTTCTTCTCTTCTTTTATGATGTGAATTGTTCAAGGAATTCTATCAAATTATATTACTCCATTTCCCTTTGGACTTTTTCATTTGTAAAGTCTATTGCATTGTCATTCCAAACCTAAATTTATTTATCAAAAGCTTGCAGAATATTTGTATTGACCTTCATTTAACTAATATGGAGAGCTCTTTCAATCAGTTGACAACAATACGTTATACTCTCGCCACTCAACTCACTAGCCTCTAGGATTATATCACTTTCCCTAGAAGCAATTACCTTGTTTCCAATACTATTTTATTCAAACAAAAACCAAGAACTCTACTATCATGGGTGTCAACTTATTTTTTAAATAAATGAATTGTGAATGATGTATTGAATTTTAAATTTTTATGTTGAAAAGTGTCACTTTCAAGTCCAACACCTAATTCTATCATGTGATATTTAATACAAGATTGTGATATTAGGAATGTAAATATGGCCAAAATATGACAGAAAATACAGTTCTCATCTTTGCTTACTGATATTGGCTGTTGAGCAAACCATTTCTCCGCAAATGAAAGGGATAATATTTATCTATAGTTCTTGGAATAAAATTGTCAAAGTATCTGATAAGGGTGGTGAAGCTTTAGCTTAGTGGCTAAGACTGAATTTGTGGCCTTTAAAGGTCATAAGTTCAAACCACATTCGAGGTGGGTGGGTTTGTATTCTATTTAATGTAAGAGCAACTGAGCAAATTTTTTTAAAGAAAATTTCTTCAGAAGTTTATGATAAGAGAGATTGGAATGAGAGAGGAGAGTGTTTTACTTGCTCATACAACTTTTTTAGCCATCCCAACAAGAATGCAGGATTCTTAATCCGTTTATATATTGTATTTGATAAACTTACATGATTTCACGTTTCACTCCAGTGTTTCCCAAGTTATTTAAGGGCTGTATTTCTTCGTAATAAAATATACAAAAGTCATGGTTTTTTACATATGCGAGGTGAGTTTTTCTTGGAATTAATATTTAATAGAGAAAAAAATATCTAAGAAGGTGTCACATTGAGAATCGAACATGTTCTCATTTTTCCATTCAACATTCCTTCCATTCGACCATATAATATTACAATATTTTGAAAACTTACAAAGAAAAAAACATAATTGAAGATATGTTTATTTTATTTTTGCTTCCAATTTGTTCAATATGCAGAATGAACAGGAAATAAAAATTAGCATTTACAAAGTAGATGATATTGAGGACAATTCCCGTTTAATTTAGCTAATTTCCCCTAATAACAAATAATCTCCAAGCAATAAAAGGAACAAGTACGGTTGCATTATTTCAAAAATAAATCCAACACCTAATTAAAATAGAGATTCATAAACACAATCTATAATCATTTAAATTCCAATTCGGGAAGTTAGAATCTAGACGATTCAATGCTAAAAAGCTGAAACCACACGTTAAGTGGGCCCTAATTGCTATCTCAATTGCATTATGAGGCAGTTAAAACTAGACTTCAAGCTCCCCCACCCCCTCAATCAACTATTGCATCCATCACAAACAATTAAACAACATTCAAATCAGTACTATTTCATCTTTATTATCAAAATTGCATTCAATAATTTCCTCGCTAATATTTTCTAAATCCCTTGCCAAATCCACAAGAACAAATAAACAGAGGATAGTATGTAATTAATCCTTACTTTGTTTAGCTGTTAATTGTCAATTAATTTCCTGAGAGCGATGCTAATAATATATACAAGAATCAACCTCTGTACAAAGGCGATCTCTCTTGAACCATTACTCCTCTTGAAATTGATTGCCTGAAAGCCTTGATCGGACTCGGAAAATACCAGCCCTTCGCCTTCGTTGATTTTACATCCGCCAAACTTCTCGAATCTGAAGTCACTGCTACCGACCTAGATTTTCTCATCATCATCCTCCTCTCCTCTTCATCCTTCTTCTTTATCGGATCCTCCGATTGCTCCGTACCGGATTCATCGCCTCTCTTACTCTTATTCACGCTTCCGCTGCTACTACTCTTAATCCGCGACCAGAACGACGACGCCGTTTTCGGACTGTCCTTGCGAACGGAGCAATCATGGTCACCGGAAGGTTTTGATCGGAGAAACGGAATTGCTAACGATCTCGACCGCCGGAAAGCAGGCTCGCTCTCGATCAGATTAGATACGCGTCCGACGGTTCCGATTCCTGAGGCTGATGAATCAGCGGCGGCGGGGAAGCGGGAGAAGGAGGAAGACGATGAGCAGGAGGAGGAGGAGGTGCAGCAAGCGCAGGGGCGTACGTTAGCGCAGTCGGGGCAGAGGGAGGAGAGTCGATCTCGGAGGCACACGTGGCAGATGCCGGTACGGCGGCGCTTCGAAGGGTGTTTTGGACATTTCCAAGCGTCTTCCTCATCTATGTAGAGCGCCATTGTTTTCTGGTCCCTTCTGTTTCTCACTCTAGGAATAATAATATCTTCGAGTTTCTCTCTCTAGAAAAAGCGACTCTGGCTCAGTGGTGGCTGAGGAGTATATAAAAGAGCAGGCAGTCACATTAACTATGGTTAGACATTCTAAGAATAAAATCTAACCATGGTTAAATAGTCAATAATAAAATAAGCAAAAGTGAGCTTTGGTTTTATGGAGCGTGGATTGGTAATTCTTTCAGCGGTTATGTAATTGCACTTAGGAAAAGGAGTATATTACGGGAACTGCCATTGAAACCGGGACCCAAAATTACGAAAAAAAATCTGTTCCCCTGGATGTCCCCTTATTTAATATCTGACACTTCATATTTTTTTTTTTATATGTATTTTTATATTTTGTATTCTTCTTTTTCTTTCACCTATACATGACCTATGTGTTGAACATTGAGTGAGGGATATCTAAAGGAACACAAGAAAGGCGATGACAGATTTTTTTTTTTCTCCAAAATTACCCGGATTTTGTGAGCAAATTACGGGATTGCCAATCTGGCAAATGTATTATTTAGGAAATAATTATAAGAAAAGGGACTAGTCAGGGTTCAACAGCTGAGGTAGGTCCCAAAATGTAATATATATCTGTAATTCTGACTGTTAGCTTGTTTTAGTTGTTAGTAAATTTTTTTTTTTTTAATAACTACCTCCTATTCCCAAAATTAGTAAAATTCACAAATTTTAGAAAGTAAAAATTTTAAGAAGTAATTAATAAAGGGTATTAAATTATTTATTTATTTTTAAATTAATATTAATTAAATTATATGTATATTGGGATTGAGTTATAATTAGTATAGGTATAATAGAAAAAAAAATTAAAAATTTATATTAAAAATAAAAAATGATAAATAAAAGAAGAAAATAAAAAGTGTGTAAAATGACTAAGTTTTAGAATTAGAAGAAGTACTAATTAATTTTTGTAAAAGTAATTTAGTAACTATTTAATATTTTTAATGAAAATATATATAAATATCATTTTTATATGATTTTTTTATTTATCTAACTATTTTTTAAAGTTTTTTTAATCACTTTTTAGGTTTTTATTTTTTTAATATAATTTTTTATTTTTTTTTACAATTTTCTCTCTCATATATAATTTAATTTTTATAATTTAACATGGTTATATCTGACAAATCATTAATTTTTTTGACATGAGCCCTTAAAATATTTTATTCGTCTTATTTTTCTCTTTAAAACGACATCCATCGTGATTATTTTTGGAGCAAAAAAAATTATCGCAGTTATATACCAGTTTTTTTAATACCTTTATACGAGGTATAAGAGTTTTTTTTGCTTTAAAGAGAATAATATTGCTCATGTTTTATGTTATTTACCTATAAATAAATGGAAAATCGGTTCTATAAAGACATTATATCACTCTTATACTGGATATAAGAAATTACAAAAAAGTAGTAAAACTGGTATAAGACTGCGATAACTTTGTTTGCTAAAAATATTCAATATTGATTTTATTTTTAAAGATAGAAATAAGACGAACAAAATATTCTAAAGGCCCGTGTTGAAAAAATTAACGATTTATGAGATATAGTCGTTTTTAAGTTATAAAAATCAAATTAATTAGGATAGATAGAGTTGTTACAACGAGAGTTCTTACATATAGGAGTATTCATTGATTGGTTCGATTGAATAACCAAATCGAACCGATTACACCGAAACCCGAACAATAAAAAATATATAAATCAAAACCGAACCGAACCGACTAATTTAATTCGGTTGATTCTGTCAATTTTTTTAGTTTATAATGTATAATTATAAAATTTGTTATTGATCACCGGTGTTATACATATAAAATAAATGTTAAATTAATATTGATAAATAAATAAAATAAATGTTATAATTATTAGCAAAATGAACTACATTACACAAGGAACGCTTTGGGAATGTTGATTGTATTGTATGGGTGGCCATGTTACTTACAATTTTAGGAGAAGTGTTTGAATTGCAAATTAGGAACTTTGGGAATATTAGAAATGTTAATATACATAGTTAAATAAGTGATAGTTTATGTATTTTTAAGTGTTTTATTGTTTAATTGGTCGGTGCGATTATATTGGTTATTTTTTAATTAAAATCGAGCCGACTAAATAAACTAAAAATTTCTAGAACAAAGAACCGAGCCCGAATCGTTTACACCGAAAAATTGAACAGAAAAATTAAAAATCATCGATTCAGTCGGTCATTTCGGTTAGGTTTAATTTTTGAACACCCCTACTTACATTGGGTTAAAAACATAATTTAAAGTTAAAATATTGTGATTAAAAAAGATGGTAGGTAATTAGATTAGTAAAGTTTTTATGATGATATCTATAAAATTAAAAGGTTAAAATCTTATATTTAACTAAATTATCCTATTTTTCAATTGAGTACCTCAAACTATTCTTTAAATCGTAGTTGTTGAAAAAATTGTAAAAGGCATACTACAAGATTGTAGCAATAGTTTTTGTTATGGTAAAATACAATTCGGATTTACTATTTTTAATATAATTAAACTGGAAATATATGGTAGAGGATTTTAAAATCAAACAGTGAAGAAAAATCCAATCATATAAAAGACGAAAATGGGTTTTCTTATTTATAAAGTAGAGCACATGCATAGGTAGTGTTTAAATTGGTAAATCAATGCCTAAATGGTGTGTCAAAGAATTTTTAAGTCTCCATCGTAATGGTCATACTTGGCCGAATGTTGTGCACCGCGTATTTGTTTTTTTTTTAATTTAATATTGCTTTGCTTAAGACCAGCATGGAAATAAACTATTATTATTTTTTAATACCCTTTCCTTTAAATATTATTAATATCCCCCGTATTTATTTAAAAATACATGTGTTAATATTAATAATATTTTTAATAAATTTTTTTTATTTATTTTTTATTTAATTATTTATCTCATTTTTTATTAAGAATATTATTAATATTAATATAGATGTTTTTAAGTAAATACTGACGGTAAATAATAATTCAGGTAAGTAAGTGGATTTGTTTATATATAATTAATTTGCAGAAATACCTATAACGAGGCAAGCAAGTTTTAATTGTTTTTAGGTTTGAGCACAGGTGGATTTTAATATTATGTGGTATGTGAAATAGAAGTTTATATGAATGATATGTTAAAATTTTTGAAAATAGACAATGTCTATAAAAAAATAGCTACACTAGACTGTCTATTTCATTTAGAATTGTGTGATTAAATAATAAAAAAAATACTCAATTACAACTTGTTTCAATATTAAATATTAAAATATTAATTAATTTAATGGATTAACTTTCTATTTAATTATCTACATATAGAAAATTAAATAGGTAATATTCAATATTTATTATGTCATATCATATAAGAAAGAAAAAATAGATAAGCTAATATAAAATAATTTTTTAATTAATTATCTATTCTTACCTATATAACAAAACTATTATTAAAATTGACTATCTACTAATATTCCGAACTAATTTTCCTTCTTAGAAATAAATTCACCTTGTATTAGTTTAACTTTTTACAGAATTAATTACCAAAAAAAATATTACAGAATTCCAAATCGAAATACAGTGTTACATACTTATTTGAGAAAAGTACGTAAGTGTACTAAATTTCATCAATAATTTTTATTAAAATTTTGGTCAATAATATAATTATTTAATTCTATAAGCCTCAATAATATAAATACGTTCTACATAATTTTACAACATAAATACGTTTCTCTTTAAAAACAGCACATGTGCAAGACATTTTTTTATTTTATTTTCTTATTTTGCATTTATCTCTCAAATCATTTATTAAGCTTTATACTTTTTTGTTCATCTCATTTTTATCTTCGAAACGCCATCCATTGTCATATATTTTTTTTGACTTTTTTCCAAACTTTTCGACATCTGGTATTTTGCTGGTATAAATCTAGTATAAAGTGGTTTTTGTTTGATTTCTTCATAAAATTCAAGTTTATGGGTTATTTTCATCACACCTAATATTTTGCTAGTATAAATCTGGTATGAAGTGGTTTTTATTTGATTTCTTCACAAAAATGCAAGTTTATGGGTTATTTTCATCACACCTAGTATTTTGTTGGTATAAATTTGGTATGAAGTGATTTTTGTTTAATTTCTTCATAAAAATGAAAGTTTATGGGTTATTTTCATCACACCTATTATTTTTCTGGTATAAATATGGTATGAAGTTGTTTTTGTTTGATTTCTTTATAAAAATGCAAATTTATGGGTTATTTTCATCACACCTAGTATATTGCTGGTATTTTGTTGGTATGAAGTAGTTTTTGCTTGATTTCTCCATTTTAATGCAAGTTTATGGGTTATTTTCATCACACCTAGTATTTTACTGGAATAAATCTGGTTTTTGTTTGATTTCTTCATAAAAATGCAAGTTTATGGGTTATTTTCATCACACCTAGTATTTTGCTGGTGTAAATCTGGTATGAAGTGGTTTTTGTTTGATTTCTTCATAAAAATATAAGTTTATGGGTTATTTTCATCACACCTAGTATTTTGCTGGTATAAATCCGGTCTGAAGTAGTTTTTGTTTGATTTCTTCATAAAAATGCAAGTTTAGGCCTTATTTTCATCACACCTAGTATAAATCTGGTATAAAATAAAACTTCAAAAAAAGTATGTCATTATGGATCTAGTTTCGAAGATAAAAATGAGACGAACAAAAAACTCTAAAGCGGTATATCGAAAAAATTAACGGTTTGAAAAAGTAAAATTGGGAAGGAATAGCATGAATAAGATGGGAAAGAAAGGAACGTATAAGCTGAAAAGAGAAAGTTTAAAATCTGATCAAAGAGTTATTTATAAAAATAGAAAGCAGAGAGGTAAATATTTTAGTCAACCCCTACATTCCTTATAATTTTCCTGCTTATTTTAACTCTACGCCAATTGATATAAAATCCAGCGACATATTTATTATATAATTTATTTATCATATGCGTTTATATGAAATAGTTTGTTTATTTTACAATCAGCTAATAATATACATTGTATTATCTGTTTATCATAAGCATACATACTGGTAAATAAATATTAATTTGTACGTTTTAATGTGTACACTAAAACGACTTCAGGTTTTTATATTCTTAGATGATCTTTATTGAAGAGTAGTGAATGGAAAAAAATCTGTAGACCAACCCCAACTTGTTGGACTAAGTTTGGTTGTTTACAATGCCTATTCATGTTCATTGATTCTTATGTGCTTTCACCATAAGGATTTTAATTCTTTAAAGTTAGGTTGTTAGTAAAGTCATAAAATCGGGTATATCATATAACTTAACAAATAACAAATTTAATTATCAACTACATATCACAACTTTACTTTCAACTTAATTGACTTGTTAATTGGTCTTTCTAAGTGCACCTGTCTTAATGCGCATACTTATTTGGTATTTCTAGGTTTCCATGTTCTTATTAAGTGAGTAGAATGTATCCGAACCCCTCAAAACTTAGACATTATCACTGGACGACAACTCGAACTTTTAAGTGTTGCAATTTGAAATTGAAAAAGTGCACTAGTTTATGTGTCAACTTTCTGTTGGTTTGACTTTTAATATATATCATTTTCCCGATTTTTATCTATCTTCTGGCTCATGGCATTAAGGAAAAACTGATGCACTTTTATCAAGTTTAAAGAAACTAGAACAAATAAATATTTCGGGAGATATTTCTAAAGTTGCCCAAGTTCAGAAAATTATGGATACATTTGGTCTTGTTAAGTGTACTAAGTGGTTCCATTTTCCGTACAAACTGCTGGTTAGTTATATAACTGCTGTTACGATTATTTCCTTATGAACTTATAACAGATTCAATAAAGAAGCAAGAAAAGTAAATTGAACATATCAAAATTTTAACGTACTTTCATCAATCCTCGGTAAAGAGGAATCCCGGTGAATGGGTGATGCCAATGCACGGATGAAGGCGAGTTGCTTTATTGAGATAGGGCACTAAAGACTACGGTAAAAATACAAAGCATCAAGCTACAAACAGAGAACTAAAACCAAGCCTCAAAAAAACCAAGAACTTAAAACGCCAGAAAAATCAAAAAGCCACAAACTTAAGATTACAACCCGTGAATCAAATAAAATGTAAAGAGCTCCTTTTATAGCCACCAAAGGAATCCTCTAGATAATGATTTATAGGTGCCAAATAACTACTTCAACGGCTACATCAACAACCTTATCTCTTGTGAGGCGCATCTTAGGGTTTTAGAGGAAATGGAAAAACTTAAAAGGCGACACAGAGGAGATAATAAGAGTGATATAGAAATTAGGTTAAGGTTTAGGCTTTTGTACTCTCAACCACATAAAACGCAGTGTTTTGGCAGTAGAGGAATGGGCTTCTGAAATGGGCTCAACTGTTGAAACAAGGGACAACTTCCCATAAAGCCTAACAATCTCCACCTTTGGCCCTTGGTACCAGCTGATCTCAATCTCAACCTTTGTACACCATTATAAATAGGGTAATCACCATTTTAAAAGTTGGGGGCACAATTTGACACATAGTCAAACTGCACCACACCCAATCTTTTGAGAGCCACCAGAAACTTGTTAACATGAATTATTTTAGTCATTAAATCAGCAGGATTTATACTAGTGTGAATCTTAACAACAGAAATAACACCAGAAGCAATAACATCCCTCACAAAATGCAACTTTATATCAATGTGTTTAGTCTTTTCATGGTAAACAGAATTCTTACATAAATGTATAGCAGATTGTGAATCACAGTTAATATTAACTATATCCTGAGACACACCAAGTTCAGAGAAAATTCCCTTTAGCCACAGAGCTTCTTTAACAGCTTCTGTTAAAGAGATATATTCAGCTTCTGTGGTAGATAGGGCCACATCATGCTATAAACATGATTTCCAATTTATAAGATTATTTCCAAGAGTAAAATAAAAACCAGAAATAGAACTACGTTTATCAAAATCCGTAGCATAGTCAGAGTCACAAAACCCTTCAATAAATATTTTATTACTACTGGACTTCTTATAAACTAGACACACAGAGGAACTGCCATGGAGATACCTGCCAAGCCACTTGACAACATTCCAATGAGACTTGTTAGGATTAGACATATATCTACTAACCAAGCTCACTCCATAGGCAATATCAGGCCTAGTGCAAACCAGAGTACATAAAGGATCGTACTCCATTTTGATAAGCAACATTACTCATAAATTCTGTTTCTTCAACACTTAAAGGTTCCTTATTCATGGATAGTTTAAACTATGCTCCTATGGGTGTACTAATAGGTTTATTACTGCTTAACTCAAATTTGTCTAGCACCTTTTCAATATAATCATTCTGAGTTAAAACAAGTATACCTTTATTTCTATCTCTAAAAATGTCAATCCCAAGGATTCTCCTAGCAGGCCGTAGGTCTTTCATTTCAAATTCAGTATTCAGTTTGCTTTTCAATTTATTTATCTCAAGTTTGTCTATACAAGCAATCAGCATGTCATCTACATATAACAACAAATAAATGTACTGATTATTAGGCAACTTGTTATAGTAAACACAAGGATCATAACTACTTCTAGCAAACTTTAAAGATAACATAAATTGATCAAACTTCAAATACCATTGCCTAGGAGATTGTTTAAGACCATACAAGGATTTTTTCAACAAACAGATAAAATTTTCGTTACCTTTAACGTGAAAACCCTCGGGTTGAGACATATAGATAACATCATCTAAGTTTCCATATAAAAAGGCAGTCTTAACATCCATTTGTTCAAGTTCTAAATCATACAAAGCAACAAGAGATATAATTATCGTGATGGAAACATGTTTTACCACAGGTGAGAAAATTTCTTTATAATCTATGCCCTCAATTTGAGAGAAACCTTTCGCAACCAATCTGGCCTTAAACCTTTCCTTTTCAACACCGGAATGGCAGGTTTCTTTCTAAAAATCCACTTGGATCCTATAATCCTCTTACCCTCAGGTTTAGGAACTAAAATCCAAGTGTCATTCTTGGATAGTGAATCTAGCTCATCTTTCATAGCTAGATTCCACTTATCCCACTCCCTACTCAATCTAGCATCCTAATAGGATTTAGGTCATCACAGTCAATGTTTTCAGCACTTTAACACAACAAAATCAACAGTACCAGAATAGTTATAGTCATACACAACATAATCTTTATATTTTATTGGAAGTCTGGATTCTCTTCTAGGTCTTTCATTATTAATGTTAGTATTTTGCAACTCAGGTTCATTTCTTATTTGTTGATTATTGTATTGTGTATCATTAAAATCATCATTGAAAACATGATTCTCATCATTGTGTGTAGTTGGATTACTTTGTTCAAGTCTATCCAACTCCACCTCAAATGGTCCTAATAGGATTTAGGGTCATCACAGTCAATGTTTTCAGCACTTAACACAACAAAATCAACAGTACCAGAATAGTTACAGTCATACACAATATAATCTTTATATTTTATTGGAAGTCTGGATTCTCTTCTAGGTCTTTCATTGTTAATGTTAGTATTTTGCAACTCAGGTTCATTTGCTATTTGTTGATTATTGTCTTGTGTATCAATTTGAATGTTATCATTAAAATCATCATTGAAAACAGGATTCTCATCATTTTGTGTAGTTGGATTACTTTGTTCAAGTCTATCCAACTCCACCTCAAATGGAGAATCATCATGCTGAACAACATTACTCTCAATAACATTCTTAGGGAAAAGTTTTTCATTGAATGAAACATCTCTGCTAATGATAATTTTCATATCATTGAGAGACCAAAGTATATATCCTTTAATTCTATTGGGATAGCCTAGAAAAATGTATTTTTTAGCCCTAAGATTGCTATAATTAATAGGTCTGTTATACCATAGCTCATTAGGACATTTAAAATTAATAGCAGAGCTTGGTGACCTATTAATCAAATAACAAGAGGTGGCTGCTGCTCAGCCCAAAACCTGTGACTTAAATCAGATTCAATTAATAGACATCTGACCTTATTTAAAATGGTTCTATTATATCTTTCTGCCACTCCATTCTACTGTAGAGTATAGGCACACAAGTCCTATATCTTAAAATCCCATTATTTGTGCAAAATTCATTAAACTATGTATTAATAAATTTAAGACCATCGTTAGCTCTAGGAGTTTTAAGTTTTTTATTCACTTGATTCTCAACTAGCAATTTTCAATCTAAAAATTTATTAAACACTGCAGTTTTATCCTTTAAAAAATAAATTCAGATTTTTCTAGAAAAATTATCAATAAAAATCGTAAAATATTAACAATTAGATAAAAATAAAAGAACATATCTAAAACCCCTGTCAATATGTATTTTATACATTATTTTACCTCCATTCTATACTTAATTGATTCATTATTATTTTAAATATTAGTTTATTAGTGAAATTATTTTGATTTTATTAAGAGAAATTCAAAATAGCAAAAATTCTTGAAAAAGGATAAGAAAGTGCAACAAATAGAGATATTGGTGGGCTTGAACAAGTCAAAATGAGGAGCTGGCCTTAATTAAGCAATTGACGTGGACATCAATTACAGTGGGCAATTTACAAGATTGAAGTGGCGATTTAGAAGCATTTAATTAGTAGAGTCAGTTGGACATTTCATGACCTGCAACAAGTTGGCACTAGTGGTTAATTAGTGAATAATTCAATTCATGGAAGGAGCCATTTTCTCCTAACAACGTGATCAAAGGCAGATAGTGGCAGAGTGGCAGAAGTTAATTAGTTTTATTTTTGTCTATTTAAAGTTTATTAGTCTTTAGTTTTAGAACATAGAGACTTAGATACACAGACATATTTTAGCGTAGCTTTGTTCTTTTATTATGTCAAGCTAAGTTCTTCATTTCAATCAAATGTACAATTGAATTTCTGATTCTCTACACTTGTGAGGTCTAATGTCTCTTTACTTTCTTTATCAATTTACTATTTATTTATTTCGATTTCTAATGGTTATTTTGGTTCATTTATTTGTTTTAAAAAGGACCCTTTGTTTCAATTGGATGAATTCAACGTTGACATATAAATTGGTTTGATCCGTAACTGTCCTATCGATTTGTAAAGTGTCAAATTAAGGCATCTCAGCCTTAAGAAATAAACAATCTTACTTAAATGAGTCAAGCGTCTTGACAAATTGTTTGAATCGGGTTCTCTTATTTCTTAAAGCAATTACCAAGTTAAAACTGAGGAACGTTTCCAAAGTACTATGGTTTAGTTAGGGTCAATCATAGAGCGTCTCGTGATTGATTTAAAATTAAGGGAGAATTGGTTTCTAGGGGCGTCTCTCGGTAACTATAACGGTTTAGCAAAACTTGATTTAGAAAATCTGTGAGCCGGGGATCGAGAGTAAGAACGGGAATATGAATTGAGCCTTTGATTGAATGTTTTTCATATATTGTTTTTATGGAACTTTATTTTTGATTTGTAGTTTTTAATTTTTTTATTTACCAAAACATCAACCTTTTAAACCCTCCATTTTTGCTTTTTTTTAGCATTTTATTCAACAAAAGAATTTTACGAAGTTGTAACACTCCTTGTGGGATCGATCATGCTTCCACTAACACAAATTTTAGCAGGTTAATTAAACTTGGCGAATTCGACACTCGCCAACCCCATAAGTCACTGTGAACATATTCTAAAGGTTCTTTAGACATATGATTGGCAGAGGGGAAACTTTGTTTATGGGCCATGCCCAAAACACAAGTTTCACACTGATCTAATCTGATAGGTGTTGAACCAAGCACGAGTTTGACTGACTCAGTGGACTGACTCAGTAGTACTTAAGTTTTGATCATAACAATTAAATTCAGTTTAAGTTAATTAAATCAACAATGATGTTAAAATAAATAGTCTATGGCTGTTTGAGAAGTTAGTAAATTCGAGGGTAGAATTTCAATCTCCACTGACTTAGTTATTTAGTTTGACTCTAAGTGTTCTGGGCTGAGTATCTACCTTAGTCACTGACTAAGTAATATTCACTCAGCGCTTGATATTTAGATTTAGTTTCCGCGATGTGCTTTACGATACATTATTTCGCTGATTTACTTTATGTTTGTCAAAGCTACTGACTTTACCATTTAAGGTAAAAAGGGATCTTTGCTTTTAGCGTTGCTTTTTGTAGGACATTAATGAGACAAAGACAAAAAAAATTAATGCCTTGACAAGACCCAATTTAATGAATAAAATGACAAAGTCTTCCATATTCAAGCTGTAAAAATTCATTTGCCATTTTGGGCAATTCTGTAGATCAACAACCTTGTATCGCGCACTCTGCAACATATCAGAATACCACAGGGAATGGGAAGAAGACATGTGGCAAGTCAGCGCGAGTTCTCTCTAATGGAAGACTAACATCAAATGACATAGGATTTAAATTGAAGCTTGAATCTCAATCTAACGAATTGATTTTCTATCTCACAACGGTGCAATTCTATCTCTTAACGGATTGATTTGAAGAAGCAACGGGTGGATAGATGAGCTATCAATTTCACAAGATGCCAAAGTAAGTTCAACGGCTACTTTCTCAATCCATCTATAAAAGGTCTAAGAAGGCAAGCGTTAGAACTTGGTGATTACACCTGAATTTCTCAGAAGCTAATTCTCTGCCAATTATAAGCTTTAAAGAAGTTCAAGCAAGAAAGCACTACTCAACAAGAATTTGCTTTAGAATAAGAGAGAATAGAATAGATCATAGAATTGTAAAATCTGATTATTGTAACTGGATCAACGTTTTTATAAGTTGAGTCCAACTCTTGTTTAAACTCTTATAGAGTTGCTGATAGAAGAGGGTATTCTACTCAGTGGGTGAGCGATTGCAGTTTGGAGGGTACCTACTGTGATTGGGGAACTTGTGAAAGGCTTCTTTGCCTTGGGCAAATGAGTTGAGATTAGTGGATTAAAGCCGAGACACTCTCTCGGGACTGGATGTAAGCACAGGTTGCCAAACCAGTATAAAAATCTCAGTGTTATTTACTTTGCAGTTTTTCTCGCAAGTTCACTCAGCCAGCTGACCCCACTAGCAGAGCTATTATTATCATGAAAAAGTTTATAGAATTCTTGAGTGATTCATTCACCCTCCCTCTGACTCATTGAGTGTACGTATAGGGACCAACAAGTGGTATTAGAGCTTTTCTCATTTTAAAGATCTAACAATCTTGAGATAAAGACCATGGCGTATAAAAGTGGAGAATCTAGTGGAAGATCCCAACCTTATATTCTGCTAGAAGGCATGTCAGTCACTGGGCCTCCTATATTCAATGGAGGGCATTACACTTATTGGAAGAACAGGATGAAGAATTTCATCTAGTCTCAAAGTATGCACGCTTGGATGGCTATTGTTGAAGGGACATATGTTCCTACCATCGTAAAGAATGGCATAACTATTGAAAAGTACTCTGATGAGTGGGACAGTCAGGACTTGATCAGACTGAAGGAAAATGCAACTGCTATCAACTATCTTCATTGTGCTCTTGATGTAACTGAGTTTAATCGAGTCTCTAGATGAGAAACTGCCAAAGAGATATAGAAGAAGTTGGAAGTGACTTATGAAGATACTAACAAGGTGAAAGAGTCCAAGGTCAATAATCTTATGAGGGATTATGAATGGTTCCACATGAAACCCAAGGAGGATATTTCCAACATGAACACCAGGTTTATGAATATAGTCAATGAGCTGAAAAGACTTAGCAAGACCTTCACAGAAGAATGTTGGTCTAGATTAAGGTTTTAGCAAGTAAAACAAGTGCAATGGAAGTTCAAAAATTTAATCTAGTTCCCTTAATCTCCTAAGCATAGCATGATTGATAATAGTGCCAGTCTTAAATTATTCTAGGTCATAAACACTTATTTAAAGAACCTAATAATAATTAAATCACTTACCAGTTGAAGCGTGAATTGTTAGATTTGATGTATGCCCTTAAGGCAATTAGGGTATATCTTAATTATGTAATGGTACGAATAATTTGTTTATAATTAATAAAAGCGTTTAATCTTTTGTTTATATCAATGTGCTTGTAAATATATTATGGCTGGTTAAAATATATTCATTAATACAAAAGTCCTAGATGTATCATAGCATGAAGTCAGAGAAATTATAGTTGGACTATATTTAGTGAGACCTACTTCATGTGCAATTATGATTATGTCTAAACTATCCCTAGTCATAGTTTCATCAAGAAAGGATATTGATGAAGCGGAATGACTAGCATGTGGTCAACTTTCTTGGAAAGGGTCCAAGAAGTCAATCTCCTAAGGACTGAAGGTGGTGCCTTAAGTTTGACACATGGATATAACTGGGGGATATATCCGAGACCACAGTAAGGTAAATACTTGGTGTATATATCAATGTGTTAGTGTTTATCTTCATGCAATAAGCTTTGTGAATATCCTCATACTTGAGATGCTAGTTACCTTGTGTGGGTCCATTGCTGTACTTTGGGTCATTCCTATACACTCATTAATTTAGGGTGTCACAGGTGATTATGGGTATAGTGATGACTGCTCGTTGGTAACCTATGTAGTCGGAAAGAATCCATCATTCCGGATATATTAAGGAGTTGTACCTGGCTGCTTGTTGAAGTGATGATTACTATAAACCTCTGATCAAAGTATGTGTTTAATAGAAATAGTTTCTAGTCAAACACACTATGGTAAAAGGCAATATACTTCGATAACAAGTTAATAACTAGGATAGCTTGGAGCAACCTTGCTATTAGTGGGTTAACACTTTAACCGAACCTTATAAACCAAATGGTACTAATATTAAAGAATGGAAGGAGTTCATCGCACTGGATAAGTATTGCATTAATCGGGATTAATTCATAAGCACAAATGACGTTCCGAATAATGGGGGATGGTAGACCTTTGCTAGAGGCGAGCTATAGCCGTTTAAGGTAATCGAGTTCTACTCACGGTCTAGAACCTCGAGCCAATTGTTCCAATAGAACAAGGGTTGGTTAAGCCTTAATAGCTCAATACTTCAGGATTCTATAAGGTCACATACATTGGGCGTTCATCGGATTGAGTAAAGAATGAACAGATTTATTCTATTACGAAAATATGACATAATAATAATTGGATTATTATTTAGTTAGAACAACAATTTATTTTGACCGATAACTAATTTTATTAGGGTCATAAATGAATTAAGGTATTGGTCAAAATGATTAGATCATTTTGGATAAGCGAGATATTTATTTTGATCGGTAAATAATTTTAATAGGGTCATAAAATAAAAGAGAGGACAATCAATTAAATTATGTATTTAATTGTTGTATATAATATAACAGTTAAATTATGTATTTAAATTGGATTTAAATTATATATTTAAATTGGATATAATGCAACAATTAAATTATGTATTTAAATTGGATTTAATACATATATTTAAATTGAATATAATGCAGCAGTTAAATTATGTATTTAAATTGAATTTAATACATATATTTAAATAATGCAGCAATTAAATTATATATTTAAATTGGATTTAATATATATATTTAAATTAGATTTAATTCAGTAGTTAAATCTTGTGTTTAAATTGGCATTTAATCTCGCATTAAATTGGCATTAATTCAGCATTAAATACAAAAAGCATTTGCTCCCCCTATAAATTGAGCTCCATTTCTTCATTTCATATCGCACCAATTCAAGTGAAACTTCAATATTTTAGTTTATATTTTCGGGTGGGAATTTTGGAGTGGTCTAGCAACTCAAGGCTCCTTGGTTCCTCCTCTTGGGAGGTTTCGGTTGGTGGGGTTCATGTGGATACTCCTAGAGGCTATCCTACACTTTGAGGCTTGTGCAAGGAAGTTCTGCTAAAACACGCTTCAACTGGTATGTTTTGATTTTCTATTTTAATTATTAGGTCTTTTTTTTAAGCGTTTTAGACTTAATAATTATTATGCTTAGGTTATAGCGCATGCTTAATTTATTTTATATTTAAATTATAACTTAGAGTTATAACATGTTTAATATAAAATATTCATGCTCAGATATAATTTAGAATTATGGTACGTCTAGCCTTTGCATGCTAACCTAGGTAGAGAATTATTTAGTTAAATCTTTATTTAATTTATATGCAACTAATAGGAGTTTATGGGGACATGGACAAAAGTTTGAATTTCCGCCGTGCCTGTTATGCATGTTCAAATTGACTGTCAGTTCCCAACATGAATCCCGATGTCGGCAGAATGACCCCTCAGCTACGTGCACAAACTCCAAAGTAGAAGCCCTCTATAAATAGTCTACAAGAGCACCACCAACCAAATCCTTATAGAAAGGAAGAACCGATAAAATAGCGGAGAATCCTCCCTACTAATTTATTCTATAAGAAATTCCCTTCGTTTTCTATTCTAAGTAAATACATCTTTCAACAGATTACTTTTAGGAATCAAAGCAACTAAGAGAATAAGAAAGCAAGAGAGGGATTATAAAATTCAAGACGAAAAATAATAAAGGAGGAGACCTCTATTTATAGTGGTTAGGAATTATTCAAAGGACAATAAAGTCCCTAACCTCAACCAATTAGAAATCAAATAAAAAGGGCAATTAGGTATTTAATAAACCTAATTAGAGTCGGAACCAAACTCTAATGGGGAGTTTGCTTGGGGAACAAACACCCCATACTTATCACCAACTGCTGGCCGAATGGCCAGCAATGCCTACGCAGGCCCATGGCCTACAGTAGCATAGCCCTTGTGGGCTATGCTGACCAGCGTTATGGGCTGGCCTATTGGGCTGCGCACCTGCACAGCCCACCTATTGGGTCGCGCACCAGCGCAGCCACTAGGCTGCGCTCTAGTGTGCAGTGGGCTGCGCATTACAGCCCACTATCCCTAAGGCCCCAATACGGGTCTTGAGCAGTGTTGTTCACATATAACACTACCTTGGATCGCACGCAGATCGAGTCCAAAATTATCCAGTAATTTTTTCATCGATCGACTTGCACCAGTTCAAGCAATACCCAATATTCTTTAACTGTGCTGTCTTTTGGTTCTTAATCCCTTTATTTATTTTATCTTCATTATTTATCAGGCTCATTGGTCCAACCAATGAATATTGGTCTAACCAATATGTTATAGTCTAACCTGTTGGTCCCTGTGAGGGTCTTTATAAGGTCAGAGGGGGGGGGGCGGAATAAACAGACTTTAGAAAGTCTTAGTGTAGTGTGTTTGATTATGATCTGGATGATGGATCCAGATGATGTAGTTATGACAATATAATGCAATAAATAAATAGTCAAGGAAATCAAAGACAAAGGAATCAAGCCTTACAACTTGTCTCCGGATGGTAACCCCTTCCGGATGTAGGATATACCACTAGAAGCACCAACTCCTAGCTGAGTCCTTTAGTTTTTAGTAGGATATCCACTTAGACTTCGACCCCGAATCTAAGCTGAGTCCTACAGGGAGTTCCCACTCAAAGCACTAACTTTAAGTTGTATCCCAATCTTATAACTCACCCAAGTTGGAGATCCTTACACTCTTGTTTTCACAAAGGTTTTGGTTTTGGATTTCCTTAAATTTATAACTCACATAGGAATCCTTACAACATATTTGGAATTGATTGATTCTTGGAGGGATTGTAAACTGATTGAATGCTTGTGCTTTGTTACTTTTTTTTTAAATTAAACAACTAACCTTCTCATTGGGTGAAGATTCTCTTTTATAGGCTTCTATCATAAATGTAGCTGTTGTTGGTTGTTGAGCTTGCATTAAATCATCACCCTCGATTAGGTTGTATGTGGCGCTTTCAGAGCTGTTGATCAATCCGTTAGACTTAATTTTGACCCGTTTGAATCCTAGGGATTGAGGCTGAAAAGTTGTCAGTGATCTTTTTCCTTGGATTTTTATGATGCACCAACTTTTAGCAAGTGGTCCAATCTGTGTGCTCCACGCGCCATTCCCATTGGTCTAGGTTAAAAAGGTTGTTACCTTTTTCTCTTTCTATTGTCAACTTTTTATCCTTTTCTTAAAAGGTTATTTTCTGTTATTCTTATCCTTATCTCGGGAAGGGATATTTGTTGACAGCGAACACCAAATGGAGGGAAGGGAATTATTTTAAAATCATTCCCTTTATCTTGTATGAAATCTTCAGGAAATCTTTAGATTTATCCAATCCGAATGTAGCTTCAATCAGTCTATCTTTCGGAAGATGTTATAGGAGAGTTAGCAGTTTGTTTCCTTTCCAAACTCTAATCGGATGTTGATCCACTTATGCTTAGGAAATAGTCCTTACTTGAAAACTTGTTTTTCTCCTGATGAAAACTTGGTTGTCTGGATTTAATGACTTAAGTTATGCTGTACTTAAGTCCTGTTACATTTAGTTATCCAGAAAGTTTTACTTAGGTTTTGTTTTCTTCAAACTTGATCCGGTCTATTTTATGTTCCGGATCATTATTTCCCAATAATCTCCCCCATTTGATGGAAACAAAACCTTAGTCAAACAAACATAATGAAAGGGGTATATGATCTAAGTATGATTCTTGATACTTAGTCATTTACAATTACTCCCCCATAATCCTAGCATCCTAACTCCCCCAACATGTTTCAATTCTAGCTTCTAAGTCTATTGTAGTACAATTATAGATTGTCTTTTAGAATCAATATTTTAAGAATTAGATTGATTCATTATTTACACTTCTGCTATTAACAATAGTTAACATCAATGAAGTTTCAGATTACAAAGTACAAAAATATGAAATAGTGAATCTAGCTATTTCAAAAAATTTTACAAGTATTATAGCTAGTCTAATTCTCTTCGGACAGTCCCCCTTCCTTCTCCTTTCCCTTACTTGTTCCGACCCCTGGTTGACTTTTCTCCCCCATTTTTTATTCAGCTTAGGGATCAATTACTATATAGGTTCTGTCATCCCAGGCTGCTTGCCATGCGTTGGAGTATATGGAGTAGTCAATATTATCTTTACTCCTCTCATCTATGATTTGATTTACTGTTGCCGGAGTTAGGTAATAATTGCGGATAGCTTTCTTCAGCTGAGAATAGGTCTGTTTGATAATCGAATGAATGTGGAGGACAAACTCTTGATCCTTCTTGTCAAAGTAAGGGAATAGAGCTTTGAGAAGAGTTGTCGCTCCTTTATGACCAAAGAAGTCGGAATCTCCAATCACTTGGATAAGGTTGTGGAAGACCAGAAGGAGTTAGCTCTTCGAGATTGAAGGAGCGGAAAAGGATTCGAATAGGGAGAGCTTATTTAATCCAATTTGGATGTGGGAAATTTCTTCACCAATTCCTCTCCGGATGTTATTCAGGGATTCTGTTTAGAGAGTTATCTCTTTTATGATGGAAGCTCTCCAATCAGTTATTATCTTTTCCAGTCCGGCTAAACGGCTTCCTATTTCATCACCCATATCATCCAATATCTTATTTTGGATTTTGGGAATTGTCTTCTTAATAAAGTGTACTAGCATCTCCTGAACAACTTGCTAGTCTACTCCCAGATCAGTGATGACTGGCTTGAGGTCCTTTTCAGCCATGAATTTTGACAAGTTTTTAAACTTGGTATCTATATACTCTTTTATGTCTGTTGATAGCTCGGAGGAAGAGGATGTGATCTTATCCAGGACTGAGCCATAATTGTTTAACGCTAGAGTGTTGGATTGATTTGCAGTCCGGTTGGCTGAAGAGATGCTTTCCTTGATCTTCTTCAGGATTAGATTTACTTAGGATAGTGATGCTTCTGCTATAGTTCTTGGAGAGGGAAAATCTTTGACTTTCTCCGCAATCTTCTACACTTTCCCTTTTATCTCCCTTAATTCAGCCTTCAAGTCTAGAGTCTAGAATTCATCCAACAACACTTTTTCAACAGTCTTTGACTTTCTCTTTAAGAGCAGCTTCTAGTAAGGGTTTTAGCGCAGCTGTCACTTTGGCTTATTTTGTGTTGGCTGTCGGTATTTGGATAGGACTGGCTGTAGAAGGAATTGTATCTTCAGAGGAGCTTAAAGAATTATCTCCTGATGACCCAGAAGACCCACTGTCATCTTCTTCTTCTTCAACTTTATCTTCTTCTTCCACCCTTTCCTCTGGACTGGCCTCGCCCTCAGAGTCCACTTTAGGTGTGTTCTCTTTGGATCTCAGATCATGTCCCTCCTCCAGAATTATATGATCCAGGTCAGACAGTTGTTCCTTAGACACATTTTGGGTTGTAGTGTCTAGGTTATCCTTATTGACATTATCTGCTTTTTCATCACCAACAGCAGCATTAGTATCAAATGAAACTATGGTAGGGATTACTTTATCTGTTTGTTGATCTAGATTCTGATGTGCTATTTCTTCTTTCCTTCTTCCACCTCTACCTCTGGATGATTGGAATGTCCTTAGCCATTGCTCTCAATGCCTTAATAGGACTTATAATTGCTTCTATAGGCGCATTAAAATTATCCTCAATGCCCTCTACAGATGCCTCTTTAGGACTTTTATTTTCTCCCCCAGGATTATTGGCATTTGCCCCAACATCCTCTCCTTGTGCCTTTACAGGACTTTCAAGATTAATTACAGTGGCTTCTGGATTAAGCAAGTTCTCTAGAAGAGGTTCTGTGAGGGCTAGGAAATTGAAGGAATCTGAATCTAGAATTCTTGATAGTTGAGCCAATGTATGTGAGTCTACGAGGATGGGTGTATCAGAAGATCCTCTGAGTCCCTTTATGGCTAGATTATTTTATCTGTAATTATCTGCCACTGAGGACATTATCTCTTTATATTATTGATCCTTTGGAAGGATATGCTCATTAGCTTCGGGAACATTTTTCCCTTTTGAAGTTTTGGCACCAGCCAACTCTGCTTCCGCCATCCACTACTGTCCTATCTCGTTTATTACAATTTTAGCAGCTTTCTTCCTTTTCTCCTGGGCAGCCACTGCCTCATCAAAGGTTGGCCCTTTCTTGATGAATTGCCTTTTTGATTCCGGGGCTTTATCCCCCGTTTCCTCATCATCCTCAAGATCAGCCTGCATTTCCTCCAAAATCCATTTGGCCTTTTTCCTTCCGGCCTCTATTGACTTGGCCATAATTGGATGCTGATCTTCCACCGCAATCTTAGGAGTAACAATGTTTCTCCCCTTCTTGGCAGCAATCTTAATTAACTTCCCCCTGGGCTTTAGTTTCTTAGATCTTTGCCTCATGAAGTTTATAATTATTTATCCTCATCAACTTTTTTTTCTTCCAAAACTATGGCTAATTGTTTCTGAGCCTTGGATCTTGTGGTTCTAGCCTTTTTAGGAGCAATGGCATGCTCTGCCGGAATAACGGTCTTCCTTGCTTTATTCTTTTTCTCCTCCTTCTATCATAGGTACTTTGGCTTCATCCCATTCCTCATTAAATATTAAATTCAGGAAGTTCTTCTGCAAAATTGCCTTTCCATTGATGCCCTAGAATCCGATTAAATCTACTCCACTTATTTGAAGGATCCAGGTGATAAGGGCCCTATGGGAATTTCTATGGTGCTCAAGATAGTGAATAAGGAGCATAGGCATGGTTATCCTCCTGCTTTCTGCCCAATGTTGTAACACACAGTGCTAGAAGGTAGACACTGTGGTTAGAGTTCCCTTCCGGATGAGTACAAACTTGGTGAGCACATGCTGTAGAATTCTTAGTCCCTGTGGCCAGTAGTTGGAGAATTTATCCCTAAAATATCTCTCCAGAAGCCACATCTCCGGATCATACTTCACCTTTGCCTCATCTTCATCTATCCTCATCAGAACTCTGTTGTTCTTTATATTCAGTGATTTCTCAAAGAAATCCGGAGTGATTGTAATCTCCTTTCCTTGAACCTTAGTTCATAGAGAATCAAATTTCTCACTGGCTCTCAGATTATTATACAACTCCGGGACTAAATCTGGGTATATTGGGCAGTTTATTTTGAGAAGGTCTATCAAATGCTGATCCTCAAATAGTCTGGAGTAAGGATTAATTTCAAACAGGAAATTATTGCCCAGAAAATCCATGGGGATAACAGTATTGGAAGGTTTGCATTCTATAGGGATGAAATCTTTATCTTTCAGATCGAATTTTGAGAAGATGTTTGGGTAGAAAGCATTACGGGTCCTTCTAGTGTCAGCCATTTAAAAGTTTGAATGAAAAGTTAGGGTTCTGGGTTTTTAAAATTGCAGAGTAACAGTACTTAGTTGCTCGCATAGTGAAGAAGGGTGATTTTGAGGGGTTTAAATAGGATTTTCAAAGTGAGGGTAGTTTGGTAATTCGGACCCTAATAATTTGGCTGGATTGATGATATGGCAATCAGATTTTTAAGAGAGAGGTGAATTTAGTTTAACCGGAGAATGGGAACGGTTTATTTTAAAAATAAACTATTAAATTGACCGCGCGTGTAACCCCCAATAGACGTTTGAAATTCAGAAAGTGATAGTTACCTTAAGCTCTTTTACTGCCATATGTCATTATTGTCTGCTTATATGGCAGTGTTTCTTTCGGAATAGATTTCTTTCCAATGATTCTTATCTTGTGGATTAATTTTTCTTGCCAAGGATCTGACTTGATTTCAAGCTATCTTCCGGATTCACTTTAAATTGGATTGGACATTTTAATTGACTCTCTTAGCTTCCCAAATTGATCTTTACTTAGTGGCTTAGTAAAGATATCTGCTCTTTGCTAATTGGTTAGAATGTATACCAATGCAACATCCTTCTTCATCACATGATCCCTGATGAAATGATGTCTTATGTTCACATGCTTCATCTTGCTATGGAGTACAGGATTCTTTGACACATTAATAGCACTTTTGTTATCACATATGACATCCACACATCCGGATTGAACTCCATAGTCTTCAAGTTGTTTCTTAATCCAAAGGAGTTGAGCTACACAACTTCTAGCTACTATATATTCAGCTTTTGTTGTAAATGGGGCAACTAAAGTTTACTTCTTGTTGTACCATGATACCAAGCAATCTCCACGGAAATGGCAACCTCCGAATTTACAATTTCTCTCAAGAGTATCTCTGCCATAATCTGCATCAGTGAACCCTTGGAGTGTGAAATCTCCATTACTAGGATACTATAACCCAACTTCAGTGGTTCTTAATACGTATCTAAGGATTCTTTTTACAGTTTTGAGATGAGAGTCCTTAGGATTGGATTGATACCTTGCACAGTAATAGACTGCATAATGTATGTCAGGCCTGCTAGCTGTCAAGTATAGGAGTGAGCCAATTATCCCTCTATAGAGCTTCTGATCAACATGTTCTCCTTCACAATCCTTGGATAGCATTGTATCTGATCCCATTGGAGTGGACATAGGTTTGGTTTTGTCCATTTCAAACTTCTTCAAGATCTCATTGGTGTACTTTGATTGGTTAATGAAAATCCCATCTGGACTTTGCTTGATTTGTAAACCAAGGAAGAAATTGAGTTCTCCTATTATGGACATTTCAAATTCCTTCTGCATTTGAGAGCTAAATTCCTCCTACATCCTTTCATCAGTTGCTCTAAATATGACATCATCCACATAAATTTGGACTAGAATAATATCATTTTTCTTCTTTTTGATGAAGAGTGTAGTATCTGCCTTGCCTCTGGTATAATTCTTGGATATAAGGAATGAGGTCAATCTTTCATACCAGGCTCTAGGTGCTTGTTTTAATCCATAGAGAGCCTTCTTCAGCCTGTACACATGATTCAGATGCTTTGGGTCTTTAAATCTAGGTGGCTGCTTCAAATAGACTTCTTCCTGGATGACTCCATTGAGAAATACGCTTTTTACATCCATTTGGAACAATATGAATCCCATGAATGATGCAAAAGCACATGGAATCCAAATTGCTTCCAGTCTTGCTACAGGGGCAAAGGTTTCTTCAAAGCCAATCCCTTCCTGTTGATTGTACCCTTGGGCAACCAATCTTGATTTGTTTCTTACCACTACTCCGGATTCATCCAGCTTGTTCCGGAAAACCTATTTGGTGCCAATTATTGAATTTCCCTTTGGAGGTGCCACTAGATCCTATACATCATTTTTGGTGAATTAATCTAGCTCTTCCTGCATTGCCATCATCCAACTTTTATCTCCTTCAGCATCTTGAAATTTCTTTGGCTCAATGAGAGAGACAAAAGCAGCATAGCTTATCATCCTATTGAGTTGACCTCTGGTTCTTACTAGATTCTGAACATCATCCAGAATATTATCAATGGAATTATCTCTGTGTGTCCGGATCTCCCTTTATAGGCCTTTATGTTGAACTAGGACTTGCTCCACTTCAGCTTCAACCACTCCTTCTTGGCCTTCATTAAAGTCAATCCCTTGTGGATTAAGACTAACTTATTCAAAAGATATTCCTTCATCTTCCTCTTTGTACTTCTTGATATGGAATGAATCAGGAACTTCTGCCCCTATCTTTTCTCCAAAGTTTTCAACTTTCGGAACTGGATCTTTTGGAGTGTAACTTTTCTTACCTGCAGGGTTAGTCTCATCAAAATCTACATGCATTGACTCTACCACAGTTTGGGTTCATTTATTGAAGACTCTGTAAGCCTTACTATGTGTTGAGTAGCCAGGTAAAATTTCTTCATCAGATTTAGGATCAAATTTTTCTGGTTGCTCTCTATCATTAAAGATGTAGCATTTACATCCAAATGCTTTGAAATACCCAATTTTGGTTTTTTTCCCTTCCAGATTTCATATAGGGTCTTTTCTATGGTCTTTCTAATGAGAGCTCTATTTAGAATATAACATTCTGTATTCACGGTCTCTCCCCAAAAATATTTTAGCAAACAATTTTTCACTTAGCATTGTTCTAGCCATCTCAACTATGGTCCTGTTCTTTCTCTCAACAACTCCATTCTATTGAGGAGTGTGAGGGGCAGAGAAGTTATATTCAATGCCCTTGGAATCACCAAAATCAGCAAAATGCTTATTTTTGAATTCTCCGCCATTATCACTTCGGATGCGTGCAATGCTTAAGCCCTGTTCAACTTCTATCCGGATGAATGTTTTAGAGAATTGGTTAAAGGCTTCATCCTTTCTTGCTAGCAAGAGACCCAGGTATATCGAGAATAATCATCCACAATAACCATGGTGTATTCTCTTCTTCCTAAACTCAATGATTTAATTAGACCAAAGAGATCAATATTTAAGAGCTCAAGTACTCTTTTGGAAGGAATATAGGAGATGGAAGGGAAACTTTTCGTAGGTTGTTTACCTAATTAACATGTAGGGCATAAATGATCCTTATCAAAAGCAACCTTAGGCAAACCCACTACCAATTCCTTTTTGGCCAACTTGGATAGGAGGTTCATACTAACATGTCCCAACCTCTGGTGCCATAGCCATGATTCTTCTTCTTTAGACACCAAGCATATATTATTTTTCTCATTTTTAATGTTTACATTATAGATATTATTTACTCTAGGTGCATAAAGAATGAGTTGGTTGGACTTACTATCACAGATTGAGCAGCCTCCGGAATTGAATGTGGCTTTTCTTCCTTTGTCACAAAGTTGGGCCACACTTAGCAAGTTGAATTTCAGTCCATTAACCAGTGAGAAATCTTTTATCGTTAACTTAGATCCAATGGTTCCATGACCAATGATCTTTCCCTTTTGATTGTCTCTAAAGCCTACTTTGCCTCCCTTCTTTTAGGTCAATGTGGCGAAGGCCTTCTCATCACCTGTCATGTGCCTTGAGCATCCACTATCAATATACTAAATGTGTTGATCTACTATAGATCTAACGCATACCTGCAAAACAGATCAAGTGGGTTTGGGTACCCAATCATATTTGGGTCCCCTCGGGTTAATAACCATCTCAGGCCAAGGATTAACATCATAATAACCATTTTTTAATCTACATAATTTAGTAACATGATTGTTTTTCCCACAAAACTTGCACCCTGCAATGCATCTATTCTGTTCCTGCTTCTTTTTTATCTTTTCAAGATCTTCCTTTCTATAGTTCCCTTTATATCTAGCTTCTTGTACACTGGTAGATGGTTCGGTGTGAATCCGAAAGCTATTTGGAGGTGCAACTTCTGCTCCACAATTTCTTCTCTACTTGATAGGTTGTTAGGTGTAAGCCATCTTAGCCTTTCCCTTTTGAGCAGCAGTATATCTTTAGGCTTGGGGTTACCTACTATCGTCCTTCATCTTTTGATTAAGGGCCTTTTAGGATCTATTTTGATCAGGAGGATGATGATCTCTTCTTGGAACTTTTGCCTCTGGCCTCTTCCTAGACACTTCCTTTAATAGATTGATTTCTCTATCTAGTCCCATTACATTTGCATTTAGAATCTGGACTTGATTCCTCAGGAAGTTTTCTTCCACAACATCAATATGCTTGGTTTCTCTAACTAGATTGATGTCTTGTGCCATTACTTCAGCATCTTCTACTAAATCCATTACTGCTCTCTTGAGGGACTTGATTGCTTTTGCATTCTTCTTTACACTCTTGATTATAATAGACATAGCTCTAGCAAGGTCAAAATTAGAAGCAGAATTAGAACAAGAATTTACCTTAGTGTCTGCTATTTTTTATTCTGATTCTTCATTTTGCATTGTATCTTGCTTAGAGATATTCTTTCAGGATTGTTCTACTTTTGGATCAGTCAGTGCCATGAATGCACAATTTGCATTTTCTTCTTCTTCTGTTGAAGATGAGCTGCTGCTCTCTTCACTATTGCTCCAGGTAGCTACCATTTCCTTCTTTTTGAACTTCTTGGTTCTCTTAAGCTTGGGACATTTTGCTCTAAAATGGCCTTTTTCTCCACATTCAAAACAGGCAACTTCTTTTTCTGGATCCTTCTTTTCTTCCGGATTCTTTCGAGGTCTGTCCCTTCTGGATGTACCTTCTTTTGATTTCCAGGATTTATACTTTCTTAATTTCCTTCTATCTTTCTTTTGTATGCATCTGTTGAGTTTTCTGGTCAATAGAGCAAGTTGATCTTTGGGCTTAGTGATTCAATGATTTGCTCTTCTTCTCTGAATGAAACTGATTTAGTGGATTCTGCCTTAAGTGCAATGGTTTTCTTCTTCTCCTCAGGCTTCTTTTCTTATTGGTTGTATCTCTCCAAGGACAACTCTTGGTTCAACAGATTTCCAATGAGCTCATCATAACTATAGAAATTTAAGTTATGAGCTTCCTCAATGGCAGCCTTCTTATTATTCCATTCCTTGGTGACGCTCTGGAGCACCTTCTTTACCATTTCTACTTCAGAGATTTCTTTTTCGAGCCTCTTCATCTCATTTACTAGATTGGTATATCTAGTATTCATGCTACTGAGTGATTCTTTTGGCTCCCTATTAAAGGTTTCAATCTTTTGCTGGAGTAGATCAAGCTTGGCTTCTCTTACTTTGTTAGTTCCTTTATAGGTTACCTCCAGCTTTTCCAAAATTTCCTCTGCAGTCTCAAATCCAGATATCCTGTTAAATTCAGCTGCACTAAGGGCATAATGAAGCATATTAATAGCATTTACGTTTTCACATAACTTCTTAAAATCATTCTCATCCCACATACTTGATGGCTTTCGGGTAGTTATACTCTCTACTTCAGAAGTAGGCTCATATGGGCCATCTTTAATAACTAACCATGCATGCATGCTTTGTGATTGGATGAAGTTCTTCATCCGATTCTTCCAGAATGTGTAGTGTTCACCGATGAAGAGTGGAGGACGGGTAATAGACATACCCTCCAGAAGGAGCTGTGATTTTTAGAAACTCATTTTGGTTTTGAATCAAAATATGTTAAGTTTCTAGTTTGATCCTTGCTCTGATACCACTTGTTGGTCCCTGTAAGGGTCTTTATAAGGTTAGAGGGGGGGTGAATGACCTTTTTTCGCAGAATAAATAAACTTTAGAAAGTCTTAATGTAGCATGTTTGATTATAATCCGGATGATGGATCTGGATGATACAGTTATGACAATATAATGCAATAAATAAATAGTTAAGGAAATCAAACACAAAGGATTTTATCCTGGTTCAGCCCTATCTACCCCAGTCCCCGGAGTTTCCTTCCTCCGAGCTTTTCCACTAGTGGATTCCTTTCTAACTGGCAGGAATCAAGCCTTACAACTTATCTCCGGATGGTAACCCCTTCCAGATGTAGGATATACCACTAGAAGCACCAACTCCTAGCTGAGTCCTTTAGTCTTTAGTAGGATATCCACTTAGACTTCTACCCTAAATCTAAGTTGAGTCCTACAGGGAGTTCCCACTCAAAGCACCAACTTTAAGTTGTATCCCAATCTCACAACTTACCCAAGTTGGAGATCCTTACACTCTAGTTTTCACAAAGGTTTTGGTTTTGGATTTCTTTAAGTTTATAACTCACTTAAGAATTCTTACAACAGATTTAGAATTGATTGATTCTTGGAGGGATTATAAACTGATTGAATGCTTGTGTGTTTGTTATGTGTTTTTTTAATCAAACAGCCAACCTTCTCATTTGGTGAAACTTCCCTTTTATAGGCTTCTATCATAAATGTAGCCGTTGTGGGTCGTTGAGCTTGCATTAAATCTTCACCCTTGATCAGGTTGTATGTGGCACTTCCGAAGCTGCAGATCAATCCATTAGACTCAATTTTGACTCGTTTGAATCATAGGAGGCTGAAAAGTTATCAGTGATCATTTTCCTTGGATTTTTATGATGCACCAACTTTTAGCAAGTGGTCCAATCTGTGTGCTCCACGCGCCATTCCCATTGGTCGAGGTTAAAAAGGTTGTTACCTTTTTCTCTTTCTACTGCCAGCTTTTTGTCCTTTTCTCAAAAGGTTATTTTCTGTTATTCTTGTCCTTATCTCGGGAAGGGATATTTGTTGACAGCGAAGACCAAATGGAGGGAAGGGAATTATTTTAAAATCATTCCCTTTGTCTTGTATGAAATCTTTTGGATATCTTCAGATTTATCCAATCCGGGCGTAGCTTTAATCAGTCTGTCTTTCGGATGATGTTATAGGGGAGTTAGCAGTTTATTTCCTTTCCAAACTCTAACCGGATGCTGATCCACTTATGCTTCGATAATAGTCCTTACTTGAAAACTTTTTTTGGTCTTAATGAAAACTTAGTTGTCCGAATATAATGACTTAAGTCATGCTATACTTAGGTCCTGTTACATTTAGTTATCTGGAAAGTTTTACTTAGGTTTTATTTACTTCAAACTTGATCTGGTCTATTTTATGTTTCGGATTATTGTTTCCCAACATAACCATATTTTCTTGCTCTTCTAGATTAGACCTAGTCTAATGATTCTTTACTTAGGTCGGTCGTAACTCAAAGTGTGTGACCTTATAGGATCCCGTAATATCGAGCCGCCAAAAGTTTAACTTGGCTCAATCCCTTTTAGGAATTGACCAGATCAAAGCTCCAGACTATTATGGACTCCAATTACTTTGATCAGTCATAGTGGCCTTTAGCGAAGGCATATGACCCCTCAACATTTGGAACATCGCGTATATGTGACTTAATCCCGATTCTGCAATAGTGTCAATATAATTCACTCTTTCCATCAATTGTTAAGTACCATCTGGTTTCTAGGACTCGGTTTAAGTGTTAGTCCACTAGTAGCTTTAATAGCTACCCTAGTAGTTTAGTCTTGCTACTAAAGTATACTACTCAACCATTTAATGTGTTGATTAGGATCCTAACAAAAGAATGTTAGCAGTCATTGATATAACAAAAGAATGCCTTTATTAATATAACTTTGTTCGTACAAATAAAACTAACGAAGATATATCACCCTAATTGCCTCTAGGGCATACATCATGTCTAACAAAGAAGAGACTATCAAGAAGATCCTTAGAAGCTTGACTCAAGAACGGGAAGCAAAGAAGAGTGCTATTGAAGAAGCTCATGATTTGAAGGCTTATAAGTTTGATGAGCTGATTGGAACCTTATTGACTCAGATGAGGTGTGATGATTTAGAAGAAGTCAATTCTTCTACCTCACTTTACATCCTATACCTAATGGAAAAAGTTGAGTACCAAAATGGATATAACAACAAACTCACTAAGAAATTGGATGAGCTAGTTGCTGAATTAACAGCTTTGAAAAAGGTGCAGGTCCCTCCTCAACCTAGCAGGAATACTCAGAGTAACCGCACTCACCACTCTGAGAAGGTTTCTCAAAAGAGTAAAGTAAGCAGGCCTAATCCTAAGGCACTTGTAATTTTCATGGAAAGTCAGGACATGCAACAGACATGTGTAGACACTAAAATGGTTACTATGATGAGTATAACTGGTCAAGGATGACCACCACTGAGGAAGGACCCAACCAGAAAAAGGCATGGGTACCTAAGAAAACTTAACTATTTTTCAAGTGAGCCTGAGATCCATTGATGATAGAAGAATGTAGTATTTCGATAGTGGATGCTTGAGGCATATGACAGGTGATGAAAAGCAGTTCATCACATTAGAGCGAAGAAGAAATGGAAGTGTAAGTTTTGGAGATAAAAAAAGGGAAAGATTATTGGTAATGGCACTGTAGGAGTGAAGCCTTCAATTGATAATGTGTCTCTAGTGAAAGGCCAAAAGTTCAACTTGCTAAGCATTGCTCAATTGTGTGACAAAGGCAGGAAAGTGATATTTGACTCGACGGTCTGCTCAGCCATTGATGGTAACTCTGACCAAACTATTATTGTGCTCATAGAATTAATAATGTTTATTTGTTTGATTTATCCCCTGACTCTAATGATATATGCTTAGTTTCAAAGGAGGAAAACTCATGGCTATGGCATAGAAGGTTAGGACATATCAATATGACCAATCTGTCCAAATTAGCCAGAAATGAACTTGTTCAGGGATTACCCAATCTAGCCTTTGTAAAAGATAGACTCTACTTAGCATGCCAACTTGGGAAACAATTTAAGAAGACCTTTAAATCATTAGCTGATATATATTCTTCTCGTCCCCTTGATCTTCTACACATGGATTTATTTGGGCCTGTTGTGCCAAAAAGTTTAGGTGGGATGAAATACACCCTTGTGGTTATAGATGATCTGACCAGGTTCACTTTGATTATCTTGCTAGCAAGCAAAGATGAAACATTTGAATCATTCTTTAGGTTGGCTACCCGGATCATGAATGAAAAAGACCTTAAAATTAATAGAATCCACAGTGACCATGGAAAAGAGTTTGAAAATAGGCAATTTAAGGAATTTTGTTCTAAACATGGTATTAACCACAATTTTGTTGCCCTTCATACACCTCAGCAGAATGTTGTTGTTGAGAGAAAGAATCGCACTATTACGGATATGGGTTATTCTATATTGAGTGATAATAATCTACGAAAGTATTTCTGGGAAGAAGCTATTAACACAGCTTGTTACATTCTAAACATGGTTTTAATTTGCCCAGTTTTGAACAAAAATCCTTATGAACTTTGGAAGGGGTGCAAGCCTAAGGTTGGTCATCTCAAGGCCTTTGGTTGTAAATGCTTCATATCAAATAATAAAGACCAATTGGCTAAATTTGACCCTAAGGTCGATGAAGGAATCTTTCTGGGTTACTCAACATACAGTAGGGCATACAGAGTGTATATCAAGAGAACTGGTATCTTAAAGGAGTCCATGCATGTAGATCTCAATGAAACTAACAATGTAGGTAAAGAAGCCAGTGATGATGAAAGAGAAAAGGAACAAGTCAGCGGATTAGTTAGTCAGCCTATTATTATTCCTGATCCAACACCAAAAATAGAAGATGATGAAGTTAACTTGGACCAATCAATCAACTTTGGATATGGTGTAGATGCTCAACCAATTACAGTAGCTCAGCGACCTGATCCTGATCTACCAAAAGAAGTTAGAGCAAGGAGAGATCACCCAGTTGAGAAGATTCTTGATAGTGTGCAAAATCCAGTGCTGACCAGAGGTCAGCTGAATAGAATGATAAGTCATTCAGTATTTGTCTCATTGATTGAACCAAAGAAGTTTGAAGATGCTGAGTTTGATGATAACTGGATGATTGTAATGCAAGAGGAGCCAGACCAATTCAGAAAGAATGAAGTTTGGGATTTGGTGGAGAAACCCAAAGGCAAGTCAATAATTGGCACCAAATGGATTTTTAAAAACAAGCTAGATAAAGCTAGAAATGTTGTCAGAAACAAAGCCAGACTAGTAGCTTAAGGCTACAATCAACAAGAAGGCATTGGCTATGGAGAAACATTTGCACCAGTAGCAAGACTTGAAGCCTTAAGAATTCTATGTGCTTTTGCACCCCATATGAACTTCAAGCTATTTTAAATGGATATTAAGTGTGCATTTCTCAATGGTTATATTCAAGAAGAAGTCTATGTTAGATAGCCCCCAGGCTTTGAAGATCCAATGTATCTAGATCATGTCTTCAAGCTAAAGGAGGCTCCATATGGACTGAAACAGGCTCCAAGAGCTCAGTATGAGAGACTGACTAACTTTTTACTTAGTAAAGGTTATGTTAGAGGAAAAGTATATACAAATCTATTTATCAAGAAGAAGCATCAAGATGTGTTGCTAGTCTAAATCTATGTAGATGACATCATATTTGGAGCAACTGATGAAAAGCTATACAAAGAGTTCAGCCAGCAGATGAAGAAAGGGTTTGAAATGTCAATGATAGGAGAGCTTAATTTGTTTCTTGATTTGCAAATCAATCAAGGCAAAGATGGTATCTTCATCAGCCAAGTTAAGTATACCAAGGAAGTACTCAAGAAGTTTAATATGGATAAAGCCAAGCCAATGTCAACACCCATGACCACTGATACTATTTTGAGTAAAGATGAGGAAGGTAAATCTGTAGAGAGTAAGCTCTACAGAGGTATCATTGGTTCTCTACTTTACTTAACTACTAGTAGGCATGGCATTCATTATGTTGTATGTTATTGTGCAAGATATCAAGTTGACCCTAAAGAATCTCACTTAGCTACTGTTAAGAGAATTTTCATGTATTTACTAGGCTCTGTTGATGCAAGTTTATGGTATCCAAGTAATGCAGATTTCACTCTGAGAGGATACACAGATGCTGACTATGGAAGAGATAAACTTGAAAGGAAAAGCAACACAGGAGGTTGTCATTTCCCTGGTGATTGTTTAGTAATCAGGTACAACAACAAGCAGACTTCTGTGGCTCTGAGTACAGCTGAGGCTGAGTACATAGCTACAGAAAGTTATATAGCACAACTGTTATGGATCAAGCAACAATTGGAGGATTATGGTATAAAGTCTAAGTGTCTTAAAGTCATGTATGACAACAAGAGTGCAATTGACCTATCCAAGAATCCAATTCAATATAGCAAGATGAAGCATGTCAATATTAGAAATCACTTCATAAGGGATCATATGCTAAAAGGCGAAGTCAAGCTTACATACATTCCCACTAAAGAATAGCGAGCTGATATATTCACAAAGCCCATTGGAAAGGATCAATTCAATACTCTGAGAGAGCTGATCGGAATATCCCATCCAATTTGAAGAAATACACTTCACTCTGACCAATTCTAAAACTGACCAAATTAGGGCGCACTTTGAGCTTCTGTGAATTAGGTTAAGCATTTCTTTTTGGTGCTTGAATTTTGGACACATTATTAATTTGACACCAATTTCTTATCAAATTCAAAATTGATAGAAACGATAGTAATTATGAAACGATCCATATTCAATTGCAGTTATCCCGTGTTTCTCGCTTTCACTAATCCTATAGTATACTCTGTGCAATCTCACTATTTAATATATGACCATGAATTATAAGTTGTACATGTAGCATTGTAGGGATTAATGAAAAGTTTGTGGCTATTTTAGGAGAATTTTCGAAGAAGAAAGGTTACTTTACCAAAATTCTCTTCTGCAATTTTCTCTCAAAAATTCCCAGAATTCTCTAAGTTTCTTCAAGCAATTTCAATGGCGAGTTCATTAGGAAGATCTGTAGAACCTAATTCTGAGAATCCTTTGTTGGTGAGAAATAAAAAGGATACATGTTAGATTATAACTCAAGATCATATTGCGAAAGTGATTGGTATCAACAAAAGTGATTGGTATCAACAAAAGTGATTGGTATCAACAAAAGAGAAAATCTATGAATTCCCAGTAGAACCAAGTATATCCTCACCAAATGGTGTTTTATGGAGGAAACTAAAGTGGAGGCACCAACAACTGTAGATATGCTCAGTTTTTCAAGTGATGAAAGATTTGGAAAGTGGACGCGACAACATCACTTAAGAGGATATTTTGAAATGACCAGTGGCTGCTATGAGGAGATAGTGTTGAGATTCTTTCATGGAATTCACCTAGTTATAGGACAGAAAGATCTCTTTGTCACTACGATGATGGGGAGAAAAGTGTATATTACCCCTAAATTGATTGCTGGACTACTAGGGATGCAAGAGAGAGGGCTTAGACTATACGTAATAAAGGATAAGGAGCATATAGACATACCCATTGACTATGAGGCCCCTGAAGATTATAAGGCAGGTGAACTGATAGCTTCCATGGTCACCGAAGAAGGAAAGCAGGCGCGTGAGCTTGTGACCAAGGTTCTTCTACCCAAGACTAGCTCTACTGGAAGTTGCTCAAAGTTTGAGAGAGTATTTATATATGCTCTAACCCATGGGATGAGCATTAATTAGCCACTGGCTATCCTACATAGGTTCTTGAAAGTGTCTAAGCACATGGTGTATGGACAATTAGGAATGGAGATATGTAGAGCTTATGACCTTGATTTAGAAGCATAGGCAGCAAAGAACAACATTCAGCTGAAGGTGATTGAGTCTCGGGTTCTCAGCAATGCCTATTTTCATGGACTAAGATGTAATGAGAGACCTGCTAACATCAAGTATATAAATCTGAAGAAGGGAGAAGTCAAAGTAAAGGATCCAAAGGCTATAATGGAAATGAAGCCTATTCAGCCTAATGAGGAGGACTTAACTTTGGATGCCTTTGTGGCTAGTGAGCTTGAAAGGATTACCAAACTTAGAGTAAAAAGAGGAGAGGATATGTCTGAGAAGAAGGCTATGAAGAAGGAGGTCAGGAGAGACTCTAAGAAGGAAAAGAAAGGGAGCTCAGTGAGCTTAGTTTCTACTGCCCCGGTTCCTTTAAAGATAAGATCATCCAAGGGTACTAAGGAAGAAAAGCCTCATTAGCTGACACCTGAGGAGATTGAGGAGGAAAAGAAGGCAGAGGAAGAGTTGAGAGAAGAAATGCCCTTAAAAAGAGAGAAGAAGAGGAAGGTTGATATAGCTCAGTTGGATGCTGTAACTACTAAAGGATAAGAAGATATATCAGTTCCGGTGCCCCAAGTATGTCAGCCCAAAAAGAAGCTGATGGTAAAGAAGGGAACTGGTATAGTCTAGGATCTTAAGCAGACTGAGAGAGTGAAAGTAGCTGAGGAAGAAAGAATTAGAAAAAGGAAAGAAGGTATTAAAGCTAAGATAAGAAGGAAGGCTGAGAAAGCAGCAGCAGCAAGAGCCAAGGCTAATATTGAGAAACTTCTCCAATCTGCAGTAGCTAGCTTAGTTGAGAAAGAAATTCCTGAAGTTATAGAGGAAATGATTGGAGCCCTGGAAGGAATAGAAAACTAGGAGGAGCAGGAGGAAGATGATGAGGTAGTGGAGATAGAAGCTGTAGAGTTCAATGTTCTTGAATCAGAACAACAGGTTAGTTTGACTACTGAGGAAGTTAAAGAAGCAAGGAAGGGGAGGAAGAGAGGTCTGTTGAAGAGGATTAAAGTAGTAATTGATGTGGATGAGTAAGATCTAGAAGATAAGAAGGAGGATGTAGTAGTTAAGCAGGGAGCTCAGCTGACTGAGCAATCTCAAACTCAGGTCAGCGAGTCCGCTGTTAAAGGTGATGATGAGAAGGAGGAGGAGAACCATGAGCCAATCTTTTTCCAAAATTCTACACCTGAAACACCATTCTCACCCACACCCCTCTCTTTATTGCCTTTGCCTGAAACCCAAAAACCATCCACATCCATCACTAACCAAACAAACAATCCAGACTCTAACCAAACAGCCATAATTCCATACCTTTCACCTATTGGATCTTCAGTACATGAACCATTACTCTTAGAAGGACCAATCATAAGAGGTCCCCCAATCATTGAAGAGATTCCACAATAACCACAACCCCAATTCAAACCGCAGGATAAACTGTTGGGAGATATAAGGAGAATGAGGAGAGAAAGATTTCCAAGACTTAGGACAGATGCTAAAATAGATGCCCAGATAGCTAAATCTTTACTATCTGAGGATATCCTGAGGAGACTTGACAAGGTTGTGGAGACAGTGCAAGGTTTTATTGAAGTAGTTGAGGAGATGAAAGCCCACTTTAAATTAGTCCCTACTAAGTTCTCTCTTATCAAAGCAATTATGACCCACATATTGCCTTTGTTAAATATTACTGGTAGGAAGGCTGATTATATGAAGATGGAATTTCCAAAACTCAAGAAGAGGATGGAGAAGATCTTTGAGAGTAACTGCAAGGTGTTGAATAATGAGAGAGATTTTAGAAATTCTATGATTAACAAATTCAATCTCCTCTTGGAATCCATGCAAGCAGTTCTGGATGGTTACAACATATTGAGCAAGGAGAATGGTGATAACTCAACTAGTCTGGATGCAATTGTGAATGCTATCAATGCACCGATAATAATTATTACTCAACACCAGGGTATACATACTGAGCTGCGAACTACAAAAGAAATGATGAAAGGAGTCAAGGACTCAGAGACAGAAGTGCTAAAAGTCTTGAAGAGGCTAGATATCTCAGACGCTCTGAATAGTGATATTGTTATGGCAGATGCTAAACAAGAACCAATGTTCCATCAGAAACTTGGTCACATCCATGATCAAATCAAGAAGGTTCACTCAGACATCATAAATGATGGTCAACCCATTGATCAAATTCATGAAGAAGTCACTACTCACATAAGGAGCACTCCCATGCTAGAGAGCATACTCAAAGAAAATAATCAAGTGAAGGCTCTGACAAGTCTCACCTAGATTTCCAAGGAAGGACTAAGTGCTCAGTACCATGTCACCTTATCTCATTCCCGCGCTTTAATAGGCTTATTTGCCTTTCTTAGAGAATAGGATGCAATATCACAAGAAATCTATGAGCTACTAGTGAAACATCTTTCAACCAATATCTATGGTCAGCTCTGGACATTTGAAGACTCTCTGAGCTCATTTGATCATCAAGCCCAAGTCATTTTAGATGCAATGGTAACAAGGGAGAAAGATCGTGAGAAGCGTGAGCAAGACGAAAGAGAAAGAGATTAGAGGGCAGCTGAATTTCCATACAATATATCCAAGGATCTAGAGAGCATTCAGAGAGAATATCATGAGACAAGGAAGAGGAAAGGCTTGGAAATCGCGCTGCCCAAAGAGAAGAAATCAAGATGGGATTAGCAGGTCTATGAAGAAAGAAGAGCCAATCTTGGAGGACCACCTTTGCCTAAATAGAATAGATTCTTTGTAATCGTTAGAGCTTATTGCAAAACTTAGTATAGATTAACTCATCATTGTCAGTACTCAAGTTATATTTTAATGAAAAGATTACTTATTCTATTCCAAGTTAAGATCTTCTTAACTTCTTATATTTTCTGCTACATATATATGTGTTGATCTTTTTACAGAAATATAAGAGATGTGTTGAGGAATGCTGAACTCAGAGAAGACAAGAGTTATGGGGGAGTTAGCATTCACTCTTAGCAAATTGAAGATACTGAATAAAGACATATCAAGCATAAGTATAAGGTAACTCTGATCTAGATATCCTATTGATTTAATTCTCACTTAGTTAATTTCCATTGATCAAAATGGGGGAGATTATTGAACCAAGTATGAGTTTGGCTGACTCAGTGGAGTAACTCAGTAGTGCTTAAGTTTTGATCATAATAATTAAGTTCAGTTTGAGTTAATAATGATATTAAAATAAATAGTCTATGGTTGTTTGAGGAGCTAGTAAATTCGATGGTAGAATTTTAAGTCTCCGCTGACCTAGTTATTTAGCTTGACTCCGAGTGTTCTGGGCTGAGTATGTACCTTAGTCGCTGACTAGGTAATATTCACTCAGCGCTTGATATTTAGATTTTATTTTAGCGGTGTGCATTACGATACATTATTTCACTGAGTTACTTTATGTCTATGAAAGCTACTGACTTTACCATTTAAGGTAAAAAGGGATCTTTGGTTTGAGTGTTGCTTTTTGCAGGACATTAATGAGACAAAGACAAAAAGAATTAATTCCTTGACAAGTCTTAGTTTAATGAAGAAAATGACAAAGTCTTCCATATTCAAGCTGCAAAAAGTCATTTGCCATTTTGGGCAATTCTACAGATCAACAACCTTGTATCGCGCACTTTGTAACATGTTAGAATCCCAGATGGATTGGGAAGAAGACACGTGGCAAGTCAGCTCGAGTTCTCTCTAATAGATTACTGGCATCAAACGACAAAGGATTCAAATTGAAACTCAAATCTCAATCTAAGGGATTGATTTTCTATCTCACAATGGTTCAATTCTATCTTTTAACGGATTGATTTGAAGAAGTAATGGGTGGATAGATGAGCTGTCAATTTTAGAAGATGCCAAAGTAAGTTCAATGACTACTTTCTCAATCCATCTATAAAAGGAATAAGAAGACAAGCGTTAGAACTTGGTGATTACACCTAAATTTCTGAGAACCTAAATCTCTTCCAATTTACAAGCTTTAAAGAAGTTCAAGCAAGAAAGCACTACTCAGCGAGAATTTGCTTGAGAATAAGAGAGAATAGAATAGATCATCAAATCATAAAATCTGATTATTATAACTGGATCAACATTTTTATAAGTTGAGTCTAGCTCTTATTTAAACTCTTATAGAGTTGCCGATAGAAGAGGGTATTCTACTTAGTGAGTGAGCGATTGCAGTTTAGAGGGTCCTTACTATAATTGAAGAATTTGTGAAAGGCTTCTCCGCCTCGAGTAAAGGAGTTGAGATTAGTGGAATAAAGTTGAGACACTCTCTCGGGACTGGATGTAAGCATAAGTTGCTGAACTAGTATAAAAATCTCAGTGTTCTTTACTTTGCAATTTTTCCCGTAAGTTCACTCAGCCAACTGACCTCGCTCAGCGGAGCTATTATTATCGTAAAAAAGTTTACACAATTCTTGAGTGAGTCATTCACCCCCCCTCTGACTCATTGAGTGTACGCATGAGGACCAACAATAGGTTTAGAGAGATTGAGGTTAACATTAGAACTTAAGCATTCAAGACTCTTATTACCTATATGACCTAATCTTCTATGCCAAATTTCAGATTTATCAGTATTAGAAACATAATTAGAAGACCAAGAAATAACACCCAAGAAGGTAATAAAGCCCACCAGACAACTGACCTTGAATAAGACACTTATTGGCTTTATAAACACCTAAGACTCCACCTTGAGCCTTAAACTGAAAACCTTTCTTATCAAGATAGCTTAAAGAAATGAGGTTTCTCTTAATATTCAGAACAAATCTTACATCATTTAGACAGACTTTGTTACCTTCTTTACCTAAGATCAGTACTTTTATAATTCCTAGAATTTCACATGAGGAATCATTCCCCATGAGGACTCTACCACTACAAACTAGTTCAAAATCTATGACCCAGTCCTTTCTAGGAGTTATATGAAAAGTACAGCCAGAGTCTAGAGTCCAGAATCCATGATTTTGAATCTCTGACTTGACTTATGGTTAAAGCTTTTATTTAGGTTGACCACTTAGTCTAATTCTACAAAACCTTTTAGTGTGACTTTTTTATTACAGAAATGATAAATATACTCTTTTGTTGGTTTAACATTGTCACTGTTGGTTTGATTAGAATTAGAACTAGTGATATTATTAGTCTGATTATTTTACCTTTTGACTTCTTATTACTATGATTCTTTTCCCTTTCACAGTTAGACCGATACCATTTTGACCCTTAGACTTAGATACAGATTTTAATTCCATTTCCTTCATTTTGAGTGAAGAAATTATATCATCTACCTCTAAGTCCTCTCTACCATATTTCAAAGCTTCCTTTAAAGACTTATATTTATCAGATATAGTGTTTAACAGGATTATGGCTTAGTCTTCATCAATTACAGTGACATCATCACTCTCAAGGTCTATGACTAACTTCTGAAACTCATCAAAGTTATCATCAGTGTTCTTGTGAGGATTCATCTTATAACTGAAAAATTGTTCCATAAGATAAGCTACTATTGCAGTGTTAGATGTCATATACAATGCTTCTAACTTTAACCACAGTTTAGGAGCAGTATCTTAACCTTTAACTCTCCTAAGGACATTATCCAAAAGGTTATGAATTATAGTTGAATAAGCAAGTTCCATTAAATCATCTTTTTCAGAGTCAGTTAAATTGTCAGGCAATTTATCCTTACCCAACAAGGTCTTAACACATTTTTGCTATACCAGGACAACTCTCATCTTTTCTTTCCAGATAGAAAAGCCTGCTTTACCATCATATTTATCTAGGCTAACCTTAGCAATAGACATGATGAAGTAAGATAGAAAAAGGCACACCACAGCCAAGAAAGACAGCAAAGAGATGGATCTAAAGAAAAGGAAACTAAAGAAATGCTAGGACCAAAATTCTAATGCTTAAACCTAGAGAAGATAAAAAACCAGAGAGATAAAGACAAGTCAATCCCTATTAAACCTAGCACAGAAAATAAGTTTCACAAAATGACATATTCGATCCAATCTTTTATTAGAAACAGGATATATATTGAATATAATCCAAAAACAGAAACCAACATTACCAACCCACCAAAAACCAAGCTAGATTTCAGAAAACTTCAATCAAGATGGTGTAAAGAAGAAATACTTACAGTGAGTGCTAAAGCCCTTTCAAGGAGACCTTTAAAGCAAAAAGTAAAAATATTGTGCTAGAATAAAAAGAAAGAATTCAGAGATTACCTTTGAAGCTCTTTTGCTTAAAAAATGAGGCTTACTTGAAGAAATATCAGAGTCAGCTCGACGAATCCCCAAGTCTCCCAAATACAGCAAAGGAGCAAAAAAGAAAGATAATCACCAAGTCAGTATCTAGACAATATTATCTCAAAAGAATTAAATCACACAATCAAATACAAACTACTATTAAGAAAGAGGTGATTTTAAAAACATTACTGAAAAAGATTTTGAAGAAACACAGAAAATTTTGTGTTTTAAAACAATTTGAAATTTCAAGATTTTTCATAGAAATATGAAATTAATGAGAAATCAAATTTAAAAGAAAGAGAACACAAATTCTAAAACTGCATGCAACATTTAACAAATTGAAATTTAACATGCAAATCATGAATAGCAATTCTGAACACAGAAACATCATATGCAACCCAAGATCTGAAATCTATTAGCTCTGATACCACATGTTACGATTATTTCCTTAAGAACTTAGAACAGATTCAATAAAGAAGCAAGAAAAGTAAATTGCAGAAACTAAAGAACACATCAAAATTTTAATGTGCTTTCATCAATCCTCAGTAAAGAGGAATCCCCGGTGAAGGGGTGATGCCATTGCACGGGTGAAGGCGAGTTACTTTATTGACATAGGGCACTGAAGACCACGGTAAAAATACAGAGTATCAAGCTACAAACAGAGAACTAAAACCAAGCCTAAAAAACAACCAAGAACTCAAAACGCCAAAAAAATCAAAGTAAAGATTACAACCCATGAATCAAATAAAATGTAGAGAACTCCTTTTATAGCCACCAAAGGAATCCTCTAGATAACGATTTACAGGCGTCAAATAACAACTTCAATGGCTACATCAATAACCTTATCTCTTGCGAGGCGCATCTTAGGGTTTTCAGAGGAAAGGGAAAAACTTAAAAGGCGATACAGAGAAGCTAATAAGAGTGATATAAAATTAGGTTAAGGTTTAGGCTTTTATACTCTCAACCACATAAAAGGCAGTGTTTTGGCAATAAAGGAATGGGCTTCTAAAATGGGCTCAACTGTTGAAACAAGGGACAACTTCCCATAAAGCCTAACAATCTCCACCTTTGGCCCTTGGTACCAGCTGATCTCAATAATGTCATCTCAACCTTTGTACACCATTATAAATAGGGTAATCACCATTTTAAGAGTTGGGGGCATGATTTGACACACAATCAAACTGCACCACACCTAATCTTTTGAGAGCCACCAGAAACTTGTCAACATGAATTATTTTAGTCATTAAATCAGCATGATTTATGCTAGTGTGAATCTTAACATCAGAAATAACATTGGAAGCAATAACATCCCTCACAAAATGCAACTTTTGTCCTTTTACTGAAACGTGCAAGCTGTCATTTTTATCTTGTTCATGGGGAAAGGATCTTTGACTTCATAAACCAATAGGTGGAGGGAAAAGCTATCCTTGAAGCTTTTCTCATTGTCTTCAAGCATGAGTCTTTCGGATGTCTTCAGACTCAATGTCTCCAGATCTCTATGCTTCCAAAGCTAGGACAATCAGTTCTTCCTGATGCTGTTCTTGAGGGATTAAAGCTTGTTTCCTTTCCAAGCTTTATTCTGATGATTCCGTGTGCTTAGGTACTTGATGTCTTCAATGGATAATCTTGTAGCTGGATCTTTGTCCGAATGTTTCCATTTGGATTTGGGATTCACATAGTTTTAAGTTTTTGTTTCTTTCAAACCTGATCCGGATAGATTAGTTTAATTTTGTGATCCGGATCATTATTTCCTAACACCAAGCCTCAAAAATAGCCAAGAACTTAAAATGCCAGAAAAATCAGAAAACCACAAAGTAAAGATTACAACCCGTGAATCAAATAGAATGTAAAGAGCTCCTTTTATAGCTAGTAAAGGAATCCTCTAGATAACGATTTACATGCGACAAATAACTGCTTCAACGGCAACATCAACAACCTTATCTTACAAGGCGCATCTTAGGATTTTTAGAGGAAAAGAAAAACTTAAGAGGCGACACGGAGGAGATAATAAGAGTGATATAGAAATTAGGTTAAGGTTTAGGCTTTTATACTCTCAACCACATAAAACGCAATGTTTTGGCAGTAAAGGAATGAGCTTCTGAAATTGGCTCTACTGCTGAAACAAGGAACAACTTCCCATAAAGCCCAACAACTGCTTGAAAGTATACATAAATTGCGGTCACATGCCAGTAATTCTAGAAGGGTGTGACTAAATCTAGCCCACCTTGCATTTTTTATATACGTCAACTAATGATTCTCTAGGAATTCCATATATAGGGTGTGGTTGGAAATAATTCTACAAGAAAATTGAAAAGAATTGAATTGAATTCACTTGATGAAATCGAATTGAATTTGTTTCTTCAAATAAATTCTTTGTTTGGAACCTTCATTCATTGTAGAGAATCCAAGTATTTGGTAATAAATTTATTAAACATTTTTTCAAAATTTTTTACACAAGTGATTTCACTCATTGAATAAAAAAATATGTGAAGGATGATATGATAAAAATAATATCCAAAAGCTTAGCTCAAATGAATTCCATCAAAATCATACAACTTTTGGCAAGATTCTATTCCTTACATTCACAAGAATTCAAATCTTGCATAATTTGAATTCTATCAATATTTTTTAGTTCCAAACAAGGGAATTGGACAAAATGAATTCAATTGAATTGAATTCCCTTAAAAGTGAGCTTTCCAAACACACCCATAGAGAATATCGAGTTCAAGCATTTTCTCCATGGTATGTCCCTAAAATGGCGTTCTCCAAATATGGAGAATCCCCAATTTGGGAAATGAGTATTCCTATATTAATGCTAGTTTTACTTTTTATTTTTTTAATTATTTAGTTAATCGATTAAAATAGAAATGATGTAAAGAAATTAATATAATAGTAAAATATTAATATTTTTAGGGAATTTAATATGGAGAATGAAAAATGAGAAAGATAATTAAAGCAAAAACAATTTAGATCCTCCAAAAATAAAGTTTGAGCAATGAAAAATTGAAAAAATGGTTGGAAATGCAGCTCAACCTATCCTTATTTCAAAAAATAAGGGTTAGGTCTTGGATTAGTATTTCTCATTCCAATTATTGTTCAGTTAACTAAAATTCTTCTGAAAACTTGATTAACAGATAATATTTACTTTTTCACATTCAGCAGACCATTTTTTCTTTTGTAATTCTATTCAGCAGGTTATAGGGAGTTTTGGGTTCGAAACCAGCTTCCATATAAAGCTCCTGATTAAAAAAATAATCTAAAAAAGAACTAGTGTATGAAAACAATTAAATATAAAATAAGGCGGACCAGGCCAACACATAATTCAAATTCCTCATAAATTTGCAAGCCTCATTATATTCAGACCGGGCCGAACAAATTAACCATTTACTGCCAGCACAAGCCCACAAATTGGCTGCCAAAATTAATGAAACGGCGCTTTCACATTTCCCTCCATTTTCAAAATCCCTCCAAATCCATCCTCTTTATCTTTTCCCTCCCAATTCTCCAACTAAAATTTTTCCTTTTTTTAATTTATCCGCTCATCTCAATTTGGAGCCAAAACAAGTTTCCATTTTACTACTTCTTGTTCTTTGCCGACTCAAAATCACCTAGCGTATCTCTCTTTCATTGAATTCTTTATCGGAGCTGTTACTAAAACCTAATTTACTTGGATCTTCTTCATTTTCTCCTATAATGATTATTTCAAGTGATGCTGTTGATGGGCATTTGCCTTCTCCACCATCTAATCCTTCTTCATCTTTACCATCTATGGCTATTCCGAGTTCTGATGAAATCCTAGATGGGCATTTGCTTTCTGATTCTGCAAATCTTCAAGTTCAAGGCGATCTTGGTTTCAAATCGGAGCTGTCAAATTCACATACTACTTCTTCTGCTAAAGTTGTTTCAACAGATCCTGATGGGAATTGTTCTGATCCCATTGCAAACTTAGAAGATCAACTAATGGAAGAAGTCTTGCCGTTACATGGCCAATCTTTGGATGGTACGCCTATCGACACTAGAGATTACGATTCCGTTGTTTCGTCTGATGGATGGGAGTCTCTACAGGATGAACTCTTGGCCAATTTGTCCGTTGATCCGGCAGAAACACCGATCGTTAGCGAGGGTGATAAAGATGAACGCAAATCAGCCATGGAAATTGAACCCAAGAGAAAGCCTTTGCGTTCTTTCAGAAATTGGCCTGGCTGGTTTGATAATTCATCCTGTGGTCTGGAATCTGAGTTTGGGGTCTCTGATTCGTGGGATTCCTCTAGAGAACGCTGGGGGTATGGTCAAGATTATAGGCCTTCGAGTTTCTCACTTCCTGCAGAAACTGGAGTTGTAAGTATAAGTGATTTTGCTTTAATTCCCATTTGATCTGAATGTTCCTGTTGTGCATTTGATTTATGTATTTCTATTTTTATGGTTGTCACTGAGCAGGGCGCTGGTCTTGATAATCTTGGGAATACATGCTTTCTAAATGCAATCCTGCAGTGCTTTACCCATACAGTTCCTCTTGTTAAGGCTCTACGTTCTTTGGATCATTTGTTGCCTTGTCAGCGTATGCCCTGTTTACTTTGTTATTATTTTGAACCTGAATATTTTCTACGAGTTAAATTCAATTTACTGATTGACTTGAAATAATTCAGGTGGTTTGGAAGGATTCTGTGTTGTATGTGCTCTTCGCAATCATGTTGAACACTCCTTAGCATCTTCTGGAACGATAATATCACCTTCACAAATTGTTGATAATTTGAATAGTATCCTTTCTTTGATGTTTTATGAGTTGTGCTGCTTAATATAAGGATAAATGGATTATGAAAACACTGCCTATTAATGATTTTGTGTTGTTTCCAAGTTTTTTTGTAACTGTGATCTTTAGCTATGAAATATCAGAAATTTCATCCTGTTTTCATAGATACCAGCAGGAAGATGCCCATGAATTCCTTCAATGTCTGTTGGATAAACTTGAAAGATGTTGTCTCAATTCAACCCTGGAAGAAGAGGAATTATCATCCCTAGATGACAACATAGTTCAGCGGGTTTTTGGAGGCCGCCTTGTGAGCAAGGTATGCAATTATCCTTTCATATGTATGCTTCAGATATTACAGCTTGTATATTGTCTATTGGTGCGAATTTTTGCTAATGTCTCTTTTTGGTTTTGTTACTGTCAGCTGCGGTGTTGCAACTGCGATCATTGCTCTGATAAATATGAACCCCTAATTGACTTGAGTTTGGAGATTGAAGATGCGGAAACTCTTCATCATGCTTTAGAATCTTTCACTAAAGTGGAAAAAATTGAAGATTGTGAAGCTAAGTTAAAATGTGACAATTGTAAGGAGGAAGTTTCTATGGAGAAGCAGCTTTTACTAGACCGGACTCCTTCAGTGGCTGCTTTGCATTTAAAGAGATTCAAGACTGATGGATCTTCCATTGAGAAAATTGGAAAGCATGTAGATTTTCCATTAGAGTTAGATCTTGAGCCCTACAGCAATGGAAAAAAAGACAGTTGTGATGCTCAGGTTATTATCAAAAATTGAGAAAACAACTGTTTAGTTAGAAATTTTTGTCCTTTAAATAGATAAATGTTAATCAACGTAAATGGTGCAGGCTTGTGGTTTAAGTGGTTTTCGATTGTTTTGTATTAACTGATGCCTTGCTTCATTTTTTGTGATAACTTACAGGAACATTTGAAGTATCAACTATATGCTGTGGTTGTGCATAATGGAATTTCACCCAATTCCGGGCATTACTTTTGTTATGTACGATCCTCTCCAAACATATGGCATAAGCTGGATGACTCAATGGTAATAATTTCCAGATTTTACTGCTCTTCAATAGTTATTGTTTGTTTAGGACGATTCACTACCACTTGAGGGCTAGTGACAATGGTATGGAAGGAAGTATTATTTAAAAATGTGACTTTAGTCTTTACTTTTCATAAATTACTTGTAGACCTTCTGGCATATGAATTTGTGTTGTCCAATCTAACAACTCAGAGAGATTATTTCTTGGCCTTTAGTGTTAATGGCTGTAGCGTTTCATTTTATATTTTTCCAGAATTTGATTATTGTAACACATTAAAAGATTTGCGTAAGATGTTGTAAATTAAAAGTATAGCCTGAATGTATTGGCATATTGCCCTTTCCCCAAGTTTGGTACAGACATGGGTGCTGGAAGGTTCCAAATAGGACAGTGCTTATTCTCAAAATGATATTTTTTTGGCTCCTTTACTTGGCCAATTTAGAATTCCCCTCCCCCTGAGTGGTAATTAGATGAGATTTGGCAATCATACTTAGATTTTGTTTAAAAATGGACTGTTTCAGTGGACATTGTTGTCATGCTTGAATGCCACTGCCTTGAAGTTGAGATTCTGGAGAGGAAGGTTCAAAACTACAGTTATAGGTTAAACAAAGTTCAAGCTTTATGGTATGTGGCATTCAAATGTGATGGAGACCTCATGGTCATCCATTAGAGCACATTTTAACAAAAATAAAAGTTCATGTTCATAAATCTCACCACATTAAAATTTTAGGGACAGTAAAAATTGCCCAGATACAGTGGCAAAAAAGTTATTGCTTTGCTTCATTCCGTACAGGTGTTAAAAGAGCTATATGATGGGTTTTATGTGTTCTAAGGTCATGTTACTTGTGTAGGTTGTTAGTGTTGAAGAAGAGAGGGTTCTATCTGAAGCTGCATACATCTTGTTTTATGTGAGAGAGGATGCCCCCTGGTTTTCCAGTTTGATGGAAACACAAAAGGGTACAAATACATCACCCAAGTCTGTTCTAGACAGGGTGGAATCTGCATATCCTCATGTGGAAAATAGTGATGTTTGCAAAACAGTTGTAAATGAAGGCGATATTGATAGGACCCCTTTGCGCTGTGTACCAATGGTTGAAGATGATAAAATGAATCAAAATGGTGATGAAATTACTGCTCAGATTAGAAACACAGTAGCTGAATCATGCTGTGATAAGTCTAGGGATGATGATAAATTAGGTGTTATGCCTTCTGAAGAAGTTAGTACTGAAAAGGTTGATCCCTTAATGCCACACAGTTCTCCGATTCCTGAAATCTATGTCAAACCACAGCCAGGTAAAGCTATTTATTTCTGTCGAAATCCCAATTCAATGCAGTATTTTATTCATTTTGAGTTAGAAATGAAAAGCAATGTGCTTTTTTTTTTCAGAATCAAGGCATAAAACCTGGCAAAGTCATCTCAAAGTGGAGATTTCTATAAATGAGAAGAAACTTAAGAGGAACAGAGAAGACAATGAGAGAAAGGAAGCTGCTAGATACATACATAAGAATTTATCTTCTTCGAGAGGCATGAAGCTATTGGCGGCTATGGCTCCCCGACATGATAAGAAAAGACGATTAAGGATGTCGCCTTGTAAACAGGGCAGCCCTCCTGGTTCTCGGTCTAAACTCATGCGCCGTCAGCAGGTTTTGCACTGAGTAATTTGTAGCCTTGAACAATTTTTGTTGATAACAAAATGAACAGGTTAAGAAATGGAGGCCATATTTGTCCTTTAGAACTCCACGGATATAATTTGTTTAGTGTTGTTGAGATTATAATGTAAGTAATGATTGATAATTTGATATCAGATTTGGGAGAAACCGGTTGTTTTTGAATTTAGTACAGCAATGATTTACATCTTAAAGAATGTGGATGTGGCAAAAAATGAATCTTTGGATTTTGCATTTACTAATTGTAAAATATTTGCAATGGTTAGGTTTATGCCAACTTAGGTTTCATCGTAATATGGGTGTCCTCTTTTGTAAGTTTGTTTATGTTTTTTCCCTTAAATACAGGCATTAGATGTAACCAATAAGAGAAATGAGCAAGAAATCACAAATTGCTTAGTTGACTCAAAACAAGACAATGCATTTGTTGTCTTTTGGCAAACAAAAACATAATGAGAAAAGGAAGCTTACGGCAACCTTTTTCCGCATATCACTATAAAATAGTACAGTTTTTGTTGGTTTTCATTTTGTAATATTATTGGCTTAGTTCATGTCAAATTGTCAAACACTAAGATAAAACTTAGGTTGTAACCCAAAACCAAGGTCCTTATTATTGTTTTTTAAGCCCCTAAATATCTAAACACAGGGCATTTGACTTGTGTATAAAAGGAGAATTACAGGTAGACGGTATTCCCTTCCCCTTCTGCAAATAGGCATTTAGAAACTGAAAATGGTAATATTTAGAAGAAGAGAAAGGAGTGAGAATGGGGGTTCAAGATCATTCATAAGCAGTCAAAAATCATTAAAAGAGGCACTTCGATTCCAACAATCTCCAAATATAACACCCCATGTAGTCATAGTAATGGATGCATTAAAAGATTACTCACTTCTCCCACTTTTATGGGCTCTTGAGAATATCATGGCTTCTGGCTGTGTTGTTACTCTGCTAGGAATCATGCCCTGGCTTAACATTCCCTGTAAGTTAATTCCTTTTTATTTCTTAATTTCACTATTTGGTTTAATTAAACAATGACAATAATTTTTGTATGTGTATAGTGTCCTCAAAAACCCCAGAAATTTGGGGTGTGGAGTTTGAAGAATTAGCAATAGCCCAAGGAAGCAGTGGAATAAACATGGATCCCAAACATTTCAAGCTTCAAGCTATAGTAGACCTTTGTAGCAGATTCGGGGTAAGATTAAGGGCTCGTTTGGTTCATAGAATAGCTATATCATGGAGTAGAAGAAGAATGAATGAATGAAAAAAGGTTAAAAATTGTATAATATTTGTCTGAAATCTGTCATCAGATGAAATAGCCGTTCCTAGCTATTATACATCTCGTGGAATAGTTATTCCTATCTGAAATGAAGGAACAGCTATTCCTTAAGATGTATAATAGGTAGGAAATGAATAGCTATTCCATCTAATAATGGATTTAGGCAAATACTCTACCATTTTTAAACGGTCTTTCATTCATTTTTCTTCTATTCCATGGAAGAGTCATTCCGCTAACCAAACGCCACCTAAAGGCTGTAATTGATCAAATTTGGAGTTTCTTGAAGGCTAAAACTTTAAAAGAATACAGGTAGAGTTAAACAAGGAAGTAGTAATGGGATTTCCACAGAAGTTAGTAGTGGTTGAAAAGATTACAAGCCTTCATGCAACATGGGTTGTGTTTGATAGGTAGGTAAAACGTAATATTTATATATTTTGGGTTTTGATAATTAGTTAGGACAGGAAGTGATTTGTTGGGATAATTCAGGCACCAGAGAAGGAACAGAGAGTACTTTGCAAAGAGAATACCATGTAATATGGTAATGATGAACGGAAAAGGGGAAGCAGATATGATAAGAGGAAAACCCTTGATTGTTAATGGAGATTTCAGCCCTGCCCTATTGGAATCGCCTGCCTCTTTCATTCCAACTCCTCAGCTCATTATTCCTGATCAATGGAAGGACGATGAAATAGATCCTTCAAAGACAGCATAGAATATGTATTCCTTAAGAAACACTTGTTTTATAGTTCTCTATTCTATTTCATTATGTGATGGACCCGCCAATGTTAATATATGATTATGATAATAATAAAGCTAAATAAAATTATCATTGTTATTATATCTGAAGTTTCAATATCATTGGGGCTACGTCACATGGGCTCGTTTACGGGTACAAATTCGAGTGTCGAGTAAGGTAAATATAAAATTTTAGACGCTCGAACACTGTAAAATCAGACTCCGGTACGGAGTTTTAGAGTTAATTGAATGTGGTTAATTAGGAACAGTGATTAGAAATTAAGACAAGGAAATATAATTATTACCATGAAATCAGAAAAATTCATTAAATATTTTTATTGTGATTAGAAATTAATTGAATGTGGTTAATTAGGAATTGTGACTAGAAATTATGAGAAATCAGGAAAAATCATTTAATATTTTATTGTCTTAACCTAATTAACTCTAGGTAATTATAAATATATATGGGAAGTCTTCTTTGTCACTAGCAAGTATCTTTATTCGACCCACATAAAAAAGGGAAACATCCAATCCTTTTTTTCCTTTTCTATTATCGTCATCAACCTGTTCTTGACGTACACCGCCATCGGCCTTTTGTGTTTCTTTGTCATATTAACAAATTTTTATTGTTATTATTGTTTTTGAGTAGTAGCTCCTATTATTATTGTCGATTTTGTTACAAGATGTTTCAAATTCTCATTAAAAAAAGGTTTCAAAATAAAACCGTGCAAATTGATATTGTATTACTATCTAATAGATAAACACAAACAAGCGACCAAATAGTTCAATAATTCAAAATTAAAAACCAAGTCACGTAAACTTTGCTAAATCTTTACTTTGAACCTTTTTAGCGAAATTAAGCTCTCAACGTATGGAGATGTAAACAAGCCCCGCCCAAATTCCTCTTTAGTATAAGTACTATCATTGCCTTCACTGATAACATACTTCACGTTATTATCTCTGCTGTCAAAAACTTTAAGTCCAACCTTATATCTGTAGTATATTATTAAATTGCCATTCATGGCGAAACAAGAATTTATTAGGCCTAATAATAGATTACGAAAAAAATAATAGCAGCAGAATAAAAAGACACACAGATTTTTACGTGAAAACCCCAAATGAATTAGGGAAAAACCACAGGACCAACTCCGAATAATTCTCCACTACAAAAATAATAGTAGGTACACCAAGAGATTATAAAATAGTGGCACTCAAGTGTTTCCCAAAACCTCACTATTTTCTCTCTTACCCAACTCTTAGGAACCCTTTTCCTAAGTTTCTCTACACAGATAATATTTTTATCTGTGTTTTCTTCCTCTCCTACTCTTAGTTGAGGCAGAAGCCTCTCTATTTATAGGAAATACAAACGCGTATGGCCGAATTGTGCACAGTAATTTTTACTGTGCACTTTTTAAAAAAACGTTCTGCCGACCTGCCTCTTTTTATTTTTTTTAATTAATCAGTGGGTCCCACAATAAGAGGGACACCACTCAACAAATCTCCCCCTCCCGACTACATTGTGGGACTCTCCATCCCGGTTGCTTCAATGCACTGGTCGAGCTTTTCTTTTGGAACGACTTTTGTCAGCATATCAGCAACATTATTGTTTGTATGAATCTTCTGCAACTTGAACTCTTTTTCTTCAATGGCAAGGCTGAGCCAATGATATCTTACATCAATATGTTTCGTCCGTGCACGATACATAGTATTTTTGCTCTCAAGTCAAGTGCATTTTGACTATCACAATAAACTATGTAGTCTTCTTGTTGCACACCCAATTCTTCAAAGAATCGCTTTAACCAAAGCATTTCCTTTCCTGCTTCTGTTGCTGCAACGTACTCTGCTTCAGTTGTTGATAATGAAACACACTTTTGTAACCGTGACTGCCATGAAATAGCTCCCCCTCAGAATGTAAATAAGTAACCTGATGTAGATTTTCTTTCAACAAGGTCACCAGCCATATCTGCATCTGTGTAACCAACAAGTGCTGGCTTTCCACCTCCAAATGTTAAACATAACTTTGAAGTTCCTCTCAGGCATCTAAAGATCCATTTAACTGCTTCCCAATGTGTCTCTAGGGGATTTAACAGAAATCGACTCACAACTCCAACTGCATGAGCGATGTCTGGTCTCGTACACACCATTGCATGCATCAAACTCCCGACCGCTGAAGAATATGGAATATTTAACATATCTTCTCTGTTTTTCTTTGTTGAAGGGTAGGATTTCTTACTCAACTTGAAATGAGCGGCAAGTGGAGTGCTAACTGGTTTAGCATTCTTCATATTGAACCTTTCCAGTACCCGTTCAATATATTTTTCTTGCGATAACCACAGCCTGCTGGACCTTCAATCTCGGGTAATCTCCATTCCAAGAATTTGCCTTGCCGGTCCCAAATCCTTCATGTCAAATGCCTTAGACAAATCACACTTTAACTTACTAATCATTTTGGCATCTAGCCTAACGACTAGCATATCATCAACATATAAGAGAAGAATGATAAATTTTCCATCAGGGAATTTTTGGACATATACACATGGATCAGCTTCTGTCCTCTTGTATCCTTGATTCACCATGAAGGAATCAAACTTTTTATACCATTGTCGCGGGGCTTGTTTTAAGCCATACAAACTTTTCTTCAGGCGACACACCATGTCCTCCTTTCCCTTGACCTTGAAACCTTCTGGTTGTTCTATATAAATTTCTTCTTCTAAATCCCCATGCAAGAACGCGGTCTTTACATCAAGCTGTTCTAACTCAAGGTTCAAGCTGGCTACAAGACCTAGCACAACTCGAATGGAACTCATTTTCACAACTGGTGAAAAAATCTCGTCAAAGTCGATGCCTTTCTTTTGAGTAAAGCCTTTGACAACCAATCGAGCTTTGAATCTCACTAGGTTTCCATCATCTTTCTTCAGCTTGTACACCCATTTGTTCTTGAGTGTTCTCTTCCCTTTAGGAAGTTTTACCAGCTCGTACGTGTCATTCTTCTTTAAAGGATTCATCTCCTCCTGCATGGCCTTCATCCAACAATCTTTATCTTTACAAGATTGCATGTCTTGGAAGCTTTCAAGCTTCCCCTCATCAGTGATTAAAATATATAATCAGAACTAGAGTATTTCGTAGATGGTTGGCGTTCTCTGACTGACCTCCTTAATTGAGGTTCTTCTTCTGGTAGAATGGGGTTCTCTGACTCCCCCTGCTCAATACCCTCTTCATTCGTATCTTCATCTACAATCGCATCTTGATCCTTCACAACTGGCTCTTCTTCTCCATCTTGTTCTGATTGATGCATTCTTCTTTCTATGGCATCATCTGATAGAATGCTCTTTGGTGTTATATCGATAACACCGTCACTTGTAGATCTTTCACCGATGATATCATTCTCGTGAAATACAACATCTCGGCTCCGTATAATTTTCTTTTTCACTAGATCCCATAGTCTGTAGCCGAACTCTTCATCTCCGTAACCGACAAAAGTGCAAGGAACTGATTTATCATCAAGCTTTAGCCTTTGCTCTTTAAGAATATGCATAAATGCCTTGCAGCCAAATACCCTCAAGTGAGAGTATAAGATATTTCTACATGTCCAGACTCTCTCTGGAATATCAAAATCCAAAGGTGCTAAAGGTAGTCGGTTGATAAGATAGACATCGGTATTGACAGCTTCTCCCCAAAATGACTTAGGTAAGGTAGCCATTTTGAGCATGGATCTAACTCTTTCGACAATGGTACGATTCATTCGTTCAGTAATGCCATTGTGTTGAGGTGTACCAGGAACTGTCTTTTCATGCCTGATACCATATTGACTACAGTAATCCTTGAACGCTTTGGAGATATACTCGCCACCATTATCTATGCGTAAACACTTCAATGGCACTCCAGTCTCCCTTTCCACCATTGCATGGAATTGCTGAAAGTGCTTGAATACTTCATCCTTTGTGCGCAGCAAATAAATCCATGTCTTCCTTGAGAAATCATCAATGAAGGTAAGAAAGTATCTTCTTCCTCCAATGGATTCTGTATCCATGGGACCACAAACGTCGGAGTGTACCAGCTCTAACTTATTATTTCTCCTTCTAGAGCTTTTCTGAAATGAAACTCGATGTTGCTTTCCAAATAAACAGTGATCACACGGGTTAATTTTTCCTTTGGCTAATGGGATGAGGGACTTCTTAGCCAGTATATTCAACCCTTTCTCACTAACATGCGCCAGTCGCCTATGACACAAATTTGGTGAAGCATCATCTCCAACTGTGTTCAGTTGACTCGCATATATTGTTACGTGCGTTTTGTATAGCGAGCAACACAATCTTCCTTTCGCCACCACCAACGATCCTTTAGTGAGTTTTCAATTTCCATTGCCTGTATGATTGTGATAACCTTCGTTGTCCAATACACTAACAGACAACAGGTTCAACCGAAGATCTGGAATGTTTCGCACATTTTTAAGTGTTAATGTGCATCCGACACTTGTCTTCACGCAAATATCACCAATTCCCACCATTTGCAAAATACTATTATTTTCCATTTTAATAGTACCATAATCGCCTGCTTTATATGTTGAGAAGTATTCCCTTTTTAGAACACAGTGGTATGAGGCACCAGAATCTACAATCCACTCGAAATCTACATCTCCAACATGACAACAATCTGCATCATGAGATACTAACCACCTCTCCATCTTCTTTTGTGACTATAGCAGACGTATTTTTGTCATTATCATGACTTTGGTTTGCATTCTCTTGTTTAAAGAAACGTCAGTTCCTTTTAAGATGACACTGCTTTCCATAGTGGTAACATGACCTCTTCTCTCGGGACTTAGATCTATCTTTCGATTTTCCATTCCCACGACCTCTACTCTTGCTTTGACCCCTGGTTTCGTGATAAGGGTTTATGAACTGGTACTGGCCACGTCTCTTCTACGAAGTTCTTCATTAAGTAGGCTATTCTTTACCATAGACATTGTTACCACACCATTTGGAGCTGAGTTACTCAGTGATACAACAAGAGTATCCCAACTATCTGGTAGAGTTTCCATCAAAAGACATGCTTGCATCTCATCATCCAAGGACATACCGGTGACTGCTAACTCACTTATGAATCCTTCAAAGTCGTTCAGGTGTTGTGTGATTGATCGTCTCTCTGTCAATTTCAAATTCATGACTTTGCGAATCATGAACACTACTTTTCCTTGAGCATTTTTAGCCTCGTATATATCCTCTAGCTTCTTCCAGAGAACTTTGGGATCTGTTTCGTTCCTCACGTGGTTGTACAGGCTAGCATCTATCCATTGGCTTATTGTACCCAATGCCTGCTTCTTCAACTTTATCGACTGCTGATCTTTCATATCCTTCGGCTTTGCTTCGTCACCCTCAATTGGATCATACAAATCTTTATAATTGAGGTAGTCCTCCATTCTGAATTTTCACATTGAATAATTTGTATCCGTCAATTTGATCATTACACCGTCATTCGCCATGTCGAAAATTTAAGAATAGCAAAATTTTACTATTCACGAATTTTACTATTCACATAAATAGTGATTGTATATGTGAATAGTACCGTATATCCAAATAATACTTAGAATAGTAACAGTACCGTATACTTAAATAATATTATTCATAAAAATGGCCGAATATGAATAGTATTATATATGAATACTATTACTCAAGTTACTATTTTACTATTCATTCAAATTGCGTATCCGCGACGGCTTTTCGAACGGATTGCGCCACCGAATTTATCGTAATTTTCTCGTCGTCGTGGTATATTTATCTTTGAAAAATATATCCACGGATTTTATTAATAAAGCAACATTCGGCTCTGATACCACTTGTTAGGCCCAATAATAGATTATGAGAAAAATAATAGCAGCAGAATAAAAAGACATGCAGATTTTTACGTGGAAACCCCAAATGAATTAGGGAAAAACCACGGGACCAACTCCGAATAATTCTCTACTATAAAAATAATAGTAGGTACACCAAGAGATTATAAAATAGTGGCACTCAAGTGTTTTCCAAAACCTCACTATTTTCTCTCTTACCCAACTCTTAGGAACCATTTTCCTAAGTATTTCTACACAGATAATATTTTTCTCTGTGTTTTCTTCCTCTCCTACTCTCAGTTAAGGCAGAAGCCTCTCTATTTATAGGAAATACAAATACGTATAAACAAATTGTGCTAATTTTTACTGTATACCCTTTTTAAAAATATTCTACTATTTTTATTTTATTTTTTTAATTAATCAATGAATCCTATATTAACAGTGACACCACTCAACAGAATTCATAATCACCGAGATTTTAAAAATTTTATTCCACGAGCTTTTTATCCCAGAATAGTCTTGTACGACCCATAATTCTTTGTCATCATGGATTCCAAAAGACTCCTTCTAATTAATTGGAACTAGAAATTCAACACTTGTTTTAGGAAGATTCAAAAAATTGAAACTCTCTTCTACCAAATCAAAATATACTACAAACAATGCATCACATCCAAGGCTATCTACTCCAACACACTCACCTGCTAGTCAATGGAGCCGATTCTTTGCGTATATTACCTTCTTATTTACAATCCCATAATCCATGGTGTAGGCTATTCTCAAGGTTTTCCATGAATTACTCTTTAGTGAAAAAAAGTGAACAAAAAGGTATACATCAGGAAATTCCTCAATGAGAGAATAATAAGGTACTTGTACAATCTCGTAGTCATTAATAGTTGGATCATTACCCATTGCAACATAACCAAGAAAAGTAAAAGATGGGGGATCTATTACCTTATACTCAGTTGGAATAGATGGATTCCATATGAGGATAGAATCACCAGACATTTGAAAGCAGATAAGCCCATTGCATGAATTACAAGCCTGAATCTTTTGTTCCGGTGAAGCAAGATTCTTAATCGAAAAATAAAGTTTTTCGGTGTGTATAACTCTATTGGAATCATCTTTGAAGAAAAGACATGGAGAAGAATCTACACATTCCAGAAAACGAATGACAAGAAAATTCTTGTGGTGGTTGTAACAGGCAGCATGAGCTCGATTTAGATGGTTTCTTATGAACTTAGCACCACTTATAATTGAATACCAAAATTTATAAACGGTCTTAAATGTCAAAAGCGACTTCATAGGCAATTTCAATAGAATTTCATTCTCAATATCCCCTGCAACTTTCTCTTTTACATTTATTTCTACTTCATCTATCCTTGAGACTGAATTTATTTTCGATTTTAATTTAGACATCAAATTTAAAACCTTTTTATAAGAAAAAGTGAAATTAATAGGAGAGAAGATAACGGAGAAGCCAATGGAGATAAAAGACCTAGAATTAAGACAATTAATTATTCAAGATTTCAAGATAGTAAGAAGTCATAAATTTAAACTTCTAAAATAGACTAAACCTTAGTATAATTATTGAGTAGACTAAACATAAGATTTTAAAAAAAAGTAAACGCTTAAATAAAATAAAAAAAATTAATTATTAACTAGAAGTAATTACCGCAGAAATAAAATCTCAATTAGATGGCGTTAGGGGTGAGTAGATGTCGGTTTGGTTTAAAAACTGAATCGAACCTACTCGAATTAAAACCCAAATTAATAAATAAATGAAAACCGAAACCGAACCAAATATAATTTGGTTCGGTGTAAATCAAACCGACTATAATTCGGTTTAGATTCGGTTATAACCAAATTTCTTAAACTCTATATTTATAAATAATTTGTAGTTTATTTTTTTTATGGATTTAAACTAATTTTATTTCGATATGTGTTAAATTTAAAGGCAATTAGACATTTAAATTTATATTTTCAACAACAAATATAAATACTAATATTAGTGGTATGACATGTATATATAATGAATTAGTGAATGAATTATATTCCTAATAGGATTAAGATTTCCAAGTTGTAAAGTTCATCAATTCTTTTTTAATTAGGATTACTTTAAGTTAAAATTACCTATTTATTATTATTGTCTACTAATTAGAGTGTCACATGTCATAAATATAAATAAAATTTTAGATATAATATAAATATATATTTAAATATAATATTTATTAATGTATTCGGTTCAGTTCGGTTTCTATTACAAAAACCGAAACCGAACCGAAACCCGATTTTAAAGAATTTTAAGAACCGAAACCGAACTAAAATAAATTCAGTTCAATTCGATTTGATTTGATTTTTTTTCTTTGGTTTCGATTTAAATTTTAGTTTCAATTCAGTTCTGCATACTCCGAAATGACATATAGTTTGCAAAATAAAAAAACATACAACATATTATCTACGGATACTCGATGCTCATATCAGATTTCTACCTTACATTTGCCGTCAAGCAAAACAAAACATATAACAAATTTTTATATAAATTGAAATAATTACACGAGTACTGTTGATTATTATTTAAAACTGAAAAATTTAATCAAATAAAAAAGTATTTGGACTCTCGGATGATTTATTGAGCTTGTATATAAATTGGACCTTAAAGGCCTTAACATGAACGACACTTTTTAAGGTTGTGAGGTTGGAAGCAAATGCACCAAAATGGATAATATCGTTTAAACTGTTTATAACACGTTATCAGCACGATCCCAATGAGGGGGTTTGTTAGGATTGAATCTCACTTCGCTCTCGGATGATCCACTGAGCTTGTACATGGCCCTAAAGGCCTTAATTCGAAAGGCGTGTTTTAAGGTCGTGAGGTTGGCCGTAAACGCACCAAAGCGGACAATATCATTCAAACTGTTTATAACACGTTATCAGTACGATCGCTATAAAGGGATGTGTTAGGAATAAATCCCATATTTCTCTCGCATGATCCATTAAACTCGTATATAAAAAAGACCCTAAAGACTAATAATATATTTTAATATCATAAAGTTAACCGTAATAATGCCAATGTGATAATATCATTTAAGTTGTGTATAAAAAAAATATTGGAAAAACATAATAAACACAGACGATGTAATTACTTTTTAGATTAATTTCAATTTGAAAGCAGACGACATTTTAAACTATACCTATTTTGACACTGAGTTATGTTTTAAAAATCTTGGCATATTCCGCCTAAGTGATTTTTTTTGAGTGACAGCTTGACTTTTATTTTTTGTGCGCTATTAGATAGAGTTGTCTTTGAAAATTTTTGAAATTTTGAGCAAAAAATAAAACATGATTTTTATACAGTAAAATTTTTGTAAATTAATATTGTTGGGCCTAAAATATTTTATTAATTTAGTGAAATATTATTATATTGATAAATTAATAATTTATTAATTTAAAGAGGTTACGTATGATCTTTAAATTACAAGTCCAATGTACATTCATAAATTAATTAAATTTGTCAAGTTCATTATTTTTGAATAGGCCTAATACATAGACGACCCCCTTAACTTGACACGGATTTTCAACTGTCCCCCTCAACTTTTACTTTCTTCTCTAAGCCACCTCAACTTGGCCAAAGTTAAACATTTTACCCCTGAATACAATAAAACCAATCTCACTTACAAAAAGTGTACACCATTTACTCCACATATCAAATTTTAAAAAGTTAAATAAATTAAAATTTGACATATGGCATAACTTAAATTTTTAAAAATGACTAAATTACAAGTATCAATGCTTATATTTTACCTTCTTCCTCGGTAAAACTCTACTAATTAGTAAACTTGCTCCCTTTCAAATTGAAAAAAAAATCTCAAACCATGAATCCAACTCAAATCAATGTTACTGTCAAACCCAAAATGAAAAAATATCAATTACTTCAACATTTCTCAAACATAGTTTTCATAAATAAAACCTAATTCCTCAAAATCCAAAACCACTTACCCTAAAAATCTGAAAATGAAAAAACTCCAAACCTTCATATCTACAATCTAACTCAAATTCGTGCTCAAATCAAGAGCTAGATGCTAATTTTACATGAGCAATTCACCTTTTTTCACTTAATTTTAAATATATAGGATGATTGCTCCTTAAAATCGAGAAAATCCAACGAAATTAAAAAAAATCGATCTGTCTTTTTGCCGAACCTCTACCCTAGCATTTCTCACAACCAGATCCGGCAATGAGTGCTTGATAGAAAAAATGTGGGTGGTGATGAAAGGATGGGAAAGAAAGTAATGGTGATAAAAAAATGGCAGTGGTGAACGATGAAGAAGACGAAACAAAACAACATCTGACAAAAAAGTTATAAAAAAATTATAAAATTAATTCATTCATTTTTTCTCTTGAAACGCGCTTGACTTTTTAAACTTGGACAACTCAGTTGACACATCAATATTAGGGGGCTTTGTGGTGCATTTTTGCTAAGTTAAAGAGGTTAGTTGGAGTATTTGAAAGTTAATATATGTATTAAGCCTTTTGAATAAGTAAAAAGTTAGTTCATGGAATAAAAAATAAATTACAAATACAAGATTCAATGCACATTTCTTCTCCATGTACATTAAACATGGTTAAAAATTGATCACTATAAAATGTCCATTGAAAATTTTTAAAATCACATCAACTATGGCTCCTAAACTAAAAGGTGTTCAAGAGGCCATATCAAATTGCTTTAGACACTGCAAATACGAGAACTCTTCACAACTTTTTATTGCAATACGAGAAGACAATATCTCAACTCTTAAATGCAATGAGGAGATTTAAAGATGAACTCAATATACATTTGAAGTTCAACAAAAAAATAAGTGACTATAGATTTATTTATTACTGGACAATCTTAGAATTTGGAATCTTTTAGTAATTATTACTTTATAGTTTCGTTGAGACCAATATATATACACTGGGATTTTAAAAAAGTTATTATCTTATTATTTTATCGATTGGAGTCCAATTTTGTACTGGTCTCAAGTTGAGACTGGACAAATTATTAATTTTATCGAGGTTATTAATTTATCGAGTATTAATTTATAGAAGTTTTAATGTATAATAAAAATATATTTTTAGGGATACAACATTATAATTGTAAATCATGATTTCCTTACATTTTTTAAGAAAATTTTCAATCAAATATACACAATTTTTTTTATCTAAAATATCATTCTTGATTTTGTTAATATGTTTGAAAAATGTAATAATAAAATTTGTTTAATAAAATTGCTTTAATTAAAATATAGTATCAGGATTTTTAAAATTCATACTAATACAATTTAATTAATATTTGTTGTTATTTCTAGAAATATATATCAAAACTTTATAATCAATATGAGACACTAACGTTTAAATTTGCAATTAAAATAGTAAACGAAAATTGAACAGAAGTTGTTTGCTTGTGAAGTAAAATCTTATGATTAACAAACCTATCAAATTTTAAATAATTCCAAACTAATACCAAATTTAAAAAAAAGTTAGTAAGAAATTTAATTTTAACTCAATACTAGCTTATAATAAAAAATAAAATTTTAAAATTCTTGTAATATCTTTTGTCTTGAAAGACTTAAAATAAAACACAATTAAATACTATTCAAATTTAATATAATCCCATTTTTATATGCGAATAAGGTAATTAAATTATACTTTTTATTATTATGTTAAGCTGAAAAAAAAAAAAATAAGTTTTGAAAAATGATATTGTTGAATCCTTCACTTTTACCAACCATTTAAACTTAAAAAAGAAAAAACAATTTTTTTAAGGAATAGACAAGAGATTTAAAATACAATTTTTAAAAAAAAAATTTTTTTGCCTCACTGTACTTACAATAATAACAAAGAAAAACTCCATCCCACTCTGCTCGTATGTAGACTCGAACCTGTGAACTCTACGATCATAGCTTTAAGACTCAACAACTAAACCAAGCTTTTATCACTAATTTAAAATATAACTTAATAAAACATAATATATATACTATTTAAATGTTAATATAGGCTCATTTTTATATTAATATGTGAATAAATATAATTAAATTTTACTAAGAGAAGAAAATAATATAGATTTTGGAAAATAGTATTTTTTTCTACAGAACGAGAAAAAAAATCGAAAGAAAGGGCCTTCTAGGAATTGAACCATTGCAGTTTGGGCCATAAAAACGCTTCTATGTGGCTAGATCACAACATCATATATGTTATCTTCTTTCATCTGCTATTAAATATATAATTACTTCCATAAGTGCTATACCGAAACTAAAATTTAGGGCTTTTTAAAAAATTTAGAGTTTTGAGTGATCGCTCACACTACTTGCCTCAGTAGCCAGCCCTGCTATAAGGCCCCTGACCAATACATTGATGTTTAGGTGTGCATAGTCTAATGTAATAAGCATTTTTTTATTTTTTAAGCTCTAAATCTGATTGTTTTATTCTCTCTAATTTGTTGCCCATTTTTATTGTGCCTACTCCTTCTATTATTTTTGGACAGTAACTCCTACTACTATTGTCGATTTTGTTACAAGATGTTTCAAATTTTCATTAAAAAGGTTTGAAAATAAAATAGAGTAAATTTTTACTTCTATCTAATAAATAAATACAAATATTCGATAATTCAAAATTAAAAAACATGTCACATAAACTTTGTGAAATCTTTACTCTAATAGCAACTGCAACTTTCTTGGCGAAATTAAGCTCTCAATATTTGTAAATGTAAACAAGCCCTGATGATACTTCTCTTTGCTATAAGTACTATCATCGCCCTCACTCACAACATCCTTCACGCTATTCTCTCTGCTGTTAAAAACTTGAAGTCTACGCTCATATCTATAGTATATTATTATATCGCCATTCATGGCGAAACAAGAGTTCACAGCTACTAAAATTTTGAAAATTTTATTCCATGAGCTTTTATCTTGTAAAACCCATAACTCTCCTTCATCAACAATTCCTAAAGACTCTTTGGAATTAATTGGAACCGTAAAAACACTTGTTTTAGGAAGATCCAAAAAATTAAAACTCTCTTCTACCAAATCAAAACATACTACAAACAATGCATCACCTCCAAGACTGCCTACTCCAAAACACTCACCTGCTAGCCAATGAAGGCGATTCTTTGCATATGTAACCTTCTTGTTTACAATTCCATAATCCATGGTGTAGGCTATTCTCAAGGTTTTCCATGAATTACTTCTTAGTGAAAAAAGTTGAACAAAAAGGTATCCATTAGGAAATTCCACAATGCCAGAATAACAAGGTAAACATGCAATCTTATAGTCATTAGTAGTTGGATCAAAACCCATTGCAATATAACCAAGAAAAGTAGACGATGGGAAATATATTACCTTAAACTGAGTTGGAATAGATGGACTCCATTCTAGGATAGAATCATCAGGCATTTGAAAGCATATAAGTCCATCACATGAATTACAAGCCTGAATCTCTTGTTTGAATGAAATAAGATTCTTAATCAGAAATTAAAATTTTTCGGTGTGTATAACTTCATTGGAGTCATCTTTAAAGAAAAGACATGGAGAAGAATCTATACATCTGGGAAAATGAATGGCGAGAAAATTCTTGTGGTGATTGTAACGGGCAGCATGAGCTCGATTTAGATGGTCTCTTATGAACTTAACACTACTTATAATTGAATACCAAGATTTACAGACGATCTTAAATGGTCAAAAGACACTTAATCTCAACAAAATTTATTTCACAATATCCTTAAATAATACTACTGCAACTTTCTTCTTTGTTTCTGCTTGATCTATCCTTGCGACTGAACTTGTTTTTAATTTTAAGTTAAAACTTCTTTATAAAAAAAAATGGAACCAAGAGACGAGAAGATAGTGAAGAAGCCAACGGAGGCGGAAGAGCGGAAATTAAGACACTTATTCAAGATACCTAAAAAGTCATTGATGATTTAAACTTCTTATATAATAAAGATTCTAATAAAAAAACGTCAGTTCTACTTAGCTTTCTCAGTTACTCTGTATATCTTTGTGTTCCATGATTCCTACACTCTGACTTTGGCTGGATGATAATTCTGTTTTTAGTCTTTTTTTTTTAGTTTTTGCTTTTAACATATTATAGTGCGAAACAATGTCAAATTAACTAACAGATAGAGATGTAGCTTAATTGATGTACCACTTAATATTAATAATGAAAGTTCTTACGTTCAATATATTACCGCTTAAGAATTCTTATAAACAATGTCAAATTAACTGCTTGCGAAGCTGCCCCATTTCTTTATTTAATTTCAATGACTGTACTTATGTCTGTAGCAGCTTGCTTTAGCTGGGAGCTTCCAGGATTTTCTGTTGATTTCATTTCATTCACCACAGCACTGAAAGATTTAGGATAAGAATGGTGGGCTGGCAGAGGCATTTGCAGTCCTTACTTCGACAAGTTGGGAAAAAAGTGGAGCATAAATATGCTGCTATTTCAGACTTTTCCTCTTCATCCTCTTCTGTTTTGGAGTCGCCTATTTTACCTGGTTTGAATTGTTTCATATACACTGTGGGGGATTTTTCTCTCAAATTGAGTGTTTTATTTTATGGATCACTTTCGCAGGCAAACTACAAGGATTGTGGAAATTTACTTCAGTCAACAATCCAAAGCCTCTATATCGATGTTTGCAACAGTCGGTAATGCCATCACTGCAGTATTACTGACATCAATTTATTGGTGTTCATGTGCTTTTTAGTTATGAATTGATGGCATTGTTCAAACCATAAGTCAACTCAGCATCACAAAAGCCTATATAAAACATGTTAGTAGATTTCACAAAATATTTGTTTTAATAGATCATTTTGGTAACATCTTCAGTCCGAACTACTACAGTAGCTTATTAAGATGATGCACCAAAGGGCCAGTTTGGGATTGCTTTCCCAGGCTGTTGCCTGAAAAGCTCCATTTTCAAGCTTTCCCTATAACAGCAGATTTTTGCATTAGGAAATCAATAACAAACAGATCCTAATTAATAAGTATTAATAGTCAAAATCTTTTGTCCAATGCCACAATATACTGCTTCATGAAAAGTTTACGAGTTGAGCTTTTCATGACAACAGCCGTGACAGCAATGCCAAACAGGCCCTAAGTCTCTACTTGTTACAGATAAAGAAATCATCTTAAGTTGAATTTTTGTTGTTGCAGATGCTGCCTTATTAAATGTGTTCTCCATTACACTTTTGTAATTGGTTTTGTCTCATTTTGTAGGGAATTTCAAGTTCAAGGATATTGCTAGGTGATTCTTCTAAGACACCAATTAGTTCTCCTTTAACTCCAGCTTTGACTCCATTAAACAGTGGAGAAACTGATGACAAGAAACCAGTTGCTAAACCCTCTACAGTTCAAGTTGTACTTAAGGGCATAAAACAGGTGCAATATGCTATTGGGTATTTTTATCATATTAATTTTTAGTCTATACCAGACTCTTCTTTCCAAATTTAGTTTTGAATAATGCCACTACATTATTGTGTAAAGAATGACATAATATTCATGTTATGGGAGATTGTTCTTATGCATTATTCAAAATCTTGGTAGTCATTTCTCGAAGCTGCTTTATCTAGTTGACTGGTGTGATTGGAACCCTCATAAATGAAAGAATTCAATTCATTTTTCATTTCGTGTAGAATATTTACAAATTTTCTACACAAAATGAATTGAATTCCTTCGGTTTTTAGGATTCTAAACAAGGGGTACAGGTTTTGTGCAACTATTGACTAGGTTGCACTTTACACTTATGCAGAATATAGGTCCTGAATTGATGCTCTTTTGCTTAGGATTTATTTCATTTGGAATAATGAATAAGCTCCAATATAGCGATAGAACAATGTCGAATCAAACATTAGTTTGATTAGTTTAAGATTGCTGGTTTCAGAGTCCTAAGAAGATCAACCTGGTTGCTGCATTAGTTCGTGGCATGCGTGTCGAAGATGCACTGTTACAGTTGCAGGTGACTGTGAAACGAGCTTCAAAAACTGTTTATCAGGTTCCATTCCCATCCCTTGACCTTCATTCAGTTTTTTAAGTTATAAGATTTTCTGTAATATTCATACATTTCAGCTGAAATTTGAAATAAAGAGCGGATTTAGGGGTGTATTTTCATAAAAAAAAATATGGTACTATCTTATAAGAGGCACGGAACTCGGTCAATCAAGCTTAAAATAGACGATTTTCGCAGGTTATTCATTCAGCGAGAGCAAACGCAACTCACAATCATGGCTTGGATCCGAATCGATTCCTTGTTGGTAAGTAATTATGAAAGTGAATTTTATGAATATTGCTCGTTCGTCGGTCTACACATACCCTAATACCTAGTGTACTGACTGTATAGCCGAAGCATTTGTTGGAAAGGGATTTTTCCAGAAGAGAGTATCGTACCATTCGAAGGGAAGAGCTGGAATAAAAGTGAAACCAGAGTGTCGGCTGACGGTGGTTGTGAGGGAGACTACCCCTGAGGAGGAGGCCAAGATTGCCAGGCTTAAAGTCCACAATTTCCGTAAACTCAGTAAGCGCGAAAAAGGCTTGTGCCTCACAAGCTTATCGAGACCACTCCAATATGGAACCGCAAAGGCACAAAAGCCGTTCATGAATCACATGGTGCTGCTGCATAAAGCAGGTTTCGGGTTTCATGTTTTAAATTGTAGCAATAAGTTTTTACAAAATTAGTTTGTAGTGCATCTTTGTTCTAGCAACTCTTTTCAGAATAGCCAAATTTTGGTCATAATTGCAAGAGATGAGAAATCTCGGAGATTTACATCTCCTATTTGATACCAGCAGGCCTGAATACCGAGTATCAAAATATCGCTACTCTGTTGTTTATTTTGCTGTTACATCATATCTCAATTGAAATTACAAATTGGTTCAGTTTTGTTATCTCCTTCAAAGCTTCATTATGAGAATACAAAGGTAAATTGCAGATATACATACTAGCTAGCAGATATATCAATACTACTTAAACAATATGATGCTCTATTCTATTCCGTGAACTAGATAACACGTAGTTTTTGTCCTCCATTCACCTGTGTTGATATATGAATACGATTATGACAAAAACAATAGGATTCTTATTGTTATTATATCTGAAATTTCAATTCCATGTGTTGTTTTTGTCTAGAGCTACACCATTGCCGCCTTTCTATATTTGCTGATACTATCTCTCAAAAGTACAATTGGAAAAGGTTTCATTTGTTTGTGAGTTCCAAATTTTTCATAGCTTGAAGAAAAAAATTTATATATTATAGCTAATAAAACATCGAAAATCTGAAAACTAAAGATATATATTATCATTTTAATAGGTGCTAATCAATTATAATATCATAAGTGTCCACAAAATAGAATACTAATAGAACTGTATACAGTTGATACACTTAACAAATACTCCAGTAGTTTAGAAACATATAATTCAACAAGCCTTTGGTTTTCTTAAATTACACATAATTAAGCCTCGATTAGATGGACATTATTTTGCATGCATGGGATATTCTGTATTCCGACATCAATACAGTTATGGACGTTAACAGACCCTCAAGGAGCATATCCACCTCCATGGCCACCACCCTCTCCACCACCTCCTCCATATCCGCCTCCATGTGCACCACCGCCGCCTCCACCTCCACCTCCTGCGCCACCTCCTCCGCCACCACCTCCTGCTGCACCTGCTCCACCTCCATGACCAGCTCCTTCTCCTCCCCCACTTCCATATCCACCTCCACTTGCTCCGCCTCCTCCACCACCTCCGCTACCTCCGCCTCCTCCTCCGCCTGATCCTCCTTTACCTGCTCCTCCGCCATATCCTCCTCCTGCCCCTGAACCTTCTCCTCCACCATAACCTCCTGCTGCACCTCCCGCTCCACCTCCCCCTCCTCCACCTGCTCCTCCGCCACCACCACCTCCACTTCCCTTTTCTCCTCCTGACCCATACCCAGCACCACCACCTTCACCTCCACCACTTCCATAGCCCGAACCACCAGCTCCTCCAGCATAACCAGCACCGCCGCCACCACCTTTACCTCCACCACCTCCACCTCCGCCAGATGCACCACCACCAGCACCAGCACCGCTGCCTTCACCTCCTCCACTTCCATATCCTGCGCCACTAGCACCACCACCGTAAGCGGCACCACCACCACCTCCTTTACCTCCTCCACCACCACCACTTCCAGAAGCACCACCACCAGCACCGCCACCTTCACCACCACCAGAGCCATATCCAGCACCCGTAGAACCTCCAACATGGGCAGCACCACCGCCACCACCACTACCTCCACCTCCGCCGCCACCAATGCCAGAAACTCCACCATAACCGGCACCACCACCTTCTCCACTACCAGCACCACTTGCATATCTAGTGACTCCATGTTCCCCTACATAGGCATATCCAGAACCTCCACTACCACCGGAGCCACCACCTCCTCCGTTAATGTGTACATCAAAAGATAGTAGGGATCTTCTGGCAGAACAAATGGCTAAAGATAACAATAAAAAGAGAAGAACTTTGAAATGAGCCATGGGAAAATGCTTGGTTTGGAGATGGATGAGAATGAAAGGGGTATTTATAGGATGGGGTTAGGGTCCCAAAGCGCGTTTCCCTTTTCCAGTCAGACCAAGTAAAGAAACAAATCATAGTAATGGAAGACCCATATATTATAAGTGTGCTTTTGCTGTCTCCCACATTTCATCTAATTATATTTATTTGCCTTATCACTAATTAATGCTATGATCTATATTTTTTTTTCTATCTTTGATCTAACAATTTGTTTGGTGATATCCTACTCATACCCTTCAAAATGTATTCTATTTGAATTAATTAATTTCTAGTTGCAAATGACTGCATACAGTCTTCGAAGTGTTTTCACTTTAATAGCAATATCTAATGGCCGATAATTTGGTTTTAATTGATATGAGTGAGTAGCAGTGACTAGTGAATGCATTCAACTACTTGGTTTGCTATGTTGTACTTGTGCTTTTGCTGCAAGTAAAGATCAATAATCTATTTTAAGTAACCATTAGAAACTAAAAGGACTCAAGTAGTTTATTTGGTTGATGATTTTTTTTTATAGTATATTATACGTTACCAAATTAAAAAGGCTTGTTTAATTCATGGTAAGTAAATTGTAAAATTTTTTTCATGATTTTAATAACTATGAAAGTTTAGATTTTTTGAACCATACTGATTTGCTGGTTTTCCATCGAAAAAACAAAAGTTTTATAAGCATTTATATATTGTTGGCCCATGCACTATGAATGCAAGGACTAGGAGAATGTTTTTCAAGGAAACAACACTTGTTGTAGTTAGTGAAGTTTGGGATATAATATTTCTGTTGTATATGTATGTCATGTCATGGATTGTAATAGTTCTTCCATTTAATTGGTATGCTATGATTTTCAACAAATGCTGCTGAAAGATAGTGCCCACGCACTTATAGAGAAACGTAGAGAATTCATGAGTGAGTATATTAGTAGAGTTGAGCCCATGTAATATAAAATTAATTAGCTTGTGTTAAAGCACAATCTACACCATTTATATTTCACTCTTATCATCTTTAATTTTCCACGTGGGATATCTCCAACAATACAAATCAGCAAGGACAATATCAATTTACATTTTTCTTAATACTTTTTGTATTCTCTTTCTCTAATTAATTTTGAATGTATACAATTGTAATTATAGTTGGCTCTACGTTTGAGTGAGCTACTCACATTTGCGTTACGGTTTGCCTACCTGCAATCGACTCTTCAGAGTACAATCTTTTCCTGGAAACTTTGTGAGTGAAATGTGCATTAACTACCTTTCCCTTGATTAATTATCTAAAATATAATTGATATGGTAGTAGGGATGAGTGTGGGCCGGAGCTGGACCGGATCCATATAGATTCAGATTCATGTCATTTTTCATATATAACATTTAAATCCGATCCAGATCTATTGGATCTATAAAATTAGACTTCATATCTATATATAATGGATCTCACGGAATTCATGTTCAAAATGGGTTTAAAACGGATCTGTAAAAAATAAAATTCAAGAAATACAACATATGAAAATATCAACAATCAATCGAATATTTGTTCTAAAAATCACTATCTCAAAATTAAAAAGAAAGAGTTTAACATGTAATTTCATAATTCAAAACTTCAAATAAATATAATACAAATTAACTTGCGTCCTAGTACAAATATAGAGGCAGTGACAATTGGTATATATATATATATATATATATATATATATATATATATATATATATATATATATGGGTTAGGGTTAAAGTAATAATAGCTCACCGTTATAAATATAAACAATTAATTATATAATATATAAACGGATCTAGCTCCGGGTCTTTGAAAAAACCCAGTATTGGATCCGTATTTTGTTACTTAAATTCATATCCGGTCCGAATCTAATGGGTATGAAATTATAAGGTCCAGGCCCTAAAAAACGGATACGGATCCACGGATTCAGGCCGGGTCCTAGATCGACTCCCCTCGTTAGGGATAAATCTCAAAGATGATACAACTTGCATAACTAGATTAAACCATATGCCCACACACATGTTTTAATAACCAAATTGCTATTTTTTATCATGAAAGTTAAATTTATCCTTTATCCTTTAGTCTAATGTTATATGATTTTATTTTAAACTATTTCTTTTGTTTTATTTCCTAGAATTTAATTAAGCAAGCTGACTAGGACGGCACCTCCTAAACAGAAATTTTTATTATTATTATATCAACTATATATAGGTAGCACTCTATAAATTTAATCTAAGTACTTTGCTTGATAGTAATTAAAATATATTGCTGAGAGAGAGTATTATGAAAGTTACCAAGTGGTACCCAAAAGTGCTGTTTACTTCAACCTTCCAATATTCCATGTGATGTACTCATTGAAGTTTGGCAATTGTGTTTGTGCTATCCAACCACACCAATCTCTATCATTCTTACTACACTGTCCTAACTAAGTAATTCATTTATCTGAAAGCAAAGTTAATTATATAGATTTGTAACCAAAGTCCTTTTGTATAGAGTATTATCCTGTGTGCTTATTTATGTATGGTATAGCTATCTTGGAAGTTGGAACCTTACATGCATGTTAACTGGTTTATATGACATGGTATCAAAACTTTCAAAACGAGTAAAGAATTAAAAAATCGAATAACTTAAATTTGTAGTAGCTGCCGACTTTACAAAAATACCAAAATGTGTAGTGGGGAATCACATGCATTAGCCCTTCAGTGCGCCCAACCTTCTTATTTTGCTTCTCTAGTGCCTTTCTTTTTGCTTTTCTATTTCTTCTTTTTTACTTTACATCCTCCAATTAAGATCCAAGTCTCTCAATTTCCCAACTACATCACTTGTGACGTCTGCGGCTTATAAAATGGACCTAAAGATTTTCTGCTATCTATGTTTAAATTCGATTTCCGTTGTTAGAGTCTCTCTAAGCGTTGTTAGAGTCTGTGTACGTAAATTCGGCCAAAAGATCTGTACGTGGTTTTGAGATGTTTCCAAGTTTTAGGCTTTGGGATATCCTTATTGCCCACCTGATCTTTTTGTAATTAAAAGAAAAATTATGTACCATAACAAAGCAACTTCAACTCGGTGTACCAAGATCCATAATTCAATACATAGCACAACTTGATTAGTATAGGTGAAGAGTAACCCATCTAGATACTAAAGAAAATTTCAGCATAGAATTTCGGTTTATATACGGTTTTTTACCATACAATACAAATATAGCCGCTAGAAGAGAGCAAATGGATGGGAGGGAGCTTCTACCTATTTTATATGGTTCAATAGTGTTAAACTATACGTTAGGTATACCTTTAAAATAGAGTATGAAAGCGTTTTTCTTAGTTATGTTAGTTAATACTATTTCTATTATTTTTAATGCATTTGTTTCGTCACCTAGCTATAACTTAGTTATACTTTAGTTTGTTGATATATTACCTTATGTGTACTTTGATTTCATAGACTATACAGTTTTTTTTTTTTGGCTAATACATAGACTATACAGTTTAACAATACATTTTGTACATATTTTTCAACCATGTTATACTCAAAAAATGACTTTTGTTTCGTTAAGATAACTAGTGTAGTACCCGTGCATCGCAAACGTATCTATTTTCATATTTTTTTATTGTTTTGACATAGACCTGTTTGTCGGACGGGTTGGGCCGGGCCTAATCGGGCTTTTGACTAAAAACATCAACTCAAACCCGATCCAGCCCACACTTTAAAACTCTGGGCTCGGGCCAGGCATTAGAGGTAATTCCCAAGCCCGGCCCAAAGCCCATAGTAGATTTCTTTTAAATTTTTTTGGTATACTAAAAGAGTAAAAAATATAAAATTTTATATAAATATGTCTAAATCTTACATCTACTTGAATAATTTAATAAATAGATAGCATTATTGTAAAAATTCAATAAATTAAAATATAAGAATCCAAAACAATGATTAAATATAATATATAAATATTTTATATAATTATTCATCGGGCCGGGCTTTGGTATTTACATAAAAATCAAGCTCGGGCCACAAAACATCGGGCTTTAGTGGGCTCGGGCTCGGACTTTAGAGAAAAATGAGAACCCAAGCCCGGCCCATTTGAGCGGGCTCTGGCCGGGCCGGGCGGGTACCCGAGCCCCGTGAACTGGTCTATTTTGACAATTTGAAAAATATATTAAAAATAATTAAATTATAATTAAAAAGACATGGGCTGGACTTTTAATTGAGCCCGTCCCGATTTGACCTAATGGGAGACCGAGCCAGGCTTTCATACATATTTTTGAATCAAGGCCCACGGGCCCAGTATAGATGAACAGACGTAAAATTTAAGAAATAATTTCTGAAGCATTTTCGTTTTAATCCTACTGAACTACCAAACAGATAAAGCTTCTTCATCTTCCTCATATGGACCTCATCATCTCTTCTTCCCTCTCCACTTCTCCTTACCGGACTCCGGCTAACTTCCCCCAAATCTTATCTCCTCATCGGACTACTCTCTCTTCTACCTCCTCAAAATGCAGTTTCAAGATCACTTCCGACCTCCAAACGCCCGCTGGTGTCGCTAATGGAGCTACTACTTACGCTCCCTCCATCCCCGTCCATAAAGTTACTGTTCACGACAGGCAACGCGGAGTCGTCCACGAGTTTTCTGTTCCCGAGGTACTCTGATTTTCGGTTCGTATATTATGCTTTACTTCACTCATCGCAATTAATTTATCTGAACAGTAATGCCGGATTCTCATGGATGAGAGTTCCTCATTTCATATTGTACTCCGGATTCATCTCTATAATTTATTTTTGCAACTTTCCTGTTTGTTTGGTATGGAAGAATGGAGGATTGTTTTAGGCCTTTTCGTTTTTCTGTACTTTTTGGACCTTTATTGGTTCTAGTTCTTTATTAGTTCCCATGCTATTCGTAATTGTTTTCTTAAATTTGAATCGTAGAGCATTGATTTAGTTGTACGGTGGATTCAGTTTTTTCATTTTTTCCACAACAGCTACTTGATTTTCATCTGTTCGTTGTATTGTTTGCAAATGCAGGACCAGTATATACTCCATACTGCAGAAGCACAGAACATTTCACTTCCGTTTGCTTGCAGGCATGGTATTATAATCTCCTGAGCTAGTTATTGTTGTTTAACAACATTTTCCATGTGTCTGCCAATTTATTTTGATATTGATTAGTGTGAATTGAATGAATTATTTAGTATCATGATTAGGGTATTCAGAGTAATTTTCTTTGTTCATTAGAACTTTGTATTGACTTGCAGTTTTAGCTTCAAACATATTTGAGAGTGATCATTGAAGTTTAATATGCACCTTTTGATCAAAATGAATAATTCAAAAAGTTGGTTAAAAGACTTTCTCTATAGAGAAAGACTAGATTGTCATGTGACATCTGAGATGGGAGTTCACCTTTATGGAGACATGCATCATACATGTTCAAATAAGTGGAACTCACAAGAGATGAAACACGGAAATACATGTTCAAATAAGTTGAACTCACAAGAGATGAAACACGGAAAAAATTTATACTCAGCTTCGCTCTCTCTTTCAGTTATCAAGACTAGAGGCAAGTGATGTTCATGGTGTGATGCTCCTGCTATCAAATTATTAGCTTAATCAAGAGTTCTATGGAGTTTCTGAAGTCTAATTTACTAACTAGAAACCGTTTCATGAAAATGATACCAAAGTCCTCCAGAAGGTTTCAACTTTTAGAAGCAAAATACTGAGGTCAATAGTAAACTTCATATTGAGCACCTAAACGGCAACCAAGTCTGTTAGGACTTCTATGTAATGCTTAATGTGTATTCTGCTTTAGTCCAAGTAATGTTTGTCTTTAGTCTCATGACATGCTACAGAAGAATTGAAAATGAATGCTTGATGCAATATTAACAACTGAAACAGAACAAACTAGTAGTGGGACTATATTGGATCAAGCTTGTAGTTGGCATAATGAAATGAGGGTCTTTATTTGTGGAAAGAAGATAGGGAATCAGGGGAGGAATAGGCAGTAGTGACCTTCTAGGTATTATTAGGGGCATGAGTGGCTAAAGTTAGTCGTTACCTAACTAGTGGAGCTGCCGTAGGTGGAGGAAGGAATTTGGTGAGAAGGGGAAGGCTGATTTGTGTGTTCTTCTGCACTATTGTCCAGGTCCTCAGTTGACAGAGGAGATATCTACTGCACCTGCCGGGCTTTAAGCCTATTTCTTTTGCACATATGTTATTTTGGTGTTCATAATAATTTGTCTTTAGGTTTCTTATCAATGAGGAACATTAAAAAGATGAACACACAGAGTATTTTGAGCGAAGAGTTTAAATAGGTAGCCAATAAGTTTTAAAAGTACAAGCTGAGTGTAATTTGTAATCTACTTGAAGTTGTGCGACACATTAGATATTTATGGTTAGCAGATTCAAAGCAAATTCTCTTGGTACACCTGATTCTTTGGTTAAAATAGGATCGTGGTCAAATTCCACCATTTTAATCTCTTTTCTAACTATTGTATGTTTATGTCATGATTAAAGAGACATTTTGTTTTACTCATATGCCTACTAAGTTAAGTTTGTGCTGGTCAGTAAGTTTCTTGATTTTAATGTTCTCCTTTTTCATGGGCTAGAACCACAATGATTTTTTCCTATGTGCTTCAGGGTCTTCATATTAGGAACATCAATATTGGCAGCATTTGTTCTAGAAGCATGTAATATCCTCTAGTTTTTCAGCATCAAATAGTATCATAGGTTTCTGAAGACTGCCATTTTACATGTGTGACTGATTTTTTATATGTTATTATCAGATTTGTTCTGTTGCTAGCTTAATTTGTCCTGATTAGCAACATCAGTTATGATCTTTTTTTTCCCTTCTTTTTATTGCCCGAATATTACCTTATATCGGATACACTGAGCCAAGTGGAGTACCTGTGGTGTTAGCATGATTTGAACCAGGAGCTTCATGTGGATCCAATAAGATAAGGTGTAACTTTTTTGTGCCTCTTAAAAGGACATGTTGACATTATAGAATCACTAATTATCAGCTAATTTTTATGTAGTTTTTGTGATCGAGCGTTTTATTTTGCCTACGTTATTTTAATAGGCATCCCACCTGATGTGGAACTTTGGTACTAGTAGGTTTGCCATTTTATGTTTGAAGTTTCCCTTGAGGAGAGGCTCTGTACTTGCAGGTTGTTGCACTAGTTGTGCTGTACGTGTAAAATCCGGACAACTTAGACAGCCAGAAGCACTTGGCATATCTGCTGAACTGAGATCTAAGGCATGAATTCTTACCTCAGTTCTAAAATATTGTTTTTACATGCTCGAGGGGCTGGTTTCTGAAAGTTTTGCTGATGTTCATTCTGAATTTTATGAGTTAGCTGTTTATTTGAAATATGGCGAAAATTGGACGAATGGTGCATATTTTTTTAATGCTGTTAAATGCATCAGAGATTTTTGGGTAAAGATGGAATATATGATACTTTTTTCTAATTCTGCATCCATAATATAACACAAGAATTCCAAGTTTTTTTCTTTTCTTTCATTTCATTTCACGGATATTTCAGTAATTGAGAAGAAATTGAATGATATGTTGCTTGGTATTTTTAACAATTTAGTTGTTTTCATCCTGGTCAAGTTTTTGAACATGGAATGTATCCATCCTGGTCAAGTTTTTGAATATGAAACTTCAATGCTGTTTTTTTGTACATGATTTTCATCCGTGTTTTGTAAAAAATCAGTGATCGCTTGGCTCAGGCAAGGGTCTAGCCCGATACCTGGTTCCTTAGGCAATTTGAGATCTCATTGCCTGAATGACACCTAGTGCTTTCACATGCACTGACAAAGTCCTTTGTTGTTATTTTATTCTCCTTCAAGTTATATTCAGATGATTATATTGATTGGTCTCCTTCTGCTTAATTAGTGGGATCTGAAAGTAGCCAAATGGAAGTCATACTGCAAAGATTAATTCTTGTAATCCCACTAAATTTCTTAACATACAACAACAACAACATTACCCCAATACCTAACAAGGCTCCCGCACCAGCGGGGTAAGGTGGGGTCGGGTGTACGCAACCTTACCTCTGTAATTACAGAGAGGTTGTTTTCAATTGACCCTGAAGTGGAGTTACAACAGCTATCCGTGACTTCACAATAAAAAGAAGCTCAGACAGTTTAATGAGTCATTTTGCTTTAGTCCATTATAATCTAAAGCCAAAGAATAGTGAATCTTTGGCTCCATCGAAATAATGGACAAACTAAATTTCTTAGGATAAATCTATAAAATAATTGTTTTTCTTTACAAGGGAAAGAATTCTCGAAGATATTTTGTTTCTTCTGTGAATTCTGTAGTGATACTTCCAATCCATTATTGTGGATTATATGGTAATTAAACTATGATTATTTGAATTCAGGGGTATGCTCTTCTTTGTGTGGGTTTTCCATCTTCTGATCTAGAGTTAGAAACACAAGACGAGGATGAGGTAAGCATCCAACTTCTAGCCTTATACATGAAAAATATTTTTTTTTTTCTTGTAAGCACTTCTACTAGAAATTTGAAAAATTATTAGTGATGAAAACGGATCATATGTTGTATTAGAAACTCTTCACAACTGAGAGAGAGTTATAAAAGAAAAGGCAACCCATGAACTTTGCAAATAAATGATAAAATTTTAATAAATCTTCATATGTTGCAGTAAAAACCCTTTGCAACAGAGATAAAGAGAGTTAAAAAAAAGCACGCTGTGTTGTGGACTTTTTGCAATTTCTTTCTTGGATGACCTCTGATAAAATTTTCTGTTGTCTACAGGTATATTGGCTTCAATTTGGAAGATATTTTGCCCGAGGACCTATTGTAAGTTTTGAGTTTTTTTTTTTTACTATGCAATGGGTAATAACCCAGCTAGAGAAAGGAAAAACCATATTTGTTCAAAAAACTGGAGAAGTAAAAAAGAGGAAACATGATAAAGAAAAAAAGAAACTAGCAAATGCTAATGCACTATGCACTTTATTTCTGGTTTATCTCACTTGTGAATAATTCAATGTGACAGGAAAGGGACGACTATGCACTGGAGTTGGCTATGGCTGATGAATAGTTATGTTGCAATGAAACTTAGAACCATAAGTGAGGATTTATATAGCATAGTATTAGTATTGATTTCTTAGTCAGTACGTCTTTGCTTCTTTTCTCTGCAAAGTTACTCTTCTATGTCTGATGATGAGTATGTAATATGCATTGCGTGACATAGGTAATTCACTTGTACTTCAAATATTGCTGTAAAAATGTGAAGTATCATTCCGTTATATGTAGTTCATCAACGTGCGAGTTATATTCATTACTTAATGGCATTTCTCTCTGCCAGGTTCCTACACATTGGCAAACCAGAATATCTAGATAGTTCTTCAGGTGTTTTAAAATTAATTGCTACTGTTGCAGTTAAAACATGAGTGTTCTTTTTTTTTCGTTTGTTTGAGCCAATAAAAGATGTGATTCATATGGTTCCTTTTCCACTAATTGTACAAGTGGGACGTCCGGAACCCATATGTCTTCAAGTTCTTGCTTTGCTCCTATTATTGCCACTCAGCAGCAATATATGTTCTAGTGTCCTTCTATTCATTTTTGTTCTATCACATGGAGTACCCATTCCGCAAATCAAACCGTTGCAGTTGAATGATTGATTTATGTTCCTATGCTCTCTTTGTTTTCCTTATTTGGCCTATTTTCTGGGATTTAAAATCAATTCAGCTAAGTTCATCTCTGTGTAGTTATAAAATTATGATGAAATATTTTATTTTATTTCGGTTCAATTCTAAAAAGTAAAAGAGAACATGGCTTATTTTGAGGGAAGGAGAACATGGCCTTAGTGCGCTAGTTGAGAAAATTCCTTTTTTTTTTAGTAAGTTGAGAAAATTCCTTTGAATTGCAGTGGGTTCTGGAAAATAAAGTAATAGTGATAGAAAAAAAGTCAAGTGGAAACAATGTGTCATAATCAGATTGTAGTGACTTTATTCAAAAATATCACGAGTGATCATATGGACAATAGAAACTTAGGTTTGCCATCCCATCGTGCTTTGTTAAAGTTGAGCACTGTTTACCATCTAAACAGATTGGTATCTTACTTCCAACTTCTTATACAATGAATTATTGTTTAGACAACCTGAAAAAGTTGATGTTGTAATGTGAGATGGACTTTCTGATTCAAGACTTGGTCATTTTCGCTTTCTTGCTTACATAACTTTTTCTCAGTCACGTTTACAACAAACATGGAGTTCATTTAAGACTAACTGAGGTGTTGACTTAGTTTCAAGAGTTTATTCAAGCTATGATTTCTAGAGGTGTCGGGTTCAGGGCGAATTGGAGACTATTTTTTCCATTTAATATAATTTCAAACTAGGCAAAAAAAATTGAAAAAAAAATAGAGTTCATTCAAGAGAATATTAGAATTTCTTTTATTTTTCTATAATTTTTCTTTTCTCTAATAATACTAGCCTAGGGGAGGGTTTTTAACTGTTCCCTCTCACTGGGTAATTTTAAGTTAAAAAAGGGATTCTCTAGGTACTCTCGTTTGGTTCGCGGAAATCCTATTCTATGGAATAGAAATAGAACTGTATGGATAGATGTCAAATAGGACACATTATTCATCCAGAATCCGTCGACGCACGGAAAAGATTTTTCTAGTTTATATACATCTTATTAAAAAGCTATTCCTTTTTGAAAGAAAGGAATAAATTTTCCATGAGATGTATATAAATTTGGAAAACCTTTTCCGTACGTTCACGGATTCTAGACATATACCCTACTATATTTAACGTCTTTTCATTTATTCTATGTCTATTCCACAAAACACCACATGATAGGCGTATAATTTAGTTTTAGACCAACTCCAATGCACTAATATAACAATTACGTGTGAGAAATGTCTAATTGTCTAATTGGACATCCAAGTAGTTAATATATACTAAAATTTTCTGAAATGGTTAGAGTTTTTTTTATGTACAAACCATATTTAAGTTGGATGAAATTTTTTTTATTTAATGTAAGTATAATTTCTCAATTTTTTTTAAAAGAAAGACTAGAACATACTAAGTGCCCTATCAGTCTATTCAATTTAGATAAAATCACTAATATTTTCTAAAATATTATATTAGATTTCTTAATTTATAAACCAAACAACATAATCTCTTCTCCGACAGGTAGGACATATGAGTTTCATGTTTTGGTGTATTCGAATTGGGGAAGTTAATAAATATTTTGTAAGTTTAGGAGGTGATGAAATTTTTAGATCAAATTCGTGTTGCTTATGATAGATATGTATAATTAAAATGAAAATTACTTTATGTCAGTAGACATCAACTATATACAAAATTGTATATACATCCCTCCATACTAAAATAGGAAAAGGATGGAAGTTGAAACGAGAAGACGTTGCATATTTTTGGTGAAGCATCCGTTGAAAATGATAGAGGGACCATTCTTAATTATCATTTGAAAATCCTAAAATTAAGAGAAGATAATACTAATAATAATAATAAAAAAAAGATAACAGTGACATGACCACATGAACAAAATTGAATTTGAGTGTGAAACAAAACTAAAGTTGTGGCGTAAGTTGATTTGGGTCCATTTTTCATTTGTTCTTTATTTTCGGTTCAATTTCATAAATTAATATATTTCGTGGAAAAGTTTACACTTAATTTCAACTTTTCAATTTCCATCAAAACCCGAATATGCCTCTTAATTTCTACCTCTTGTTCTTATCAATTATTAACTTTCGAAAGTGATTTCATATCAATATTTACTTAATGATGACGGAATGCATACTCAATGCGTGTGACACCGTCTCGATTATTCTCAATGCTTAGCATTGTCTCGGTTATATTAATACTCAGCCGCCTCGCGTATGGTATGTTTGTAATCGTCTTGTCACCTCTCTAACAAGATAATAAGGGAGACCACGTTGTTGATCAGGTCAATATATTTGCCCCCTATCTCCCTTTAACATCATTTAATGTTCCTAAAAAATAGGAGCTAACGGGCTGAAGAGAATCATTGACTGATTCTCTATAAAGTAGGGATCTTCTTCCTTATTTGAAAAAACGACCATATCCACGTTTGAAAGGCGATTCATGCCTATAAATAAGAGTTCTACTAGCAGAAAAGGGTAATTTCATTCCTCTATTTTCTCCACTAAACTCTATCATTTTTCTCTACCCACTCTTATTCAAGTCACTGACTTAGGTATCGGAGGTTTCCCCGGGAACAAGCCCCGATCCTTTGACCTTGTTTATTTTGCAGGTTTACATTCAACCTTTGTTCAAACTGTATTCTGAAGTTCGATGAGTGAGAATCACTTTCCAAGGTAGAACTTTCAGTGGTGCGGTGAGCACGGACCAAATTTACTTGATCTAATCGAGAATTTTGGTCTACCTACGAACATAATCATGGTGGAAATCAATGATGACCACCCTTCCGAGACCGTTGCTCTCCAAACCACCCCGATGGTCCCAATGGTCCTAGAGGGTCTTCCACGATACCTCCACCCAAAAGTGCCGTAGAACAAATGCTTAAGATTTATAAGGAATGCAATATCCCTCCGGAACAGTAACACGTCATTAGGACGGGATTTGCGGAGCAGTACAATGTGATTGGAGCTGCTCTTCAAGGAATCCCAGACGACGGATCTAACCGACGTCGCTTGGCCTGAGAACTATTTCCATCAGATGAAACCGACGAACGATAACCACTACGGATCCTCAGCAGATGATAGTAATGCCACTCGCAAGTATCATTTCCAATCCAGCGATGCAAGCACAAATGATGGCGATGTTTTAGGCGTTCAATTCACCAGCGACAACCCTTACTTTCAGCCGGCATGCTAGTTCCGCATATGAGAATGCAAATGCCTTATACATACGGAGCCACACCAATAACCTGGATGAACCCATTCTCTCACGCCTCAAACAGAGCCTCAGCACAAGCACATCCAGAAGTTGAATTGATAAAAAAAATTGAGAAAGAGGACAACGACTCCGAGAATGATCCTAGGTTGAGGAGGCATCTCAAAAAGCTGCTTAAGGATCTGGCAATACCATACCAAGAATCACTAGTAAAGAAGCGGGACTCCCCATTTACCAAAAAGATCCTAAACGTCCAGCTGAACCCATACTTCATAGCCCCCATATTCTTCAAACTGTATGACAGTAGAGATGACCTAGTGGTTCATATACGACATTATATCAACATGATGGAAATGGTGTATGCCTCAGAAGCTTACATATGCCGCGACTTTAAGCAGATTCTTACACGGTCGGTTGCTTATTGGTTTCACAAGATGAAACCCAACTCAATCAACTCATGGGATTAGTTGAGTGAGATGTTTTGTAAGCACTTCCTGGGCTCTACCCCCGCCTCATATGTAAGCCGACAACTATATGAGATTGTATAGGAACTGGATGAATCCTTGAGATCCTACATCCACCGCTTCAATGAAGTATGCATCAGCATAGATGATCTTGATTTTAGCACAGCCAAGGAAGCCCTCATCAGAGGCACGAGGAATGATATGCTTGGAATGGAGATTATTACTAGGAGGCCCAAAGACACAACACAGATGATCGCAATAGAGAAAATCATGATAGAAGTAGATGAAATAAATAGATCCCGGAAAGCAGAAAGAAGAAAGACCGAGCGATCGGCAAGACAATCATCATTCTAAAAAACATTCTAGCAATTCTAATCGTGGGAGCGCCCCCCGGGTTGACATTGCCAGGCCAGCCTTGAACGCTCTACTCAGCAGATACTGATCGCGATAAAAAAGACCAACGAAAAGAGAAACCTGAAATTCCAAAGAATGCCAGAAGGACAGACAGTGGGATGCGATCCAGATAAGTATTGTGAATTCCATAGAGCCAGAGGGCATTACACTGATGAGTGTAGTGTTTTGGCCAACGAGGTTCACACCTTGATCCGATCTAGGAAATTCAGCTAGTTTGTGAAGGGGGTTACCCATGAAGAAAAGAGAATCGCCTTAGAAGATATGAAGAACGGGGAAGGAAGGTCTCAGAGAGCTAAGGGGGTGGTGATGGTAATTGCAGGAGGACCAGGATTCGAGCCACCATATAAAAAACCCAAAGTCTTGGATTTGACGAGATGAGACGCGGAAGTATATAAGGCCTACCAAAGGCACTCACTAGTAAATAAGGACCACACAGACCCCCTGGTCATCGAGACTCTGACCAAAGGACACATAGTTAGAAGAGTCCTGATAGACACAGGAAGCTTCATGAATCTAATAACCAAATTAGCCCTACAAAAATTAGACGTCCATCACAGTTGAACCCAACCATATTATAATCCCCTAGTAGGACTTGGGTGTCAGACTGTCCCATTAATAGGATAAGTCACCCTCGAGGTGGAGATATGTGACAAGGACTTAACTTGGAGGGGGAAGGTGGAGTTTACCATGGTTGAAATTTCAATAAGCTATAACATCATTTTGGGACGACCGTTCTTAGTCGAGTCGGAAGCCATCATCTCCATGAAGTATCTCACCCTACAAATTCCAACCAAAAAGGGAACGACGGTAGTAGTTGGTAACCTACAAGTGGCTCAAGAAACATACCTAGCATCTTTATAAACCGAAACCATCTCAATCAAGGCGGAGGAACGCGAAATGGTAGAATCGATCGGAGAATTAGAGGTACTCACCATGGGACAGAACAGAACCCTCAAGCTGGCAAAAGACTTAGGGGAAGATGTGAAGGCAGCCATACCAAGCGTATTAAAGAAGCAATATCATACTTTCTCATGGTCTCTAGACGATATTGAGGGAATACGCCCCAAAGTCATGTGCCACAAGCTGAACATAGATCCTTTAGTCCCTCTAATCAGACAAAAAAGTGAAAACATCGCCCTGAAAGGCAGAAAGCCATCGAAGTAGAAATCAAAAAGCTACTCGAGGTGGGTCACATTCAAAAAGTAAATTACCCCGAATGGTTAGCCAATGTGGTATTGGTAAGGAAGCCCAATGGCTCATGGCGAATGTGTGTAGACTTCACATACCTAAACAAAGCATGCCCCAAAGATAGCTACCCATTACCAAGTATAGATCAACTTGTAGACTCAACGGCTAGATTTACGGTCTACTCACTACTAGACGCTAAGGCGGGGGTACCATCATATCCCAATGGATCCTCGAGATGAGGAAAAAACTTTCTTTATTACACACAAAGGGACATACTGTTACAAAGTGATGCCATTTGGGCTCAAGAACGCCGAAGCCACTTACTAGCGACTCGTAAATGAGATGTTTAAAGGACAAACAGGAGATAACATAGAAGTGTACGTAGATGATATGATCATCAAGAGCAAAGATGAAGCCAACCATGCAGCCGATATTGAGAAAGCCTTCAAGGTATTATAAAAATACTGGTTGAAGCTGAACCTAGAAAAATGCACCTTCGGGGTCAAGAGCGGCAAGTTCCTTGGTTTTATGATCTCTGAAAGAGGCATTGAAGCTAACCCAGAAAAGATAGAAGCCATAATTAATATAAAACTGCCTCGGAATCTTAACGAAGTACAACATCTCAATGGCGAGATCAACACCTTGGGGCGATTTATATCTTTCTTCGCGAAGAGATGCTTGCCTTTTTACAAGGCAATTAAACAGGACAAGGCCTTTAAATGGGACAGGTGATGCGAGCAAGCCTTTAAAAGTCTGAAAGAGTTTTAGCCTCCCCTCCATTACTTAGTCATCCCGAAAATGGTGAGCCGTTGTATGTCTACTTAGTCGTTACCTACGAAGCGGTTGGAGTAGTCTTGGTGAAAGAAAAAGAGAATGAACATCACCCCATTTACTACACCAGTAAGGTATTGAATAACATTAAAGTGAGATACCCTAAGATCGAGAAGCTACCCTTAAGCTTAATCTCTGCATCCGTGAGATTGAGACCCTACTTCCAAGCACATTCCATAATCATGAGAACTAGCTTCCCCTTAAAGAAAGTACTCCAGTGACCCGAGACATAAGGCAGAATGGTAACTGAAATTACCCCCGATAGAGTAATCATTCGAAGCGACTTACGACTGGTGTCCAACCAAATCAACAGAAACTTTGAGATAAAAGAAGGAAATATGGTCAAGTACTTACGCAAGGTGGAGGCCCTAGTGTAAAACTTGGAGAAGAAAGAAATGGAATGGAAAGTTGAACACACCCACAAACTCAAAACGAGACTGCAGACGAACTGGCAAAAGCCGCAGCCATCCCAAATGATTGTAAGAAGTTAAACTGCCTATATGAAGTCCTAGCCAGCCCAAGTTGCGAAGAAGAAGAAGTACTCTATGTTAGTGAAGGAAGTAACAATTGGAGACAACCAATAATCAACTATCTCAGGGAAGACAAGCTCCCTGGCAATGAGGAAGATGCCTCCAAAATCGTGTGAAAATCCATGAGATACTCTCTCTCCGAGGAGATGATCCATACAGGAAGTCTTACGCGGATGCTTGGCAAAAGTGCATGACGCAGTCTCAAGGCAAGAGCATCCTTGAGGAGATGCATGAAGGTGTTTATGGATCCCATTAAGCTGCATCCACTCTGCTCAGAAGGGTAAGCCTTGCTGGATATTACTTGGAAACTATGGAGGCCGTCGCTACGAATTATATCCAGAGGTGCCACCTTTGCCAAGTGCACGCCGGGAAGATGCATATTCCCAATGCAAATCAACAGCCTCTCATGACCGCCTGGCCTTTTCCACATGGGGGATAGACATAGCTGGACCTTTACTAGAAGCCAACAGTTAGAGGAAATTTGTGATTGTTGCCAACGATCATTTTAGTAAATGGGTCGAGGCGGTAGCCATGAACACCATCACCCCTGAAAAGGTTATTGATTTCGTCTGGAAAAATATTGTCGCAAGATTTAGGATTCCAGGAAAGATAGTGGCAGACAATGGCACCCAATTCAAATCCATAAAGTTCCTAGAGTTTTTCCAAGGATTGAAGATAAGAAACCACTTTTCCTCCATGGCACACCCGCAGACAAATGGCCAGACGGAGGTCACCAATAGAACACTTGGAGAAGGGCTGAAGAAATGGCTTTAAAAAGGAAGAAAGGAGGCTTGGCCAGACAAACTCATAAGTGTACTATAGTCCTATCGGACTACCCCATGCAGGCCAACCGACGAGACGCCCTATTCGCTAGTACACGGGATGGAAGCCATGATTCCAATAGAAATTGCAGCCCCAACTGATAGAGTTGTCTACTACTCTGAGGAATAGAATGACATAAACTTGAGGCAACACCTCGATAGCCTTGAAGAAAGGAGAGAACGAGCTTACATTAGAATGACTGCTTACAAGGCAAAAATCGTTAAATATCACAACAGAAGGGTCAGAATCCTCCAACTCAAAGAAGGAGACCTAGTCCTAAAAGACACCACCACCTCGCAATCATGTGAAGGCAAAGGCAAGTTCAGAACAAACTGGGAAGGCCTATACAAGATACACGAAGTCCTAGGACAAGCGACGTACCGGTAAAGAGCTACCTAGAATTTGGAACATCTCCGATCTGAGGCCCTACTACAATGCCTCCACAGGCTAGGGAATGAGACGACCACACTTTTTTTGTTCCCTTGGATTTTTCCCCCTAGGTTTTTTCCTTGGGAAGGTTTTTAATGAGGCGGCGTCCTCGAAGCCTTGTTCCAGCTAACAAAAGCACCAGACTTATACTCACCTCTGTACTTTACTTTTAATAATAAAGGAAGCATTTTAATTAATTTCATCATTGTGTGTTTGCTCTTCTTTATTTAGCTTTTAATGGCAACCGGCTCAATGCCTTAAAAATGGCCACGTTCCAGCCATAACTTTTTCTATTCCTAAGCTAACAAGACTTGGGCCAATCTAAAAAACCGCATTTTTATTTAAGCCTTCCAACGGGTTAATGCCTCAGTGCGGCAAAATGTAACCCTAGTCAGTTACCACAAGCCCTAAGCTAACAAGACTTAAACGATTTCAACAATATTTAAAGCCTTTTTAAAGGTGAAATACAACCCAAGCTGGATATCATATTTCCTAAGCTAACAAGACTTAGATGAAAGCACTACATTTTGATAAAATCTAAGTAAACATCAACCCACCATAGACGGGACAAAAGCACCACTAATATGCATAAAAATATGATAGCCTACATCAAGTGAAATTGAAGCAAATGTGCATACGTAAAGGCACCAAACCAGGCGTTACCAAATCGCTACATCGGGCTAGAACAACTTACTTACGTTGGGGCGCATTCATCTAATTTTATGCACTTAGATAAAATCTAAGCATTCAGAGAACCCAAAGCAGGCAAAAGCATACAAGCTATAACATTCATTAAAGATATAACGAGCAACACATACTGAAACAAAATGGTGAAGGCAAAAATGCGGATTATATAAACATAGTACATTAGTTTAAAAAAAAGGCTTACAAAGCCTTAATACAAAAAAAATCTACTCTAAGGAGCCAGAGGATCCTGGTTCTCGGGCACTCCTTGCGACTAGCTCGCGATGTTCTCCTCGCCGGCCGAAAGAACGTCGTCCCCTGTGAAAGAATCCACTTGGTTAGCATGCGGACTATCAGGAACCTCCTCGAAGGTGGGATAAGCAACGTTGCTCACCATCTTTTTAGAAAGTTTCGGCCAATGCTGGCGAATCGCATCAAGAAATCGCTGCCCAAACACGTGGCCCATCTACATCATTTTATTAACCATAGCCCCCAGCTCGGCCTGATAATCCTTAATTTTTGCTTCAAGCTCACCAATTTTCCCTTGAGCCCGTGAAAAATCCCCCTCCATGGCCTTATTACGATTAAGGACCTGGAATGAGCATTTTGCGTGCCCTCTAGTTACTGTCCTAGCTTGGCTTGGGCCGCCTCAGCCTCCTCCTTCACCTTCTTAGCCTCTGCCTCCCTCTTCTTGGCTGCTGAGGTATCTTTCTTGGTTGTTCGTGCCTCAATTTTAGCCACCTGGAGGTCAGACTTCACCTTGGCATGATTTTTGGTCCGATGGTGCATCTTAACACACCTAGACAGCATCTGCAATTCAAGACGGATCCATTAACACATCTCAAACTAAAACACATAAATAATACTTAGGGAATAATCAAACATACCTCTGAAACACAGTCCACCATAATACTAGACGCCACCACATTGTTCTCCTCCTTGTAGGCCCCCTTCTCACAAGGAAGAGGAAGTGTACTTCATAGCACCAGCTGGAGTTTAGGGCTATTAATCCCTCCCTGAGGACCAACCAGCTCAACAAGGCTCTCCTTAAATCGAGCCGATGGAAAAATGGTGATGGCGGGAGACGGCGAGACTGCAACCTCTTAATGATTGCTAGAGTCGGAGTGACCCTCATCCTATCAAAGAAAATAAAATCAGATTCGATAGGAGCAGGATACAAAAGAGGAACCATAATACCTCTCGACTCCGCTTGGTAGGCGCCTCGGCAGGTGAGATCACATTCCCGGCTGTAGACGCCTCTTCCCTAGTTCTCTTGCCTTTACTAAAATCACCTCCTGGATTCTTTAACGTTGTATCAGTGGCTAAGTCAAAGAACTCAGACTTCTTTCAGAGGTTTTCCCAGCTCAAGTCCTTCGAGCCTTTCACTAAAGATTTAACAATTACCACATTATGACGGGAAGACATCCTAAATCAACAAATAATAAAAAGAAAACACAAGTGTACCAGGAATATTTACTTCGCTGTTATAGTAAATCACGTCAGGACCATCCCACCCGATGAACTTGATATCGTTTAGATATGCCCAGGAGATTGTTGCCATCTATCTCCGCTCTTGCATCAACCTAGTAAAGATATCGACAGGCGCATCAAGCTCAAGTCCCTTTATAGGCAGCGCCATAAAAATGTTCTCTCTCCATCGAGTCCGGCTCAAGTCCCTTTGAAGTTGCATACAGACTATGGCCTATCTAAGAAATAGAAGACACCCTCCCTATGGCTAAAATGGGGGTGATCCTCAGACGCTTTCCGTCTGAAAGAAGTGAGGCGGCGGAAAAACTCAGAGTCAAAGGGAAAATCCAGGCCTCGATATAAATGGTAGTGGCCAACAATATCCGTCCAACAATTAGGATGTATTTAGGCCGGACATACTCCCCAATCACTTAGAAGCTTAGCGATGGCCTCAGGAAGCCGATATGTAAAATCGACCCAAACGTGTTCCATGTGTATACTGAAATAACCTTCTGGGGGAGTATGAACCCGTTGATCTCGAGATGGAAGTAGACATGCTTTCTCAATCAGCCACTGATTCACCTGCGCCTCGAAGCTGATATCAGTTTGATTCGAAATTGAGATCATATTGGCACAGCCTTTTCTCTCTCATTTTTAGCCTGCCGGTGCCTTACCCCTGTTACGTTCAGGAAATGGTAGGCAAGATGAGACGTCATCCTTCTACGCGCCTCTAAAATCACTCCCCGTAGAGTTATCTGGGCCATCAACCCCCTCAAATTCATCTACGCCCCTAATCTCTAGATCATCAGAGTTAACTGGGGTCCAGGGCTTAGAGGATGATTCCCCTTGGTTAGTCATTCTCCTACAGGCCCTTCGTTTAATCCTAACAGAAGGATGTTGGTTAGTTCTATCAATAGATACCGGCTGGGCCAATAGACGGGCCAGGTCTCGATTAATCTTCATAAGGTGACCTAGTGGTGTGACGAATAGCGTATCGCTACTCGTACTACTAGATGAACTCATCCTAGAAATGTAAACAAACATATCATGTTATGGGCTCAAAGCAAATGATACCTCCTTGACCCGAAGAAGTCAAGTCACAAGAGGCGGCTTAAGAACCTAGTCCCGCCAGGCAGTGTCTATTAAAGTCAGTCCTTTAAACCTAAGATCCGTTAAGAAGGGATGAATACACATACAGACTTGCAAACCTTAACCTAAACTTATCTCTGAAGATGCAAGGAATCCAAAAATTGCATAAGGCATAAAAATTCAAGCAAGCATTCAAATACATTCATAAAAGCGCAACTACAAAAGAAATAGTTGCAGCTAATCCACATTTTGCAGTTTATGACGCATGGAAATTCCCAATAACAAAAATTTGGGTACCAACTACAGTGACTACGGCATTCCTAGCAAGAAATTAAAATGAAAAGAGAAAAGGAGTAAAAGAAGCACTTACTTGTAGTTGGGATCGAAAGGGAAAGCTCTCATCGTGGTTAGGGATGCAAGATCGCCGGAAATCACAAGGCCACACTATAAATCACGAAAACAGGGAAGAGAGGAAAAGTGGTAACTGTGCTTGGGAAGCACTATTTATAAGAAATTTGAAATAATATGAACAGGTGCTTTCCTTGGGAATGTTCAAGAAGGACATGTGGCGTCACGCTACTGGGGCTACACGCTACATAAGAAATCACAGCTGTAGCGAAGAATTCCATACGTTAGACGACGCCCACCTATAAGCGACAGAAGCCTAAAAGACTCTCTAAATACTCGTGGGGCGACTTCTGATAACGGAATACATACTCAAGGCGCGTGCTTAACACCGCCTCGATTATTCTCAATGCTTAACATCGTCTCAGTTACATTAATACCCAGCCGCCTCATGTATGGTATGTATGTAATCATCTCGTCGCCTCTCTGACAAGACAATAAGGGAGACCACGTTATTGACCCAGTTAATATATTTGCCCACTATCTCCCTTTAACAACATCTGATGTCCCTAAGAAATAGGAGCTAACGGGCTGAAGAGAATCATTGACTGATTCTCCTATATAAAGTAGGGATCTTCTTCCTTATTTGAAAAAACGACCATATCCACGTTTGAAATGGAATATAAATAAGAATTCTACTAGCAGAAAAGGGTAATTTCATTCCTCTATTTTCTCCACTAAACTCTGTTATTTTTCACTACCCACTCTTATTCAAATCACTGACTTAGGAATCAGAGGTTCTCCCAAAAACAAGCCCCGATCCTTTAATCATATTTATTTTACAGGTTTACATTCAACCTTTATTCAAATTGAATTCTGAAATTTGACGCGTGAAAATCAGTTTCCAAGTAGAACTTTCACTTAATTTCCACTTTTGTCTCTAAAACTCTTATTTAGGAAATATTTCTAGTACTTTTAAAAAAAAACTATTTATTTATTGTTATACTTATCTTCACTTAGTCAAAATTTTAATAATGTGTATTTAAAATTGGTTTCTATTTCCACCTGCTTTTCTAAGATGTATGTGATAGATATATTTTTTCATAAAAAATCTGAGTTGTTCAGAGCTGCGGAAAAACACCAACGCTTTTCCTTGTGTGGAGGTTTGTTTCCTCTCATTATTTTACTGTGTAATACAACAAAATAAACATATGCCATTATAATATCTGTGACAAATGAAATTTTGTTAACAAGATAAAAGGCATTCAATTGAAATGAGTTGTCACAATTAGAAAGCAGATGTGGAAGCAATTCAACAGTGTGGAATATCTTAAACAAGATAAGATAAGGATTCCTTAGATTAGTTGATATGTACTATATATTAATTGAAGCAATTAATAATCCTTAAATTCAATATCTAAAAATCTTACAAATAAATAACCAAGCAAATTTCCTGGATTTTCATCCACCAAATTCAACAAACAGAAAATTATTCTCCCAGTTTGTTTTGTATTAAAAGGATAAAGCAGAATACAAAGTCAAATTAAAAGATAAACAAAAATTTCCAAAATGCACTCACTTAATTGTTTAATTTCTCGCACTTATTCAATACATACAATTTTATTTTGCCCAAAACAGCATATTAAAAACTCTATACATACACATGAGGCTCTTGCACTTAATTTCCTCTGCTTCGCCGAGAGATATATGCAATTATACTATAACTATACCATAGTATCATGCAAAATTTATGCCGAGGAATTTGTATTCACCTCTTTAGTTTTGGTTTACTATAACTTCAGCTGTTGAACTTTTGCTCTGTAACACTTGTTGTGGCCTGCATTTTCCAGTAACAAAACCATTAAGGCGCAAAAATAAGATATATATGTTAAAAATGTAAAAATGAAATCTACCCCAACAGAAGTGACAAAATTGCAAACAGCACATTTGACAGAACGAGCTCCGTATTGATACATCAATAGCATCCTGCAGTTTCCGCAATTTACATGTGCCACTTGATTCGCTGTTAATTATCACATTACATTAGTTGGATTTCGGTAATTAGAAATTAGAAGCCTGTCTGATTTGGAATGTAAATTGAATTAATCACCTTCCAAAGCGAGATTGACAGTGTGACAGCAAGAACACTGAACACTTGTAGCGCCGCGAATGTACATTAGCAAAGTGTGGCAGCCTCCACAAACCAGTTGCGCCATTTCTGTACCTGTTATAAAAGGCAGCCATTGAAATCAAAATTGTGCTGTAGTTTAACGTAATTTTGAAAGAATTTTTACCAGGAGGTGGGACAGCTGTTAAAGCATTGCAAACTGCACAACATACAGAAGTAGCTCCAACTGGGTAAAGTAACAGGTTTCTACATCCTGAACAAACTAGCTGGCTCTGTGAACCTGTAATTAAAAGGCAAAAATCCAGTAGATTTTGAGCTTTAGAGAATCCAAATCCGAATGGTGAAGTGCAAATGCAGCATTCTGACACATATCAGCATACGATACTTTTTTTAAGAAAAATTTTCGCAATTGAGCTTATATTGGATAGAAAGAAAAATCATCACCCGTGATTCGAACCAGGGGAGAGGCCACTAGTCCAGTCTTAACCATTAGACTAAGACTTCACCACATATTAGCGTATGACACTTAAGAAAACATTTTTATTAATAAATGTTTATTCATAAGCTCATAAAGATATACAATGCATAAATTTAAAACCGTTATAATTCAAATTTCAAAATCTAACATAATCAACTAAAAATATAATCTAATCTTAACAAACATATTTTTCTATTTATCAGAAAAAACACAGATTTATCCATAAAAAATGAAAAGGAAAGAGAAGAGAAGAAAGAATACCAGCGGCAGGAGGGGGAGTATAAGGTGGAGGAGGAGTTGGATAAGGAGCAAGAGGAACTGGCATTCTTATGTCTTTTTTTTTAACTATTATTTCCTACTAATTTACAGCCTCAACTCAATTAATTAAACCTTTTTTCCCCTAATCTTGAATCTTGCCATGCCTGTAATAATACATTTATTACCTGCAAATCCAACAAAAGCTTCAAATCTGAGCTACAAAAGCAAAAACATGTTCAGAAAAGACATTACCCAATTGAAAAAGAGAGAGAGAATCACATTTGGAAATATCAGTATTGTAATAATTGTTATCTTCCTATCTGTAGACAAAAGAAGGCTTGGAAAGTTGCAGACAGTGATAAAGAAGCAAAGAAATGGAGTTGAAGCGAAGTGGGGAAAACACACACCCTTTTACATCTTTTAACTTTACCTATTTTTAGAGAGAGAATTCCGTTGATAATCAGTCAAAAAAAACTAACTGTATTATTTGTCAATTGAATTTTGCCTTCTGCTTTATATTAGTTTATTGAAATGTAACTTTATAGAATCAAATCCGTTTATTAATTTATTCACAAATTTGAATTTTCATTTTTTTTAAGTATATGACTTGGAGCAATTTCGGGATGGGTGACCTCCTAGGAAGTAATTTTCAGGAAGTGAGCGAGTGAGGACAAAGCTCACTGGAAAGACTCGTGTTGGTTTGTTGGGGCAGTCGGTCAAACCCGAGGTGTTACAGTTTGGTATCAGAGCCAGCCCTCTCCCAGTACGGTGTGGTTCGGGGATGAACCAGGCGGAAGCTGGTGGGCCTGTAACGACCCGGTCCTAAGAGGGGTGGCGCCGGGGTAGAAGACCTGAGCAAAGAGCGGCCATGAAGGATGTCGATTGGGATAGAAATGAACCGAATCCATACCTAAAAGAGAGGGTTTCGAGATTGTGCTGGTATGGGACGGTACAATTGAGAACGGTTAAGGATTTCAAAATTGTGATGGTATGGGACATTACAATTGAGAGAGACTTAAAAGATTTGATTAGTACTACCTATACCAACAAGGTGCATCTTCTTTTCGGGAGCGTACTCGGAAGAATTCTAAAGTTGAGCGTGCTTGACTTGGAGCAATCTCGGGATGGGTCACCTCCTGGGAAGTAATTTTCAAGAAGTGAGCGAGTGAGGATAAAGTTCATTCGAAAGACTCGTGTTGATTTTGTGGGGGCAGTCGGTCAAACCCGAGGTGTTAGAATGAATGAATATTTAGAAAAAAAAAAATCAATTTACCATAATCTTGAACCCTTGCCAAACTTGAATGTTACTTTTCTTACAATGAATTTTATAGGAAAAAAATAGGGTAAATTTAAAAAACATGTCATGTGGTTTCATCGTTTTGTAAAAAGGTGCTTGTGAAATTTTTTTTTCCAAAAGGGTGCATGTGGTTTTAAAAGTTTTCAAAAGGGTACATGTAGTTTGGAAATTATAGTGCTATACCCGTTATTTCAATAAATTTAATATTTATATATTTTAACTATATTATTTAAGAATTATATATCAAGATTTGAGTCAGATTCGGAAAACTTTTATTTTATTTTAATTTTTTAAAGCTATAATCAAATTTTAATTAAAAAAATATTAATACTTCTAAAAAAATCAAAAATTTATCACATAGGTGTATTATATTTTTATTAACTAAGCTGTAAAATTTCACTTTAAAATGGACAAGATTACCCTTCAAAATGTGATTTTAAAATTTTGAAAATCCTCTTTTTATAAATTTTTGAAACCACGTGCACCCTTTTAAAAAAAAAATTCACAAGCACTTTTTTATAAAAAGATCAAATCACATTATATGTTTTTGGAGTTTATCGTAAAAAAAAGTATACATTTATAGGTCAAAGAATGTAAAAATTGAGACATGTAAGTAAAATATGACAATTTGGGCAATGGAAAAGAAAGGGAAGGGTACAAAGGAGTTTATGAACAGGTATGGGGCAGCATAAGGGTTGTAAGTTGATATAGAAAATTATAGAAAGTGCACTTAAAAAACAAGACAAAGGGACCACTTTCAATTAGTGTTTATTGGATTTTGGCTGAGCCTACTTCACCTTTAGCCAACTGGATATTCTTTCTTCTTTCTACTATTCTTTTACTATTTCCCCTTTTTTCTTAGTTGTATTCATGAAATGGGACCCCAACAACTCTCTCTGTTTCTCTTACCACTTTCACCGTGTGGCGGAGGGAGATTGTTAGAATTTGGCCTTTTTTTTTTTATAATATTGCATATACAGTTGAGTTTCAGTTCAATACAATTGTTTATAAATTAAAAATGATATAGCATTTAGTCTCCATATTTAGGGAAAAAGCACCTCCAAAATACTTTTTTAGTGGAATATTATATTAAATTTTCTGCCTATGACTCATTTTGCCAGTTGTCCTCCAATTTTTTTTTTCTAATGAGGCGCTATAAGGCTCTTCATGATTTATTGCCTTCTAGGTGGGCAATATCGAGGCCAACCTCGATTATAGGACACCCGATTATTATTCAGCTCCATATGATTGAGAATGAAGGACTATGTTAAGCACTACAAGCATAAAATGTTTCTTATATTGATGAAACAATTTAAATCTGAATGGGTATATTTTGAAGTTGCATATGGATATTTATGTGAATAATGGCTTACTCATCCCAAAATATTTCTAATACGATAAATATTGCCTCACTCTTTCATAAATAAGGAGCAATAATATTTTAGTTTTAAGCAATGCAGATATTGAACACACCCCTAATGCGTAGCGTTGATATATAACCTATGAAAGTACCATTTGGAGTTGAGATTGCTTTAACAATACAAAGAACATTTCAAAGTAAAGGTATTTTTAACCCTCTCAATTCATCTTACATAGACTCAAGTTATTAGGTGTCTTATGGTATAACGGTAAATTCATGCTAGCTTTCACCTAGAAAACAAGGGTTGACCAACAAAATTTTGGATACAATTAATTTTTTGGGCAAACCTAAAAGGTAGCATGTGATTTACGTAAAGTGAGGTTTGTTGTTTTAAAAAAATTGATAAAAGATGGATTAATATTATTTTTAAAAAAAGCATTTTTATCAATTCAATATTTTTATAATATAAATTTTTTATTTAAAAAGGTCAAATATATGAAAATTCATCGTACTTGACTTAAATAGCCTATTATTTATTCTAGCATTAAAAATAACCTATTACCTTTTTAAATTTGACAAAATTGCAGCGAGTAACTGATCGAATGCTGATGTGGCAAAGAAATTACTTTTAGTTGACGAAGATGTATATGGGAAGAAACAACAACGAGAAGTGTCGTCCAATTAAATCATCAAACTCGTTGAATTTGAGTATTTTTTGAAATCCGGTTTTAGAGATTTACAAATAAAAGGGATAAAAGGGATGAGCATGTTTGGTATAAATTGAAATAATTGATTTCCATGATTTAATTTGGAATAATGAAGTTTTGATTTATATTTTGCAATTATAGAATTTGATTTACAAGTTCAGTTATAAAATTTGAGAGAAAGAAAGATGAAAGGAAGAAGAGAGTGTTGTTGTAATTAAGAAAAGTATTAAATAAAGAAGAGGGTACTATTGTAATTAAAAGAGTATTAGGGATATTAATAAAACTGCTACATGGAATTTTATGATTTTCTTAAAATAATGTTACTTGTCATCTTATTACATGTTTGATTTTTTAATTTTACACATGGCTGGTGAATGTTGTATACTCTCTGAAGTGTGACTGATTTAGTTGCATTTGAGTAATAAATAGATGTACTTTTATCAAGTTCAGGGATATGTCCTTTTGAAAGTTGGAGGGGATAATAAGGAAAGTTCAGACGAGTTTTTATGCATTTAGCCCTTAATAATTATATGTTACGATTTGAGTCAGTTTAAAGATTTTTTCCATTTAAATGATTTTTTAAAGTTTATTATCATATTTTAATTAAAGAAAATATTTGCAATTTTAAAAAAATATAAAAAATTATCACTAATTTGTATTACATTTTTATTAACTAATCTACAAAATTTTAGATAAAAATAAACAAGATTACTCATCACTATGATATAATTTAATATTCAAAGTCCTCTTTTTACCAATTTTTTGAAACCACAAACTCCCTTTTACAAAAAAAATCCTTATTTATAAATAAGTTGTTGGTCCCTATGCGTACACTCAATGAGTCAGAGGGAGGGGTGAATGACTCACTCAAAAAACTTAGTAAACTTTTTCGCAATAATATGAGCTCCGCTGAGTGAGGTCAGCTGGCTGGGTGAAATTTCTGGAAAAACTTTAAAGTAAAGAACATTGAGATTTTTATACTAGTTCGGCAACCTGTGCTTACATCCAGCCCCAAGAGAGTGTCTCAGCTTTAATCCACTAATCTCAACTCCTTTACCATAGGCGGAGAAGCCTTTCACAAAATCCTTAATTACAGTAAGTACCCTCCAAATTACAATCGCTCACCCGCTGAGTAGAATACCCTCTTCTATTAACAACTCAATAAGAGTCTAAACAAGAGCTGGATTCAACTTATAAAAGGTTGATCCAGTTACAATAATTCGATATTACAAGTAGCTCAGTTGGCAAAATAGGCTGAGCAAGTTGGAGGAGAATAAGGTTCAAATCCCACTAAATACACTTGCTGGGAGGGGTGAGGACCCTTAACCGTTACTAAGCCCCAACAAGATTATCTCAATGAAGATACTTGTAATTATTACCAAAAAAAGATATTACAGTTTAATGATCTATTCCATTTTCTCTTGTTCTAAAGCAGATTCTCGCTGAGTAGATACTTTCTTGCTTGAACTTCTTTAAAGCTTGCAAATTGACAGAGATTTAACTTCTGGAAAATTCAGGTGTAATCACCAAGTTCTAACGCTTGCTTTCTTGCTCCTTTTATAGATGGATTGAGAAAGTAGCCGTTGAACTTACTTTGGCATCTTCTGAAGTTAGCAGCTCAGCTATTCACCCGTTGCTTCTTCAAAACAATCCATTAGGAGATAGAATTGCACCGTTGTGAGATAGAAAATCAATCCGTTAGATTGAGATTCGAGCTTCAATTTGAATCCTTTGTCGTTTGATGCTAGTCTTCCGTTAGAGAGAACTCGAGCTGACTTGCCACGCGTCTTCTTTCCATTCCTTCTGGTAATCTGACATGTTGCAGAGCGCGCGATACTATATTGTTGATTATGTAGAATTGCCCAAATTGGCAAATGACTTTTTGCAGCTTGAATATGGAAGACTTTGTCATTTTCTTCATTAAACTGGGTCTTGTCAAGGTATTAATTCTTTTTGTCTTTGTCTCATTAATGTCCTACAAAAAGCAAAACTAATAGCAAAGATCCCATTTTACCTTAAATGGTAAGGTCAGTAACTTTGACAGACATAAATTAACTCAGTGAAATAATGTAACGAAAAGCACAGCTGAAGCAAAATCTAAATATCAAGCGCTGAGTGAATAATACTTAGTCCCGACTAACGTAGATACTCAGCCCAGAACACTTAGAGTTAAACTATATAACTAGGTCAACGGAGACCTGAAATTCTACCCTTGAATTTGCTAACTCTCATACAACCATATATTATTTATTTTAACATCATTATTGATTTAATTGCCTTAAACTGAACTTAATTGTTATGATTAACACTTAAGCACTACTGATTCAGTCCACTGAGTCATTCAAACTCGTGCTTGGTTCAATAATCTCCCCCATTATGATCAATGGCAATTAACTGAGCGAGAATTAAATCAATAAGATATCTAGATAAGAGTTACCTTATACTTATGCTTGATATGTCTTTGTTCAGCATCTTTAATTTACTCAGAGTGAATGCTGACTCCCCCATAATCCTTGACTTCTCTCAGTTCAGCATTACTCAACACTTCTCATATATTTCTGCAAAAAGATCAACACATATATTTGCAGCAGAAAATATAAGAAGTTAAGAAGATCTTAACTTAGAATAGAATAAGTAATCATTTCATTAAAATATAACTTGAGTACAGATAACAAAGAGTTACTCTATACTAAGTTTTCCAATCAGCGCTAACGATTATAAATAATTCTATCTTACTTAGGCATTGGTGGTGCTCCAAGATTAGTTCTCCTTTCTTCAAACACATGTTGATCCCATCTTGATTTCTTCTCTTTGGGCAGTGTGATCTCCTTGCCTTTCCTTTTTCTAGTCTCATTATATTCTCTTTGAATGTGCTCAGATCCTTGGATAAATTATATGAAAAATCAGCAATCATCTAATCTCTCTCTCTCTCTCTCTCTCTCTCTCTCTCTCTTCTTGTTCACGCTTCTCGTGATCCTTGTCCCCTATTGCCATTGCATCCAAAATGGCTTGGGCTCGATGATCAAACAAGCTCAGAGATTCTTCAAATATCTCGAGCTGACCATAAATGTTAGTTGAAAAGTTCTGCACTAATAGCTCATAGATTTCCTGTGAGATTGCTTCCTGTTCTCTAAGAAATGCGAATAAGCCTACTAAAGCGCATGATTGAGATAGATTACCCTGATACAGAGCATTCAGTCCTTCCTTAGATATCTGGGTGAAACTGGCCAGAGCCTTTGCTTGAGTATTTTCTCTGAGAATCCACTCTAGCATGGGAGTGCTATGTAAGTAGTGACTTCTTCATGGATCTGATCAATGGCTTGACCACCATTTATGATGTCTGAATGAAACTTCTTGATTTGATCAAGAATATGACCAAGTTTTTGATGGAGCGATGGTTCTTGTTCAACATCTGCCATAATAATATCACTAGTCAGAGCATCTAATATATTAGCCTTTTTAAGGCTTTTAGAACTTCTCCCTCTGAGTCATTGACTCCCTTCAGCTCTTCTTCCTTCGCAGTCCTCAACTCAGTATGTATAACCTAGTATTGAGTAACAACTATGATCAACGCATTGACAGCATTAACAACTGCATCCAGGCGAGTTGTGTTTTCTCCATTTTCCTTGCTCAAAATGCTATAGCCATCTAGAACTGCCTGCATAGCTTCTAAGAGTGGATTGAACTTATCTATCATAGAATTTCTAAAATCCCTCTCATCATTCAACACTTTGCAGTTGCTCTCAAAAATCTTTTCCATCTTCTTCTTGAGCTCTGCAACTTCCATCTTTAGATAATCAGCCTTCATACCTACAATATTTAACAAAGGCAATATGTGGGACATAATTGCTTTGACCAATGAGAACTCAGTAGGAACTGATCTGAAATGGGCCTTCATCTCCTCAACAGCCTTTACAAACCCTGGCACTAGCTCCACAGCCTTTATAAGTCTCCTCAGGACCTCCTAAGACAGTAAAGATTTTATAATTTCTGCATCAATTTCAGCATCTGTCCTAAGTCTTGGAAATCTAGCTCTCTCCATTCTCCTTATATCTCCCAAGAGCTCAGCTTGGGGGTTGAATTGGGGTTATGGCTGTGGTTGTTGAGGTGGTTGATGTTGTTCAGGAATCTCCTCTATGATTGGAGGACCTCTGATAACTGGTCCTTCCAAGAGTAATTGTTCATGCACAGGGGATCTTATAGGTGAAAGGTATGGAATGATAGTTGTTTGGTCAGAGTCTGGGTTGTTTTATTGGTCAATGGTGGATGTGGATGGTATTTGGGTTTCAGGCAAAGGTAGGGCAGAAATGAGTATAGGTGAGAGTGGTGTTTCAGGGGATAGGTTTGGGAAAAGAAATGGTTCATGGTTCTCCTCCTCCTTCTCTTCAGCACCTTCAATAGTGGACTCACTGACCTGAGTTTGAGATTCCTCAATCAGCTGAGCTCCTTGCTGAACTGTAACTTCATCCTCCTTATCTTCCAAATCACCTTTATCCTTATTAATTATCACTTTCATTCTTTTCAACAAGCCTCTCTTCCTTTCCTTTCTTGCTTCCTTAGCAGTCAAACTGACCTGCTAATCTGATTCAAGCACATTAAATTTCATAGCCGCTACTTCCACTACTTCATCTTCTTCCCTCTCTTCATGATCCTCAATCCCTTGAAGGGCACCAATCATTTCCTCCACAACTTCAAGGACTTCCTTATTAGCTAAGCTGGCTACTGTAGATTGGAGAATTTTCTCAGCACTAGCCTTAGCTCTTGCTGCTGCTTCCTCAGCCTTTCTCCTTAATCTCAGCTTCTAAGTCCTTCTGCCTCTTTCTAGTCCTTTCTTCTCCAGCTGCTTTCACTCTCTCAGCTTGCTCTAAATCCTGGACTATGCTAGTTCCCTTTTTCCCCATTAACTTTTTCTTGGGCTGACATGCTTGTAGCACAGGAACTGATATAGCTTCATATCCTTTAGTAGTCACCTTATCTAGCTCAACTTCATCAGTCTTTCTCTTCTTCAGCCTCTTCAAAGGCATTTCTTCCCTCAATTCCTCCTCAGCCTGCCTCTCTTCCTCAACTTCCTTAGGAGACCACTCTCTGACCTTTTCTTCTTCAGTTCCCTTGGTAGATCTTATCTTTTTAGGAATAGGGACTAAAGGAACTGAGCTCGCTGAGCTCCATTTCTTCACTTCTTTCTTAGAGTCTTTCCTGACCTCCTTCTTCACTACCTTCTTCTTAGCCACATCTTCTCCTCTTTCCACTCTAAGCTTGGTAAGACTCTCAAGCTTGCTTGCTACAAAGGCATCCAACGTCAGATCCTCTTCTTTTGGCTTAGTAGGCTTTATCTTCATTATAGCCTTTGGATCCTTTATTCTGACTTCTCCCTTTTTTAGCTTTACATACTTTATGTTGCTTGGCCTCTCATTATATCTCAATCTATAAAAATGAGCATTGCTCAAGTTTCTGGATTCAATCACCTTTAGTGTGATTCTACTCCTCAGCGCCTAACCTTCCAAGTCTAACTCATACGCCCTGCATATCTCCATTACTAGGTGTCCATATACCATGTGCTTTGACACCTTCAAGAACCTATGCAAAATTGGTAAGGGATAATTTATGCCCATTCCATGAGTCAGAGCATAAATAAAGACTCTTTCAAACTTGGAGCAGCTTCCTGTTGAAGCTGTCATCGGCAAGAGCACCTTCGTTATAAGCTTATGTGCCTGCTTCCCTTCCTTTATGAACATGGATGCGATGAGTTCACATGCTTTATAGTCAGCGGGGACCTCATAATCGATGAGTATGTCCACATGCTCCTCATCCCTGATAACTCGCATCCTCTGGCCTCTCTCACGCATTCCCAGCAACCCAGCTAACAATTTAGGGGTAACATACACTTTTCTCCCTATCAGATTAGTTATAAAGAGATCCTTCTGTCCTTCAACTAAGTGAATTTTATAAAAGAATCTTAGCACAACTTTCTTATAGCAACCACTAGGTATCTCAAAAAATCCTCTCAGGTGATGCTGGCGTGTCCATTTTCTAAATCTCTCATCGCTTGAGAAACTGAGCATATCTACTCTAGTTGGTGGCTCCACTTCAATTCCTTTTATAGAACACCACTTTGAAGGAGTGTATTTGGTTACAGCGGGAATGAAAAACTTCTCCCTCTTGTTAATTCCAATCGCCACTAGAGCCTTGTGATCCCTTGTAGGAGCCCAGCAAGTATTATTATCATTTCTTACAAACAAGGAATTCTCAGTACTAAGTTCTGATGTCCTCCCTGATGAACTCACTATTTGAAATTGCTTTTGAGAAAAGTTCGAGAATTGGGGATTTTGAGAAGAGAATTGCAGAAGAAGAAATTTGGTAAAGTAACCTTTCCTCTTTCTGAATTTCTCCTTAAATAGCTAAGGTCTCTTCATTAAGCCCTGCAAAGCTACATGTATGACTCACAATCCATGGTCATAAGATTTAATGGTGAGTTTTCACAGAGTGTACCATAGGATTAATGAAAGTGAGAAACACGGGATAACTGCAACTGAATATGGATCATTTTATAACTTGCTACCATTTCTACCAGTTTTGAATTTAAAAAGAAACTGGTGCCAAATTAAGGACGTGTCCAAAATTCAGGCGCCAAAAAGATAATTAACCTAATTTGCAGAAGCTCAGAGTATGCCCTAATTTGGTCAGCTTCATAATTGGTTAGCGGGAAATGTATTTCTGCATATTGGATTGGACATTCTAATCAGCTCTCTCAGAGTATTGAATTGATCCTTTCCAATGGGCTTTGTGAATATGTCAGCTCGCTGTTCTTCAGTAGGAATGTATATGAGCTTGACTTCTCCTTTTAACACATGATCCCTTATAAAGTGATGTCTAATATTGACATGCTTCATCCTGCTATATTGAATTAGATTATTGGATAGGTCAATTACACTCTTGTTGTCACACATGACTTCAAGACACTTAGACTTTATACCATAATCCTCCAATTGCTGCTTGATCTATAGCAGTTGTGCTACACAACTTCCTACAGCCGTGTACTCAGCCTCAGTTGTGCTCAGAGCCACAAAAGTCTGCTTCTTACTGTACCATATTACTAGAAAATCACCAAGGAAATGACATCCTCCTGTGGTGCTATTTCTTTCAAGTTTGTCTCTTCCATAGTCAGCATCTGTGTATTCTCTTAAAGTGAAATCTACATTAGTTGGATACCATAAACCTGCATCAACAAATACCTAAGAATTCTCTTAAAAATAGCTAAGTGAGATTCTTTGAGGTCAGCTAGATATCTTGCACGATAACATATAGCATACTAAATGCCAGGCCTACTAGCAGTTAAGTAAAGTAGAGAACCAATAATACCTCTATATATCTGACTCTCTATAGGTTTACCTTCCTCATCTTTACTAAGAATTGTATCAGTGGCTATGGGTGTTGACATTGGCTTGACTTTATCCATGTCAAACTTCTTAAGTACTTCTTTGGCATACTTAGCTTGGCTAATGAAGATTCCATATTTTCCTTGATTGATTTGCAAACCAAGAAAGATTTAAGCTCTCCTATCATTGCCATTTCAAACTCTTTCTTCATCTACTGATTGAACTCTTTGCATAGCTTTTCATCAGTTGCTCTAAATATAATGTCATTAACATAGATTTAGACTAGTAATATATCTTGATGCTTCTCTTTGACAAACAGAGTTGTATATGCTTTTCCTTTGATATAACCTTTATTGAGTAAAAAGTTAGTCAGTCTCGCATACCAAGCTCTTGGAGCCTATTTCAGTCCATATAGAGCCTTTTTTTACCTTGAAGACATGATCTGGATACTTTGGATCTTTAAAGCTTGGCGGCTGTCTGACATAGACTTCTTCTTGAATATAATCATTAAGAAATGCACTCTTAACATCCATTTAAAACAACTTGAAGTTCATATGAGATGGAAAAGCACATAGAATTCTTATGGCTTCAAGTCTTGCTACTGGTGCAAAGGTTTCTCTATAGTCAATGCCTTCTTGTTGATTGTAGCCTTGAGCAACCAGTCTGGCCTTATTTCTAACAACATTTCCAGCTTTATCTAGCTTGTTCTTGAAAATCCATTTGGTACCAATGATTGATTTGCCTCTAGGTTTTTCCACCAAATCCCAAACTTCATTTCTTCTGAATTGGTCTAACTCCTCTTGCATTGCAATCGTCCAATTATCATCAAACTCAGCATCTTCAAAATTCTTTGGTTCAATCAATGAGACAAATGCTGAATGGCTCATCATTCTATTCAGCTGACCTCTAGTCAGCATTGGATTTTGCACAGTATCAAGAATCTTCTCAACTGGGTGATCTCTCCTTGCTCTGACTTCTTTAAGTAGATCAGGTTAGCTTGCTGAGCTAATGTCATTGGTTGAGCATCTTCATCATCACCAAAGTTGATGGATTGGTCCAACTCAACTTCATTATCTTCTTTTTCTGGTACTGGATCAGGAATAACAATGGGCTGACTGACTGATCCGCTAACTTATCCCTTTTCTCTTTCATCATCACTGGCTTCTTTACATGTACTGTTAGTTTTATTGAAATCAACGTGCAAGGATGTGAGCACGAGATTTTGTAGTCCCTCTTGCAAGATGATGATGACGTGCACCCGATTTTAATGCTTCAAAATAAAAGTTCTCTTTAGAATTTTTATTACCAATATAATGTTCCTTGCGAACTTTATACTTGGTAAAATTCAATTTGGCGTGGCTGATAAAGCATCCGGTAGGAGCTTGAACCGATGATTTACACCCAAATTAAATAAACCTCTAGATACGCATTAAAATATCACTAAAATTCAAAAATCCCGCTTTGACCCCCTTTGACCCATGTTTGACAGCTTTTTAGGCTTGTGGGCCCACTGGCAGTCAGCCTTTTAAAAGCTGATACCGCCTGCGGCATCGCCCCATGCTGCCGGCGGGATCATCCATGTCACCGGTGGCATGGCCAAATTGGGCTCTACAAATAGCTTTCTTCGTCCTCCTTAGGACAGTCTCTTTTTTGCCATTTTGGTGAAAATGGCTGAAAGGTCTCGAAGACCACCCCAATTTGCCTATAAAAACACACCTTAAGTTTCAGAAAGGAGAGGACAGGAGATTAATTTAAAATTAGAACTTACTGGATTCTAGAGGGAGAAACTAGTTCTAGTGAGATAAGAAGAAAAGGTAGGAAAAAGGATTTGAATCCATATTTCCTGGTTTTTCTTCTTTGAACTCTCTGATTGTGAGTTTAAAATCAGTAGACATTAGATTAAAATCAATCTAAATAGGAATTTAGAGACTCAAGTACCAAATTTACTACCAAATCATCACTACAAGCTCCCTGGAGGTGTTCATTGGTTCACGAAGAGGTGGATTCATGGCCTCGAGGTAAAAAATCCTGAGTCTCAAAGCTCTTTGGCATTAATATTACTGGTTTGTGCTGATTCTTGTTGATTTGTGTTCTTTTTAGGCTTTTGGTCATTTTTCAACCGTTACCTACTGATTCTGCAAGAAATTAAAGTCACCAGAGACATGTGGTGTCGCTGGCGGTATCACTCATATCGCTAGAGACATTGCTGATACTGCTACTGACATCACATTCTCCAGAGGCCTCACTTTCTTATAGGACCCTTTCTTTATGGTACTCAAAAAGCCATGCAACCTGCCTACATATTGATGCCTCTAGCGACATCAGCCATGTCGCCGACGGCATGGCCTTTTAGATAACTATTTTATTTCTTTCTTTTTCGACCTAGTTTATTTTCCGAAGCTAGGATGTACAGTGCAATGATGGAGGTCCAAAACCTTCTAAAAACAGACTCCACCCTATACCATGTGGCATTTTCACTAATAATCCAGATAAAACAACAATCGAGTCTAAAATTTGGTTAAAAACGGAATTTTCCTCAAACGCCGTTCAAATCTTGTTTTAGCCATCCAACCGGGCTTCATAACGATATAAATGTTTATGCCATATTCACGCTAATTTGGGTCTTATTTGGTTTGCTAACTATACATAATTTGTGATATATCTCGTACGACGTGTCATATCTGTGCTAACCATATTCTGCAGGTAGATGTATGTTAGGCCTTCGGGTATTTTATTTATCGCATAGAGAATGTATAGTATTTGAAAGCCTTATAATAATTTTAATTTCTGCATTTACTTTTGGATGACTGTAATAATTTATTCAATGCTTGATAAACGCGAAAGTAACATAATAACCGAAAACACAAATAAATAGGATGGATTAAATCGATTAAGAAAGAATGAAATATCTTAACTTGGCCTAATGAAAAATATATAACATCATCCGAACTCAGAATCTCTACTTAAGGAACGGTCTACCACCTGGTGGGAAGATTGTACCAAAATTTCTCGATTGAGCTGAACCTGGTGGCGACTCTATTTTAAGTACGGGATTTTGATCTCGTATCCTTTAGCACCTAAATTGAACTTAAATCCAACTTCGACATCAGTGCTTTCATCACGCTTAAAATGAGGATCAATCCCTCGGCTTGCTTTACAGCGCCAGTTGTCATTTCCTCCCGGGCGACGCATCTCACGCGATACCCGCGGGCGGGGAAAAGGTCATTCACTCACAGTGGCGACTCTGCTGGGGACTTATCTCTTTAAACTTAAGACTTAATATTTTCATAAAGTTTAAAGGATTTTGATGATGTATTGAAATCATTGGCCAAATTAAAACTTCATTCTTTTTTATAACGTTTTATCCTTACGCGTGTAGATAGTTTGGTAGTTTTTAGGTGCCCCATTTTACCTGAGAAGCTCATAAAAGTATCACTCATGCCCTGTTGGAATTGAGGATGCCTAGTGGGTGGATCACTCGTTTTAACCAACACGTAAACTCCTGCGATCGCACCTATTTGGGGAGTGGTTGAGTAACGTGGAATAAAGGTAAACAAGAACCTTCTACATCAACAACCCTATACCAAAGCCGCGCTAGAAAAAACCTTAGTACATTATTCCTTTAGGATCGCTAGAACAAAATAAAATAATTGGGACGCACTTCTTTCGCCATTACCGGTGAAAAAGCCAAACTCCATCTTCCAAAGAGGCATTACGCGGGAGTCATAAGGTTGGAAGAGGGACGATTGGCGTGCTATATGCTCCATGATCATGCACCCCCATGCATCGGCTTTAAGAGCAAAAAATGAATCAACTTACCCTTACTACTTCCGCCTGTGGAAGAAGTTTAGCAACATACGTATGACTTCTCTTGTGCCTCCATTACATCACCACATATCACTATGTATGGCGTAAGATACAAACGTCCCATGTATGTTGGAGGGATAAGCCATCGCATCATCTCTAACCACATCTACGTGCAACCATACTATCACGCGCAACTTCCAAAAATAAAAAGGCATATATACTATCCATACCATTTACAATCCATTAATGATCTGACCCACGGTTCATAATCCCAGACAGTCTTCCTTCCAAGATCTTTGCAACAAACCATGACTCTTCCTTATGATGATGACCTTGCCCTGATCGAGGACCAAGCTAGTTCCACCCTATTGTGGGACCAGTTCTTCCACCATCTCTCAGCACAGAAATCACCGCCACTATGACCCAGTTTATATGTTCAAATCTCTTCCATAACACTATTCGAGAATAAATCCAGGCAACAATGCAGTTATTTGTCAGGCAAGCCCTAGCAAATAAGAACGCCAATTGGATTTCAGAATCAGGTTGTCAGCCTTAGTATCAGAATGATTTTATTTAGGATGGCTCAGACTAGGTTCTAGGTAGCCCACCAGGGGCACAACTAGCTCGGTTCATTCAACCTCCTATCCAATCAGTTCCAACTTGGCCCTAGCCCGATTTGTTCTAACAGTCAGGTTTCTCTTTCATACCTCCAAGCCCAAGGCATATGGCTCAAAACTCAATCCTCCTTCCATTTCCTAACGAACTTACCCAGCAAATCTCAGCTCTCTCTAGAGAATTGGCCCGACCAGCAAGTCCGCTACTGCCTTTTGACATGGCACCTCGGGGATGACCTACCAGCCAAAACCTTTTGGCGATGATCTGATGGTTAGTCCCTGACTTGATCAACTGATCCTTATTCCTATAGTCAATTCAAAAGCCACAACCAGGTCACGCGATCTCCGGGCGTGCCACTTAAAGCCATGCATCAGCTAGCCAATGGCAGCTCGTATAGCCTCGGGGCATGACACATGAGGTGGAAGCTTTTTTGCACCAGCTAGTGCCGGCATATCAAAGGGAGAGGGAACCCCAAGGAAATGGTGGTCAGGTCTCTAAGGGTTCTAGTATACACCTAGCAGAAGGCTATAATGGGTCAAGAGCATTGCTATCTCGGGATGAGAGGAGCCGAAAAGCCTCTCAAGAGCCTATCCCAACTTTCATTATAAACCTATGGGTTTTACCCCTCAATGTGATTTTCACCAGATTAAGAAGCTCATAGAACCCCTTCGTGAGTACAAAAACCCACCAGAAGGCGAGAAGGAGAACTTTTATGGGTATCATGTCTAGTAGGGACATCCCACAAATGAGTGCCAAAACTTAGCCCGAGCTATAGATTGTCTGGTGAAGGAAGGAAGGATAGTCGAGCTGGATAGAATGCTTGGAGTCCCAAGGCTCGTCGATCGGGCAAGTATAACCGTTTTTGGTATGACTAATCAAGCGAATGGGCCACATAGGCTCACTAAGGTTATTGGTTCCAAGGATAAGGCCGGTGGAAAGAGAAGAATGTACCTTGACAATGAGGCTAGGAGGGCCAGATTTAAGTGAACTGGGAGGATGGAAAATGTATGACTTAGAAAAGACGATGATGTCCAGGCAGCAGCCACCCAAGCCTTTCTGACAGTGGCTGCAGCTCAGTCTAGCCACCCTTCTTTTGCCCTAGAGAAGGCTTCTAACACTTCAATCCCGATCAATTCCCGCCCAAAGGCATGATCTTGCAAGGCCCTCCACCTGTGGAGGTTGATGAGTTTTAATATGTAATCGTTAGATTTAGTTGCTTTGTTTTGTTTTATGTACAAACTTTGAGCTCCATGAGCAACTTCTATTTTTCTTACTTATCTCATGTTTCTACCATTCAATCCACACATTCATATGAGCAAACACATGATGCTTTCAGTATTCAGGATATTTTACTCTATGAAATTAATTTGAGTACAAATTTGATAATCAAATCCAATAACTTAACCCCTGTCAAACACATGTGAGATAATAAAGTGCTTAAAGACTGCAATAATGCTTTTGCTTGGTCCCCAGATCAATAGTCAGATTGTTGAACACTACGGGTCTCTTCCAAAATTAACTCAGTAATCCTACAATGGTGCACCTTCAAGCTACCAAAGAAGTATCAACTGGTTCCCTGAAATGGAAAATCTCGGCATACATTTTCACCTACCCACCCATTTCCCATTTTCTCTGCTCCTTGGCCATCCTTGGCGTGGGGGCATACACGATTGATGAAATCGAACCTCTGTTAAATAAACACCGTAGCCGAATCTTTCACCAATGTCACCGCCAAGGAAATGACCAAACTCGCAGAGAAACACATCTTCACCTAGCACAAATTAACCCGCATCAAACCCCCGTGTGCAACAAAGATCAGTCCTAAGGGGGAAACCATCGCCAAGAGCATAAAATATGAGGGCAAGCACCTTTACCCTACAAGCCGGAAAGATAAGCGCACAACTGAAGTCACGATCAACTTGCCAAGTAAAACAGCAAAGTAAGATACCATTTCACCTGTCAAAGGCACCGAGTAAAAGGCCCCTGAACCAAATGTCACTCGGTCAAAACCCTTCACCACCGGAATAAGGGGAAAATCCAGTCCTAATAAGGAAAGGCTGTATAAAGTGAAAACTAAAGGAGCAATCAGAATATCAATCAGGACGGCAATCAAACCAACCAAGAAGGCTCTGTGTAAGTGCCTAAACTCCCACAAACTAAACTCATTGCAATGTGGCCAATCAGAATTAAAGCAAGATTACCCAATGTAACTTTGAAGGTCAGAATGAATCGGATGATCTAGGCGAAAATCGAATGGACACTAAGAACCTTGGAGAATCTGTAAAGGCACAACCGGGTGCACAACAGCAAATCAGATACCTAATTCCCTCGCAAAAAGTCATAGACCTGGTATTGAAGCATCTGGAACCTTCCAACACTGATGTTAATAAAAAGTTCAGATCAGATTGAGAAGGTTGTCGTGTGGCTAAAGATGATACCGAATGAATAGGGCTATCAAAGTCGTGAGCACAGACAAGAGCAAATTCATCGACCTAGTCAACCAGGATAGGCTTAAGCGTTATCAAGTCTAAACAAAATAAATAAATCAAAAAAGCGGCATGCCAAAAAATATATATGATAATCACCGGCCTTTCGGTCTTTTACTGGTCAGACAAAAATTAGGGTGACGCCCGACGGTAGGTATCCTGCAAATTGGTCGTGCAAGAATTAGGGGATAAGTCAATGTCGCCCACTGAACTAAAAACTCAAAAAGGGCGATTCAGGCAAAAATTAGGGCACGAGAGAAAAACAGTGAGATGTTAACTTGAAAATCTGTAAAGGCTGGCTAACACCAGGAGTTCGATTAATGGAAATGATTGCCAACATCTTGTACTCAAATTAAATTCACTCGATAAAAGTGTCTTTCATACTGAAACCACTATGCTTGTGATTGTATGAATGCTTGACGACCAAGTAAAGGAAACATCGCAAGTAAGCTTAATCGAAGATGCTCCGAGATCATCAGTGCTTCAATTTAAAAATTTGGATAGACTGAAAACATCTAGGTCTATGCAAAAGTGGGAATAAGTCTACTAGTTTGAAAACTCGATAGGGCGATCCAGGCAAAAATTAAGACAAGTCTCGATAGATTGAAAACCCCTTGGGGAAGTCTATGCAAAAGTTAGAGTTAAAAAAAGCCTGAGTTTCTCCAGTTCCCTCCAGTCTGTGTTTCCCAGACTTTACAGAAATCCCTATAACTGTTGAGTGTGGCTTGCCATAGCAGAATTTGAAGAAATGGCTGAAACTATGTTTTTGGGAAGTTGATGCCGCCGGCGATATGGGTTTATTTGAGCGATGTGAATGATGCCCCAGCAGCATGGGTGTGGCCGGTTTTGAGGTGATGCACCTGGCGATATGAATAATGCCCCCAGTGGCATGGAATTAATTTTCTCGGTAGCATCAGAAGCAATTTCATCATTTCAGACCTATACAAAACCTGTGAACAATCCTGTAATCCATTTCCAATTCATGTTCAACTGCAATCCATTTTATTCAAGGTAAAAAAGCTCGAGGGCGTAAATCATTCAAATATCCTGGATATCTAGCCTACCAGAGCAAAACCAAACAATAATCCAAATTATTCAAACCCCAATGAATCGAGGGTACAAACCAAGAATCGATATGAACAATAAAATGAAAGTATAAATCTAGGCATGCCGGCCACTACCGGCCGGGCGAGATGAAACATCCTCAGGGCTCACTAACCAATTATCAACTTCATCCTCCTCTCTTCGCTAAGTCATCAGGATGCTGCTAGAATCCTCAATCACGGTAAATGCACTTCGATCGGTGGACATCTTCACTCCCTTACGACTGGTGCTACCGGGGTACGTGTGATCCAAGTTTTGCTTGCTCCTCTGCTCCTAAACAGTAGCCTCCAGCTGACCCTCAAGGTCACTCAAGCGACATTGCAGTTTTAAAATCTCCTCCTCGTATCTCCGCGGGGCCCATATCGGCATCCGATAGGGAAAGAGCTAAGAAATCCTATAAACCAAGGAAAACGTCAATATTGCACTTCATTTATAGCATCCATACATACATCTTATTTTAATATGTCATAATAGGGAATGTACCTGAACAAGCAGCGATTGCCCAATAAGCATGTCCCGGAGAGCAAAGTTGTTCTCTGCCAGTTGCTCTACATAGCTCCGCGCAACCTGAAAAATCCAAAAGGCAAGTCAATAAGCACCTGCATCCAAGGGCAAGCAAGGAGGCAATTATCAAGTTCTCAAGCCTTACTTAAGTAGTGCTCTCTGGCATAAAGATCGAGGCCTGCTGGCTTGAGCCTATGTTCCTGGGGTGAAACTCACCTCGGGAATTCATCAGCAGGAACTGGGTTTCCATCGGGTTGACCAGACGCCCCTCCATAAAGTTTATACCCTCCGGTACACCATAGTACTACGTCCTACTCTGGTTATCCCGACCTCTCTTCCTCGCAGGTTCCTGAAAAGCTTGAAACATACACATAAGCGACACTCCTAAACCCAAACAATTGCAAATCATGCACATAAATGCAATCATACCTCAAAAGAGAGGTGCCCCACCTATGACTTCGACACACTCCCGCCAGCTGTATCCGCACCTATCTTATCCTCCACCTCAGGCTCGATATCAAAGTTGTCTTCGACCTTCATCTCAGCCTCCTCTTCCTCTTCTTCTTCCTCCTATTCGACATCAACTATCCCCTTGAGCCGCCTCTTTTCATCCTCCAGCCTTTGCTCATTATGGTACTCGATTGTATCATTCCTATAGATGCGAGGGCACATAGGGAGTAGGCAATGCTGGTGCCGCTCGTAGGGGCCCGGAATAATCGAAATAACCCCACCATTCCCCTCGATATAATCAGCTTGGTCAGCCACAGACATGATCACCAGATGGGGCCACCATAAGCCTTTGGAAGGATCGGCAGACACCGGTCTATCAGTGATAGGTATAAACCTCCAGCCCCGGACGCGCTCCCCCAAGTACCACTGTTGGGACAAGGGACACTCTACGACAAACCAATGGTCATCCACCTCCCTCCTGACCCTCGCGACTTCCAACAGGTTCTCCACCCCGTCAAAAGGGTCCAGGACAAGCTGCACCAATAATTAACCAAAAAAACCGATGTAAGTATAATGTAAATTCATAAACGCTTTTTATTTACTAATGTTTTATTTAAAGTGTGAAACAGGGACCAAATCAAAAGATTGCATACCAAGCTCAATTGCACACTCCTCAGGACCTCCATGTACTTGGTGGGATACTTGGCCTTCCCGCCAATACCTCCGCACCATCGGGCGAGAAAATGGGAGCCCGGCGGCATGATGTTCTTGAACTCAATGGGCGGGGAGGATCTGGTGCTTAAAAGCCCAAGCCAGCATAAGTAACAATTAGTCAGTTCCAAAAACATCCACAGTAAATGAGACATGAGCAATCAAGTAAAATGCTTCCAAGGAAGGTATACCTGAAGTAGCAGATGGCAGAGACGGAGGGCCTTCCCCTTTTTTCGAGCGCCTGCATCTAGCTCATGATACATCTACGCCTAGATGGCCTGCGGCTAATTCTCTTTCCTAACACCTGCTATATCCTCCATGGTGGATATTAGCCCGTAATTGATCTTGCTCCCCGAAATCTGGAAAAATAGCACAGTGAGCAAGGAAATCACGAAGGATCGGATGCATGCATCCCTATCATCTTTCGACACCACATCTACTTTAGTCTAGTATTAGTGCAGCTCACTATAAGATAGCCACCTTGAGACAGGCTTCAAACCAAATAACTCCTTCACTCGCCTCACCACGGGCCTCTCAGTGTGATATTTATCCATGTAGGCATTAAAATGAATGACCTCGTCCATCCATAGGGGCCCGGTCATATCTACAACATCAAAGGGCATGATTGTCACTTCCCCAAATAAGAAGTGAAAGGTATGAGTGGTTTCTGACCACCTCTCTGTAAGAGCCGTCATAGCCAGATAGGAGAGCTTTGGCATTAACATCAGCATGATTCAAGCCAAGTCCCCGAAGCCCATCTCGTTGATGGCTAGCGCAAGTTCATCCTTCTCAGAAATATGGTGCCACCACTCGCCAATGGTGCCCATACCTTCGGTTTAGGTTAGTCCGTGCGGCTATAAAAATTAGAAGCAAAATAGATAAGTCCCTGTTTATTTTCTCATCACTGATACCTGTTGGAAGGCTACTGATGTCGCTTCTGCTAGAAGCAATGTCGCCGGTGATATCGCCTTAAGCAGAAATGGCATCACACCTTCCTAGGCCTTTTTACAAGGCCTGATTCCACTGGCGACATCACTCATATCGCCGACAACATCACAACCTATGGGCAGAACCTATTTTGCCTAAAAAATTGTACCCATCGCGCAAAAACATAAAAATCACAATTAATCGAACCCTAAGCCTAAGAAAAGTAAAAATTAAACTTAAAGCATGCAATATCAGTTTGTAATCAATCTATTTCACACTTATAACTCCTATCATGGCACGATTTCGAGCCTAAGGCCAAATCAAAGCTTAACCCAAAAAGAAGAATTTCGAGTTTTGCAGGATTACTGGACGTAGGAAAGATGTCTTTCCTTCTCAGGGGTCAGGTTGGTGATGGAGGAATTGATCCCATACCCGTACATCTTAGCCGTCTCCTTCAAGCCGTAAGGAACAGGAACTAAGAGGAGTTTCAGCCCCTCGATGGAGGAATCTGGCAGGCTCTCCCTAGCCTTAGCATATTTGCCCTTGAGAGCCTTGGCAATTCTCTTCATGATTGGAATAACGAAGAAAGCAAAAGATTTGGAGAAGAATGGAGCAAAAGGGGGGTACGGTTTCTGTAGAATGAGGAAGGAAGAGTGTTTTACTTCCTTTTAAACAGCCGCGCAGAATTTGAGGAGTTTTAATTTATCTGAAACTGCCCAATTCATGCCGCCGATGGCATAACCCCATACCTCCAGCGACATCATTCATACCACTGGCGACATCGCCTCCTCCGATTTGAATTTTGAATTTGTTTGACCAGTCAAAGCTGCCACATGGCACTAACATCGCTGACGACATCATCCTATACTACCAGCGACATCATCCATATCACCAGCGGTATCATTCCTCCCACTGCCTTTTTTCAGCCATCCTCGGTAAAATCCCGGTTCTAGCCCCGACATCCCAGGACTTCTAAACCCTTGTACTTTTTATTATTACATTTTTTTACTGTTGATCGAAGGGAAAAAATATTTTTATTTTACAAAATTGATCAAGCAGTAAAAACATCATCTAAAATCTGGCTTATCTTGTTCTCATTCTACTTTTCGCAGGCACAAAGCCACAAACGCAAAACCAATATGCTCATTTTGTACGCTACCCAGAGATTACAGTATGACCTGAAACTACACTCCACCAATCTATAAAGTATAAGTCCAACCAAGGGGCAATCTCTCCACGAGGCACAAGTCCGACCAAGGGGCAACTAATCCACAAAGCATAAGTCCGACCAAGGGGCAATCTCTCCGCGAGGCACAAGTCCGATCAAGGGCCAACCAATCATCAAAGCATAAGTCTAACCAAGGGGCAATCTCTCCGCAAGGCATAAGTCCGACCAAGGGGCAACCAATCCACAAAGCACAAGTCCGACCAAGGGGCAATCAATCCACAAAGCATAAGTCTGACCAAGGGACAATCAATCAACAAAGCATGAGTCCGACTAAATGGTAATCTCTCTGTGAAGCATAAGTTCGACCAAGGGGCAACCAATCCACAAAGCATAAGTCCGACCAAGGGACAATCTCTCCGCGAGGCATAAGTCCGACCAAGGGGCAACCAATCCACAAAGCATAAGTCCGACCAAGGGGCAACCAATCTACAAAGCATAAGTCCGACCAAGGTGCAATCAATCTACAAAGCATGAGTCCGACCAAAGGGCAATATCTCCGTGAAGCACAAGTCCGACCAAGGGGCAACCAATCCATAAAGCATAAGTCCGACCAAGGAGTAATCTCTCCACGAGGCACAAGTTCGACCAAGGGGCAACTAATCCATAAAGCATAAGTTCAACCAAGGGGCAATTTCTCTGCGAGGCATAAGTTAGACCAAGGGGCAACCAATCCACATAGCATAAGTCCGACCAAGGGGCAATCTATCTGTGAGGCACAAGTCCGACCAAGGGGCAACCAATCCACAAAATATAAGTCCGACTAAGGGGCAACCAATTCACTAAGCGTAAGTCCGACCAAGGGACATCCTTTCCACAAAGCACAAGTCTGACCAAGGGGCAAACCAGTCATCTATCAGGTACCATTCCTATCCCTTGCTCTTTAGTGTGATCATACTAACATGTGGCAGCAGTGATCCCCTGAGGGGCAGCCTATGAGCACGGGGATTTTGCAGTCCTTCTCGCGAGACGATGATGACGTGTACCCAATTTTAATGCCTCAAAATAAAAGTTCTCTTTAGAATTTTTATTACCAGTATAATGTTCCTAGCGAACTTTATACTCGGTAGAATCCAGTTCGGTATGGCCGATAACGCATCCGGTAGGAGCTTGAACCGATGATTTACATCCAAATTAAATAAACCTCTAGATACCCATTAAAATATCATTAAAATTCAAAAATCCCGCTTTGACCCCCTTTAACCCATGTTTGGCAGCTTTTCATGCTTGTGAGCCCACTGGCAGTTAGCTTTTTGAAAGCAGATGCCACCAGCAGCATCACCCCATAGCATCGGCGGTATCATCCATATCGCCGGTGGCATGGCCAAATCAGGCTCTGCAGACAGCTTTCTTCTTCCTCCTTGGGACAGTCTCTTTTTTGCCATTTTGGTGAAAATGGCTGAAAGGTCTCAAAGACCACCCCAATTTGCCTATAAAAAACACCTTAGGTTTCAAAAAGGAGAGGACATGAGATTAATTTGAAATTAGAACTTACAGGATTCTAGAGGGAGAATCTAGTCCTAGTGAGATAAGAATTAGAAAAGGTAGGAAAAAGGATTTGAATCCATTTTTCCTGGTTTTTCTTCTTTGAACTCTCTGATTGTGAGTTTAAAATCAGTAGACATTAGATTAAAATCAATCTAAATAGGAAGTTAGAGACTCAAGTACGAAATTTACTTCCAAATCATCACTACAAGCTCCTCGAAGGTGTTCCTTGGTTCACTAAGAGGTGGATTCACGGCCCTGAGGTAAAAATCCTAAGTCTCAAAGCTCTTTGGCATTAATATTACTGGTTTGTGCTGATTCTTATTGATTTGTGTTCTTTTCAAGCTTTCGGTTATTTTTCGACCGTTACCTACTGCTGCTGCAAGAAATTGAAGTCACCAGAGACATGTGATGTCACCGACGATATCACTCATGTCGCTAGAGACATCGCTGATACCGCTAGTGACATCACATTCCCTAGAGGCCTAACTTTCTTGTAGGACCCTTTCTTTATGGTACTCAGAAAGCCATGCAACCTGCCTACAAACTGATGCCTCTAGCGACATCACTAATGTCGCCGGTGGCATGGCCTTCTGGACAACTGTTTTATATCTTTCTTTTTTGACCTAGTTTATTTTTCGAAGCTAGGATACACAGTGCAACGATGGACGTCCAAAATCTTCTAAAAATAGACTCCACCCTATACCATGTGGCATTTTCACTAATAATCCGGATAAAACAACAATCGAGTCTAAAATTTGGTTAAAAACGGAATTTTTCTCAAACGCCATTCAAATCTCGTTTTAGCCATCCAATCGGGCTTCATAATGATATAAATGTTTATGCCATGTTCACGCTAATTCGAATCTTGTTTGGTTTGCTAACTATACATGATTCGTGATATATCTCGTACAACGTGTTGTATTTGTGCTAACCATATTCTATAGGTAGATGTATGTTTCGGGTATTTTATTTATCGCATAGAGAATGTATAGGATTTGAAACCCTTGTAATAATTTCAATTTTTGCATTTACTTTTGGATGACTGTAATAATTTATTCGATGCTTAATAAACACGAAAGTAACATAATAACCGAAAACATAAATAAATAGGATGGATTAAATCGATTAAGAAAGAATGAAATATCTTAACTTGGCCTAATAAAAAATAGATAACATCATCCGAACTCGAAATCTCTACTTAAGGAATGGTCTACCATCTGGTAGGAAGATTGTACCAATTTCCCAGTTGAGCTGAACCGGGTGGTGACTCTATTTTAAGTACAAGATTTCGATCTCGTATCCTTTAACACCTAAATTGAACTTAAATCCAACTTCGACATCAGTGCTTTCATCACGCTTAAAATGAGGATCAATCCCTTGGCTTGCTTCACAGTGTTAGTTGTCATTTCCCGCGGGCGCCACATCTCACGCGGTACCCGTGGATGGGGAAAAGGTCATCCACTCACAATAGACTCCTCTAAGATACCAGTTCTCTTGACATACACTCTATATGCCCTACTGTGTGTTGACTAGTCTAGAAAGATTCCTTCATCAACCTTGGGGTCAAATTTAGCCAACTAGTCTTTAGTATTAATATGAAACATTTACAACCAAAGGCCTTGAGATGACCAACCTTGGGCTTGCACCCCTTTTGAAGTTCATAAGGAGTTTTATTCAAAACTAGGCAAATTATAACCCTATTTAGATATAACAAGCTGTGTTAACAGCTTCTACCTAGAAATACTTTGGCAGATTGTTATCTCTCAGCATAGAACAACCCATCTCCGCAACAGTGCAATTCTTTCTCTTAATAACCCCATTCTACTGAGGTGTATGAGGGGCAGAAAAATTATGGTCAATACCATGCTTAGAACAAAATTCCTCAAACTTCTTATTTTTGAATTCCCTTCTGTGAGCACGGGATTTTACAGTCCCTCTCGCGATACGATGATGACGTGTACCCGATTTTAATGCCTTATAATAAAAGTTCTCTTTAGAATTTTAATTACCAATATAATATTCCTTGCGAATTTTACACTTGGTAGAATTTAGTTCGGCGTGGCCAATAACACATCCAATAGGAGCTTGAACAGATGATTTACACGCAAATTAAAAAAAATACCTATTAAAATATCATTAAAAATAAAAAAAGATGTCTTTTGGCTCACTTTTAACCACTTTTGGCGACTTTTTAGTCTCCTAGGTCCACTGGTTGTCGGCATGCCAGAGGCTGATGCCATTAGCGGCATCAGCCATGCCGCCGGCGATATCACCATGTCACCGGCGGCATCATCCATACCACCGATGGCATCGCTATATCGCCAGTGGCATGACCCGAAGCGGGTCCCTGTACAGACAGCCTTTCGGCCACTTTCAGCGGAATTAGTCAAAAAGGTCTCGAAAACCACCCCACTTCACCTATAAAAGCATACCTTGAGCTGCAATTAAAGGGGAGAAAAAAACCATCCAATGTTAAAAGTTTAATGTTAGAATGAGAAAATAGATTTTAGTGAGATAAGAATTAGATAAGGCAGGAAAAAAGGATTCTAATCCTTGTTTCCTGGTTTTTCTTCTTTAAACTCTCTGATTGTGAGCTTAAAATCAGTAATCTTGTAGTTAAAATCAACTTAATTGGATTTAGAGACCCGAAACACTTAAATTTACTATTAAATCATCATAACAAGCTCTACAGAGGTGTTTCTTTTCGGTTCACGAAGAGGTGGATTCAGGACCCCGAGGTAAAAATTTTGAGTGTCATACCTCTTTGGCATTAATATTACTGATTTGTGTTGATTCTTGTTATTTTTGCTCATTTTTGGGTTCTCGGTCATTTTTTGCTGTTCCCTATTGCTGCTGCAAGAAACCGAGGTCGCCGGAGACATGTGATGTCGCCGACGGTATCGCCCATGTCGCCAGAGACATTGCTGATACCGCCGGTGGCATCACATTCCCCAGAGACTTCACTTTCTTATGGGACCCTTTCTTTATGGTACTTAAAAACCCATGTAATCTGCCTGCATACTGATGTCACCAGCGACACCATTGATGTCGGCGACGGCATCATCCATGCCACCAGCGAAATCAATCATGTCACCGATGGCATCAGTTGCATCGTCGGCGGCATGACTTTCTGGGCAGCCATTTCTATTTCATTCATTTTTGACCTAGTTTATTTTCTAAAACTAGGATATGCAGTGCAACGGTAGAGGTCTAAAACCTTTCAAAAATAGACCCTGCCCCATAACATGTGGCATTTTCACTAATATTCTGGTTAAAATAACGATCGAACCTAAAATTTGGTTAAAAACAGAATTTTTCGCAAACGCCGTTCAAATCTCATTTTAGCCATCCAACCGGGCTTTATAATATTATAAATAAAACATGTCATATCCGTGTTAACCATCTTTTATAGGTGAATGTATATTAGACATTCGCATATTTATTTATCGCATAGAAAAATGTATAGGACTTGGAAGTTGTGTAATGATTTTATTTTCTGCACTTATCTTTGGATGACTGTAATGATTTATTCATCGCTTTAATTGCTTGATAAACACGAAAAAACAAAATAATCAAAAACACAAATAAATAGGATGGATTAAATCGATTAAGAAAGAATGAAATATCTTAACTTGGCCTAATGAAAAATAGATAACATCATCCGAACTCGGAATCCCTACTTGAGGTATGGTCCAACCACCCGGTGGGAAAATCGTACCAAAAATTTCCCGATTGAGCTAAACCGAGTGACGACTCTGTTTTAAGTACGGGATTTTGATCTCATATCTTTTGAGCATTAAAATATGCCAAATTATTTTCCAATGACATCACTCACATCCCCCCATCATTTTAAGAGGCCGGCCCACCGGTCCGGCCTCGCAGCCACCGCGTAAACATCATCCGCTCACAGTGGCGACTCTGCTGGGGATGATCTCTTGAACTTACCTTTTTATAAAGTTTAAAAGATTTTGATGATGTATTGAAATCATTGGCCAAGATTAAAACTTCATTCTTTTTTAACATTTTATCCTTACGCGTGTAGATAGTTCAGTAATTTTTAGGTGCCCCATTTTACCCGAGAAGCTCACAAAGTATCACTCAAGCCCTGTTGGAATTGAGGATGCCTAGTGGGTGGATCACTCATTTTAACCAACACGTAAACTGCTACGATCACACCTATTTGGGAGTGGTTGAGTAACGTGGAATCAAGGTAAACGAGAACCTTCTATATCAACAACCCTATACCAAAGCCGCGCTAGAAAAAGCCTTAGCACATCATTCCTTTAGGGTCATTAAAATAAATAAAATAATTGGGACGCGCTTCTTTCGCCATTACCGGTGAAGGAGCCAAACTCTATCCTTCCAAAGAGGCGTTATGCGGGAGTTATAAGGTTGGAAGAGGGACGATTTGCGTGCTATGTGGTCTGTGATCATGCACCCCCATGCATCAGCTCAAGAGCTAAAAATGAATCAACTTACCCTTACTACTTCCACTTATAGAAGAAGTTTAGCAACACACGTAGGACTTCTCTTGTACCTCCGTTGCGCCACCACATATCATTATCTATGACGTAAGATACAAACATCCCATGTATGTTGGAGGGATAAGCCGTCGCATTATCTCTAACCATATCTATGTGCAGCCATACATATTATGCACTGCTTTCGATAATAAAAGGCATGTATACCATCCATACCACTCCCAAACCCATTCATGATCTGATCCACTACCTACCATTTTAGCTAGGAGGAGGCAGACTGGTCGTTGCACCCCGGTTTGGAAGAGGATAGAACACCGATTGATTCATCGTTCTCTCACCCAAATTGTCACCACGAAAGTCGAAGGGATTCCACACAATGATTCCACCGAGGAGTCAGATTCAAAATAAGTTTAGTTAAGCCAAAACCCTTCTCAACTAGCCATGTCATTTCTAAGAAATGAAGGAACCCCTCCTATCGAAGAACCCTCCGACCCTACTTTCAGCTCGGGAACAAGATCCCAGCCACCGTCTGGCTTCGACTTTGCCAGTGCTATGGCACAATTCCTAAATTTGGATGCTTTTCAGGCTTCTATCTAAACCACTGTTTAGGCTGCCGTTAAGCAAGCTCTTGAAGATAGAAATTCCGATTGAGTATCAGCATCTGATATTCAGGCCCAAGATGATTTAGCACAGATGTTGACCAGTCCGGTAGGGACAAGACCTATTATGCCTATCTTTCAGTCAACCCAGCCTACGGCAAGCCCATTCCAGTTTAGGCAAGCTTCAGCCTTTCTATCAACTTTGGCTATTCCATTTATTGTACCTTTTAATCCAAGAACTTTCGCTCAAAGTTCTGCTCCTTTGGTATTTACTCACCAGTGCCCAGCTTCTCAGTCACTGTCCACTTTCACTCCTCTGCAATTCATTAAAACTCCCAAAGGTACCACCTACCCCTAAAATCCTTTTGCCAGCCAGCTGACCATTCGTCCTCCACTACTTCCGACACTTAACGACCAAGTTATACAACCGCCAGGCGTAACACCCGAGGTAGCCGCTTTTGTCTGACAAATGATAGCTTCTCAAACTGTCAATGACTAAGTTGCATATTCTCCGGGCGTGACACCCGAAGCCCTAGCTATCCCTCATAAACCGGTCAGCGACCAGGTCACACAACCTCTAGGCGTGGCACCTGAGATCCAAGCTTACATCAACCGCCTCATCACCACTAAAAAACCTGAAAGAGATGAAGACTAGGTCCCTAATAATTTTACTATACCGAATATAGCTCATTATGATGTTTCTGGAGCACCTGCCTCTTACATTATAATGTATGAAAGAATAATACATGTGAAAAAGTTAAGTGATAAGGTGCTTGCTGAAATATTTCCTTGCTCCCTTTGGGGTCCTACCCTCGAGTAGTATCACACCTTGCCGCAGCATATTGTTGTCGACTAGAATCTTTTATCTGAGGCGTTGAAAGTGCATTACGGTTTTAATACTATAATGGAAACAACCCTCCAACATCCTGAGAGGGTCCCTCAAATGCCCAATGAAACTTTTAAGCAATACTTTAATCGGTGGATGTCAACCTAGGTCTTACTGAAATCCAAGCTAAGCCTTGAGAAAATGATTGTTAAACTCCTCGAAGGGCCTCTTCCCCTATTCCGTAAGGAAATGGCTACTAATTCTTTTCTATCCTATAAGGTTGTGTTCGAGATAGCCGAGAAAATTGAGTGTGAGGCAAAGCGTGAGAAGGCCGAAAGATCAGGGAAACTGTGGTTTAGAAAAAATGAAGCTCAACCCTCAGCCCTGGCACCAGATAAGCCTAAAGCGCCGACTGCAGTTCAAGCCGTTTCTCAAACCCCTGCTGCGCCCCTCGCAATCACTCCAGCTTCGCTAATGGTTGCCATAATCCAGCCTCCTTGCCCCCTCTTTATTTTATCTTACCCTTATAAGTTGCCCCTACAGGTCCTCTTCCAGCGGTTGAGGGAAGCAGGTTTCATATAGTCCCTTCAGGAATACAAGCCACTGAGACCTGAGGATAAGAACAACTTCTCTAATTATCATGTTTAGGTAGGACACCAAACCATCCACTGCAAAGCCCTACTCTCAGCAATTCAACGCTTGGTCAGTGAAGCGAAGATCACTGAACCCGATTAAATACCGAGCACTATAAATAAACCTTTGTTAAATTTTGGAGAAAAGGTTGGCATGGTCTAGTCTAGTTTATCTGAAACCACAATCTTCAATCTCCTTGCTCGGAGGTTGGATAATAATAGCTCTATCCTGGTCATCGGTTTGGGTCTCCACTTAGTTTTTGATCTGATCAATCAAGCCAACCCAGGGGTGAACTCTGTCCAGGGGATGGAAGTTAACCCAAACCAGCTGAAGCAAGAGAGCCGCAGATCTCGGCCATTTATGGCAAAATAATGAAACTTGAGAAAAAAATAATTATTCAGCGTAGATTCCTTTATTTTGAAGGAGGACTAGTCCGATGGTGATGAGGAAGTAGCTCAAGGGACCAAGGCCATAAGCACTGAATTATTCAAGGTTGATCAAAATAACCTTTTTAGCATGGATAAGTATGAACTGCAAAACCCAGATTCGAACTCTGAGGAACAATAGTATCTATTTGAAACACGAGCCAGTAAGAGTGTCTTGCTCGATAATGTCCTTAACATTACCCGGAGTGGCCGCGTATATCAGCCTAAAGACTGATATCTCTTCTTAAGCAAAGACCCGGTTCCTAGTAGGGTCGGAACTACCGTGAGACCCCCTTCTCCACCTCTGCCTATCCCGACCAGTCTTGAGGTTGACCCTCTCATTACCTAGCTAAAAAACACCTAAGCCTGATATAGTATTTGGCAGTTGGTAATCGACTCCAAAGGGTATCACAAGGACTTGATTAAATGACTCCTCGATTTAGAAGCTAATTTGACCACCTCGGTCGTTGAGATGTGCACCACGATTAGGAAAGGCATTCCCTCGAGAAAAGGGCCTCAGATTATATTTGACCATTTTGATCTTACACTCGAGGGTAAGGATCACAACAGGCCCTTGTTCATCCGAATCCAGGTCCTCGACAAGGTTATCTCGTGTGTCATGGTGGACGATGGCTCCGCTCTAAATCTGTGCCCTCTAAAGATCCTTTCTCATCTAAGACTATCAGAGGAGATACTTGAAAAATCTAGCACTATTATTAAAGCGTATGATGATTCAAAGCGCAATGTAATTGGGACCTTTGAGGTAGAAGTCATTGTAGAAGGTGTGGCAAGCAATGTGTGCTTCACTGTACTTGACATTACTGTTACCTATTCTCTGTTGCTTGGCAGACCATGGCTTTATGCTTTGGGCGCTGTTCCCTCCAAACTACACCAGAAAATCAAGCTTATTCATGAAGATAGAATGGTGACTATAGAGGTCGATCCCGCCTCCATTATGGCTGTTATGGAAGCCAAAGCTAGTTTAGAAAAAGGCTTTCAGATTGCCATAATTAGCAAAGCTCAAAAGTGTCCTCCCCTTTGGCACAGCTACCTTCATGTGGGTATGGCTAAACTAATGAAGAAATCTGGTTATAAGCCTGGCAGAGGTGGAGGAATACACGAGCAGGGAATTATTGATGCATTGGAGCCAAAAATCCTTGCCCATCGAGCTGGATTAAGATATAAGCCTAGAAAAGCCTATCACCGCATCCCCTCCTGCTACTGCTACATGGTCGCAGTCTGTGAAATCCAAGGTAAGAGGCATTATAAGGGAGAGCCTGATTCGATCGAGTATGGCAAAAAAATGTGGCCTGACTTTGAGATCTTTAAAGATGTCTACGACTTCGAGACTGGTCGCATGATAGTTTTGGCTGAACCTAAGCCCACTGAGCTTGATACACCTGTCAATTTGGTTTCTGATAAGGCTAAGGGAAAAGGTAAGATGCATCCCGAAGATGAGACTGAGGGGAGTAGCAAAGAGTCAATCGATCCAGAAATTGAATATGTTATGGCAATCGTGACCGAAGCTATGGCACTACTGGTGAAGAAAGGCTGGAAGCGTGGGAGAACTAGAGAAAAAGATGCTATAACAATAATAGTAGGGAAGCTCGCTAGGGCTCTCGCTGAGAAAGCCAACCTATCCGGGGGCCTACCGCTCACCATTGCCCAAAAGACCGCTCTGGAGCACGACCTGGGTGCCATTCTGACGAACAATACAAAGGATGCTCTTCCTATTGATATTGCTACTAAATCCCCTCTGCCTGTGGAGGAGGATATGGATAATATAATTCTTAATATTTCCGATATGTTTGATGCGAACAATGCTGCTTATGAGGCTTTTAATGCAGTGAATAACTCTTGTTCTGCTTACTTATTTGATGTCTTACCTGATGGATCCATGCATTTACATAACAATATGCATAATGTTTTTGGCATTAGTGATACATTATTAAGTGAAATAAACCTAAGTACAGATGACAATCCTAAAATGGTGACCATTTCCAAAGATTTAACTCCCGAGGAAAAAAGTGAGATCATAAAAGTGCTTAAAGATCATGTTAATGCTTTTGCCTGGTTATACGAAGACATGCCTGGGGTTGATCGATAAATTGTCGAACACAGAATCCCAATTGATCCTAAATTTTGGCCTATCAAGCAGAAACTCCACCGGTTGAGACCAGAATAGGCAGATCGGTTTAATACAGAGGTTTCAAGGTTGATTGAAGCTTGATTCATTGAAGTGGTGGAATACCCGACTTGGTTGTCCAACATCGTCCCAGTTCCAAAGAAGGATGGTAGGGTCTGGGTCTGTATGGATTTCCGATATCACAATAAAGCCTCACCGAAGGACGACTTCCCACTCCCGCACATTGATGTCCTCATTGATAGCGCCGCCAGGGCAGCTATGTATTCGTTCATAGACAGGTTCTTGGGGTATAATCAGATTCTGGTTAATATTATCGACAAAGTCAAAACAATGTTCATAACTGAATGGGGGGTGTATTGCTACAAGGTAATGCCATTCGGTTTGAAAAATGCTGGGGCCACTTATTAGCGTGCCGTAACCGTTCTCTTATATGACATGATCCATAAAGAAGTGGAAGTGTATATGGACAATATGATTGTGAAGTCCACTACTCGAGAAGAGCACCCTGTTATTCTTGACAGGTTCATGACTCGTATTGAAAAGTATAACCTTCGTCTAAATCCAAAGAAGTGCATGTTTGGGGTTACCTCCGACAAACTATTGGGGTACATGGTTAGCCAGAAAGGAATTAAAACGGATCCGGAAAAAGTCAAAGCCATTAGGGACATGGCTCCACCTAAGATAAAGAAAGAAGTCTGATCATTTTTAAGGTCCTTGCAGTATATTAGTCGGTTCATTGCTCGCCTCACTACTGTTTGCAAACCCATCTTTAGGCTATTAAGAAAACAGCAACCTGTAGTATGGAACGATCACTGCCAAGTGGCGTTTGACAGAATCAAGGTGTATCTTATTGATCCACCCATCTTGATACCTCCCATCCCAGGGAAACCATTCATCCTTTATCTGGCTGTCAAGGAAACTTCTGCCAGGGCCATGCTTATCCAGGAACATGCTGATAAGCGTAAACGTCCCATCTACTACTTGAGCAAGAAGTTACTAAATTATGAAACCCGATATTCGATTGTGGAAAAGGCATGCACTGCCACGGTTTGGCTCAACAAGAAATTGCGACATTATTTCCAATCTTATCGTGTCCAAGCCGTGGCCAAGATTGATCCAATAAAGTTTCTTTGTCAATCCCCCACCCTAGCCGGCAAATTGTCTCGATGGTTACTTCTCCTGTCTAAGTTCGACATCAAGTACGTGATCCGAAAGGTCATTAAGGGGCGGGCTATGGCCGAATTCATAGCTAATCAACCCCTCAACTCTAACTATAAGGAAAATTTAGAGTTTCCTGATGAGCAGCTCATCTCTATTATAATCCTTGACAACATCTGGACAATGTACTTTGATGGCGCTGTGAACCGCCGGGGAGAAGGTCTCGGGGTCATCATCGTCACGCCAGATAATGAGATAATCCCATTGTCCAAATGCTTAGAATTCACTATCACCAACAATGGCACTGAGTATGAAGCTTGTCTGTTCGGCCCTGAGGCTCTTCTTCAGGTTCAGGCCCACCACGTATCTATCTTCAGGGATTTGGCTCTAGTTGTCCATCAAGTTGTCGGAGATTGGGAAATTAAAGAGGAATCTCTCCATCCTTACGTCGAGGCTGTCCTCGAATTGACTGAGAAATTTACCTCATGCTTGTACCGCCATGTCCCTCAGGACGAGAATCAATTGGATGATGCTCTCACCACTCTCGCGTCCATATGGGAAGGACCTCAGCAACAGCCTATCCGTCATTTGGTTATGTTATCCACCAAGATCCCATACCATGTTCAGTCAGCTCCTTCAATCCTTGCCATATCATCCAAACCTTGTTGGTATTCTGACATTGTCCTGTTCCTTCAGACCGGCCAATATCCCACGGGTTCTTCTAACTCAGACCATACCACCCTACGGCGGCTCGTTGATAAGTTTTGTATTGTGGATAATGATCTATTCAAGCACACCAGTGACAGCCTACTTCTCCTTTGCCTCACTGACTTTGAGGCCCAGAACATGATGACCCAAGTCCATGCCGGTGACTGTGGCCCTCATATGAATGATCTTGCTCTCGCAAAGAAAATCCAACAGTTGCGGTATTTTTGGCTCACTCTCACAACCAATTGCATCGCCTAGGTCAAACGATGCCACCAATGCCAGGTTTATGGGGATATGAAGCATCTGCCACCCATCGAACTCCATCATTTATCCACCCCTTGGCCATTCTCGGCATGGAGGATAGACATAATTGGTGAAATCCATCCTTCTTCAACAAACGGCCACAGATTCATTATAGTAGCAGTAGATTACTTCTCGAAATGGGTAGAAGCCGAATCCTTCACCAATGTCACCGCCAAGCAGATGGCCAAATTCATGGAGAAGCACATCTTCGCCATGTATAGACTCCCACACCATATAGTCTCGGACAATGGGGTACAATTTCAAGGAGCAACTGCTTCTCTAATTGACAAATACGAGATTGAGCACCATAGATCTTCCCTATACAGACCGCAAGCTAATGGAGCTATTGAGGCAGCTAATAAATCGGTAAAGATGATTCTTTCTAAGATGATAGCCAGTTATAGGGATTGGGCAGATAAGCTATATTTTGCTATTTGGGGATATCGCACCAGTATTCGCACCCTAATAAGCCAAACTCCATTCTCCCTGGTCTAAGGGATGGAAGCGGTCTTGCTAGTTAAAACTCAGGTGACCTCCTTAAGAGTCACTCTGGAGGCTAAATTAAAAGAATCTGAATGGACCAAGGCAAGATTTAAACAGTTAAACATGATGGATGATCAGAGGTTAAAGGCCCTCGATAACCTCTAGATGTACCAGCAACGTATGGCTCGAGCATATAACAGTCGGGTAAGACACCAGAAGTTCCCCCTGAAGTCTGGTGATCTGGTCCTTAAACAGCTGAAACATTCTACTACTAATGCGAGGGGCAAATTCAGGCCAAATTGGGAAGGACTATATGTGATAAGGAAGGTGCTTAGCAAAGGGGCAGTTAGGCTTATGGACATGGAGGGGAACGAGTTTTTGAATCCCGTGAACTAAGACAGGCTTAAGCGTTATCATATCTGATTCAAAAGAAACAAATCGAAAAAGTGGCACACAAAAAAAATATATACATGATAATCACCCGCCTTTCAGTCTTTTACTGATCAGGCAAAAATTAGGGTGACACCCGACGATTGGTATCCTACAAACCAGCCGTGCAAAAATTAGGGGATGAGTCTAACCCACTAGATCGAAAACCCGAAAAGGGCGATCTAGGCAAAAGTTAGGGTATGTGAGCAAAGAGTGAGTGCCCTCTAAAAAACCGATCTAGGCTAGTTAACAACGAGAGTTAAATTTATGGGAATGTCAACCAAACATCATGTACTTTATTTTATCTCAATTAATGAAAGTATCTCTTTTGTTGAAATCTAAATGCTTATACTTATGTAAATCCTGTATTCATAGGATTAAGACAACTCGAGCAAGCTTTGGACAGAGTTCATTTTATTCCATATCAAATGCAATAAAAAAAGCGCATCTCAAACCGATAGGTCAGACAAAAGCGGGTCTCAAATCAAGCTTCCCACATCATCATCATAGTACCTAGAGATCCACCTCGATGTTGTAGTAAAGAGGGGCTCCTCCCTCTGCTCCGCATTCTCCTCCTCGATGAGGGTCCGCAACCACTTCCGACGGGTCATCAAGCATCTCATCTCAGCAAGCCATCCTCTATAATGTGTGTCGGTCTCGATGGTCTCCACCTGATCATAATCCAGAATCTTAAATACAGCTTCCCTGGACTACTTTTCCCGGATATGGTTGACCCACTTAGCCTTGTAGATTTTGATCTGGTTATGGGGCAGTTTGATTGGTATTCTTTGCCTCTTGCTAGAGGAGAGCAAGGAACCTAACAGGCCGAACCAAACCGAACCAAACCTAACCGTTCTTATTAGGTTCGGTATTTAGTTTTGATATTTTGCATATTTGGTTCTCGGTTTGGTTCTCGGTTCTCAGAAAAAAAAACCTAATAAACCGAGAACGAACCTAATTAGGTTATATATAAATAGATTAAAAAATAACCTTGCGTCAGTCTTTCTCCTATGCATCAAATTCATTAAAAAATTGCATTGTTGATAAACTTATAACTCTATCACTAATAATAGAAATTTAAATATGCAGAGTTTACAGCCTTTTAAAGTGAGGATCGGCACTTCAAGTGAGTCATCAATGTGTAGTACTAATATCTAATTCAATTCATATTTTGATTTTTGTATTGGGTTGTGTTGTATGCACTTTATTGGTGTTTGTTCTGTAACTTATTATATAATTTTTAGTGTGTTTGGTATTGAATTGTTATTGTAACATATAATGATATATGATTATATACTGTTTAATATATAATGATACAATCTAATTGACTATTTAATATTATATAGGAAACATTTTTATGAGTTTTTATGGGTTTTTCACATTTTATTTTTATTGTCAAATAGAACAAAATTTTGGTTTTTTTATAGAATCGAACCGAACCGAACCTAAATATGTAGGTTCAGTATTACATTCCTCATATTTTCATTATTCAGTTTTAGGTTTATTTGGTTCGGTTCGGTCCAAGAACCGAACTGACCAATGCTCTCCCCTACCTCTTGCCATACTGAAGAGATAACCGATAAGGGGTGTAGAACCAAGATTTCTCCAGACGTATCAACTGAACACAAGCTCCCCAGGATTCTACAACCATATCCTGAATCCTATACCATAGGCTGACCCACTGAACTTGTGCCTTAGTATACCGCCTCAAAATAGGCACCCAATCATCATATGTCAGCTGGTCAAAATCGGCCCTTATAAGCCCCATCTCCCTCAGATGAACGGGTAGGTACTTCTTCGGATTCCCAGGTGGCGGTTCCCTCAACCTCAGTTTCTCCATTAGCCATACCTATAATTCAAATTCAGGTAAGGATTGGGGAAAGAAATGCACGAAATCAGAAAGAACAGAAGGTACCTATAGTAATATGAGTTGATCTCCGATAAGTGACGGTAAATAGAGGCGGCATCCATAATCAGCAAAACATCGGCCAACCCCACAGCCATGGGAGAAGCCCCTGTCGATATGGGGCTGATGAGTGAAATCAGCCTGAGCGGAGCAATTTGACTCACTCCGCACATAAACTCGGCCATGACTAATGATGCCACCATGGATGGCCAGATAAGGTGGGATCGGGGCGCCCCACGGCACCACTCTAAAACTGCTCTGAGCTGAAACCCAGGTTTGTTAGATAATCGGGAAAGAAATGGGTCCACAGAGTCCAAATTCTATAACCCTCGAGGAATTCCATCCACGCCAAAATGAAACTCTGGCAGTTCTACACGCGTTTGGGACACGATACCCCCAAAATAGCGTGGAACTCTTCATGCAAGGGACATAGCTCGAACGATGAAAATTGGAAGACGTGGTCTATTGGATCCCAAAAAGATAGCGTCGCTCGAAGGAACTCGCGGCGTACGGGCTACGCCGCGATATATCGAAACCCCCAAAGCCTGAATTTTTCAAGCTTCTTCTAGTCCGCATTTCCCAGACTTTACAGAAAACCCCGTAGCTGTTGATTACGGGTTGCTATGATAGGAATTGGCAGAATGCCTGGAATTCAATTTTCGGAGAGGTGATGCCGCCGGCGATGTGAGTGATATCGCCGGCGATATAAAATAATTTAGGCGGTATCAACTGATGCCGCCAGCGATATGAGTTAATTCAGGCGGTATCGACTAATGTCGCCGTCGATATGAGCTCTAAGACAGCACTGTCTATACTATTTTAGCTGATTAAGTGTGGGCGATATGGGTCATGCCGCCGACAACATGGAATTAATTTTTTGGCGGCATCAGAGGGCACAAACCATTCAAAAATCCTGAATATCTAGCCTACCAAAGCGAAACCAAACAACAAATCTAAATTATTCCAACCCCAATGTATCAAGGGTATAAACCAAAATCTAAAAAATAAAACGAAAATATAAAGCTAGGCATGCCCGCCACTGCCGGTCGGGCGGGATGAAACGTCCTCGGGGCTCACTAACCAATCACCAACCTCATCCTTATCTTCCTCCCTGCCTTCTGTCATAGGCACACTGCTGGACTCCTCAGCCACAATAAACAGGCATCAGCCGGGGGACACCTTCACTCCCCTGCGACTGGTGCTACCAGGGTGCACAAGATCTAGATTTTGCTTGCTCCTCTGTTCTTTAACGGTAGCTGCCAGTTGACCCTTAAGGTCACTCACACGACACCGGAGGTTTGCAGTCTCCTCTTCATATCTCCGCCGGGCCGCATCGGCATCTGATAGGGAAAGGGCCAAGAAATCCTACAAGCCAAGGAAAAATATCAATAATGCACATCATTCATAGCATCCACACATGCATCTTATCTTATTTTAGCATAGGCATAAATAGGGAATGTACTTGAACAAGGGGTGATTGCCTGATAAGCGTGTCCCAAAGAGCGAAGTTATTCTCTACAAGCTGCTCCACATGGCCCTGCGCCACCTGAAAAATCCAAAAGGCGAATCATTAAACACCCGCACCCAAGGATAAAAAAAGCAATTATTAGGCCTTATGTAAGTGGTGCTTTCTGGCATAAAGATTAGAGTGTACCGGCTTGAGCCTATGTTCCTAGGGAGGAACTCGCCACGAGAATTCATCAGCGGGAACTGGGTCTCCAACGGGTTGGCCAGATGCCACTCCATAAAATTTATACCCTCCGATACACTATAATACCGCATCCCACTCTGATTATCCCAACCTCGCTTCCTCGCGGGTTCCTGAAAAATACGAAAGACACACATAAGCGACATTCCTAAACTCAAATGATTGTAAATCAAGCACATAAATGCAATCATACCTCAAAGGAACGCTGCCCCCCTTGGGACATTAGCGCACTTCCGCCAGCGGCATCCACGCCTGCCTCATCCTCTGGCTCAATCCCAATATCACCTTCAGTCTCCTCCTCTTCTTCCTCATCTTCTTCCTCCTTGACATCCACAATACCTTTGAGGCGCCTTTTCTCCTCCTCCAGCCTTTGCTCATTATGATACTTAATTGTATCATTCCTATGGATGCGGGGATATAAGGGGAGTAGGCATTGCTGGTGCTGCTCGTATAGGCCAGGGACGTTAGGGATCACTCGGTCGTTCCCATCGATATAGTCAGCTTGGTCAGCCTCGGATGTAATCACCAAATGGGGCCACCATAAACCCCTGGAAGGATCGGCGGGCACCGGTCTATCGGCGACCGAGATAAACCTCCAGCCCTAGACACACTCACCCAAGTACCACTATTGAGACAAGGGGCACTCCATGACAAACCGACGGTCGTCCACCTCCCTCCTAACCCTTGTGACTTCTAGCAGATTCTCCACCCCATCAAATGGGTCCAAGACAAGCTGGACCAATAATCAACCAAAATAACCAATATAAGTTCATAAACACTTTTTGTTTGGTTCTAAGTGTAAAGATAAAGGACTAAATCAAAGATCGTGTAACCGAGCTCAATCGCGTGCTCCTTAGGACCTCCCTGTACTTGGTAGGATACTTGGCCTTCCCGCCAATGCCCCCGCACCAGCGGGCGAGAAAATGGGAGCTCGACGGCACGGTCTTCTTAAACTCAACCGGCGGGAGAACCTGGTGCTCAAAAGCCCAAGCCTGCACAAATAACAATCAATCAGTTCAAAAAAGCATCCGCAATAAATGAGATATGCACAATCAAGAAAAATGCTTCTGAGAAGATATACCTGGAGTAGCAGATGGCAGAGGTGAAGGGCTTTTACCTTCTTACGGGCTCCCACGTCTAGCCCGTGGTATAGCTGGGCTAAGATGGCCCTCAGCTAATTCTTCCTCCTAATGTCTGCCACGTCCTCCACGGCGGATATCAGTCCATAATTAATCTTGCTCCCCGAGATCGGGAAAAACAACACGGTGAGCATGGAAATCATGAATTAGTGAACGCAAGCCTCTCTCTCATCCTCAGGCACCACATCTACCCGGGTCCGGTATTGGTGCAACTCACCATAAGATAGCCGCCCTGAGACGGGCTTCAAACCAAACAGCTCCTTCACCCACCTCACCACGGGCCTCTTGATATGGTATTTATCCATATAAGCATCGAAGTGAATGATCTTGTCCGTCCAAGAAAGCCCGGTCATAGCTACGACATTGGAGGGCGTAATTGTTGCTTCCTCAAACGAGAAGTGAAAAGTGTGGGTGGTTTCAGACCACCTCTCGGTAAGGGCTGTCATGGCTAAATGGGAGAGCTTAGGCATTAGCATTAGCATGATTCAGGCTAAGTCCCCGAATCCCCATCTCATTAATGGTGAGCACAACCTTAGGGTCCTTTTTTAAAATATGGTGCCACCATTCACCGATGGTGCCCATCCCTCCAGTATAAGTCAGTTCATATGGCTGTAAAAATTAGAAGAAAAACAGATAAGTCCCTATTCATTTTCTCATCTCTAATACCTGCTAGAAGGCTGCTGATGTCGCTTTTACTAGAAACGATGTCGCCGGCGATATCATCCATACCGCTGGTGGCATGGATGATATCCTCGGTGATATCACCTTAAACAGAAGCGACATCACCTTAAACAAAAGCGACATCAGGCCTAGCTAAGCCTTTTTGCAAGGCCTGATGCCGCTGGCGACATCACTAATGTCACCGGTGACATCACTAACTGCGGGTAGAACCTGTTTTCCTTAAAAATCACACCCATCATGTCAAAACCATAAAAAATCACAATCAATCAAACAATAGGCCCAAAAATAGTGAAAATTGAACCTAAAGCATGCAATATCAGTTTGTAATCAATCTATTTCACACTTATGACTCCTATCATGGCACAATTTTGAGCCTAAGGCTAAATTGAAACTCAACCCAAAAAGAAGAAGTTCGGGTTTTGCAGGATTACCTGGATGTAGTAGAGGTGCTTTTCCTTCTCCAAGGTTAGATTCATGATGGAGGAATTGTACCTATACCCATACATCCTGGCCGACTCTTTCAAGCCATAAGCAACAGGAATCGAAAGAATTTTCAACCCCTCGATGAAAGAATCAGGCAGGCTCTCCCTAGCCCTAGCGGATTTTCCCTTAAAAGCCTTTGCAATTCTCTTCATGATTGGAAGGACGGAGAAAAAAGAAAGATTTAGAGAAGAGAACAAAAAAGGGGTACGGGTTTTGTATTTCCAGAATGAGGAAGAGAAAGGAGTTTTACTTCCTTTTAAACTGCCGTGCGAAATTTGAGGAGTATTAATTTATCTAAAACTGCCCATTCATGCCGCCGACAACGTCACTCCATACCGCCGGTGACATCACCTTCTTTAATTTGAATTTTAAATTTGTTTGACCAGTCAAAGCTGCCACGTGGCACTCATACCGCCTGCGATATCACTCCATACCGCCAGCGACATCAGCCATACCGCCAGCGATAATACCTCCTTCAATTTAAGTCTTGTAATTGTTTGACCAGTCAAAGCTGCCACGTAGCACTCATGCCGATAGCGGTATCATTGCATACTGCCAGCAGCATCATTCATGCCACCGGTGATATCAGCTATCCCCATGCCTCTTTCGGCCATCCTTGACCTCTAGCCCTGACAATCCAAAACTTGCACAAAGTCACAATCGCAAACCTAATACACTGATCCTGTAAGCTACCCAGAGATTATGGTATGACCCTCTACATGTCACCTTTGGGTTCACCACTCCATAAAACACAAGCCTGACCAAGGGGCAAACTCTTCGTAAAGTATAAGTCCGACCAAGGGGCAATCACTCGTCGAAGCATAAGCTCGACCAAAGGGTAATCACTCCGCAAAGGATCAAGTCCGACCAAGGGGCATCCTTTCCACAAAGCACAAGTACGACCAAAGGGCAACCAATCTATAAAGCATAAGTCCAACCAAGGGGCAATCACTCCTCAAAGCACAAGTTCGACCAAGGGACATCCTTTCTACAAAGCATAAGCCCGACCAAGGGGCAATCACTCCTCAAAGCATAAGCCCGGCCGAGTGGCAATCTCTCCGTAAAGCACAAGCCCGACCAAGGGACGATCTCTGCAGAAAGCTCAAGTCCGACCAAGGGGCAATCTCTCCGCGAAGCATAAGTCCGACCAAAGGACAAACTCTCCACAAATCATAAGCCCGACCAAGGGGCAATCACTTCATAAAGCACAAGCCTGACCGAGGGGCAATCTCTTCGCAAAGCATAAGCCTGACCAAGGGGCAAACAATCTCTCTGCGAAGCACAAGTCCAACCAAGGGACAACCAATCCATAAAGCTCAAGTCCAACCAAAGGACAACCAATCCACAAAGCTCAAGTTCGACCAAGGGGCAACCAATCCACAAAGTATATGTCTGACTAAAGGACAACCAATCTACAAAGCATAAGTCTGACCAAGGGGCAATCACTCCTTAAAGCACAAGTCCGACCAAAGGATATCCTTTCCACAAAGCATAAGCCTGACCAAGGGGTAATCACTCCTCAAAGTATAAGCCCGACCGAGGGGCAATCTCTCCGCGAAGCACAAGCCCAACCAAGGGACGATCTCTCCACAAAGCTCAAGTCCGACTAAGGGGCAATCTCTCCGCGAAGCATAAGTCTGACCAAAGGACAAACTTTCCATAAATCACAAGCCCGACCAAGAGGCAATCACTCCATGAAGCATAAGCCTGACCGAGGGGCAATCTCTCCATAAAGTATAAGTCCGACCAAGGGGTAAACAATCTCTCCGTGAAGCATAAGTCCGACCAAAGGATAACCAATCTGCAAAGCATAAGTTCAATCAAAAGACAACCAATCTGCAAAGCATAAGTCCGACCAAAGGACAACCAATCTGTAAAGCATAAGTCCGACCAAAGGATAAATAATCTGTAAAACATAAGTCCGATAAAGGGGCAAACAAGTCGTCCATCTGGTATCATTCCTATCCCTTGCTCTTTCATACGATCATACTGACCTGTGGTAGCAGTGATCCCCTAAGGGGCACCCTGTGAGCACAGGATTTTGCAGTTCCTCTCGCGAGATGATGATGACGTGTACCTGATTTTAATGCCGCATAATAAAAGTTCTCTTTAGAATTTTTATTACCAATATAATATTCCTTGCGAATTTTATACTTGGTAGAATTCAGTTTGGCGTGGCCAATAACGCGTGCGGTAAGAGCTTGAAACGATGATTTACACCCAAATTAAAAAAATACCCATTAAAATATCATTAAAAATTAAAAAGATGTCTTTCTACCCACTTTTAACCACTTTTTGTGACTTTTTAGGCTCCTAGGCCCGCTGGCTGTCTGCATGCCAAGGCTGATGCCACTAGCGGCATCAGCCATGCAGCCGGCGATATCACCATGTCGTCGGCGGCATTGCCATATCGCCGGTGGCATAACCCGAAGCGGGTCCCTACACAGACAACCTTCCGGCCACTTTCGATAGAATTAGTCAAAAAGGTCTCAAAAACCACCCAATTTCACTTATAAAAGCACACATTGAGCTGCAATTAGGGGGGAGAAAAAACCATCTAATGTTAGAAGTTTAATGTTAGAATGAGAAAATAGATTTTAGTGAGATAAGAATTAGATAAGGCAGGAAAAAAGGATTCTAATCCATTTTTCCTGGTTTTTCTTCTTTAAACTCTCTGATTGTGAGCTTAAAATCAGTAAATCTTGTAGTTAAAATCAACTTAATCGGATTTAGAGACCCGAAACACTTAAATTTACTATTAAATCATTATAACAAGCTCCCCGAAGGTGTTTCTTTTCGGTTCATGAAGAGGTGGATTCAAGACCCCAAGGTAAAAATTCGGGACCCCGGCGGCATCAGCTGCATCATCGGCGGCATGACTTTCTGGGCAGCCATTTCTATTTCATTCATTTTCGACCTAGTTTATTTTCCAAAACTAGGATATGCAGTGCAACGGTGGAGGTCTAAAACCTTTTAAAAATAGACCCCGCCCCATAACATGTGGCATTTTCACTAATAATCCAGTTAAAATAACGATCGAACCTAAAATTTGGTTACAAACAGAATTTTTTGCAAACGCCGTTCAAATAGAAAAATGTATAGGACTTGGAAGCCGTGTAATAATTTTATTTTCTGCAATTATCTTTGGATGACTGTAATGATTTATTCATCGCTTTAATTGCTTGATAAATGCGAAAATAACAAAATAACAGAAAACACAAATAAATAGGATGGATTAAATCGATTAAGAAAGAATGAAGTATCTTAACTTGGCCTAATGAAAAATAGATAACATCATCCGAGCTCAGAATCTCTACTTAAGGTAGGGTCCAACCACCCAGTGGGAAAATCGTACCAAAAATTTCCCAATTGAGCTGAACCGGGTGGCGACTCTGTTTTAAGTACGAGATTTCGATCTCGTATCTTTTAAGTATTAAAACATGCCAAATCATTTTCCAATCACATCACTCGTATCACCCTGTCATTTTAAGAGGCCGACCCACCAGTCCGGCCTTACAGCTGCCGCGCAAATGTCGTCCACTCACACCTTCCATGGTCATTGCAGTTTCTATTAATTTTAAGGTCTTTTTCATTCATGATTCGGGTAGCCAACTTAGAGAATGATTCAACTATTTCATCTTTGCTTTTTTAAATGTTTCATCTTTGCTTGCTAGCAAGACAATCCAAGTGAACCTGGTCAGATCATCTATAACCACAAGGGTGTATTTCATTCCACCTAGACTTGCTGGCACAACAGGCCCAAACAAATCTATGTGTAGAAGATTAAGGGGACGAGAAGAAGATATGTCAGCAAGTGATTTAAAGGTCTTCCTAAATTGTTTCCCAAGTTGGCATGCTGATCAGAGTCTATCTTTTTCAAAGGCTAGATTGGGTAAACCCTCAACAAGTTCATTTCTGGCTAATTTAGAAAGATTTGTCATATTGATATGTTCTAATTTTCCATGCCACAGCCATGAGTTTTCCTCCTTTGAAACTAAGTATATATCATTGGAGCCAAGGGATAAATCAAACATATAAACATTATTAATTTTAGGAGCATAAAGAATAGTTTGGTCAGAGTTACCATCAATGATTGAGCAGCCCGTTGAGTCAAATATCACTTTCCTACCTTTGTCACATAGCTGGGCAACTCTCAGCAAGTTGACCTTCAGCCCTTTCACTAGAGACACATTATCAATTGAAGGCTTCACTCCTATAGTGCCATTGCTAACAATCTTTCCCTTTTGGTTATCTCCAAAACTGACACTCCCATTCTTTCTTCGCTCCAATATGATGAATTGCTTTTTATCACCTATCATATGCCTCGAGCATCCACTATCCAAATATCACATTCTTCTGTCATCAGTGGATCTCAGGCTCACCTGTAAAATAATTAAGTTTTCTTAGGTACCCATGCCTTTTTTTAGTTAGGTCCTCCCTTGTTAGTGGTGGTCATCTTTGACCAGTCATACTCATCATAGTAACCATTTTTTTATCTACACATGACTGTCGCATGTCCTGACTTTGCACAAAAATTATAAGCGGCCTTAGGATTAGGCCTGCTCACTTTACTCTTTTGAGAAACCTTCTTAGAGTGTTAAGTGCAGTTACTCTGAGTTTTCCTGCTAGGTTGAGGAGGTACCCGCACCTTTTTCAAAGCTATTAATTCAGTAGCTAACTTATCCAATTTCTTAGTGAGTTTGCTGTTATATCCATTTTGGTACTCAGCTTTTTCCATTAGGTATAAGATGTCAAGTGAGGTAGAAGAATTGGCATCTTCTAGATCATCACACCTCCTCTGAAGTACTTTGATGTATTTGGTTGACTTCTTAGTCACATTAATAACATTATTAAGTACTGTGGCAAGCTTATCTAAAGACAAAGGGGGTTCAAAAATTACCTCATTGTTATTTTCTTTGTCTCTGCTCTGGTCAGCTGATTGATTGGCAGTGAAAGTAGATGGTTTTTCAGCTGACTCTAAGTTGGGTGGATCTTCCTTAGCCATGAGACACACATTGGCAGAATCTTGTGCCTCTTCATCGAAGGATGATGACTCTTGTTTAGAGTCACTCCAGGTAGCAGCTAGGGCTTTCTTCTTCTTCTTTTTCTTGAACTTGTCCTTCTTAGCTAGAGGATAGCTAGACTAAATATGCCCTTTCTCACCACATTCAAAGCATTTGATATCTTTGTTATGCTCCTTGCTGAATTCCTTTCATGGTCTATCATCTGCTCCCTTTTTATACTTGTCTGTCTTTCTAAACTTTTGGAAGTTCTTATCTTTTCCCAAGTACCTTCTAATCTTGGTCATCGGTGCTATTTCTTCTTTTTTGTCCTCTAGATATTCTTCCTCAGAGGAATCTTCTTCATCATCAGCTCTCAGAACAACAGCTCTGCTAAAGCTCTCTCCTTCCTTATGCATGTACTTCTTAAACTCATCTTCATATTGCTTTAAAGACATTTCATGATTAAGCAAGGTTCCAATCAGCTCATCAAACTTATAGGCCTTCAAATCATGAGCTTCTTCAGTAGCACTCTTCTTTGCTTCCCATTCCTGAGTCAAACTTCTCAAGATCTTCTTGACAGCCTCTTCTTCTGTGAAGGTCTTGCCAAGTCTTTTCATCTCGATGATAATATTCATAAACCTGGTGTTCATATTGGAAATATCCTCCTTAGGTTTCATGTGGAACCATTCATAATCCCTCATAAGGATATTGATCTTAGACTCTTTCACCTTGTCAGTACCTTCATAAGTTACTTCCAACTTCTTCCATATCTCTTTGGTAGTTTCGCATCCAGAAATACGATTGAACTTATTTGCATCAAGAGCGTAATAGAGATAGTTGATAGCAGCTGCATTTTCCTTCAGTCTGACTAAGTCCTGACAGTCCCACTCATCAGAGTAATTTTCTACTTTTACTCCATTCTTCACGATGGTAGGAACATATGGCCATTCAATAATAGCCATCCAAGCGTGCATACTTTGAGACTAGATAAAATTCTTCATCCTGTTTTTCCATTAAGTCTAATGCTCTCCATTAAACATAAAGGGCCTGGTGACTGACATGCCTTCTATCAGATAATAAGCTTGGGCTCTTCCACTGGATTCTCCTCCTTTGTACGCCATGGTCTTTATCTCAAGATTGTGAAATCTTTGAAATGAGAACTGCTCTAATACCACTTATTGGTCCTTATACGTACACTCAATGAGTTAGAGGGGGGTGAATGACTCACTCAAAAACTTAGTAAACTTTTTTGCGACAATATTAGCTCCACTGAGTGAAATTTCTGGAAAAACTTCAAAGTAAAGAACACTGAGATTTTTATAGTGGTTCAGAATCCTGTGCTTAGGGCTGTAAATGACCCGAGCTGAGCTCGAACATTGACTGTTCAAGTTCTATTAGTTTAAATTTTAACGTACTTGAGCTTGGTCAAATCGAGCCCGGACCTAGCTCGAGCTTGGTCAAATCGAGCCCTATCGGAGTTCGAGCTTATCTCGAGCTTTGTTTAAATCAAGAGCTCGGGCCTGTAAAAGAGATAAAATTTGTAAGATGAAGAATCAGAGATGAAAGATCTAAACACCACAAATGATTTTCACTGTACGAAGAAGACTGTTGTGTTGGCGGCTGGATTTTTTAGAGGAAAATGATATTAAGGTTTTACTGAGCATGAAGATTGATGAATATATATGTCAGGGATTGAATTAGATCCAAATGCCTTATATACATTTTTTTTATCTATATTTATCATTTTATACATATTTTCCTTACTCTTTGTCTTGTTTTTATATTTTTATTTATACATTTTTTATCCTTTTTTACTAATACACTACTTTATATTTCGTAATCTATCTATTTCATAAATATAATAATGTTTAAATTTTTCAATTATGTTAACGAGCCTATTAACGAGCCTACTAATGAGCCTGTTGGCGAACTAGTTCGCGAGCCTCTTATCGAGCATGTTCACGAGCTTTTGAGCCTAGTATCCTGTTGTTCAAGCTTGGTTCGTTTATGATAACGAGCCTAAAATGTTGTTCACGAACAAGCTCATTTATTAATGAACTGAGCTCGAATGAGCTTTGATCGAGCTGAGAGTCGAGTGGTTCACGAGTAGTTCAGCTCGTTTACAGCCCTACCTGTGCTTACATCCAGTCCCAAGAGAGTGTCTCGGCTTTAATCCACTAATCTCAACTCCTTTACCCTAGGTGGAATAGCCTTTCACAAAATCCTCAATTATAGTAAGTACCCTCCAAACTGCAATCGCTCATCCGCTGAGTAGAATACCCTCTTTTATCAGCAATTCAATAAGAGTCTAAACAAGAGCTAGATTCAACTTATAAAATGTTGATCAAGTTACAATAATCAGATATTACAGTTTAATGATCTATTCTATTCTCTCTTATTCTAAAGTATGAGTACATGCTTTCTAGCTTGAACTTCTTTAAAGCTTTCAAATTGATAGAGATTTAGCTTCTAAGAAATTCAGGTGTAATCATCAAGTTCTAACGCTTGGCTTCTTGCTCCTTTTATAGATGGATTGAAAAAGTAGCCGTTGAACTTACTTTGTCATCTTCTGAAGTTGACAGCTCATCTAATCACCCGTTGCTTCTTCAAATCAATCCGTTAAGAGATAGAATTGCACTGTTGTGAGATATAAAATCAATCCGTTAGATTGAGATTCGAGCTTCAATTTGAATCCTTTGTCGTTTGATGCCAGTCTTTCGTTAGAGAGAACTCGCGCTGACTTGCCACGCGTCTTCTTCCCATTCCTTCTGGTAATCTGATATGTTGTAGAGCGCGTGATACTATATTGTTGATTCTGCAGAATTGCCCAAATTGGCAAATGACTTTTTGCAGGTTGAATATGGAAGACTTTGTCATTTTCTTCATTAAACTAGGTCTTGTTAAGGCATTAATTCTTTTTATTTTGGTCTCATTAATGTCATGCAAAAAGCAACACTAAAAAGAAAGATCCCATTTTACCTTAAATGGTAAGGTCGGTACCTTTAACAGACATAAAGTAACTCAGTGAAATAATGTAACGGAAAGTACAGCTGAAGCAAAATCTAAATATCAAGCACTGAGTAAATAATACTTAGTCAGCGACTAACGTAGATACTCAACCCAGAACACTCAGAGTTAAACCAAATAACTAGTTCAGCGGAGACTTAAAATTCTACACTTGAATTTACTAACTCCAGTACAACCATAGATCATTTATTTTAACATCATTATTGATTTAATTAACTCAAACTGAACTTAATTGTTATGATTAAAACTTAAGCCCTACTGAATCAGTCAAACTCGTGCTTAATTCAATATAAGTGAAATCACATGTTACTTTTTTAAATTTGTCCTAATTTTTACGATGCCTCTAAAGAGTTTAACAGAGGTAATAAACACACCTGATTTCTTAATTCACATAAATTCTAGACAAAATTACAACTCAAAACACGAAAAATGTATTAAACCTTTATTGAAAATGAAATATAATTATTTTTTATTTTTAACAGATTATGTTAATTATTTTCGAGAGCACCTCAGATATTGTAGCAATTTCAAAATTATAGCTGAAAATTATAGAAATGAATGGATTTGGAGACGAGTTTTTTTTTTTATGATCTTAATGTTTCCGAAAATCAGAAAATAATGTTTGAGGTTCAATTTGATTGAATTGAATAGAATAATTGATTGAAATGACTTTCTTCTTATCTTTTTAATTGATAATTTGTATTCTTATGTGATTAATATAAAAAAAATAAGGAAAGATAATGAGAAGGCATGTTTTTTGTTGGGAAGTAAAAAGAACTGTGGTGGAAAAGCAGACAAAAATTGCAAATGACATGAACTAATAGAAGAAATACAGAAAGCTTAGCTTTGGCATATTCTCCACAACTAAATTAATTTAATTGATTAAGATTCATGATAATAATCTTAAACTTAAGGTATAAATTTGAGATTAGTTGAAAGAAATCTATAAGAGATTAGATAAGGTGGTCCGCGTATAGCCAACTTGCATGTTTTACGCAACACCAATTACCAGTATATATGTTAGAAATTATCCAAAGTCATTTTTACACGTAAAAAAATTGAATGATTAGTTGATTGTGTTAGATAATGAACTTAACTCCATAATCATCAATCAAGTTCAAACCCGGAACTGAACCTCTACAATGTCCAACTCTAGATTGGAAGGGTCAACTCCGTAATTGAACCTCTACAATAATCAAGTCTATATTAGTAGAGCAGTGAACAGGGCATCGGTCGGGAAAGGAGAAGAAGTGACTTAGTCTAATTTAATTATCGAAAAGGGTAAACTTAAAAAATATGACCTGAGGTGTGATCGTTTTATAAAAAAGTTTTTGTAAAATTTTTTATTTTAAAAGGGTGCATGTGATTTTAAAAGTTAACAAAAACATGCTTCTCAAAATTTTAAAATCACATTTAGAAGGGTAATCTTAGTTATTTCAATAAATTCAACATTCTTATGTTTCAACTATATTATTTGTGAATTATTTATCAAGATTTGAGTAAATTTAGGAAAACTTTTCATTTTGTTATGATTTTTAGAGTTATAGTCAATTTTTAATTAATATAGATATTTTTACTTCTCAAAAAATTATAAAATTTATCTCTAGTGTGTATTGTATTTTTATAAACAAAGTTGCACAATTTCACTTCAAAATAGACAAGATTACCCTTTCAAATATGGTTTTAAAATTTTGATAAGCATGTTTTTGCTAACTTTTAAAATCACATGCACCATTTTAAAAAAAAATACCACAAAAACCTATTTGTAAAACAATTAAACCCCTATTGAAAATGTTTTAAATAATTTGGAGCTATATTAAGTATCAAATAAAATAATAATGTTAAGCCATTCACGTGTACAAAAATCTTTCTTTTAAAAAACGAAATTCTACTAAATTTTCCTATTCCAAAAATATTATTCATCTAATTTGAAAATATTTAAGTTTCCATCTTATAATATCACCAATGATTATTTCGAACTTCTTACACCAACTTTTTTAGTGTTTCACTACAAATAGTTGAATTAAGAAACTATTAATCTCTTTACATATGTGAATATGTGCGACAACTTTTCTCATTTATGGTACTATTAGAAATGAGACTCTCGTTTAGAGTGGTCCACAAACAGTTCAACCTCTTTGTTTTGAGTTCAAAATTAGCACAAAATATTATAATATCAAACCAAGCTTATAAAACTTTGATACAAGATTTGCTGGTGGGCTCCACAATTTTTTTTAGTTTTACTATTTTTTTTATATTGTGTTGTATTTCTAAATTAACTTATGCCATATGGATTTATCCACCAATTATCTTTATTAAAAATATGAAACACATATTAAGTTCAAATTTGGCTAAAAGTGATATATAAATAATTAAACCTTGTACATATCATTAAAACTAGCCATTCTCGAGATATTTTAGATTGAATCCGTATAATTTCAAGCTTCAATAGAGATGAGCTCACCAAATTTCGAGTTAAGATTTTCACGAGCTTAACCTAAGCTATAAACAATTTCAAACTTGACGAGCTTCAAGTCAAGACGAGCTCAATTTCAAAAAATTTCAAGTTAAACGGAGATTATTTAGGTTTTATATCAGTTCAGCTCGTTAACCTCCTGCACTTGCTAGATGATGTCAAAATCTCAATTCAATATTGAAAGACAATACATAAAAATATTTCATATTGTACAAGAAACTGTGTTGATAAAAAAAAAAAAAGTAAGAAACTGTGGATTGATGCTTTTTTTCCATATGATTCACCGGAGCTTTACTCCGACTACATCTAAATCCGACCTGGCTGTGGTGGGTGAATCTCACAATAAGGATTTTATGCGTACACTAGAACTCGAGCTCGAGACCTTACTTAAACGGTACCAAATCACTTATCACTTGAATCAATCCTTATGGATGGATGCTTCTTTTTAAGTACCTTTATATGAAAATAAGGTAAAGTAAAATCTAAAGTATTAATCGCTGAAAATTGAAAACTCAATGGCATATAACATCAGACACTGACCTATCAACCTTTTTGGCTGCCCGATTGAATATGCTATTGTAATCCTAGAATTGTTTTTTTGCCACAGTTTGTAGACCCATAAAATAAATAAAACATATATTATATGGTTGGGATTAAATGGTTTGGGAAAGAAATCAAGAAAATAAGTGTGAGTGTATCTTTGATCATCTTCAAAGAAAAATTGACATCTGTGGAGAAACCTGCACTCATATTCTCACCAGATGCACCTATCTAATATCCAAATGTGAACCTCTTTTCTTTAACAGTTTTTCTCAAACAATAAAGTCTTGTCCTTATGGATTGATGAAGCTAAACTGAAATAAACTTAAATTCAGAGAAAATTTAAAACAGTTGAAGCCTCAATTTTTCGATGAAGTGTTTTTAATATTAAAACTAGGAGAATGTAGTTGCAAAAGAGCCATACATATGAATGGAACAAAAAATCTGATGTCCCCAATTATCATTCTCCCATCTATATTGCCCATTCACTTTTTTACATACTAGGAGAGAGAAAATGACAACTTAACACTTGTCAAAATTTCAATGGAGACATGCCTAGTGGGGCACGTAATTATTTTTCTTGCATGAACAATCAATGCCTATATATGCCAGAAAAAAAAAATCATTTTGCGCATTAGAGCTACCATAAACAACTAACAAGATAGTACCCTCAAGTTTTAGGTGGCATTTGATTCTCTTAACGGCTATTCATAGTTATAGAATACAATTGAATGAAACAATGCGAAATATAAAAGATATTTGTCTTGAATCCATTATAGCTATTCCTAACTATTCCACCTCTCATGCAATAACTATTTATAGGTAAAATGAAAGAATTTGTATTCCACCTTTATTAGAATAGCTTCCATGAGAAGTGGAATAGCTACGATGAGATTGATCGATGACAAATAATTTATCTCACATTCTTTTATTCAAATCTATTTCATTCCTAAGAAATAGTTATTCCATGTACCAAACATGTCATAAGTAGACTTCAGACTGAATAAAATCACAACAGCTTGATTAGGGACCTCATGGAGCAATAAAGATTTTCTAGAATTGTAAAGCATATTCTTCAATTTTTATCCCACTTAAAACACATTCTTAGTCAGTATCTTTTCTGCATCTTCCAAATTTAATTTGCTTGAATTTGCTGAACCTTATCCTAAACCTGTAACCCTTGTTTCTGTCCTATTCTTAACAAGTTCATCAAATTCAGATTCTCGTATATTTGCAGTGTTTGACAAAAAATTTCACAGAATTTTTAAATTAATACACAAAATGTAGCAATTTGGTGAACATTTTACAGTTGAGGACATCACGCTCAAATGCAAGTCGATCATTAAATTGAACTGAAAAACATAATGATACTTCAAAATCCACAGAAATCAAGAATTTCACCTCAATATCACGTATAATTGGTGATATGCATTCCATATGAGCACGCACATTATAAACATAAACTAAAAATATTAAGCAAATATAGCGACAACAAGAAATGAGCAGGCTCAACAAAAACAAGATATTCAATGATTGAAAAGAATACTAACATTACCCCCAAAACCTAACAAGGCTCCCACACAAGTGGGGTAAGAGGGGGTCAGGTGTACACAACCTTACCTCTGTAATTGCAGAGAGGTTGTTTGAAAAGAATACTAAAAGTTTAAAAAATCTAAAACTTGATGAGATAAAGGGAAGGACTGACCATTTTCATGTGCTATCAAATTGTCAACTCGGCAGAGTCTCATAAAAACTGTAAGGCCTTCATCCCTACACGAGCATTGCCCCAAGAAAGCTCATGCGATTCTACAAAATGACTTCTAATAAAAGTGAAGTGTATCACGCAACTCAACTCAAAGCAAGCACTGGTCCTTATAGATTCTAATTAATTAGTGATATGCAAGGAACTTTTGCTTGTAACCCAAAGAACAACAATAAGACCTCAATATAAAAGCAAAAATCCCAAGAAGACAGTACTTTTCAAGAAAGACCATAAAAATCCTAAGAAGACTGTACTGTCTAAGACCATAATATATCAAACTGACCTAAAAAACAGTACATGGTTGTGTACTATAAAAAATTCCGTCATTCTGCTGTTCTTAGACACAGTTGCCAAAAACAAGAGCATTGCCAGCAATTCAAATTCCACAGCTGTGTATAATGCATGTATGCTACGCAGAAGGTAAAGCCTTTAGTGAATTGAAATTGAAGTTCAACTATGTTCTTTCTCTTTCTACAAGTAGTCAATAATAAAGCCAATCTCCATTCAATTTTTCACATTATTGGCATTATCTTAGAGTATGAACAGTCATTGTATAAGAATCTATACAATTAAAAAGAACATGGTACAGAATAGCCACTGAACATTGCATTGGAGATAAATTAAAAGTGCATATTGCATTGGACGACTCCAAATAATGTGGAATAATGTGGAAAAGGGGGGTAGAGAGGTCTGACAAGTAGACCAGAAATGCTAGTCTAGTAGATGTGTTCCATGCATACAACATACATTAAAGATGCCACAATAGGAGATGAAAATAAAATTAATATCAGCTTAAATTTTCAAGGCATACGGATTTGAGATAAGCAGCCTATATGGCAGGTTTTAAGGTTGTTAGGGAAGTTGTTAGGTTGTTAGGAAGGTTGTTATAGACATTATAAATACCTAAGCAATCACCAGTGCAGAAATGGACAGTGAGGTCGGTTGTTTTTGGCCAACAGGGTCGGTTTTGAACCAAACACAACTGCCCGCGATTAGGGTCGGTTTTGAACCAAGCAATGGGGCCGGTTCTTGCACGAACTGACCTCATTGATGCAATTAACTTTCTTTTTTTCTTTCATAAATTTGGATTGAGGGCAGCCCTCCTAGCCATTTATTAGTTAGTACATATTTTTATAGACAAAAACCAGAAAAAAGCGTCAATAATCCTAGCCATTCATATTCATAAATTTGTTCACATTATCAATTGATATACCATATCTAAATTCTAAAATAACATGAATATAGCATTGCAATGGCCACTGATGATAAAATTGTGACGTGCACAAAATAGCATGCTTTCGTTTCCCTAACATGATAAAACTCTTAGGGGGCGTTTGGTTCACAACTCAGGAAAGGGAAAAGGAATCAACAAAGGGAAAGGTAAGGAAAGGAATGTAATTCCTTTTGATTGGCCTAGGCATTTGGATACTCAAGAAAGAGAATGAGATTGCTCCTAATTTCATTTGTTATTGTTGGAATAAAAAAAATAAATATTTAATTATTCTTAATTAATTGATTATTATAAATAAAATTATAATTAAGTAATTATTATTACTAATAAATATTAAAATTATATTTACAATAATTATAAAAATAATATAATACTAATAATATGTATTACTATAATTAATATATTTATTATTATTATTATTATTATTATATTTATAAATATTATTTTAATAAATTTTTATTATATTTATATTTATAATTAATATTAAATTTTATTAGTAATAATAAAAACTCTTATAATAATAAACATTATACTTAATAATTATTATTATTTTAAATTTTATAATTATTATTAAAAATTATTATTTATTATTGTATATATATATTATTAATATTAGATTTTTTTAGTAATTAATAATTATTATTATATTTTAAATTAATATTATTAAATAATAGTATTAATATTTATTACAATTAACTTTAATTTATAATAAGAAGAATTAATACTAATATTAATATTAATTACTATCATTATATTTAATAAATATTATTATTAGTTATTATTTATTGATTTATAATAAATATTATTAAAAATAAATATTATTATATATAATATTAATTTTAATTATTATTTACTATTATTATTTTTTTATCTTTATTATAATTAATATTTTATATTTCTAATTAGAATAGTTGTTAAAAATGGTATACAAAATAGAAACAAAGAAAGGGAATAGCATTACCTAGGTGGAAGAGGGGAATGGGAAACACGAGTTTGTGGTAATGAAAAACTTGTAAACAAACAACAACAAAAGTAATCAGATAAAGGATTATGGGTAGTAGAAAATGAAAAACTTGCAAACAAACAACAAAGGGAGAAGCTTTCATTCCCTTTCCTTTTCCTGATTACCCTTTCCTGATTACTCTAATCCAAACGCCACCTTATATATTTAAATGCAACTAAAATTTTCCTCCAGGAAACAAAACTGTGATGGAGAAAACTTGAGGTTTATTCAAAACTTACATGTTAAAAATTTGTAAATACTCTCCAAATAAGCAAGTTACTAATCGAGTTTAGGGACTTACCAAATGTCGCTCCTTGTCTAATGACAGAATTTGGCAGAGTACATATCAACTACAACAAACAGTGCAACAATATTTCTAGCTCTTTGGTAACGAGTCTGTTGAATTTGAGGAAAAAGAACTGAATTCGAGTTGAAAATATGCTTAACAAGTCAATAGCAAAGGCATTGTATTACCTTTAAAGCTAGAGTGAACTAGCTGATTACAAATGGGAAAGTTTCTGTTACTGCTTGTTCATACTTCGGTTTGTAGAGCATCTTTGAGAAGTCTTTCTATCTGAAAAAGCAGAATTGCAACGCTTTAATCCTAACAAAAAATTTACGAAGGAAACACTGCCCTGATATTCCAATCTTCATCACTAGAATGCATAAAAGATAAGCATGAGTTCTTCAGTCGAACTTAACAAAACAATCCTCCAAAGCAGACAAGGTTGCAAACAACACAAGAAGAATTCAACATAAATTATAGTGAACTGAATTCTTTAAAATTTTTAATGTCTTTCAGTGTCGATATAAATCATCAAATTAGGAATAAGGTAGACCAAATGAACACGATTTCATATAGAACTAGCATAAATTGATGACGGTTGCAGTTGAATTAACACAAGTTACGTTAAACTGTAACAGATTCTTATTAGTTGTTAAATATTTGTTTCTGCTATCGAATTTAAGACCACCAGCTTCTACAACCTTCTCTTGATTTGTTTCTGCTATAAACACCAGTTCTTAATTTACATATTTAACAAGAACTTAACACTTGTTCTTTCCACGGAAATGATCTCAAATGTTGGAGGAAATTTTGTTCACGCCAATGTGGCATAACATCATAAATGAAGTTGAAAACTTGCAACTGTAGAGGAGCAAGTACAACAAGACTTTCCATAAACAGAAGTAAATACAGTACGTTATTTGGAATGTTTCTAAACAGACTTTTATCATGTTAACTGCATTAAGCATCCAAAGCAGTTCTACAAGTCATGTGTCGCACAACAGTGTAAATACTCTATTGATTCTTCTGTCTTCCTGTTCCTAATTGAACTGTGTGAGCCATTCGACATTTACAGCATAACATATCTGACTCTCCATTATTAAGTGGTCACAATCATAAATAAAAAAAAATTAGTAAAGATCCAAGTCTGTATAACCTGTCAAAAAAAGAATTTAGCTCCACCATTTTGAATAAGTTAATAAAAAACTGAAAAAGGTACATAAAACTGTAATTGTGGAAGTTGCTAGAAACATAACTTCAGCTGCTAAACTTGCCACAACTCTAACAACATGAACTCGCACAACAGCATCTTCTTTCCTCGAGCATCGACGATATCTTTTGCAATCCAACTGTAGTGTATTGGATTAAATTCAAATTACAAACCAACCTATTAAAAAATGCATACTGGTAAATGTACTAGCAGTCACCAGTGCCAACTGCCAAGCAAGCAATCCTACCTTGTTCAAAGAGTTTAGCTACTTAGCTACAGAAGCCTTATCCCCATGCACAGAATCGTTGAGTTGTGGGGACCTATGTTGGGTCATCTCAGAATCCAGACAACCAAGTTTCTTAAACCCACCCCTATCAAGCCGCCTTCTTGTCTAAATATACGAAATATTTCATCTTCAAGCTAATTATCAATCAAGAACATAGCACCGTTCAATTGCTAAACTTACAATGCCAAAAAGTGTAGTTGCTGGTAAATTTGTTACTAAACATAATTTAAGTAACTTTCAGAATTCCATTGCTACTAGTAAGAATTTTGCTAACAACTGCAAATGTAAACAAACAATGCACTTTAAAGTTGAAAACCCTAAATAGCGTCACCCACCCAACCCAACCGCCCCATCATCGAAATTTTATACACCGCCATTACCATTTTCCAATAAAAGCTGAGAATCGTAAAGCCAAAAGTACAATTAGCCGAATGACTAATTCTTTGTGGCTGAAATTACCTGACTTACAGCTCAACAAGTCATGAATCTCGCAGAAACTTGCCATTTCATCCTTGAATCACGCCACAACGATAACACCGTTGCATTAGCACACTCCAAACGATACAACAACTTAACCCAATGTCTAACGGGGCTCCGCACAAAGCGGGGTAAGTGGAATAAGTAATTAGAGAGGTTGTTTTCAATTGACTCTAAGATGGAGTTCCAACAGCTATCCGTAACTTCACAATAAAAGAAGTTCAGACAGTTTAATGAGTCATTTTACGTTAGTCCATTATTTTCTAAAAATGATAAATCACTAAAATCCATCTACAAATCACAAAAGTCCATCTGCAGTTTCTGTTCATGCCCAAATGGAGTATTTTTTTTAACTTCGTTTCTAATTATTTTGTTCTATTTGAAACTGTAAATAAACCAGTTAGTATAACCTCAAAGCACTGGAAAATTTATGCAGTGTAATATAATAAGGGTCAAAACATTAACCGATTGAGCAGTTAAACTTACACCAATAAGGGAGAAACAGAGGAACGGCAGGCTGTGGGATGAGCAGAAAGAACAGAGGAATGTGAATGGGTGAAACGGCGGCTGGTGTTGGAACGATAAGACAAGACGGATGCGCGACGGAGGAATGTGGCTGGCGTAGGATTGACAACGGCGGGGAACAGAGAGAAGAAGTTGTAGAGAGCAGAAGTGAGAGAGGGAAGTGAAGACTGCGCTAGGGTTAGATGTATAGGTTCTTAATTACAAAAAAAAATGTATAGGTTTTTAAGCAATGCGGTTGGTCTTTGCTTAGAACCTGCAGCACGGCTCTTAAGAACCAGCACTGCAGTCAGTTATACTCATATCAAACAACCAACCGCATAGCTTGTAGCGAGTTTTTTAACGAGTTTACCTATCGTTTTCATCTAAGCCGACTCGATTGTTGCGACCCTACACGGAATTTTTGCACTAGTGGATGCTAGCATGTGCTCAACATTCTAGTGTGGTCAATGGTTCGTGATGATAAATCAATTGCTCCTACGAGGTAAATATTATTCAACTTGAGACGAGATACCTTTTTCAGGTAAGGCTTCTCAAGAACCGAAATCAACAGCTAACTTGACTAGAGACCCCTAAGCCAACTTTAATTAGTCTAGTCATTGGCATATAATTGTGATTACCATATAATAATCAAGGATTAGCAAAAAAAATAAAACAACATAAGTGAAAAATTCAACTAAACAGAATCCGACACAGGACATCAATTCCACAATTCTAATATTCAACATGAAGGCATCTATAAAACTGTTCAATAACCCTAACAAAACAATCAGAACAACATTAAACAAGGTATCACCAGCTCGAAAATCACAAATAAAAACCAGAAAAATTCAAAAATCACTCTTTAGTTGCAGAATAAAGATATTCAGAAACTAACGTAACACGAAGGAATATTTCCGAACCGATAGGGCGAGAAGCGAAAAAGGCTAAACCTTTGACTAATCAACAAAACAGAGCTCCATTAGAGAGCAATTGGTTTATTCATTTACACGAAGTCTCAAACACTAAAAGTAATTCCTACCGGGCATCTGGTATAAATTTTCCAACTACAATTACATCATATTAAAGATAACGAAAGCTGAAGAATACACACCTCAACAAATTTGTCAACATGCGAAATTAAGCAATCAATTGTAGTCTGTAGAAGCAGAACCTGGGATGTAAACGTGCAAAGCTTAGTTGCCTTCAACGTGCCCAAAGCTCCTCACTCGACTAGGCTGGCCAGCTTGACAGAAATAGAAAGTCCCTTAATCGTGACAAATCATTGAAGACTTGGTGAGAAAATGCATAAACTTGTACAAATACATAAAATTGGGCGAAATAGATAGGTTCCAAATGAATTGGGAGGGGTGAGAAGAAAAACTAGAGGCGGCGGCGAAGATACTTTGATATTCTCTTATTGCGTAATCGATATCGGGGTAGAATCTACTATTGGAAGCTGAGAATCCGAGTTCGAATATGAAGATAGAAATAGAAAGTCCCTTAATCGTGACAAATCATCGAACACTTGGTGAGCAAATGCATAAACTTGTATAAATACATAAAAATGGGCGAAATAGATAGGTACCAATTGAATTGGGAGGGGTGAGAAGAGAAACTAAAGGCGGCGGCGAAGATACTTTGATATTCTCTTGTTGCGTAATCGATATCGGGGTAGAATCTACTATTAGAAGCTGAGAATCCGAGTTCAAATATGAAGATACGAATTGGAGCAGTCAATGTCAATAAAAGTGGCGACGGGAGACAGAGATGCGACGAAGACTAAAGTAGCGGATTGAGACATAGCTCTCACTCTAATAGTTTCACATTCAATATCAGCTTTGTCTCTCTCTGTCTGTCGTCATTGTGCTTGAATACGTTCTTCTGTGTCCCGTCAAGCTTGCTCCTGCATTATTAATGATTCTTCTTATAGCTTGAGAAGCTCTTGATTCCTAGCGCTTTGATATGCATTCTCAGCCTATTCAGACAACCAATCCAACTCCCGAACAAAGTAACTTCTATCAAATTGGAAGGTACCTGCTTTCTTTTTCTTGCCAATTCATCCTCATAACGAGCCATCTGGAATTTAGTTTGTGCTTGATGCCGAGCAAGTTCTATATGCTTTCACATATTACATGTTGTCTCTCCTGCCAATATATCTTCATAGTTAAAGTTCTGAAAATGGTGGGGTGCCTCTTCCTACATCGAAATAGCAGATTATGCAGAATTAGTTGGCACTTAAAAGGAATGGATGTTGACAAACTCAACAATCTATAGTTTCTAAACCTGGACCTGTTAAACTGATGATAGATAGACACATTATAGATTCTCAAAACCCAAGGAAACTACAATTGGGCTACGAGTTCGAGAACAAATTCTAACCTGCAAATGGACAGTGCAAGTAGGACAGGCAACTTCCTTCGTCTGCTTCCATATGTTAGGCCCAATAATAGATTACGAGAAAAGATACTAGCAGCAGAATAAAATGACACAAAGATTTTTACGTGGAAACCCCAAATGAATTAGGGAAAAACCACGGGACAAACTCCGAATAATTCTCTACTATAAAATAATAGTAGGTATGCCAATAGATTACAAAATAGTGGCACACAAGTGTTTCTCAAAACCTCACTATTTTCTCTCTTACCCAACTTTAGGAACCCCTTTCCTAAGTTTATATGCACAGATTATATTCTTATATCTGTGTTTTTCAATCTGTCTCTCAAATGAGGCAGAATGCCCCTCTATTTATAGGAATTGAAGACGCGCGAAATGGCTGTCTTTCAATTCCTTTAATTACGCCACCAATCACCACCGAATTCGGCCACCTTTTTTTATTTTTCTTCTTTTTTTTCTTTTTTTTTAATTATTTCAGTGGATCCCATATTTAAAGGGACACCACTCAACACCATATCCACCAGCGTGTAAATCCATGTCATATTTTTTAGATGGATCTTCGATAATATCTAGCGTGGGACTTAAGGCTTGTATATAAGAGCTTGTTTGAACAACACAGGGAAATCGACATGGAGAAAATGGAAAACTGGATGCAACATAAGTCTTTAAATCTCTAATCCACAAAAATATATATTCAGACATTTGTCACAGTCCTAATTGGACTATATTTTTTAAATCTAATGAGTTTGTAAATTCAATGGGTAAATGAAGAATTGATAAGACCATCAAATTAAAATAGAATAGATGCTTAAAGATAAAAAAAAAAAAAAAAAAAAAAGACAGCAAAAGAATTTGGATGTACCTGGTGGAGTAGTCTTGTCCAACACCGAAGGAATTGATATTTTGATATAAAATGAAATAAAACTGGAAGTCCTTTCCTTCTTCATTCTGATTTGCTGAACTATACATTGAATTCAAACATATAGTCAAATCCACGACCAATGTTCGTTTTAGATACTGGGCTTCAAAACTATCTCCAACAATCATATAGCAGATATTGCTCTGATTTATTATCCATTATGCCTGGACCGTTGTATTAAACATCAACGTCTCCCATTCCAGCTTCTTCTTCTTCTTAGCTATCTTCATCACTGCTTCTTTCTTCATGTCATCTCTTAGCTTAGCCATGTGCTCAACTAGTAATTTATCATCCCTTTCACTCACCTATTTTAGCCACCAATCATCAACCTCATGAGGTGTAGCCTGCTGCTTATTGCTCGTGTTAAGATAGCAGCTATGGCGATAATCGGTCTTCCACAGCCCCAAATTCACAGACTCCCTCAATTTAAATACATTGATTCAGTTTGGTGGCTTCCTTCTCTTTCTCCCTTTCAAAAATGTGTTGCTATAGCTTTCTTCGACACCGACTCCAATATTCCCTCCCTTGAAATTTACTCTCTAAACCAGTCCAAAGCCCTTTCTTTTCTCTCCTCCTCCAACCCACCCTACCGCATCTCCTCTCAAGTCCGCTTCCTACTTCGCCGAGCTTAGATAGGTTTGGTGCTGGCTCGTTTACTTCCCTAGACCTGAGTCCAATACTGTATAGTATAATTAGAGCTTATTTTATAATTATTTTATTTAATTTTTACTTTACTTTTTTTATTATTAAATTAAAATAATCATCATTCATCCTATAATAAAAAAAATATAAAATAATAAATATTTTATAAAAAAATAAAATAATTATAAAATAGACTCAGTATATATCAGTTTTATTCATGGTGTTGAAAATATATAATGAAATGATCAACTCTTGACCTTGCAAAACAAGCTAAAACAAAACAACATATTCAAGCCCATTTATTTTGAAATTAGATTAATGCACAAAACCAGGCACTATAAACAATATTCACCAATGATATATTACTAATAATAATCCCTCAATCATACACGTAACGAATATAAAACATTGTTATTAGAGTTGAACTAATAAATTAAATAATATTAGAATTGCGAAAATTCTTGAAATCATTTTTATGCGTACTATCATTATTTATGCCTTTAAGCTCAATATAATTATTGTGCTTTTATGGTTACTTTATATTGTTAAGAAGTAATTATTATTTTATTTTTCGTTGTACTTGTTAATATGTAGAAAATATACATGTTAAATTAGATATAAAATGGCTTTGGAATCATTTAAATTAAATTTAAAATGAAGAAATATGGCCAAATAACGATTTTGCAAGTTATTGAATGAAGCAGGCAGAATGATTGCTCCAAAGACAGAAAACAAGCAGAATGCAGGTAGAATGGTTGCTCCGAACAAGAAATGTGTTTTTGGTGATAAAAGAATTAACACCAATCGTAAAAGTGATAAGAGGAACATGCAATATCAAAAATGGAAGCTGATTTGATTATAAGAGAAGACGTCACCTACCCACTAATTGAAAGAAAATATAATTAATTATGAGGTGGTGTTATTTTTAATAGAAAAATGACACACATCCTCAACTTAGATGATTATTATGACAAATGTATGGTAAATCTCACTGACTAAAGATGAGTCACTAAAAGATATGAAAGTGGATCCTTACGACGAAGACACCTCAATTTTGTTATATTTATTTAATTATGTAATTAGTTAATTTTATTTATAAGCTTACCCTTCTTCACCCACTATAAATAGGTTATATACTTGGGTAAAAAGGTTTATCAAATGTTTCATATTTATATCCACCGCTAGGTGTTTAAAACTATTTGTATCTTTATAATATATTTTAGTTTTATTTTTATAATTTTGTTCATGAAATATACGTAGATAGTGAAGCAATCTCAGTCGGCAAGCAAAACATTAATAAGTTCACTTCCTTTCCATTTATTTGAGCTTTAATATTAATTGTTGGTTGTTAAATGACATGCTTAATTCTTATGAGTTGGTCACCTCCTATTTAGTCGTTGTAATGAGACTGATCGGAGATTTGTACTATGGAACAACCATTTAACATATGTATGCATGAGACGGATCAAGTAATTGCAGCATGTTAAGGGTTGTTATCATTAATTTGGTGAAATGCTTCCTTTACTTAATGCATGGAACTGAATCTAGTGAATAAGCTATGTAATTTTCTATAGAATCAAAGTGAGGATGATCAATTAAGCTTGGTAAAGTTAGAAGTAAGGTACCTTAAATATATGTTCTTAATACTAGTCAAAATAAATAGAAGAATGTATTTTAAAACTGTCTGTGCTTGCTTGACTTGAGATTGTGCCTTTAATATTTTATTTTGCCACCACCATTTTAACTGCCTCATTTAATTTTTGCTTTCTTTGCACCCAACTATTGAAATAAACCTTAGACTACCGATTTACTGTTAATTTAAGATTATTTACATTTAATCTACGTGGAAATGACACTTGAACTCATATGCTATAAATTAACCTAATATATTTGCTAGTGTTACTTTTGAGGACAACACTTGTCAAATGATAATAAAAGACGATAATAAATTTTTTTAATAAAAAAACAGTAATTAATGAAAGCACGTATATATTAAAGTGTTATTCTTGTTGATTTATCTGATAATAAAAATAATACAAATAACACGACTTGTGTTTCTATCTCACTTCTACAAATTTAAATAAATTTAATTTGACTAACTTAAGGTTTCCATGAATAATATTAAGAATAAAATTATGACTTTTATTAGTTTGAATTTTGAAAAATATGAATTAAAATTTAAGAAAGACATCTATGATAATTGGTTAAAACACATGCTGATGTAGTGAATACCAAATTAAATAAGTAATATGCACTTATTACCAAATTTTAAAAATTAAAATTGACAAAAAATTTTAAAGTATAAGCAAATATTAGTAATTGAACAGTTTTTTTTGAAAAGAGGAAGGGTCAAACGTCCGACAAAAATAAAAAAAATAATAATAACAAAAAATATAAATTAAACACCAGTTTAAACTCCAAATAAAATTTTCTAATTGTAATAAGAAACTAAATACCTATAAGTATATTAGTATATTATTAATTTTATGTTCATTGAAATTAGTCGGAGTTTGCAATAGTAATAATCTCAACTCAAACATTGACTGTTCTATTGATTGATTCAATGATTATCAAATGTCTTATTCTAGTTATGCCTTGTCTGTATTAGTGTGAGATGATTTTACATTCTTATCTACTACATTAATTTATCAGAAATTTAGTTCCGTAAAATCAGGGTCAAACTCATCCAAGTTCTTTTAAATTTAAATTAATCGTGAACAAAATTTGTAATCTAAAGAGAACTATGCAAAAAATATATTAATTTAAGGAAAAAAAAGAATTGACACAAAATTAAATAAGATGACTTCACAAATTAAACAAAAAATATCAAAATTCATATTATTCTTGATTGATGCATACAGTATTTCATATCTACAGATGTTGCAGAAATTAATAGCAATTACAGTTCAACATATAAAAACCAGACACAAATCCGATTAAAATTCCCCTTTCTATGCACAAGATGTTCCATGATTAATTTGAATTTCTGCTGAATGGCCAAAAAATAAAGCAAATTCTGCTCCAAAAACCCTTCTTCTTCTTTGATGGTTGAGGTTCTACATCTCTCTTAGCAACCAATTCAGCCATGAACTCAACAACAGCCTGCTCAACAAAACATTCAAACAACTCACTTAAAATTCAACTAAAAATCTCAAAAAATCAAATCCCAAGTTCTAAAAACTTGTTAATTAATTACCTGAGCACCTAATTTAGCTACTTGTCTAGGTGGAACTTCTAAAGGAGTCTCATCGGCCCGGAAAACCCGTAATTTCGCTAATAGCCTGAACGATTCGGGTAGTACTCGAATTTGATCATCGCTTATATCCAACTCTTCAAGCATCTCAAGGTTTCCAATGTTCCGCGGCAATTCTCTCAAGTCAGCAAAATTCTTCCCCACATTCAACTTCTTTAGCCTCACAGCAAAGCACAGATTTTCGGGTACAGACTCGAGCTCATTGAAACTAACATCAAGTTCACACAAATTCAAAAGGTTGCCTATTGTTGTTGGCAACCCCCTGATTCTATTATAATGCATAGTGAGAATCTCTAAGCTTTCGAGCTTCCCTATAGCCTCAGGAATCGCTCTGAGTTGATTGAAATCGAGTCTTAGTTCTGTAAGAGACGAACAGTTTCCGATTGTGTATGGAAGCTCTTCGAGTTCATTTGTTTCTACATTCAACACCTTCAGACGAGTTAACTGTCCAATTGTTTCAGGCAACTGAGTGAACTGGTTCGAGCTTAGATCAAGAAACACTAGGTTTCCTAACTTTCCGAAGGATAATGGCAGCGATTTTAACCTATTCGCGTGGAGGTCTAGATCGGTGAGATTGATTAACTCGCCAAATGACTCGGGGAGATTGATGAGTTGATTTGAGTGGATGTCTAGCTTTGTCAAGGCTTTGAGGGCAGTTATAGCTGGCGGAATCGCCATAACTCGGTTTTCGGATATGTTTAACTCAGTAACTGATGACAATTTCCCAATTGAAAGAGGTAGCCATTCAATTTGATCCATTAATTTGCCTTTCAGATCAAGAACTAAAGCTTGTGTTTTTGCTGAATTTTCTATTAAAGCCGCTACTTTCATTAAACTAAGTTTCTCAGGTTGACCTTCACCTATTCACACACCAAATTAACATCTAATTAAGTTCTTAATTGCTAAAAAATATCTCATAATCTCCAATTGAAAACAATATAAACACAAAGAATCCATTAATTACCTGACGAAGAAGAACTCTTGGCCAACCCTAAACATCCTTCATTTTCCAATTCTTCTCCATCTTCCGATTTATTAGTCAAATTCGGCTCAGTAACTGCAATTTCTTCCCCAAATTTCTCATCAAAAGGAATCAATTTGTCCTCCTGAGTATCCCCAGAGACCAAAACCGAAGCTTTTTGAATCAAGCCAGCAAAGATTTCAAACATTTTGTCGATTTCAACAAGGTGAAGAGCTTCTTTTCTCTGCTCATGGCTGTGAAACGAAACCATGGTTTTTTTAAGCTGTTGAAGAAGAGAGAAGAGCTCTTTCGGGACATCTTGAGGGCAATTTTGCTTAGAGATTTCGTCGAGCTTTTGCTGTTCTTCAGCGTTGACAGATTGAATTACAGTATTGGCTGCTTCGATTTCTTCAATTGAAGGCCTTGGAGGTAATGATCGGTAGAGTTTCGTGATTTCTTCGACTGTTTGTAAGAAAGCAGGAGAAAGGTGTTCATTGCTGGATAATACAGCCATGGCTAATGGCGACGGAGGAAGAAGAAAGCTTAGCTTGGGATTATATCGGCTATGTCTACGTGTCTTTGTCAAACTTCTTTTGGAATTTATTTATTTCTTTTTGGTTAAGGTAAGGATTAGATATTTCTGAATGCTTATTATGAAAAATTGAAAATACAATTCATTTGTTTGGGAGTTTTCTGGTAGTTTTAAATAGTTTTCCATTTATTTTCAAAGATTGTTTTCACAACATTTTTTTTTTTAAAACAGACGGAGAGAATAGGATCAATAATTATTAATAAGGTTAAAAAATAATAAGGTTTGAATTATATTAAATATATTTATTGAGAGTGATGATGAGTTTTAACTGTGACTAAGCCTTGAACAAGATTATTTTAACGAAAATACTTGTAAATATACTAAAAAATAATAAAATCAGTAATGGATAACTCGTTCTTACTATATATTAAGTTATCGTATTATTTTTTTCTACTTAAGTGCGATCTATTATATGTTATTAAATTTTCGGTTGAAATTTTTTTTACTTTCCGCACCGTAAACAATATCTTATACCAATAATTAGGATTTAGAATTTTCCTAATATTTAATTTAATACGGTAAATTATTAAATTTTATATTATAAAGATAACATTATTTTATTTGTATTTTCTTTTATATTATAGACAAATGTGTGCTAATGTGCATTAAGCTAGTTGAACCTTATTCGAGGATAAAGCTTCCCATCTCTTCACAAGAATATAACAAACGAGAGACTTTTTTACTTTTTTTATGAAAATTTTGTAAATTTTAAAATAAATGGAATGTATAACAATATATGAATAACAAATATAGGGGATCATTTTGGTCTTTCAAATTAGGTGCTACTTTTTTTTAATATCCTTTTCACTGTGTTTAGAAATTAACAAAATATATATTTTTTGGTTGCAATACAAATTCATATAAGAGTGGGTTCAAAAAACATTTTTTAAAAATTCAATTAATTTTAAATTATTTTTTATATATTTTTTAATATTATATGTAAAATTTTAAATGAATTAAATTAGTTGTAAAAGAATGTTTCCAAACTAATGATAAAACCACTCATTAATCAATACTCATAATCATATTGATTTGTTAAATAGGTAAAAGTATAATCTTATATTTGAGTACAATCAACCAAACCTTAAATCGCATGTTAGGTGTGATCGGTTATATGAATCTTTTTAAATTATGAAGCTTTATTAAAAATTAAATATTAGTCCTATCTTAAATTATTTTGATATAAATTTTATTACCTGAGTAATCTATTATTTTAGAGCAAATGTATTAATATTTTTCTATGACACTAGTATTAAAAAAATTCTTATGATGTGAAAACATGAGGTGGTTTATTGGAAAGAAAAGGAAGAATAAATTGAGATTCTTGAATACGAATAATAATTTTATTTATCCTTCTATTAATTATTTCGTTTATTAATAAATGTTTACTTTTCTAGAAGTTCTTATATGAGATAATGAGAAAAAAGGTAGTACAACCGTTATTTTAGGTGTTGGGCCTTTTAGACTGCTACAGAGAGCCTAGTATTGGCATTACATAAATTTTATAAAAATTAAAATAATTTAATCGTGTTATAAATTATTTATAAATTAATAAAAATAATAAAAAATAATTATAAAAATATTATATAATGATTATTTGATAAATATTTAATAATCGTCTGATAGTTATTTAATAAATATTTCGTAGATCGGTATTAGATATATAGTAGATATTTAGTAAACATCTAGTAGTAGATATCTAGTAGATCGATTATTAGATATTTACCATATAACTACTACATGATATTTATGTAATTATTTTCTCTTATTTTCTCTTATTTTTGTTAATTTGTAAATTGTTTAAATTTTTTTTATATATGTAATTAGTTTGACTTAATGGTGAATTTTGTAAATATTTTAGTGAGATATGTATATTTTTGATAATTTCTCTGCTCGAAATATGTGAGTTCTTAAGGTTAATAAACCCATATAATGGATAAGCGAAGTTAAATCTATTTTCCCTTTCATCATCATGGGTTAGTGTATTAAAATCCAATCCAATAATAATAGTGATAAAGTTAGAAAAAAAATAAAGTCATCATAAAATTTGCCAATGGATAGAGAGAAAACCAAAATAGAAGAGGTAGAAGATAATATGGTTCTTCATTGAATACCCAAGTTTTATAGGACGGACTTGATATTTATGTAAAAGGGAAAACATCTAAATGCATCAATTTGACAAAAATAATTACATGTAAACTTTTACTCCCTCCATCTAATTTTTATTGTCTTTTAGCTCCTTTTTTAGTTCTCTTTTTAGTTGTCAGTTTATATTATCAATGCACTTTTTGACACTTCTTCTCTAATTTGCCCTTGTATTAATGATGAGAGAGTGTATTTGAATGAAAATAATAGGTTGGTAATTAAGAAAAAAAAGAATATTTATATAATAATGTAAGGGATAAATTAGTCTTTTTAATAAGGTAATAAATATTTTATTGGTATTGATGATTCAGTTAAATGGATAATAAAAAATAGATGAATGGAGTATTAAATTACCAAAATACATTTCACCAAAATATCACAAATTTAATTACTTTTCATATCACGCTTATACGTTATTAATTACTTTTCATATACCATTATACATTATTCATGCGTTTTATAGTTTATTTTTAATTTTGTTTACTTATTTTGTAGTTATCATTCAAATCTTTCTTTTTTTACATGTCGGTTAAGACTTTTTTATTCTTCTCATTTTTAGCTTCAAAGCGCCTTTCATTATGATATATTTTTTTCAAAACTTTTATTCGACCTGTTACAAACTTATTACATATCTGTTACAAGTCTATTATAAGTATGATTTGTATTTACGATGCTCATTAAACTTTAATATATCTACTATATATCTACTATATATCTTTTATAAGTCTAATTTAAATCTATTATAAGTCTAATATAAGTCTGTACCTTTCTTCATAATGAATAAAACTACATACTAAAGTAGAAGAATGAATTAATACAAAGGATCATCGGGAGTGTAAAGCTACTTTGACGATTGCAATGCCAATCTGGGGAAGTGCAATGTAACGTGTAACTATAATTCAAATAGCATTGACTTGTTCATTTCAGAACCCTACAAACTTGGAACAAACATGTTCAAAGCATAAAAAATTGTTATATATCTAATGTTTATCTAATATATATTTATTATAACTCTAATGTAAGTCTTTTTGTATTTATCAGTATAATATAAATATGTTATAACATATTGATAAAAAAAAGCATGTTATAACATATACATTAGGTACATAATAGGTCAAAAAAATTTGAAAAAATATAACAATGGATGGCGTTTCGAAGATAAAAATGAGATGAACAAAAAATTCTAAAGTGACATGTAAAAAAATAAACAGTTTAAGAGATAAATATAAAATAAGCCAAAAATTTTTATCAAAATCACATGATATGTTCATGAGTATATGAAGGTAAAAAGAAACTTAAAATGATTAATTAGGAATGATTTCCTTATTGAGTTGTTTTAATATTAATTTTGGACAAATGAGTTATATTCAACAATTTTTTTATCATGTAAATAATCAAGTCTGCCCGATAAATAACATTCTATTTATTAGATATATACACACACATTTCATGTAATAATTGTTTTGAATTATGTTATAATATATTGAATACAATATCAAATACTGTTTATTAAATTACTTAAATGAAAAATGTAATTATACGTAGGATTTAGATATATTTGTATAAAATTTATTATTTTTATTTTTTTAATTTACTCAAAAATTTAAGACCTAGCTTGAAATTAATCCACGGAGAATCGGAATTCATTTGGAAATGAATTTCCTGTTGGAATTCATATAAATGAATATAAAATTAGAATTTAGAATGAATTTCTTGTAATTAGAACAAATAATTTAAAAAATTCATTTGTAAAAAATTCTCTAAAAAGCCCTTGTCATAAAGTAATTATAAAGTTAGTAGTATTTAATCAATTTTTATTAAAAAAATTTGCGTAACTCCACTTACATTAAATACAAAAAACCTCACACTCATCGCTGGTGTGACTCGAACCTGAGACATACGCCACAATAGTATTTAGTCTATAAAATCACTATAAAAAAATTACACATTGATATAAAATGCAATAATAATTATCTTAAAAATTGTCAACACAATTAAAAAAATGTCTAAATAAAGTTTTACCATTAAATAACTAATTATCAATTATAAGGGCAATCTTAAAAAGCCTAAAAATTTATTAACGTATCCTTCATATGTTAAATTCGCAAAAATAGTAAATGAAAATTTTTTATACTTATCAAAATTTACCGGTAGAATAGGAATTAAATCCCATACATTATGTCTTTATAGTATAAATAAGGGTTTTATTGTCCTTCAAATTTTTCCATCAAAAAATAGGAATTGGATTTGTAAATTCCATCTATTTTGGTGGAATTTGATATAGGCACAATCAATTCCATGGATTTCCAATTCATAGAATTCAAATTTCTATTTTTGGCTTTCCAAGCACAAAAATAAGGATTTGCAAATAAATTTTTCAAAATTATGAGGAATTCATTTGTTCCAAGCGAAGCCTAAAAGAAAAATTATTTATGAAATTTGGGTCGGACTTGTTATAACTTCTTAAGCACGGCTCGAGTCCGAAATTTTAAAATGTAGGATGAGCCGAGCTTAATTGATTTCTTAAAAAAAAAGCATATGAGTTCTAGTCTGAACTCGACCCAACCTGCTTCACGAACATTTCTTATCTTGATAAATTCATCTGTACGTGTTTTTGACAGAACAATTATTTAATTCTGACATCAAAGACATCCTAAATTAGTCTACCATTTGTTCTAATAAATTTCTCTACATTTTATTTGTGAAATTAAATCCAAAAAATATTTTTTAATGGGGTTGAGTTCAATTTAGCTATGAGTTCGACATATATCAAATATCCTTACGCCACCAAAATTAAAATTGTGATGGTAGAGGTTAAGATTTTTGTGGAGGTAATTAAGATGTATAAAATCGTGAGTATGGGTGTGGGCCTATTTTAGATAAAGAAAATGTGGAGAGGCAGGGATTTTAGTTTTTAGGTAAGGTAAACAAGGTAATGCCACGTGGAGAAAAGAAGGGGAATCCAAATGGCAAAACAAAGACTTCACATTGAGAAGTCCAAAAAGGGAAGTTGTACAATTAAGAAATAGCTGTTATAAGTAGGTTTTAAGATTGAATATAATAGGGCTCGTTTTAGTTTGTGAAAGAAAATGATAGGCTTAGATTTGGTTTGAAGTTTGGCGAGCTTAGAAAATTGATGTTCGGCTCGAATTTTTAAAAAGTTTGAGCTCGTAAGTTTGTGAGTCTAAATGAGCCTATTAAAAATAAGAATATTGCCTTCTAAGTGTTTTAATTTTGATAATTAATATTGATTTATAACAACTTTAATTAAAAGATGGTTGCATCGTAACACTATATTTTGCTATATTTTAAAAAAAGTCTCAAAAAATACACTTAAAAAAAAAGCTACGCAATTTATGTTCGCTTACATTTAGAGAAATAGATAATTTTTAAAATTAAAACTAACATCATGATATTTTTTTGTCTTAATCACTAATCAGTCATTACTCTCATTCCGTCTCATTCTATTGTTTTTACTATATATTTCCATATTCATCATCGCGATTACAAATAAGTAGAAAATAATATTAAAATTACTATTTTACAAATAATTATTCTACATGAATAATTATTACTCACAAATCATATATAATTTATTTTTCACTAATTTATTGAGTAGAAAAATTATACGAACATATTTGTGAGCTTTCGAGCCGAACCTTAGAAGGTTTAGTTTGGCTTGTTAATATCTCGAGCCGATCTCGAACTTGAGTCGAGCTTTATCGAGTCGAACTCTGACTGAGCTTTAACCTAGCCGAATCTCAAACTGTTTGCAAGCTACTAGGCTTGTTAGCACCCCTAATTATAACCACTGAAAAACTTAAATTAGAGGCTACAACTTCCTCCTAAAATAAAGAAATAAGCTAAAATCCTGGAGCTCTAAATTTTTTAAAAAATTAATATTTTTTTAAAAAAAAGGAAATAGCTGTTATTTGAGAACAACAACAGACCATAAATTACAAATTGCATTGTATGCCCTGTGGGGTGAGAGTAAAAAGAAAGAGAAAAATGCATATAAAAAATCATATTTTAGGGTAAGAGAAAAATGCATATAAAAATCATATTTTAGGGTCATTATCTTCAAAAATTTATAATTATGATGAAGGTTAAGGTGATTTTATTTTTTATAAAGTAAAAGTTATTTTGTCCTTCATCATTATTAAATTAGTGGAGCAAAATTCAATCCAATAGTAATAGTGTCAAAGTAAGGAAAAAATAAAGTCACCATAGAATAACCCTTAAAATTATACTTGGACTTAAATATTTTTATGGGTCATGTTATATACCTCTAATACCCTTTTGATGTCTGGCCTATTAAAATTACATATTTCATGTTTGATGTGTTCATTTTTTACTTTTTTGGTACCTGAATTATTTAATATTAGAGTATTTAATGTTTGACCTATTTAATTTTAATATATCAAACGTCCACCTAACAACATAAAAAATATGAAATAACTAAAACATTATTTAAAATATAAATATATTTTATTAATTATATATAAAATTATCGTTCCTTAATAATTCTTAAATTACCATACCAATATTAAATATATAAAAATTAAATATATCAAATATAAAAAACAATGACGAAAGGAGAGAGTTAGACGGTGGGCACATGCCCCACCAATGCCGGAACCCTCCAATACCCCCACCATTAACCATGCCCCCACCAAACTTGTGCAGTGAGGAAAACGAAGCATTGTTCGTCTTCCTCTTAAATGATTCACCCCAGCCGTTTTGCACCTAAACGTTTGGCTAATTTAAAAATAAAGGATTTAATTAATTACAATCCAACCGTAAGAAACAGCTCTTACACTTGTCACTTTCTTTGGTCTTTCACTTTCAATTTGTTTATTTCTCCAATTTATCTCAAAATTTTATCTTATGTCTGTCCATTGCCCAAAGCTTCACAATTTTTCTTCATGACAGCTAAGTTTAGCTGTACTTATATCAATTTATTTATAAAATTAGATTTACTGTTTAATTTAATTTATCCGAAAACTAAATTGAGAGTACTTATTATAATTTAGTTTCTTATTGTCAAATCTCAAATAATGTATAAATAAAGTTAGTTTGTCGTGAAATTACAATTATTTATTAAAAATACAATGAAATTTAAATTAGTTTCTCTCAAATTAAAAATAGATTCAGTTAATTTCAATTAGGTTTGATAAATTGTAATATTGTATGATATATACTGTGACTGATTTCATTTTTAATGAGAATAAGATTGTGAAAAATTGATTATTGTTTCAGGGATTACATTTGTTAAATACGGACATGGAAAAATATTTTTCTAAATTAGTGCAATACATGATAAAAGGCTAATGAAAAAAAAAAAGACTAAGTGCGGATATATACTATGTTTTTGACGATATTATTGGTCATTTAGGGTTGGAAACCAATTGGAAACTATTTCAATCAAATTCAAGTTTCATTGAGTAGGAGATATTTAGCTAAAGGCATTTATCAGCTACGAAGACATAAATTTCTATGGACTACTCAAGCAGGAAATAAATATATATTTTTTTGTCAATTATTTAAGAAATATGTTTGACTAGACATAGTGTATCGAAAGATAAAATTTATTGCTTATATTGTTATTTATTTGCAAATAACAATATAATGATAAACACCAAGTTAAAGTAACTGTTGTTCAGATTGATTTTTTTAATATGTAATTGCATCCGAATTAAAATTTTGGTTTGAGTTATATAACAAAACCTAAAATGGTATTTAAGTCAAACTGATTACTTTTTTTAAATTAGAATTTTGTAATTAGAAAAATAACAAAATGAGAGCTAAGATAAAAGGAAATCAATAATGGTTAATATTATTTGGTATTTGGTGGATATCTCGTGAGTAATTGTGACATTTCTTTCTTTTTGATATGTTCATCAAAATTGGTCAAACTGACGGTGAAATATTGTTCAACCAACTCGCAACTCGTATCTTATAGCTTCTCATTTCTCTCCATATGTCTCTCACTGTATCTTGATTATTAATGTATATTGTAGGATGGTTTCAATAATCAATTTGCTTCATCTTTTTAATATAATTAGCAAACCCGATCCTGAAATTTTGAGGATGCTAAGTAAAATAAAAAATTAGGATCACTTGGATAAAATTGTTTTTACCCGTAAAATTAATATATTCTAATAAATATTAAATAAAAAGTATTATATTTTTTTATATTAGTTAATAATATAATCCAGTCACATTAGATAAATTTAAAAAAGTTTTTTAAATATTATATACACATAGTAAATAAATAAGACTCTTTTAATTATAGACCCTAATTTATTGCACCCTTAGCCTTTGTTTAAGGCCGGCTGTGACAATTAGTTATATTCAACTAGCTTCCTGATTTTACTTTGATTTGGTTTCTAATATCCATTCTAATTAAACCGATGGCTCCGATTCAGAATACTTGTTTGTATTTGCATGGCAAGAAATCGTTTTTTATTGGATACAAAGGGTAAATTGGAGTTAAATTTTGTATGATTGAATAGACATGCATACTTGCCCATTTTTCAAAAAAATCAAATTAAACTCTAATTTATATATAGTTTAAAAATTGCTTTATTTTAAGAAACTAATTTAAACGTATTTATCATTTCGATACTTTTAAATACTATAAAATTATGCTGTTAATATCGTAATGAATATTAACATAAGCACTCATATATGGAGGTGATGCCACACAACAATCACCTCATAAAAGATAGCGAATTTTTTTAAAAAATTTGCATACACCAATACTTAATTTTTCAATTTTTTTCTGGTATCCAGTGAATCCCTCGTCAAATCGATCATGCTTTAAAAATACTTTTTTGTGCAAAATGAGATTGTACTGCTGTGGCGCTTTTGGAACATACAGAAAAGGTAATAACTAATAAATGGGGAATCTACGTGATTTTACCATCAAAAGTATATGATTATAATATCGTTTGATATAAAAAAAATAATTATATTCGATAACAAGTAATTATATATCAAATAAGGAAAAAATGTAACAATAATAAATTAAACCTGACAAAAAAAACTAAAAAAGTAAGTTTGTTATAAAAGATACATATATAATGAGATTTATATTCTGAAAATTATTCGAATTATATATTTATTGATTAAGCTGTTGTCAAAATAAATTATTCTGATAAATTTTTAATAAAACTATATATTTTAATTTTGAACAACATATTTTAATCTTTTATACTAATTAATTAGATACTATCTGATCTATTTTTTCTAAAATCAAATCTACAACTTTAAAACTTTTTTTAAAATAAAACTTTTAAAGAAGCTGCTGAAAAAGCTATAAAAACTCGGAGCCAAACTGAAATTACACTTAATCCAAAACCAACACTCTAAGTCAAATCAACAAAATTATTAATTCTTATATCATTTGCCATCAAATCCAAAAAAATTAGGATAATAGGTTTATAGGTGCACTTATTGAAATTAGAACATTTCACGGGCTGGACTATCCACCGGTTCAAGCCCGATCTTATAGGCTGGGATTGAATACTTATATTTTTTATTAAACCTGAGCCCGGCCGAATGAATAATAATTTATATATATATATATATATATATATATATATATATTTAACAATTATTTTTACTTTTATATTTTTATACTAGTATGGAATTCGTATATGGGAACAAAAACATCATATAAAACCCCACACACACATAAATATATAAAAGGTCAAGGAATTGATGTTAAGGCTGTAGGCTTTCTGTCCACACTCCCCAGATACCAAATAAATTAAAGAACACTTCACCTTATTTACAAGTGAGATTTAAATTTTATTTTTAAAAATTAAAAGTAAATTATGTATTTATATATAATGTTGATATATCCGTATAATTTTGTTGTTTTGTTTCTATTTTAGTAACCAAAAGTTTATAAGGGAAAATTATATATGGGTTATGGGTCGGGCTTAAGAATTACCTCGTAAAACCGGCTCAAGCCCGAAGTTATAAAATACGGGTTGGGCCGGGCTTGGGTTGAATTTTTAATCAAAAGCCGGCCCAACCCACCCGACGAACATCTATAATTGAAATTACATATCATATAGCCACTTATATCATTGGTTTCCAATTCAAACTTCACAAACGGACGCGGAGAAAAGCCAAATATAACGTGTGATGTTTTGTTTTCGAAATAGAAACATGAGACGCTGGTTTCCAAGAGTTGCCATAGTACTAGATTTCCACATTGAAACGAAAAAAAGTGGCAGAACCCTATTTGATTGCAATCATCATATAAAAGCAATAAGATAAGAGGGTGACAAAATTTCACAAATGGTTGACTTACTCTCCAATGAAAGCATCCCATCATAAATATGAATGCACTTTTTAACGCCACGCATGTGATTATGAGAAGAAGCTCACCTCTTCCCTACCTATAAAGAAACCTCATCTTCACTCTTCCACAATACTTGGAGCTCTTCACTTCAAGTGGTTTTGTTTTGTTAATTTAGCGCAGCTGTGTTTTGGTAACTTAATGGGTTTTAGGAAGGAAAAAATGAAGAAAGACATGAAGACAGTGGCAGAGAAAATGAAGAAGATGCCAGGTGTTATATGGAAGACAACATGGAAAGTTGGAAGGGAAGATCCTAGGAGAGCTATTCATGCTTTTAAAGTTGGCTTGGCTTTGACATTGGTGTCTCTGCTTTATCTCATCGAGCCTTTGTATGATTCTGTTGGACAGAATGCTGTCTGGGCCGTTATGACTGTTGTTGTTGTCTTGGAATTCACTGCAGGTCTGTTTTATTTAAGGTATTATTAGGATCTTAATTAATCATCCTAAACCTAAATATTTGGTGCTTAATCATACCCTAACAAGAATGTCATTTATTATGTGATTTTACCTTCATAGAAACATGGAAAACAGTAAGGGTACAATTCAATTTGTCCAAATATTTTATTGTTCTTGACTTACTTATTTAGTTACTAATTTAATTAATATTTTTAGTGACGAGATCTAAAGTTAGTAGATTATAATAATGATTGATTGGTGGCAGGTGCAACTTTGATAAAGGGGCTAAATAGAGGATTGGGGACATTTTTAGCAGGATTGTTAGCTTTTGGGATTGAATACGTGGCACAAGAAAATGGGCATGTTTTTCGAGCAATCTTCATAGGAAGTGCAGTTTTTGCAGTAGGTACATACACAAACTTTGTAATAATTTGATTACGTTACATGTTCCATTGATTTTATGAACTGTAAGAACGTGGTAAAACATGGCAGGGGCAGCAGCAACATATGTAAGGTTTTTTCCATATGTGAAGAAGAATTATGACTATGGAGTTGTCATATTCATGTTGACATTTAATTTAATAACCGTGTCAAGTTTCCGAGTTGCCAATGTCCTCAAAATAGCCCACCAACGCTTTTACACTATCGCAATCGGCTGCGGTGTTTGCCTCTTAATGAGCCTTCTCGTCTTCCCGAATTGGTCCGGCGAAGATCTTCACAATTCCACTGTCTCCAAGCTTGAATGCCTTGCCTCTTGCATTGACGGTATGCACTTACACTTTTCACATTAAATTACAATATCCAAACACGTTTAACGCCAACTTATGCATATAAAACTGTGAATTGCAGCATGTGTAAACGAATATTTTAGCGACACGGTTAAAGAAGAAGAAGGTAGCGAGGAGGACGAAAAATCAGGAGAAGATCCAATATACACGGGTTACAAGAATGTATTGGATTCGAAATCGCAAGATGAAACTCTGGCATTACATGCTAGTTGGGAACCTCGGCATTCTAGACACTGCAAATATCCTTGGCAACAGTATGTCAAACTCGGCGCTGTTCTTCGCCGTTTTGGCTATACTGTTGTTGCTCTCCATGGATGTCTTCAAACCGAAATTCAGGTACACTAATAGTCACTGTATTTTATTTTTTATTGAAAATGCCTAAAATGTTTCCATTATTTCACAATTATTTTCAGAATTATTATAGTCAAAATAGTGTTCTTATTTTTAATTGGTTCAATTAGCGGAGTCTTTTAATATATTAGTGGAATCTCCCGGTTACTTTTGTATAAATTATAAATCATGAAATTTAAAAATTTTAGATGTCTACTCTTTTTTTCATTATATAAGTTGAATGTCTTTTTTTTTTAATCAGACTCCGAAATATTGTCGAGCGTTATTCAAAGATCCATGTATTCGGCTAGCCAACGAAGTATCAAAAGCATTGATGGAACTAGCAAACAGCATAAGAAACCACCGCCATTGTTCACCCGAAATACTCTCGGATCATCTACACGAAGCCCTCCACGACTTGAACAAAGCAATAAAGTCACAGCCAAGGCTATTTCTAGGCTCAAACAACAACCAAGCAAAGAACATGCTAGCAATAGCAGCGGCTCACGCTAGGCAGAAGCAAGAAAAGGAGAACAAAGGAGTGTCCTTATCAAGTGTAAAGACCGATAGTTCAGCGCTTCGAGAATGGAAATCGAAAAGCATAAACGACAATCATCAATATTTGAGAGCAGGCGAAAGGAACAAAGTGTTGAGGCCACAGTTGAGCAAGATTGCAATAACGAGTCTCGAATTCTCGGAGGCGCTGCCATTTGCAGCATTTGCGTCGTTGCTGGTGGAAACAGTAGCGAGGCTTGATAATGTGATAGAAGAAGTGGAGGAATTGGGGAGGATTGCTTGCTTCAAAGAGTTTAAAGCTGGTGATGATGAGATTGTTATCAATTTTCAGACTCCTAAAAATAAAGTTCATCTTCAAAATCATTTGCCTTCTTCTGATGGGGCTGAGTGATTAATTTATATTCATCTAATCTCTCTAAGCTATGTTTTGTATTATGCGCCTTATCATGTCACCTGCATTACAAATATTATTAATAAGTAATATCTTTTTAGTGATTTTTCAACTCTTGAATGAGATTGATTGTATAAAAAGTTGAATTATTAATAATGAATTTGAACCAAAAAAATCATAATAACTAAGCAGCAGTGGAATTGTAATGCTGGGTGTACAGTGGGTAAGGAGTTTAAAGAGTGGAAGCAATAGCATGGCCGTGACTAAGGACAGTGACACTGAAATTAAAAAAAAAGAGAAGGAAAAAAGGGCCCTACCGGGTTCGAACCGGTGACCTCTTGATCTGCAGTCAAATGCTCTACCACTGAGCTAAGGACCCAATACGGCATTAGTGTCAGATTAAAGATTTAAAAAAAAAATTATCTTTAATAAAAAATTCAGTCATTTCCTATTTTCATTGAAGAACCCTCAAATTCAATCAATTCCTATTGTGATTGCTCAATTCCTCAACTTTTTCGCTGATGATTTGATGATAGTATGATACACTCAAAATATTGGAAGTTGATTAGTTTCATGAGACTAGTTGTTACGATTCAGAGGTAATTAGCAATTTAATTTTCTGCAATTCGCAATTTTTTAATTAAACGGTTTCTTTCAATTTGAGTGGATGTTTCTTATTTTCCATTTGGTCAAAGCTTTATCTACTGGTATTGAATATTGTGGTTAACTATAAGCAAAGTATTTGAAGAGCTAATTTAGAGATGCTTGCAATCCAATTCTTTCTGAAAAAACTCCCAGACAAGTTTCTTGAGAGTGTAAGATAGACTATAGGAATTGCAAAAGCCAGCAACCCTTCAGTAAGTGCGCCTCTCCGGATGTCAACTGTCAGGCGTGGCCCAGACGCTAGTTCAGGGAAGGTGCTAATAATGTACCGAACTCCTGTGATGGATTCAAGTACCCGTGAAATCAATAAGTTGCAAAAGGCATCCTTAACTTAATATTGATTAAAGATACTACTAAAATTTCAAGAACTTGAAAAATGGCAAGTGAAATTAGTTTAGCTAAGTGATCAAAGCAAAGGGGATTCTTAAGGCCATTGTTCATAATGATAAATGTTAAAACCCTCTTTAAAGCAACTGAATCACATTTACTCAATCTGTTATTAGGGTAAATAAGAGAGCCCAAAACAACATACATCATGACAGAAAGATCAAAGTATTTATATACTATATTTTTTTAATTAAGTATGAATTACAAATTACATGGGAGATAGAAATAGAAAAATACAATTAGAATAATAACATACTCTCAAACCTTTTTATCGAAATGATGTTTATTGCGGGGGCCTGAAACTCAGTTTCCTTAAGACATTTATTCATCCGCTATCGGTGAATTTGTCTCCCAGGATACAACCGCAATCGTAGGCAAACTCTAACCGTATGAAGAGCAATTCACAAGAACCTAATACTAAGTAGCCTTCTTATAAAAGGAATGAAAACTTTGAGAGATATTTGTAGCATGAAAACAGAAAATAAATCACAAAGTAGATAAGCACAAATACCAGCTTGACTTTTTTTAAAGTAAAAGAGTTAAGAATAAGTGTAAAGAGAAGACTATAAGAATGGGGTATTTATAGGACAAATGACATTAACATGAATTAAATTGGTTTAAAGGGCATTAACCTTTATAACCACACCTTTGTGGTCATTAACTATGAATGTTATGAGAAATCCAATTGATTTAGGGATTAAACACCCATGCCATTAATCTAATATAAAAAGGTATGAAACTATTATGACGAGATAATATTTTTTCAGTACCTAATCACCGATTTTGCGGGTCTAAATTTGGCAGATGTTCAAGTTTTAAACTACAATTTCTCATTCATCGTTAATCCGTTTTAGGCATATAATATATCGTTGGAAAGCTCTCGAAGCGTAAAATACAATGACATAATTCATGTTATTCAAATCATAGCTTTTACATATTATAATTTAGCCTAAAGTAGATAATGCACACCATTATCTAATATGCCATATTTCCAACAATCCCCCACATGAATGAAAATTGAAAACAACACCGACATTTTCCAAAATTCGAAGGGTGAAAATGCTCTTCGGCTAATATTTGCATAGGATAGGTAGGCTACAACATTTGAACCTTCCCTTGTTAAAGTATATTTACTTTACTGGCTGACTAGTAGATGCGATGTCCTTGAACTATTCTGCAATAAACGATGACAAACCCCACACAAATATCAACACATCATGGTTTTTGGTTCTCATGGTTATGTTCTTTATTGTCATGAACATCTCCTGAATCTGCAAGAGTTTTAGATTATTATGCCCCAATAGTATCCTTTGAAGCGATCCCACTTCACTCACACATAGGTGATCTCTTTTGCTCAACCATTGATGCACAAAGGATCATTAAAAGCATGTAGCTTAACCTTAACCCGATTTGTCACTGTTTATGAAACAACCTATACCTTATACAAAATCACCAAAATCGTAATCACAACATATAAATTTTTTTTTGTACTTATACTTCTTTAAATATATAATCACTTGTAACATTATATCTTTTTACAAAACAATCTTATACAAAGCAAAATAAAACCCAACCACCTTCTATTCTATATGCTTTTTTTGTGAGGAGAGGGAGTGAGATGGAACACAGCCAACCAATCTTTCGTCCATGATATCTACAGGTAATGAGCTTCTAGTACAAACTTTATCAGCTCTGAAAAATTTAGCGCTTTATATGAGGCGCAACTCAGTGAATATAAACAATCTATGAATTTAGCAAATCACATATATACACATATTACAAATTCAATAAACAGTCACACTTACGTGAGAATGAATGAACCAATTATTTAATTGTTGTGACATTTCCAACCAAATTATTGCCCGGGGATACATGTAACATTTGTAGCAATTGTCAATTGATTTGCTGGCCAGCTATGTAACAATTGGTTGACCTTTCGGTCTAGAATATAATTGGTTGACCTTTCAGTCCATTTGTCAGATATTACAATTGGTTGACCATATAGGTCTAGATGAATAGAACATGTATTGCAATGTTTGATCGGCTATGTCACAACGTCTCTTATACTTTTCATATATTCAATTGCAAATATTTGCTATACGAACCATTGAACTTACAATTAGCATATAATATCATATAATTTCGGCTTTATCAAATACAATTCTCATTATAAACTTATATGCACATGATTCACTTAACAATTCAAATCAAGTTTATATTCACATAACAATACATTTCCAATACAATTCATTTCACACTCAAATAATGTCAACACACTTCATATATATCAAGTTCCACTCACATATATAGTCACATATCAACATAAATCACAATCACAAATCCATTTCATGTTTATACTCACTTATACTTATCCAATAATTCACATTAACCGTTCACAAATATTCACTTGTCACCACAATTCACATATCAATACCATCTTACATTTCATATCAAATATAACCACACAACACATGTAACACTATTCAAATACAATTTCAAATCAAAATAATCATATTACTCAATTCATATTAAGACAATTTACACAAATTATATCAAATTTAACCACACATCAATACAATTCATATCACATTCACATATTCATAGAATTAACATATCGACACATTTCACCCATATATTCATATCATATTTATACTCACAAATTTATTCGAGCTAATTCTCTCAGAACGACTTGGACCTTTCTCCGGAATCCCTTCACTGTTTTGAGCTCCTGATTCTTCCTCTCTCTTTGTTCTTCTTCTTCTCTTCTACTCCTACCCTTTCATATTCTGAGTTTTTTCTTTGTTTCATGGTTGATTTCAGATACTTATCACTTCCACAATTATCTATAGGCTAAAATGACCATTTTGCCTTTTTTTTATTATATAATACTTACACTTATACTATACTATATTTATACCAATAATAAACAACTCAAGTACTAATTTAATTACCAACTATAATTTCTACTTTTATATTCACAAAATTTCACATCCCTTTTATATATTTAAGTGTATATATGTATATATCTAATATATTTTAAACCAAATATACTAAAATTAATATATTTATTATATATTTATACTTCATCTAATAATTTCTAATATATATGCATAAATGACTAAAATGATGTGTGAAATGGGATGCTACAATTCTCCATTCCTTAAAGAATTTCATCCTCGAAATTAAATACTTATATCTAAAAAATAGGAATAGTCCTTTCTCATCTGTTCTTCTATTTCTCAAGTAGCTTCTTTCATTAAATGACTTCTCTAAAGTACTTTGACAAATGGTATTTCTTTATTTTCTAGTTGTATGGTCTCATATCCTATAATTTCTACTGGCTCCTCTACATAACTCAAATTATGTGAAATTTCTAATTCTTGATCCTCGAGTACATGTTTGGGGTCTTATCGATACCTCCTTAACATGCTAACATGAAAAATATTGTGCATTTCAGTTAATTCTTAAGGTAACGCCGATCTATAAACAAATAGACTAACTTTCTCAAGAATTTCATAACGTCCTATATACTGTGTACTTATCTTTCCCTTCTTTATGAATCTCAATATGTCTTTCCAAGGTGATAACTATACTTAATCCTATAGTGAATTTTTTTCATTTCTTTCGAAACTATACTTAATCCATATTCATATTCTTCATTACCTTACTGACTTTGAAAATTCATATCGCTTACAATACAAAACCAAATGATTTTGTTCTTTTCTCATTTTCTTTGTAACACACATGACTAAAACATACTTAAATTTTGTAACCATCTGATTAGCATACAATTTATACTGAATTTTTCTTTCACTTCTTGAATCTGTCCCATTTCACATGTACATCGCCTAGTAAAACGACTACAACTTTTTCTATATAACCTCAAATGACCCGATTACAATTCTCTTTAATATTTTGAACCATAATTCTATCTCTAATATCAAGAAAATTGGACAACAAGTTCAATTAGTTACCTGATTCCTTCTACTTAGCTATCTCTTCGTTTGCTATTCCTGTTCCTGCTATATATTTTCTGAAACTTCTAGAGGTTTTGAAGAGTTTAATATCAGATTTTCCATCTATCTTATCCCTTGAATTAATCATATAAAATACCCTGACTCCTTGTAATTGATAAATTAATCACCAATACGAGGTAAAGAATATTTACTTTTCATAGTGCCTCAATTCAACTTCCTATAATCGATGCGAATAGTACTATCCTTCTTATTGATAAATAATACTAAAGCATCCCAAGGAGACACATTGGTTCTTAAAGAACCCTTATTGCAAGAACCAAACAAGTAGGCACTACCTTACATTCAGCTTGAAAAATAGCTCATGACTTACTTGACGACTCTAAATTCACTTCTTTGGTGAAACAATTGATAATGACATGTTGCTTCATCAGCCAATGCAAAACCAATATCACATAAAAAAATCTCTAATATTTCATCTAATCATATCAACAATTAGTACTACTTTATCAATAAAATTGAACAGTTTCGTACACTAAATTTATAACAATCAATTCGCTTAGAAGAATTCCTTTGAAATATATTGTATCATTCTCTTTCTATTTATCAAGTACTATTTCCCTTTGAGCAAATGGCGGAGGCTCTTGTATCACAAAGCCTCTTGACGTACTTTTGATTCACATGAATGCACAAGTGATCCTATAGGTGGCGTTTTGGCTGGTTCCTCTCTCCTCGGATTAACATTTTCATCAGCCCTATGTAAAGGTGATAAAATGTACAATCCTAACATGTATGAACTTTTATATTTATATGCATATGATGCGCTTATGATCATATCCCCGCTCTGATATCAACTGAAACAACCTATACCTTATACTAAATCACCAAAATAGTAATCACAACATATAAATTTTTTTTGTACTTATACTTCTTTATATATATAATCACTTGTAACATTATATCTTTTTACAAAACAATCTTATACAAAGCAAAATAAAACCCAACCACCTTCTATTCTATATGCTTGTTTTGTGAGGAGAGGGAGTGAGATGGAACACAACAAACCAATCTTTCGTCCATGATATCAGTGAATATAAACAATCTATGAATTTAGCAAATCACATATATACACATATTAAAAATTCAATAAACAGTCATACTTACATGAGAATGAATGAACCAATTATTTAATTGTTGTGACATTTCCAACCAAACTATTGCCCCGGGATACATGTAACATTTGTAGCAATTGTCAATTGATTTGCTGGCCAGCTATGTAATAATTGGTTGACCTTTCGGTCCAGATAAACAATTGGTTGACCTTTCGGTCCATTTCCAGATATTACAATTGATTGACTATATAGATCTAGATGAACAGAACATGTATTGCAATGTTTGATCGGCTATGTCACAACGTCTCTTATACTTTTCATATATTCAATTGCAAATATTTGTTATACGAACCATTGAACTTACAATTAGCATATAATATCATATAATTTTGGCTTTATCACATACAATTCTCATTATAAACTTATATGCACATGATTCACTTAACAATTCAAATCAAGTTTATATTCACATAACAATACATTTCCAATACAATTCATTTCACACTCAAATAATGTCAACACACTTCATATATATTAAGTTCCACTCACATATATAGTCACATATCAACATAAATCACAATCACAAATCCATTTCATGTTTATACTCACTTATACTTATCCAATAATTCACATTAACCGTTCACAAATATTCACTTGTCACCACAATTCACATATCAATACCATCTCAAGGCAACTTACATTTCATATCAAATATAATCACACAACACATGTAACACTATTCAAATACAATTTCAAATCAAAATAATCATATCACTCAATTCACATTAAGACAATTTACACAAATCATATCAAATTTAACCACACATCAATACAATTCATATCACATTCACATATTCATACAATTACCATATCAACACATTTCACCCATATATTCATATCATGTTTATACTCACAAATTTATCCGAGCTAATTCTCTCAGAACGACTTGGACCTTTCTCCAGAATCCCTTCACTGTTTTGAGCTCCTGATTCTTCCTCTCTCTTTGTTCTTCTTCTTCTCTTCTACTCCTACCCTTTCATATTCTGAGTTTTTTCTTTGTTTCATGGTTGATTTCAGATACTTATCACTTCCACAATTATCTATAGGCTAAAATGACCATTTTGCCTTTTTTTCATTATATAATACTTACACTTATACTATACTATACTTATACCAATAATAAACAACTCAAGTACTAATTTAATTACCAACTATAATTTCTACTTTTATATTCACAAAATTTCACATCCCTTTTATATATTTAAGTGTATATATGTATATATCTAATATATTTTAAACCAAATATACTAAAATTAATATATTTATTATATATTTATACTTCATCTAATAATTTCTAATATATATGCATAAATGACTAAAATGATGTATGAAATGGGATGCTACAGTTTACATCACAAGAATCGACACTGGGTTACCCCCACAGTGACCACACAAGGTCTATGCAATTAGGTTGTCCTATTGAACCAAGATCTTAGGATCTCCAGTCAAACATGGTTGGGTTTTCCTTCACATAGCTCCTTAAATATTCATAGGCTTTAGTCCCATTCCTTTAGATGTTTTTTCAACTTGATATCAATTTAACCATTTGGTTAGCGGGTCCGCAATGCTATCCTTTGATCCTATAAAATCAATAGAGATAATCGATGTTGAGATCAATTATCTTACGGTATTATATCGATGACACATTTGTCTCAACTTACCATTATACATTATGTGTTGTGCTCTTTTAATCGTTGCTTGATTATCGCAATGTACATAAATTGCAAGCACATGCTTAGGCCATTCTAGCATATCCTCTAAAAAGTTACGTAGTCATTCAGATTCTCCCGTTTTATCCAAGGCCACAAACTCAGCTTCCATTGTGGAACAAGTTATAATCGTTTGCCTTGAGGATTTCCAGGACACTGCTACTCCTCCTAGAGTGAACAATACCCACTTATACCTTTAGAATTCTTGATGTCAGCTATCCAACTAGCATTAGAATACTCTTCTAGTACAATAGGTTCTCTCATATAGTGCAATCCATAATTACGAGTATATGGCAAATACCTTACCTTACAAGGTGTACAAGGCTTGATATTGCTTATAATTGCATCCCAATGGCTTTTACCTGGTTTACTCATAAATCTGCTTAAACTACTTAGATTATAAGCAATATCAAGCCTTGTACACCTTATAAGGTACATTAGACTGCCTATAACCCATGCATATTCCACTTGGTCTATGCATTCACCTTTGTTCTTGGACAAATGTAGACTAACGTCTAATGGTGTTTTGGCTATACCAATATCACCTTTGTTAAACTTGTCAAGTATCTTTCATGTAGATTTCTTCTTCAAGATCTCCATTTGGAAAAGCTGTTTTCACATCCATTTGATGTACTTCAAGATTTCACAAAGAGGCAATTGCAAGTATCATCCTAATAGAAGTTATTCACGACACTCGAGAATACGTATCAAAGTACTCAAGGCCTTCTTTTTGTCTATAACATTTTATGACTAAACGAGTCTTGTACTTATCAATTGTTCCATAAGCTTTTAGCTTATGTTTGAAAATCCATTTAGAACTTAGTGGCTTAGTTCTAGGATGAAGGTCCATTAGTTCCCATGTATGATTTTACAAAATGGAATTAATCTCACGCGTCATGGCCTTTTTCCATCGAGGACTTTCAATACAGCTTATAGATTCTTTATACGTTTAAGGCTCCGCTTCAACCATATACGTCAAGAAATATGGACCAAAGGATTTTTCAACCCTTTCTTGTTTACTTCTTCTAGGTTCTACCTCATGATCCGTATTATTCTCTTCTTGAGAATTTTGATCATCTTCTTTAATTATGATTGAAGATTGTCATAGTTATCAACGTCTTTTTGATCAACTTGATCGCCACTTACAATAAGTTCATGAGACCTTTTAGTTCCCGACCCTTTGTATTTCTCCTTACATGAAAACACGTCTTTAAAAAATAAAGCGTCCTTTAACTCAATTAAAGTGTTATTGTGTACATCTTGGTTTCTAGATTCATGCACAAGAAATCGATATCCGTTGCTATTACTAACATGGCCATTGAAAATACAATCCACCGTTTTTGGACCTATTTTCATACGTTTAGGTAATGGTACAATTACTTCTGCAAGACACCCCACGCTTTCAAGTAATTATTAAAAGGTTTTCTACCCTTCTATAATTTATAAGGGGTTTTGTCCTGTTTCTTACATGGTATCTTATTTAAAAGATAATTTGCTGAGAAAACAGCATCACCCCATATGTTTTATGGTAAATCAGAACTGGTTGATATTGCATTCATCATCTCTTTTAGAGTACAATTTTTGTGTTCAATTATACCATTTGATTGTGGAGAGTAAGGTGGTGTTACTTTGTGAATAATTCCATTTTGGGAGCAAAACTCTCCAAATGGTGCAACGTATTCACCACCATGTTCACTACTTACCTTCTTAGTTTTCTTATTAAGTTGGTTTTCTACTTTTTGGTTATAGAGTACAAATTTTTCTAAAGCTTCATCTTTGCTTTTAAGCAAATATACATAATAATAGATTGTGCTATCATCAATAAAGGTAATAAAATATTTATTCCCTCCTCTTGATTGGAAGTATTTCAAGTCACAAATATCGGTATGTATTAAACCGAGTAATTCTGAATTTCTTTCAACGGATTGAAATGAAAATGTTGTTAATTTTGTCTCAACACAAGTTTCACATTTATGTGTTTTATCAATTTGCAATGTGGGTATATGATTCAAGTTAATTAAGCATCGTATCATATCAAAATTAACGTATCCAAGTCTACTATGCCATAAAATAGAAGATTCAACCATATAAGCAGAAACGTGGTTCTTATTGATTTTTATAGAACCCTGCTTACAAGAGATACAATTGAATATAAACAATCCATTACATTCGTATCCCTATCCCCATTCCTTTACATTTGAAGCCATGTGCACTCAAAATCCCCCTAGAAATCAGATTCTTCCTTATTTCCGATATATATAAGACATATTTCAGTTTTACTTCTTAGCCGGAAGTCATTTTCAGAATCACGGTCCCATGTCCTTGGACCTTTGAAGTAGCAGAACTGCCTATGTAGAGCTTCTCCCCATCATTAATAAGAGTCAATCGAGCAAAAGACAATTTATCATAACATACGTGACGAGTAGAACCAGTGTCAAGTCACCACTCCGTTGTGTTTGAGTCAGTCATATTGACCTTAGAAATTACACATACGTTGATGTCATATACATCTTTTGTAATTTCTTTCATAACGTTTACCTCAGTGTTATTGACTATTTTTGTTAATTTACAAACAAATGACTATTGTCTCATCTTTTTGCAATTTAAGCATTTTCCATTTAACATTTGTCTCTTTCACAAAAACAAAAATTAGCAACATAAAATTTTTTATTTGAGGAATCCTATAATTCTTTTGTAATACGTTTAATATTACACACCTTATATAGGTCAATGACTAAATCATTCAAGATATGATTTTTGCAAAAAAAAATCCATATGATTCCAGCCATCGATAAATAATTGAAAAGAACCATTACTCCATCTTTCAATATATTATGGTGTCTCAAGTTTGTCACATTGGGAAATTTTTTATATTGCCAAACTTTAAAATTTGATCCATAAAAATTTCTTCGATCTTTTAAGAGTTGAAATAAGATATAATCCTAAAGCAACCTCATGATCATTAGACATAACAATCGTTAAACTCGAAAGTTCATTTCCATTAGGTCCAGCACCAATACGACCAATTTGTCCATTTTGGCTATTCTGACCTGGAACGGTTTCAAAACCATTACCTCCAGTCGGTAAAATAATGTCCATAATTTTCTCAATTTACAGTCTGAAATACTACAGAAAAAGTCAGATGCCTGTAAACAAGAAAAACCAAGAAAAAGAAGAAAGTTTTTTTATGAAAAGCAATTTACTATTTTTTCTTTATATGAACAACGTCTTGTAAAAAAAACAGTCTTCAAGAATTCAAAGTAACCTGCACTTAACTTGAGTAAAAAAATATAGACATATAATTTGTCTTAAGATTGTTAGTAGCGGTATTAAAATAAATGAACAATACTATATTTTATTTATTAAGTATGAATTGCGAATTACAATGGAGATAGAAATAGAAAAATACCATTAAAATAATAACATACTCTCAAACCTTTTATGGAAATGATATTTATTGCAGAGCTTGAAACTCAGTTTCCTTAAAATAATTATTCATCCGCTACCGGTGAATTTGTCTCCCAGGATATAACCGCAATCGTAGGCAAACTCTAATCATGTGAAGAGCATTTCACAAGAACCTAATACTAAGTAGCCTTCTTGTAAAAGGAATGAAAACTTTGAGAGATATTTTTTTTATGAAAATAAAAAATAATTTACAAAGCAAACAAGCACAAATACCAACTGAATTATAGCCCTCATAGAGTTCGTGCTTGCGGTCTACAAATTTAGGAAATTCAGGGCAAGGCGAACACAAAGGGGAAGGCCCTCTGGTGATTTAGAGATGGGTTATTTGTGTAAGTGTTTTTACTTTTTAACTATGTTAGTTATTTAGGACATGGGTCCTATTCAGTGGCGGATTCATATACTTTTTATCGTGGTGTCTATATATGTATGTATATTTATATTAAAAATTGTATATATAATATTTATATTGAAATGTAAATTTTAAAATATTTTTCGTGAATAATAACATACACAATAAGGTGGAAATTAAATATTTGATCAACCAATAAACTATCTAACTTGTGATTTATTATATTTTAATTGGATAGTTATTTAATTAATGACATGTAGTCCAAAATTTCTCCATAAATTCCATTTTCTTAGAGTAGGGGTAGAGTTTCAATATTCATATGGATCCAACTAAATATTTTTGTGGTGTTCATATTGTATTTATGTATAATTATTTTTATCATATTTTGAAAAATAGTGGGGTCTAAGGACCCCATTACTTTACACTTGGATCCACCACTGGTTCTATTGGTTAATTGTATGTTTTTTACTTCCTTAATTATGTTCTTGAACTTATTAGTTAGTATCTTCTCGGCTACTTTACTTCTACCAATTCCTTTCTTACTGATTTTAATTCCTTCATTTCAGTTTTCGCTCATTCTTTTCAATTATGATCTACTTTTCTTACTAATAAGTTAGATCAATTGCATGGAAACTGCAACAACAATTCTAAATTACATTACAACCCTCATGGAGTTCGTGCTTGCAATCTGCAAATTTAGAAAATTCAGACCAAGGCGTACACATAGGGGAAGGTCCTCTAGTGATTTAGAGATGGGTTCGAATGACACATAATTGCTTACGTGTAAATGATTTTACTTAGTTAATTATGTTTTTACTTTTTAATTATGTTAGTTGTTTAAGACATGGGTTCTATTTAGTGGTGGATTCAGAAACTTTTTATCGTGGTGTCCATATATGTATATATATTTATATTAAAAATTGTATATATAATATTAATATTGAAATGTAAATTTTAAAATATTTTTCGTGAATAATAACATATTTTAGTGGTTCAATAAGGTGGAAATTAAATATCTGATCAATCAATAAACTATCTAACTTGTGATTCATTGATATTTTAATTAGATAGTTGTTCAATCAATGACATGTAGTAAAAAATTTCTTAATAATTCCATATTCTTAGAGTAGAGGTGGAGTTTTAATATTCATATGGATTCAACTAAATATTTTTATGGTGTTGATATTTTATTTATATATAATTTTCTTTATCACATTTTGAAAAATAATTGGGTCCAAGGACCCCATTACTTTACACTTCCGCCTATAGTTTTATTAGTTAATTGTATGTATTTTTTTACTTCCTTAATTATGTTGTTGAACTTATTAGTCAACATCTTCTCGGTGACTTTACTTTTACCGATTCCTTTCTTATTGATTTGGATTCCCTCATTTCAGTTTTCACTCATTCTTTTCAACCTATTAAACTCTGAGAATGATTTCACCAACTCTAATTATGATACTGCTAATCAATTTATTCCAGATATTTCTAGCTTTTGTGCAAATTCAAACTTGCGGGTCAAATTCGTAAGCTATAATTAGGGAGTAGCTTTGACCATGTTTTGTTTTAGAAGCCGCGTGAGTTGAGCAAAGAGGTTTTGATTTGAGAAGCAGATCATACGAATTAGGGATTGATTAACATGTATTTGGTTTAGTTTGATTTAGGCCCCTAAAGTAAGTTTTTTTTAACTCACGTTTTAACACCATTAATATAAAGGACCATATCGGAAATGAAACCGAAACTACATGGACTGATAATGTAACGGGTATACCACATGGACCGGTTTTAGGTTCATTGAAAAGAGTTTTCATCCAAACCTGATGAAAAAAGAAAGAATTAGAAATGAATTTGTACCTTTTTTGGGTGCCGGGGATTGTAAACTTGATAAAGAGAATGCAAAGTCGTGACTAATCCACAATATATCGGATTAAGTCAATTTTCACAACTTTGGCAAGACGACGACAAAGAATGATGAGTGAAATGAGTTTTGAGATCACTTCCAGGGAGAGAGAATAAAAGTGGGAATTGGGACAAAAATGAAAACTAATATTTTCATACTCTAGTTCAATATGCATGTTGGATATATATATATATATAGTTAGTTAGTTAGTTAGGATTTTTATTAATTGCAACGTGGGATTATTCAAATGTGCTTGGTGAAGAAGAGTGGCTTAGCTAAGATGTCGGAAGAGGGTGGGCGAAATTTTATTGCAAAAAAATTTCAGACAAAAATCTTGAATTTACATTGTAAAATATTAAATAATAATATATCTACCAATAATAAATTAAATAATCGCATGAAAATAAGTTAAATTACTACAATGAAAACAAGTAGGCCAAATTATGACAAAAATAATCAAATAAATTTTTTAAGAAAAGTTTAAATTTAATTTTTTCAATTCAATTTTTATAAAACCTAATTTAATTCAAATAAAAAAACCTTTAATAAATCTAAGGAATTACTAACCTTAGATTATATAAAACGTAATTGGAGAATGAGGGGGGAATTATACTTTACCTTTTTTTTATTAACTGGTTTAATATAAGAAAAATATATAAAAAAACCCAGTGGGCTCAAAGCTTTAATCAAATCAAGTGCTTAAAACAAGGTGAAGATATTTAAAATTGTGTCAACTGACACGTTTTTGTGCCACGAATAACTAAAAAAAGCCCAGTTACCTCAGCCCAACCCAATACTCTTCCCTTCTTCTTGATTCATCGTTTGTTTCTGAAGAAACAGAGTATGCTGAACAACTTATTACACAAAACAACTTTGCAACTACCATGGAAAACCATATAAATCCAAATTTTCCTGGAATTTTGCATAATTAAGGAAGTAAAAGAACATACAATTAACTAGTAGAGCCCATGTCTTAAATAACTAGCATAATTAAAAAGTAAAAATATAATTAACCAAGTAAAATTACTTACACAAATAACTATGTAAGCAAATTATGGGTTACTCCAACCCATCTCTAAATCACCAAAGAGCCTTCCCCTTTGTGTTCTCCTTGTCCTTGGAGATCACAAGCATGAGCTCCATGAGGGCTTTAAGGCAATTCAGAATTGTTGTTGTGGTTTCGATGCAGTTTCCTAAATTCATGAAGAAGAAGAAGAAAAATGCAGAGAGAGAACTATGAAAAAGAAGAAGAAATGTAAAGAACAGAGTCTAGATTGAAAAATAACAAGAAAAGAAGAAGAAAAATGCAGAGAGAGACCTATGAAAAAGAAGAAGAAATGTAAAGAATAGAGGCTAGATTGAAAAAGAACAAGAAAAGAAGAAGAAAAATGTAGAGAGAGAACTATAAAAAAAAAAAGAAATGTAAAGAACAGAGGCTAGATTGAAAAATTACAAGAAAAGAAGAAAAAAAGCAGATGGTCTAGTATGAAAGCTAACAAGATCTGTCCATTTAGTCTACCTGGACTTTCTAAAATGGATAACATCAATTATTTTAATTTTTTTTGTTCTTGTAACATTATGGAAAGTTAGTGTTATATTATGGTGAAACAGTTATTTAATTTTCAAATAAATAGGTCGGACTCAGAGAACTATTTTTATACATGTGCTAGAGAACATGCATTCAATTTTTAATTTGACAGTTGTTCGATCAATTTCTTAGAGTATGGGTGAAGCTTTAATATTCATATGAATTCAATTAAATATATGTGGTGTTTATATTTTATTTATGTATAATTTTTTATTATATTTTAAAAAATAATGGGGTCCAAGGACTTTATTACTTTACACTTGGATCCCCCGCTGATTCCATTAGTTGATTGTTTCTATGTTTTTTTATTTCCTTAATTATGTTCTTGAATTTACTAGTTAACATCTTCTCGGTGACTTTACTTCTACCGATTCCTTTCTTACTTTTACTTTTCGCTTATTAGTTAGAATGATTTCACCAATTCCAATTATGATCCTGCTTGCCGGAAATTTCTAACTTTTTGTGCAAATTCAAACTTGCAGGTTAAATTCGCAAAGCTATAATTACCGAGTAGCTTTGACCATGTTTTGTTTTAGAAGCCACGAGAGGTTTTAGGTTTTGATTTGAGAAGCAGATTATGTGAATTAGGGATTGATTGTTTTTAACAGGACTAACTCATATGGAGCCCTTAAAGTTGGCTTAAATTGCTCTTGGCCACCCAACTTTCAAATGTGATACTTTGCCACCTAAAGTTGACAAAACTGATACAATTTATCCCATCAATTTCATGTGTCAGATTATGGTTGGTTTGACTTTTCAAAGATGTCATTTTTTGACTTTTTTCTCTAATCAGAAGCTGGCACGTGGCATTGAGGGGGCAAAATGTTCAATTTTATCAACTTTATGGGGTAAAGTGTCACACTTAAAAGTTAGAGGTGGCCAAAGATAGTTTGAGCGAGGGCTCCATATGTATTTAACCTTTTTAACATGTATTTGGTTTAGTTTGATTTAGGCCCCTAAGTAAGTTTTTTTTTTATTATTTTAACTCACTTTTTAACACCGTTAAAATAAAGGACGATATAGGAAACAGAATCGAAACCACATGGACTGATAAGATAATGAGTATACCACATGGACTGGTTTTAGGTTCAGAGTTTTCATCCAAACCAATAAAACATAAATTATACCACTCAAATGATTAATTTATCATTCATACTTTATAAATGAAATTCTCTTTCTTTATAATTACCCACTTATAATTTCAATAATACTGATCTCTTTTTAAACTAATACATAAATAAATTAGAAAAAAAATTGATGAAAGTTACATTTATAAACTAAAATCACAACTAAAAAAAACGCGAAATGTCAATTAAAGTTACATTTTGTATACATTTAATTATTAATTAAATTTTTATTTATGTCTCATACTAATTAGTGTGGGTCAGTATCCTTTTACGCTTTTCACTGTGGTCCCTTTTTCTTATCAGATTATAATGTCAATACAACACTTTCATTCCTTTTATTGAAATTCCATCTCTACATTGAATGATTCTCTAATATTGTTTCTATTCATCATTCCTTTGTATTGTGTTTTTTTATAAGATAAATTAATCTTCCTTATACTCTCTCATCTTAATTAATACACACCCTTTACAATTTTTGTAAATCATTCAATTTATGAAAAAAAAATCAGAAAGTACAGAAAAGCTAGAAAATGCTGATTGTTTAATTGATACTCATTCCATTAAAGTACCCACTCACCATATTATTCTGCACATCTTGTGACAATACTATACAACCAATTCTAAAAAAAAAATTAATACACAAAAAGTTCAAAAACAAAACATTTACCGTAAATGAATTTGAAAAATAAGCATTATCTTTTCTATCTTTTTCATTGACTTAATTTTGCAAAAAGAAAATGAAATAGCAAATAAAAATCTATTTAATTTGCCGTGACTGTTAATGGTAACGTGCGGAAGCGAAAAATAGAATAGAAATAAAAAATGGATTAATTTGATATGAATAAATGTTTTTGGATCACATTTAAAACCCTTTGAGTATTTTTGGAAACAAACAAAACTCTTTAATTTTTGGAAACTAATAAAACACAATTAGTTTTTGAAAACTAACAAAATTCAGGATAATTGCAAATGCAAATTCTCTGAATTCTTTTTCATACAATCTGATAATCTGATATTCTTATTATCTTTTCTTTCTTCATTTAAATAAAAAAAAAGTTACAATTTCAAGACACTTAAAGCTAAGAAGTTACAAAGAAATAAAAGACACTTACATGACAATAATGACACTTAATTAAAAAAAACTCCCTACATTAAACTAATTTCAATGAAAAATTACTAACAAACTAATAATGAAAAATAAAGATAAATAAAAACTTATAAAACTTATTTTCCTAGCAAAACGTCCTTAGATTATCAACTAACGTAAAAGTGTTATAAATAAAAATTATCTTAAGTAAATGAATATAATTGGTTTTCATGTTGGGTAAAAGCTTCAAAGTATCAAATGAATTTCATCTTGCACCGAATTCTCCATATATCTGCATTTAAAATGATGAGAATAATTTTAGGATATAGCAGTTTAATTTAACACCAAAAAATTACGAACACATTAGCATGCTCGTCATCATTCTCCCCTTCTTTAAAAAGATTCGTCCTCGAATCTTCTACTTCTAGAACATAAGGAGAATCATATTTTTGAAAAATTACCACAAACAGATTCTATAATATCCCATTTCATGCATTATATTTGCATTTGTCCACATCTGTTATATGTTATTATATTTAAATTTTACATGTTATATTTTTTAAAATTGGTTAGTGAAAATAATAGTTATTTTAACCATACAAAATACGATATTTAATATCTAGGTATCGAATTATATAGCTATAGAATTTTAAGGAATAAGTGGAGTATAGTTATGTTATAGATATAAAATGATTATTAGAACATATAAAGTTGAATAAAATTGTGATATATCATAAGGATTTAAGTATAAGAATTAGTATTAGAATTAGTATTAGTATGGTATAGATATATGTATATGTATTTAGTATAGTTAGTATTTGTAATAAATAAAGAATTTGAGGGCAAATTGGTCTTTTGCCCCTTAGATCTTTTTATGAACTGATAAGAATTAGATCAGTTCTTCATCTCCTAAAAAACAAAGCAAAGAACAAACAAAAAGGAAGAAGAGAAGAAGAGATCTAGAAGGAAGGAATCCGGTATTTTAGTAACTTTGTAGTGCGATTTTCGTTAGGTTAAAGTTATAATTAGCAGTTTTAGTAAGAAGATGAATTGTTCCTCTTTATGTCAAGGTTCATCCTGAAAAATTTGAGAATTTTTAGACGAGTAGATCAATAGTTATGATTTTTATAAGATGAAGTGTGCAGAATTGAATGATCAAAGAGATAGGGTGAGTTTCAAAATTAATCTGGGATTGTTATACTGCTTAGAAAATTCTGATTTTTTGATATGTTATTCCCTTATGTGTATAGTTTAAGTAGGAAAAAGAATCAGGTCGATTCATGTTGTGTAGAGAGAGTTATACCCGTTTTATTACGTTGCTGTCCAGGTAAAGCGAGACTGAAATAAGTTTTGATGGGAAATTCCCTATAAATTGTATAAGACTCTAAAATTTTTGAGGTTTTAGTATGTTATAGCCTTGTGTATTAGGGATAGAATAAAAAAAGAATCAGATCATTTGGAGAAGTGAATTGAAAGTTATGAATTTTTAAGTAGAGCAAGGTCATATGAACAAGTATACAAGTAACAATGGTTTAAGTCATGAAAACTTTATAAATAGAAAACAACACAAGGTGAAATGTATTGATGTGAATTTATGCTTATAGGAACACGAGGTCGTGAAAGTGTTCAAGAGGAGGAAACAAGTCGATTTCGTGGAAATTAGCATTTCATCTGTGAGTATAAACATGATGTGAATGGGTGAAATGTTTTGATATGTGATATTTGAATGTTTGGTGAATTGTTGTGAATTGAATGATTATATGTTATTTGGGGAATTTGAATTATATGAACATATGTTTATTTGGTGAAACTTGAGATAATTGAATTATTCATGATATACGCAATTATACATGAATAAATGAAATAAAGAGAGACGTTGTGACATAGCCGATCAAACATTGCAATACATGTTCTGTTATCTGGACCTATATGGTCAACCAATTGCAATATTTGACAAATGGACCGAAAGGTCAACCAATTGTTATCTGGACCGAAAGGTCAACCAATTGTTATATAGCTGGCCAACAAATCAATTGTTATCTGTTACAAATGTTACATGTATCCCGAGGCAATAGTTTGGCCGAAAATGTCACAACAATTAAATAAATGAATCATCCAATAGTATATAAGAATGACTGTATGTTTAATTGGAAGGTGTAACTGTATGTGATTGTTAAATTCATTGATTGTTTATATTCACTGAGTGGCGACTCATATAAATCGCTATATTTTTCAGTTTTTGAAGTTGTAGATAAAGTATTGTACTAGAAGGTTCTTACCTGTAGCTGTCATGGAAGAAAGGTCTGTCGGCTGTGTCCATCTCGCTCTCTCTCCTCACATGACAAGCATATAGAATAGAAAGTGGTTGGGTTTTGATTTTTCAAATCAAACATAATTATGGTTTGTAATAAATGAACGATATTAGAGTTGATGTGAAATATTATGGTTGTGTTAATATATGAATATTTTTGAAAAAATAAAATAAAAATTTCTATAGTATTTTTCTATAGTTATTATATGATAGGGGTGTTTCAGTTGGTATCAGAGCGGGGATATGGTCATAGGGACATACAAATGCATACATAATATAGATTAGTATATGTTATCTTATAACATGTTATCATATTCATCTAGGGCTGATGAGAACCAAAATATTAACCCGAGGAGAGAGGGACCAGCCGTAAATCAACCTGTAGAAATCCAACCTATTATATCTGCATCACCTATGCATTCTCATGCATCAAATTTACAGCATCATCAGGAAATACCTGTGGTGCAAGCACCTGTAACATTTGTCCAAAGAGAAAGAAGGTTCGATAAATTGAAGAAACAAGGTGCAGAAGAATTCAAGGGAACTACAGATCCTATAATAGCGGAAAGATGGTTAAAAAGGTTGGAAAGAGTTTTCAATATGATGCATTGTACTCCTGATGAGAAGTTCGATTATGCGGTATTTTTACTTCAAGATGATGCTTATGACTGGTGGGAGACTATCCCGGGGAGCACTGTTCAGCCTCCTATCTTGACTTGGGATGATTTTGTGCGGGAATTCAAAAGTAATTATATGCCTGATGTGTACATTGATGATAAAAGAAAACAATTTTTGAACTTAAGACAAGGGAGGATGACAGTGGCCGAGTATGAAGTTAAGTTCAATCAGCTATCCAGTTATGTACCAACATTAGTGGCGACTGAAAAGGATAGATGCAGGAAATTTAAGGATGGGCTTAGATATGAAATTCGAACAAAGATATCATCATTTGAACTTGAAAGTTACCTAAAGTTGAAAAATGCTGCAGTTAGGGCTGAAAGACTAGAAAAAGAGAAAGCAGATTATAAAGCTAGAAGAGGTTACGGTGATTTTAGTGGTGACCAAAGTAAAAAGTCTGCTAAGCATCAAACAAATTCTTCTCCATCACAGTTTATAGTTAGAGGAGGAAGAACAAATGTGCAAACTCATTCGAGACAAAGTCAGGGACAAAGCTCGGGATAAAAACCTCAGTGTATGCTATGTGGTAAATTGCATGAAGGCGAATGCAGGAAACTGACTGGAGCATGTTACTTATATGGCTCTTTTGAACATTTAATACGTGATTGTCCAAAACGAATAGAAGCAACTGAAAGAGCTCAATCAGAGGCTACAGTTTAGAATACCAGAGGCAGGGGAGCTGGTGTAGTAACAGGTAGAGGTAGGGGTAGAGGAATAACAACAAGCAATATTGGTAGATCTGAGGCTCAGAGTTCTAGGCCTCCAACACAGGCTCGCGTTTTTGCCATGACTCGACAAGAAGCTGTTGACGCACCAGAAGTTGTTACCGGTAAGATTTCTATTTGCAACATGGATGTTTGTGCATTAATTGATCCTGGATCAACTCATTCATTTATATCATCAAACTTGGCATCACAATTGCATATGGCTTATGAACCTTTGAGATTTGATCTATATGTGGGAACTCCTTTGGGTGAATTGGTGATTGCAAATCAAGTGTACAGAAATTGTTTGATTCAAATTGACAAGGTTATATTAAGTGCGGACTTGATTAGATTGACTATTAGAGAGTTTGATGTGATTTTGGGTATGGATTGGTTGGAAAAACATCATGCAGTAGTAAATTGTTTCACCAAGGAAGTTATTTTAGAGACATCAGATAAGCTAAAAGTCATTTTTCAGGGTGAACGTCAGATAGTATCGACTTGTTTAATTTCTGCAATTAATACTTTTCGGTTAATCAAGGGTGGATGTGAGGCATATTTAGCACATGTTATTGACACCAAAGTATCAGATGTATCACTTGATGATATTCCTATTGTTAAAGAATTTCCCGATGTATTTCCTGCGGACCTACCAGGATTGCCACCTGATAGAGAAGCAGAATTTACCATTGATTTAGTTCCAAGAACTGCACCGATTTCTATTTCTCCATATAGAATGCCTCCAGTGGAATTAAAAGAGCTGAAAAAGCAATTACAATAGTTACTTGATAAGGGATTTATTAGACCTAGTGTGTCTCCTTGGGGTGCTCCGGTATTGTTTGTTAAGAAAAAGGATGGCACTATGCGACTTTGCATTGATTACAGACAGTTGAATCGAGTAACTGTGAAGAATAAATATCCTTTACCTCGTATTGATGATTTATTCGATCAATTGCAAGGAGCATGTGTATTTTCTAAAATTGATTTGAGGTCAGGGTATTATCAACTCGGAATTTCAACGCAAGATGTTCCAAAAACAGCTTTCAGAACTCGATATGGACATTATGAATTTCTGGTGATGCCATTGGGTTTGACGAATGCACCTGCAGCTTTCATGGCTTTGATGAACAAGGTATTTCAACAGTATCTTGACAAGTTTGTCATTGTTTTCATTGATGACATACTTGTGTACTCGAAAAGTAATGAAGAACACGAGCAACATTTGAGAATTGTGCTTCAAATTTTGAGAGAAAAACAGCTATATGCAAATTTTAGCAAATGTGAATTCTGGTTGAATCATGTTTTATTTTTGGGACATGTGGTTTCTGGTCAAGGCATTCAGGTTGATCCTAAAAAGATCAAAGCTGTGGTTCAATGGGAAACTCCGAAAAATGTAGCAGAAGTAAGAAGTTTTCTGGGATTAGCAGGGTATTATCGACGATTTGTTGATGGGTTTTCTCTTATTGCTGCTCTAATGACAAAATTACTACGAAAGAATGTACAGTTCCAGTGGATAGATGATTGCCAGAAAAGTTTTGATGAATTAAAGAAACGATTGACTATAGCTCCGATTTTGACAATTCCGACTGGCACTGGTGGATTTGTTGTTTACAGTGATGCTTCTCACCAAGGTTTGGGTTGTGTTCTAATGCAACATGGGAAGGTAATTGCGTATGCATCTAGACAATTAAAACCATATGAATTATCTTATCCTGTGCATGATTTAGAACTGGCTGCTATTGTGTTTGCTTTGAAAATTTGGAGGCATTATTTGTACGGAGAAACTTTTCAGATTTTCACTGATCATAAGAGTTTGAAATATTTGTTGAGTCAGAAAGAATTGAATATGAGGCAGAGGAGATGGCTAGAATTGTTAAAAGATTATGATTTCACGATAGAATATCATCCGGGAAAAGCGAATGTTGTAGCTGATCATAAGAGTTTGAAATATTTGTTGAGTCAGAAAGAATTGAATATGAGGCAGAGGAGATGGCTAGAATTGTTAAAAGATTATGATTTCACGATAGAATATCATCCGGGAAAAGCGAATGTTGTAGCTGATGCCTTAAGTAGAAAATCCAGTAGTGTAATGGCTAATGTTCAAGTTTCTAAACTCCCATACTTAGTTCAATTGCGAGCAATGGATGTTGACTTAAAATTGGGCGAAAATGGTGCATTATTAGCTAACTTCAAGGTAAGACCAGTGTTACATGACAGAATTAAGGAAGCTCAGGTTCGAGATCCTCAATTAAAAGAGATTATGGAAAATGTCAAGCAAGGAAAGAGCACTGATTTTACAGTAGAAAATGATACTTTGATGTTGGGACAAAGAATTTGTGTGCCTGATGTTGATAATTTGAAGAAGGAAATTTTAGAAGAAGCTCATACTGCTCCATATGCTATGCATCCGGGAATGACAAAAATGTATCATACCTTACGCTCTCATTTTTGGTGGTCTGGAATGAAGAAGGATATTGCTGAATACATTTCAAAGTGTTTGATATGTCAACAAGTAAAGATTGAACATCAAGCTCCAGCAGGGAAATTACGACCATTACCTATACCAGTTTGGAAATGGGAGATGGTTACTATGGATTTTGTGTACGGGTTTCCGAAAACTCCAAGAAAGAATGATGCTATTTGGGTTATTGTTGATAGATTGACAAAATCAGCCCACTTTTTACCCATACAATGGGGTTGTTCATTGGAGAATTTGGCGAAGAAGTATGTTAATGAAATTGTCAGATTACATGGAATACCTGTGTCTATTGTATCAGATAGAGATCCTCGATTTACATCTCGATTTTGGAGAAGTTTACAGCAGGCATTGGGCACAAAATTGAACTTTAGCACTGCTTTTCATCCTCAAACAGATGGTCAATCAGAAAGAACAATTCAGACTTTGGAAGAAATGCTTCGAGCTTGTGCTATGGAATTCAAAGGTGCGTGGGATGAATATGTTACTCTAATGGAATTCGCTTATAATAATCACTATCATAGTAGTATTGGAATGGCACCGTATGAGACTCTTTATGGAAGAAAATGCAGAAGTCCTATTTGTTGGGATGAAGAAGGGATGAGAGTTTTGGAGGGTCCAGAAATAGTACAAGACACATTTGAAAAGGTGAAGATAGTAAGAGAAAGAATCAAGGCAGCACAAGATAGACAGAAAAGTTATGTTGATCAACATAGAAGGGAAAAGGAATATGAAGTAGGGGACAAAGTTTTTCTTCGCGTATCACCTTGGAAAGGCGTACTAAGGTTTAAGAAGAAAGGGAAGCTTAGTCCGCGGTACATAGGGCCTTATGACATTCTTGAAAGAATTGGTCCGCTTGCTTATAAATTGGCATTACCACCAGAGTTAGCTCAAGTTCACAATGTCTTTCATGTAAGCATGCTAAGGAAGTATCGGTCAGACCCTACTCATGTATTGAAGGACCAAGAGATAGAGATTGCTGATAATTTGAGTTATGTAGAAGAGCCAGTAGCAATTATCGGGTATAAGACCAAACAATTGCGAAACAAAGAAATACCATTGGTAAAAGTACTTTGGAAAAGTCATTCAGTAGAAGAAGCCACTTGGGAAACAGAAGATCGAATGAGAAAGGACTATCCTTATTTGTTTTCTGATTCAGGTATTTAATTTCGAGGACGAAATACTTTAAGGGGGGAGAATTATAATATCCCATTTCATGCATTATATTTGCATTTGTCCACATCTGTTATATGTTATTATATTTAAATTTTACATGTTATATTTATTAAAATTGGTTAGTGAAAATAGTAGTTATTTTAACCATACAAAATACGATATTTAATATCTAGGTATCGAATTATATAGCTATAGAATTTTAAGGAATAAGTGGAGTATAGTTATGTTATAGATATAAAATGATTATTAGAACATATAAAGTTGAATAAAATTGTGATATATCATAAGGATTTAAGTATAAGAATTAGTATTAGAATTAGTATTAGTATGGTATAGATATATGTATATGTATTTAGTATAGTTAGTATTTGTAATAAATAAAGAATTTGAGGGCAAATTGGTCTTTTGCCCCTTAGATCTTTTTATGAACTGATAAGAATTAGATCAGTTCTTCATCTCCTAAAACACAAAGCAAAGAACAAAGAAAAAGGAAGAAGAGAAGAAGAGATCTAGAAGGAAGGAATCAGGTATTTTAGTAACTTTGTAGTGCGATTTTCGTTAGGTTAAAGTTAGAATTAGCAGTTTTAGTAAAAATATGAATTGTTCCTCTTTATGTCAAGGTTCATCTTGCAAAATTTGAGAATTTTTAGACGAGTAGATCAATAGTTATGATTTTTATAAGATGAAGTGTGCAGAATTGAATGATCAAAGAGATAGGGTGAGTTTCAAAATTAATCTGGGATTGTTATACTGCTTAGAAAATTCTGATTTTTTGATATGTTATTCCCTTATGTGTATAGTTTAAGTAGGAAAAAGAATCAGGTCGATTCATGTTGTGTAGAGAGAGTTATACCCGTTTTATTACGTTGCTGTCCAGGTAAAGCGAGACTGAAATAAGTTTTGATGGGAGATTCCCTATAAATCGTATAAGACTCTAAAATTTTTGAGGTTTTAGTATGTTATAGCCTTGTGTATTAGGGATAGAATAAAAAAAGAATCAGATCATTTGGAGAAGTGAATTGAAAGTTATGAATTTTTAAGTAGAGCAAGGTCATATGAACAAGTATACAAGTAACAATGGTTTAAGTCATGAAAACTTTATAAATAGAAAACAACACAAGGTGAAATGTATTGATGTGAATTTATGCTTATAGGAACACGAGGTCGTGAAAGTGTTTAAGAGGAGGAAACAAGTCGATTTCGTGGAAATTAGCATTTCATCTGTGAGTATAAACATGATGTGAATGGGTGAAATGTTTTGATATGTGATATTTGAATGTTTGGTGAATTGTTGTGAATTGAATGATTATATGTTATTTGGGGAATTTGAATTATATGAACATATGTTTATTTGGTGAAACTTGAGATAATTGAATTATTCATGATATACGCAATTATACAGGAACAAATGAAATAAAGAGAGACGTTGTGACATAGCCGATCAAACATTGCAATACATGTTCTGTTATCTGGATCTATATGGTCAACCAATTGCAATATTTGACAAATGGACCGAAAGGTCAACCAATTGTTATCTGGACCGAAAGGTCAACTAATTGTTATATAGCTGGCCAGCAAATCAATTGTTATCTGTTACAAATGTTACATGTATCCCGGGGCAATAGTTTGGCCGGAAATGTCACAACAATTAAATAAATGAATCATCCAATAGTATATAAGAATGACTGTATGTTTAATTGGAAGGTGTAACTGTATGTGATTGTTAAATTCATTGATTGTTTATATTCACTGAGTGGCGACTCATATAAATCGCTATATTTTTCAGTTGTTGAAGTTGTAGATAAAGTATTGTACTAGATGGTTCTTACCTGTAGCTGTCATGGAAGAAAGGTCTGTCGGCTGTGTCCATCTCGCTCTCTCTCCTCACATGACAAGCATATAGAATAGAAAGTGGTTGGGTTTTGATTTTTCAAATCAAACATAATTATGGTTTGTAATAAATGAACGATATTAGAGTTGATGTGAAATATTATGGTTGTGTTAATATATGAATATTTTTGAAAAAAAAATAAAAATAAAAATTTCTATAGTATTTTTCTATAGTTATTATATGATAGGGGTGTTTCAGATTCTTTCTCACAAAAGTTTCATCTCAATATCCACATGCCAAAATTACTTTTCAATTTGAAATTGAGATGTTTCAATCTCAATAAGCATCTCATTCTCAAGATCTTCAAGCTCTTGAATTGTTATAATTTTATTTGTATGAACAAATTTCAAATCATGAAACCCTTGTAATACCAAGTCTCTTACAATCTCCTCTGATTCATTTTTACTGCAATAAATAGATTTAATATTTTCTAATGCATTTTCATTGATTAAGACATCTGAAATGGACATTGGTGGGGTTGCAAATGCTGGTTCATTTTTGGAAGAATCAAATAAATTGGTAAGTGGAGTATGATTGGAAAGAGATGAAGAATTTTCCACTTGGTGGACACATTGAGAATTTTCCAAGTAATTTGGTTTGGTTAAGACATTTGATATGGATTTTGGAGGGGATATGAATATTCGTTTCTTTGGCGAAGAAATGAGCCGGTTGAAAGGTGTACTACGATTTTGAATTCCATAAGTATTTTGAGGACAAAAATTGATATTATGGTTGATTCCTAACCTTTTGTGCACATGTGTTTCCAAGGCATTGTTCTTAGCCTTCAGAGCATCTAGTTCTGATCTCAATTTCTTGAATTCAACAATGAGATTTTGGTCTACAAACATGATTTGTATTCGTTCTTCAAGGATGACACAAAAATTGCAATGGAAAAGAAAATAAGGATCACAAATCCTTGGCTCTAATACCAACTGATGGCGTGCGGAAGTGAAAAATAAAATAGAAATAAAAAATGGATTAATTTGATATGGATGAATGTTTTTGGATCACATACAAAACCCTTTAAATGTTTTTGAAAACAAACAAAATCCTTTAGTTTTTGGAAACTAATAAAACCCAATTAGTTTTTGAAAACTAACAAAACCCAAGATAATTGAAAATGCAAATTCTCTCAATTCTTTTTCATACAATCCGATAATCCGATAATCTTATTATCTTTTCTTTCTTCCTTTAAATAAGACTAAAGAAAAGTTATAATTTCAAGACACTTAAAGCTAAGGAGTTACAAAAAAAAATAAAGGACCCTTTACATCACAGTAATGACACTTAATTAAAAGAACTCCCTACATTAAACTAATTTCAATAAAAAATTACTAGCAAACTAATAATGGAAAATAAAGATAAATATAACCTTATAAAACTTATTTTCCTAGCAAAACGTCCTTAGATTATCAACTAACGTAAAAGTGTTATAAATAAAATTATCTTAAGTAAATTAGTATAATTGATTTTCATGTTGGGTAAAAGCTTCAAAGTATCAAATGGATTTCATCTTGCACCGAATTCTCCATATATCTGCATTTAAAATGTTGAGAACAAATTTAGGATGTAGCTGTTCAATTTAGCACAAAAAAATTACGAACATATTAACGTGCTCGTCATCAGTTAATTTATAAAATTATATCAATAATAATTCATTGAGTAACAATTCAAGTTATATCGAAATGAAAAAATAAAATTTTACTATATAATTTGTTGTCAAAAATAAATATTTTTTGTAAGCAATTGAAAAGAAGATGGATCTGTATGAATCCTTGGCGACGAATAATAAAATATCAACCATTTTTTTAATAGTTTTTGTGATTATTAAATACGTACAATCTTTCATTTTTATTATATGTATTTGATACGAATGTTTATTTTACTTGTAAAAATCGGTGTTTATTTTACTTGTAAAAACCGGTCACCTATTTATAGGTACATATCATGAACTAAAATTCACCCTGATTTATTATTTTTTTATAAAGAGTACTTATTGCTATTAATTGTTATCATTTTTCAAATTGAAACTATTGAGGAAATTTACTAGAATTAGTTCCTAGAATTCCTATTGAAGTAGCATTAGTTTAAATTTATTAAAAAAAATTTCAAATTAAAAGATTATTATAGAAGGCAATAAAATCTGCTCATATATATTGTAAAAGCAATCAAAGTAAACAACGTTCTTATATGTTAATAAATAATTTAAAAAAATTAGCAACAAAAAATAAAAAAATTAACATTAGTAAACAAATAAAAAACCCAATAAACTAACTTGAAAAACATTAATTTGGCATCAAATAATTGAAAAAAATTTCATATATATAATTTACACATTTTAAATATTAAAAAACGTGTTTGAATTTGCGTTTTACTTGTTTTCTAAAATATTTTTGGTGATTATACTTTTTATTAATATAATAAGCTACTTTCACCGAAATAATAGTAAATCTGGCTCTAAATATAAATTAAAAGTGCAATGGTCTAGGGTCTAATATATATATATAATAGTAAATTTGGCTCTAAATATAAATCAAAAGTGCAATGGTCTAGGTCTAATATATATATATATATATATATATATATATATATATATATATATAACACTCGAGTTCTCAAAATATTGGGAGTTGATTAGTTTCATGAGACTAGTTGTCATGATTTTGAGGTAATTAGCAATTTAATTTTCTGTAATTCCATAATTTTTTAATTAAACGGTTTCCTTCAATTTAAGTGGATGTTTCTTATTTTCCATTTGATCAAAGCTTTATCTAGTGGTGATGTGAAAATTCTAATTATTTTATTGAAAGATTATCTTCTTATTTTATTAAAAATAATTAATATATTTTATTATTATTTGTTTTTTTCTTTCAACAACCTAGTTTTTTTCTTTAGTTGATCCTCATCTATCCTACTGCCAACAAGTCTTTCAATTACAATCTCCCATTAAGAAATATATCTGATTTTAATTTTCATTGATACGATTTAGGGAGGTAAAAGCAGAGGTGGGGTTGAAAAACTATAAAATTAATTTTGTGCATTCTAATTTCAATCTACTGCTCAAACAAAAGTAATAATGTGTTTTGTGATATAGATAGCCCATCCAACAGAGGTAATCCGGGAATTGAGTAAATACTTTATTTAAATGTTCATGTAAGTACACGTTTCACATGAATATAAAATAGTTAATATCTATTTAATGAAATATTGTATTTTCATGTACTATCTCCGATTCTCCATTATTATGATGTCTTGCCCATTATTTTTAATCGGGAGCTTTTCAATGTTGTGCTAGTTCCTTATAGTTTTAAAGATTTCAATAGTTTTTTAAAGCCTAAATTGGTATTGTTTTATGTTGGTGTCCTTGCAAAACCTTCAAAGAGAAAGACCAATTACACAGAAATTAAAAAAATCAATCTTGAATTTTTGTATAGTTAGGGAAAACAGGAGAGACGATAATGGAAGAAAAATGGGGGCTTGACTTATGAGGGAACCCAATACCACAATAACATGAATGTCAGCTATAGAAAAAGCCATTTCAAAAATTAAAAAAAATTGAGAAGCAGAGTATGCATTTACAAAAGGAGAATCGAAACTGAATGTTGTAATATTAAATTGTGTGGGTAATAATTCTACAGAGAGAAAGGATGAAGGGCTTGAAAGTTAAAAGCTAAGAATTACAGTTTGATTGTGGTAGGTAAAAGTATAACTTCCCATATAGCTTGCATCAATTTCGGCCACGTACAAAATGAAAGTGACATGTGGCACATATATATTTTTTGATTGGATGATAGTATGTAATAAAAAATAACAGATAAAATTACAGGACATTACAATACATCATGATGTACCGTAGATGCTTCCCTGGTGTTGAATATTGTGGTTAACTACAAGCAAAATATAAGAATTATTGTACCGATGCTCTGTTTTATATGGAGTTGAGTCCTTCATGTCTTTCCTTATCTCTGGTGTTTTTTGTAATTGCATTTCACACAAACTTATTACAGATATGTAGGGGTCAATCACATGCCTTAACATTTTTATTAAACTCTAATATTGGATCATATTGTTTTAAGCAATCTATTTGCTCTTAGATTTGAGGTGTAAAGGCCTTTGGGTATTTTTAATGTTCTACTGATGATGATAAAAAAATCTTTGATCTCTTTATTGAATTTGGGTTAGTTAAGATTCAGATTCTTTAAACCAGGGTTAGTTAACTCTTTATCAAATTCAAATGCTTGGGATTTATTTTTGGGCTGTTTGTTTACCATATTATCTACTGCAGTTAGCGGATAGAACATAAAAAGCTACAAAAATTGTGTTTGGTTAGGATTTCGAAAAAAGCAAACTGTTGTAAATAGCTACCTAAAAAGCAGTGGATGGAAAAAGCAGCACCGTGGAGCTTTTTGGTTTTTATATATTTTTAATAATTTTAATTTTTTGTTTGTATGAAAATATCCCCCACTGTTTACCCAACTTGTTTCGGATTAATAAACCAAATTAAATCATGACATAACATCAACATAGTTTTTATATTTTTTTTGCTTTTTTTATATCAATTTAAAATTTGGACGAGAATTTCAATTAAATTCCATGCTTGCAAGCTATTTTAAGCTGTTGTCTCGAAATTTTTTAAAAATCAATAGTAAACAGTTTTAAATTAATTAATATTAAGATTTAAAATTTTTTATTCAATGTCAAACTATGTTGTTCTATTAAAAGTTTTTAAGTAAAGCTTTTCATGATAACAGCTCTGACAGCAATCTCAAACATGCTTTAATAAGATGAAATGATGAAATGTCAGAACAATTCATAATAATGCATTCAGACAAATTTTTTATAGTTTGTGAAGAGAAAAAAATAATTTTTGAAGTAAAAAAGAATTGTTTGTGTTTAAGTAACATATATTAATTTGAACTATAGCTTTTATACTAGTTTTTTTAATTTTATTAATGAATTTAAATCATGATCAAACATGTTATTTCACAATCTATCAACAACACTACCTTATAATTTTACCAAACACTAAATTATAGATATAATATTGAACTATAAATAACAACAGCTAACAGCAAACAGCAACAACGAACAGTTGTATCAAATAAGGCCTTAGTGATTCGATAGAGTTATGTGATTTAGTTATGAACTACTTAGAGTCTATAGGACGTCTATGTGATTCGATAAAGTTATGTGAAGTTATAGATTACTTAGAGTTATGAACTACTTATATATTAATGGTAAGACAATGTGTTGTTTAATTTGTTCTACTGTTACATCTATAATTATTTCCAGAATAAAATATCACTTTTAAAAATTCTTTACCATTTATTAAAATTATGAACTCTTTATTGTGCGAATCATCCAAATGTTTGAATCTATTGATATTTGTTTAATTATTTAAGTATGCCAAGTTTGGAATACATGTTGACCAAATACGCTAATCTAACTGTACACAAAATTCTTTGAATTTGGACGAAAAATGACTTGTATAAATGGTTGATCAATTAAAATATTGGTTATAATAACAATTTTTGCAGAGACAAGCAAAAGGGGATGTAGCTCAAATGGTAGAGCGCTCGCTTTGCATGCGAGAGGCACGGGGTTCGATCCCCCGCATCTCCACACTTTTTTTATCTAATTTCACAATTATTCCCTGATTACAACTCTTGAAAAAGGCACTTCACTATGTTGAGTACTACAATATCACATTTTATACTACAAATTGACATATCCCAAACAATGGAACTTAGTCCATTTCTATTATTTTTTTCATTGAAAAGAAACATATTACACAAAATTATGGTAAATTGTCTTTATACACTTTCCACAACACTTCAAGGGGAAAAATTCTACAAAGTTTTCTTCTGTGTTTACAATCATGGGTTAGGATCATAAGTCAGTTCCTGTAAATAAAACATAAGTTGAACTTGTTTATTCAGACCAAATTCTTAGTAAGCCTCTCTCTTTTGAAGTCACTATAATCTGCAAGCAAGCTCCCATTGACTTAGTATTTCAATGTTCTGCACTAATCCTGTCAACACTTGTTTTCAATACGACGATCGGTTTTGTTATAACAAAACCACGTATACATGATCAAGTAAAAAAACGATGGGTTTTAATCCCTAACCGTCTCTGCAACGTTCTTGCGAACATCTTCAGGAATCAATGCCATTCTAACTAAATCATATAGACTTGATAATTGGCGAACATCTCCGTAACTTGATCTTTGCCATTCTAAATTTTCAAAAGCTATGTGATTTAGTTATGAACTACTTAAAGTTATTCATAACTTTACCAACCATCAGTTGTTCAATGGGATTTAGTTTGTTCGATTGATCTTTTCGCACAAAATTTAGTTTGTCACTGACCCTTTAAATGAAGACGCAATTTTTCTCTTGGTGTGTGATCCATCTGCTTATCAACAAACTGTCAAAGGTACTTTTCTTTTAACTTTGAGCGCAGTTGGCCTTGCTCTACGCTATTCCAAAACTGTTTTCCTTGTTTTCACGTACGTGAAAAGCAACCCCAAACTCGCTCTTTGTGTTTAAGCTTTCCATTTCTCTTTCACTTAGGATTAATTGGATTTTGGTGTTGCTCTGGATCAGGGAGTAATTTAATAGTTGCTCATCTTAATATACTGGAAATCAGTCTAAAATTTAGAACGTAAATCCAAGTTCGAGTTCTGTGTTAATGAAGTCTTTAGGAAAACTAAGCATGTTTACCTTGTAGTTGGGAAATAATTAAAACTTAGCCTCACTTTATTTTACAATTTGGACAGTTTGTAGTTTCCAACGTTCAGTTCATGGCTCCCTTCAATCCAAACCTTTTTTATGAAAAAACAATGGCAAAAGCACAAACTTTTGCTGAAAACACAGGATGCCAATGCAACTCAATGACATTGTTGTTTGGAAGAAACCGATGCCAAGACTAACGCCATTTTTTTTTGCCTACATTGGCATCCATTCAAAACCGACGACAATGCAGGATAAAAAGCTGCAGTACTAATTCTGTTATCTAACTGAATATTGTATATTAAACTAAACAAATTATCATATTTTTGTATTCATCTATCTGGGTCTGAGAAAGGCTTTGCTAGTTGTTATGGTTTGCATACAAGAAACAGTATTTATGGAACTATAATCATAATGTGTTACCTTACATCTTGTGTCTATGATTTGTCTCTGTAAGTAATATTAAATACTAATTGCTGCTGTTAATTTAATATTACTAGATACTCATCGAGAACTCGATCAAGTTTCTTAAATGGCTGGCAAGTAACTTCTCTTAGTTCAGAAAACTAAATACATGGTAAAGGATTTGCTAGTTTCTGCATGAAGAACAAACATTAAACCAGATCTTCTTAACTTTGACCTTGATGTTAAGTATGGAGCTCATTCAAATGCTTTTGTGTTGCAGTTGAAGAAGTTTTCATTCTAAAATGGAGCAATGTTGTTAAACAGTGAACAAGTTAGAAGCAATGTACATTTGAAGAATTATGGAAAGAATTGAGAAGTTCAATTATAGATCATTCCACAACACTCAGTTATAATTAAACAATACTAATTGGTTTATGCTATTAAAAACAACAAATTCAAAAAGCATTGGTTCAACTTCCATTGAAGCTCCTTTCATCAATTGTACAATAATATCAAATTTCATTATGTCTCCTCTCAATTGCAGAAGCTAAATCTTCAAGATGGCAAATAAAATTTCCCCTATTTTAGTAATTTATCTGTACCTGACTCTGTACCGAGCACTCTAAAAAGTCTCTATATTATCCAAAATATTACATAAAGTATTGTCGAAAACTTGTAATTAATAATTAAAATAATAAGCATATAGTTGAACCAAGAGAAAAAAATATCCCACATTGCAATATCTGTAGCAAAAGCCAGAGTACAAAATAGCTGGAGAAAAGCAGCTCTTTTGTGTTCGTAGAAAGGAGAGATGGTTGGCATCTCCCCTGACAGGGATGGGAACAGCCTTCGGGCTTACCTGTTACCTACACATCTGGTTTAGGCTACCCACTTTCTAGGTGGATCTATAACCCAACTTTTTTTGTTCTAAAATTTTTGTCAGACTTTTTTTGTTCTAAAATTTTTGTCAGACTTTTTTTGTAATATCTCCTCTCTTCTTGGCTCCGCCATGGCTGCCATGCTCTCCGCAGCTTCTGATTTCTATTTCACCTCTCTCCTTATCCACTTGATATGGATAATTCCCTTTTTTTGGTACTTAATTGCTTAAAAACATGGGAAAATGCTTATCTTTTCTTCAATTGGATCAATACCCAGAACTTGTTTCCTATGGAGAATATATCTACAATGTTACTATGAAGTCTTTGAGGTTTGGGGAGCAGTTTGAGCTCATTGAGAAGTTTGCTAATTATAATGAGATGGTAAATTGGTAAGCAAATGAAACTGAGCTTTATAATATGCTAAAAGATGCAATATATTTGATAAGGCTTTGGAGTGGTTTGAGAGAATGTATAAAACTGGTTTAATGCCTGATGGGGTTACTTGTTGGTTAAGATGTGTATGCTAAATTTGGTAAACTCGAGGAGGTTTTAAGTTTGAATGAAAGAGGGGGATTTGGATTATATAAAGTTTGGAAAATAGTAAAGTTATTCATTTAGTTATTTTCAACGATCCAATTAGTTTTAATGATTGAGATTTAATTGCACTGCATTAAATGGGAAAAATTGGATTCAACTGTCAGCTGCTCCTATCGGAAATAGGATTGACTACGGATTTGAGCCATAGCACATGATTTTGATAAAAGCGTATTCAATTTCAACCATTAAACCTCAATCTCGAAAAGTTGCTGTCATTATTTCAAATTCATCTGAAATTAGTGTTGTAATTGCAGATTTTGTTTAGGGGTTATGCCATTCTGTCAATTAGAGTTTGAACGATTTGGTGACAGCTGAAATGCTAATTGTGTGGCTATGCCATCTTCAAGCTAAGAATATTGGATTTAACTGTTCAGTCTACTTCAGGTTGGCCTATCGTAAAACTGAATTTCATTCTTGTCTTTTTGTTGGTGGATTTGATTAATATTGTTGAGATTGATCAAATACTCTTTCTTGCTTGGTTGCTCATTGTCAAGCATTTATTTGTTGAATATATCATTTTTTTATACTTAATATATCATATTTTAACATGTCACGGTATAAAAGTTTTTATTTTATCTAATGCAACTACATTGAAAGTTATAAAAATATCTTATAAATTGTAAAAAAAGATGCTTTTAGAATTAGAGATACGATACAATAAAATTATATATACCAACAAACACATTATTTTACTAATTTTGATATAAAAATGCATAGAATGTGCAGGGAAGTCATAATATAAAAAAATAGTAAACCATAGAAATATATATTACTACTTTTCTAAAACACGAGGAGATGCTCGTATATTTGATCTAAACTAAGTTATAACTATTTACTACTTATTTAAATGAGTATTATTGCAACCTAATTCAATATATAAATACGTTTTCTAATTCAAATTTAATGTACCTTAGCCCCCCTCCACCTAATATGTATACAAATATATGAATTATCATCACGGCGGCCAAATTCAAAGTACCTTTTTTTATGGAAATTAAAATATATATTTAACACAAAAATTTATTATGAATCCGTGTTCAAAATGATTATCAAGAAGTTAAAAATTATAATTTTTAATTGTTAAATTAAATATTATACAAACAAAACAGCATATTATAATTTGGTTTTTAGTTTTATACTCAATAAAATATATACTTGCAATAATAGGATCCAGATGAGGTAATGGATTTGAGGTTATTTACACTCCTTATGTTATACCTAGGTTTTAAAAAGCGACATGCGCTAGTCAGATGATTGGGGTTTCAAACGCTTAGGTGGTGTCTGAGCGGGGCCTAGGCGTTGCTTAGGCGAATTTGTAAATTTTTAATTTTTTTATAATTATTAATAGATAAAAGTATAAATTTAATTAAAAAATAAATTATAATATAAATATACTTTAAAAAAAATATAGTTTAGTATATGAAAATATAAGTCTTAGTTTATTTTTACATAAAAACACATCAACATTAAAATCAATTCCTTAAAAATAAATATTCTCACTAATTTTTTGTGGTTTATAGCGAATTATTTCTCAATTTGATATTCAAAATAAAAATTATATGTTGAGAATATTTTGTTGTACATTAGTTTTACTAACCGTGCTACCTTTTTTGAATTGAAAAAACTGAACTATAATTATTATAGGTATCAATATCATAAAAATTAGAGAAAATATCGGACTAGGCGGTGCCCAGACGGAAAAAATCGGACTAGGTGGTGCCTAGGCGGCAATATGTCGGTCTAGCACCTGATAGCGCCCGAGAAATAAAAAGTCAGATAACAAACCCCAAAATAACGCTTAGACGAGACGTAAATAAAGTTAGGCGAGGAGTTTTAAAACACGGTGTTATACTTCTTTCCGGAAAAAAATTATGAGTTATTGAAAATTTACTGTTTATTATTATAATATCACCGATAAATAAATATTGATGATGTTTTAATACGGGCATATGCAATGGTGTGAGCCGACCCGTTGGGAAGGCTGGGCTTAAAAAGCAAGGGTAGGATCGTCAAAGAACATGTAAGAAGAAAACAAAAAGAACGTAGTTGGACGGAGAAATTCGAGTTAAGGGGGTAAAATTGTCATTATATTTTTAAATCTATCCCTTTCCCAACTCCTTTCAACTCTTTTCTCTATCGTCTTTCTTCGGTTTTTCCTTGTAATCTCACCATGAAATTCTTGACTTCATCTTCTTGCTTTCCCTTTTTCTAGACATTATCGACTTGTAGCCATCCTTAAAGTTTCAATTTTCATGGGAATTAAATCAGGTGTACTATCTTAACCTTTATTTTCCTTGGTTTAAACCGCGTTGTTTTCACTTTTCAGTACTAATTATGACCTGTTTATGTTTGATTATATCACATGAATCTCATTAGTCTACTTCTCTGCTATTTGATTGTGTTTATGCTATGTCAATTTCAGTTTTTTGTAGTTAGTTTAGTGTGTAAATTTAGTTAGATCAACTCACTACTTTCAATCATTTTCAAATTCCTTTTTAGGAACTTTCGTTCGACTTCAGTTTTTCAGCTTTGTATTATGCACTGATTTAGGGATTTTTTGTATTTTGGTTAGGCAAACATGCATGTTATCAATTAAGTATTGAGAATTTGTAAATTTGACAGGTGGATCCCCAGACCAAGAATCTGTAGGGTCTGGGACAAAGAGGTCTAGTGTATCATCTAGCAAGTCTCGTTACCGCAAAGAGTTCATTAACAGATTTTTGGACAGTGAAATTTTTACTTCTAAACTTGAGGAATGGTTTGAATCCGTATCTGAAAACTCAGTTACAGAAAAAGTTTTCGATGTGCCTTTTGAGTTAGTAGAACTGCAAAAGTTTGACTTTGCATTGGAAGGGGTTTCATTTCATCAGCTGATTCGAATGCCAAATGCCGTCTATGGTTCAACATCTGATGCAGCAGAAGCAAGTGCTTACCTAGCTATCGAAGATTTTTTACACGCCAGCATCAAGGGCTTGTGGGAAGCATTTTGGGGTCAGGACGGTCCTTTGCCTTTCACAGTTGTGTGTTTGTATGACCCGAATTTGAAATTCTACCAGGCTGAGAAAGCTATTGCTAATGGGAAGCTCGGTGGACTTTGTGCCACGGGTGTACTAGTCAATAATCCTCGACATCCTCATGGAAAATGGGATCAAATTCTCGAATTGGCACTTCTAAGGCCCGATATTAGAAGTAATCAGCAGCCTTCATTATCTGTTTTAGGGGAGGCTCTCTTTTATGCCCTACGCATGCTTCTTTCAAGAAGCTCGAGCAAATACAGTGTTTGTGAGAATTTAAACAGCGCATTTGTTCTTCTTGTTGATTCTCAGTATGGTGGAGTGGTTAAAGTTGAAGGAGATGTAAATAAGATGGAGTTCGATGTAAATAACGTTTATGAATGTTCTGCAGACTGGATAAAAGAACATGCTACAATCTCTGTATCTCCAGTGGATAGAATTTGGAACAAGCTGGGAAATGCCAATTGGGGAGATCTCGGTGCTTTACAGATTCTTTTTGCAACCTTCCATAGCATTATGCAATTTGCAGGGACGCCAAAGCACTCAATTGAAGATTTGGCTGCTGATCATAGTTCACGCCTCCAAACGAGAAGAGTCGAAAGGCAGTTGGGAGATATTAGAATCAATGGAAACGGTATATTTCGGTTTCAACAGCACAGTGTTTCTCCTGAAATTGTCGAAGTCCAAGATGAATTGGTCAAAATTGAGTCTGAAAGTTTAATCATGAAATTAGAGGTGGGATCTGTATTATGGTTGGAGGATTCAGACCAGCAAAGGGGTTATCAGATCGTGGATGTCCAAAATAACAGTGAACTCCAATATTACATTGCATCACCTGCTGAAGATCCAGGAAAATCGCTGTTTCTTTATGTTGGTTCGCATCCTTCACAACTGGAGCCAGCTTGGGAAGACATGAATTTATGGTATCAAGTACAGAGACAGACCAAAGTATTGACAATCATGAGACAAAAAGGACTATCGAGCAAATATCTGCCGCAATTGAGTGCTTCAGGTAGAATAATTCACCCAGGTGAATGTCGAAAACCTAGCTCGAGTGGGAACTGTGAACACCCTTGGTGTGGGACCCCGATTCTCGTGACTACCCCAGTCGGCGAGACAGTTGCTGATATGGTAATTGCAGGAAAATTCGGTATAGACGAGGCTATTAGATGCTGTCATGATTGTTTATCTGCACTTGCTATTGCCTCATCTGGTGGCATTCGGCATGGAGATATCCGGCCAGAGAATGTAATCTCGGTGAGGTCTGGTCTAAGGCGTCCTTACTTTGTGCTTATTGGGTGGGGTCATGCGATTCTCGAAGATAGAGATCGGCCCGCTATGAATCTTCATTATTCTTCGACTTATGCTTTGCAAGAGGGCAAGTTGTGCTCGGCTTCGGATGCTGAAAGCCTGGTTTATATGCTGTATTTTGCATGTGGGGGGCCAATGCCTGACTTGGATTCAGTTGAGGGGGCCTTGCATTGGCGAGAGACGTCTTGGTCAAGGAGACTGATTCAGCAGAAGCTCGGTGATGTGTCGACTGTGTTGAAAGCTTTTGCTGATTATGTAGACAGTTTATGTGGGACACCGTATCCTATCGATTACAATATATGGCTTAGAAGGTTGAAGAGAAATATCCATGATGATGATCATGGCAAAGAAATCGACACTTCTGGCTAGAATTTGGATTGTTTCAAATCGAGTAAAGAAGCGGTTGACTATTTTTTTGGTTATAGATTGCTGAATTTTGTGGATGGTCTTAAAATGGTGTAAAGGTTAAAATATGATTGGTAGTTTTGTTGAGGAGTTGCTTTATGTATGAATGCATACACTGTATTGTTTCTAAGATTCATTTGTAATGATATGAAAAGATTTGTGCTCTTGTTTATGGCTGGACTGTTTTTTGTTTTCTGGAACAAACCTGTTTTTGGGGAATTTGACCAAGTTTTTCATTCTTGTAACATGCAAAATCAGGGAATAGTACTTGCTCATAAAAGATGACATCTGATCCAATTTACAATTAGTAGAACAGATGTTGTCTTTTGGGAGTTGGGTACTCTTTATACCCGGCTCCCTGTAAAAACCCCGCAAAATCAGGTATATGATTCCAACTTGATCACTCTTATATTGCTTTCCATACACCAAAGCACAAGATAAAATAATCAAATTACAGAACTTTACATTGCTTCAAATGATTTCTCAGTTACAACTTACAACAATCACATTCAGACTTCTCCAAACTTCACTTCTACTTCAGTCTTACAGATTAGATCAGATCACTTTACTAAATTCAAAGGAATTTAATTTTTTCAATCAGATTTACCCTTTTTTTCTTTTTTTGGTAGCACAAGCAGCTTAAACGTCCAAACTGCCACTAAAGTTGCTTGTATTGGTGCTACCCAGTATACAATTATATGCTCCTTGGTTATATGTTCGCCGCGTGCATAAGCCCATCCCATCACCTACAAGTTTCAAAAAGATTTAACTCATCTTTCTTTTCAATATTTAGGCAAACTTGTTATCAGATAATGTTTTGTGTTGAAACATATGGGTTCGGGTTTCACTTACAGCAGCTGGGTTCATAGCAGCGCCAGTTAGATCCGAGCCCAGTATCTGGAGAGCTAATTTAGAGATGCTTGCAATCCAATTCTTCATGAAAAAACTCCCAGACAAATTTCTTGAAAGTGTAAGATAGACAATAGCAATTGCAAAAGCCAGCAATCCTTCAGTAAGTGCGCCTTTCTGGATGTCAACTGTTAAGCGAGGTCCAGATGCTAACTCAGGGAAGGTGTTAATGATGTACCGAACTCCTGTGATAGATCCAAGTACCTGCGAAATGAATAATTTGCAAAAGGCGTCTTTAACTTAACATTTCTTAGAGAGATACAATCAAATATTTCAAGTTGAGGTGAAATTAGTTTAGCTGAGTGATCAAAGCGAAGGAGATTCTTAAGGCCATTGTTCATTATGATAAATGTTAAAATCCTCTTTCAGGCAATTGAATCACATTTTCTCATTCCGTTATTACGGTAAATAAGAGAGCGCAAAACAACATATAGCATCGCAGAAAGACAGTCAAAGTATTTATATGATCTTTGATTATATCACGGTTATTAAATTCCTTCCAAGAATTCAACTAACAAACAAAACACCTATTTAACATTAAATATAATAGCCAACGCTTACAAAGAAAGCAAAGACAAAACTAAGAGGTTAAGTAAAAGACAAGCTTCAAACAAGTCCCAACTTATTTAAAAATTGGATCATTCCTTATAGTTAGAGCTCACTGGAAACAGCAAATCAAGAAAACACTGAAGTTTGATTTTCGACTTCCTCAGACAAAAAATTACAGAGAAAATTGCAGTAGCCGGCACCATATATAAGCTGTCTATCCTGGTAATATCATATCTATTTAAGCTACCATTTATGATATCCAACACAGTTATGAATCAAATAATCAACTATTTTCTGGTATCTATAAGTTTCCAGCAATCGAAAAGGTCAACTATTAAGACATCTGATATTGGCCCAGAATGATTTCTACACACTTGCAGACTAGATAACAGTAATTCCAATCAATCACACATCTAGACACAATTGACCGCAAAAGCATTGAAAATTTGGTAAACAAAGACCTAATTCACATTCTGGGCTATGAAATCATTAATCTGGGCAAAAGAATAAACCTGAGCGGGGATTCGGGCCCCAACGGTGAGGAGAAAACGACTGAAATCGCCAGAGATGGCGGAAGCGAGAATGGTGAGGGGATTATAGGAGCCGCCTTTAGTGATGTTGGACAATAGTGCGAAGAAGAACATATTGAGTACAGAGAGGGCGCATTTGATGAGCTCGGAAAGGGGATCATGGCCAAACCCCAAAACACGATACAAAACAATCTTCTTAATGATCTCAGACCATACCCACATGAATGATATTATGAAATCTGAGATTATCAAAGGAACACTGATAGATGATTCCTTCATTGTCACTCAGCCACAAAACCAACGGACAGTGAATTTGTGAGAATCTGGTTCCCGGAGAGAGATTCGTTTCGTTTTGGATAGTGGAATTCGCTAAAAACAAGATTCTTTGTCCCTCATTTTAGTTGACCTGACTGAATGTTTGTCAATTTCCTACTTACTTCCCTTAATTTATTTCCTCATTTTTTCTCTCAAACATAAATATTTATATGTAATATAATTCATATCTTTCATCAATTACAAATTAGATGTTATGTATTGCACATTTTAATACCTCTATCAGTTATGTATAATAAATATATTTTAATTTTAATGTATAACCTTTACTTTTTTTATCCACGTTATTGCATTTAAATGTCGTATTACTCCACTCTCACTATGTTTTTCTATTTTTGTCCCATATTTCCACAAATGAGATTCATTTACTTCTACGAGGTGCGTCTGCGGAGTGTCAAGAAAGTGTCCATCTTACGTGGAGTGTTCGTTTGAAATTTGAAGTGTTGGACACGTGTCCGACGAGTATCTTAAGAGTGTCGGTGTCCGACATCGGGACACTCCTACTTGGTGCCTTTTTCTTTTTGGCTCTATTTTGTGGGAAGTAATTTTTCATATACTATACTCAAATTTTGGTTAGAAAAAATTTCTAAGTTGCTAGTACAGTGCGTAATCACTAATTATTTCGGCCAATTTGATGTGCCAACTTAAAGTAGAGAATAAAATACCAACTTAAAGTTACTAATTATATAACAACTAGTATTAGAGTGTTTGTTACAATGGAGTCGAAAGGGTGAGGATGGAGGCATGTATCTAGAACAGAGTAACTTCTTCGAGACTAGTAATTTGAGTAAAGCTCTTGCTGTTGTTCCATGTTGGAATCCTTGATTTTCCTACCTTAAAAACAACCAATGAGGGTCCATACATTGGTGGCAGTTTCATGTACAACATCACCTCCCATCTCCAATTCTAGTGCATACTTATTCAATTACAAAAATATATGAAAAACTCAATTGACAATTCTGCCTCGCAGGCACAATAATATGAAATGTTCTAATGAGCATCTTCTTCCTCGCAGAATTTAGTATACTCCTTAGGACCCAGTAAGGAATCTAACTCGGAGGGATTGCCTGGCTTCACCTTAATCATCCATCCTTCTTCATACGGACTCGTATTGATCTGAAAAATCCGGGCAGGCCTAAATTAGATACAAAATAAACTAACGAAATTTTGTGTATGCATAATAAATGAAAAAAGGACTCACGGCTCCAGGTGCTTCGGAGAGGTTGGTGTTGACCTCCACGATCTCGCCGGAGATAGGGGAATTGACATCACTGGTTGCTTTGACACTTTCAACAGCACCAAAGCTCTTGCCTTGACTCACTGCTACTCCTACATCTGGCAAATCCACAAACACTACTTCTCCCAGATGCCCCTGTCATTCCATATAAAATTGATCATTAGGTGCCAAATCTCACCATTACATTGTGTAAGAAAATTCCATAAGTTATGTGAGAAACACCATTTAGTCAAAATTGATAACCAACAATAATGGACAGAAACAAAGACAAATGAACTCCATTTAGTCATTCAACATTTGTTGTAAGCCAACATTGTCTTACAATTTATTATGAACTATTTATAAGGCTATATTAAACTGAGGCCATGTTTTTTCAACTTTTGAATTGGCCGAACCGAACTGCAAACTGAATTCAAATGGACTGAATTAAGAAATAGCCTTTGCAAAGGGTTAGAAATAAAAGCATGGAGTACATACTGTGGTCATATTCTTATCCACAAAAAGAATAAAATTTTAACAAACCTGGGCATGGTCAGTGATACCAACAGTAGCAACAGAGCCTTCATGCTTCACCCATTCGTGTGAAGATGCATACTTTAGCCCATCCAACACTGCAAAGCAATTATATAGCACAATTTGATTCTACCATTTCTTTTAAAAAAATACAGCGTCAATTAAAATATAAGATTGAAATGAAAATAAAAGAGTACCAGAAGAGAAGCATCGGATAGAATTGGAGGCAGCAGAAATTCGGAGGGCATTGGCAGTGGAAGAAGCCCACACTCTCAGTGCCATTTTCTTCAAATAATGGGATTCCCTTTCCTAATTTCAGAGATATATCTAAGGACGAATGGCAGCCAGCCAATGCCTCATCCTCTTTCCCCTCGCTCTTTTTTTCATTTATTACGTTTAATACACCGTGTCGGTACAAAGTACATACCTAATCGAATTAATTGGTTAATCTATAATGTTATTTGGGGGTAATTTGTTTTTATCCTTAGCTTTAAATTGGGGAAAAATTGTGCAATTGAAGTTCTCAATTTCTATTGTACTTGTTATATGTAAAATAAAACGTAATTTACTTGGACAAGTTCAACTACTTTGATGTAGATATGTTCACGCGGGCCGAATCTCATCCGAGCCTGTTAAAATGGGTCGAGTTTGGACACTCATTATTGTATAAAGTTCGGCATAAGCCTGAGCCTAAGCTTATTAAAGCACGGGGTTTTATGAACTGACTTTAATTTTATATAAATACTCAAACTCAACCCGACGTATAATAGTTGTATTTATAATATATTTAGTAATTGTTTTGGATTTTTCTATTTTAATTTATTGTACATTTATAATATATTTTACCATATAATAAATAATTCAAGTAAAAATGTAACTATATATAAGATTTAGACATGTTTGTATAAACTTTTTTACTCTTTTTAGTTTACCCAAAAGTTTAAAGAAAACCCATTAATGGACTTCGAGCCGGACTAGGGAATAACCTCTTAAGCCTAGGCCATCCTGGCGACGAATCAGGTCGACTTTGATGCTGAAGGGGTTTCCACTAGCCCATCTAGTGACTATTCCCCTCGCTAACTTATAGACCTAATAGGATGAGACAACTGTTCCTAGAGATTTAAGGTTGTTTCACACTCAAAACAACGGATCGATCCCAAAATCTTTGATTAAGAATAAATGAGTTTCTTCCACTCACCACATTGTATTTGTTGATGATAATTTAGTACTCATATAAACAGAAAAATAATGAATTGAAATACGAGTTTGAAAAGACTATGAGAATCAATTTTGTTAAGAAAATGAACAATAAAATTAGATCACCTTTCATATTATTGTGTTTGGGAATTTATTAACTATTGAATATTGCCTTTTCGGCATTAAACTGTAATAAGCTATTTTAAATGAAAAATAACAATATTACCAACAAAACAAATATTATAACCTCTATTTGCTATTAGCAACAACTAACAAACATAAGCATTAATTTATGAACAAATAATTCAAGAATTCAAATGATTGGACTACACCAAGTTGGTGATATCAGGTATATATTGATTTCATCTACTATGATCATATTTGTTTAACTTAGCATAAGTAATTCTGAAAGAAAATTTATATTTTGCTGTCAGAATAACCCATCTAAAAAAATGATGTTTCGTATAAACTTCCGCAAAGCAATATATATATATATATATATAACTTTTCCAATTTTGTCTCAAATTATTTACACTTTTTTAAGTAAGATTCCAACTCCTGAACTAATTTGACATGCAAAGTAATGAGTTGAGTGAGTTGGTTAAAAAAAAGGGACAAATTCAAGATAAATCTGGTAAACATGGAAAAAGATTATCGTGTGCCAATTCAAACTTTCAGCTTAGACTAACTACTCCCAATCTCTTTTTTTTCTTTACACAAGAAGGAAGCTAGCAAATTAACATCCTATAAAATCTACAGTTCAGCATTCAAATCAATAAAACAATTTTCACTGTTTTTCAACCTTAATGTTGTCCTCTTTGAAAAAATCAACAATAGAACAAGGATTTTCACTGCTTTCTGGAACTGAAATTGATTTATCAGTTTCCTTGAATAATTTCTTCAAGTGAGCATGCCAGTAATTCTTTATTTCATTATCCGTTCTTCCTGGCAGTCTTGCTGCAATTGCTGACCATCTAATTCATTCAAAATTTTAGAAATAATCAATATGAATTTTAACTCTAATAAAGACATTAAACTATACCGATTTCCCAGGACTTGGTGAAGATTGAGAATGGTTTCTTCTTCTTGTTTAGTGAAATTTCCATGCTTTATATTTGGCCTCAAGTAATTTATCCAACGAAGCCTGCAACTCTTCCCTGACCTTAACAACCCTGTAATAAAAAACCCTAATTTATAATTAACCATAATCAAAATTAATCAAAACTAAATATTTGATCATTACCAGCAGCTTTGGGCATCTCATTCCAATTCCAGATTCCATATCTTTGAATGTAAGCAACCAGCTTGTCATCTTCTTCAGGACTCCATTTCCCTTTTCTTAAAGCAATTTTATCAGAATCTGGAGCCCTCATTTGATAATTTAACGCTCCTCAAAGTTGCAAAAAGATTGTCACTTTGAGACAGATAAAGGTTTGAAGGGATATTAACAACAACAGAGAGTAATGAGATAATTATTAAAGATTAGAGCAAATGAAAAGAAGCAGTCAAATTAGGACAATGGCCAACAAAAAGTAGTTAGTTGAGAGATAGACATCATATTTGATGATATACATCAATTATATTTTTATGTCCCACTTAGGAAGTTAGGTAGCAGTTCGGTAGATAGCAAATAATTTTGACTTTTTTTATCCATATTATTATGATTAGAAAAATGGTGATGATTGGGGAATTGTGTTCCATTTCAACCACTCTCCAATAGTTTGTGTTTTCGAGAAGCTCAGGATTCTCTCAAGTTGCAATGTAAAGTTGTTTCACATGCTATGTAGTTATATGTGTCTCCTTATGCCTTATGTGTCTTGTGCTTTGCAGTTTTTGCTATTAGAAGATGAATGTCTTTGTCAACCATATTGCAATCACATTAAATTGATAGATAAATTTTAAAAAAATAATAAATGTTATTTTGATTTTCTAAAATCGTAAGCTTTATAAACAAGATGGCACCCTTCCGAGCAACAAAGAAATAATGGAAATTAATAAGTATGAAAGTTTTTTTTTACCTTCAACTCGACATGGCATCTCCGATTTCTGGCTGGCCTAACTAGGATTATTTAAAAAATTATTAGGTCATGCCTGTTTCAAATTATAAAAAATAAAAGTCAGGCTCGAGTAAGGTCTAACATTCATTAGTAATGAAACCTCAAACTCGGTATGTGGGCCTAACAATTATTTCTTAGATAAAAGCACCAAATTGCACTTAATTGTACAAAATAATAACGTAAATACCCTTAAAAACAAGCGTGTAACCAAACTGGAATTTATTAAAAAATAACCAAACTGGAATTTTTGAAATCTAATTAACCAAAATACGTCATATAGAAACCAGTAATTCAGGAAAGTTTGCAGCTCATTCAAATAAAATTCGCTCTCAATTTCTCTCAATATAGATCGTTGTTCGTGAATGTTACTTCATTCTTGCGTTTTTTTCATCTCGAATAATTTATTCATTGGCGATTTCCTTCTGTAGTCTGTCTTCTGTGTAAGATTATTTTCTATAATCTATGTGGTCCACATGCATAAATAAATAACCCGATTAAACGTATATGATGGTGTCACATGATGGTTGCTAACAGAAGGTGGTTTAAATCGGTAAGGGTTAGTAACCCTTTTCCTACTATCAAATAAGATAATATAAAATATTGGTTTTTATCTTTTCTTCAAGAAAAAAATAGTAGAAGATTTTTTGTCTTAATTAACATTAAAGTGTATGTTATTAGCATAAACTAAATTGCAGTTTTAGTTTTAAATAACATTAATATACATGTTATTTATAAGTAATTAAAACTGCAATTTTAGTGTTAATTTACATTATAATATATTTATGTAGTTAATTAAAAAGCGAGTTTAGCTTTCCTATTAATTAACGTTAAAGGTGTTGGTCCCTGTGAGGGTCTGAGTATGGTCAGAGGGGGTGAATGACCCTTCGTGGAATTAATAGACTTTAAAAAGTCTAAGTATAGCGTGTTTGATTATGATCCGGAGGATGGATTCGGATGATGCAAATATGAAAATATAATGCAATAAATAAAAAGTTAAAGAATCAAACACAACGATTTATACTAGTTCAGGCCCACCTACGTCCAGTCCCCGGAGTTTCCTTCTTACGAGCTTTTCCACTAGTGGATTCCTTTCCAACTGGTAGGAATCAAGCCTTACAGATTATCTCCGGATGGTAACCCCTTCCGGATGTAGGATATACCACTAGAGGCACCAACTCCTAGCTGAGTCATTTTGTCTTTAGCAGGATATACCACTTAGACTTCTGCCCCAAATCTAAGCTGAGTCCTACAGGGAGTGTCTACTCAAAGTACCTACTTCAAGCTATATCAAAATCTCACTACTCACCCAAGTAGGAGATCTTTTACACTTTGGTTTTTAACAAAGGTTTTGGTTTTGGACTTTTTTAAGTTTATAACTCACTTAGGAATCCTTATAAACTGATTTTGAATGATTTGGTTCTTGGAGGGATTTGTGAATCTGATTGCTTTCTAGCAAGTTCTCTTATATATGCTTTTATGAAATCAACCAACACCTTCTCAACTTGTGAAGCTTCCCTTTTATAGGCTTGGATCATAAATGTAGCCGTTGTGGGTTGGTGAGCTGTAACTTAATCTTCACCATTGATCAGGTAAGATGTGGAGCTTTTGGAGCCGTTGATCAATCCGTTAGACAGTAATTTGACCCATTTGAATCCTTGGGATTGAGGCTGAAAATATGTCAGTGATCGTTTTCCTTATTTTTTTAGTGTCACACCAACTTTTATACCATTAGCTTTTTGGTGTGACCTATTGATCTAGGTGAAAAAGGTTGTTTCCTTTTTCTATCCGGTGTCAGTCATTTTGTCCTTTTTCTGAAAAGTGCGAGCTGTCTCTTTTGTCTTGATTATGGGGAAACGATCTTTGACTTTGTAGACCAAAAGGTGAAGGGAAAAGTTATCTTTGAAACTTTTCCCATTGTCTTGATGTCTGACTCTTTTGGATGTTTTTAGACTCAATGTCTCTGGATCTGTCTTCTTCCGGATGTTTGTGCAATCAGTTCTTCCGGATGCTAATTTTGAAGGTTTAAAAGTTTGTTTCCTTTCCAAACTTCAACCTAATGATTCAAGTATATGGTTAGGTACTTGTAATCTTCAATGGATGTCCTTATAACTGGATCTTGACTGGATGCTTTCATTTGGATTTAGGAGAATACTCATATTCTTTTTGTTTCTTTCAAACCTGATTCGGATATTTAATTTAATTAAGATTCTGGATCATTGTTTTCCAATAATCTCCCCCATTTGATGGAAACAAAAACTAATCATATGGAAAATGAGTTATATGAACTTAGTATGATTCTTGATACTTAGTCATTTACAATTTTACTCCCCCATAATTCTAGCATCCTAACTCCCCCAATATTTTTGAATTCTAGCTTCTAATGTTTTTATAGTACAATTATAGATTGTACTTTAGAAGCAATATTTTTAAGGAATTAGATATTCACTATATACTTCTGCTGTTAACAATAGTTAACATCAATAAAGTGCAAGATTACAAATACAGAAATATATAAGTGAATCAATCTATTACAAAATTCTACATTGAATAATCAAGCTAGTCTAATTCCCACTGGATGCTCTAGATGCTCCTCATTCCTTTTCTTTGCCTTTTTCTTTCTTCGCATCTTTCTCCCCCTTTTTATTTTCAGTAGAGGGGTTGATCACCATATAAGTTATGCCGTCCCATTTTTCCTACCAGGCTCTAGAATAAATAGAGTAATCCAAGTTTCATTGCCTTCTATGCTGCATGATATGATCTATAGTTGCCGGAGATCAATATAGAGGGCGGAATAGGTTCCAGAGGCGGGTGTATGAGCCAGTGATATAGAGACACATCTGTAGCACATAATCTCTATCTTTCTTATCAAAGTATGGGGATAATGCCTTGAGAAGAGTAGTGATTCCCTTGTGTCCAAAAAATCTGGTATCCCTAATGTGCTGAACTAGATCCTGGAAGACTAGAAGAATTTGGCTTTTAGGAATTGATGGAGAGGAGGAGGATCCGGAGATGGATAGATTTGATAGACTAGACTGTAGCTTTTCAAGGTCCTGACCCAGATCCTTATGGATGTTATGAATGATTGAATTTACAGTGGTTAAGATGGTTCTTCCGCAATGCTTGTAAGTTTTTTGGCAAATAGCTTGGGCAGATCCTCTTCTATGAACTTAGTTAGCTTATTCAAGATGGTTTGCTGTTGTTCATTGAGTTTGGGTAGAATGCCCTTTTCTTCTTTCTCTGATATGAATTTTGACAAGTTTTTAAACTTGGTATCCAGATATTCTTTCAGATCAGTGGATAACTCTAAAGAGGAGGAGGTGATCTTGTCCATTACTATTGCGTAACTATTTGTAATCAATATATTAGCTTAGTCTGCAGATCGGCTTACTGCTGCAACATTTGCTTTAAGCTCATTAAGGATCGGAGTGACCTTGACTAGGGATACTTCTACAACCAGGTCTATAGTGGGGAAGCCTTCCACTTTCTCCTCAATCTTCTTCACACTGCCTTTAATTTTCCCAATTTCTCCCTTTTAATCGAGTGGCAAGAATTCTTCTAAGAGTACTTTTTCCACAGATTTTAGGTGCTTACATATGTTTTGTAGGCTCTACTTGATATAGCTCTCCTCATGTTCCTCATGAGTAGCCTCCTGAAGGATTTTAAGTGTAATGAGATTCTCTTGGCTCTCATAGGATTAACATTTGAAGTTGGAATTCGGATTGGGCTAGCTAGTGGAGTCTCCGATCCGGAGCTACTGCTTGTCTTAGTTGATTTGGAAGTTTCTACCTCAACGAATTCCTCATTTTATTCTTCCTCCTCTTCTTCCACTCATTCCCCCGGACTAGCCTCACCTTTTGAGTCCACTCTAGGAGTGTTCTCATTGGATCTCAGACTGTGTCCCTCCTCTGGACTGATATTTTTTGGGCTAGACTCATGTTCCTTAGATAAATTTAAATTTAGTGCATCTAAGTTGTCCTTAGATTTATTTACCATCTCAAAAGTAGTAGCAGTTTTAGTATTTATAGTAAAAGACACCGAGTTAGGGATTACCTCAGTTGTTGGAGATTGAATTTGAGCAGCTGCTTCCTCACTTCTCTCTTCCACTGCCACAACTCCCGGAAGACTGGTAATATCCTCAGTCTCCCCTTCATATCCCTTTTCAGGGCTTTTAATATTCTCCCTAGGCGTGTTAGAAATGTCCTCAACACCCTATACAGTTGCCTTTTCAGGTCTTACTTTCTCAGTGTTTTCTGCTTCAACATGTAGGAGATTTATCAAAAGCGGTCCAGATCATGGTAGGAATTGGAATTCATTTGCTTCTGGATCTGTGGCTAAGGTGGCCATGTCTACTAGATCAACGAAAATTGGTTGAGCACCGGAAGAACCTCTGGGTCCTTCTATTGTTTGCTTGTTGATCCGATCATCATCCTTCATTGCCTATTTGATCATATCATATTGAGGGTCATTCGGTTTTACTTCTTCAGTGGATCCAGGTACATGCTTGCCCTTAGTAACTCTGGCCTTAGCTAATTCTTCCATTACTACTTTCTTAGCAGCTTTCTCAATGATAATCCCAGTAGGTTTCTTAGCCTTCTTTTTCTAATGTTTTTAAGCTTGAACTGCCTCATCAAAGGTGCACCCCTTCTGAGTGAATTGCTTCTTGGGTATGGGAGCTTCATCCTCTATTTCTTCATCCTTCTCATCGTCTTCTAAGATATCTTATAGATTTTGTTTCTGCCCCTTCTTATACCCTTCTCGAATTACAGTAGTAGCCACTGCAATAATTTCTCTTACTTCTAGCTCACATACTGGTTTCTTCAGCTTATCACTAGTTTTAATCAGTCTTCCTCTTAGCTTAGGTTTCTCAGGGCTTTTCTTTAATAGCTGAGTGAGGGTTTGGGTATCCTCATCAACTTCATCAATCGAAACCAGAGCAAGCTGTGTCTTTGCCTTTGGCTTCATGGTTTGGGCTTTCTTAGGAACCGATACATCTTCAGTTGGATCAACTGCCTTTCTAGCTCTGCTTTTCTTATCATCTCGTAGCTTCTTGTCCTTTTCCTCTTGTAGATCTCCTCAAAACTTAACTTTATAAAGTTATTCTCTGGAATTTGCTTTCCATTCATAGCTTGGAATCTGGAGACATTCACCTCTTTTACAGTAAGGATTCTGGTGATCAAGGTACCATGAGAGTTTCTGTATTATCTGAGGTAGTGGATGATCAGCACATGCATATTGACTACTCTGCTCTCCACCCAGTGCTATAGAACACAGTGTTAGAAGGATGACACTATGGTGAGAAAGCCCTTCCAGATTAACACCAGCCTAGCAAGTGCATGCTGGAGGAATCTTGGCATTTCTGAGAAGTATGTTGAACATTTGTCCCTAAAATAGTTTGGATACAGCCACATCTTAGGTTTGTGTTGGGAAAAAATGATCCAGACAACAAATTAAACTAAACTTTCTAGATCAGGTTTGAAAGAAATAAAAACCTAAAATCATGTAATCCTCCTAAATTCAAAGGGAAACATCCGGACAAAGATCCGACTACAAGGTTGTTCATTGAAAACATCAAATACCTAAGCACAAGGAATCATTAAAATAAAGCTTGGAATGGAAACAAGCTTTAATCCCTCAACAATAACATTCGAAAGAACTGAATGTCCTAGCTCTGGAGCTTAGAGATCCAGAGACAATGAGTCTGAAGATATCTGAAAGACTCATGCTTGAAGACAATGGGAAAAAGTTTCAAAGATAACTTTTCCCTCCCTTTTAGGTCTACATAGTCAAAGATCCTTTCTCTATAAACAAGACAAAAAGTGACAGCTTGCACTTTTCAGTAAAAGGATAAAAGGACTGGCACCGGACCGAAAAAGCTAACAAACTTTTTCACCTAGACTAATAAGGGGTCGCGTGGAGCTCATACCAAAAAGCTAATGGTGTAAAAGTTAGTGCATCATAAAAAGCCAAGTAAAACGATCACTGACAACTTTTCAGCATCACTCCCTAGAAATCAAACGGGTCAAATTACAGTCTAATGGATTTATCAATGGCTCCAAAAGCGCCACCTATAACCTGATCAAGGGTGAAGATTTATTACAAGCTCAATAACCCACAAGGGCTACATTTATGATAGAAGCCTATAAAAGGGAAGCTTCACCAAATGAGCAGGTTGGTTATTTGATTAAACAAAGAAAGTAACAGAGTACAATCATTTAATCAATTTACAATCCCTCCAAGAATCAATTAATTCCAAATCTATTGTAAGGATTCCTAAGTGAGTTATAAACTTAAGGAAATCTAAAAACAAAACCTTTGTGAAAATAAGAGTGTAAGGATCTCTAACTTGGGTGAGTTGTGAGATTGGGATACAACTTAAAGTTGGTGCTTTGAGTAGGAACTCCCTGTAGGACTCAACTTAGATTTGGGGTAGAAGTCTAAGTGATATATCCTACTAAAGACTAAAGGACTTAGCTAGGAGTTGGTGCTTGTAGTGGTATTTCCTACATCTGGAGGAAGTTACCATCCGGAGACAAATTGTAACGCTTGATTCCTGCCAGTTGGAAAGGAATCCACTAGTGAAAAGCTCAGAAAAAGGAAACTCTGGGGATCGGAGTAGGCGGCGCCGAACCAGGATAAACTCCTTTGTGTTTGATTTCTTTAACTCTTTATTTATTGCATTATATTGTCATAACTACATCATTCGGATCCATTATTTAGATCACAATCAAACACACTACACTGGGACTTTTTAAAGTCTATGTATTCCGCAAAAAAGGGTCATTCACCCCCCTCGGACCTTATAAAGACCCTCACAGGGACCAACAAGTGGTATCAGGGCAAGTGATTAAAACTAGAGATCTAGAAATCTCGAGCTGAAAGGTCCAATATTTGATTCATCTATTAAAATGAGTTTTCAAGACTCACAACTTCTTCTCGAGGGTATATCCATTACCCGTCCTCCACTCTTCACCGGTGAACACTACACGTTCTAGAAAAATCAGATGAATAACTTCATCCAGTCACAAAGCATGCAAGCATGGTTAATTATTGAAGATGGTCCTTATGAGCCTACTTATGAAGTAGAGGGTATGACTCCCCGAAAGCCATCAAGCATGTGGGATGAGAATGATTTTAAAAAGTTGCGTGAAAACACAAATGCTATTAATATGCTTTATTGTACTCTTAGTGTAGCTGAATTTAATAGAATATCCGGATGTGAGACTGCAAAGGAAATTTGGGAGAAGTTGGAGGTAAGTTATGAAAGAACTACCAAAGTCAGAGAAGCCAAGCTTGATTTACTCCAGCAAAAGCTTGAATCCTTCAAAATTGAACCTAAAGAATCAATCAGCAGCATGAACACCAATCTAGTGAATGAGATGAAAAGACTAGAAAAAGAAATCTCTGAAGTATAGATGGTAAAGAAGGTGCTCAGGAGTCTCACCAAAGAATGGGATAATAAAAAGACTGCCATTGAGGAAACTCATGACTTAAACTTTTACAGTTATGATGAACTCATTGGTATTCTTCTAACCCAAGAGTTATCATTAGAGAGATATAGCCAACAAGAAAAGAAGCCTGACGAGAAGAAGATAGCCATTGCACTTAAGGCAGAATCCACCGGATCAGCTTCATCTGGAGATGAAGAGCAAATCAATGAATCACTGAGCATCAAAGATCAACTTGCTCTTTTGACTAGAAAACTCAATAGATTCATACAAAAGAAAGATAGGAGGTAATCAAGAAAGTATGAATCCTAGAAATCAAAAGAAGGGACATCTAAAAGGGACAGACCCGAAAAGAATCCGAAAGAAAAGAAGGATCCAGAAAAAGAAGCTGCTTGTTTTGAATGTGAAGAAAAAGGCCATTTCAGAACAAAATGTCCCAAGCTTTAGAGAACCAAAAAGTTCAAAAAGAAGGTGATGGTAGCCACCTAGAGCAACAGTGAAGAAAGTAGCAGCTCATCTTCAATAGAAGAAGAGGAGACTGCCAATTATGCATTCATGGCTCTAACTAATCCAAAAGCAGACCAATCTGGAAGTAATTCCTCTAAGCAAGAAATAGTGTAAATTGAAGAATCAGAAACAACAAATACTGAGGTAAATTCTTGTTCTAATTCTGCTTCTAATTTTGACCTTGCTAGAGCTTTGTCTATCGTAATCAAGAGTGTAAAGAAGAATGCAAAAGCAATCAAGTCTCTCAAAAGAGCAGTAATGGAGTTAGTAGAAGATGCTGAAGTAATGGCATAAGAGATCAATCTGGTTAGAGAAACCAAGCATATTGATATTGTGGAGGAAAACTTTCTAAGGAATCAAGTCCAGATCCAAAATGCAAATGTAATGGGACTGGATAGAGAAATCAAGCTATTAAAGGGAGTATCCATGAAGAGGCCAGAGACAAAAACTCCAAGAAGAGATCATCATCCTACTGCTCAAAATAGATTCCAAAAGACCCCTAACCAAAGAATGAAGGAAGCTAGCAAGCACCCACAAGCCCAAAGATATACTGCTGCTCAAAAGGGAAAGGCTAAGATGGCTTACAACTAACATCTTATCAAATAAAGAAGAAATTATGGAGCAGTAGTTGCACCTCCAACCAATTTTCGGATTCATACTGTCCTATCCACCAGTATGGAAAAAGCTGGATATAAATGGAACTACGGGAAGAAGGATTTGGAGAAGATCAGCGAGAAGCAAAAGCAGAACAGACCCATTCCAGGGTGCAGGTTTTCTAGGAAAAATAGTCATATTACTAAATCATATAGATTAAAAAATGGTTATTATGATGTTTACCCTTGGCCTGAGATGGTTATTAACCCGAGAGGGCCTAAATCTGATTGGGTACCTATACCCACTTGATCTATTTTGCAGGTATGCCTTAGATCCACACTAGATCAACACACTTGGTACATTAATAGTAGATGCTTAAGGCACATGACAGGTGATGAGAAGGCTTACATCACATTAACCCGGAAGAAGAGAGGCAAAGTAAGCTTTGGGGAAAATCAAAAGGGATAGATCATTGGTCATGGAACCATTGGATCTGAGTTAAAGATAAAAGATGTCTTGTTGGTTGATGGACTGAAATTCAACTTGCTAAGTGAGGCCCAACTTTGTGACAAAGGAAGGAAAGTCACATTTGATTCCGGAGGCTGCTCAATCTATGATAGTAAGTCCAACCAACTCATTGTTTATTCACCTAGAGTAAATAATGTCTATTCTGTAAACATTAAAAATGATAAAAAGAATATCTGATTGGTGTCTAAAGAAGAAGAATCATGGTTATGGCACCTGAGGTTAGGACATGTTAGCACGAACCTGCTGTCCAAACTAGCTAAAAAGGAATTAGTAGTGGGTTTGCCTAAGGTTGCTTTTGATAAAGATCATCTATGCACTACATGTCAATTAGGTAAACAACATAAGAAAAGTTTCTCTTCCATCTCATACATTCCTTCTAAAAGAGTACTTGAGCTCTTGCATATTGATCTCTTTGGTCCAATTAAACCATTGAGTTTAGGTAGAGGAGAATACACCATGGTCATTGTGGATGATTATTCTCGATATACCTCGGTGCTTTTACTAGAAAGAAAAGATGAGGCCTTTGACTAATTCTATAAAACATTCATCTAGATGGAAGTAGAACAAGGCATAAGCATTGCACGCATCCAAAGTGATAATGGTAGAGAATTCAAAAATAAGCATTTTGCTGATTTTTGTGACTCCAAGGGCATCGAACATAGCTTTTCTGCCCCTCACACTCCTCAACATAATGGAGTTGTTGAGATAAAGAATAGGACCATAGTTGAGATGGCTAGAACAATGCTCAATGAAAATTGTTTGCCAAAATACTTCTGCGGAGAGGCCGTGAATATAACATGTTATATTCTAAATATAGCTCTCATTAGAAAGACCATATAAAAGACCCCATATGAAATCTAGAATGCAAGAAAACCCAAAATTAGGTACGTCAAAGTATTCGGATGTAAATGCTACATCCTTAATGATATAGAGCAACTAGGAAAATTTGATCCTAAATCTGATGAAACAATTTTCCTTGGCTACTCAACACACAGTAAGGGTTACAGAGTCTTTAATAAACAAACCCAATCTATAGTAGAGTCAATACATGTAGATTTTGATGAGACTAAATCTGCAGGTAAGAAAAGTTACACTCTAGAAGACCCAGTTCCGGAAGCTGAAAAATCTGAAGAAAAGAAGGAAACAGGAATTTCTAATTCATTTCAAATCAAGAAGTACAAAGAGAAAGATGAAGGTATATGCTTTGATCCAAAAGTACAACAAGTTAATCTCAACCCACAAGAGATTGACTTTAATGAAGGCCAAGAAGGAGCGGTTGAAGCTAAAGTAGAGCAAGTCCCAGTTCAACATGAAGGCATACAAAGGGAGATACGGACACACAGAGATCATTCTATTAAAAATATTCTGGATGATGTGCAGAATCTAGTAAGAACCAGAGGTCAACTCAATAGGATGATGAGTCATGCTGCTTTTGTCTCTCTCGTAGAGCCAAAGAAATTTCAAGATGCTGAAAGAGATGAAAGTTGGATGATGGCAATGCAGGAAGAGCTAGATCAATTCACCAGGAATGATGTATGAGATCTAGTTCCACCTCCTAAAGGAAAATCAATCATTAGCACCAAATGGGTTTTTCAGAATAAGCTAGATGAATCCGAAGTAGTGGTGAGAAACAAAGCAAGATTGGTTGCCCAAGGCTATAATCAATAAGAAGGGATTGACTATGAAGAAACTTTTGTACCTGTAGTAAGGCTGGAAGCAATCCATATTCTATATGCTTTTGCATCATTCATGGGGTTCATACTATACCAAATGGATGTCAAAAGTGCATTTCTAAATAGTGTTATCCAAGAAGAAGTCTATGTTAAGCAACCACCCGGATATGAAGACCTAAAGCATCCGGATCATGTCTATAAGCTGAAGAAGGCTCTCTATGGATTAAAGCAGGCACCTAGAGCTTGGTATGAAAGGTTAACCTTATTTCTTATATCTAAAGGTTATATCATAGGCAAAGCAGACACCACACTGTTCATCAAAAAGAAGAAAAATGATATCGTTCTAGTCTAAATTTATGTGGATGGTATCATATTTGAAGTAATCGATGAAAGAATGTATGAAGAATTCAGCTCTCAAATGCAGACGAAATTTAAGATATCCATGATAGGAGAACTCAATTTCTTCCTTGGTCTACAAATCAAGAAAAGTTCGGATGGGATTTTCATTAATCAATCAAAGTACACCAACGAAATCTTGAAGAAGTTTGAAATAGACAAGAGCAATCCTATGTCCACTCCAATGGGATCAGATACAATCCTATCCAAGGATTGTGAAGGAGAAGATGTTGATCAGAAGCTCTATAGAGGGATAATTGGCATACTCCTATACTTGACAGCTACCAGATCTGACATACATTGTGCTGTCTATTACTATGCAAGATATCAAGCTAATCCCAAGGATTCTCATCTCAAAGCTGTAAAAAGGATCCTTAGATACCTACTAGGAACCACTAAAGTTAGGCTATGGTATCCTAGTAATGGTGATTTCACACTCTATGGGGTTCACTGATGGAGATTATGGCAGAGATACCCTTGAGAGAAAGAGTGCATCTGGAGGTTGCCATTTCCTTGGAGATTGCTTAGTATTATGGTACAGCAAGAAGCAAACTTCGGTTGCCTTATCTACTACAGAAGCTAAATTTATGGCAGCTGGAAGTTATGTAGCTCAACTCCTCTAGATCAAGCAATAACTTAAAGATTATAGGGTTCAATCCGGATGTGTGGATGTTATGTGTGACAATAAAAGTGCTATTGATGTATCAAAGAATCCAGTACTCTAAAGCAGGATGAAACATGTCAACATAAGGCATCATTTCATCAGGGATCATGTGATGAAGAAGGATGTTACATTAGTATACATTCCAACCAATGAGCAAAGAGCAGATATCTTTACTAAGCCACTGAGTAAGGATCAATTTGGGAAGCTAAGGGAGTCAATTAGAATGTCCAATCCAATTTAGGGTTAATCCGGAAGACAGCTTGAAACCAAGCCGAATCCTTGGCAAGAAAAGTCAACCAGGAAGAGAAGGTACTTTGGAGAAAAATATATAACGGATGAAACTCTACCATGTCAGCAGACAAGAATGACAAATGGAAGTAAAAGCGAGTAAAGGTAACAGTTACTTTTTGAATTTCAAATGTCCATTGGCTGTTACACGCGCGGTAAATTTGACAGTTTATTTTTAAAATAAATCATTCCTATAGTCCGATTAAACTGAATTTACCTCTCTCTTAAAAATTTGGTTACCATGTCATCAATCCAGCTAAACTATCGGTGTCTAAATTACCAAACTACCCTTACTTTGAAAATTCTATATAAACCCCTCAAAATCACCCTTCTTTCTCACACGAGCAACTACTCTACTATTACTCTGCAAAAATCGAGACCCAAACCCTAATTTCTTCAACTCTTCTCTAAAATGGCTGCAATTATGACTAAAGATGGACCTGTAATACTTCCAACCCAGAACATCTTTGAAGAGTCCGATCTTTAAGATGGAGACTTTATCCCTGTAAATTTCAAACATTCCGACTCCGTACTCCCTATAGATTATTTAGGGGACAATTTCTTATTTAAGACGAATCCTTACTCCATACTCATAGAAGATCAAAATCTCACGGATTTCCTTAAGATCAACTGCCCCATATATCCTGACTTGGTCAAGGAGTTTTATGAAAATCTCAGCGTTTGCTCCAAGTTTGATACTCTTTGAACGAAGGTCCAGGGCAAAGAAATTACTATTACCCTAGATTTCTTCGAACAACATCTGGGCATGAAAAATGAGGGTGTTCTACTACGGACTAACAGTGATGAATAGAAATTTAAGTATGAAGCTAAATAGTGGTTGCATCCAAACTCCTTTGAAGATAAATTCTCCATTAAATTCGCAGATACCTCCAGCATGCCATGGTAAAATTGGTGCTCATAAGGAAAGGATCTCTTACCATAGTGTCTTCATTCTAAAGCTGTGTACTTTAACACTGGGTAGAGAGCTGGGTAGTCAATATGCATGTATTGCTCATCCACTTCCTCAAGCAGCATATAAAATCTCATGGCGCTCTCATTACCCGGATTCTCCTTGCAAACAAAATTAACCTCATCGGATTTGAATCCATCACTGGTAAGGAAATCTTGGAGAAGAACTTTAAGAAATTGAACTATAGGGAGAAGTGGAATGAAGAGAAGGCTAAAAAATAAAGAGATGAGAGGAAAAGCAAAGCTAGAAAAACCATCGATCCATCGGAGGCTTCAGTTCCAAAGAAGGCCTGTACTGCTAAACCCAAGAAAGATAAAAAGTAAGTTCTGATTTCGGATGTAAAGGAAAATGAAGATACCCAAACACTCACCTAATTGCTTAACAAATCTCGAGAAAGGACAAAACTAAGGGGAAGGCTGATCAAAGCGGTTGATTTGTTAAAGAGATCGGTTTGTGATCTAGAAGTAAAAGAATCGATTATAGTACCTGCTGCTGTAATAAGAAAGGGCAGAAAAGAAAAATATTAGACTTACTGGCAGAGATAAATGGGTCTGATGAGGAGGAAACTGAAGATGAAATACCAGCGCCAAAGAAGCAATTCACCCAAAAAGGGTGCACTTTTGATGAAGCAGCAAAGGCAAAGAAACATTAAAAGAAACCTACAAGGAAGCCAACTACTATAGTCATTAATAAGGAGATTGCTAAGAGGGTTGTAGTGGAGGAGTTGGCTAAGGCCAAAAGTTCAAAGGGCAAAAATGTTCCCGGATCTAATAAGGATATCCTTCCAGAGGATCCTCAGTATGAAGAGTTGATGGCTTCTGTCGTAGATAACTATAGAATTAACAATCTAGCCATAGAAGGACCCGGAGGATATAGGGATGGCAATGGATCCTGGACCCGTCCCGAATCCGTGGATCCGAGCCTTTTTTTAGGATCTGGATCCTATTATTTTAGATCCACTGGATCCGGGTCGGCTTTGGGTCTAGAAAAATAGATCCGGATCCAGTGTCGGATTTTAGTATGAGATCCGTACTCGGACCCAGATCCGTAGAATATGTATATTTTAAGATAATTCTAATGAAAACACAATACAAAAGAAAAATATTCAAAATTAAAAAAAACCCATAATTGTTCAAGTTTTTAGTTGTTAATTTGTTTACCAATAAAAAAAAGATTGTACCATAAAACTTCATCTTCTCTTGCGTAGTATGGAAAAGTAGAGGTATCAACAAACTTGAACTTAATTTCCTCACATTTGATAAAGCATAGATTGTCAAAGTATTACATTTTTGTTTTGTTATTTTAAATGAAGATTAATATAACTATTTTATTTGTTATTTCCTTAGAATTTAATGGATTGTTAATATCATTTATATAGACCCGTTTTAGACCTGTTTCAGACCCAGATCCGTGGGGATCCGTTGGATTCGGAAATGGATATTAAAATTATAGACTCGATGGATTCGGGGCTAGTATATGAAAATGGATCCAGATCGGGTCCAAGCTGGATCTGACCCATTGCCAACCCTAGGAGGATCCTCTGCTACACCAATTCTTATAGATCAAGCTGCCTTGGTTGAGATGTCAAAGATTCTGGAATCCGGTTCATTCAACTTCCTACCTATCACAAAAACTCTTCCGAGGAACCTATTGAATCCGAAAGCAGAGATCCCAATAGAAATAAGTCCTCTAAAAGCAAGTGTAGAGGGTGTTGAGGACAGTTCTAACACGCTTGGAGGAGTTATCATAAGTCTTAAAAAGGCAATTAAAGGGGTAACAGAGGACATTTCCTGTCATCCAGGGGTTGAGGTGGGAAGAACTAAAGAGAAAAATTAAGACTCAAGCATAAAAGGTCCATCGTCAATAATAAAGGTACCCCTTGCCATTGCTCCTTTAAATTTTTGTGCTGATATTACAACCCTTGTAAATACGGACAACTTAGACACTGCAACTCAAATAGTGTCTAAGAAACAAGCGCCTAAATCGGATAATATCATTCCAGAGGAGGGACTTAGTCTAGGATCCGAAGGGCACACTCCTAGAGTGGACTCTATGGGCGAGGCTAGTCCGAAGGAAAGCGAGGAAGGAGAAGAAGGAGAAGGAGAAGAGGAGAGCAGTGATACTTCCAAATCTTCTAGAGATGATCCATCCAGTTCATCCGAAAAGAGACCTCAAGCTACAAGTTCAATCAAAATTCCAGCCGGCAATACCAAGCAAGCAAAAGTCTCTACCACGCTTAAACTCCTCCAAGAAGCTACTCTTCAAGAGAGTGAGGAGGGATAAGTAAAACAGAGTCTCCAAAACATCTGCAAGCACTTACAAACAGTTGAAAAGCTGCTTTTGGATGAATTCCAGACTCTAGATTTAAAGGCTTAATTGGGAGAGATAAAACGAAAAGTAGAGAAAATTGCGGGTAAAGTGGAAGACTTTCCCTCTCCAAGGATTATAGTAGAAGCATCCCTATCCCACATAAATCCAATTCTTTAGGAGATTAAGGAAAGCATTTCCTCAGCCAAACGGACTGTAGATCAAGCCAAAATTCTAGCGTCAAATAATTATGGCTCAGTCTTGGATAAAATCACATCTTCCTTCTTCGAGCTATAAACAGAAGTAAAGGAGTCCTTGGACATCAAGTTTGAAAACTTGTCAAAATTCATGGCTGAGAAGGACCTCAAACCAGTCATCAATGATCTGGGAGTAGACCAGCAAGTTCTCCACGAAACGTTGGTACACTTTATTGAGAATACTATTCCTAAAATCCAAGACAAAATCCTAGATGACATGGGGGATGAAATGCGAAGCTGTCTGGGCGAAATTGAAAAGATAATCACTGAATGGAGAGCTTTAATTACAAAGGAAATATCTTTCCAATTAGAATCCTTGCATAACATCCAGAGAGGTAAAAGTGAAGAAATCTCTCTTCTTCAAACTAGCCCCAATAAGCTCTCAATATCCGGATCCTCCTCCACTCCTGCCATTCCGAAGAGCCAGCTCCTTCTGGTCTTTCATAACCTTATTCAAGCAATTGGAGGTTTCGGCTACTTTGGTCAGAAAGGAATGACAACTCTCCTAAAGGTCCTCTTCCCATACTATGACCCAAAGGATTAAGAGTTTGTCTTACGCATTCATCCATCCATCAAACCATCCTATGATAATTTAAAGAAGACTATCCGGCCTTACTATCTTACTCCTTCTACTGTTGACCATATTATTGCTAAAAGATCCAAAGGTAATCTTAATTACTCAATCTACTCAAATGCTTGGCAAGAGGCCTGGGATAACAAGACCTACATGGTGATTGATCCCCCAAGGTGGCAATAAAAAGGGGGAGATAAGTCTACAAGGGGAAGGAGCAAGCAAAGGAAGGAGGTCCATCCAAAGGGAATTAGACTAGCTATGTTCTGCAATCTTGTAAGATCTTGTAATAGCTAAATTCACTATTATATATCTCTGTAATTCGTAATCTAAACTTCATTGATATTAACCATTGTTAATAGCAGAAATATATATAGTGAAATATCTAATTCTCAAAAATTGCTTCTAAAGTACAATTTGCAATTGTACTAAAACAAACTTAGAAGCTAGAATTGAAAAATATTGGGGGAGTTAGGATTCTAGAATTATGGGGGAGTAAAACCTGTAAATGTCTAAGTATCATATATACTCCATTTCCTTGTACTTAATTTTTATTTTCATCAAATGGGGGAGATTGTTGGGAAACAATGATCCGGACCATAAATTAAACTAAACTTTCTGGATCAAGTTTGAAAGAAATAAAAACTTAAAATCATGCAATCCTTTGAAATTCAAATGGAAACATCCGGACAAAGATCCAGCTACAAGGTTGTTCATTAAAGACATTAAATACCTAAGCATAAGGAACCATCAGAATAAAGCTTGGAAAGGAAACAAGCTTTAATCCCTTAATAATAGCATCCAGAAGAACTGATTATCCTAGCTCCAGAAGCATAGAGATCCAGAGACAATGAGTCTGAAGACATCTGGAAGACTCATGCTTGAAGATAATGGGAAAAAGTTTCAAAGATAACCTTTTCCCTCCCTTTTTGGTCTACTTAGTCAAAGATCATTTCCCCATTAACAAGACAAAAGTGACAGCTTGCACTTTTTAGTAAAAGGATAAAAGGACTGACACCAAACTGAAAAAGCTAACAAGCTTTTTCACCTAGACCAATAAGGAGGTGCATGGAGCTCACACCAAAAAGCTAATGGGGTAAAAGTTGGTGCATCACAAAAATCCAAGTAAAATGATCACCAACAACTTTTTAGTATCAATCCCTAGAAATCAAACGGGTCAAATTACAATCTAATGGATTGATCAACGCTTTGGAAGCACCACCTATAACCTGATCAAGGGAGAAGATTTATTACAAGTTCAACAACCTAAAATGACTACATTTATGATAAAAGCCTATAAAAGGGAAGCTTTACCAAATGAGCAGGTTGGCTGTTTGATTAAAAAAAAGAAAGTAACAAAGTACAAGCATTCAATCAGTTTACAATCCCTCAAAGAATCAATTAATTCCAAATCTGTTGTAAGGATTCCTAAGTGAGTTATAAACTTAAGGAAATCTAAAAATAAAACCTTTATGAAAACAAGAGTATAAGGATCTCCAACTCTAGTGAGTTATGAGATTGGGATACAACTTAAAGTTAGTGCTTTGAGTGGGAACTCCCTATAAGACTCAGCTTAGATTGGGGTAGAAGTCTAAGTGGTATATCCTACTAAAGACTAAAGGACTCAGCTAGGAGTTGGTGCTTCTAATGGTATATCCTACATCCTGAAGGAGTTACCATCCAGAGATAAATTGTAAGGCTTGATTCCAAGTTGGAAAGGAATCCACTAGTGAAAAGCTCGGGGGAAGGAAACTCCGGGGACTGGAGTAGGCGGGGTCAAACCAGGATAAACTCCTTTGTGTTTGATTTCTTTAACTCTTTATTTATTGCATTATATTATCATAACTGCATCATCCAGATCCATCATCCGGATCATAATCAAACACACCACACTAGGACTTTTTAAAGTCTGTGTATTCTGCAAAAAAGGGTCATTCACCCCCTCTGACCTTATGAAGACCCTTATAGGGACCAATAGTTCATATTTTACTCCCTGCTCGTCCCCATTAACTTGCAGTTAAACCCCATCATTTTTCATATTTAAGAGCTTTTCGAGGAACTCTGGAGTGATAGTTATGATCTTACTATGAACCTTGGTTCTTAGTGTGGCATGGAAGGAATGAGCTCTAAGGTTGGAGTAGAATTCCCTTACTAGGTCCAGATAAGTTAGTCAGTTGATCTTAAGGAAATTTGTCAGGTGTTGATCCTTAATAAGCTTTGAGTAGGGGTTTGTCTCAAACAGAAAGTTTTCTCCTATGTAGTCTATTAGAATTATAGAATCAGAGGGCTTAAAGTTTATGGGAATGAAGCCTTTGTCACTAAGAGCAGATTCATCAATGATATTCTTTTGGGGAAGCATCTTGATTCCTTCACTGGTCATGATAGTAGCCATTTTAGGGATTGAAAGAAGTTAGGGTTTGATATTGGATTTTTGTAGAGTGACAGTAGGTAGTTTATTCGCGTGAGCAAGAGAGGGAAATTTGAGGGGTTTATATACATTTTCCAAGGTGAGGGTATTTTGGTAATCCGGACACCAGTAATTTTCACTGGATTGATGACATGGTAGATTGATTTTCAGAAGAGTGGTAAATTCTGTTAAATCAAATAATGGGAATGGTTTATTTTGAAAACCAACTGTTGAATTTACCGCTTGTGTAACACCCAATAAACGTTTGAAATTCAAAAGGGAACAATTACTTTTCAATGCCTTTACAGCCATTTATCCTGTCTTATCTGCTGATGTGGTAATATTTAATCCTTAATAGAGCTTTCTTCAATTCTTCTTCTCTTTCGGATTCCTTGACTTGTGAAGAATCAAATCTGCTGCAGAATTCCTTCCGGATTTTCCTCATATTGGATTTGACATTCTGATGGACTGCCTTAGCTTATTGAATTGATCTTTACTCAATGGTTTGGTGAAGATATCTGCTCTTTGCTCATTAGTTGGGATGTACACTAATACAACATCCTTCTTTATCACATGATCCCCGATGAAATGATGCCTTATGTTGACATGCTTCATCCTACTATAGAGTACTGGATTTTTTAACACATCAATGGCACTCTTATTGTTACATATAACATCCACACATCCAAATTGAACTACATAATCTTCTAGTTGTTGATTGATCCAGAGAAGTTGAGCCACACAACTTCTAACTACCATATATTCTGCTTTTATAGTAGATAAAGCAACTGAAGTTTGCTTTTTTACTATACCATAATACTAAGCGATCTCCAAGGAAATGGTAACCTCCAGATGTAATTTTTCTCTTAAGATTATCTCATCCATAATCTGCATCAATGAAGCCTTGGAGTGTGAAATTTCCATTACTAAGATACCATAGCCCAACTTCATTGGTTCCTAGGAGGTATCTAAGAATTCTCTTAATTGCCTTGAGATGAGAGTCCTTAGGATTGGCTTGATACCTTGTATAGTAATAGACTACATAGTATATGTCAGGTCTGCTAGCTGTCAAGTATAGAAGTGAATCAATCATTCCTCTATAGAGCTTCTGATCAACATCTTCTCCTTCACAATCCTTGGGCAGGACTGTATCTAAGCCCATTGGAGTGGACTTAGTTTTACTCTTGTCCATTTCAAACGTCTTCAAGATCTCCTTTGTATACTTTGAATGGTTAATGAAAATCCCATCCGGACTTTGCTTAATTTGTAAACCAAGGAAGAAATTGAGTTCTCCCATCATGGACATCTCAAATTCCTTCTACATTTGAGAGCTGAATTCTTCACACATCTTTTCATCAGTAGCTCTAAATATGATATCATCCATATAAATTTAGACTAGAATAATATCATTCTTCTTCTTTTTTATGAAAAGAGTTGTGTCTACTTTACCCTTGATATATCCCTTGGATATAAGAAATGTAGTGAGTCTCTAATACCGGGCTCTTGGTGCTTGCTTTAATCCATAGAGGGCCTTCTTCAGTTTGTAGACATGATCTGGATGGTTTGAATCTTCAAATCCATGTGGCTATTTTACATAGACTTCTTCCTTGATAACTCCATTGAGAAATGCACTCTTGATATCCATTTGGAATAATATGAATCCCATGAATGATGAAAAAGCACATAGAATCCGAATTACTTCCAGTCTTGCTATAGGGGCAAATGTTTCTTCAAATTCAATCCCTTCCTGTTGATTATAGCGTTAGGCAACCAATCTTGCTTTGTTCCTTACCACTACGCCGGATTTATCTAGCTTATTTTGGAATACCCATTTGGTGCCAATGATTGACTTTCCCCTTGGAGGTGCCATTAAATCCCATACATCATTCCTAGTGAATTGATCTGGTTCTTCTTGCATTGCTATCACCTAGCTTTCATCTCCTTCAGCATCTTGAAATTTCTTTAGCTAAATGAGAGAGACAAAAGAAGCATAGCTCATCATCCTGTTGATTTATCCTCTAGTTCTGATTGGATTTTAGACATTATCCAAAATAGCTTTTACCAGATGATTTTTGTAAGTCCGAATTTCCCTTTGTAAGCCTTCATGTTGAACAGGGACTTGCTCTACTTCTGCCTCAGCTTGCTCTCCTTGGTTATCATTAAAGTTTATCTCATGTGGATTGAGATCAACTTTTTATACTTCTGGATCAAAAGATATTCCTCCATCCTCTTCTTTATACTTCTTGATTTAAAAAGAATTAGGAACTTGGTTTTCCTTCTTTTCTCCAGAGTTTTCAGCTTCCAGAACTAGATCTTCCAGAGTGGAGCTTGTCTTGCCTGCATGGTTAGTCTCATCAAAATCTATATGTATAGACTCTACCACAGTTTGAGTTTGTTTATTGAAGACTCTATAAGCCTTACTATGTGTTGAGTAGCCAAGGAAAGTTGCTTCATCAGATTTAGGATCAAATTTTCCATGTTGCTCCCTATTATTTAGAATGTAGCCTTTACATCCAAATGCTTTGAAGTACCCAATTTTGGGTTTTCTTCCCTTCCAGATTTCGTAGGGGGTCTATTCTAAAGTCTTTCTAATGAGAGCTCTATTTAAGATATAGCATACTGTGTTTATAGCCTCTCCCCAGAAATATTTTAGCAAGCGGTTCTCATTTAGCATAGTATTAGCCATCTCAACTATAGTCCTATTCTTTCTCTCAAGAACTCCATTTTGTTAAGGGGTGTGAGGGGTAGAGATGTCATGTTTAATGCCCTTGGAGTCATAAAATTCAGCAAAGAGCTTATTTTTAAACTCACCACCATTATCACTCTGAATACGTGCAATGCTTATGCCATGTTCTACTTCTATCCAGATGAATGTTTTTGAGAATTGGTCAAAGGCTTCATCTTTGCTTGCTAGCAAGAGAACCCAGGTATAATGAGAATAATCATCCACAATAACCATGGTGTATTCTCTTCTACCTAAACTCAATGGCTTGATTGGACCAAAGATATCAATGTGTAAGAGCACAAGTACTCTTTTGGAGGGAATGTAGGAGATGGAAGGGAGCTTTTTCTTATGTTGTTTACCTAGTTGACATGCAGTGCATAGATGATCCTTATCAAAAGCAACCTTAGGCAAACCTACTACCAATTCCTTTTTGGCTAGTTTGGACAGGAGGTTCATGCTAACATGTCCCAACCTCCGGTGCCATAGCCATGATTCTTCTTTTTTAGACACCAAGCAAATATTTTTTTCTCATTTTTAATGTTTATAGAATAGACATTGTTTACTCTATGTGCATAAAGAATAAGTTGATTAGACTTGCTATCATATATTGAGCAGCCTCCGGAATCAAAGGTGGCTTTTCTTCCTTTATCCCAGTGTTAGACTACACTTAGCAAGTTGAACTTTAGTCCATCAATCAGTGAGACATCTTCTATCTTTAATTCAGATCCAATGGTTCTATGTCCAATGATCTATCCCTTTTGATTGTCTCCAAAGCTCACTTTGCCTCCCTTCTTCCGGGTCAATATGATGAATGCTATCTCATCACCTGTCATATGCCTTGAGCATCCACTATCAATGTACCAAGTGTGCTGATCTATTGTGGATCTAAGGCATACCTACAAAATAGATCAAGTGGGTTTGGGTACCCAACCAGATTTGGGTCCTCTCGGGTTATCAACCATTTCAGGCCAAGGATTAACATCATGATAACCATTTTTTAATCTATATAATTTAGTGATATGATTGTTTTTCCTACAAAACTTGCACCATAAGACGGGACTGTTCTACTTCTACTTCTTTTGATCTTTTTAAGATTCTCCTTCCCATAGTTTCCTTTATATCCAGCTTCATGCACATTTGTAGATGGTCCGGTGTGTATCCAGAAGCTGGTTGGAGGTGCAACTTCTGCTGCATAATTTCTTCTTTGTTTGGCAGGTTGCTGATTGTGGGCTACCTTAGCCTTTCCTTTTTGTGCAGCAGTGTATCTTTGAGCTTCAGGTTGCCTGCTAACCTCCTTCACTTTTTGGTTAGAAGGTTTTAGATTTCTTTTAGCAACTTGAGGTTGATTTCTTTGTGTATTCTGCCTTGGATTTTTCTTCTTTATGGAGGATCAGTTCTCCATTCGGATGCCTCCTTTATCAGGGTTGTTTCTCTATCCAGCCCAATCAGATTGACACTTAGCATTTGCACTTGATTCTTTAGGTAGTTCTCCTCAACTTCATCAATGTGCTTTATTGTTCTTATCAAGTTGACATCTTGTGCCCATGCTTCATTATCCTCAGCGATTTCGACCACTTGATTTCTTAAGGATTGATCGCTTTTGTGTTCTTCTTCATACTCTTGATCATAAATAGTTAAAGCTCTAGCAAGGTCAAAGTTAGAAGCAGAATTAGAATTAGAATAAGAGTTTACCTCAGTATTTACTATTTCTAATTCAGACTCTTCGATCTGCATTGTGTCTTGCTTAGAGACATTCTTTCTGGATTGCTCTACTTCCAGATCATTCACTGCTATGAATGCACAATTGGCAGTTTCTTCTTCTTTTATTGAAGATGAACTGCTACTTTTCTCACTATTGCTCCGGGTAGCCACCGTTAACTTCTTCTTGTGCTTCTTGGTTCTTTTAAGCTTAGGGCATTTGGTCTTGAAGTGGCCTTTCTCCCCACATTCAAAACAGGTAGCTTCCTTTTCTGGATCCTTTTTTTCATCCGAATTCTTTCTAGGCCTGTCTCTTCTAGATGTACCTTCCCTTGGTCTTCGGGATTTATATTTTTTGGACTTCCTCCTTTCTTTCTTTTATAGGAACATGTTGAGCTGTCTAGTTAATAGAGCTAATTGCTCCTTGATACTTTGAGATTTCGTGACTTGCTCTTCTTCTCCGGATGAAGCTAATCTGATAGATTCTGCCTTAAATAGAATAGCTTTCTTCTTCGCTTTAGGCTTCTTCTCCTATTGGCTATGTCTTTCTAGAGATTGGTCTTGATTCAAGAGATTACCAATGAGCTCATCATAATTGTAGAAGTTTAGGTCATGAGCTTCCTCAATGACAGTCTTCTTATTATCCCACTCCTTGGTGAGACTACGGAGTACTTTCTTGACCATGTCTACTTCTGATATCTCCTTTCCCAGCCTCTTCATCTCATTCACTAGATTTGTATATCTAGTGTTCATGCTCCTGATAGACTCCTTAGGCTCCATCTTGAAAGTTTCAAGCTTTTGCTGAAGTAGATCAATTTTGGCTTCTTTGACCTTGTTTGTTCCCTCGTAGGTCACTTCCAGTTTCTGCCAAATTTCCTATGTAGTCTCAGATCCAGATATTCTGTTGAATTCAGCTGCACTAAGAGCACGATGAAGCATGTTAATAGCATTTGCTTTTTCATGCAATCTTTTATAATCATTCTCATCCCATAAGCTCGAGGGCTTGCGGGTGGTTAAACCATGTACCTCATGCGTAGGCTCATATGGACCATCTTTAATGGCCATCCATGCCATCATGGTCTTTAATGAAATTCTTCATCCATTTTTTTCTAGAACGTATAGTGTTCACCGGTGAAAAGTGGAGGACAGGTAATAGACTTTCCCTCCGGAAGGAGCTGTGAATTTTGGAAACTCATTTTGATTCTTATATCAAAATATATGGACCTTTAGCTCGAGATGGCTAGATCTCTAGTTTGAGCACTTGCTCTGATACCACTTATTGGTCCCTGTGAGGGTCTGAGTTGTTGGAAACTGACAGTCAAATTGAACATGCATAAGAGGCATGACGGAAATTCAAAATTTTGTCCATGTCCCCAGGAACTCCTATTAGTTGCATATAAATTAAATAAAGTCTTAACTAAATAATTCTCTACCTAGGTTAGCATGCTAAAGGACTAGGCATAACATAATTCCAAATTATATCCTAGCATATTAATTTTATGCTTAATATGTTATAACTCTAAGTTATAACCTAAGAATAAAATAAACTACGCATGCAAAAATAACCTAAGCATAATTATTAATTCTAAAAACACTTAAAGAAAAAGACTTAATAATTAAAAGAGAAAGAAAAAGAACTTACCAGTTGAAGCGTGCTTTTGCAGAACCTTCTTGCACAACCCTCCAATCGTAGGATAGCCTCTATCAGTGTCCACACAAACCCCACCAACCAAAACCTCCCCAGGAGGAAGAACTAAGAAGCCTCGAGTAGTTGTTAGACCACTCTAGAAGCCTCACCCAAAAATATAAACTAGTGGTGCCAGAACAAATTCAGGCTCCACAAAAATAACTTGCTCAATTACCCGAGAGATCAATTATCTCGCTTAGGATTTATGCTTTGAGCTTGGTACAATTTGAAAGGAAAGGGAATAGCCTATATATAGGCTCGGGGGGAGCAAAATTGCTCCCCCTTAGGCGATGAGGGATGGGAGTAATTAATTACTCCCATACAATGTGCACACAGCGAGTACACACTGTGTGCCACAAGTCAACATAGGCTGTGCATGTGCAACCCATTTTCATGGGTTACCGCGAGCAATACCCAACATTGCTCGCACAACTTTTGGTGTACTTTCGCGCACTCGAGTCTGTACAAAATACTTTTATACTCTCGGTCCAATTAAACTCGCCAATGCAAAGTTTCCCTTTTAATCCTTTTTCAAATATTTATTTTCTGACCCTAATAAATTAGTCATCAGTCAAAATAAATTTATTGGTCCAACCAAAATTGATCTAATCAATTATAATTTATTTATGACTCTAATTAATTAGTTACCGGTCAAAATAAATACTTTGGTTTATCCAAAATTGATCTAATCAATTTTAACCAATCAAATAATAATCCAATTATTATTTAAGTTATATATTTTGTAATAGAATAAATCTGTTAGTTCTTTACTTAGTTCGATGAAGGTCCAATGTGTGTGACCTTATAGGATCCCGAAGTATTGAGCTGTTAAGGCTTAACCAACCCTTGTTCTAATGGAACCATTAGCTCGATGCTCTAGACCGTGAATAGAACTTGATTACCTTAAACGACTGTAGTACGCCTCTAGTAAGGGTCTACCATCCCCCATTACTCAGAATGTCATTTATGCTTATGACTTAATTCCGGTTAATGCAATAGTTATCTAGTGTGATAAATTCCTTCCACTCTTTAATATTAGTACCATCTAGTTTATTGGGTTCGGTTAAAGTGTTAACCCACTAATAGCAAGGTCGCTCCAAGCTATCCCAGTTATTTACTTGTTAACAAAGTATATTGCCTTTTACCACAGTGTGTTTGACTAGAAACCATTTCTATCAAACACATACGCTGATCAGAGGTTTATGGCAATCATGGCCAGGTATAACTCCTTAATGTATCCAGAGCGACGGATTCTTTTCGACTACTCAGCCTACCAACGTGCTGTCATCACTATACCCTTAATCACCTGTAGCACCCTAAATTAATGAGTGCTTAGTAATGACCCAAAGTATAGCAAAAGTACCACACAAGGCAACTAGCATCTCAAGTATGAGGACATTTACAAAGCTTATTGTATGAAGATAAACACTAACACATTGATATTTATACCAAGTGTTTATTTTACTGCGGTCTCCAATATATCTTCCAGATATATCCATGTGTCAAACTTAAGGCACCACCTTCAGTCTTTAGGAGATTAACACCCTGGACCCTTTCCAAAAAAGTTGACCACATGCTAGTTTTTCCATTTCATCAATATCCTTTCTTCATGAAACTGTGACTAGGGATAGTTTAGACATAATTATAATTGCACATAAAGCAGGTTCCACCAGATATAGTCCAACTATAATTTCTATGACTTCATGCTATGATATGTCAAGGACTTTTGTATATATACATCAATGAATATATTTTAACCAGCTATAATATATATGTCTAGAAACACATTGATATAAATAAAAGAATAAATGTCTTTATTGATTAAATAAATTATTTGTACTATTACATAATTAAGATATATCGCCCTAATTGCCTTAAGGGCATACATCATATCCAACATGAGTTTGGTCAGAGGGGGGTGATTGACTCTTTTTTCACAAAATTAGTAGACTTTAAAAAGTCTAAGTGTAGCGTATTTGATTATGATCCGGAGGATGGATCTGGATGATACAAGTATGATAATATAATGCAATAAACAAAATGTTAAAGAATCAAACACAGTGATTTATACTAGTTTGGCCCCGCCTACATCCAATCCTTGGAGTTTCCTTCCCCCGAGCTTTTCCACCAATGGATTCCTTTCCAACTGGCAGGAATCAAGCCTTATGTTGGGAAACTATGATCCGGACGACAAATTAAACTAAACTATCCAGATTAGGTTCGAAAGAAACAAAAACTTAAACTACGTCAATCCCAAATCCAAATGGAAACATAAGGACAAAGATCCAGCTACAAGGTTATTCATTAAAGATATCAAATACCTAAGCACATGGAATCATCAGAATAAAGCTTGGAAAGCAAACAATCTTTAATCCTTCAAGAACAGCATCCGGCAGAACTGATTGCCATATCTCTGGAAGAAGGCAGATCCAGAGAATATGAGTCTAAAGATATCCGGAAGACTCATACTTAAAGTCAATGGGAAAAGTTTCAAAGATAGCTTTTCCCTCCACCTTTTGGTCTATGAAGTCAAAGATCCTTTCCCCATGAACAAGAAAAAAGTAATAACTTACACTTTTCAGTAAAAGGACAAAAGGACTGACACCGGACTAAAAAAGCTAACAACCATGTCCACCTTGACCAATAAGGAGGCGCATGGAGCTCACACTAAAAAGCTAATGGTGTAAAAAATGGTGCATCACAAAAAGCCAAGTAAAATAATCACTGACAACTTTTCAGCATCAATCCCTAGAATTCAAATAGGTCAAATTACACTCTAATGGATTGATCAACGGCTTCAAAAGCACCACCTATAACCTGATTAAGGGTGAAGATTTATCACAAGCTCAACAACCTACAAAGGTTACATTTATGATAAAAGGGAAGCTTCACCAATTGAGAAGGTTGGCTGTTTGATTGATAAAAGCAAATAACAAAGCACAAGCATTCAATCGATTTACAATCCGTCTAAGAATCAATTAATTTTAAATCTGTTGTAAGGATTCCTAAGTGAGCTATAAAATTCAGGAAATCTAAAAACCAAAACCTTTATGAAAATAATAGAGTAAGGATCTCCAACTTGGATAAGTTGTAAGATCGGGATACAACTTAGAGTTGGTGCTTTGAGTGGGAACTCCCTGTAGGACTCAGCTTAGATTCAGGGTAGAAGTCTAAGTGGTATATCCTACTAAAGACTAAAGGACTCAGCTAGGAGTTGGTACTTCTTGTGGTATATCCTACATCTGGAAGGGTTACCATTCGGAGATAAACTGTAAGGCTTGATCACTGCCAGTTGGAATAGAATCAACTAGTGGAAAGGCTTAGAGGAAGGAAACGCTCGGGATTAGAGAAGGCGGAGCCAAACCAGGATAAAATCCTTTGTGTTTGATTTCTTTAACTCTTTATTTATTGCATTATATTATCATAATTGCATCATCCAGATCATAATCAAACACACTACACTTAGACTTTTTAAAGTTTATGTATTCCGTAAAAAAGGGTCATTCACCCCCCTCTGACCTTATAAAGACCCTCACAGGGACCAACAAGTAGTATCAGAGCAATTGATTAAAACTAGAGATCTATTAATCTTAAGATAAATGTCCAATATTTTGATTCATACATCAAAATGAGTTTCCAAAACTCACAACTCCTTCCAACGGGTATGTCCATTACCCGTCCCTCACTCTTCGTTGGTGAACATTACACGTTCTGGAAGAACCGGATGAAGAACTTCAGACATTCATAAAGCATGTAAGCATGGTTAGTCATTAAAGATGGCCCATATGAGCCTACTTATGAAGTAACTACCCGAAAGCCCTCAAGTATATGGGATGAGAATGACTTTAAAAAGTTGTGTAAAAATGCAAATGCTATTAGCCTGCTTCATTGTGCTCTTAGTACAGCTGAATTTAATAGAATATCCGGATGCGAGACTGTAAAAGAGATTTAGGAGAAGCTGGAGATAACCTATGAAGGAACTACCAAAGTAAGAAAAGCTAAGCTTGATCTACTCCAGCCGAAGTTTAAAGCTTTTAAAATAGAGTCAAAAGATTCCATCAATAATATGAACACTAGATACACCAATCTAGTGAATGAGATGAAGAGGCTCGTAAAGGAAATTCCTGAAGTAGAAATGGTGAAGAAAGTGCTCCGGAGTCTCACCAAGGAATGGGATAACAAGAAGACTGCCATTGAGGAAGCCTATGACCTAAACTTCTATAGTTATGATGAGCTCATTGGCAATCTCTAAACTCAAGAGCCATCCTTAGAGAGATACAGCCAACAAGAAAAGAAGCCTTAAGAGAAAAAGAAAGTCATTGCACTAAAGGCATAATCTACCAAATCAGCTTCATCCGGAGAAGAAGGATAAGCCACTAAACCTCAAAGTACTAAGGAACAACTAGCTCTACTAACCAGAAGGCTCAATAGTTTCCTACAAAAGAAAGAAAGAAGGAAGTCCAAAAAATATGAATCCCGAAGATCAAGAGAAGGAACTTCCAAAAGGGATAGGCCCAAAAGAAATCCAGAAGAAAAGAGGGATCTAGAAAAAGATGCTGCCTATTTTAAATATGGAGAAAAAGGCCATTTCAGAATAAAATATCCCAAGCTTAAGAGAACCAAGAAGTAAAAAAAGAAGGCAATGGTAGCTACCTGGAGCAACAGTTAAGAAAGCAGCAGCTCATCTTCAATAGAAGAAGAAGAGACTGCCAACTATGCATTCATGGCACTGCCTGATCCAGAAGCAGACCAATCCAGAAGGAATGCCTCCAAGCAAGAAATAGTGCAAATCGAAGAATTAGAATCAGAAATAGCAAACACTGAGGTAAATTCTTGTTCAAATTTTACTTCTAATTTTGACCTTGCTAGAGCTCTATCTATTGTAATCAAGGGTGTAAAGAAGAATGCAAAAGTAATAAAGTCCCTTAAAAGAGTAGTAATAGAGTTGGCAGAAGATGCTGAAGTAATGGCACAAGACATCAATCTGGTTAGAGCAACCAAACATATTGATGATGTGAAGGAGAAATTCCTTAGGAATCAAGTCTAGATTCTAAATGCAAATAACGGGACTGGATAGAGAAATCAATCTATTAAAGGAGGTATCCAGGAAGAGGCCAGAGACAAAAGCTCCAAGAAGAGATAATTATCCTCCTGCTCAGAAGAGGTTCCAAAAGACCCCTAACCAAAGGATGAAGGAAGTTAGCAGGCAACCACAAGCCCAAAGATATACTGCTGCTCAAAAAGGAAAGGTTAAGATGGCTTACAACCAACAGCTTATCAAACAAAGAAGAAATTATGGAGCAGCAGTTGCACCTCCAACTAGTTTTCTGATTCACACCGGACCATCTACCAGTATATAAAAAGTTGGATATAAAGGGAATTATAGGAAGAAGGATCTGGAGAAGATCAGCGAAAAGTAAAAGCAGAACATACCCATTCAGGGTGCAGGTTTTGTGGGAAAAATAATTATATTACTAAATCATGTAGATTAAAAAATGGTTATTACGATGTTTACCCTTGGCCTGAGATGGTTATTAACCTGAGAGGGCCCAAATATGATTGGGTACCCAAACCTACTTGATCTATTTTGCAAGTATGCCTTAGATCCATACTAGATCAACACACTTAGTACATTAATAGTGGATGCTTAAGGTACATGACAGGTGATGAGAAGGCCTTCATCACACTAACCCGGAAGAAGGGAGCCAGAGTAAGCTTTGGGGACAATCAAATGGGATAGATCATTGGTCATGGAACCATTGGATCTGAGTTAAAGATAGAAGATGTCTCACTGGTTGATGGAATGAAATTCAACTTGCTAAGTGTGGCCCAACTTTGTGGCAAAGGAAGAAAAGTCACATTTGACTCCCGAGGCTACTCAATCTATGATAGTAAGTCCAACAAACTCATTTTTTATGCAGCTAGAGTAAATAATGTCTATTCTATAAACATTAAAAATGACAAAAAGAATATCTGCTTGGTGTCTAAAGAAGAAGAATCATGGTTATGGCACCGGAGGTTAGGACATGTCAGCATGAATCTCCTGTCCAAACTAGCCAAAAAGGAATTAGTAGTGGGTCTGCCTAAGGTTGCTTTTGATAAAGATCATCTATGCACTACATGTCAATTAGGTAAACAGTATAAGAAAAGTTTCCCTTCCATCTCATACATTCCTTCCAAAAGAGTATGTGAGCTTTTGCATATTGATCTCTTTGGTCCAATCAAACCATTGAGTTTAGGTAGAAGAGAATACACCATGGTCATTGTGGATGATTATTCTAGATATACCTGGGTGCTCTTGATAGCAAGAAAAGATGAGGCCTTTGACTAATTCTCTAAAACATTCATCCAGATAGAAGTAGAACAGGGCATAAGCATTGCACGTATCCGGAGTGATAATAGTGGAGAATTCAAAAATAAGCATTTTGCTGATTTTTGCGACTCCAAGGGCATTGAATATAACTTCTCTGCCCCTCACACTCCTCAACATAATGGAGTTATTGAGGGAAAGAGCAAGACTAAAGTTGAGATGGCTAGAACAATGCTCAATGAAAATTGTTTGCCAAAATACTTATCGGGAGAGGCCGTGAATATAGTATGTTATATTCTAAATAGAGCTCTTATTAGAAAGACCATAGAAAAGACCCTATATGAAATTTGGAAGGGAAGAAAAACCAAAATTGGGTATTTCAAAGCATTCAGATATAAATGCTACATCCTTAATGATAGAGAGCAACTAGGGAAATTTGATCCTAAATCTGATGAAGCAATTTTTCTTGGCTACTCAACATATAGTAAGGCTTACAGAGTCTTTAATAAATGAACCCAAACTGTGGTAGAGTCTATACATGTAAATTTTGATGAGACTAACACTATAGGAAAGAAAAGCTACACTCTAGAAGATCCAGTTTCAAAGGCTAAAAAATCTTGAGAAAAGAAGGAAGCAGGAATTCCTGATTCATTTCAAATCAAGAAGTACAAAGAGGAAGATGAAGGAATATCCTTTGATCCAGGAGTATAATAAGTTATTCTCAACCCATAGGAGATTAACTTTAATGAAGGCTAAGAAGGAGTGGTTGAAGAAGAAGTATAGCAAGTCCTAGTTCAACATGAAGGCCTACAAAGGGAGATCCAGACACATAGAGATCATTCCATTGAAAATATTCTGGATGATGTTCAAAATCCAGTGAGAACCAGAGGTCAGCTTAATAGGATGATGAGTCATCCTGCTTTTGTCTCTCTCATAGAGCCAAAGAAATTTCAAGATGTTGAAGGAGATGAAATTTGGATGATGGCAATGCAGGAAGAGCTAGATCAATTCACTAGGAATGATGTATGGGATCTAGTACCACCTCTTAAAGGAAAATCAATCATTGGCACTAAGTGGGTGTTCTGGAACAAGCTTGATGAATCTGGAGTGGTGGTGAGAAATAAGGTAAGATTAGTTGCCCAAGGCTACAACCAGTAAGAAGGAATTGATTTTAAAGAAACCTTTGCTCCTATAGCAAGGCTGGAAGCAATCAGGATTCTATGTGCTTTTGCATCATTCATTGGGTTTACACTATACCAAATGGATGTCAAAAATGCATTTCTAAATGGTGTTATCCAAGAAGAAGTCTATGTTAAGCAACCACCCGGATTTGAAGACCCAAAGCATCTGGATCATGTCTAAAAGCTGAAGAAGGCTCTCTATGGATTAAAGCAGGCACCTAGAGCTTGGTATGAAAGATTAACCTCATTTCTTATACCCAAAGGTTATATCAAAGGCAAAGCAGACACCATACTATTCATCAAAAAGAAGAAAAAAGATATCATTCTGGTCCAAATTTATATGGATGATATCATATTTGGAGTAACTGATGAAAGGATGTGTGAAGAATTTAGCTCTCAAATGTAGAAAGAATTTGAGATGTCCATGATGGGAGGGATTAATTTCTTCCTAGGTCTATAAATCAAGTAAAGTCTGGATGGGATTTTCATTAACAAATCAAAGTACACTAAGGAAATCTTGAAGAAGTTTGAAATGGACAAGAGCAAGCCCATGTCCACTCCAATGGGATCAGATACAGTCCTATCCAAGGATTATGAATGAGAGGATGTTGATCAAAAGCTCTATAGAGGGATGATTGGCTCACTCCTATACTTGACAGCTAATAGACATGACATAAATTATGTCGTTTATTACTGTGCAAGATATCAAGCCAATCCTAAGGATTCTCATCTCAAGGCAGTAAAAAGGATCCTTAGATACCTTCTTAGAACCATTGAAGTTGGGTTATGGTATCCTAGTAATGGAGATTTCATACTCCAACGGTTCACTGATGCAGACTATGGCATGGATACTCTTGAGAGAAAGAGTATATCCAGAGGTTGCCATTTCCTTGGAGATTGCTTAGTTTCATGGTACAACCAGAAGCAAAATTCAGTTGCCTTGTCTACTACAGAAGCTGAATACATGGTAGCTGGAAGTTATATAGCTCAACTTCTCTGGATCAAGAAATAACTTGAAGATTATAGAGTTCAATCCGGATGTGTGGATGTTATGTGTGATAGCAAAAGTGCTATTGATGTGTCAAAGAATCTAGTACTCCATAGCTAGATGAAGCATGTCAATATAAGGCATTATTTCATCAGAGATCATGTAATGAAGAAAGATGTTGCATTGGTATACATTCCAACCAATAAGCAAAGAGCAGATATCTTTTCCAAGCCATCAAGTAAAGATCAATTTGGGAAGCTAAAGGAATCAATTGGTATGTCAAATCCAATTTAAAGCTAATCGGGAAGACAGTCCAAGATTAATCTAGATCATTAGCAAGACAGCTTAGTCCGAAAAAGAAGAGCTATTGAAGAGGAATTTATTCGGGGAAAGAGTATGCCACGTCAGCAGACAAGAAGGATAAATGGCAGTAAAAGCGCTTAAAGGTGATAGTTACTTTTTGAATTTCAAAAGTCTATTGGGTGTTACAAGTGCGGTAAATTTGATAGTTATCATTCAAAATAAACCGTTCCCATTCTTTGGTTAAACTGAATTTACCTCTCTTAAAAATCTGGTTGCCATGTCATTAATCCAACCAAACTACCAGCGTTTGGATTACCAAACTACCCTCACTTTGAAAATTCTATATAAACCCACAAATTCACTCTTCTTCCTCACGTAAACAACTACTCTACTATTACTCTGCAAAAATCGAGACCCAAAACCCTAATTCTTCTTAAAAATTCTCTCAAAATGGCAGCAATCATAAACTAAGAAGAAACCCAAAATCTCCCAAACCGAAATCTCTTCTCAAAATCCGACCTAAAAGATACTGATTTTGAGCCATCAAAACTAAAACCCACCGATTTAGTCATTCCTATAGACTTCCTAGGAGATAATTTTTTGTTCGAAACACCCCCTTTCTCAACACTAGTCGATGATCAACATTTGTGTGACTTTCTCAAGATCAACTGCCCAACGTATCCAGAATTGGTTAAAGAATTCTATGACAGCCTCCAAGTCCACAAGGATTTTGACGCCCTACAAACCAAGGTTCAAGGGAAAGAAATCACCATTACCGCTGGTTTTTTTGAAGAGAGACTCAATATGAAGAATTTTGGATTGCAACTGCGGACCGATGGAGATGAAGCGGAAGTGGAGTATGATTCAAAGCTATGGTTACATTCCAATTACTTTAGGGATAAATTTTCTACTCACTTCCTAGAAACCCCAAGATTTCTCTAGCATATTATGGCAAAGCTCATTCTAATCCGGAAGGGATCCCTGATAACCATCTTTGCCTTGAAACATTGCATCTTACAACACTAGGTTGGATGCATGAAAATCAACTGACTTGTACTAATAATCAGTTATCTCAAGAATAATGTCAATTCCCACGGGGCTCTAACTACTTGGATCTTCTTAATTAATGAAGTAAATCTTACTGGTTTCCATGCTGAAAATGGAAAAGAAATTCTTGAGAAGAACTTCAGAAGATTGACCTTCGGAGAAGAATGGAATGAAGAGAAAGCAAAGAAGCTCAGGGATGACAGAAAGAACAAGACTCGAAAAGCTCCAAATCCGAATGTTATAGCCCCTACTCATAAAAAGCCTAAGACTACTAAGGCTAAGGCTCAAAATAAAATCAATGTGGTTCTAGAAGACATAAATGAGGATAATCTTACCCTCAACCAGATCCTGAAGTCTAGTCCGGAGAAGCCAAAATCAAGTGGAAGGCTGATTAAGAATGCTGATTTATTAAAAAACCGGTTTGTGATCTGAAAGAAAGGGAAACCATTGTAGTAGCTACTGCTGCAATAAGAAAGGGCTATCAGAAAGGCCAGAAAAGAAAAGCATCAGAATTACTGAAAGGGGAAATGGGTCTGATGAAGAGGAAACTAAAGATGAAATGCCAGCGCCGAAGAAGCAGTTCACCCAAAAGGGGTGCACTTTTAATGAAGCAGTTAAGGCTCTAAAACATCAGAAGAAAACAGCCAAGAAGCCAACTACTATAGTTATTTATGAGGAGGTCGCTAAGAGGGTAGTTGTGGAGGAGTTGGCTAAGGCCAAAAGCATAAAAGGCAAGAATGTTCCAGGATCTAATGTGGATATCCTTCCGGAGGATCCTCAGTATGAAGAGATGATGGCTTCTGTGGCAGACAACTACAGAATTAACAATCTTGCTATAGAAGGATCCAGAGGATCCTCAGCTACACGAATCCTCATAGATCAAGCTACCTTGGTTGAGATCTTAAAGATTCTAGAATCCTAATCATTCAACTTTCTATGTATCACAGAACCTCTTCTGGAGAACCTGCTAATTTTAGAAGCTGAAATCCCTGCAAAAATAAGTCCTGTAAAGGCAGTTGTAGAGGGTGTTAAGGACAGTTCCAACACGTCCAGGGGAGTTATCATAAGTCTTGAAAAGGCAATAAAAGGGGTGACAGAGGACATTTCCTATCATCCGGGGGTTGAGGAGGGACGAAGTGAAGAAAAAGAATTCTCAAGCATCCAAATTCTATCGCCATTTAATGAGGTACCCCTTGCCATTGCTCCTTTAAATTTTTGTGTTGATCTTGCTAGTGATGACACAATAGTTAAGACAAGGGACAACTTGGAACACATGTCCTGAATGTATCCAAGGAAGGTGAGCCTAACCCAGATAATATCATTCTGGAGGAGGGACAGGGTCTGAGATCCGAAGAGAATGCTTCTAAAGTAGACTCTAAGGGTAAGGCTAGTCCGGGGGAAAGTTCGAAAGAGAGGAAAGAAGAGCAAGATAGGTCCCATTCATAGGAGACCAATAATAAAACTGATAATGAACCCTCTAAAAGCAGCTTCAGTAGCACTTCATCTACTAAAAGAGGCTGCTCAAGAGGAGAATGAGGAAGGGTACATCAAGCAGAGCCTCTGGATAATATGTACCCATCTAAAAGGGGTTGAAAAGGAACTGCTGAGACAAGCTACTGATTCGGATGTAAAGAAGGAGTTGGGTGAAATTAAAAATTCAGTAAAGAAAATAGAAGACAAAGCCTTAGATTTACCCACTCCAGGAGCAATAGCAGAAGTCTCTCTCTCCCATATCACACCAATTCTAAATGAGCTTAAGGAAAATGGTTCCACAGCCAACCAGACTATTGATCAAGCCAACACCTTGGCTTTAAATAACTGTAGAACTGTAATTTACAAGATCACACTCTCCTCCTTTGAGCTCTCAGAAGAAATTAAATCATATCTGGATACCAAGTTTGAAAACTTGTCAAAATTCATGGCTGAGAAGGACCTCAAGCCTACTATCACAGATCTGGGGAGTCGCCTATCTGCTTTAGAGTAGATAATAACTAACTGGAAGACATCCTTCACCAAAGAAATCTCTCTTTAAATGGAGTCTATCCGTAATATCCAAAAAGGGATTAGGGAAGAAATCACCCTGCTCCAGACCAGAATCAATAACCTATCAATATTTGGAACCTCTTCCTCCCCTACTATTCTAGAAAGCCAGCTCCTTTTGGTCTTCCATAACCTTATTCAAGCCATTGGAGATTCTGGTTCTTTGGTCAGAAAGGAATGACAACTCTCCTAAAGGTCCTCTTCCCTTACTATGACCCAAAGGATCAAGAGTTTATCTAGCGCATTCATCTATCCATCAAGCAATCCTATGATAATTTGAAGAAGACCATCCAGCCTTACTATCTTACTCCTCCTACTGTTGACCATATTATTACTGAAAGATCCAAAGGTAATCCTAATTACTTAATCTATTTAAATGCTTGGCAAGAGGCCTGGGATAACAAGACATACATGGTGATTGATCCCCAAGCTGGTAGTAAAAAGAGGGAGATAAGTCTGCAAGGGGAAAGAGCAAGCAAAGGGAAAGAAAAGGAAGAAGGTCCATCCAGAGGGAATTAGACTAGTTATGTTTTGCAATAATCTTATAAAATCTTGTAATAGCTAGATTCACTATTATATATTTCTGTAATTTGTAATCTGAATTTCATTGATGTTAAATATTGTTAACAGTAGAAGTATATATAGTGAAAATATCTGATTCTCAAAATGTTGCTTCTAAAGAATAATCTGCAATTGTACTAAAACAAACTTAGAAGCTAGAATTGAAAAATATTGGGGGAGTTAGGATGCTAGAATTATAGGGGAGTAAAATCTGTAAATGTCTAAGTATCAAGAATCATACTTAGTTCATATATACTCCATTCCCTTGTACTTAGTTTTCGTTTCCATCAAATGGGGGAGATTATTGAGAAACTATGATCCGGACCATAAATTAAACTAAACTATCCAGATCAGGTTTGAAAGAAACAAAAACTTAAACTATATAAATCCCAAATCTAAATGGAAACATAAGGACAAAGATCCAGCTACAAGGTTGTTCATTGAAGATATCAAATACCTAAGCACATGGAATCATCAGAATAATGCTTGGAAAGGAAACAAGCTTTAATCCCTCAAGAACAGCATCAGGAAGAACTGATTGCCATATCTCCGGAAGAAGGCAGATCCGGAGAATATGAGTCTAAAGACATCCGAAAGACTCATACTTAAAGTCAATGGGAAAAGTTTCAAAGTTAGCTTTTCCCTCCACCTTTTGGTCTATTAATTCAAAGATCCTTTCCCCATGAATAAGACAAAAGTGACAGCTTGCACTTCTCAGTAAAAGGATAAAAGGACTGATAACAGACTGAAAAAGCTAACAACTTTTTTCACCTAGACTAATAAGGAGGAGCGTGAAGCTCACACCAAAAAGCTAATGGTGTAAAATTTGGTGCATCATAAAAAGCCAAGTAAAACAATCACTGATAACTTTTCAGCATTAATCCCTAGAATTCAAACGAGTCAAATTACAGTCTAACGGATTGATCAATGGCTCCTGAAGTACCACCTATAACCTGATCAAGGGTGAAGATTTATCACAAGCTCAACAACCCATAACGGTTACATTTATGATAGAAGCCTATAATAGGAAAGCTTTACTAATTGAGGAGGTCGGATGTTTAATTGACAAAAGCAAATAACAAAGCATAAGCATTAATCAATTAATTTTAAATCTGTGGTAAGGATTCCTAAGTGAGCTATGAACTTAATGAAATCCAAAAACCAAAACCTTTGTGAAAACAAGAAAGTAAGGATCTCTAACTTGGGTGAGTTGTGAGATCGAGATATAACTAAGAGTTGGTGCTTTGAGTGGGAACTCCCTGTATGACTCAGCTTAGATTCGGGGTAGAAGTCTAAGTGGTATATGCTACTAAAGACTAAAGGACTCAGCTAGAAGTTGGTGCTTCTAGTGGTATATCCTACATCCGGAAGGGGTTACCATCCGAAGATAAACTATAAGGCTTGATTCCTGCCAGTTGAAAAGGAATCAACTAGTGAAAAAGCTCGGAGGAAGGAAACTCTGGGGACTAGAGTAGGCAGGGCTGAACAAGGATAAAATCCTTTATGTTTGATTTGTTTAACTCTTTATTTATTGCATTATATTGTCATAATTGTATCATCCGGATCATAATCAAACACACTACACTAAGACTTTTTAAAGTCTGCGTATTCTGCGAAAAAGGGTCATTCATCCCCTTTGACCTTATAAAGACCCTCATTGGGACCAACACCTTACAGATTGTCTCTGGATGGTAACCCCTTTTAAATGTAGGATATACCACTAGAAGAACCAACTCCGAGCTGAGTCCTTTTATCTTTAGCAGGATATACCACTTAGACTTTTACCCCGAATCTAAGTTGAGTCCTACAGGGAGATCCCACTCGAAGCACCTACTTCAAGTTATATCCCAATCTCACTACTCACCTAAGTAGGAGATCTTTTGCACTTTGGTTTTTAATAAAGGTTTTGGTTTTGGACTTCCTTAAGTTTATAACTCACTTAGGAATCATTACGTACTGATTTTGAATGATTTGGTTCTTGGAGGGATTTGTGAATCTGATTGCGTTCTAGCAAGTTCACTTGTATATGCTTTTGTGAAATCAACCAGCACCTTCTTAACTTCTGAAGCTCCCCTTTTACAGCTTGGATAATAAATGTAGCCATTATGGGTTGGTGAGCTATAACCTAATCTTTACCATTGATCAGTTAAGATGGGGCGCTTCTAAAGCCGTTGATCACTCTGTTAGATAGTAATTTGACCCATTTGAATCCTTGGGATTGAGGCTGAAAAGATGTCAGTGATTGTTTTCCTTTTTTTTTAGTGTCACACCAACTTTTATACCATTAGCTTTTTGGTGTGAGCTCCATGCACCTCTTTATTGGTCTAGGAAAAAAAGGTTGTTTCCTTTTTCTGTCTGGTGTCAGTCCTTTTATTCTTTTTCTAAAAAGTGCGAGCTGTCTCTTTTATCTTGCTCATGGGGAAAGGATCTTTGACTTTGTAGACCAAAAGGTGGAGGGAAAAGTTATCTTTAAAACTTTTTCCAATATCTTGATATCTGAGTCTTCTGGATGTTTTCAAACTCAATGTCTCCGGATCTATCTTCTTCCAGATGTTTATGCAATTAGTTCTTCCAGATGCTGATCTTGAAGGTTTAAAGTTTGTTTCCTTTCCAAACTTTAATCTAATGATTCCAGTATATGTTTAGGTACTTGTAATCTTCAATGGATGTCCTTGTAGCTGGATCTTGATCGAATGCTTCCAATTGGATTTAGGAGAATACATATATTCTTAAGTTTTTGTTTCTTTCAAACCTGATCCGAATATTTAATTTAATTAAGATTCGGGATCATTGTTTTCAACAAAAGGCATACATTAATTGAACGGAATAAGAACTAATTCTTCTTCTTTCTTTTCTCTATAAAAGAACATCACATGAAAAGATTTTAGATCACCACTTGCTTCATCCAAGCTATTGTTATCAGAGATAGTAGGGAATCTAATCACTTCTCTCAAAGACAACATCAATGGAACAAGAGGCCGATTGCGAATAGTAGAGGAGATAGAACGTTCGATCTATTCATTACAGTTTATTATATGTTAAGGTATGCTTCTGTTAAACTAATTGTTTATGTTTATCAATCAATTCTAGATAAGTTGATCCATGGGTTTTATGCCAATTACATTTTTATGACTTACAGTTGATATATATTTCATTATTGAAATTATTATGGGATTCTAAAATTGCTTACATTCTGTGCAAACAATCATGAAATGATCAGCGATTTTCACTCTCTTTTGTGATTTCGAATTGATTTTCAACAATTGAACATGAACAACACTCATGTTTGCTTCATGTGAATGGATCCGGGATGAATGATAACAGATTTATTGGATTCAAAGTAGATAGAGTGTCTATTCCAACCAAATCAATCTATTGGATGATAATATATTTATTGTTCGATCTTATGGATCTATAGCAGATTTATCAGGCTTGTAGCATATTTATAACAAATTTGTACTAGATTTATATCTATTACAATTTTATTACAAATCTGTTATAAATCTAATATAAATGTGTTATATATCTGTTATAAATATAGAATGATTTTATATGTCTGCTACAAGCATGATAAAAGTCTAATAAAGTATTTGATGAAATATATAACATATTTGTAATATATTTATAACAGATTTGTACTAGATTTATGTCTGTTATAAATCTGTTATAAATAATAAATGTAGAATAAATCTGTATGTCTGCTACAAGCCTAATAAATGTCTAATACATGTGTTTGATAAAATATATAACAGTTGTGTATCGGATATGACTATTATAAAAGTGTTTGACATAATTTATATGTTCTTTTGTATCTATAATAAATTTGTTATAAATATAATATAAATGTGTTCTATATCTATTATAAATCAAGAATAAATTTGTTTGTCTGCTACAAGCCTAATAAATGTCTAATGCAGGTGTTTGATGAAATATGTAACAAATTTATAATAGTTTTGTATCTGCTACAAATCTGTTATAGATTTTGTTTTTAAGGTTGAGCTCGACAAAAAACCTACTCCATTTATTAAAAAGAAAAGAAAAGGCAACAACCAAAAAAGAAAATAAAAATAAGAACATCCCTAGGATGTAACAAATCTATTTGCAACCTAGTGCAAAAATAATGGATTAAAATCCCAATCACAACAGAGTGTGAATCTAATGATCTAAAGATCCATAGCAAAAATGAACGGCAGGAAGAAGATTCCCCGTGATGCACCATAGTCAATCCCGACGAGAAGGCTAAGATGATAAGTCCTAACAGATGCATATTCGAGGTCGTGGCAAGACAGGCACAACGCTAAAACATCTAACCGTCTACTCAGATCAAAATCGAGATTCAAGCCAATAAATAAATTCACATTCCAAGGAGAACCGCAGTTGACAAAGGAAGAAACCACTCTGAAGATCTAAGCCGATAAACGAGAACTTGCAATCACTACTGCTCGAGAAGGCACCACCTGAGCAACGATGAATCGCCATTCGACAGCTCTACGACTAGGGATTAGCCCTAGCTGCCTGCACCTTAACGCTTCGGAGGAGGAGATGCGAGTGCGATCCCCCTATTGAAAACTGCCGGCCAAACCACCGGTGGAAGTGGGCTATAAGGGAGGGTCACCTGGACCCTCTAAAGAAATGTCGAAATGACGCCGGTTAGAGGAAATCCGAAGAAGGAGAAACAAACTATCAACCCCTAGTCGAAACGCCGGCCAAACTGAACACTAGCCGCTTAATCACCCTCATGTCGAAAGTCTGTTGCTGTGTGAGATCGAAAAGCCAGCCAAACGCTGGTGGAAAAAATCTGGGCGATCAGTCCTAGCCGCCTAATCGTCGTCCTGTCGAACTGCAGAATGAGATTGAAAACTTAATCAAATGCAGGTGGAGAATATAAGGGCGGCTAGGGTTGAGAGAGAAACCAAGCCGCCTAATCCCCCAAACCTCTTAGAGGTTTTCCCTAAAATTTATAATGAAGAGCACATAAAAGTTAGTGATATTAGCATTAAAGCCTACAAAAGTTAGAGAAAACGAATATTGATTAGTTGTAAAATGGAGGATGGACCTTAGGTAATTAGGCTAAGTTGATAAGAAATTATTTTACTCAAAAGGCCAAATCCAACAATTTCCCCATTTTTTAATAAAATTATCAAAATTTCTATTATTAAAAAATACTTTTTAGAATGAAATCGGAGTGTAACAATCTTAGAAGTATTATTAAAAAATACCTATATCTATTATTTGTTAAAAAGGAGAACCAAATTAAATTTGTATCTAAATTTTTAAAATAAATTTCAATTCAATACATTAATGGGACCACAATGGATTTGGGGTAAATCAAACTTTCATTAAAAAATTTTGCCCAAATAACACGTATATGACATGATAATTATTTCATATTTTACTCTTTAAATTTAAATTTTGAGAGCTAATCATGAGATATATTACTGAAGGATTGAGATTCTGTAAAGTTACATATCAGTCAATTTCAGTCATTTATAGAGTTTGAATGGTTTTGATTTGAGTGCACTGTAGACCCCAGAAACTACTAAAATTTAATCTCAATCATTAAAAATGAATGGATGGCTGAAATTGAGTGATATATACAACTTTACAAAATTTCATACTTTAGAGAATCCAAATCCATGACCGTACTATGATCATCAAAATGGATATGGTAACATAAGCTTCATAAATCAAAACAATTGCTATCCAAAGTTGAAAGAGAAATTATGTGGACTTCCATCCATTTATAAAACTCCTTCACTACAAATGTACACAGTTATAACAAAAAGTTCCACATGTTCCTTTCAACAGACATCAATGATAAAGAGCAACTTCAAAATGGTGGAATGCCATCTTAAGTTGTACAAATGCCAACCCATATTCATATTATACAACAACATTCTAGGACAAACATGAAAACAAAGCCATATCCTAGTCACTAGGTGACAATGTAATGTCCGGGGACTGGCTGTAAGAAATAGAAATGAGCTCCGATCTAAATTTATCAGTTTCATCACCTACAAGTACTCCGTTTTCGCCACCCACTTCTCTCTTTTCAACTTTATCAGGCAAGGAATCCGATATTTCAATAAGCGATTCTCGCGCTAAGTCCTCACAGGCCTCCTTGCTATCCTCTTTTCTATCCATCCCAATCCTTACTGCAACCCAGACAAAAAGAGGAACACTTATCATTAGGACATCCGAAGCTACATGACACACATTCAAATATAAACTATTAGATTACCTTTTAATCAACTTATATAATCTTTGTATGCAGTTGAATACATTGTTGTTCTGAATTGCCACAAGCATCATTACCATTTTTTGAACAAGTAATAAGATTCAAAACGAAATTATTAAAATACCACTTCAAAAGTTACATGTTTTTAAGCACAATAATCCACGACTGTTCTATGTTTCTTTTCTTTTTGAATCTGTTGATTAATTTAAGTCAAAATTCTCAGAAACAGGAAACGCTTCCGATTTCTGAAAACGCACATTAAAAGCATAGAAAATAAATGTTATTTCATGTTTCTGAGAGGGAAACAAAAATATGAAATATTAGTGTCCAGGGGTTTCGGTAGTTCTCATTAAATTCAATCCAAACCCACAAAACATGGCCGTATTGCAGAATAAAAATAACAAAATTTGCAGAAACGAAACCCAGGAGACATACGTAAGGTTGAAAATCCCATTGAACGGAATCAATCAAATGGGAATCAATTTAACAGTGTTTTTCGCAAGTCAACGATTTTTGTTTTTTATTTTTTGAAAAAGCAGATTTCTTCCCGGCTCATAGTACTGGTAAAGCTAACAACTGTGAAGAGAAACAATAGCAGAGAGAGCATACGATCATGGAAATAAAAAAATGGAACATTGAACAGAATATAAAAGAAGATCAAATGTAAAATGTAAAGAGGAATATCTGACCTTCAAAACAACAGTCAAGCTTATTGTTTTCCACTTTTACTCGGTGTGAACTAAGCTGTAATCTCTGGCTTTTATACTGTTATATATTAGTAATTGATGCGCGTAAATTACGTTATTGCCTATATTCCTCCTTATTTTTAGTTTTATTACCAATTCATCCTTTTCGGGATACTTATCCACTAATTTGGCATAAATTTTATCAAACAAAAATGGTATTATTTAATTTATCAATTACTCGAGTAATTTGTAGACATTAATTTTTTGAGGAAAAAAAACCTAAAGTCAGGCCATGTTGTTCTAAAATGCAATTTTATAAATTGAACTGAATTTATTTCAGTGTAAATTTATAACTACAAATAGTTAAACTAAATTGAAGTGAACCAAAATAAACTAAATTAAACTGAACTAAATTTATTTCAATATAAATTTATAACTATATATAACTAAAATAAATTAAACTGAAACTGTCTAAACTGTTGTATTATCGTGTTGGAGTGTAAGAAAACATGTCTCAGATAAGTTGTTAATTGTGTTTCTCCGTCTTAACTATTTTCACGGGAACAGACTAATATTTTGGAATGATTGCATATAGGAGTAATAATTATTGAATGATTAAGATGAAAAGGAAGAGCAGCGAATTATGTGTATGACAGAGGGGCAGGTCACGTGATTAATAAGGCAGTTTAGGAGTGACCTGGAATCTACAAGGATCCGTGTCAAGAATCAACATTGGCGGCTGTACTCACGTTGACCAGTCAATCTTGGAGTTACAGGTACTATAGGATTTGATATTGGTTTTAATTTGTAAGGGAATTCCATCAATCCATGCCATAAACTATTCAAGATTTCTTACCGTTCCTCTCCGTATATAAAATATTATTTATTTAATCGATTATTAAAATTAATAAAAAATTTATTATATAATTAAATAATTAATTTATTTTTTATTAAATTTTTTTTTTATAATTACTTATTTATAATTTTAATAATATATATTTTTTTATAGTTAATATAAGGATAAATTAGAGAAAAAAATTATATAAAATACATTGATAATCTAAATTAACAATTAAAAAGAGAACTAATAAAATGACTAAAGAGACAATAATTTTTAAATGAGGGAGTACTAGTTTAGTGACATGATTTCTTATTTTGTAATTTTTGCTTTACTTTATATAGTTTAAGTGTTTTAGAAATTGTTTAATAATTTATAAATTATTTGCAACTAAAAGTTCTATTATTTAAGATTATTAAAGTAATTTATAATGTAGGGTACTAAGATATTAGCATAGTTCTAATTAATATCTCCATACCTTTCTTATCGATTTTTAAAAAGTGCTAGACATTGGTTAAGCGGTTGGGGCCTCTGAAGTCTGAGCAGAATCTTGACAGGACTTAAATGAATTTGTATTTTTTATTTTTTAATGTATATTAATATGTAAAAATTTAAAAATTTAACTAAAATTAAATTATAATATAATAAAATATTTAAAAAATAACTTAGATGATATTTTAAAATTGATAGTACGAAAGAAGGTGCTTCCTTATTAGTGGCAAAGAGCAAAATGATTATCGATTTAATACTAAAAACGACAATTCTAATATACTTCGATTTTATTAACTAAGCTACTTTTTGTATAAATAAGTAAACTATAATAATTATAAATATCGCTATCTTAAAAAATTGAATTTAGAGGTACCTAAGTGAAAAAATTTGGATTAAACTGTAATAAATCGATCAAGCACTTATAACTCTCTAGAAATAAAAAGTCAAAAAACAAGCTTTAAATTAAAACAGTGGTTAACTACTTATGGGAGTTGAACAATTATCATAATATAACATTCCATTTAGTACCATAAGTCTTCTTTTAATGATTTTTTTACTTTTGTTGGTTAGTTTTTATATTAATTATGTTACTTTTTTACTTTTCCTTTTTTTTATATATTATACATGCTTTTCCAGTGGCTCGACTAGTGTCAAAGTCCGCCTTTTATGGATTGGAGAGACAAATATTTACATATAAGCCTAATCAGGCTCCAGTCCATAATAGCGTGCGAGGAATTAAACTTGAATGGTATCTCAATACTCAAATCTAATTAAGCACGTCCATTTATATATAATATATTATAAAAATATAATAAATAATTAATATTAAATGATATAATTTTAAGTTACATGTTAAAGTTATATCATGTATTATTTTACAATATTACCTGTTAATAGTTAAATATTGTATGTCACATGATAATTTATTTATTTTTATACTTTTACCTTACAAAACTTGGATGGATAGTATGTATTGTCAAATTATAGTTTAACTTTTATTTTAATAATGATTTTGTTTAAAAAACTTTAGCCGTAATATTTGTTTAATGAACGGGGTTGAACCAAGTTTAGGAATGAAGTTTGAAAGTTATGCCCCGGTCCAAGTCTGAATACTATTTTTACGGGCTGGTTTGAGCGTAAGTGGAGTATTTTCTTGCGTGGCTCAAACCCATCCCCTGCCCATTGGAAAGGTATAGTATATGGGGTTTATGAATCTTATTCCTCACCATTAATCACCTTCTTCCTCCTAAATGACTTGAATTTCTAAACTTAAAATGATCATATCTCTCAAACCGTTAGATTTTTCAACACGAATCTTTAGAATTATTTGTTTGTTTTGTTTATATATTTAAAAAAATCAAATTCAATATATTTTTGAGAAAAAAAAATGCAAAAATAAAAACTGGTAAAATGTTGTGTAGAAAACCGATGTAACATATGGTATTTCGTATAAAAATTGTACATTATACCAATTTTACATTTAGTATAAAAGTTGTTATACCGGTGATAATTTATAGGAATAAATCGTTATCCTAAAAAATCAACAACATAAGTGGTATGAATTGCTTTATATCATGTATAAATCATTTAAACTGTCAAAAATCAACAAAACATGATTCATACCAGGTATAAAAGCCTATATGCTATCGAAATCAACAATAAAACTTGTATTAAGTCTTTATACCACAAAAACAATAGGTATAAACTGTTATATTTTATAAAAAAAACAGTATAAACCATTTATACCACAGAAAATCAATAATAAAACTTGTATAATGTGCTCTTATACCATCGTTAATCAACACAATAATATGAAATCCAGTAAACGTTGTTATTATTAGGATAGTAGCTGCAAAATTACAATTACAGTTACAATTTATTATTGAAATATATCTATTATTCATTGTATCAAATGGCTAACGATGAATCAATTGATTCAAATGGAAATTAATTCAGATGGAATATGTTTCGTGAGCCTGGACAAACTACATCAATAAGAAGTAAATTCATTAAACAAAATGAAAGGGTAACAAACCAATTTGTCATTGATTCAATATATAATACAGAGGCAAATTATCATGTACCCAGTCCAAAATCGTAAGATCAAAGATTTAGCATGAGCATTGCATCATGAAAGATCAAATTGTAAGAGCAAATAATTTTTTTTTAAAATTTCACAATTGTGCTTATATTAAATAAAAAAGAAAAAATGTACCCTACTCATTCCGTATGTGGCTTGAACCTAAGACATGAGTCCACAAGTTCGGTCTTACCATTGAGCTAAGACTTATATGATTGTAATCTCGTTCAAAGGGGTTACATATTCTGGACGAATCTTAATCAAAATTTTAACCTGCCCATGAGAAATCAGTAGAGATGGAATATGTTTTCCTAGATTTCTTGTTCAGTCATCAAAGAAGCCATCTGATGGCCGACGAGCATGACGTAGACAATCGGTTTTGAGTTACTAAATAAGCAAAAACTACAAAGACAAGAGAAGAGGAGCAGAGATCAGTGGTTGTACAGTTGAATCGGTTTCAACGTTGTGTTGATTGTTGATAGGGAGCAAACCAGCCGAGACCGAATCTACATAAGTTCGGCTCGCCTTGAAAAAGAAAATGATTGGCCTCGGCTCAACTCAGCTCGTTGCTCGTCAAGCTTGAAAATTTTTAGCTCGTCTCGAGCTTTTGACAAGTTAACCTCGAACGTATGAGCTTGCAAGCCTAAACGAACCTCAATCAAAAATCAACTTAATATCAAATTATTAGGTAAAAGAATTTTTTTATAGAGGTGAGATGGAGATGAGTAAGAATATAACATAATCATATTACCTTATTAATTAAAAAGTTCCAAGAAAAATTGATTTTGCTTTTTTTTTAAATTATAGACTAACCACATAAATTCATAATCAAGCCAATGGTATCCATTATAAATATTAAAATTATACAATCTATACCGCTAATGCATCTATAAAAATATCTAGTAATTAAGAATATTATACGAGTTTGTCGTGAGTTTTTTAATCAAACCTTAAGAAGCTCTGCGTGACTTATTTGTATCTCGAGCCGATCTCAAACTCGAATCAGACTCTATCAAACCGAGCTTTGGTCAACTATGACCGAGTCGATCTCAAATTTCTCGCGAACCGCTCAAATCATTTGTAACCCTAATTATTGATGAAAACGAATGAGACGAAAATGAATAGTATGATAAGATGGTAAGGGGAAAAAAAGCAAAATACACAAACATATACTAATGAAGAATATCTAGAGAGACAACCAGACTTTTATGAAATAGAATCAGACTATATATACTCAAACCAGCTGAACAATATAATTTTAGACAATGAAATTCTACAATACCAATCTAGACTTGAGAAATTGGAAATAATAGGAGAAGATCCTCAAAAATACTGGAATAGAAACCCTACGGAATATAAATTAGAAATTATAAACCCTGATATCACTATACGAGCAAAAGCAATACCCGCTAATAATCAAGAGTTAGAATGGTATAAAGAAGCTTTAAGAGAACTTATAGAAAATAAATTTATTAGACGATCAGAATCTAGACATAGATCACCTAGTTTCTTTGTTAATAATAATGCTGAGAAAAAACGAGGAAAACCTAGAATGGTTATAAACTATAAACAACTAAATGATAATACTGAAAATAATGGGTACGATATACCTAACAAAGAAATGCTTATAAACAAAATACAAGGATCAAAATTCATGAGTAAATTTGATCTAAAGTCAGGATACTATCAAATAAGAATGCACAAAGACTCAATAGAATGGACTGCATTTATTTGCCCAAACCCTATAGGACATTGGGAATGGACAGTAATGCCGTTAGGACTTAAGAATGCCCCTGCAGTTTTTCAGAAAAGAATGGATAAAATTTTTGAGAAACTCACAGACTTTACTGCAGTATACATAGATGACATACTAGTCTTTAGTAAAACTGCTAAGGATCATAATAGACATCTTAGACAGGTCTTTAAGAAATTTGAAGAGAATGGACTAATAATATCTAAGAAAAAGATAGAATTAGGAAGAACAAAGATAAATTTCTTAGGAGTTGTAATTGGAGAAGGACAAATAGAATTGCAATCTCATATAACTACTAAGATACTAGACTTTCCAGAGAACATAAAGGAAAAGAAACAACTTCAGCAATTCTTAGGATTGTTGAATTATGCTAGACCTTTTATAAAAGACTTATCTAAATACCTAAAGCCATTATACTTAAAAACAGGCAAAGAAATTTTTGAGAAATTAAATTATAAAGACCACGAAATAATTAGAAACTTAAAAGAAAGAGTAAAGAAATTACCAAAACTAGAAATTCCTTTAGATACAGACTATTTAATAATAGAAACAGATGGTTCAGCATCTGGGTGGGGAGCTGTTTTAATAAGCAAACCCCATAAGACTTCTAATAAAACTGAAGAAAGAATTTGTAGATACACTAGTGGATCCTTTAAGGAAAAGGGAGAAATTAGTACTATAGACTCAGAATTGTTAGCAATATACTATGCCTTAGAATCTTTTGAATTCTTTATAATTGGTAAGACAGAATTCACAATTAGAACAGACTGTATTGCTATCGTTAAATACTATAATAATTTAAAGAAAGAAAAGAAAAGATCTTCTTATAAAAGATGGCATAAACTTACATCACTTTTATTACAAAAAGGATATAAACCATTGTTAGAACATATACAAGGTGATCAAAATAAAATTGCTGATATACTATCCAGACTCTTACAATTTGATAATTTGCAGGAAATACATAACTGAGAAAGAAGAGCTAAGAACCATGAGAGCATCAGACAGGGGAAGAGGAAAGTTAACAAGATACCAAGGAAATACCTCTTCTAGACCAACGATAGACGATCTAATAAATACTCCACATACTTCAGAAAATAGATTAATACCAGAAGACATAACCATGATAAACAGAAATCAACCAAAGCCAAAAGCATTGGTTTTTTCAGAAAAATTGAACTTTTCAGACTTCGGGGAGACTTCATGGGCTTTCAATTACCCTAAAGGAACCCTGCTCAATGATACAGAGAGAATACTACTAGACAACCTTTGGGTAGCTGTCAAAAGAAAAGATGATAAACACGCTATAGCAGCTATAAATGGTTTTAGCCTATACTTCACCCAGAGAAATAATAACAACATTGCCTACGTTATATATACAGGCCCTCAACCGGGAATTTATAAGACATGGGAACAAGTGATACAAAATACCAAACATAAAGATCCCAAATACAAAAAATACTTGTCCATACAGGAAGCCTTTACTGAGGCAAAGAAATACCTAATAACTTTCTATACCAGTCCTGAAATAACAGAACAGACTATAGATACTTCAGATATACTAAGTATGCAAGTTGAAATACCCAAAGACATACCTCAAGAAATGATACGAATGAAAAAGATAATACTCGAGTTAGAAGGAAAATTAATTGATAAAGAAGAGGAAGAAGACCTTCTAAAAAAGAAAATACAAGACCTAGAAACTCGATTAGAACACAGTAAGAACCAAACATCATACTCCGGAGTCGTGAGCGACAAAGGGAAGACTAAAGAAGACCTGATACTAGAGAAATTAGACATGATTTATGAAAACTCTGAGATCAACAAAGAAATATCAATAGAAATAAAAGAAAATACCGACGAAGTACAGAGAATACAGAAAGAAGTAATAAAGGGCTTAGAAGACATAGATACTCAACCGTCAGAAGGATGGGCTGATTGGTTCTGTAAGACATTCAATTTACCCAATCAATTGAAGCTCCAAAGGCCCATTTTAAATTTTCATAACGATCAAATAATGGAGTTAGACTTTGGGCAAAGAAATGAAACTTCAACAGATAGAGAAGCCCAAAAGGCGGCCCAGAAAGAAGAAAGTTCAGCCTCTACCGCCAAAAAAGGGAATATTCCTCTCTAGAGGATTCCAGATTAGAAGAGAAGGACAGCTGTAGGAAATGTGAAGACAGCTGTAAAGACTAGAAATAATGCAGTGGGAAAATGTCCCCACCATTAGATACTATAAATTTGTTACTTGTAAAGAAGTAAGTAGGTTTTTTCTGAGAGCGAAGTAATACAACTTCAATCCTAGTTTAAACCTCAATACCCAGATATACTAGAACTCAGTAATACTATAATCCAGTTATAAATTTAAGCTTTATTTCTTGTAATTATTTTTCTGCTTGGTCCTATATCTTGACCATAGCTTTTGTATATGTTTAAGTTTTATAATTTGACTATACTTTTGTAATAAAGTTTATAATTTTCTGTTGGCTCTGTTCTTCAAATTCAATATTTACTAAAAAATTGCTTTAAAACTTGATGAAATTCAAATACAGAATAGCGAAAGGCCTTGGGAAATTTTCTGGGCAAAAGATGTAAGTCCCTTCTTTCAAAAAGTACCAGTTGGATGAGCTAATTATAAAGAATTTTTAAAAGACTTTAAAAGGAATTTGGAAGTAAATTTAACAATTGATTTTAAATGTTTTCTGGATCTTGTAGAAAGAAAATTTTGAGATTGAAAAATAAATCTCCTTATTAAAAAATCTGTTAACAAGATTATCTGGCAAACCCAGGTTAGGTGTTTTCAATAAAAAATCTTCTTTTGTCAATCCATAAAACGTTTAAATTTCAATAGAAAGGTTTTTAGAGCTGCAGAAAGATAATAACTAAGTCAAATCTATACAGATGATTTAAGATATAAAAGTAATACTCATAAGATAATATAAAATAATATTTACAAATACTTACGAGAAATAATCATAAAAGATAAAAAATAATAATATACGTAAGCAATGACATCAGCCGACATAATTATTAAAGGATGAGTCATAATTACACTGATACTTATCTAAGACGTAAGCAATGACGTCATAAGAAAGATCCGGTAACTAATAAGTAGCCGGTATACACCCTCTTTTTCAGCTATAAATAAGACTCAGTTCTCTGCATTATACTCACAAATAATTTCAATCTCTCTCTCTCTGTCTCTCTCTAAAATCTTTCTATAAGCAGAGGTCATCCATCATAGAGAAATATAAGCTGAAGAGGTATAATTTATATACTTTATTCATACTTTGTTCTTATATTATAATAATCTGTTCATATAATCATATAAGTATCCTCTCCTTCCTGGATTGCACCTTGTGTGATCTTTCCAGATAAGTGAAGAGAAATTTGTTTTATTATGAATAGAATTTTAGAAATTAAAAATAAATTAGAAAGAAAAGAAGAAGAATTAAATAGAAACAAAGTTTTAATACGTTTTTATACTAATGGAATAAACTCATACACTGAAGAACTAAGAACAGAAACTACTATTTTAAGAAGAGCTGGACTTCATAGACACATTTATACTCTAATAGGATGGAAAGCTCGATTAATAATTAGATATACTGAAGAATTAGATCGTTATAATAGAGAATTATTAGATTTAGAAAAAGAAATACGAGAACTAAATTTAGAATTAACTTCTTTAGTTCTTTCAGAAAGTTTAAATACTTCTTTTAGAATTTAAATGAATAAGATTCTTAGAATTCAACAAGACTTAGAATACTTAACCGATAGACTAAGAAGAATAAATTATAATTTAGAATTTTATCAGAATAGTTTAGAATTTTGTAATAATGATCTGATAAATTATAAAGGATATTTTGATTTATATAATTGGCATAAAAAGAATATAAAAGAATATACTAATCAAATATACTATCTTAAAAGAAGAAAAGAAATTTTAGAATCAGAAATTAGTTGTCATAATCTCGAATTAACTTCAATTATTTTATCTGAATCTGACGATTTGGGCCCAAGTATTTCCATTATATGTCCTTTCATTTTCTTTAAGGCCTATGAGTTTTTTAAAGGCCCAAATTCTAGCCACGTTGATTTTTTTTTGAAATAAAATGAATTATCATTTTTCTATCTATTTAACTTTCTTTTTCTTTATCTGTCTATCATTTTTAAGGGTATTAGTTTTCTATTTACCACAACCTCCTTTTTCATATTTAATTTGATTTTCATAATTTAAAATAACTATATCTCATAAACAGTTAATATTTTCGACATGAGCTTTTAAAATATTTTGTTCGTCTTATTTTTCTTTTTAAATGAAATCCATATTGATTATTTTTGGAGCAAAAAAAAATTCGCAATCTTATACTAATTTTTTACTATTTTTATATCAGGCATAAGAGTTTTTTTGCTTTAAATAGAATAATGTTGCTAATATTTTATGTTATTTACCTAGAAATAAATAGAAAATTGGTGCTATAAAGACATTATACCACTCTTCTACCATGTATAAGAATTTATGAAACATTGATAAAATTAGTATAAGATGCGAAAAAAAAAATTTTTGCTTAAAAAATATTCAATATGGATTTTGTTTTAAAGATAAAAATAAGACGAACAAAATATTCTAAAGGCTCGTGTCGAAAAAATTAACGGTTTATAAGATATAGACATTTTTAAGTTGCAAAAAGCAAATTAATTAGGAGAGAGAGTTGTTACTTGTATTCATGTAAAAGTAAAATTCAAAAGTTAAAATATAGTAATTAATAAGTAGTTTAGGTAAGTAAGAGAACTAAGTTTTTACGGTGGGATTTAAAAAATATTGAATTAATATTTACAAAATTGAAAGTTCAAAATCTTGTATTTAACTAAGTTGTCAAATTTTTTTTTACTAGTTGATTGACTTAGGCCCTGTTCTTTTCAACTTATTTTCTGTTCAGTTCAGTTTAGTTCAGTACCAATCAGTTCAGTTCAGTTCAGTTCAATTTCAGTATTCAGTATTGTTCAGATTTCAGTTTCAGTATTGAGTTTCAGCATTCAGCATTCAGCATTCAACATTCAGTATTCAGAATTCAATATTAAGTTTCAGTTTATGCATTATATCAATATTATTAATGTATATTATTATTAATAAATATTAAAAGTAATAAATATTAATGATAATATCATTTTAATTTCAATTTTAGTTCATTTCTATTTATACATTATATAAATATTATTAATTAATATCAATAATTATAAATAATAATAAAAATACATTAATAATAATATTTTTAACATTATCAATTATTATTTCTATGATAAATAATTTTGTACGAAAATAAATAAATAAATAAAAGTAATAATATTTTATAAATATTGATAACAATTAAAATAATAAGGTAATATTCATAACAATAATTATAATAAAATATAATAATAATAATAATAATAATAATTTATAATTATATATTTAATTATTATATGTAATAATTAATAAATTTTATTAGGATGTATACTATTATTTAAAGTGTTATTAATTATTATGTATTTTATTTTTTAAAAAATATTATTTATATTATTAATTATAATTTAGTTTCAGTATTGTTCATATTCAGTATTTTTAGTTTCAGTATTATTCAATTTTAATATTTTCATTTTCAATTTTAATTCAGTTCAATACCATTCAATTCAGTTCAATATATCTACTTATCAATTAAAAAGAATAGAGCCTTAAATATGAAATATTTATAATATTCAAACATGAAAGAAAATCTGTTATCTCCTATTAAACCCCATCCAATTTTTGACAAAACAAAATTGAATCCTAATCATCTAACACCTCCTTGGCGTTTAACGTTAATAGTAGAATTTTTCACCCTCCTACTCTTCCTGTAACGCACGATTCTCTCCTTTTGATGAGTATTTTTGTATCAATTTTTTTATTGATGACTAAAATCCCTTTCTAACTCCGCAATTTCGCTACGAAGTATGGACACGTTAAAATTTAAAGTGTCTATATGCCGGACACGTATCAAATACTGATATTTTTTGGACATTTGTCGGATACAAGTTCGACACTTGAAATATCAAACGGACTCTTCACGTAGGATGGACATTTTCCGAATACACCATGGACACTACACGTAGAAAGTTAATGAACCTCCTTTGTGGAAATATGTGACAAAAATAGAAAAACTTAATCGAGGTGGGGTAATACGGCATTTAAATGTAACAATGTAGGAAAGACAAGTACTCGAGTTAAAGCACATTTGTTGCACATAGCTTGTAAAAGTATTGGCATGTACAGTCTCATCACGAGACATGACAAAACAACTTTTTTTATTATTTTGTAATTGACCAAATGACCATGAATGATATGGAATTTATTATATATAAATATATATGTTTGACATTATATTTTAGTTGCCGTATCCGAGCCGTGTCCAAATACATATTTTTTCTAAATTGCCGTCTCTGCGTGTTCGTATCCATATCGTGTCCGTGCAACCTAGCAATTCGGTAATGAAAAAATTAAAATCCGAAATGCCTCGCAATTTCTAGGACAAACCCCAATTAATTTAGGTTTAGTTTTCATTGATTCCACAACAATTGATAATGAGAGAATTGAAACGGTTTGAAGGAATTGACCTATGAATTAGAATGAAGATTACGATTGGCAGTGAAATCTCAAATGGGAGAGTTCATATTTTGTTCAAATCTGATTTTTTTTGTTGCTCTTGGTTGTCATGGAAACCCAGAACAAAAATTTAATTAGTTAGCCAATCAACCATCAACTACATCTTCTTTTGGCATACACCCATTACCCTATCCTCTTCAAAATATGAAAAAAATCCTCTCAGGCATTTACACAAACAGAAAGTCATCACCTCTATTTCTTTCTTTTTTAAATTTCTCACTCAATTAGAGAGAAAAAATGATAAACATGATAATTGTGTGTAGGAAAATGAAATTGGCGAACCTGAATAGTGAAATTTCAATTGGGAAAGTTTATTTTTTGAATTAATAGGAAGTGGGTTGGAAAAGAGGATTGATAAAAAAAAAACACAGGATCAACATTAGCAGGGGAGGAACGTGAGTTTTTTTTTTTTTGATCAATTGGAGGAACTTGAGTTGAACTGAAGAGGATGAAGAGAGTTTGTACTGTTAACGTTAAAAGAAGTATTAGATGATTAGGATTCTATTTTCCCACGTGCCAAAATTTGAACGGTTCACACAACATAATATTTAATTGGGGAATATTTAATTGAGGACAGCAGATTATTAAATAAAGAATTAGGCTCTGTTTTTTTAGATTATAATTTAATATAGTTCAATTTAGTATAATTTAGTGCAGTTCAGTTGAGTTCAGCTATACGTAGTTATAAATTTATACTAAAATAAGTTCAGTTTAACTTACTTCAGTTTAATTCAACCTACTTCAGTTCATTCCAACTTTTAGAAATTGGACATAGCTTTAATTTGAATTCTTTTTAAATATAAAGTCAAGTTGGATAGAGGAAAGAAAATTACTCTAAGTTCGATAATCTTTATTTTTTACACTTAATTTATCAGAGCTTTACTTTTATTACATTTACATCTAATTTGAATCGCGTACTGGACGAGTTTTCCAATAAAAATCTATAATCCTTTACTAAACCTACTTAGGCATTTAAAAAAACATACACACATATTTAAACTGAAAAGAATTCTCGTTTCTAATCTCTATTTGCGTACCTAAACATTTTTCTCTTGTCCAATAAGACGATTTATTCTTTTTGATACTGTCTAATGTTTTCTTTGTGCCCCTACACCTGGGCAAGTGTCATACAAGAATTGACTGAATATTCCATTATTATTGTTGTTGAGGGAAATTTATAAAAAAAAAAGTAAACTTTATTTGCGGAAACGACTAGTAAAATAAAAAATTATTGCTAAAATTAAAATAAATAGAGAGAATATCAATAATTTAATGAGGTTCAACCAATTTTGCCTACGTCCTTTGACACTACTAAATTAATATTTCACTCAAAGAAATATTCCAAATGGAGGAGAAAGAATGACAACCATTAAGAATAGGAAGACATTTAATTTAGGGATGAAGAATTAACAAAGATCATAGGTCTATTTATACACAACTTTTGCCATCTTTCAACCATATTTAGCCACCTAATTAATGTAGCCTCCAATTTAATTAAGTCATCAATTTAGTTGAGTCAACTTTTTACTTTGTCCATGTTGGACTTTGTCACAATTTCTATAAATTTCCACCTTGACAAAGTCCACATCTTCAATCTCTTATCTTGTATAGTGTCTTCCAATGCAGTCTTCAATTTCCAATAGCATTGATAAGTCTAAATAATATAGGAACTTGACCAAGCTTACAACATTTACTAAAATATCAGCTAGATTCTCTGTGGTTCGAATTGCAACTCCACCTTCTTCAAGAACCTCTCGTATGAATTGGTAATGAACATCAATATGCTTTGTCCTTGAATGATGATCTTGATTCTTAGCCAACACAATAGCTCTCTGACTATCACAATGCACTTTCACATGCTTATGTCGAATCCCCTGTTGGAAAACAATGATTCAAATAAATAAATCTATATACATCCGAATCAAGTTTGAAAGAAACAAAAACAATGTAAGTGATTCTCTCAAAATCCAAATGGAAGCATCCGGACAAAGCTAAGATCGCTTATTAAACAATATCAGAAACCTAAGCAATGGAGGAAAATTATCCGGACAAAGTCTGAAAAGAAAACAAACTTCCATCTTCAAGACTTGCAACCGGAAGAACTGATCGAAGCCATCTCCGGAAGGAAGATCCGGAATATATAGGTCCAAAGGACAACTGGAAGACACATCCGAAAGACCTATATCCAATAACTAAGTATAAAACATAGCTTTCCTTGTGCCTCTTTTGGTCAACTAGTAGTCAAAGAACCTTTTTGTTGAAGACAGATGGCATGAATCAGAGAAAAGTCAAAAGGAGCAGACATAGGACAGAGAAAGTCTAAACTACTTTTCTCCTAGACCAATAAAGGCGCGCGTAGAGCTCAGACCATGTGACAATTGGTATGAAAGTTGGTGCATCACAAAATGACAAGAAAAACGATCACTGACAACTTTTTAGCACCAATCCCAAGAATTTAAAATGAATTAAAAATATGGTCTAACGGACTAATCAACGGATCCAAAAGCTCCACCTAACAACCTGATCAAGGGTGAAGATTAAATGTAAGCTCACCAACCACAAACGGCTACATTTATGATCAAAGCCTATAAGAGGAACTCTTCACCAAATGAGAAGGCAACTGATTAACTTATAAAAAGCAAGTAACAAAGTAATACACATTCAATCAGTCAAAATAATCCCTCCAAGAACCCTTCATTCAAAATCTATTTGTAAGGATTCCCAAGTGAAACTATAAACTTGAGGAACTCCAAAACCAAACTTTTGTTACAAACCAAAAGTGTAATAATCTCCAACTTGGGTGAGTTAGGAGATTGGGATAGAACTTGAAGTAGGTGCTTTGAGTGAGATCTCTCTGTAGGACTCAGCTTAGATTCGAGATAGAAGGCTAAGTGGTATATCCTACTAAAGATGAGAGGACTCAGATAGGAGTTGGTGCTTCTAGTGGTGTATCCTACTTCCAGAAGAAGTCATAATCCGGAGACAAATCTGTAAGGCTTAATTCCTGCCAGTTGAAAAGGAATCCATTAGTAGACAAGCTCGGAAGAAGGAAATTCTGGGGACTAGATGTAGGCAGGGCCGAACCATTATAAAATACTTATGTTTGATATCTATTTATTTTTACTATACTGCATTCATATTGCATCATCCGGATCCATCTTTCGGATCATATTTATCATCTGGATCATAATCAAACACGCTACACATAGACTTTTTCTAAGTCTATAAATTTTGCGAAAAAGGGCCATTTACCCCCCTCTGCCCTTATAAATACTCTAACAGGGACCTACAAGTGATATTAGAGCAAGTGCTCAAACTAGAGATCTAATAATCTCGAGCTAAAGGTCCACATATTTTGATTCATAAATCAAAATGAGTTTCCACAACTCACAACTTCTTCCCGAGGGTATATCTGTTACCCGTCCTCCACTCTTCATCGGTGAACACTACACGTTCTAAAAAAATCGGATGAAGAACTTCATCTAATCATAAAGTATGCAAACATAGTTAGTTATTAAAGATGGTCCATATGAACCTACTTACGAAGTAGGAGGTATGACTACCCGAAAGCCATCAAGTACATGGGATGATAATGACTTTAAAAAATTGCATGAAAACGCAAATGCTATTAACATGCTTCATTGTGCTCTTAGTGCAATAAAATTCAATAGGATATCCGGATGTGAAACTGCTAAAGAGATATGGGAGAAGCTGGAAGTAACCTATGAAGGAACTACCAAAGTAAGAGAAGCCAAACTTCATCTACTCTAACAAAAGTTTGAATCTTTTAAGATGGAGCCTAAAGAATCAATCAGTAGCATGAACACTAGATACATAAATCTAGTAAATGAAATGAAGAGGCTAGGGAAGGAGATTCCAGAAGAAGATATGGTAAAGAAAGTACTCCGGATTCTCACCAAGGAATGGGACAATAAAAAGACTGCCTTTGAGGGAGCTAATAACTTAAATTTCTAAAGTTATGTTGAACTCATTGGTATTCTTCTAACTTAAGAACTGTCCTTGGAAAGATACAGTCAATGAGAAAAAAGACCTGAGTAGTGAAAGAAGGCCATTGCTCTTAAGGTAGAATCTACCGGATCAGGCTCATCTGGAGAGGAAGAGCAAATAGATGAGTCAATGAGTACTAAAGATCAACTCGCTCTGTTGACCAAAAGGCTAAATCTATTCATACGAAAGAAGGATAGAAGAAGATAAAAAGGTATGAATCTCGGAGACCAAGAGAAGGCACCTCCGGAAGAAGTAAGCACAAAAGGAATTCGGAAGAAAGGAAAGATCCGGAGAAAGACGCTGCTTGTTTCGAGTGTGGCGAAAAAGGCCACTTCAGGACAAAATTCCCCAAGCTCAAGAGAGCTAAGAAATTTAAAAAGAAGGCAATGGTTGCTACTTGGAGCAATAGTGAAGAAAGCAGCAGCTTATCCTCAATAGAAGAAGAGGAAACCGCTAACTGTGCATTCATGGCTCTAATAGAGCCGGAAGCAGAGTAATCTGGAAGGAACACCTCCAGACAAGAAATTATACAAATTGAAGAATGAAAATCAGATTTAGCAAACACTGAGATAAACTCTTACTCTAACTCTACCTCTAACTTTGATCTTGCAAAAGCTCTTTCTATTGTTATCGAGGGAGTAAAGAAGAATGCACAGGCCATCAAATCCCTGAAAAGAGCGATACTAGAATTAGCTGAAGACGCTAAAGTAATGGCTCAAGACATCAATCTGGTTAGAGCAACCAAACATACTGATGTGGTAGAAGAAAACTTCCTGAGAAATCAAGTCCAAATTCTGAATGCAAATGTAGTGGGACTAGAAAGAGAAGTTAGTCTATTGAATGAAGTATCTGGAAGGAAACCTGAAATAAAGAATCCAAGAAGAGATGATCCTCCTCTTTCTCAAAACTGGATTCAAAAGAATCCAAATCAAAAGACAAATGAAGTTAGCAGACAACCACAAGCTCAAAGATATATTGCGGCTCAGCAGGGAAAAGCTAAAATAGCTTACAACCAACTATCAAACAGAGGAGAAATCGTAATGCTGAAGTTGCACCTCTAACCAACTTCCGAAATTATACCAGACCATCCACTAGTGTGCACGAAGCTAGATATAAAGGCAACTATGGAAGAAAGGATCTGAAGAAGATCAGTAAGAAGCAAATGCAAAACATGCCTATTTTAGGATGTAGGTTTTGTAGGAAAAATAACCATATGACTAAACCATGTAGATTAAAAAAAGGCTATTATGATGATTATCCTTGGCCTGAGATGTTTGTTAACCTAAGAGGAACCAAATCTGATTGGGTACCCAAACCCACTTAATCTGTTTTGCAGGTATGCCTTAGATCCACAGTAGATCAACACCTTGGTATATTGATAGTGGATGTTCAAGGCACATAGCAGGTGATGAGAAGGCCTTCATTACATTAACCCAAAAGAAGGGAGGCAAAGTAAGCTTTGGAGATAATCAAAAGGGACAGATCATTGGTCATGGAATCATTGGATCTGGGTTAAAGATTGAAGATGTCTCACTAGTTGATGGACTACAATTCAACCTACTAAGTGTGGCTCAATTATGTGACAAAGGAAGAAAAGTCACATTTGACTCCGGAGGCTGCTCAGTTTATGATAGTAAGTTAAATCAACTTATTCTTTATGTACCTAAAGTAAATAATATCTATTCTGTAAACATTAAAAATGATAAAAAAAAAAAAAGAATATATGCCTGGTGTCTAAAGAAGAAGAATCATGGATATGGCACCGGAGATTGGGACATGTAAGCATGAATCTCCTATCTAAATTAGCCAAAAAGGAATTAGTTGAGCATTTGCCTAAAGTTGCTTTTGATAAGGATCATCTGTGCACCGCATGTCAATTAGGTAAACAACATAAGAAAAGTTTCCCTTTCATATTATACATTCCTTCCAAAAGAGTACTTAAGCTCTTACATATTGATCTTTTTGGTCTAATCAAACCACTGAGTTTAGGTAAAAGAGAATACACCATGGTCATTGTAGATGACTATTCTCGATATACCTGGGTTCTCCTGCTAACAAGCAAGGATGAAGCATTTGACCGATTCTCCAAAACATTCATCCGGATAGAAGTAGAACAGGGCATAAACATTGCTTGCATCCGGAGCGATAATGGTGGGGAGTTCAAAAATAAGCATTTTGCTAACTTTTGTGACTCCAAGGGCATTGAACACAACTTCTCTGCTCCTTACACTCCTCAACAAAATGGAGTGGTAGAAAGAAAAAATAGGACTATAGTACAAATGGCAAGAACTATGCTAAGTGAAAATAGTTTGCCAAAATATTTCTAGGGTGAGGTCGTAAACACAACATACTATATCTTAAATAGAGTTCTCATTAGAAAGACTATAGAAAAGATACCATATGAAATCAAGAAGGGAATAAAACCAAAAATTGGATACTTCAGAGCATTTGGATGTAAATGCTATATCCTTAATGATAGAGAGCAATTAGGAAAATTTGATCCTACATCTGACGAAGCAATTTTCATCGGCTACTCAACACATAGCAAGGCTTATAGAGTCTTCAATAAACGAACCCAAACTGTAGTAGAATCTATACATATAGATTTCGATAAGACTAACATTGCAGGAAAGAAAGGCTATCCTCCGGAAGATCAAATTCCGGAAGCTGAAAAATCTGAAGAGAAGAAGGAAAAAGATATCCCTGATTCATTTTAAATCAATAAATACACAGAGGAATATGAGAGAAATCCTATAATCCAGAGACATATCAAGTCAATCATAATCCATAGGAAATTGACTTTAATGAAGAAAGAAGAGCAAGTCCAAGTTCAACATGAAGACCTGGAAAGAGAAATCCAGACACACAGAGATCATTCTATTAAGAATATTCTAGACGACATTCAGAATCCAGTTAGAACCAGAGAACAGCTCAACTAGATGATGAGTTATCCTGCTTTTGTCTCTCTCATAGAGCCAAAGAAATTTCAAGATGCTGAAGGAGACGAAAGCTGGATGATGGCGATGCAGGAAGAGCTAGATCAATTCACCAGGAATGATGTATGGGATCTTGTGCCCTCTCCTAAAGGAAATTCTATTATAGGCACTAAATGGGTGTTCTGGAATAAACTTGATGAATCCGGAGCAGTAGTAAGAAATAAGGCAAGACAAGTTGCTCAAGGCTACAATCAGTAAGAAGGAATTGATTTCGAAGAAACATTCGTGCCTGTAGCAAGATAGGAAGTAATCCGAATCCTATGTGCTTTTGCATCATTCATGGGGTTCCACATTATATCAAATGGATGTCAAAAGTGCATTTCTAAATAGTGTCATCCAAGAGGAAGTGTATGTCAAGCAACCACCTGGATTTGAAGATTCAAAGCATCTGGATCATGTCTACAAACTAAAGAAAGCTCTCTATGGATTAAAGCAGGCACCAAGAGCCTGGTATAAAAGGCTGACCTCATTCTCGATATCCAAGGAATATACTAGAGGCAGGGTAGACACCACACTCTTTATCAAAAAGAGGAAGAATGATATTATTGTAGTCCAGATCTATATAGATGATATCATTTTTGGTGCCACTGATGAAAGGATGTACACAGAATTTAGCCTTCAAATGCAGAAAGAATTTGAGATGTCCATGATAGGAGAGCTCAACTTCTTCCTTGGTCTATAAATCAAACAAAGTCTAAATGGGATTTTCATAAAACAATCAAAATACACCAAGGAGATTCTGAAAAAGTTTGAAATGGACAGCAGCAAACCAATGTCTACTCCAATAAGTTCAGATACAATCTTATCCAGTGATTGTGGAGGATAAGATGTTGACCAAAAGATGTATAGAGGAATGATTAGCTCACTCCTATACTTAACAAACAGCAGACCTGACATTCACTATACAATATACTACTGTGCAAGATATCAAGCTAATCTAAAGGATTCTGATATCAAGCCTGTCAAGAGGATACTAAGATATCTCCTAGGAACCACTGAAGTTGGGTTATGGTATCCAAGTAATAAAGACTGTACTCTCCAGGATTTACAGATGCAGATTATGGTAGAGATACTCTTGAGAGAAAAAGTATATCCGGAGGATGTCATTTTCTTAGGGACTGCTTAGTCTCATGGTATAGCAAGAAATAAACTTTAGTTACCTTATCCACCACAGAAACTGGATGTATGGCAGCTGGAAGTTGTGTTGCTCAACTCCTATAGATCAAACAATAACTTGAAGATTATGGAGTACAATCCGGATGTGTGGATGTATTATGTGACAATAAAAGTGCTATTGATGTATCAAAGAATCTGGTGCTTCATAGCAGGATGAAACATGTCAAAATAATGCATTATTTCATCCAGGATCATATGATAAAAAAGGATGTTGCACTGGTATATATCCCAATAAATGAATAAAGAGCTGATATCTTTACCAAACCCTTGAGTAAAGATCAATTTAGGAAACTGAGAGAATCAATTGGAATGTCAAATCCAATCTAGAAAAACTCCCGAAGATAGCATCAAAACAAGCAGGATGTTGAAATAAAATTCCCACTCTGAAAGAAAAGAAGAGTCGAAGTAGTATATTCCAGAAGACTGCCACGACAGCTGATAATAATGACATTTGGCAATAAAAGCCCATCAAGGTAACTGTTACTTTTTGAATTTTAAAAGTCCAATGGCTGTTACATGAGCCGTAAATACAACAGTTAATTCAAAAATAAACCGTTCCCATTCTCCGGTAAAACTGAATTCACCTCTCTCCTAACAATCCGACTGCCATATCATCAATCTAGTCAAAAACACCGGAGTCCAGATTACAGTGATGCCCTTACTTTAAAAAGTCTATAAAAACCCCCTTAAAATCCCTTCTCTTCTTCACACGAGCAATAATCTGGCTGTTACTCTGTAAAAACTCAAACCTAAAACATCATCTCTCAAAAACTCAAAAATGGCAGCCAAAAACAACTCAAACACCCTCGAAATCCTACCAAGCAAAAACCTCTTTCAAGTATCTAACTTGAAAGAAGCAGATTTTGAACAATTAAATCTCAAAACCTCTGAATTCATCATCCCTACTGATCATCTAGGAGATGACTATCTATTCAAGACACCACCCTTCTTCACCTTAATTGAAGATCAAAATTTAGGTGATCTTCTCAAAATAAGCTGCCCAACCTATCCCAAACTGGTGAAAGAGTTCTACTCAAATCTAAGTGCGTATAATCATTTTGATGCCCTCCGTATTGAGGTACAAGGAAAGATTATCCTTCTAACACCAAAATTCTTTGAGAAGAATTTAAAAATGAAAAATTCTGGAGTATTGTTGAGAAAAGATGGGGATGAGACTGGAATTGAGTATGACCCCAAACTATGGCTCCACCAGAATTACTTCGGCGATAAATTCTCAACATACTTCCCCAGAACGCCCAGATTCCTTCAGCATGCTCTAGCAAAGCTCATTCTTATGAGGAAGGGGTTATTGACTACATTTTCTTCCCTCAAGCACTGCATTCTGCAGCACTGGGTTGACAGCGTGGAAGTAAACTGGCCAGTCTTGATCATCTATTATCTCAAAACCCACGTCAGCTTATATAGTGTCTTGATCACGAGGATCCTTTAAGCGAAAGGAGTGGATCTTACTGGTTTTGAAGGAATTTATGGAAAACCCATTCTTGAGAAGAATTTTCTAAACCTCCACTTCAATGAAGAACGGGGATGAAGAAAAGGCTAAGCTAAGAAGGGACAAACGAAAAGTTAAGTCTAGAAAGGCAGTTGATCCGAAAGCAGAAGCCCCAGTTCCCAAAAGGCCTAGAACTACAAAACCCAAAGCCAAAAAGGCAAATGGAATTAGTTTCGGAAGAAGTTAATGAGGATACTCTACCTCTCACTCAAGTCCTAGGCTCTAAATAACCAAGACCTAGAGGAAGATTCATAAAAGCCGTAGCTAAGAAAGGACTGCATGGGCTTAATGCTGGTCTACCAAAAATCACTAAAAGGCGATTGAGGCTAGAAGAAAGAAAGTCAAGAGAACTTTGGCTGAGATGAAGGAAGACGGTAATGATGAGGAAACAAAGGATGAGGCTCCTCCTCAAAAATAGCTTCAGAGAAAAGGGATAACATTTGATGAAGCCCTTGCTGCTCAACAAAAGAGAGCTAATAAGGGTAGAAGGTTTGTTGGGATAGTGCTAAATGAAGAGGCCAAGCAGTATAGAGAGAAGACTGCATTGGAAAAGGCTAAATCGAGCAAAGGGAAGAATATTCCTGGAGCAACAAAAATTATAGGGCAAGATGACAATCAATTTGATGTCATTCAAGCAGTAATCAAGGAAAACACGAAAATCAACAAAGAAAGAACTAAAGGTCCTAGAGATTCCTCATAGATTCCTCCTATTCTTGTTAATTCACAAGCCCTGGATACCATCTCAAAAATTTTGAAAGTAGCTTAGTTCATCTTTACTTAAAGAACAAATCCACTTTCAAAGAATCTACTTGGACCAAGCTGTGAGGTTATAAACCTTAAAAGTCCTGAAAAGGCATCTACTAAAATGGTTGAGGATAATTCCAACAATCCGGAGGAAGGGCTAGAAGAAGAAAGAAGGGTTGAAAATCAGATGCAACAAACCACTGAGGTAACCCCTAATCTTCTTCATCCCTCTACTAATACTGAAGAGTACAACTTAGCTACAATCTCTCAAAATGTAGCTAAGAACATAGTGCCAATCCCGGATGTAAAATCTCTGGAGGTGGGAGAAAGTCTGAGTTTCAAGGGACACACTTCTGAAGTGGATCCTGTAGGAGAGGCTAATCCGGAAGAAAGGGAAATAAGCAAAAGTGGAGTAGAAAGAGTAGTTCAAGGCTCACGATCGCCAAATAATAACCCCTATGAAAGTAGTTCAACCTCCGAAAGTGAATCAAGCTCATCCGGTAGTGAATCATCTGGACCCTCCAACAAACACTTCCCTCCTCACACCAAATCAGTAACTCTTCCTGATGAGAACTCTAAAGAATCCAAAGTCAGTGCAGCTCTCAAACTCCTTCAAGAGGCAACTCTTGAACATCATGAAGAAGTTTTTATCAAAAAGAGCCTCCTGACCATCTGTACCCATCTTAAGGCCATGGAGAAGGAACTTCTTAGGCAGATGTCGAATCAAGAGGTCCACAAGGACTTAGGTGAAATCAAAGAAAAGCTGAACTATCTCCCTAGAATTGAGCACTAAGTCACGAACTTCCCAACACGTGGAGCTCTGGCAGCAGCTTCCCTCTCTGAGATTAAGCCTCTCTTGAACGAAATAAAGGAAAGCACCTCTGAATTAAACTGCAACACCAGTCAAGCAAATAACTTAGCCTTTGATAACTGTGCAATAGTGCTAGAAAAGGTGTCCTCCTCAGCCACAAACCTATCCATAGAACTTAAAGACTATATAGATACCAAGTTTGAAAACTTGTCAAAATTTATGAAGGATGGAGATTTGATACCAACTTTGCTCAGCATGGAGACTGATCAGTAAGTCACTCTGGAGATGCTTGTGAATTTTATAAACAAAATCCTCCCCCAACTGAAAGAAAAGATTCTTGATGATATGGGTGATGAAATGCAAGCAAGGAACTCTAGCATTGAACAATCAATAAATGAGTGGAAGAAAATCATCTTCAAAGAGATTAAAGGTCAGACGGAATCTATCCACAATATCCAGAAGGGTCTTAGTAATGAAATCACTCTTCTTTAAATCGAAATAAACAAATTATCTATCTCCAGACCCTCCTCTTCTCCAGATACTCCAGAGTGCCAGCTGATTCCAATCTTGCACGATCTAGTTCAGTCTATAGGGGATTCAGGGTTCATGAGCCAAAAAGGGTTGACTATCCTCACTAAGGCCATGTTCCCTTACTTTGATTTGAAGGACTAAGAACAGATTCTGCGCATCCTCCCTTAAGTCTCACAGTCATATGATCAGCTCTAGAGGGCCCTACGCTTTTACTACCTGACTCCACCTATTGTAAATCAAATTATTGATGAGCGAGCCAAATGTAATAAAAACTACTCTGTCTACTCCTCTGTATGGTAGAAATCTTGGGGTAAACGCACCTATATGGTCATTGACCCCCTTGATGGAAGCGAAAATGGGGAGGAAGAAGATAGCATGCAAGGAGACGGAAGGGGGAAAGGAAAAACATTGCAAGTCTGAAAGAGTGGTCTGTTCGGAGAGATAGTTAAGCTAGCTAGATAAAATTGTAATAGCTAGATTCTCTTTATGTGTATTTCTGTATCTTGTAACACTGAACATCATGATGTTAACTATTGTTAACAGTAGAAGTATATATAAAGGGAAAAATTTATAACTATCAAAACAAATGCTTCTAAAGTACAATCTATAATTGTACTACAACAAAACTTAGAAGCATAAGTCATAAAATTATGGGGGAGCCTGGATACCAAAATCATGGAGGAGTATCTTAAAGTTTTTGTTTCCATCAAATGGGGGAGATTGTTAGAAAACAATGATCCGGATAAATAAATCTATATACATCTGAATCAAGTTTGAAAGAAACAAAAACAAATGTAAGTGATTCTCTTAAAATCCAAATGGAAGCATCCGGACAAAGCTAAGATCGCTTATTAAACAATATCAGAAACCTAAGCAATGGAGGAAAATTATCCGGACAAAGTCTGAAAAGAAAACAAACTTCCATCTTCAAGACTTGCAACCGGAAGAACTGATCGAAGCCATCTCCGGAAGGAAGATCCGGAATATATAGGTCCAAAGGACAACCAGAAGACACATCCGGAAGACCTATATCCAATAACTAACTAATTATAAAAAATAGCTTTACTTGTGCCTCTTTTGGTCAACTAGTAGTCAAAGAACCTTTTTGTTGAAGACAGATGGCATGAATCAGAGAAAAGTCAAAAGCAGCAGACATAAGACAGAGAAAGTCTAAACTACTTTTCTCCTAGACCAATAAAGGCGCGCGTAGAGCTCACACCATATGACAATTGATATGAAAGTTGGTGCATCATAAAATGACAAGAAAAACGATCACTGACAACTTTTTAGCACCAATCCCATGAATTTAAAATGAATTAAAAAATGGTCTAACGGACTAATCAACGGATCTGAAAGCTCTACCTAACAATATGATCAAGGGTGAAGATTAAATGTAAGCTTACCAACCATAAATGGCTACATTTATGATCAAAGCCTATAAAAGGAACTCTTCACCAAATGAGAAAGCAACTAATTAACTTACAAAAAGCAAGCAACAAAGCAATACACATTCAATCAGTCAAAATAATCCCTCCAAGAACCCTTGATTCAAAATCTATTTGTAAGGATTCCCAAGTGAAACTATAAACTTGAGGAACTCCAAAACCAACCTTTTGTTACAAACCAAAAGTGTAATAATCTCTGTGAGCGGACGACGTTTCGCGCGGCGGCAGCAGGGCTGAAGCCCGATCGGGCTGGCCCGTTTTGAATGACGGGGGATGAGTGTGATATATTTGAAAAAATGATTTTGCATATTTTAATGCTTAAAAGATACGAGATTGAAATCCCGTACTTAGAATAGAGTCGCCACCCGGTTCAGCTCAAACGAGAAATTTTTGGTACTATTTTCCCACCGGGTGGTTGGACCAAACCTTAAGTAGAGATTCCGAGTTCAGATGATGTTATCTACTTTTCATTAGGCCAAGTTAAGATACTTCATTCTTTCTTAATCGGTTTAATCCACCCTATTTATTTGTATTTTTAGTTATTTTATTATTTTCGTGTTTATCAAGCAATTCAAGCAACGAATAAGATTTTTACAGCCATAAAAAATGTGGAAAATAAAATTATTACAAGGTTTTCAAGTCCTATACATTTTTTCTATGCAATAAATAAAGTACCAGAATATCCAATATATATCCGCCTGTAAAAGATTGTTAGCACTTACAGTATTATAAAGCCCGGCCGGATGGCTAAAATGGGAGTTAAGCAGTATTTTTTCGAGAAAATTCCAATTTTAAGTAGTTGTTAGGCTCAATCATTATTTTAACCAGATTATAAATGAAAAATAAAACTGTTGTCCGAAAAGTCATATCGCCGATGATATTATTGATGCCACCGGCGACATGCCTGATGTCGCTGGCGACATAGGTGATACCGTCAACGACATCAATTACGTCACCGACGGTATCAGCTTATGGTCAGCAGTAGTGGCAGTAAAACTGATCGAAAACCCAAAAATGAATAAAAATTGACAAAAATTAACACAAGTCAGTAGTATTAATGCCCAAGAGCTATGAGACTCAGGATTTTTACCTTGAGGTCGTGAATCCACCTCTTCATGAACCAAAGAAAACACCTCCGGGGAGCTTATTATGATGATTTGAAGACAAATTTAAGTGCTTTTTGGTTTCTAAATCGAACTAAGCTGATTTTAACTTAAAGACTTATTGATTTCAACTCACAATCAGAGAATTCAAAGAAGAAAAACCAGGAAAAATGGATCAAAATCCTTCTTTTTTCTGTTTTATCTAATTCTTATCTCACTAGAATCTATTCTCACATTAAAATCTTAACATTCAATCCCGCTTCTAAAATGCAGCTCAAGGTGTGCTTTTATAGGTGAAATGGGGTGCTTTTTGGGACCTTTTTTAATAATTCCGTCGAAAGTGGCCGAAAGGCTGTCTGTGAAGGGACCCGTTTCGGGTCATGCCGCCGGCGGTATGGATGATGTCGTCGACGGTATGGTGATGCCACCAGCGGCATGGATGATGCCTCTGGCGGCATCAGCCTTCAGCATACCGACAGCTAACGGGTCAAAAAGCAAAAAAAGTTTGGAAAAGTGGTTTTATAGTGGGTAAAAAGGCATCTTTTTAACTTTTAACAATATTTTAAAGGGTATTTATTATTTGGGTGCCAATCATCGGTTCAAGCTCCCATCGGACGCGTTATTGGCCACCCCGAACTGTATTCTACCAAATAAAAATTCGCGAGGAATATTATTTTACTAATAAAAATTCTAAAGAGAATATTTAATTTGAGGCATTAAAATCGGGTACATGTCATAATCGTCTCGCGAGAGGGACTGCAAAATCCCGTGCTCACAGGCTGCCCCTCGGGGGATCACTACTGCCACAGATCAGTATAATCACACGAAAGAGCGAGGGATAGGAGTAATACCTGATGGGTGACCGATTTGTCCCTTGGTCGGACTTATGCTTTATAGATTGGTTGCCCCTTGGTCGGACTTACGCTTTATAGATTGGTCAGTTGCCCCTTGGTCGGACTTACGCTTTATGGAGATTGGTTGCCCCTTGGTCGGGCTTGCGCTTTGCGGAAATTATCCCATATTCGGACTTGAGCTTTGCAGAAATTGTCCCTTGGTCGGACTTGAGCTTTGTAGAGATTGCCCCTTTGGTCGGGTTTGTGCTTTGTGGAGAGATTGTCCCTTGGTCGGACTCGTGCTTTATGGAGAGATTGTCCCTTGGTTAAACTTGTGGTTTGAGGAAATTGTCCCTTGGTTGGACTTGAGCTTTGTAGAGATTGTCCCTTGGTCGGAGTTGAGATTTGTAGAGATTGTCCCTTAGTCGGACTTAAGCTTTGTAGAGATTGCCCCTTGGTCTGGTTTCTTGTTTTATGGAGATTGGTTGCCTCTTGGTCGGACTTGTGCTTTGTGGATATTTTCCCTTGGTCGGAATTGAGCTTTGCGGAAATTGTCCTCCGGCCAGGCTTGTGTAAAAATCTGATTTAGAGGAGCGATGTCGCCGGCGGTATGACTAATATCGCTGGTGGTATGAATTGATACCGCCGGCGGTATGAGTGCCACGTGGCAGCTTTGACTAGTCAGATAATTTTAAAATTCAAACTAAAAGAGGCGATGTCGCCGGCAACATGAGTGATGTCGCTGGCGACATAGATTGATACCGCCTGCTGTATGAACGGACAGTTTCAGATAAATTAAAAATCCTCGAATTCCGCGCGATAGTTTAAAAGGGAATAGAACTTCCCTTCTTCCTCACTAATCAGAAACCGCATCCCCCTCTCTTCTTCTTCTCCAAAGCTTTTTGATTTCTTCCTTTGTTTTTGAAATCATGAAGAGAATCACCAAGGCTTTCAGGGGCAAATCCAAGGCTAGGGAGAGCCTGCCCGATTCTTCCATTGAGGGATTGAAAATCCTCTTCGTTCATACTGCATATGGCCTGAAGGAGACGACCAAAATGTATGGTTATGGCATTAACTCTCCTATCACCAATTTGACTCTGGAGAAGGAGAAACACCTCTATTATGTTTAGGTAATCTCACAAAAAACCCGAATCACTTCTTTTTGGGTTCGATTTGATTTGACTTTAAATTTGAAATCATGCCATAATAGGGGTTTAAATGTGAAATATATTGGTCATATTGCATGCTTTGGGATCGATTTTTACCATTTTCGGGCTTATTGTTCAATTGATTGCGATTTTTGTGATTTTGGCACGATGGGTGCGATTTTGAGAGAAAACTGGTTCTGCCTGCATATAGTGATGTCGCTTGCAACAATAGTCCTTGTAAAAGGGCTTATGGGAGTCTGATGTCACTTTTGTTTAAGGTGATGTCACCGGTGACATGAACCATGCCGCTGGCGGTATGGAGTGATGCCGCCGGCGACATCGCTTTCAACAGAGGCGACATCAGCAGCTTTTCTGATAAAAAATAAGCAGGACTAATCCATTTTGTTTTCAATTTTATAGCCATACGAGCTGACTTACATAGGGGGAATGGGCACCATCGAGAATGATGGCACCATATCTCGGAGAATGACCCCGAGCTCGCGCTTGTAATTATTGAGACAGGGTTTGGGGATTTGGCGCGGATAATACCTATACTGATGCCTAAGCTTTCTCATTCTGCAGTAATGGCCCTAATCGAGAGGTGGTCCGAGACCACCCATACCTTCCATTTCTCTTTTGGGGAAGCTATAATTACCCCTTCTAATGTAGTAGCCATGACCGGCCTCCCCTAGACGGATGAGGTCATACATTTTGATGCTTACATGGATAAGTATCATGTTGAGAGGCCCGTGGTGAGGCAGGTGAAGGAGTTGTTCGGTCTGAAGCCCATTTTTGGGTGGCTAACCTATAGAGAGTTGTACCATCACTGGACTCGGGTGAATATAGTGCCTGAGGAGGAGAGGGAGGCTTTTGTCCGTTCCTTCATGATTTCTCTACTCACTGTGCTATTCTTCCCAATCTCGGGATGTAAGATCAACTACGTGCTTATAAACATAGTGGAAGATGTACCGGGAATTAGGAGGAAGAATTGGCTGAGGGCTATCTTAGCCAAGTTGTACCACAGGCTGGACGTGGGAGCCCAAAAGAAGGAGAAAGCCCTTCGCCTTTGACACCTGCTACTCCAAGTATAACTTTTTGGAAATATTTCTCTTGATAGCATGCGTTCTCATTTATTGCATGACATTTTTTTTGAATTGATCGGTTGTCATTTGTGCAGGCCGAGGCCTTCAAGCATCAGATCCTCACGCTGGTGGAGTTTAAGAAGGTTGTGCCGCCAGGCTCTCATTTCCTCGCTCGCTGGTGTGAGGGCATCCGTGGGAAGGCCAAGTACCCTACGAAGTATAGGGAGGTCCTAAGGAGCGTGCGGTTAAGCTTGGTATGCAATTTTTTTTAGACGAAACAAAAAAAATCGTTTATGGACTTATATTGTTTGTTTTAATGTAGCTCATCTTGGATCCATTCGATAGGGTGAAGAACTTGGCCGAGGTCGCAAGGGTCCGGAGGGAGGTAGATGACTGCCGGTTTGTGATCGAGTGCCCTCTGTCTCGGTAGTGGTATCTAGGCGAGCGCATCCGGGGCTGGAGGTCCGTCTCGGTGGCTGCTAGACCGGTGCCTGCCGATCCTCCCAAGGGCTTATGGTGGCCCCATTTGGTGATCTCTTCCGAGGCTGATAAAGCTGATTATATTGAAGGGAATGGCCGAGTGATCCCTAAAGCTCCTGGCCTCTACGAGCAGCTTTTGGAGCGTCTACTCCCAGTATGCCCTCACATCCGTGGAAACGATACGATTGAGTAATACAACGAGCAACGGTTGGAGGATGAGAAGAGGCATCTCAAAGGCATTGTGGACATTGATGAGGAGGAGGATGATGAGGATGAGGCGCTTGAAGGGGATGTCGCGGTCGACCCTGAGGGGGAGGATGAGGCGGGTACGGATGTAGCTGGCGGGAGCGTGCCAATGTCCCAAGGGGAGCAACGTTCTTTGGAGGTATGATTATGCTTATGTATATGAATTTGAATTCGTTTAAGAACGTTGTTGACGTGTGGCTTTCATGTTTTATAAGAACCTGCAAGAAAGAGGGGCCGGGATAACCAAAGTAGGACCTGGCACTATAATGTGCCGGAGAGCATAAACTTTATGGAGGGGCATTTGGTCAATCCGTTGTAAACCACCTTCCTGTTGATGAACTCCCATGGAGAATTCTCTCATAGGAATGTTGGCTCAAGCCGGCAAGCTCCGATTTTCATGCCTGAAAATACTACTTATGTAAGGCCTAATAATTATTTTCTTACTAAGCCTTAGATACGGTTGTCTGAGGATTTGCCTTTTGGATTTTCCAGGTGGCGCGGAGTCACGTGGAGCAGCTTGCAGAGAATAATTTTATTCTCCAGGATACCCTTATTGGGCAGTCGCTCCTCGTTCAGGTATTTTATGCACATGTTAAGATGGGATGTATGTATGGATGTTATGCATGACATGCACTGCTAATATTTTCTCTGGTTTGCAGGATTTCTTGGCCCTTTCCTTGTCTGACGCTAATACAGCTTAGCAGCGGTATGAGGAGGAGACTGCAGTCCTTCAGCGTCGTATGAGTCTCGAGGGTCAGTTGGCAGCCACAGCTCAGGAACGGAGAAGTAAGCAAAACCTAGATCGTGCGCACCCCGGGAGCACCGATCGTAGGGGGATCAAGATGTCCGCCGACTGACGTGCGGATACTGCAGCTGAGGAGTCCAGTAGCGTGCCTATAATAGAGGGAAGGGAGGAAGATGAGGATGACGTTGATGACTGGTTTGCAGGCCCCGATGACATTTCATCCCGCCCGGCCGGCAGTGGCGGGCATGCTTAGTTTTACTTTATTTTACCTTTTTTAGTTCTTTATTTGTACCCTTGATACATTGGGGGTTTGGTTTTGGGATGTTTTGAGTGATTTGCACCTCCGGGCTTTTATTTTGAATGAAAAAAGAATTACTATTTGATAAGGGATTGGAAACATAACATAGGATTGTTTACAGGCTTTGTACAGGTCTGAAATGGAAGAAATGCTTCTGATGCCACCGGAAAATTTACTCCATGTCACCGGCGGCATGGTCCATATCGCCCAAATTGATTGGGCTAAAATAATATATACAGGCCTGTCTGAAAGTCCATATCACCGGCGACATCATCTGATATCACCCAAATTGACCCTATATCACCGGCGGCATCAATTACATCGCCGGCGACTTCACTTATATCGCCGGCGGCATCACCCATATCGCCGGCGACATGTAGTTTCCAGCAATCTGATTTTGATCATTCTGTCCATTTCTATCATGGCGATCCATAATCAAAAACTACGGGGTTTCCTGTAGAGTTTAGGGAATGCAGACTGAAAGAGGCTCGAAAAATTTAGGCTTTGGGGGTTTCGATATGTCACAGCGTGGCCCGTAAGCCGCAAATTCCTTCGAGCGGCACTGTCTTTTTGGGATCCAATGGACCACATTTTCTGATTTTCATCGTTCGAGCTTTGCCCCTTGCTTGAAGAATTTTATGCTATTTTAGGGACACCATGTCCTAAATGCGTTTCGTTGGCATTGCTGGACTTTCATATTGGCATAGATGGAATTCCACGAAGGCTATGGAATTTAGATTCTATTGACCCATTTCTATCTCAGTTGCCTAACAAACCTGGGTTTCAGCTCGAAGCAGTTCTAGAGTGGTGTCGTGGAGTGCCCCAATCCCATCCTGCTAGGCCATTCATGGTGGTATTATTACTCATGGCGGAGTTTATGTGTGGAGTGAGCCTAATTGCTTCGCTCAGGCTCATTTCCCTCATCGGTCCTATGTCGATAGGGGCTTCCCCCGTGGCTGTGGGGTTGGCCGATGTTTTGTTAAATGTGGATGCTGCTTCTGTTGACTCGTCACTCATCAGAGATCAATTCATATTATTACAGGTATCTTTTGTTCTTTCTGATCTAAACATTTCTTTCCCCCATCCTTACCCGAGTTTTGCATTATAGGTTTGGCTGATGGAGAAGCTAAAGTTGAGGGAGGCATCCCGAGGGAATCCGAAAAAGTATCTTCCCATCCATCTGAGGGAGAGAGGGCTTATGTGGGCCGATTTCAATGAGTTGACATATGATGATTGGGTGCCTAACTTGAGGGGGAATACTGACGCGCAGGTTCAGTGGGTTAGTCCATGGTGGAGAATTCAGGATGTGGTCGTAGAATCTTGGGGAGCATGTGTTCAATTGATAGGTCTGGAGAAATCTTCATTTTATACCCCTTACCAGCTATGTCGTCAGTATGGTAAAAGGCAGAGAGTCCCGATCAAATTGCCCTATAATCAGATCGGAGTTTACAAAGCTAGGTGGGTCAACCATAATCAGGAGAAGTGGTCCAGGGAGGCTGTGTTTGAGATTCTGGATTACGATCAACTAAAAACCACTGAAACTAACACACACTATAGAGGATGGCTTGCCGAGATAAGAGGTTTGCCGACCCATCAGAAGCGGTCATGGGCCCATTTTGAGGGGGAATGTGCAGAGCAGGGAGAAGATCCCTCTTCTACTATCACACCGAGGCGGATCTCTAGGTACTGTGACGATGATGCGGGAAGTTCATTTTGAGTCTTGCTTTTGTCAGAACCACCGGGTCTATCTCTCTCCTTTTTTTTAAATAATCTAAAATGAAACAAAATTAACTCTGTTCAAAGCTTGTTGAAGTTGTCTTAATTTATGAATACAGAATTCACATAAACATAAGCATTTAGATTTCAACAAAAGAGGACTTTTATTAATTGAGATAAAGTAAAGTACATGATGTTTGGTTGACATTCCCATTGATTTAACTCCCGGTACGGACTAGTCAAGATCGGTTTTCTAGAAGGCACTCGCTCTTTGCTCACATACCCTAACTTTTGCCTAGATTGCCCTTCTCGTATTTTTTATCTAGTGGGTTTGTCTTATCCCCTAATTTTTGCACGGTTGATTCGCAGAATACCAATCATTGGGCATCACCCTAATTTTTACCCAATCAGTAAAAGACTGAAAGGCGGGTGATTATCACGTATATATTTTTTAGTGTGCGGCTTTTCTGGTTTGTTTCTTTTGAATTAAACATGATAACGCTTAAGCCTGTCTTGGTTTATGGGATTTATAAACTCGTTCCTATCCATGTCCATAAGTTTAGTTGCCCCTTTGCTAAGCAACTTCTTTATCACATATGGCCCTTCCCAGTTTGGCCTGAATTTACCCCTCGCATCAGTGGTGGAGTGTTTCAACTGCTTGAGGACAGATCACCGGCCTTCAGCGGGAACTTTTGATGTCTTACCCGACTATTATATGCCCGAGCCATATGTAATTGGTACATCTGAAGGTTATCGAGGGCCTTCAACCTTTGCTCATCCATCATATTCAACTGTTTAAATCTTGCCCGAGTCCATTCGAATTCTTCTAACTTAGCCTCTAGAGCAACTCTTAATAAGGTCACCTGAGTTTCAACCGGCAAGACTGCTTCCATCCCGTAGACCAGGGAAAACGGAGTTTGGCCTATCGGGGTGCTTATGCTGGTGCGATATCCCCAGATAGCGAAATGCAGCTTATCCGCCCAATCTCTGTAACCAGCTATCATCTTAGAAAGAATCATCTTCACCGAATTATTGGCTACCGCAACAGCTCCATTGGCTTGTGGTCTGTATGGAGACGACCTATGGTGCCCGATCCCATACTTCTCAATCAGTGAAGTAGTTGCTCCTTGAAACTGTACTCCATTGTCTGAGACTATATGATGTAGGAGCCCATACCGAGCAAAGATGTGCTTTTCCATGAACTTGGCCATCTACCTGGCAGTGATATTGGTGAAGGATAAAACTTCCACCTATTTCAAAAAGTAATCTACTGCCACCACAATGAACTTATGGCCATTTGTTGAGGAAGGATGGATTTCACCAATTATATCTATACCCCATGCCGAGAATGGCCAAGGGGTGGATAAGTGATGGAGCTCAGTCGGTGGTAGATGCCGCGTATCTCTGTAAACCTGACATTGGTGGCATTGTTTGACCTGGGCGATACAATCGGCCGTGAGAGTGAGCCAAAAATACCCTAGTCACTGGATCTTCTTTGCGAGGGCAAGACCGTTCATATAAGGGCCACAATCGCCGGCATGGACCTGGGTCATTACGTTCTGAGCCTCGGAATCAGTGAGGCAACGGAGAAGTAGACCATCGCTGGTATGCTTGAATAGGTCATTATCCACAATACGAAATTGGGTAGCAAGCCGCCTTAGGGTGGTACAGTCTGAGTCGAAAGAATCTGTGGGGTATTGGCCAGTCTGAAGAAATAGGATGATGTCAGAATACCAACAAGGTTCGGATGAAATGGCAAGAACTGGAGGAGTCGATTGATCATGATATGGGGTCTTGGTGGACAGCAAAACCAAGGGGCGGATAGGTTGCTGTTGGGGTCCTTCCCATAAGGACGCGAGAATGGCGAGAGCATCTGCCATTTGATTCTCATCTTGAGGGACATGGCGGTACAAGCATGAGGCAAATTTCTCAGATAATTCACGGATAGCCTCAACATAAGGATGGAGGGATTCTTCTTTAACTTCCCATTCTCCAGCGACCTAACGAATAACCAGAGCCGAATCTCTGATAACAGATATATGGCAAGCCTAAACTTGAAGAAGAGCCTCGAGGCCGAACAGGCAAGCTTAGTATTCAACGCCATTATTGGTGACGTCGAATTCTAAACGTTTGGACAACAGGATTATCTCATTATCTGGTGTGACGATGATGACCCCGAGACCTGCTCCCTGGTGGTTCACAGTGCCGTCAAAGTACATTGTCCAATTATCATTGAGGGTTGTAATTGAGGCGAGCTATTCATCAGGGAACTCCAAATTTTCTTTATAATCAGAGCTGAGGGGTTGAGTAGCCAGGAATTCAGCTACAGCCCGCCCGTTAATGACCTTTTGAGTTACATATTCAATGTCAAACTCAGATAGGAGAAGTAGCCATCTGGACAATTTGCCTGCTAGAGTAGGGGATTGATAAAGAAACTTCATTGGATCAATTTTGGCTACGGCTTGGTCGCGATAGGACTGGAAATAATGTCGCAACTTCTTAGTGAGCCAAACCATAGTAGAACAGGTCTTCTCCATAATTGAATATTGGGTTTCATAATCTAACAGCTTCTTGCTCAGGTAGTAGATGGCGTGTTCGTGCTTATCATCATGTTCTTGGACAAGCATGGCTCTGACGGACGTTTCTTTAATGGCCAGATAAAGGATGAGTGGTTTCCCTGGGATGGGGGGTGTCAAGACGGGTGGATTGACAAGATATGCCTTGATTCTATTAAACGCTACTTAGCAGTGATCGTTCCATCCCATGGGTTGCTGTTTCTTTAACAGTTTAAAGATGGGTTCGCAGACGGTAGTGAGGCGAGCAATGAACCGACTAACATACTGTAAGGACCCTAAAAATGATCGGACCTCCTTCTCTATCTTAGGGGGGGCATGTCCCAGATGGCTTTGACTTTGTCTGGATCCATTTCAATCCCTTTCTGGCTAACCATGTGTTCTAATAGCTTGTCGGAGGTAACTCCAAATATGCATTTCTTTAGATTCAGACGAAGATTATACTTTTCAATGCGAGTCATGAACTTGTCAAGAACAGCAGGGTATTCCTCTTGAGTGGCGGATTTTACAATCATGTCATCCACATACACTTTCACTTCTTTATTGATCATGTTATATAGGAGGGTGGTTATAGCTCGCTGATAAGTGGCCCTAGAATTTTTCAACCCGAATGTCATTACCTTGTAGCAATACACCCCCCACTCAGTGATGAATGATGTTTTGACTTTATCGGCAATATTAACCAAAATCTGATTGTAGCCTGAGAACCCATCCATGAATGAATACATAGCTGCCCTAGTGACGCTGTTAATTAGGGCATTGATGTGCGAGAGAGGGAAGTCATCCTACAACGAGGCTTTATTGAGGTCTCGGAAGTCCACGCAGACTCGGACTCTTCCATCCTTCTTTGGTACCGGGACGATGTTGGACAACCAAGTCGGGTATTCTACTACTTCTATAAATTGAGCTTCGATTAACCTCGAAACCTCTGTCTTAACTTATTTTGCCCATTCAGGTCTCAACCGGTGGAGCTTTTGTTTGACAGGTCGGAATTTAGGATCAGTTGGGATCCTGTGTTTGGCGATTTATCTGTCAACCCCGGGCATGTCTTCGTACGACCAAGCGAAAGCGTTAACATGATTTTTAAGCACTTTTATGATCTCACTTCTTTCCTCGGGAGTTAAATCTTTGGAAATGGTTACCATTTTGGGATTGTCATCCGTACTTAGGTTTATTTCACTTAATAGCATATCACTAATGCCAAAAACATCATGTGTATTGTTATGTGAATGCATGGACCCATCGGGAAAGACATCAAATAAGTAAGCAGAATGGGAGTTATTCATTATGTAAAAAGCCTCATAAGCGACATTGTTTGCATCAAAAACATCAGAAATATTAAAAATTACATCATCCATATCCTCCTCCACAGGCGGAGGGTCTTAGTGGCAGCATCGATGGGAGAAGTGTTCTCTGTATCATCTGTGAGGGTGGTGCTTAGGTTGCTCTCCAAAGTGGTCTTTTAGGTAATGGTGAGCGACAGCTCTTCAGATAGGTCAGCCTTTTCGGTTAGAGCCCTGGCGAGCTTTTCTACTATAGCCGTCATGCATCTTCTTTCCCGTTACCCTTCCAGCTTTTCTTCATTAGCAGTGCCATAGCTTTTGTCACGGTCACCATGACATCCTTAATTTCTGGATCAATAGGCTCATCTTTAGGATACATCTTGTCTTTCCCTTTAGCCTTATTAGAAATCACATTGACAGGCGCTTCAGACTCAGTAGGCTCAGGTTCAGCTGAAACTATTATATGACCAACCTCGAAGTCATAGACATCTTTAAAGACCTCAAAGCCGGGCCACATTTTCTCACCTTACTCGATTGGTTCGGGCTCCCCTTTATAAGGCCTCTTACCTTGGATTTCACAAGCAATGACCATGTGGTAATAGCCGTAAGGGACACGGTGATAGGCTTTTCTAGGCTTATATCCCAGTCCAGCTCTATGGATGAGGATTTTTGGTTCTAACGCCTCAATAATTCCATGTTCGTGTACTCCTCCACCTCTGCCAGGCCTATAACCAGACTTCTGCATTAGTTTGCCCATGCCCATGTGGAGGTAGCTGTACCAAAGGGGAGGAGGTTTTTGAGCTTTACTAATCATGGCAATTCAGAGGCCCTCTTCTAGATTAGGTTTGGCTTCCATAACGGCCATGATGGAAGCAGAATCGGCCTCTATAGTCACCATTCTGCCATCATAGATTAGCTTGATTTTTTGGTATAGTGTGAAGGGTACTGTGCCCAAAGCATGGAGCCATGGTCGGCCAAGCAACAAAGAATAGGTAATAGGAATGTCGAGGACGGTAAAACGTACATTACTTGCGACACCTTCGACAGTGACTCCTGCCTCAAAAGTCTCGATTACATTGCATTTTGAATCGTTGTAAGCTCTAATAACCATGCTGGACCTTTCAAGCATGTCCTCTGACAGTCCTAGATGAGGAAGGATTTTTAGAGGGCATAGGTTTAGGGCAGAGCCATCATCACCATGACACACGGGATGACCTTATCGAGAATTTGAATCCGGATGAACAAGGCCCTATTGTGATCCCTTCTTTAAGTATAAGATCAAAATTGTCAAACACAATCTGAGGCCCTTTTCTCGGGGGTATACCTTCTCCTATCGTAGCGCACATCTCAACAACCGAGGTGGTCAGATTAGCTTCCAGATCTAGTAGCTGCTTGATCAAACCCTTACAATGCCTTTTAGAGTCAGTTACCAGTTGCGAGATGCTGTATCGGGCTTGGGTGTTTTTCAACTGGGTAATAAGGGGGTCAACTTCAAGACTGGTAGGGACAGGTAGAGGTGGAGAAGGGGGTCTTGTAGTAGTTCTAACTCTGCTAGGAATCGGGTCTTTATTTAGACGAAGATATCGGTCTTCCGGCTGATATACACGACCACTCCGGGTAATATTGAGGACATTATCAAGCAAGACGCTCTTGGTGGCTCGTGTCTCAAATAGGTACTATTGCTCTTCAGAGTCTAAATTCGGGTCTTATAGTTCATATTTATCCATACTAAAAAGGTCATGGTGGTCAACCTTGAACAAGTTGGTACTTATGGCCTTGGATTCCCAAGCCATCTCCCCATCCTCATTAGAATAGTTCTCCTTTGAAACAAACGAATCTATGCTGAACAGTGCTTTCCCCTCAGCTTTCTTTCTCTTTGCCATAAATGGTTTAGGCCTACGACTCTCTTGCTTTGGTTGGCTTGGATCAATTTCCATTCCTTGAATGGAGTTGACTCCTGGGTTGGCCTGATTGATGAGGTCAAAAATTGAGCAGGTTGGTAGACCCGAATCGATGACCAGGATAGAGTTACTACTGCCCAGCCCCCGAGCAAGGAGATCGAAGACTATAGCTTCGGTAAACCATATTGGACCATTCTGACCTTACTTTTGAAGTTCAGTAAAGGGTTATTCATGGTGCTCGGGGCTTTATCTGGTTCGACAATCTTCGCCGTGCTAACCAACCGCTGAATAGTTGAGAGCAAGGCCTTATAGTTGTTAGTTTGGTGCCCTACCTGAACGTGATAATTACAGAAGTTATTCTTATCTTCAGGTCTGGGTGGCTTGTATTTCTGAAGGGACTGTATAAAACCTGCTTCCCTCAAGCGATGGAAGATGACTCGCAGGGGTAATTTATAGGGGTTGGTTAAAATAAAAGGAGGGCGAGGAGGTTGGACTGTGGCAATCATTGATGGAGCCGGGTTGGTTGTCAGTGGCATAGCGGAGGTGTGAGAAATGGCTTGTATAGCAGCCGGTGTTTTTTGCTTAGCCGACGCTAGGGCCGAAGGTTGAGCTTCGTTCTTCCTGAACCATGGTTTCCCCGCTCTCTTGGCCTTTTCACATTCTACCTCGTGCTCAATTTTCTCAGCTTTTTCAAACACAACCTTGTAAGAAAGAAAGGAATATGTAGCCTTTTCCTTGCAAAATAGGGGGAGAGACCCTTCGAGGAGTTTGACAATCATTTCCTCAAGGCTAAGCTTGGACTTTATTAAGACCTGAGTCAACATACCTATTAAGTACTGCTTAAAGGTTTCATTAGGCATTTGACGGACCCTCTCAAGATGTTAGAGGGTAATCTCCATCATAGTATTAAAACCATAATGCACTTTCAATGCCTCAGATAAGAGAGTCCAGTAGGCGACAATATGCTGCGGCAAAGTGTGATACCACTCGAGTGCAGGTCCCCGAAGGGAACAAGGAAACATCTCAGCCAGCACCTTATCACTCAGCTTCTTTACGCGCATCACTCATTCGTACATTATGATGTGAGAGGCAGGTGCTCCTGAGCCATCATAATGGGCCATGTTTAGTATAGTAAAATTATCGGGGACCCAATCATCATCCCTCTCAGGTTTTTTATTAATGATGAGGCAGTTGATGTAAGCTTGGATCTCTGGTGTCACGCCCGGAGGTTGCGTGACCTGGTAGCTGACCGGTTTGAGAGAGACGGTTAGGGCTTCAGGTGTCGCGCCCAGAGAATGTACGACCTAGTCGTTGACAATTTGGAAAGCTATCATTTACCGAACAAAAGCGGCTACCTAAGGTGTTACGCCCAAAGGTTGCGTGACCTGGTCATTGTATGTCGGAGGCAGCGTAGGGCGAATAGTCAGATGGCTGGCAAATAGATTTTGGGGGTAGGTGGTGCCTTTAGGAGTTACGACGAACTGCAGAGGCATGAAGGAGGGTAGTGGCTGAGAAACTGGGCTTTGGTGATTGAATGTCAGAGGAGTGGAGCTTTGGGCAAAGGGTCTCGGATTGAAAGGCATGACTGGTGGAGTGGTCGAAGTCGACAAGAGAGCTAAAGTTTGCCTAAACTGGAATGGACTCATCAAGGGTTGGGCTGATTGAAACACAGGTGCGATGGGTCTTACCTCTACTAAACTGGTCAATATTTGTGTTGACCGTTTGGGGCCTGAATGTCAGATGCTAATACTCAATTGGAATTTCTGTCTTCCAGAGCTCGCTTAACTGCTGCTTGAACCGTAGTTTGGATAGAAGCTTGGAAAGCATCTGAGTTTAGGAATTGCATCATAGCACTAGTAAAGTCAAAACCAGGGGGTGGTTGGGATCCTGTTCCAGAGCTGGAAGTGGGACCAAAGGGCTCTTCTGGAGGAGGGGTCCCTTCATTTCTTGGGAAAGACGTGGTCAGTCGAGAGGGACTTTGGCTTAATTGAACTTGTTCTAAATCTGATTCCTCGCTGGAATCGGTGTGGGGAATTCCTTTAACTTCCGTGGTGGCAACCGGGGTTAGAAGATGACGTATCAGGCGATGCTCTATCCTTTTCCAAGCTGGGATGCGACGGTCAGTGCGCCTCCTTCTAGCTGAAATGGTAGGCAGCGGATCAGACCATGAATGGATTGGTGAATGGTATGCATGGTATGCATGATTTTCGTGCCTTGGGAATGATGTGTAATGCGCATGGCTGCACGTAGATGTGGTTAGAGATGGCGTGATGGCTTATCCCTCCAACATACGTGGGTCGTTTATACTTCACATCATACATAGCGATATGTGGTGACGCAACGGAGGTACAAGATAAGTCCTACGTATGTTGTTAAACCTCTTCCACGGGTGGAAGTGGTTAGGGTAAGCGGATTCATTGTCGGCTCTTAAAGCCGATGCATGGGGGTGCATGATCATAGAGCACATAGCACGTGAATCGCCCCTCTTCCAACCTTATGACTCCCTCGTAACGCCTCTTTGAAAGGATGGAGTTTGGCCTCTTCACCGGTGACGGCGAAAGAAGCGCGTCCCAATTGTTTTATTTATTTTGGTTAACCCTAAGGGGAATGATGTGCTAAGGGTTTTTCTAGCACGACTTTGGTATAGGGTTGTTGATGTAGAAGGTTCTTATATACCATGATTCCACATTACTCAACCACTACCTAAATAGGTGCGATCGTAGGAGTTTACGTGTTGGTTAAAATGAGTGATCCACCCACTAGGCATCCTCAACTCCAACAGGGCATGAGTGATACTTCACGAGCTTCTCGGATGAAATAGGGCACCTATAATTACCGAACTATCTATACGCCTGAGGATAAAACACTATAAGAAGGAATGAAATTTTCATTTGGCCAATGATTTCAATACATCATCAAAATCTTTTAAACTTTGTGAAATAAAGTTCGAGTTTAAAGAAATCTCCCCAGCAGAGTCGCCACTGTGAGCGGACGACGTTTTCCATGGTGGCAGCGGGGCCAAAGCCCGATCTGGCCTGCTCGTTTTGAATGACGGGGGATGAGTGTGATATATTTGAAAAAATGATTTTGCATATTTTAATGCTTAAAAGATACAAGATCGAAACCCCGTACTTAGAATAGAGTCGCCACCCGGTTCAGCTCAACCGGGAAATTTTCGATACGATTTTCCCATCGGGTGGTTGGACCATACCTTAAGTAGAGATTCGGAGTTCGGATGATATTGTCTACTTTTCATTAGGCCAAGTTAAGATACTTCATTCTTTCTTAATCGGTTTAATCCACCCTATTTATTTGTATTTTTAGTTATTTTGTTGTTTTCCTGTTTATCAAGCAATTGAAGCAATGAATAAGATATTTACAGCCATAAAAGAATGCGGAAAATAAAATTATTACAAGGTTTTCAAGTCTTATACATTTTTTCTATGCAATAAATAAAGTACCTGAATATCCAATATACGTCCACCTGCAGAAGATTGTTAGCACTTAGATGGCTAAAATGGGAGTTGACCGGTGTTTTTTTGAGAAAATTCCAATTTTAAGTAGTTTTTAGACTCAATCATTATTTTAACCGGATTATAAATGAAAAATAAAACTGCTGTCCGGAAAGTCATATCGCCGACGATATAACTGATGCCGTCGGCGACATGCCTGATGTCGCTGGCGACATAGGTGATGCCGCCGGCGACATCAATTACGTCACCGGCGGTATCAGCTTATGGGCAGCAGTAGTGGCAGTAAGACTGATCGAAAACCCAAAAATGAATATAAATTGACAAAAATTAACACAAGTCAGTAGTATTAATGCCCAAGAGCTATGAGACTCAGGATTTTTACCTCGAGGTCGTGAATCCACCTCTTCGTGAACCGAAGAAAACACCTCCGGGGAGCTTGTTATGATGATTTGACAACAAATTTAAGTGCTTTTTGGTTTCTAAATCTAACTAAGTTGATTTTAACTTAAAGACTTATTGATTTCAACTCACAATCAGAGAATTCAAAGAACAAAAATCAGGAAAAATGGATCGGAATCCTTCTTTTTTCTGTTTTATCTAATTCTTATCTCACTAGAATCTATTCTCACATTAAAATCTTAACATTCAATCCCGCTTCTAAAATGCAGCTCAAGGTGTGCTTTTATAGGTGAAATGGGGTGCTTTTTGGGGCCTTTTTTAATAATTCCGCCGAAAGTGGCCGAAAGGCTGTCTGTGAAGGGACCCGTTTTGGGTCATGCCGCCGGCGATATGGTGATGCTGGTGGTGGTATGGACGATGTTGCCGGCGGTATGGTGATGCCACCGGCGGCATGGATGATGCCTCTGGCGGCATCAGCCTTCAGCATACCGACAGCTAACGGGTCAAAAAGCCAAAAAAATCGGGAAAAGTGGTTTAATAGTGGGTAAAAAGGTATCTTTTTTACTTTTAACAATATTTTAAAGGGTATTTATTATTTGCGTGCCAATCATCGGTTCAAGCTCCCACTGGATGCGTTATCGGCCACGCCGAACTGTATTCTACCAAATAAAAATTCGCGAGGAATATTATTTTGGTAATAAAAATTCCAAGGAGAATTTTTAATTTGAGGCATTAAAATCAGGTACACGTCATCATCATCTCGTGAAAGGGACTGCAAAATCCCGTGCTCACAATCTCCAACTTGGGTGAGTTGGGAGATTGGGATAGAACTTAAAGTAGGTGCTTTGAGTGAGATCTCCTTGTACGACTCAACTTAGATTCGAGGCATAAGGCTTAGTGGTATATCCTACTAAATACGAGAGGACTCGGCTAGGAGTTGGTGCTTCTAGTGGTATATCCTACTTCTGGAAGAAGTCATCATCCAAAGACAAATCTGTAAGGCTTAATTCCTGCCAGTTGAAAAGGAATCCATTAGTAGACCAGCTCGGAAGAAGGAAATTCTGGGGACTGGACGTAGGTAGGGCCGAACCAATATAAAATACTTGTGTTTGATATCTGTTTATTTTTTCTATACTGCATTCATATTGCATCATCCGGATCCATCTTCTGGATCACATTTATCATCCGGATCCATCTTCCGGATCATAATCAAACACGGTACACATAGACTTTTTCTAAGTCTATAAATTCCGCGAAAAAGGGCCATTCACCCCCCTCTACCCTTGTAAATACTCTAACAGGGACCTATATCCCCAACTCATCAAGCAAACCTTAAAGCCAAATTGCTTCTTTTACAGCCTCTATGCGTGCCATATCTGCTTCTATCGTAAACAAAGCATCTGATAACTGTAAAGTAGACTTATAACACACTGGTCCTTCTGCCAAAGTGAACACATAAACAGTATTTGATCAATGTTTATGCATATCACTATCTTTATCTTGCTGATACACCAAACCAACTTATCCCAAGCGTATCTGCCATAATCCGACTACTTCAAACACCTTGTCATTGGAAGCCAATTTAGCAGTTCTACTGATAGTAGTACCCTGATAATGATACAACCTGTTACTCTTTCGAACTCCCTCCAACACCACCAGTGCACCAGAAATTATCCTCATAACTCCACCTTCTGCTTGCACGATGAAACTTTCTTCTTCTAAGGCTCCCACAGAAATAAGATTCTTTGATAAATCTGGTACGTAGCAAAGTTTCTTCAAAGTTCTGATTGATCCATCTTAATTTTTCAGTCGTATGGAACCAATCCCATATGTTGTAATAGGGATATCATTTGTTGTATATACTACTCCTTCTTTTAGTTCTTCGAAATCACAAAACCATTCTCGATTAGGACATATATGATAACTGCATCGGGAATCAAGAAGCCAAACACTAGAAGAGCTTGTAGAACTCGATACAACAAGTGAATAATCTGAGGCCATATCATACTCGGCCACCGCAACAGTCTTTCCTTTGTCAGATTGGCCTCTCTCCTTCAACTTAGGACACTCATTTTTCCAATGCCCTTTTTCTCTATAAAAGGCGCATTCATCTTTGCTCAACTTCGACATTGCCTTTTATCATCCCTTCTTTCCTTTCGCCTGGTTCCCCGAGCATCGTCTAACAATCAAGGCTTCAGTCCCTCCACTTGAGCTATCCAATTTATCCTTCCTCCTCAATTCATAGCTATACAAAGCTCCACAGACTTCACTGAGAGTTACAGCAGCCTTCCCATGAAGTAGAGTCATTTCAAGAAACTCAAATTCCTCCGGAAGGGATCCCAACAACATCAAGGCGAGATCCTCATCTCCAAATGTCACATCCAGGTTCAACAAATCAGCAACCAACTAATTAAAATTAGTGATGTGATCGTTCATTGTGGTACCGGGAGTAAACGTAAATCGAAATAATCTTTTCTTCATGTAAAGCTTATTCTGACTGCTCTTCTATAAGAACTTCTCCTCCAATATTGTCATTAATCTATTAGTTGAAGTCTCTTTGTAAAATGCATATTTCTGCTCACTAGATAAACACGGCCGAATTATACCACAAGCCAACCCATTGAGGGTACTCCAATCTCCTTCTCCCAGTTCATCTGGTTTCTCTCTTTCAAGTACAATGTCAGACTCTGTTGAAATAAGGCGTCCTGAACCTCGCTTTGCCACGTGCCGAAATGACTGCTACCATCAAAGATTTTCACCATTACTCTCGAATTTACTCTAGTAACTCTCTGAAAAATACTTGAAGTATTTGATGTGGATGCCTTCGTTGCAAATGGATTCTCCATTTCAGCCAAACCGTAAAATCACAAATAATAATATTACTCAAGTGTGCTAGAAAAAATTTCCAGGTAATTGGTCGAGTCACAAACGGTCTCAGTTACACACCAATTTCCTTAGGCTCTTATCGCTTGATGACAGAATTTTTTCCGTTTCCTCGAGATAATATACTATTATTATTCTAGATTTTACCAAAAGAGTGTTTTAACAATAATTTTAAATTTGCTAAATGCCAATTATACAACAGGATCGGATGTAGGAAAAAAACTTTCTGATGTGCCGATCGTAGTACACCTACGGCGCACAGAGCATACTAATTTCTCCTAAAACCAACGCTCTGGTACCAATTATTGTGGAAGCGACTAGCAAATTAAAAAATTATTGCCAAAACCAAAACAAATAGAGAGAACACCAACAATTTAACGAGATTCGACCAATTTTGCCTATGTCCCCGAACACTACCAAATTAATATTTCATTCAAACAAATATTACAAATAGAGAAGAGAAAGAAGAACAAAACCTTAAGAATATGAAGACATTTAATTTTGGGATAAAGAATTAGGAAAGATCAACCATATTTAGCCACCTAATTAATGTAGCCTCTAATTTCATTAAGCCACCAATTTAGTTGAGTCAACTTTTTACTTTATCCATATTGGACTTTGTCACAATTTCTACAGACTTTTTATATCCTTCTCTAATCCAATGATTGAGAATTGATGAGAGGAGATTTAATTAAAATAAGAGAATATTTAATTAAGTGTTAATCAATTCTTAATCATGGGAGAAGGTTATAAAAAGCCTGACTTTTTATATAAATTCCCGTTGTTGAGTCACACATTGTTTATTTCTCTTTTTTTGGAGTCATGTTAATTTTGATTTAATAGTCCAATCAAAAAAACTTTAGCCAAATTTTTAAAAATAGTATTTTAGTTTCGTATTTACATCTTTAACTCTTTGCTCATTCTTTGTATTGTCTAATTAATTTTAAGTTTTCATTAGACATGGGTCGGGCTTGGTTGAGTCTAGCTAAAAAAAGTCTCAACCCAAGCATGTCCCAACTTGTATAAATGTTAATTGGGCTCGGGTCAGGCTGGACCTTTTTAAAAATATCAAAACCTAAATCCAACCTATCCGACCCATCAATTATTTTTTATAAATTTCGTTATAAAAAATTTCCAATTATTAAATTATGCTTTACATTCATAATTTAAAAATTTGCAAACTAAATTTTAAAAAATAAGCAGGCGCATGTGAGGTGTGAATAGGAGGTTTATATTAATGGGAGAGTAAAATTCTTGAAAGGGAAGTTGAAAAGATAGCCTTGTAATTGGATTTTGTAACTAATGTATTCGACTACGGAATAACATATCACTAATTGGATTTTCGCATGGTACGCCCCTAAATTAGGGGGTGTTTGGTTCATATCAGGAGAGGAAAAGAAAATTAAAAAAGAGAAAGATAAGAAAAAGAATACGATTCCCTTTAATTAACTTATATATTTAATATGATTAAGAATAAGGCTAACCATTAAAAAAAGCGAGTATCTTAAGGCCCCATGTTTACATGGCCCTCTAAGGGACAATACAAGTATAAGAAAAAAATAAATATATATATTCACGATAGTAGCTGAATATGATTTCGCTTGTGTCAAGTTGGTAGAGGCAAGAGTTTCCCCTTTGAAGGTGCAGAGATCGACTCCCCATGTCTACCTTTTGCAATTCAAAATAGTTTATTTATTTTCAATAATAAAAAGTGATATTATTTTTTAATTAAAAAATTTATTTATCAATGCATATGCTTATTTAAATAAGATTAATATTAAATAATAGTTATTGGAGTTAAACAATTAACTTTATAAGTTAATTATTATAATCAATGTTACTATAATATTTTTTTAATAGAAATACTATTATTTTAAAATTGTTATCTTTAAGTCTTTCAAAGTAAAAAATACTTAACAAGAATTTTAAATACGTATTATTTCACAAATATTAGTATAATAATTTTAATATATATTTTCGATATTTTGATACCATATATTGACTAAAGCTATTTTATCAAATAAATTTAAAAGATATTGTATTCTCATGTCTTCAAAACAAATATCAAAAATTTTAGATAAAAATTTATTGTGAAAATATGATTGAAATTTGCTTTAAAAAAATTTCGCATATTAAAAACTTTCAACTAACAATATCTAGGACCCATATTTTATTTTTCGCTCGGGACTCCAAAAATCTCTAAGACCGCTCTGATCAAGAAAGAGAATGAGATTGCTCCTGATTTCATTTATTTTTTTATGAAAGAAAATTAATTATTTAATTATAGTATAATAAAAATAATTATATAATCTTAATTAATCAATTATAAATAAAAATATAATTTATTAATTATTATTAATAATTAATATTTATATTATATTTACAGTAATTATAAAAATAATATTAATATTAATAATATGTATTATCATGACAAGCAGGACCGGACCATGCCTAAAGGACTATCTAACTTATTTTAAGCACTTAGCCTAATAAGATATTTATTAGAAACTAATTTTATCAACACAATCTTATACTAGGCATATAAACACAACTTTAAATATCGGATAGATTTTACAAAAATATTAAAACTGTCAATAAACATCACCCTTAGCATAGTCAACACAAAACGCCTCAAAAAAACCCTTAGAAAAGGCAATGTACAAATTAATTACGCAAGTTATACTTACGGCAAACTAATTGGTACATGCATTCAGGAAGGTTTAGCTTTATGTAATGAAATTAAGTTAAACCAACAAATTAAAAAGCATCATTTAAATGAAAACATGCAACTTGGACAATTTTGTGGTCAATTTGGGATTGATAATCCCTCCACTAGCAAACCCCACAAACCTTCTAAAAGGGAGAAATATTATGCTAGTAATAAATTCTTAAAGCGAAAAGCTAAAAGAGAATTTAGGAAGAAAAGAAGGTTGGAAAATAAACCACCTCTTGATAAGTCTAATGTTACTTGTTTTAAATGTAACAGAAAGGGTTATTTTGCAAATAAGTGCAAATTAAAGAAAAAGATTAATAATCTTAACATCAGTGATGACTTGAAAGATGCTTTATGCAAAATCATGATCAATTCATCCGAATCAGAAAATACCTCTGATACTGAATACAGTTCTTCTTCAACTGACTCAGAAAATAATCTGACTAAGTTAAAAGATGAAAAGATACTTTTATCTGAAGCAGACTGTAAATGTAAACAAATCGATAAAGATTCTAGTGATAGTGAAAATGATAATATTTATCAAATTATGTCCCAATTTCAGGACATGAAAATAAATGTAATAACTAGTGATAATATCCTAGATATTTTACAATGGATTAAAGATCCGGAACTAAGATTAAAAATCTTAGAAGAGTTTGCCAGTAATAATAAACAAACTAAAGAAGAGCAATATACTCTTAAAACTTCTGAACCCTATTCAATGGCAGAAATCAAAAAGATGTTAAAACAAAAGCAAACTAGTGAAATTACTAGTACTAGTGATTTGTCTATTGAGGTTAATAACCTTAAAAATGAAATTAAAGACTTAAAATTAAGCAATCAAAGTCTTAATGAAAGAGTTTCTAGATTAGAAAAACTAAAGGGGAAAATGCCTATTAATTATTCCTCATCATCATCCTCTGAAAATAATTCAGAGCATGAACAGGATGATTTCTTATCTACCATTGAAGTAATGACTTCTCAAAAATGGTACATAAAAATTTCTCTTCTCATAGAAGGAAAATTTTTTAAAGATTTAATTGCACTAGTTGATAGTGGAGTAGATTTAAATTGCATTCAAGAGGGTATAATACCCACTAATTATTTTCATAAAACATCTCAATCATTAAGATCTGCCAATGGACAAAGACTTAATATAAGTTTTAAAATTCCAAGGGCTTATATATGCAAAAATAAAATTTGCATACCAACCAATTTTATTTTGGTTAAAGATATAACAAACCAGGTTATACTTGGCACTCCATTTATAAGAAGTATATTTCCTCTAAAGAATATTGATTCTAATGGTTTCACATGAACCTTTCAAGGTAGTAATATCTACTTTCAATTTGAAATAAAACCAGTCACAAGGTTTTTAAATCAAATTAAAGACTCTTTAATAAGGAGTAAACAAAACCAAATTTCTTTTTTAAAAGAAGAAATTAATTTTATTAACATTGATAATATGTTAGAAAATCCTAAATTACAGGATAAAGTTAAATTGATTAATAATCAATTCACTTCTGAAATATGTAGTGATCATCCAAATGCTTTTTGGAATAGAAAAAAGCATATTGTGTCTTTGCCATATGAAGAAGGATTTAATGAGAAATTAATTCCAACTAAGGCCAGACCGTGTCAAATGAATTCAGAATATCTGAATTTTTGTAAAGAAGAGATTAATAATCTCCAAAATAAAGGACTAATAAGACCTTCTAAGTCTCCTTGGTCATGTACAGCTTTCTATGTTAATAAACATGCTGAAAAGGAAAGAGGTATACCAAGATTAGTTATTAATTATAAACCTCTAAATAAGGTTTTAAAATGGATTAGGTATCCTATTCCAAACAAGAAAGATCTTCTTGACAGGCTTTATAATGCCTTAATTTTTTCTAAATTCGATTTAAAATCGGGTTATTGGCAAATCCAAATCAATGAAAGCGATGTATATAAAACTGCTTTCAATGTACCCTTCGGTCAATATGAGTGGAAGGTTATGCCTTTTGGGCTAAAAAATGCCCCTTCAGAGTTTCAAAATATCATGAATGATATTTTTAACCCTTACTCAGACTTTATAATAGTCTATATTGATGATATTTTAGTATTCTCAAAGAATATTGAAATACATTTTAGACACCTCGAAATTTTTAAAAGAGTTGTCATTCAAAATGGTTTAGTAATTTCTAAGCCTAAAATGCAATTATTTAAAACCAATATAAGGTTTTTAGGTCATAATATTGACAAGGGAAAAATTATTCCCATAGATAGGAGTATTGAGTTTGCATCAAAATTTCCGGATGAAATAAAAGACAAAACTCAATTACAAAGATTTTTAGGTAGCCTAAATTATATATCACCCTACCTAAAAGACCTATCTAAAGATACTGCTATTTTATATGACAGACTTAAGAAAGAACCTAAGCCTTGGACTAATAGTCATACAGAAGCTGTTAAGTCAATTAAACAAAAAGTTCATAACTTACCTTGTTTAATGTTAGCCAATCCTAAATGGGATAAAATTATTGAGACAGATGCCTCAGATTTAGGCTTTGGTGGAATTTTAAAACAAATATCACCAATAGACAAACAAGAATATCTTGTAAGATTTTATTCTGGTAAATGGAATGATAGCCAGAAAAATTATGCTACTATAGTAAAAGAAATTTTAGCCATACTCAAATGTGTTCTAAAATTTCAAGACGATTTATACAATCAAAAGTTTTTAATAAAAACAGATTGTCAAGCAGCCAAATATATGTTTGACAAAGATTTTAAACACGATGTTAGTAAACAAATGTTTGCTAGGTGGCAAGCTCAATTAGCCCCTTCTGATTTTATAATTGAATATAAAAAAGGGATAGATAATAGTTTGCCTGATTATTTAACTAGAGAATATTTAACTGAGACTAATAGTTTCCATTTAAATATTGCAGGATGAGCACAAAAGGGAACAAAAATAGGGGAAATTCCTCTTATAGAGGACAACCCTCAGGACAGACCTCCCAAGGGAGAGGCCAATATTCCTCTCATAGAGGCAATATATTGGCTCAACATGGAAATGTAAGGCTCATGGCCCAGAATCTTACTGCCATTGAGAATATTGAAAAGGACTCACTTTATAAGGAGTTCCTCGCTTTTAAGCAATCACAGAAAAACCAGGGTAATACTCAGGTTGCATCTAGCAGTCAGTCTGGACCTAATATAAGTCCATCTTATGCTAAAATTGTGGAAGATGATGAGTCTGAAGACTTCCCTTATTTTCAGCATAATGAAAAAGAAGTCATACTTCTTTTGGAAAACGATGACATCAAAAGAAAGGATGATGTCTGGGATCTATTCCAAAAATACTTGGACATAGATACAGGAATTTCTTTTACTGCCGGTTCATACAAAGGCAGAGCCCATTTTGAACATATTCTCAGGGCTACTGATTCATGGGAAATAACCCATTTCAAGGCAGGTAAAATATATACCTTCAGCAAGGCCATTATCAAGCGTGTCATAACAGCAAGAGAATGGGGCCTTAGTACTCTTAAGGAAAGGGAATACTTGCATGCTGATAATAAAACAGCCATCAAATTCAACTACTGGGACTATGTTGAAGCTTTTCATAGAGTTTTGTTATACCAAAACCCTTCTTGTAAACATACTTGGTTTATAAAATTCTGCCAGAATATTTACAAGAAAGATTTCCCAAACTGGTTATACCAGTGGTGGCAATCCTTTGGACCAGGTATTAATATTTTACCCGAAGTGTTTAAGGGATTATATTCTGAATGGGTTGATATATCTCCCAGATTAATTGAAGCCCAACAAGACAAAAAATGGGTTGAAGGAATGCCTATCTCCAATTTTTCATAGAATTTGGAGTTCCTTACATTCTCAAATGGGAAATTGAATTTGGTTATACCAAACAAAACATCCCCTGTATATATAGGGTTTTCTCATCAAAGTTTTGGAAGAAAATGATGAGAAACAATGAACGTGGAGTACTGGAAGCCCAGGAAACTATTGACTCTATTAAGTCAACTCTAGAAACTTATAAAGTTCAAGTATCTCAAATTGAGGTCCCCAGTCCTTTCGAGACAGTTTCTAGGAAATTAAAAATGAAAGGGCAGGTGTCAAAAGATCAGATGATTGCAGCCTATATGGAGGCCATGAAATCTGATTTAAAGAAAAATTTTGGTATTGATATTCAACCAGATATTTCTTTATCTGCCTCTTCTGTTGGAGAAGATATTGTTATGGAGGCAGCTGCTGCCACCAGCGAAGCCATGCTTCAAGATGCGCAAGACCCATATGAGGAAGAATTGCCTTTGAACCTACTTCTTGATAATACCAAATAACCCAGCAATAAAAATAAAGGCAAAGAGAAATAATTACCCATTATCTTTTATAAAGTATAATATTTTGGATTTTCGGGTAATGCATTCATAATGCATTTTTATGGCCGACAGAGCATATTCTCTGTCTCTTTCTCTTTTTCTTTTTGACAGGAACGCGTAAATCATGCCGGCCACCTGTCCCTGCCAGCTGTCTCATCTTTTCAGCCGCCCACTCCCTTTTGTCAGCCACGCTGTCGCTTTCTCCTTTCGGCGCCTTTCTCTTTTGTCCGTTTCCTCCTCTGCGCGTGCCAGCTGCCAGCCTCTTTCTCTTTCTTTTCTTTTTCTTTTATCTTTTATTTCGGCGTATTGTATTTTCTTTTCGCGTCCGTTTGCTATATATTCTGCTTCCTTCTCTTGTAATAAACAGAATTGGAACGAGAGAGCGAGATAAATAACTTATAATGATAGGTGTTTGTGTAATTAGTAAACATTGAGGAGGAGCCTGTTGACTCACTCCACCGCGTGCTCCGAAGGTATAATTCCTTCGTTTTGTAAATTTTTTATATTAATAATATTTTGTCCATTCCACCATAATATGGTGGGCTAATTGCCTGTGTTAAATAATGTCATGGATGCCTATGAAAAATAATATGTTTTATATTATTGATTTGTGAGACTGAATATGCCTAATGGAATATTTAATTTATTTAATGTACTTAGATAGCTAGAATTTATCAGAATTTAATTTATTAAGATAATTTTATGCTAGGATTTAAATACAATGATAAGTTAGGTTAAAATTATTAGAACAGTCAGAACTTTACTATTAGGCTCTTGTCGCATCTAGTCGTTTAGCCGGGAGGGCGTTGAGGCGTTTTGTGTTGACTATGCTGAGGGTAATGTTTATTGACAGTTTTAATATTTTTGTAAAATCTATCCGATATTTAAAGTTGTGTTTATATGCCTAGTATAAGATTGTGTTGATAAAATTAGTTTCTAATAAATATCTTATTAGGCTAAGTGCTTAAAATAAGTTAGATAGTCCTTTAGGCATGGTCCGGTCCTGCTTGTCATGATATACAATAATATTATAATAATATTTATTATTATTCTTTTATATAATAATAATTATTATTATTATTATTTGATTATAAACTAGTATTGGAGAAAGACAAAGAAAATGAATATTAATATTAAGGGCAATGAAAAGACCTTTAAAAGGATAATTCTACTATTTAAAATGGGTAATGAATTTGATTCCTTTGTCCTAATAAACAACAATCAAGGGAATCAGATATTTTGATTCCCTTTCCGTTTTCTAAAAACCCTCAGCCAAGCGCCCCCTTAGTACTTCTTTCATCTTTTTAGAATAGGTATTCTACCCTAAAATTATATTATCAAAATATTTGTTATTTAAATTTTATTAGGTATTTTTTCCATTATTCTTTCAACTATGCCTTTAGTATCAATTGTACTTAGGTTGAAAAATTTAGACATTAATTAAAGATATAAGGATAAATTAATATTTTTATGTCCCTAATAAATAAACTTATTAGGAAGCGTGAAACTTATAAAAAGACAAATAAAAAATATGGAGGAAGTAATTAGTAATTACACAATCCCGCTAATTTTTCATTTTATTTAGCTTGGATGAACCTTTTCGTAGAGGGAATTATGTTTTCTTTTGAAGTCTCAAGTTAGAATTTGTTATCTAACAATTACAGACTCCTCATATAATATGCAATTTTATTTTTTATTTATTTTATATCGGGTCGGACTTGGGTTTTAGTATAAAAACTAAATTCAACCCATATAATATTCAGGATCCTACGGGTTTGGATTGGGTTGGACTTATATTACAAACTATTTGTCCAAGCCCATCCCATGAAGAGCGGGCGGGCTTTGCGGGCTCATGTCCAAATCTAGTTTTCATTATGACTGAATATGGTCCAGCACTGTTCATGCACTGTTTACAGTTTTTTTAATCTTATTTTGACATTATCTCTCAAACTTTTGCTTTAGAGTTACTTGTTAGTCTCTTTTTTAACTTTGAAAAGTCATCCATTGTGATATACTTTTTCGAAAACTTTTTTCGGCTATTTGATATCTAGTAGCTACCTGGTAAGAATCTTATTTTATATGTTAGAATTTCTGTTTTTAATTCAACAAAATCTGGTAGGTATCTGGTAGAATGCTGATATATGTTTATGAAATATAGTAAAAACCAAGTACAAACGTAAACTTGGTAGATTGAACAAATTTTCAATTAAATATAAAATTCATACCAAATATTGAACAGTTAAAAAATGTTTTTGAATGTATCTGGTAGGTATTTAGTAGAATGCTTGTAAATATATATGAAATATGGTAAAAATATGTTACAAATATAAATTTGATGGATCCAACAAATTTTCAATGAAATATAAGATGTCCACCAGTTACCTACCAGATATCGAATAATTGAAAAAAAGTTTTCAAAAAATTATATCATAATGGATGAAGTTTCGAAGATAAAAATGAGACTAACAAAAAATTATGAAACGACATATAAAATAGTGAACAGTTTGAGAGATAATAAAAAAATAAGATGAAAAATGACAAAAAAAAAAAAAAAGGTAAATAGTGCATGAAAGTTTAGATGATCACTTTATTTTTCACAAGTTTAGATGATCACTTTATTTTTCACAGGTAATAATTATTACCTTGTCTATTTCCATCAACAAATAATAGTTACTTTGCATAAATAAAATAATATAGTAAACTCTGCTTTTCATTTTTTTTTTAAGTTAAGAGATATAAATAAAAGAGTGAGGATGACATTATCCTATTTTTTTATATTATTTAATTATATTTCATTTTATTACATTCAAATATGTGTAAATTATAATTTCATAGATTAAGTTTGTTACTTCGTTAAATAAATAAGAGATATTTTATTAATTGTAGGGAATAAATCTACGATCACACTTTTTTATAAATGTGGTGACATCAAGCTGTTGCTTGATGACTTAACTCGGGAGAAAATATCTGAATAATAGACATTGAATATGAAAAAAAAAGGGTAAACATTACTTTCTCTAATTTTAAATAAAAATTTTTTTCTTATTATATTTAATCTCTTTTTTAATTAATATAAAAATAAAATAAAATAAATTTTAAATAATATATTAAAATTTTATAATAAATAAAAAGAAAAATAAAATATTTTCAAAAATTACATAGATTTTACGTCGGAGGGAATATATATTAATAAGCTAAAACCATATCATATACATTAAAAACAGAAGAAAAGATACGTTACTTTACTTCACTATAACAAAGATTTGATGCATTTATGTATAACCACAGAAAAAATATTATGATGTTGGCAACTGTGACAAATAGGTATAGCCAACAAATATCTACAACCTGGACTCCACTATATTAAACACTATCTTACATATTTTTAATTGATCTGATTGTTCATCAGTCAAACTACTATTTGCAATTTTAGGTTCTCAACATCATGTTGGTGGTCAAGGGCAATATCTACTTTTATATTCTTAAAAATATATAATTTATATATTTAAGTCAATTCAGTCTCATGGCCTAAAATTATTAGGTATGTTTATATAGCTTCTGATACGAATTGTATTTGATTCTGTTGTCATAAATTCACATATGTTATAACACTCTTTTGATCATGTAATCTATGTCGCCACATTTCTAATATATGTTCAAGATTGGTTATATATTGGATAATTTTTTTTAATCCCACAACAGCTTTTTGCATACTCTTACATGTAGAGAATTTATGGACCACGAGAGTGTTATTCTTGATAACCTTAGTCGGCACACAAGTGGGGTTGAAATCGTCTAATTGTGTTAAGAGCCAGTCTACACCACTTATATATCACTCATCATTCTTATATAATTCCGATGTAGGATTTTCCACAGATATCCAACACTCCTCACCAAGTGCAACTGTACACGAACCAGTTGCCACTTGTCAAATATTTCAAGACCTATTTTCTCGAGGCTCAAGGTCATCAGCGGGTCTAGTCTTCTCCGCTACTCCAAACTCCACAAGGACTTTATGAACACAAGGTCTTTCCGGCTGCCAGGCATTCTTCTGCTCTGATACCATGTAGAGAATCCGTGGACCTCGAGAGTGTTGAGCTCGATAAGCTGAGTGCGCCTACAAATGAGATTGAACCCATCTAACACAAAACCAAATAGCTTATATTAAAGCCCAATCTACAATATTTATATATCACTCATTATTCTTATATAATTCCCACGTGATCTCCAACATTAGATACTTATTGGAAAAATAAGAAATTAACAGCTTCAAACTAGTTCTAAACATACTCCAGAAACTAAAATAAGGATTGAACAAGTGGACAAAATAATCAAAATCTGCTTACCTTACATGGGTGGGTGACCTAACTGATCGAAAAGATACATAGCTGACAGCTGAATCAGATTAAGTGTAAGTAATTATTGTATCAGTGGTAATGTGAGTGGCGAGTTAAGGTCTTTGTCTTCCATTAATTAGTACTGAAAGTTTGAAGATTCAAAATTAAAAAACAAAATTACATGTTAATGATCGATCTTTCCATTTGTTGTTTAAATGGCTTTTGCTGTATATATCCAATCATACTAGATTTTGATTTGCTGATGTTGTAATATTTTTAGTGCATTTCACCATGTGTCATTTCAGCATCCATCTTATCACCCTTCAATCTTCTTCTATCAAATTATATATATATATATATATATATATATATATATATATATATATAAATGAAATTAAATAATACTATGTGCATAGTGAAATGAAGTTTTAATGTATAAATAAATTAGTTTTATGCTATACACATGGTTAAATCGCCACCACGAAATGCTCACACATATATAGAATGAGCTATACACTCTAAAAATCATAAACTGTACTTATCGTTTCAAAATAGAATAAAGCTTATCGGTTCGAAAAATATCTTGGACCTATTATAGGCTATATATTGAGCACTCAAGACCCATAGAATCACTAAGCTACATTCGAATTTAAAAGGTGCACAATAATTCCCACAAGTACAGCAGACTATATTAATATACTAAATGATAGTATATCGACGAATCGATGGAATAAATGATGGTAAAGAATGATATATAACAGTGCAAACTAGAATTTGAGATAAGTTGTTTAGTGTGTATTGTGTGTTACATGAGTTGAACTCTATATATCCACTAATGTAATGAAGTCCAATACTGTCATGCCACAACAATTTTCTATGTGTTATTTATTTAGAGAAATGGCATGATAATAGAAGTCTATGTTGGAGGTGTGCGTGAGAAACATGTAAAATAAAGAAGGATTATGAATACTATATAAGTAGAGTAGATTAGGTTTTTTGATGTAAAGCCTAAAATTCACGAAGGATTTAGGCCTAAAGTGGACAATATCATATCATATGTAGAGAATTTGTGAGCCTGAAAAGTGTTGGCCTTGATAGCTTGAGTGAACATACAAGTAGTGTTGAGCCCATCTAACATAAAACTAATTGGCTTGTGTTAAGGCCGAATCTACGCTACTTATATTCCACTCTTTATCATTGTTTGTTTTCCATGTGGGATATCTCCAATACTCTCCCTCAAGTGCAACTGGGTCTAGATCAATTGTCACTTGTCAAATATTCTTTAGCCTATCTCCTCAATGGTAATTATTTTTTTATTCGATAGGGGAGCTGAGGTTCGAAACCAGGACTTCCCACCCACTTTGCAAATGTACTATATTGGTTGTTAGGCCGTCTTATTCTTTGACATCATTAATGATGTGTGTGCCTCGAGAGTGTTGGGCTCAATATGATGAGTAAGCACATAAGTGGGGTTGTGCCCATCTAACGTAAAACCAATTAGCTTGTGTTATGACACAATCTACATCACTTATATACAACTCCTTGTTATTATTTATTTCCATGTGAGATATCTCCGATATTCAACAATTATCTATAATCTTGTCATTATTCTAAATTTAATTAAGAGATCGAGATTGTTACAGATGAAAAAAATTAGAAATAAATAAGCGAAAATGAGTAACATATATGAGATCAATGGAGATTATTTCTTAAAATAAATCAATTGCTTTGATATCAAGTCAAAGAATACGGACATCAATAATGTGTAGTTCAGTCGGCTAAGTAGGTTGAGTAAGTTGGAGAAGAATAAGGTTTAAATCCCATTAAATACATTTGTTGGGAGGAGTGACGAGCCTTAACTGTTGCTAAGCCTCGAACAAGATTATCTCAATGAAGATACTTATAAATATTACAAAAAAAGTCAAAGAATACAGACTATCTTATTTTATGTGCCACCGACTCAAATGGGCTATTAACAAGCTTAGAGGATCTTTAGTAGATAGTGGATTCTATGATTATATGGCATGTGAAATAGATGTTCACGTTAATGATATGTCAATTTTTTAAAAATAGACAATGTCTATAAAAAAGAGTAACACTAGATTGTCTATCTCATATATAATTGTGTAATTAAATAATATAAAATACTCAATTACAAGATTGTTTCAATGTTAAATATTAAAATATTACTCCCTCCGTTTTTAATAATTGTCGCTTTTGACAATTTCTCACATACCAATATTTCATTAAATAAGGCAATCAAAATACTATTATACCCTAAAAGCTAACTCTTCATTTTCTTTTCACTTTTTACAATAAAGGAGTAAATAAGAGCAAAAGGGGAAAGAGATGATATAAATGCATTGTAATCCGAAAAGTGACAATTATTTAAAAATAAATTTCTCATCCAAAAGCATAATTAATTTATAAAGTTGGTAGTCCATTTGATTGTTTACACGTAGAAGATCAATTAGATAATGTCCAACATTTATTATGCCACATCATATAGGAAAGAGAAAATAAACAAGCTAGTGTAGAACAATTTTTTAATAAATTATCTATTTTCACCTATATGATAAAACTATTATTGAAATTAATTATCTACTAAAGATGCTTTTAGATTCTTTCGTCTCTCGTACTTTTTTTAAATGATATTATTTAGTGGCCACCATCTTATTAGACTAAAAATTAATAAATATGGGATTACCGGACTAAACCCCACAATCAATATATTTGATAAAGTTGTCCCCTATTACCTAAAAAAATAATTTTTTAATTAAAGTTAAACACATCAATAAGTATAGCTACCGGACATTCATGTGCCACGAGTGGAAACAATAGTAATAAAAACTATTGTTAAGTATTGCATGTCATTGGTGAATGATATCTAATATATTCAATAAAAAAAAAGAATGATATCTAATATGTTTACTGCACAGTAGCTAAAAATAAAAGGATACACTACTTATATTGGTGAATCAATGTATCCAAAAGTTCAACTAAAAAGGTTATATAATGGCTTTTATAATTAATTAGTTCCTGACATGTACCGCATGTTTAATATCTATTAATAATTGAGTTCATATATAATAATAAATTTATATAAAGTAAATTATTTTTAAAAAAAATATCTATTAATAAAAGAAATTGTCTTACAATTACACTAGACAGGTCTATTAACATGTCAAGGAATTAAGGGAATCTTAGGTGATTACGCCTGTATAGAATAAGGATTTAGTAATTGGGGTTTATTAATTTATAAAATATCTCATTTAGAATTTATATTCGTTAAATGTCCTTTTTCTTTAATTAATATTTTAATTTAAAATATAACTCCTAAACGGTCGTCATTTCATTTAATACTTACGGTTACAAAGAAACCTAATCGGGAAAGTTTTTCAATTAACGTTCGAAGCAGATATTGCAATCGGAGCTTATGAGTTTCGTTATTCAAATTGATTATCATTGCTCTCCTCTTACATCGCTAAATTTCTTACTCTATTCTTAAGGTTAACAGGAAAAAATAGGATGGAAAGAACGAGGTCAACGGGAAAGAGAAAGGTAAAGAGTCAACAATTGAAGGTAATCCTATGCCTATTGAATTTAGGCATATTTCTGAAAATGAACACGTAAATCATATTGAAATGTATCGTATGAAAAAACCTCAATTTATACAAATAAGGTATATTTTATGAATATATACATTTGAAAGAGTCATTTAAAATATACTTTTCACGACTAATCTAACTTTATTTTCGTTATTTCTTCCATAAAAAGTAGAATTTATTGATTGATTGCCGTATTGGCATGTGATTTCTGTTAGATTACGAATGTTTTTTCACAAAAGAATATATACCTTATTTTATGAATTTCTTGCTAATATGATTTTGACACAAAAATGAGTCGTTTCTATTACTTATATACCTTATTAAAATATACATTAAAAATATCATTAGTGAATGTGAGCTTATTTCTTAGAAAAATATACATTAGAAACATATTTCTAAAATATTCATATAACATATTACTAGTATATGTGCTTATCAGTATATTTGTGTATATTTAAATATATTTGGTTATAAAATATACCTAACTTTGTTTATTATTTTTTTGATTTATGAAATATTTAAATAGCTATTTTTGTTTTATTTATGAGACATATTTCTAATTTTTTAAAAATATATATATAAATCACATTTATGTGTATTGATTTGTATATGTATTTATTTGTTTTGAATCTATGTTGTATGTTGCTATTTTTTTGTAGAAGTACACAGAGCAAGAACTGTCATGCGTTTGTGCTACCATGGTAAGAGGAAGACCGAAGTACGGGAGCAGAGGAATGGTGACTATTTGGTGAAAATTAATCAATTGTTGTGCAATGTTTTAGTATCTCCAGAAATCACTTTTGGCGAAAAGGGTTCATGTTTGCTCAACCTAGGGTTTTAGTATCATTGGACATCAATACTGTTCATGCGTGCATAGTATCTTTTAGGGGTATACACCTATACTATACACCGATAGCAAAAGAGTCCATTTTGCCCGCCCTAGGGTTTTAGTATTGTCATGCATTAATACTGTTTATGCGTGCATAATATTTTTTAGGGATAGGTGTCTAATTGTATATCGTTATCAAAAGGGTTCATGTTTATGCATGACGATACATAAACCCTAGGTTGGTAAAATGAACCTTTTTGTTAGCGATGTACAGTATAGATGCATACCCCTAAAAGATATTTTGCACTCATGAATAATCTTTATGGATGACGATACTAAAACTCTAAGTGTAAAAAAATGATGGTGTTATTATTATAATTTTGAAAACAATGTACAGCCGTATTTATGAATTCTATTTATGAATAATGGATATATATTTATTTATATTTTTATATGTTTTATAAGAGAAAATACACATTTTCAGTATTTCATTAGGTATATGTATTGAAAAAAGTATGTTTTTTCGGATAAAGTATACTTTAGTTGAATATCATCATTATATGTAATCAAATATACATTATTTATGAAAAATATACATTAGTTGAATAAAATATACCTTATTTGTGAAAAATATACATCGTTATCAAAAGGGTTCATATTTATGCAGCACGATACATAAACCCTAGGTTGGGCAAAATAAACCCTTTTGCTAATGGTGTACAGTATAGATGGCTACCCTTAAAAGATAATGTGCATGCATGTACAGTCTTGATGCATGATCAAACTAAAACTCTAAGTGGAGAAAAATGACAGTGTTATTATTGTAATTTAGAAAACAATGTTCAACCGTATTTATGAATTCTATTTTGAATAATGGATATACATTTATTTAAATTTTTTATATGTTTTATATGAGAAAATACACATTTTCAGTATTTCACTAGTTATATGTATTGGAAAAAGTATATTTTTTCCGGATAAAATATACTTTAGTCGAATATCATCATTATATATAATCAATGCGTGCACAGTATCTTTTAGGGGTATGCACCTATACTGTACACCGTTAGCAAAATGGTTCATCTTACCCACCCTAGGGTTTTAGTATTGTCATGCATTAATATTGTCTATGCGTGCACAATATTTTTTAGGGGTAGGCGTCTAACTATATATCGTTATCAAAAGGGTTTATGTTTATGCATGACGATAAATAAACCCTAGGTTGGACAAAATGAACCCTTTCCCTATCGGTGTACAGTATAGATGCCTACCCCTAAAAGATACTGTGCACGCATGAACAGTCTTGATCCATGACGATACTAAAACTCTAAGTGGAGAAAAATGACGATGTTATTATTGTAATTTTGAAAACAATGTTCAGCCGTATTTATGAATTCTATTTTGAATAATGGATATACATTTATTTAAATTTTTTATATGTTTTATATGAGAAAATACACATATTCAGTATTTCACTAGGTATATGTATTGGAAAAGTATATTTTTTCTAGATAAAATATACTTTAGTTGAATATCATCATTATATGTAATCAATGTGTGCACAGTATCTTTTAGGGGTATGCACCTATATTGTATACCATTAGCAAAAGGGTTCATTTTACCCACCCTAGGATCATGCATCAATACTATCCATGCGTGCATAATATTTTTCATGGGTAGGCGTCTAACTGTACATCGTTATCAAAAGGGTTCATGTTTATGCATGACGATATATAAACCCTATGTAGGGTAAAATGAACCATTTTGCTAACGGTGTACAGTATAGATGCCTACCCCTAAAAGATACTATGCACGCATAAACAGTCTTGAGGCATGACGATACTAAAACTCTAAGTGGCGAAAAATGACGGTGTTATTATTGTAATTTTGAAAATAATGTTCAACCGTATTTATGAATTCTATTTTGAATAATGGATATACATTTATTTAAATTTTTTATATGTTTTATATGAGAAAATACACATTTTCAGTATTTTATTAGGTATATGTATTGGAAAAAGTATGTTTTTTTTCGGATAAAGTATACTTTATTTGAATATCATCATTATATATAATCAAATATACATTATTTATGAAAAATATACATTAGTAGAATAAAATATAACTTATCTGTGAAAAATATACATCGTTATCAAAAGGATTCATATTTATGCATGATGATACATAAACCCTACGTTGGGCAAGATGAACCCTTTTGCTAATGGTGTACAGTATAGATACCTACCCCTAAAAGATATTGTGCATGCATGTACAGTCTTGATGCATGATGATACTAAAACTCTAAGTGGAGAAAAATGACAGTGTTATTATTGTAATTTTGAAAACAATGTTCAACCGTATTTATGAATTCTATTTTGAATAATGGATATACATTTATTTAAATTTTTTATATGTTTTATATGAGAAAATACACATTTTCAGTATTTCACTAGGTATATGTATTGGGAAAAGTATGTTTTTTTCGGATAAAGTATACTTTAGTTGAATATCATCATTATATATAATCAAATATACATTATTTATGAAAAATATACATTAGTTGAATAAAATATAACTTATTTGTGAAAAATATACATCGTTATCAAAAGGATTCATATTTATGCATGACGATACATAAACCCTAGGTTGGGCAAGATGAACCCTTTTGCTAATGGTGTACAGTATAGATGCCTACCCCTAAAAGATATTGTGCATGCACGTACAGTCTTGATGCATGATGATACTAAAACTCTAAGTGGAGAAAAATGACAGTGTTATTATTGTAATTTTGAAAACAATATTCAACCGTATTCATGAATTCTATTTTGAATAATGGATATACATTTATTTAAATTTTTTATATGTTTTATATGAGAAAATACATATTTTTAGTATTTCACTAGGTATATGTATTGGAAAAAGTATATTTTTTCCGGATAAAATATACTTTAGTTGAATATCATCATTATATGTAATCAATGCGTGCATAGTATCTTTTAGGGGTATGCACTTATACTGTACACAGTTAGCAAAATGGTTCAGGTTTTAGTATTGTCATGCATCAATATTGTCTATGCGTGCACAATATTTTTTAGGGGTAGGCGTCTATCTGTACATCGATATCAAAAGGGTTCTTATTTATGCATGACGATACATAAACCCTAAGTTGGGCAAAATGAACCCTTTTACTATCGGTGTACAGTATAGATGCCTACCCCTAAAAGATATTGTGCACGCATGAACAGTCTTGATCCATGACGATACTAAAACTCTAAGTGGAGAAAAATGACGGTGTTATTATTGTAATTTTGAAAACAATGTTCAACCATATGTATGAATTCTATTTTGAATAATGGATATACATTTATTTAAATTTTTTATATGTTTTATATGAGAAAATACACATATTCAGTATTTTACTAAGTATATGTATTGGAAAAAGTATATTTTTTCTAGATAAAATATGCTTTAGTTGAATATCATCATTGTATGTAATCAATGCGTGCACAATATCTTTTAGGGGTATGCACCTATACTGTACACTATTAGCAAAAGGATTCAGTTTGCCCACCCTAGGATCATGCATCAATACTGTCCATGCGTGCACAATATTTTTCATGGGTAGGCGTCTAGCTGTACATCGTTATCAAAAGGTTTCATGTTTATACATGACGATATATAAACCCTAGGTTGGGTAAAATGAACCCTTTTATTAACGGTGTACAGTATAGATGCCTACCCCTAAAAGATATTGTGCACCCATAAACAGTCTTGATGCATGACGATACTAAAACTCTAAGTGGATTCTAAGTGGAGAAAAATGACGGTATTATTATTGTAATTTTGAAAACAATGTTCAACCGTATTTATGAATTATATTTTGAATAATTGATATACATTTATTTACATTTTTTATATGTTTTATATGAGAAAATACATATTTTCAGTATTTCACTGGATATATATATTGAAAAAAGTATAATTTTTTCGGATAAAATATACTTTAGTTGAATATCATCATTATATGTAATCAAATATACATTATTTATGAAAAATATATATTAGTTGGATAAAATATACCTTATTTAAAAAAAAATATCCCTTAAATTGTGTAAAAATATACTAAAACACATTTTAAATAATTGAATAAGTAATGAATTCAATTTTTAAAAAAAGGTATACAATAAACAACAATTAAAAAGAGATTATGTACTAAATATAAAAATTGAATGAAAGCATTTACCACAATTTTTTAGAAGAACGAATTAAAAAAAGATATTTAAACTAATAAAATAAGTTCGCAAATAGCTTTTAATATGATTGTTTATGAGGTAATTGCTTACCATTAACCTTTTTAATTTGAAGACTTGCGCATACAAAATCTTCAAATCTTAAAAACATACAAAATTCAATTGATGATTATTGTTATAAATAATGAAAGTCAATCCATTATCTTGATTTTTCTTATGCTTACTCTTATCATATCCTCTTTAATTATTATCTTATAATTCTATCACCATGTATATTTCATCTGTGTGCCCTTACATATTGTAATTAGAATATGAGAATATGTTAGCGGTGAAGATAAATGTCTCATATTAGTTAATAGTACGGAGATTAAGTGGCATATAAGCATTGGATCATAATCGAATTAGTATGAGACCTTTTGGGTAAAGTTTATGAGTAAATTTATGAGGGCTTAGGTTTAAAGTAGAACCATTTTAGAGATATGTGGTGTCCTTGAACTTCCGTTGGCCGCTCAACAAGTGGTATCAGAATCATGTTTCGATGTCTGCGGATGAGTTGATCCTCGGAAAGTTGAATAAAGGTGGTTCGCCCTGTCGATTACCAATAATCTGTGAAACCGCTACTACTCTATGTAAGGTCTGTCTTCCAATGCATTAGTGTTATGAAAAATATGTTAGTGGACGGATGGATGATCGGCCATGAGGAGGCTCGATAATACTTTGTTCGATGAGAGGATTGGGGTGTAAATAAATGTTCCACGTTGGTTAACAAGAACTAGAGCAATCTCAATTGATACGAGGCATTTTGAGTAATGCTTGAATGTAAGTTCATGAGGGCTTAAGTCTAAAGTGGATAATAACATATAGTGTCCTCAGACTTCGCAGACCACTCAATTAGAATGGGAGCTAAAAAATTTTCATCAACACTCTATCAAACCCTAATTCTACCAAAAATTCAATTATAAGAAATAGATTTTTTTTTTAAAAATAACAAATTAACTTACTATTCACTTTTCAGCTTGGCCTGCCCTTGTTCCACAAATGGATTGAAGTCGGAGAAGAGTGAATTACGTTGGGTTGTGGAGTCTTTGGACAAGGATATTTCAAGGTCTTTTTAAGGAATTAGTTTTTCTGAAAGGATTAGAGATTCAAATAGATAAATAAAATTGACAAAATTAAAGAGGGGTTCACAAAATATTATTATACATTTTATTCTCTCATTTTCTTATTAATAATTGAAATCCGTATCCTTATATGATTTGATTTGTCTATATGTTTTGTTATGAACATCTATAATTATTTACCACCTCTCCTCTTAAAATGGTTCCACATGTATAAAATTGGGGTCCATGGACCATATTTTTTATACTTTATAATATTATGTCCCATGTAGTTCAATGAATGCACGGCACCCACATAAATATTTGATTGAACCTATTTATTGCTTAACTTTTACTAAAAGACTTATAAAAGTACTTTAATTTCGTATAAAGCGATAGATTTTATTAATTATATTCAATGTTTTAAGAAGCGTTATACGTTAGTTGGACGGTAAGAATTTTCAAGACCTAAGCGAGGATTAATCAAATTTATAATTTCTTTATTAATTAAATATATTAAATTATAAATTAATTAAAATGTGAATTACGGTATAAATATACTATAAAAAATAAAAATATATTCAATATTATAAAAACTAAAAAAATTAGATATTTTTATTAATGAAAAATTCATTACAAGTATAAAATGTTTTATACGTACTTTGTTTTTATTAGAAGTATCTCAAACTCCTTATTTTTATGGCTTTGAATACATTGTTACTTAATTTGATACTCAAAACGAGACTTATATGATGAGAACACTGTAATGTTCATTAGTTTTACCAACTGAGCTACTTTTAGTGGGTTTAAAAAAAATTGAACTATCGAACTAGATGAAAAAAATCGGGTTAAGCTGAACCTAGACGAAAAAGAGTTGGACTAAGCACCGCCTAAAAGGCAATAAAACGCGGCAGTAGACCAGTAACAAATCCGGAAATGTCACACAACTACTGCTACCTCAAGTGAAGGCAACAAGTGCTTCAGATCAAGTTAAATGGCCGTGGAGGGTGTAGTCAAAATCCTTCTAGACGGAAAAAAGTTGAACTAAATGGTGCCTAAATGATAATAAATCGACCAAGGACCTAATAGCATTCGGGGAGCGTAAAGTCGCGCAGCAACTAGCGAAATAGGACCTAAGCGAATCCTAAGTGAAACTAAACTGAAATGTTTAAAACAGATATCATATCCAGTCAGATCCCTTTTACTAATTTCTAATGTTTTTACTCTCCGTTTTCTTTTACTAATTTAATTTCCAAATTTTCATTTGTGGAAAATAGATGAAAGTTAAGATGAACGATTACTTAAAAAAAACTAAGAAGAATGAGTTTTTTTTCACTATTTCGATTTAATATATTTAAATTAGTCCGATAACTCCGTCGATGTGGTCTTTCATTTAGGGCCTTAAAATTCCTTCTAAGATTCGGGTTTTCACGTGGCATTTATTAAATAAGATTATCCTCACTCGTAGTGCGTTGTTTAACCGGCATTGTGTTACGGATGCGTACTGCCAGTCTTGTTTTTTAGGCGTGGAAGATATTCCCCATATTTTCTTATACTGCTCGTATGCCCGTGATGTGTGGTGTTTGTTTGATCATAATTTCTCCATCCCGAATACTTTAGTCGTTCATGATTTTATTTCAGACTTGTTCCGAAAGTCAACTGTAAAATATGCTCAACGTGTTTGCTGTCTTTTGTGGTCTCTTTGGTCTGCTAGAAATAAAAGAATCTTCCAACAAGTCGATACACAAGCAAGTGCAACAATCCGCTTTGGAGCTATATTGGCGGACCCTTTGGGTAATGATGCAGCCGAACAGCTGGAGGATTTTTGGGCTAATCTTGACGACGATGGCAGAATTTCAAATCCACGGTTGCCTTCTTCTCCATCCCTTGCGGTGTGGTCAAATCCCCATGCACCGTACATAAAGTATAATGTTGATTCGGCAATCTTTAATGGCGGCGACTAGGTTTGTTTTGGTGCAGTAGTCCGTAATTGTGGAGGCCTTTTGTGGGGGCTAAATCTGGCCCCCTTCCTTCTCATGTCTCCATTCTTGAGGCGGAAGCTGATAAGTGTAATTTGTACCATGTAAATACTAGTAATATAGCCTTGAAATCTCCTTATGCATGCTAAAAATGTATGATTTATTGGTGCTTTTGATAATTATTTCAGGGCATTAGTAGATTTTGCTGAGGTAGCTACCAAGGAACAAGAGGCATTGTGAGCACGAGACTAGACCGAAGCACGAGAGGTTGTCACAACCCACAAGAAAGATGACAAATGACCAAAGAACCACCTTCTAGAAGGAGTTTGCATGGGCTGATGGAGGATTGTAAGTGGAGGGCGGTGGAAGAATATTTTGACGGTGGATTATGACACATCCATCACCCATTTTTACAACTTGCAAATTGAATCTTTTCAAGACTCTAAAATTACTCCTAGAAGCTTGTTTCTCATTGGATGAATGTTTTGTATTGTTTTGATATATTTTTGTCAAGCATGATGTGGCACATCTAAATTTTTCCACCTTGTGCTATAAATATGGACTAAAGTCTCACTTTGAGACACACTTAACTATCATTTCACATCACAATTCCTGGAGGCCTTTCCATTGGCTCCCTTTTGGCTGTAAAAATACTTATTATTATATTATTATGATGATTATTATTCCCAGAATTCCTTTGAGTCTCATTTCCATCTTTATGAGCAACTAACTTCCCATTGGTGGGCAATTCCAGTGAGCAGCAGTTTTATGGTATGATTTTCTAACCCTCTTCTATTTTAGCATCATATATAGTAGATTGTTTGGTATTGAACTTAAATCTCATAAGAATGGCCTAACTTATGCATAGTGAACAAGAAAATCTGAGAAGTGACTTGATCACAGACCAAATACTAAACACACATCTAAAAAATCTGAAAAGTGATTAAATTGTGCTAAGGGTTTCAGATCTATTGAATGCTTGCATAGATCTTAATGCTTAAGTTGTAACTACAAAGAGGAATCCACATTGCCAAACTTTAAAGAAGTAGACAAAGGGGTGGCCACGGCTAGTAACTAAAAGATGCAAGAAACTTAGATCCTTAAGTACTAAACATGCTAAAATAAGAGGGAGAAATCATAACATAGTTTGCGTGATCACTGGGAATGCTTGCCGCGCTATAATACTGGTCGTAGTAATCATTTATAGCAATCACTCTTACTTTCCTATTTTTATTTTGCTTTCTAGCTTTCCCATTAAAATCAACTTATTTAGCATTAAACTCAGACTCATTAATTTGCATATTAATTTAAAGTATCTCCCTTGCTCCTTGTGGAATACGACCTTGTGCTTGCCACTAACTACTGATCACGACCTAATGCACTTGCTAGGTCACATTCATTTGGCAGACAACAAGTTTTTAGCGCCGTTGCCAAGGAGCAACATGCGAAATATTTGAATTTTTCTTGTAAATTGGTGTGTTTAATCTATTTGTTGCCATTTGTGAAGGAAAGTTGTTATTAGTAGCAACCATTGTTGTATGCGTAGAGCTGGCCACCCCCTAATCCCAGTGGATCCAGAAATAGAAAGGACTTGTAGTAGATTAATTGGAGCAGCTAGAAGAAGGCGTAGGCAATAAAGGATGGCTGAGGCAACCAATCCACCAATTGGTAATGAACCCCCAGAAGGAGTTGGTGAGGTCAACTTGCCCCCACCAAGCTAAACACTCAAAGAATACAGTAGACCATCAACTGAGGGACACTCTTCTTGTATAATGATACCCAATGAAGGGAACAACCTCTTTGAGATCAAAGCCTTTATGATCCAAATGCTCCAGGCAGTTTTTCAGTTTGGAGGCTTACCAGGAGAAGATCCTAATTCTCACATCCAAGAATTTATGACTATGTGTGATACATTTCGCACAAATAGAGCAATCTCGGATGATGTAATGATACTGAAGCTTTTCCCTTTCTCTTTGAGGGACAAGGCTAAAAATTTGCTAAAAAATCTTTAGCCCGGATCCATAAGAACATGGGATCAGTTGGCACAAGCATTTCTTACTAAGTACTTCCCACCGAGGCAAGCAATTAAACTTAGAAATGAGGTGACTCGTTTCTCACATCAACTAGATGAATCTATATCTGAAGCATGGGAAAGATATGAGGAGCTCTTGAGAAGAGTTCCAAATCACCAAATTCCACTCTTGATGCAAATGCAAAATTTCTATAATGGATTGCATGATCAACACAAGATCCAGATTGAATCAGCAGCAAATGGTGACCCTGAAGAAGTTACCTCCGAAGAGCTTTATGAACTCATTGAAAGGTTGGTTAACACTAGCTATAAATGGCACTCCGTTCAAGAAGAAAGAAGCAAGCAAAAGGAGTCGGAGTCTGTTACAAAGCTCTCTGAAAAGATGGATATGATTCTCAAGCAACTTGCTAAGCAAAATGTTTCAGCAATCACTAGTGCTCAAGTTATTTGTGATTTTTGTGGTGGCAACCACAAAAATGTTGACTGCGATACTTCTCTTGACCAAGAACTTTGTGATTACATTGGGAACAACCCCAGGAACAATCCATTCTCAAACACATACAATCCTGGCTGGCGAAACCATCCCAACTTTTCATGGAGTAATCCAAACAAGAAAATTCCTTACTAGCAACCACAGAATAATTTGTCGCAGCAGCAACCACACCAACCGGCGTAGCAATCAGGCCCATCTCAGCAATCAAAGAAATCTAAGATTGAGGAGATGAAGGAGATGATGATGAAATTTATGAATCAAATACAATATTCTATGAAGAATTTGAAGACCCAATCTTAGCAGATTACCACCAGTATCACTCCCAAAAACAAAGGAGTCATATTGAGCAACACAGAGCCAAATCCAAGAGAGGAGTGCAAAGCTGTCACCTTGAGAAGTGGTAAAATTTATGAAATTTCTAACCCTATGGTTGTTGTTAATAAACATGCAGGTAAGAAGAAAGAAGTGGTGAAAACCACTGAACATCATGTTAAAGGCAGTGGCAAAATTGAAATTGAAGAGCAAGCACAACCTGCCTCTAACCAGCAGCAACCATAACCAATACCTGACCTGGAGCAATCAAAACAAACTGAGTCTGTTATCACTACCAAGGAACCATCAGTGATCACCACCAAGGATTCCATTCCTGAGAAGCAACCAACTCTAGCTTTCCAACCAAGGATTCCCTATCCTCAAAGAGCCAATCAAAATGAAATGGCTAAGCGATTTGATAAAGTTTTAGAAATCTTTAAGAAACTTCACATAAACATTCCTTTTGCAGAAGCACTCTCACAGATGCCAATGTATGTAAAATTCTTAAAGGACTTGCTGGCAAACAAGAAGAAACTGGAGAATGTGGCCATGGTTCAACTAAATAGAAATTGCTCCTCATTTTTTAAAGTAGGCTAAATTTGCCTAAGAAACTGAAAGATCCAGGGAGTTTCTCTATTCCTTGCTCTATTGGTAATTTAAATTTTGACAATGCACTTTATGAATTAGGAGCAAGCATAAATATGATGCCATATTACATTTATAAGCAACTAGGCTTAGGAGAACCACAACTAACTAAAGTATCCGTACAACTTGTTGATAGAACTGTTAAGTACCCTAGAGGCATTGTGGAAGATGTTTTAGTTAAGTTGGAAAATTTATTTTGCCTGTTGACTTCATTATCATGGATATGGGTGAAGATTTTCATGTTCCTATAATTCTAGGTAGACCATTCCTTGCTACTGGAAGAGCTTTGATTGGTGTAAATAATGGCAAACTGATTCTAAAAGTTCATGATGAAGAAGTAACATTTAAAATGAATGAAGCAATGAAATAACCTTATTCTCTTGATGATCAATATTATTTCCTTGATGCCACAGATTTGCACTTAAATCCCTTTATTTTGTAGGAACTTGAAAAGAATGACTTCGAGGAAGAAGAGGAAATTTTGCTGGAGCAAGCAGAAATGATTTCCCCAGAGGAAATTTTGCCCCAACAACTATTCTTAATAGAGGAGCAACCAAAACAGCCGCAGCAACCACACTGTCCATAACCCACATACAGAAAATAGCCTATTGAATGCTTAAATCACACACCAAACTTGTCTCCTAAAACTTCACTTGAAGAACCCCCAGATCTTGAGTTAAAACCATTACCTCCTTATTTGGAGTATGCATTTCTTGATCCCCCTAATAAAGTACCTGTGATAATCTCCTCCAAACTCACCCCTGACCAAAAATCCCAATTGATTGAGATGTTGAGGAAGAATAAAGAAGCATCGGCATAGATAATTGCTAATATAAAGGGGATCAGTGCCTCAATTTGTGTGCATAGAATTTTAATGGAGGACAAACATAAACCAGTGGTACAAACACAAAGAAGACTCAATCCCAACATGAAAAAAGTGGTGAGGAAGGAGGTAGTCAAACCCCTTAATACAGGAATCATTTATCCTATTTTAGATAGTGTTTGGACAAGTCCTATCTAAGTGGTTCCAAAGAAGGGAGGCATGACAGTGGTGCAAAATGAGAAGAATGAACTCATCCTAACAAGAACAGTGATTGGGTGGAGAGTTTGCATTGATTATCACAAGCTCAATAAGGCAACCAGAAAAGATCACTTTCCACTTCCTTTCATTGATCAAATGTTGGAAAGATTGGCTGGTTACAAGTTCAATTGCTTTCTTGATGGCTATTTAGGTTACAATCAAATTGTGATCCATCCCTTAGATCAAGAGAAAATAGCCTTTACTTGCCCCTATAGTGTTTTTGCTTATAGGAGAATGCCATTTGGACTTTCCAATGCCCCAGCAACTTTTCAAAGATGTATGATGGCTATCTTTCATGACATGGTAGAGAAAATAGTTGAGATCTTCATGGATGATTTCTCTGTCTATGGAGCAACCTTTCACTCTTTCCTAAGCAACCTTGAAGTTGTTTTAATGAGATGCAAAGACACCAATCTGGTCTTAAATTGGGAAAAATGCCACTTCATGGTCAATCAATGCATTGTTCTTGGCCATAAAATTTCAGAAAACGGCATTAAAGTAGACCAAACCAAGGTAGAGATCATTAAGAAGCTTGCTGCCCCCAAATCAGTTAAAGAAGTCAGAAGCTTTCTTGGGCACGCTGGATTCTATAGAAGATTTATCAAAGACTTCTCCAAGATAGCTCTACCATTGACAGCACTTCTCCACAAAGATATGAGTTCAACTTTGATGAGGCATGCTTGAAGGCATTCAATAAACTCAAGGTAAGACTAGTTAAAGCACCCATTTTGATTGCACCTAACTGGGAGCAACCATTCGAGCTGATGTGTGATACAAGTGACACTAGTATTAGAGTTGTTCTAGGCCAAACAATAGACAAGCATTTCAGCATTTCAGGCCTATATACTATGCAAGCAAAACCTTAACTGAAACTCAACAAAACTACACTATTAATGAAAAGGAGTTACTTGCTATGGTATATGCATTTGACAAGTTCAGATCTTACTTGGTCTTATCAAAGGTCACTATGTTCACTGATCATGCAGCCTTGAAGTACTCATTGGCAAAGAAAGATGCAAAACTGAGGCTGATCAAATGGTTACTCCTCCTACAAGAATTTGATTTAGAAATCCAAGAAAAGAAAGGTTCAGAGAGTGTTGCAGCTGATCACTTGTCAACAATTCCTAGTGGCAACCATTCAGAGCAAGCAAAAATCACTGAATCCTTCCCTGATGAACAATTACTCGAGGTGAGATCACTCCCTTGGTTTGCTGACTTTGCTAACTTTCTTGCTTGTGGAATTAAACCTCTTTTACCTTATGCTCAAAAGAAAAAGTTCTTTACTGACTTAAAATACTATTTTAGGGAAGAACCATTTCTTTTTAAGCTATGTGCAGATCAAATCATAAAAAGGTGTGTTCCCGAAGAAGAAAACCCAGCAATCATCACCATGTGTCATAGCAAGAAAGCGGGTGGACATTTTGGAGCAAGTAAAAAAGTAGCAAAGGTGCTTGAATGTGGATTTTATTGGCCAACAATCTTTAAAGATTGCCACAGGTTTGTTGTTGAGTGTAATGAGTGCTAAAGGACAGGTAATATCTCAGCCAAGAGTGCTATGCCCTTGAATAACATTATTGTGTGTGAAATTTTTTATGTTTGGGGCATTGATTTCATAGGCATATTTCTAAATTCATATGGTAACAAATATATTCTTATTGTTGTTGATTATGTGAGTAAATGGGTAGAGGCAATTGCTAGTCCTATAAATGATGCTAGGATAGTGGTTAAATTTTTTAAAAAGCTTTTTACTCATTTCAGAGTACCTTGAGCAATCATTAGTGTCTGGGAACTCATTTTTGTAATAATCAGTTTGAAAGGTTACTTAACAAATATGGGGTAACTCATAGAATTGCCACTCCTTACCACCCACAAATGAGTGGGCAAGCTGAAATTTCTTATAGGGAGATCAAAAGGATCCTAGAGAAAACTATTAACAATGCTAGAAAGGATTGGGCAAATGAGCCTGATAATCATTATGGGCTTATAAAACTGCTTATAATACCCTATAGGAATGTCCCTATTCAGATTGCTCTATAGGAAAGCTTGTCACTTACCTGTTGAATTGGAATTTAAACCATTGTGGGCACTAACTTTGCTGAATTTTAACAGGAATGCAGTTGGAGAGTAAAGAAGTCTGCAACTCAATGAATTGGAGGAATTTAGGCTGTTTAGTTATAAGAATGCTATGAACTATAAGGAAAAGACAAAGAAGTGGCATGATCAAAGAATTTAAAACAAAGACTTTCAACCAGGGCAACAAGTACTCTTATTTAATTCAAGGCTAAAACTATTCCCTGGAAAGATAAAATCAAGGTGGACAGGCCCATATGTTGTTCAACAAGCCTTCCCTCATGGAGCTATAGAGATTGTGAGCACTACAGGGCAATCATTCAAAGTGAATGGGCAAAGACTGAAACCTTAGCTCTCGAATGACATGTCAAGGGTTGTTGTGGAAACACAGCAACTACAACCACCTTAAGAAGCAACCACTAACCTGGTGTCTGCTCCAAACACCAACTGGAGCAACCATTGAGCACAAGCTCAATCTCTCAACTTTGTAAATAATTATTCCTTTCCTTTAATTATCGTATTTTTATGTCTCTCTTTTGATCTTTGCACGACCATATTGATTAAGTAAGGGAAGGCAACACCAAGTAACCATTCATCCACCTTCCTGTTGTTTCTCTTACTTAAACCATTCTTTTAAAAATAACCATTCCAAAGATGGTCGTTTTTCATACTTAGGATAAAATGGTGAACTTGGAGGATATGAAAGAGGGGAGTAAAATTTTCTTTAAAAGAAATCCATTCTTGGGCATGATCACTGTGAACAACTGCTTCATGATCACTACATCATATTTTTCATTTTTCATTAAATTATTCTCCAAAAAGAAAATGGATGAGAAATGAATTTCTTTTTCTTTTGCATGCCAAAGGTGACGTGTCACCATATGAGAAAAAGTAAGTGATGAGTTGTATAGCTAAAAAGAAAAACCTATGTTCCATCATTGCACTTTTACTCATGCATATATTATGATTGGGTAATTTAATTCTTCTACACAGATTCATTTCACTTGGTTTTCTCTCTCTATTCTCCCAAGAAACGGTTTGGAAAAAGCTTTTTCACTTTCAAAACTTTTCAAATTACTCCAACCTTTCTCTCTCTTTCCCATTTTCATTCACTATTCATCTTCTTCCACTCCCGATTTTTTGCCACCTCCAAACTCTCAACCATGGTTTACACTTGCCAACAAAGAACTTCTTCAAGTACTCCAGCGAAATCCTCAACACCGGTTCCAATGGAAGACTCATCCAAGCCAAAGTCCGACCTAATTTTGGAAAAGATGAAGGAATTCAAGGAAGATTATGAAAAGGGCCGATTTGCAGTTTTTAAAGATGATGTGTTTGAGCCTTCAAGATGTTTCAACTGGGGATCTCTTAAGGACCTGGGATTGGCCAAAGAAATTTCTGCCATGCTTAAGGGGGCTGGATTAGAAGAATTTGCTATAAATGAAGAGCTGGCTTACAAGGAACTCACCCTTCAGTTTCGTTGTACTCTTGCAGAAAAAGAGGAGGATTTAAGGAGCGACGATTTGAACAAGTATGTTATTCGCCTCTTTGGCAGAAAAAGGTGGATGTCCCTTGATGATGAACAGGTTTCTTGGAATCCCAGAGGATACGCTTTTGACTGATGACTACCAAATAGCTCACCGAAAAATCCTGGCAGATTTTGACAAAGATCAGTACTAGTTTGAACTCACTGGCAGATCCTATGAGAAGGAAAAGTGCTCTAGCAACCTTCCAGACTACAAGCACAAAATTTTTCATAAGTTTCTAGCAAGCACCCTATTTGGTTGCAACAATCAGTCCACGGTGAATGAGGATGATCTCTTTGTTCTCTACTACATGGAAAAGGGTGAGAGGATTAATGTGGGGAGCTTTTTCGCAAACTACATCCTTGGTCTCCCAATCAAAGGGACTAAGCATATTCTAGTGGGTTCTTATGTCACAAAAATTGCCAAGAATATGCTCACTTCCTTCTTTGCCTATGGTCTCACACCAATGGGTTATCCAGAGCCAATGGAGTTCAATAATATAAATAAGTTCAAAATCTACAAGACTTTCAACAAGAAGTTGTATTTATGGCATGTGCCAGATGCTTTGGAAGAGAAAAAGGAGAAAAGAAAGGCTATCAAGACTGAAACCCCAACCCCTGTTTTAAATAAGAGAAAGCTCACCACCAAAATGTCTATTTCAAAGCTAGGAAAATAGTTTAAGGATGAGGAAAAGATGGCATTTCTAGATGGATGTGCTGGCATGACCATGAAAACTCTCTTGCCTATTATTGATGAGTTGGTTAAGTGGAAGATGGAAGAATAGAGAAGATTGATAAGATTGGAGAATGATATGATAAGCTCTAGATTGGTAAAGGAAATCCCCATTGATGATTTCGCTACTAGGCTCCAACTTACTGTGATTTCAGTTTCTACCACTAATGAAGATATCGTAGATAGCAAGGGGAAGCAAGCAGAGGAGGTAGCTCAGAATCCCCCAAGGGCCTTTGAGTAAATTTCCTATACTCCTTTGATTTCAATTTTTATATGTGTCACTTATAAGGTAACATCTTACACTTGCTCTTTTGCTTTACTTTTTACTGATTTGTATGCTTTAAGGACAAAGCATTGAGTAAGTGTGGGGGAGAGGTAAATTTGCATGATTACTGCTTTATGACTATGATTTTTTATTGCTACCTTGAAATTGTTAAAACTGTTGGCTCTTGCTGTGTTTACTTCGGTCCAAATTGCTACTTATGATCACTCCCCTGCTTAGGACATTTATTTAACTTTAAGTAGTGATTTAACTGTTTTTCATGTTCTGTTTTATGTTTTTAATCATGTTGTTTTGTAATAGCTTCACCTCTCTACTAAAATTTGTGAAAATTTTTAACTCGTTCAATAATTTTTGTTCTGGTTTTGGCAATTGGCATGAGAAATTGTCTTTTGAAAATTAGTAATCTAGGTAAAATACTTAGGGTTTGGTTAATGATGGTAAAACCACAACTAGCATGTTAATATGATTGATTGAGCAAGTTAGACACAATTTAAAACTGTTTCTCAACAATTAAGATTAGGATAATCAACTGGAATTAAACCCATTGTTTAGTAAGGACTTGAGCCTAAAATCTTTAATGATTTATAATTTCACTAAAATAACTCTTTGTCTATAATCTTAAAAAGTTCAAATCCGTTTTCAAAATACAAAAAAAAAAAGCTTAAATTTCCAAATCACCCTCACTCTTTACTTAATCAAATTCTGAAATCAATTTTCTCTCTTAAAATAAATTGTTTGATTTCTTGTGAGTGGGCTTACATCAGCAATATAAGGCTAGAACTTGATTTGGGAGAACTTAGATATAGTACTTGTTGAGACCACATCATTGATCACTACATAAAATGATTAAGGCATTAGAATTACACACTTTTTAACCAAAAAGCCACCCTTACATTATATATCCCCTAGATCCCTTTGAGCATTATCCTTTTCCTTGATACACACAACAATTTGAAACCCATAGCCTTTTTCTTTTTATTTTCCCTTTGATTTCACCCTTGATTTTACCAAGAATTCTCTTCAAAACAGCAAACTTAAATTTCTACTGGTTGCTAGTATGTTCTGTCAAAACTTTAATGATTTATCTTCAACCATTCCAGCCCTGTACTTCATCAAAACAAAAGAAAAACAGAAAAAAGAAAAGAAAAATGGCACAAAGATCATTTACAAAATCCTTCAATTTCGAAATGCAAGCTAAATTTTCCTAATTCTCTTATTTGACTGCTTGCTATGATCATTAATCTTCTTGCTGGAAACTTGCATCTAATTGATACATAATTGCTTTTGCTTTCTACTTGATGTCTTGGAGAATAAAATATCTTCTTCCAATACAAGTAGTGACCATACATCTTGCTGTACAATCATACATGCTCACTTGGTAGTGTCATTTCACACACAAAAAGCCCATTAACATAACCCATTCTCTAACCTACATTATAACCCAATTAAAGACCTTTTGATTATGTTGTGATCAATATTTTAAGGGGTGGAGATGAGACCGAAAATCAAGCCTATGGACTTAATGATTTCTATGTATTACTGATGAGTGATTTCTCAAAACTCAACCTTAAAACACTTAGAGTAAATTGAGTGACATCCTTGGTGAGAAACGTTGATTTTATCTCGAAATTAGTTGTTGATGAATTAGTTTTGAATTGTTGTCTTAACCTGTTTTGAGACTAAGTTACATGCTAAGTGTGGGGGTATTCACCATTAACCTTAAACTTTGTATTTTGAACAGGCTACTGAATTTTTTGAAGGTAGGATTGATTGTTAATTGCCACCCTTGTTTTCTTCTGTTCTTCTCTTTTTAACTTGTTATAAAAATCTGCTTTATATCCTTGTGTTTTTGCTTGAGGACAAGCAATTGTCTAAGTATGGGGGAGTTTGATAAGTGTAATTTGTATTATGTAAATACTAGTCATATATCCTTGAAATCTTCTTATTCATGCTAGAAATGTATGATTTATTGGTGCTTTTGATGATTATTTCAGGGCATTAGAAGATTTTGCTGAGGTTGCTACCAAGGAACAAGGAATAGGGCATTGTGAGCATGAGACTAGACCGGAAGCAGGAGAGGTTGCCACAACCCACAAGAAAGATGATAAATGACCAAAGAACCACCTTCTAGAAGGAGTTTGCGAGAGCTAATGGAGGATTGCAAGTGGAGGGAAGTGGAAGAATATTTTGGCGTTGGATTATGACACATCCATCACCCATTTTTGTAACTTGCAAATTGACTCTTTTCAAGACTCTAAAATTACTTCTAGTAGCTTGTTTCTCATTGGATAAATGTTTCGTGTTGTTTTGATATATTTTTGTTTAGGATGAGGCGGCACATCTAGATCTTTCCACCTTGTGCTATAAATATAGACAAAAGTCTCACTTTAAGACACACTTAACTATCATCTCACATCACAATTCCGGGAAGCCTTCCCATTCGCTCCCTTTTGGCTATAAAAATACTTATTAGTATATTATTATGATGATTACTATTCCTAGAATTCCTTTGAGTCTCATTTCCATCTTTATGAGCAACTAACTTCCCATTAGTGGGCAATTCCAATGAGCAGCAGTTTTATGGTATGATTTTCTAACCCTCTTCTATTTTAGCATCATATATAGTGAATTGTTTGGTATTGAACTTACATCTGATAAGAATGGCCTAACTTATGCATAGTGAATAAGAAAATCTAAGAAGTGACTTGATCATAGACCAAATACTAAATACACATCTAAAAAATCTGAAAAGTGATTAGATTGTGCGAAGGGTTTCAGATCTCTTGAATGCTTGCATAGATCTTAATGCTTAAGTTTTACCTACAAAGGGGAATCCACGTAGCCAAATTTTAAAGAACTAGACAAAGGGGTGGCCACGGCTAGTAACTAAAAGATGCAAGAAACTTAGGTCTTTAAGTTCTAAACATGCTAAAATAAGAGGGAGAAATCATAACATAATCCGTGTGATCATTGGGAATGCTTGCCGTGCTATAATACTGGTCGTAGTAATCATTTACAGCAATCACTCTTACTTTCCTGTTTTTATTTTGCTTTCTAACTTTCCCATTAAAATCAACTTATTTGACATTAAACTCAGACTCACTAATTTGCATATTAATTTAAAGTATCTCCCTTGCTCCCTGTGGAATACGACCTTGTGCTTGCCACTAACTACTGATCACGACCTAGTGCACTTGCTAGATCACATTCATTTGGCAGACAACAGAAGTCCTCTCGATTAGAGAGGCTTTGACGTGGATCAAGACTCTTGGTTTTTCTCATATTATTGTTGAAATAGATAATAAGATCTTGTTTGATTTCTTATCGAGGTCTGAGGACGATTTTTCTTACTTTTCTTCTATTTTCAGGATTGTAAGTATATTTTCCGGCATTTTGTCTCATGCTTATTTTCTTAGGCTAGGCGGGATTCGAACATTATTGCTCATTCTTTAGTTTGAGTTGTTTTCTTTAATGAAGTAACGGGGTTTAGACTAATTCTCCATCCACTTGTGTTATCCATCGCCTATGATTCTAATACAATCCTTTTCATTCAAAAAAAATTAAAATTTATTTGCATATTAATACTTTAGCCATGAAAAAAAAATGTCTAAGTTCGCCATTGTTGACCGCAATAAACAAAAATGTTTTATGTTCTTTATTTTCTTTAATCTCTTCTTCCTTCGTATTTGTTCATGCGTTCATCTTTCATTCTTGCATTGATTTCATCCCCATTAAATCCGAATATGGACTAATTGTGACCTTATCTTCTATTTAAATATATTTAAATGAAATATTCGGTCGGGATGTTGATGTTTTATTATCACTGTTATTTTATATGTTCTAAGACTAATGGAATCTGACTTGATCGAATGATCTAGACTTTTCACAATCAACTTTATATGAATAGTACCTCATAATTAATTCAAAGAAAAATAAAATCGAACAAAACATGATAATTGATAAACAAATGAATTTATATAAAAACTCACATCGCTTATAGTGGATATATGATAAATAATTCTTTTTATATTAAAACTCACCCCACTTATTTTATAAATGCTAACAGTAGATCCGATCATGACTGTATCAGAAAAAGATACGACGCTGATTTGCTTATCTTCCCATTATAAGACATACAGGTTTGTGTTTAATTAAGGATAACATCTTATCTCCGTTATTTTCAACTTCTAAAAGTTAAATTGAATTGAACTGAATTTATTGTAATTTAAATTCATAATTACGCATAGCTGAATTGAACTGAATTAAAGTAGTCTGAACTAAACTAAAGTGATTTGAACTAAACTGAACTACATTAAATTATTGTTCAAGATAACGTGGCCTTGATTTCTTCTCATCGACCATATATTTTCATATTTATATTATTTGTAGTCACCTATATTACCATTTTCCCTAGCTAATTAGGGTTTAATCTCCTATATTTTTGCTTATAATCAGGCCGTCTCCATCCAGTATTTTGGAAGCCTTAACTCCCCTTGGAGCCAGTCATATTTGTAATAAATTTTTTTGTAATATTACTTACGCAATAAAAGCCAGAAATTATTTATTCTCTAAATATTTACGCTTATATTATTGGACCTGCTGATGATATAAAGAAGCAACATGTTTGATAAGTAGAGTGATAATGGGTGAATTTGGCATAAAATAAAATATAAACTGACCAATTTTCTCCTTTTTTAATTTATATAAATGCAGGATTTGTACTAAAGACGCATTTAAAGAATGTAAACTTTTATAGCATTAATATGTAAAAATGGGTCTTTTTTTGTTTAAAAAGTACAGGTTAATTATCAAAAAATAAAAAGTAGGATACAGGTTTGCAACAGAGATAGATGAATGCACATAGTGACTATAGTAGTGGGGTTAAAGTAAAATTATAAAGTTTAATAACATGCTTCTTTTCGTCTTTTTTTATTGAGTAAAAGTCTAAAAGAAGAAATTGAAATTGTATGAGGTCATTGACAATAAATAAAAGCTACAGCTGGAGACTATTAAATAGAAAAGAGGATAATTAGTAGTAGTATTAAATAGTTAATTAGCTAGTAAAAATGTAGGAGATACGGGAGTGAATATATATATATATATATATATATATATATATATATATATATATATATATATATATATATATATATATATATATATATATATATATATATATATATATATAAGGTATTGCGTTTCGGAATCACAAGCACAAACATTATATAAATGTGATTAAATAGGATATTGCATTGCACGGTTGTAATTTAACGTTACACATATTTGTATATTATTAATAAAAGTGAATTGATGGCTATGTCTTAACTACCATTAAAATTGAATATACAGTGGAATTCATGTGACGACGTAGATTAAATATGAGAGTGAATACTTAAGTCATGTTGTGAAAGTTAAACTGAACTGAATTAAATTAAATTGAATTTATTTCAGTGTAAATTTATAATTATATATAGCTGAACTGAACTGGAGTGAACTAAACAGGACTGAAGTGGTCTGAACTAAACGAACTGCATTGAATTGTAGTGAAAGAACAAGGCCTTAAATCATAATTATACTACAAATCTCTGTAAGATTTAAAAATTTTAATTCTATCTCAAACAATACAATTAAAAAAAACACTGATAAAAAAAATTAACTGAAATAGTAGCTAAGCCTTTTAATGATAGTATCTCCTAATATTGTTGGTAATGTAAAAATGACATTTGGTGTATTCAAGACTTGGATGAGAAAAGTAAATAATTTATGTTTTGATATCGTCTTCTTATGTGTCTTTTGTACAACTGGCCAGTTTACCTTTGTTACATGCTTACTTGTATATTAATGATTCTGTAACATCACAAGTTGCTTAACATCTGTATTCCTTTCCTTAATTTAATTTACTTTCTGTTTTGTAATTTTGTGCAATTAAAAGTAGGCTCATTTGCACTTACATTCGGATCAATCACGCACAAGACTTGCATATTCACACTACTGCTGTCATCTAGTATTAAATAATCTCCATCTTCAATAAATGCTTTTAGAAAATAACTAAATAATGATACTAATAAAAAGACCAAATGCGTTGTTTACATATATTAATCTTGTTTTCAATGTTAGATGTATAATGCTTGGATTTTTTTTTTTAACTACATGCTGCTTTAAGTAGATATTCAATATATTGTATGTTTATAGTTATAGTGCTGATTTGAGATGTGCGGACAATTCAACGTTAAAATTAAATAATAACAAGGTATAATATATAAATGGTGTAGATTACGTCTTAATACAAGTCAGTTATTGATCTTGTGTTAATTGGATGAACCTCATTCATACACACTTACTTTTCAAGTCTAAATATCACGTATTCTCTACGCTCTTATTTGTTTTTTATTATACAAAAGTTATAGTTAGACGTCAACCCTTGTGAATTTGGTTTTGGTTAATTAGTTTCTTGTCAGTAATTATATGCACAAGACAAATTTTCTTGTCATACATTTTAGATGAGTTACTCTCGTATTTACTTATAAGATATAATAAAAAAATGGTATTTACAATATAAAAGAACCACTCATATAATCGGGCAATAATTTTTAATGAATTTCTATATGTTTTTCACTTACATGTGTCGCTAAATTATAATGCATAAACTTTACAGAAGTAAAATTGATGAAGTTATGGTGTACGTGTGTGCGGGGATTATGAATTATTTGTACATGTTTGCTTTTTCATGTAAGCAAATAAAGCTCCAAGCACAGCTCTTTAATTTAATTCAGCGCATTTTCAATATTTTATTCTACCATTCTCTGTGAAACATAACATACAATGATATTTTATTGAAAAATAATTCACTAATATAATTATTGTTTTCTCTTCCAAATGCCATGTGTTATTTTCAATGTTGAATAATGTTCTATGTATACGGTTAAACATAAGAATGAATCATTAATTTAACAATATTTTAATGATGGGATATGTTATTTAGTAAATCATTCAATTTTTTGTTATGATTTTTTTTGAAAAATTACAATTCAAAATTGAATAGACAATCTGTTGTTATTATTTTGAATCATGTCCACATCCAGATTAATCCCCGATCGCTAATTTGTAGGTGCCTCAAAGGACAGGATGACTGGTCTCAAAAATTAAAATTGCTCCGTACACATTTCACTATCCGATCCATGGTGGATGCTTAAGAATAAGTATAGTCCTTTATACATGCCAGGTAATTATCGAATTCATGCAACCTGATATACGTTTTAATTCAATTTAACAGCAGTACAGGACACTGATAATTATATTAATTACAAAAAAGTGAAAATCCACTTCAATAGAGAATGCGAATGGAGAAAATATTATCGATTCTTCCCTTTAATTTGTGAGATTAATTTGATATTCCTGATTTCCTTTGTTAGAGCTAAACAAATTATTCTCGACAAACTAACAAATTGTAGACAATATTTTGAAAAAGATAAAAGAATATCTTCATTCTTTTCCACTAATTATCACACATGCATAATTTTCTCACTGGCTATTTAAGATAAGACTTAAATTAGAACTACTTACAAATTTAAATTCCTCAGCATTATCCTTTTAGCAAAAGCAGGACAATTAATTAACTAATGTAGCTTCTCTTATATAGTATAAATTAATTAAATAGAATTTTTTTTAAAAAAAATATTTGCCTTACACGATATATGGAAAGAAAATCCACAACCCTCCCTGAATGTGACTCGAATTTAAAACTCAGCGTTAACTACTAAGCCAACGTCTCAACCTAATTAAATTAAATAGAATTAAGAATGCATAAATTCTATTCTTTGCATGGCTTTTCGATTTTGATTTTTGAGTTCAATTAGATATCATGATGTGCTAGAGGAACAACTCATACGCACATATATGTAAATGGAACTTAATTCTTTAATATCACCAGTCGTACCTGAAATCTTAAAATGCAGAAAATATTCCTAGCATATTTTCTTATCTAAGGCATGAATATGAGGATTTTAATATATCCGAATAATGATATAGTAAAATCCATAATATGTGGGGTTTTTTTTATCAAATATTTTTATATACGGGGTTCTTTACAGCTGTTGGGGGCATCAACCGATTGAACCCCTTTCCAGCCCGTTTTTGTAAGAAGAAATTTGAGGCGCAGCACGAGGATTTTATAAGAGGTCACATATCTTAGTATTATTCTCGCTCAAACATGTTTAAATTTAGAATTCTGATAGGATCCGGTGTATTAGTGCTGGTTAGATTGTACCTTTTCATGCCCTTTATTAGTGTATATGGTATAAACATATATAGCTTGTTTTTGAAGGAAATAGACAAGCAACCGTATGGAGAATCAGGACAACCCCACCCCCTCTCCCACCGTTCTAAAAAGTTTGCTTTAATTATATTAAGTTTGTTATAGTTGTGTGTGAATATTATAATCAATGAAAAGCATCATAAGTATTAAAAATTATAAATTTTAATAAAATCCAAACCTCATTAAATTTTATTTTCCTTATTTTGCAGTTGATCCATTTAATTAATTTATTTATTTGAAATTTTTGCATTGAATTTATGAAAATTACTCAAAGGGTTGACTACAACCAAAAGGGTTTATAAGCACAGATTCATTAATACTACTTATTTAGATAATTGATAAATTCGGAGTTAAACTCAAACATAGCCCTCGAAAAGCTTTTTAAATTTTTATGGCTCGTTTGATTTGCGGAATGTCTATTCCGTAGAATAGAATTAGAAATATATGGAAAGATGTCAAATATGACACATTAATCATCTAGAATCCATCCGTCGATCCGTGCGTCGACGAATTCTAGACATATACTCTACTATATTTTTTACGTGCGTCGACGAATTCTAGACATACACTCTACTATATTTGACATCTTTCCATTCAATTATATTTCTATTCCACGGAATAGGAATTCCAATAAACAAACGCCAGCTTAACCTATTTCATATGGATTAGATGATTACTCAGTGTTAACATTTATATATTTAAAAACATGCTCGAATAATGGAATTAGTTCTTGACTACACAGTTTAAATGATACTCACCACACGATTCTCAATTCCCAATTCTCAAAGAAACAGTTCTAAGGTTATATCATCTGTTATATCATCTCAAATCAACAAGTCAATATCAAACTCACCAAAATTGAGACATATAGTGAATATTCTGCACAAATTGCCCCCTGCAAATTTGATGATGTATATTAACTTATATTTTCCCTTTTATCCGGGAAATGAAGACAAATTTCGAAAAGAATAAATTGGAGAACAAGACATATAAGAGGTAGTCCAATGAAAATGCATAAATTTTTTTAAATAATTCAAATTTTTGTATAAGTAATTTACCTAGATACAGAGCATTTGGTCCTTCTGTACATTATATTGGTCGTGAAATTCTCGAGCGATCTTTTTAAGATTCGAATTTTGAAACTGAAATCCTTTTGATATGAACACTTTAATATGATACATAGTGGTTTTACTAAACTAACTGTTTTTTACTAAATAATACGTTAATATCATTAATCAAAGGCTATTGTAGCTTTAATCAAAGGTGAGAATTAAATTAATTTGAGAGTAATGATGGAAATTTTTTGTCCAAAGGGTTAGCTGAATCGGAAAAATACCATTAAATAATAAGTGTTTTTACTAAGAAAGTCTCAGTTTGGGAACTCAAATCTACCGCAAATAGTTGAATACTCCACGATAGAAGTTAGTATGAAATACTTACAAAAAATTAGTAAAATGTTAGATTTGGTGATGGTGTAAGGTCAAGCAAATTTTTACTTAAATCTCGACCATTCATTTAAACCTCTCACTCTCTATATATACCACTCCTCCCTCTCTTCTCTTAATTACTCCCAAATTTCATTTCTTCTTCTTCTTCGTCTTCATCATCACTTCCATTATTAATCAACAAATATCTTTTTCTTTATTTTTTCTACTTATCATATTCTACATTTAATTAATTCCTCAGAAGAATTAAGTTAATCTGCTTAATTCCCCCCTCTTTTGAAGATCACCAATGGATTGCTTAGAGCTGAGTAAGGATCAGGTCAGTATCATCATTAATTTTTTCCATATCCACATAAACATGAACAAATATCAGGTTCTTTTGAATTTGATTAGACCAAATTGAAATTTGATTTGATTTTTTAGCAGGGTAAGAAATTCAAACAAGAAGAAGAAAAATGCACACTTGATGGAACTGTTGATTGGCAAGGCCGCCCAGCTATTAAAAACAAATCCGGCCACTGGGTCGCCGGAACTATCATTCTCTGTAAGCCCTCATCATTAATTAAATAATTACACATATTCCAGTTATTAAGTTGAGGATTAAACTGCAATTTTCCGATGTACTTATATGCTATACATACTGTAAGAGTTTGCTTATCTAAATTAAGGTTTTTTTTATGATAAGCAAACAAATCTGCGGAAAATCAGTAATAGATAAAACTGTTGAGAAAATCTCGAATATGTAGGAGGAGTTATAGGGATTAAATGGAGAGAGAGAGAAGGGGGATTTAGCCATTTAGGTGATGTAATTATTTAAAAAAAGAAATGAGAGATAACAGATCATTTGAGGAAAGATGATAAGAGGAGTTTCAGCTCAGTACATGTTATATCTGGGGGGGCAAGAAGACAAAGAAAGTGTTGAATACACGAGAGAAGAGTCTAGATAACAAGTAAAAAAGAACAACAAACCAAACGAGTTGAGTTGTTTCGAAAAATTCAAAGTGAATCTAAATTAGGATAGAAATTTTATTTTATTTATTTTATAGTAGCTTGAAAGTTTAGAAACAAATTTGATGATTCAGCATAAAACGACACGAGTTAAGAAAGCATGCATTCTAAACGGCACTGCCCACTTGACACGTAATCTCTCATTTATCGGCCTTTTTGCCACCTATCCCCTAGTTCGTGTGGGCATGTGAAAAATACGGCATATGATTCTCTAAAGTAAATTTAGAGTAAAGTTAGAGAGAGATAGAGATAAAAGAAGTGGTAGAAGAATTTTGTTAGGAGTTGTGCAATCAATCCTTGTCATTCAAAATGTGATGAATGGTTGGATATTGCTCAACTTTACTCTAAATCGTATCCCAAAAAATTTTATTTACAAACATTTTGTTATGTGCGTTGTTATCAAGATGTTACGGTGTACTTTATTGGCTTAATATATTAATAATATCCTTAATTTATTTTCAAAATTCTGCTACCTTTCTGAAGTTTGAAAGTGTATCTGTAGCTACCTCACCTTTTAAAATATGCACAATTTTGCTCCTTAAATGTCATGTGTCAGCTTTTGATTGGTTTGACTTTTCAAAGATATCGTTTGTTAAGATTTTACCTCTCCAATCAAAGCTGACACATGGCATTTGGGGGAGTAAAGTGATGTATTTTTTTAAAGTTGAGATAGTTATGAGTACACTTTTAAAATTTAGGATGGCAATAAAATTTTAAGGATAAATTGAGGATGCTGTTTGATATATTAGGTTTTATTCAATTAAAAAAGGTGTTACAGTTTTAGATTCATCAACTTATATATGTTTTGAAAATAAAAATTAACAGTAACATAAAAAAAACTAATGGTAATAAACATCAACTAACAATTTGATAATAAATTTAACCCAGAAGGAGAAAAAATTTATCCAACTAACTTGAATTAGATTATTTATATTTATATTTCTATAAGCTTTATTGATATAAACGAATTACGTACCAATATTGTCGTAACTTGTACATATGTAAGTTGAGACTGAAAAAGGAGAGGCTCTGATACTTATAAAAAAAGTTATTGATAGTTGTAGAAGTGAAAAAAGATCTAAGAGTATACACATGGACCACATCTTTCTTTTTCTTACTTCATTTGTAGAAATATTGCTAAATAGGACTAAAAGTTTTATTTATTTCTAAACTTACGTCTCTCATTCTTTTTCTTTTATTCTTTATTTATTTATTGAAATTCTATATTTACGTACACATCTAACCTACTTTACATCTTTCTCCATAACTCAATTTCGTTTGTTGTTATGGTTAACTAATTTCAAGCTTGTTGAAGGCTTTATCCCTTAAATTATGTACTTTTTTATTTCACTTTATTAAAAATTTAAAACAATTTCGTTTTATTAATTTTAAAAATAACACATGGTGTTCTTAAGATTAAAAAATGTTGGCCAAATTTTTTTAGATCCAAATATAGTTTTTCTCAAGAGTAAATTTTTTTTTGAGAAAGTAACTAGGGATGAGTAAAAGAATATATTATCTAAAGTATTTAATAAGTGTGAAATAAGTTTTTATATATTTTTAACTGTTTAAAATTCTTTAAACTTGTGAAAAGAGCTTGTAATGAGAATGAGGGAAGTAAACAAAATAGAACTTATACATAGAAAATATCTTTTCTGCAGTGTGAATAGAAAAATATCAATTGTGGAGTAATTGTCAAGTTTCTAAATCTCTGTATAGTTAGCACATGCATATTTTAAAGATGATAAACCTATTAACACAAAATGATTGCTAAATACTGAAATTAGCACATGAAAATAATTATCTATTATTCATGATTGATAGATATGTTACGGTAGTCTTATCAGCTTCAATCATATAAATTAATTGAACTATGATAATTGTGTGTTTGAAAGCTACTTCCCAAATATTATCACACATTAATTAATTATCTTACATAGTTGGCAACTCTACAAGTATTCTTTTGGTTTTAATTTGTATAGTGAGGTTACTAATTACATTAAGGGTTGCCAAAAATGGATGAAATTAACATTGTTTTGTTTTGATGAATGGGCAGTGAATCAAGGTCTGGCAACTCTAGCATTCTTCGGCGTAGGAGTTAACTTAGTCTTGTTTTTGACAAGAGTATTACAACAAGACAATGCTGAAGCTGCTAACAATGTTAGCAAATGGACCGGAACTGTCTACATTTTCTCTCTTGTTGGCGCTTTTCTCAGCGATTCCTACTGGGGAAGATACAAAACGTGCGCCATTTTTCAAGGCATTTTCGTCGTTGTAAGTATAACTCGAATTCAATCCCTTTCATCAAAATTAATAATTTAAATTTGATTAGTGCGTAATCACTTGTTCTTTTTTCTTATCGACAGGGTCTAGCAGCACTCTCACTTTCATCATATCTTTTTTTAGTGAGGCCTAAAGGGTGTGGTGATGAAATGAATCCATGTGGGACACATTCAACCATGGAAGTAGGGCTATTTTACCTATCAATCTATCTGGTAGCTCTAGGAAATGGAGGATATCAACCAAACATAGCTACATTTGGGGCTGATCAATTTGATGAAGAAGACCCTAAAGAAGGGCTCTCTAAAGTTGCATTTTTTAGCTACTTTTACTTAGCATTGAACTTGGGTTCCCTATTTTCGAACACCGTTTTAGGTTACTTTGAAGATGAGGGAATGTGGGCATTAGGCTTTTGGGTGTCAACAGGTTCTGCCTTTGCTGCGTTGCTCTTATTTCTCGGAGGATCCGCGAGGTACCGACATTTCAAACCTTCCGGAAACCCTCTTTCGAGATTCTGCCAAGTTTTTGTAGCCGCAATGAAGAAATGGAAGGTCAAGATGCCCCTCGACCAAGAAGAATTATACGTGTCCGAAGATTCCAATGGCAATAGCAACACTAGAAGAATACTCTACACACATGGATTCAAGTAAGTTTGTCTTTACACCAAAAAGTGTTACTATATATTCCCTACACACATGGATTGGTTCGATTAATATATATCTTCGTGTGTGTGGACTTCAGGTTCTTGGATAGAGCGGCCTTCATTTCATCAAGAGATATGGATGAGCAGAAAAAGGGTTGCCAAAACGCGTGGCGTCTTTGTCCAATAACGCAAGTGGAAGAAGTGAAATGCATACTGAGACTTCTCCCGATTTGGCTATGCACCATTCTATATTCGGTCGTTTTTACACAAATGGCTTCTCTGTTTGTAGAACAAGGCGCGGCAATGAGAACCACGGTCGCTAACTTCAGAATCCCCCCGGCTAGCATGTCAAGCTTTGACATTCTCAGTGTCGCGCTATTCATTTTCCTATACCGCCGAGTTCTTGACCCACTTGTCAGCAGATTCAAAAGCTCGAAATCAAAAGGGCTAACCGAGTTGCAAAGGATGGGAATAGGACTAGTGATAGCAATAATGGCAATGGTTTCTGCTGGGATTGTAGAGTGCTATAGACTGAAGTACACTAGAAAAGACTGCACAGATTGCTCGAGCTCAATGAGTATATTCTGGCAGGTTCCACAGTATGCGCTTATTGGGGCATCCGAGGTTTTCATGTATGTGGGTCAACTCGAGTTCTTCAATGCACAGACGCCAGATGGATTAAAGAGCTTTGGAAGTGCACTGTGTATGACGTCAATCTCGTTAGGGAACTACGTAAGTAGCTTGATCGTGACTATGGTGATGAAGATTTCGACTGAGGATCACATGCCAGGGTGGATCCCGGGGAATCTGAACAAGGGTCATTTAGACAGGTTTTACTTTTTGTTAGCGGCATTGACATCTGTTGACTTGGTTGTGTACATAGCGTGTGCAAGATGGTACAAGTGCATCAAGCTGGAAGGAAAATCGGGGGAAAACAACGAGGAAGATAGCTTTGAAGTCTAGAAATCGGAATTCCGTCAAACTTTGGCTACTACACTACCAATATATATAAATAAGAGGGTGGCATTCGGGGTTAGCCATCACAATTTGGAAGTTTCTGTTAAAACAAAAATTGGGTGCTGTGGGGGTAGAGGAAACCTATTTACTGAACTCAACACCTAAATGGGTTTGAAGTGGCTTGTTTTAAAGTCATCTCATTCTAATTCCATGACTGTTTTAAAAGCCATGGAACTGATCCGAGCTTGGAAGATATATATTTATGTAAATAGAGGGGCTCCCTTGGTAGAATGCAGACATTCATGTACTTGAGAGCTTCTCTAATGGATGATTTTAATAGAAAAGTGTTGCTTTTCATTGCATATCAAAGTTTCTAAACTATATCAGAGTCATCCTAAGCAATGTTACTAAAACCGGACCAGACCTGCCGGTTCAACCGGAAAAACTACGGTTGAACCACTAAAACTGTGAGCTACTGTCTTCACCGGTTTGATATCCAGTCTGTCGATACATGAACGAGAGATTTAACCTAACATGCCATAGTCACTAAACTGAAACAAGTTTTGAATTGTGTAGAGAAATAAGCAAACTGGCACTATTGTGTAACAACTTCCATTCATTGTTTTAAAATTGATTTGTATATTTAAATTAATGTTTCACACCTTAACTCATATTTTTTCAATAAATTTTCATACAATTATCAGCTCATCCAATATAATCTGCTATAGTGTATTAATTGGTACAAAATCATTTCTGAACCTTGCGTACTTGGATGTGATGAGTAGACTCTTCACGCCAAATTGGTTGTGCTCCACTTTGAACAAGAGTAACATATTGCCCTTCAACCAAGAGTCCCTTTTCCTGTGGGATTCAATCATTCAAAATTTTCAGTTAAGTTTGACGGCAGTAACTCTCGATCAAACGAAAGGAATAAGATAAGACGAAAACCACTAACCAGTAGAAGTTTGATTGCTCTAGAGAAAGTCTCTTCTGCGTCGCTAGAGAACTGCATATATAGTGGCTTCACACCCCTATACAGTGATAGTCTCTGCTTAATCCTCTCTCTGTACAGCATGTATTCAAATCAGAGGCCGAAGAGCAAGTGACTTAAAAAAACGAAACCGGTTTCAATGCAGACTACTTTTGGTACTTACTCATTTGTGAAGGCAAATATTGTTGAGGCAGGTTGATAATGACTTAGGACTATAGCCATGGATCCCGTTCTTGTGAAAACAATGATGGGAGTGCCTAGAGTGTTTGCCATTATTGTGGAATGGAAAGCAAACATTTCACCCATATGGCCCTGCAAACCAAAACCATGTCCACCTAGTAAATCAGACAATGACAAAGGATCCAAAAAACAGACTTGACTAACCCAAGATAAAAACAATAGCGAAAATGCAACTGTAAACCTGAAATTCATGGAACTATATGTCTAAACAACTGGAACTTGAAACCATAACGAGCGAGACAAAAAGATAAGATATGCTCATATTTTTTTGATGCATACCATATAGCTTCCATGAGGAGGAGGAGTTGTGTTGACTGGCAAACTTGACTCTGTCCTCAGTGCCACTGTGTGCATAACTTTGACAGCTTTCAATGGATACCTTAAGCAGTTATTATAATAGTGACATCAGACTTACAAGTATTATCTAAAATTCTAAATAACAGAAGAAGATATCAAACATGAAACAATCAATACAAGAAATATGGATGGAACAACTAAAGAACTTAATTTGAAGAAGAAGCATATAAATAACAGTAATTATAAATTGTAAGAGTTGAATTAGAAAGCAAACCTGTTATCCTAGAAGCCACAACATAAATGTAATCAGATTATGGGAACATCATTTGAGTTAAAACCGTAAAAGAGGCCTATCCTAGGATGCCTAAGGAGCAATCTTGACAATCAATGCTTGATTATGGTGTGATTAACGTTAAGTAATACATGATTAAAACAACTAATATCCAATGGATTTTCAGAAAGCACAAATATGGAGAATAGATCATTGCGATCCACGAGTCTACTTACTTGCCATGTGCAGTTTCTCCAGAGAGCATGACTGCATCAGCACCTTCTCGTACTGCAATTGCTATGTCAGAAACTTCAGCCCTGGTTGGGGTAGGATGATTAATCATGCTTTCTAGCATGTTTGTTGCTACAATCACTGGTTTCTGCATACTGTGACATCTTCTAATAATATCTTCCTGTCTCAGTGATAGACAAATCATTAAACACTGAACTTGAAAAAACAAGCAATACAGCCTGTTTTATCAAGAAGACTCAATATTAGGGACACATTACAACAACAACAACATTACTCCAATGCCTAACAAGGCTCCCGCACAAGTGGGGTAAGGGGGGGTCGGGTGTACGCAACCTTACCTCTGTAATTACAGAGAGGTTGTTTCCAATTGACCCTAAAGTGGGGTAGGGACACATTGATAACTATAATTTATTCCTATTTACGAGTAAGTGCACTTCCTAGTGTATCTTTTGACTTTTGAAGGCAACCCAAATAAAGCAAGGTACACTAGTCTAATCTTCTAAATGCATAGTATGATTAAGAATACAACACAGGCATGATATCTAACTAGGTATTAGAATGTTCTGTCAGATTTAAAGCATACCCTTTACAAATTTGTGCAACCTAGAGAAAAGATTTTAAATAATGCCGTCTCTAAAATATTAGCTTAAAATGTACTTGTACTGATTTCTTTATCGCGTTTCGAACCTATGGTAAAGAAACCCGACAGATATGTATTAGCATGAGTTACGACAGTTGGCTTCAGACAAATTCATGTAGTTCAATTTACCTGCAATAGGGGGACTTCTTCAATTGGAAGCTCAGCGCCAAGGTCTCCACGAGCAACCATTGCCTATATTTTTGAGAAATAGTAAGTCAATTGGGAATGTGATAATATGAATATGATACAACTGATAATTAGATTGTAAACCTAGATGAAGCAACAAGGCTATAAACTAACCCCATCGGATGCAGAAATTATTGACTGAAGATTTGGTATGGAGTCGGCACTTTCAATTTTAACAATCACATGAATATCAGCGTTACATCCTAAATGAGGAATCCAACAGGTTTGATTAGATAAAAAGAAACAAGCAATTTACCCAAATGAAACACTAACTATAAAGCTTTGTCTTAGTGAAGAATACTTTACTCTTGAGATAATCTTTTAGCTCGTGGACCACTTTAGCATCCTTCACAAAGGATACAGCATAGAAATCAACTTGGTTGTCCACCCCAAATTTGATATCTTCCCAGTCTTTCTCTGTCAAAAAGGTCAAATACAACTGATTTTTCATTTCTTCTCACGAGAAAATAAGGAACGGGAAATGTAGAAGTAACAGTTTAGATGTGCAATATTTTCATTTACAACTGAAACAAATATTAACCTGTAATTGAAGGCAGATTTGCACTTTTTCCACGCACATTCAAATGGCGCCTGGATTTTAGTTCTCCACCATCAACTACTACACATTTAACCACATCATTTGTCTTCGACTTGACAGCTAATGACATCATCCCACCTGCCAAAGTAAGAAAACAAATCAAGTATTGCCAACAGAAATGCTAATCAGTACTTTAAACGAAGCTATCTCATTCAGAAGCACTCTAAATTACTATACAACTCCAATTCTTCGCAATGAATCATCAGAAAGGCAACTCATGAATCTTGCAATGTGCAGAAGGAAATGGCAAATAGTACTAAAAAGGCAAAACATGCAACTAAACCCACCACATCCAAAAACAAGTTTGAGATTTATACTGACCATCCACCAAGAGGATGTCGCCAACTTCAACATCGTTCACAAAATCGTCATAATTCACACTCACGGTGTCTTCTGTGCTCACACCTCTTTTTATTGTGAAATTAAACTCTTGTCCCTCCTTCAACATAATTGGCCGAGGCACATCCCCACTTCTAACTTCAGGTCCCTACACTAATTGATAAATAATTAAAAAATCATTCGCATTTGATTGGTAAGAAACATAGTAGGCCAATTTATCAGATCATCAGAAAGACTTCATGAAAAAGGGAAATTGAATCCAAACAAAAACATAACCGACAAGATATCGACAAAAAAAGGGAAACCCCTACAATAAATGTACCTTGGTGTCGAGCATTATTGATATAACCTTGTCATCAGATTGGGCATTGAATTCTTTTACCAGATCAATAGTTTTCTGGTGTGAAGAATGATCTCCATGTGACATATTAAGGCGAGCTACATTCATTCCAGCCTCTGCTAGTTTCCATATCATTTCCCGTGAACTCGTAGAAGGACCGATTGTACATACTATTTTTGTTTTTCTCAAAGAATGTGAGACTTTTCCTGTCTGCCCTGCAATCTGGCTGGTGTTTATAAACTCAACAGCTGCATTGAGGTTATCCTAGACATTTGAATATATGCTGTTACAATAATATTAAAGGAAGAGAACAAAATGAGGTTGTCTATAAAAATTGGAAAGGGGAAAAACTGATAATCATCCTGCTACATTTAAAACAACCACACATGGATTTTGTAAGCACTGGTCTGAACTACAGTCACAGCAAAGTGTGGTACATTTGTAATTATCAAACCTCAGTAAAATGCAAAGTCACAATCTGAACATAAATCATGGTTTCATCAATTAGAAAAATAGGGTTTCATAAGTTCATTGAGAAATTAACGCCTTCTAAACCCCTATTGTCCACAACTGTAATATGACAAATCCCACAGAAATCACTGCCACAATTTAGCTAGAGAACAATAAATTCATTTATTGAGCGCCTCCAATTTCTCGAAATGGTGGAACTAGCCTAAAATGTCAAACGAAAATATGAAAAAAGAAACCTACAGATATTTCAATATGGGAAAGCGTCGCTGACAGTGATAGGTAACAGAGTTTTGAAATTAACAGAAAAGGCAAATTATTTCACATCATACATACAAGCAGTCAAACTCCGCATAAGTAACAAAGGGGGGAATCACCACAGCATCACACCAAATAATGTAAAATACAAATTAACAGAGGGAAAGCGCGTAGGAAGGAAACTCACAGAAGTAGAGAGGCCATTAGCAGAAGCAATAATGGCGGCGTGGGGATTGTGGTGCTGGGCAACCGCAATCAATCTAAGACCAAAATCTCGTTTATTAGAAAGAAATCTGGATTTAGCTGCGACTGAGTGGAAAAGAGAAAGATCAGAGAAGTTCCTAGAGGAGGACAAAAAGCGAGGATCTTGAGTTGAAAAAGGGGAAGAAATACGATGAAGAGTCGCCATTTGAATTGAGAATCGGGAGAAAGACAGAGAGAAGAGAGAAAACAGAGGCGCAGGATGAGGGGATTTGAGAAGTACTAGTATCAAATTGGGTTTTATGTGTTACGTGGGTTGGTTTGGACAGTTGGCTGCGCTGCCTCTGCTCCACATTTCTGCCCACCAACCAGACAAATCATTCAATTTTTACTTGCACTTTTTCAATTATGCGTACACAACCTTTGTACAATAAATTACTGTTTATGTTGCAATTCGATAAATTTTTCTAGAGCTTATAATTGGATTATAAATTTATTTTAATTTTTAAATTTTAAATTTAATTATTTTTAAAAGCTTATTTTTAATTTATAAGAAATTTTAAAGATAAAAAAAAAAGCTTTAAATTAAAATTTTTTAAAAAGTAAAACACCCCTCTATGTTTTTGAAATAGTTGAAAATACAATTGTTTAATAATAAATAAATAAATATTTATAATTTACCTGATGTAAAGGAATAGTTATTACAGTACTTATTAGATATGTAAAACCCACCCCGTAGTGTTTTCGTATTTTCACTGTTGTCTTCTTTTGTTTTAATAATAATTGCTATCTTTGTTATTTTCCTTTATCTATCATTGATCAAAAAGTAATTTTATAACAATGATTACATATCTTATCAAATAAATTAAAATCTAGAACTCCTTATTTTGAAAGTATTTTTTATCACTCCAATGTCATTAGATGAAATTTTATTGAATATAGACTTGATAATCATAGATTACTTGTGAACAAATAAATGCATTCAAGTAAAAATCAATTGGATTTGAATTATTAATTGAGAATTTATCACTATTTTCAGTCATGGATTTGTTCAACCATCAAGTATGCATGTTGAATTTGATTCTCGAAGTTGTAATTCATTAATAAAAAGGCATTTTGAGAGTAACTCAAGAGTGCAAATTTTTTTAATACTACACTTTAGCAACAACCATGAATGACTTGTAAATATGCATTTGTAGCGTTGCTTTTCAAGACTAAACTTATTTTCGGTTTATTTGACTCTAAGAACTAAGAAGTATATTTTAACATACTACTTGGCAAAATAGGAGAACATAACCTCAACCTCGTTCAAAGTTGTAATGATTAGAAACATTATTTTATTTCAAGAAATCAAAACAATAGATTTTGATTTGGTGTACATTTTTTTATCTAAAGAAAGACCCCTGGCCTTGAAATACTTTTTTTATAATATTTCACATGTTACTTGAGATTACAAGTAAAATGACGAAATAATCAAATAAACAACTGAAATGGATTATTGGAAATAGGAAAAATTTGGCATTTAGTACTACACATGGCTGCTCTATTTTGACTAAACTTTTTCAAATTCTTTTTCTCATCAAGAATTTATTTCATATTTAACAAAAGTATTTTATTTCTACCCGTTAAAACATGCACCAGCTCTATAAAACAATACACAAATAATCCTTTAATCAGCACTATTTAGTATATATTTAAATGCATAAATATCCTTTACGAAGAGGGGAAAACAATATAACTAAAGCAATTGATACAATAGGAAAGAACACACAAAGGTATATTCCCTGATACAATAATATACTATCAGCATCCTTTATGAGATTATACCAAAGTGTAGACGACAAAAATCACATGAAAGAAATAGGTAAACCAAACACAAAAAAATGAACACAAATGTTATTTTACAGCAAAAATCCAGCTCTTCTGAAATAGTAACCCATACAACTTACTCCAAAAGTCACTAAAGAAATTTTTATTATTAAGTCGACATCAGTTTGTAAGCCAAAACATTCAACATTAACCATACAAGCAGTCCCATAGTCAAAAAATGGAATGAAAGGAGGAGATTCCATTTAATTCGAGAAAAAAATTAAAAGGAAAGAAAGTCGGGTAGCATGTAAGAGTAAGAGTAATTTAACATGGCATGATAAATCTCGGTATTATACCGTACCAATTTGATCCCTCACAAACTTCATAAAGATGCTCATATTAGCTTCAACCCCTTCACAATAATCCCGAAACATTACCCATTATCTCCGATCAATCAGCAATCAACTGTGATGCTGAACCCAATGTGAGTTTGGGCACTCACAAATACTTGAGCATACCGCGACCTTCCACACTAAGTTTAGTAGCTTGTAATTGCTTCTTTTTTGGTGCCTTGAGCTGTTGCAGCTTTTTGTTCATCTGGATTTACAAACCAATATAATCATATAACGACATCTAGTAACAGAAGCAAGTTAAGCCACATATATTTATTTCCATTCCCAGTCAGTATTAAAACCAATTTTACATATACACAACTCAATATTTGACAACCCTAGGGACTAAACAACTACTCCGAAAGTATTAACTTTATCAAATGGAGGTATAATATCAAAAATCCAACCTTAAGTCGACGCTGGTCTTGTACAAGTTGTTTAGCCCTAGCTCTAACTGCTTCAGGGTCGATCTTGGACTGAGGGCGCACCACAAAATCCAATGGAGTTGCTTCTGGCCTTGATGTAAGTGTTCTTGAAGCTGATGATTGCCCTGATCTTCTTTCCCTATTTTTCAAAGGCGAGAAAAATGTACCATGAGATATTGAGAATCTAAATATTAATACTGGGAAAGATATGCATGCAACAATTCAGCTTAGATAAATCATACTGCGAAATATCCAAATCCAAATCGCCATCTCTAGACTCCATTCCTGAAGAGTTATTTACTGGCCTGCAAAAATCACAAAAAATACCAAGACATGTAAAATAAGTAGACAAACTATATTGAGGAAATATTCCTCGAATAGTACCATGTTAAGCAACACATCAATGAAGTAGCGGACATAAATACCTTCTTACAGTTGGCCTGCGATATGCTCGCTCATCATCAACGTTCCTCATGTCCTCAAATCTTGTGCTCTTATTAAATATAGGCCGACTCTGCATTATTGAAAACAAAACTGTGAGTGCTTCAGGTGGATAATCAGTTCCATAGGCAACTTACCACACAATTAATAAAAGATTATTACGAAAAAACAAAACTAAGGAAACATAATCCAGTAAATGTATCAAGGTCTGTGAGGAAATAATATTGTTCCAGAAATTCATCAACAGTGGTGACCCTAACAAAAGAGATATCCAGTACCACTAAAGCCAAACTATTCACATTAACAATTAACACGTGTACAAAAAAACCTTAATGCTTACTAGTAGAGATCACTAGGTAGATCACATGTGCAAAAAAATCAAATCCTGCTACAAAAGAAGGTATTTAAGACAGAGACAGAGAGAGAGAGAGAGAGAGAGAGAGAGAGAGAGAGAGAGAGAGAGAGAGAGTTGTAGCATTACCCATTTATCAACCAATTCCTTAGCAAGCTTTCTGTTGGATGTCGTTTCCTCATCAGATTTTGATAAGAACATGATAACCTGCCATAAAAAATGCATAACAAAACGTTATCTCCCATTTTAACCTTCATTACATAAGGAAGAAATTTATCATCACATAAAAAGGCCCAACCTTTCCAAGTCCACTTTTCTTCAATTGTTCTCTTCTGTCATACTGCTCTAGATCAATTGGAAACTACATGGAGAACAAAAACATTTAATCCCAAATTGGTTTCTTTAGAATCATTTCAGAAAGTAATATGAATGGAACTGGAAGCCCTCACATACATCTGACAAAATTTTCAAAATTGCTGCACGTATATTTATATTGGGCAAACTTCCATCTGGAAGAGGTTCAAGCCAATTTTTTAATAGAGTTAATACTCCATGATCAATGAATTCTTGTTGAAGTTGCTTCCTGCATCAGGGAATCAACAAGACGTTTAAGTGTTAGTACCACTCAGAACAAACACAAAAGACCATGTTTCTTAACAAACTCAACCAGCTTACTTCGAGAGGACCTCAGTAAGAAGAGGCAACTTCTTAAGTTTATTGATGGCAGGTTTCCCTCTCCTATTAAGTTCTGCGTCCTCTTCAGCAGTGACCTCAAGCTCAGCCATGACATTCTCCACTAACATTGCAATTTCCGCAGGACTTTTTTCGTTCTTCTTCCTTCTCTTACCCACTTTGAAGAGCTCCTTTATTTCATCATCCTCTTCACCTTCCTCTGCCTGCCAATAAAAGAACAGTACGCAAAAAATGAAGTTTAGGTAAATGACCAGACATCATATTACTTCAGCAAAGAAAAGTGAAAATGAGTCCTACAATTAAAGAAATGGTGGAAATGTTAAGAAACAATTATAAATGAATGAATTTGTAAATAAACAAATAAAATAACTAAGACTAATCAGGAGTTCCATTTCTAAAGCATGATAGAAGCTTCCATGGGACAAGCATACCATAATGGTAATGGCTTTTTTTTTATCAGAAAAGCTATAATCAAGAAGAAGACGAATTTTAAGGAACGCATAAAAAGAAGACAACATATACTAACCTGAGGAGCATCACCAGGAGAACGCGGTTCATTGTCACTCCCATAGCGATCAGCAGGATCCAAACCACTGTCATCTATGAAATTGTCATCATCTACATTCCTAGGACCCTCACGATCATCCTATTACAAGTTTATCATTACAGTTAGAAAAAATTGTAAAGATATTCCCAGAACTGCCAATACAGATCCTTCAATTTCAATAAGCTTAACAGAGCTTCAAAAAATATGTCAGAGGGTGAAGTTCCTCAATCTAAAATCTAGGGTCAAGCATTATGTAAAATGAGCTGTATCACCTCAAAATGCAATGCATTGTGCTTTAAGTTCCGAAGAAAAAACATAAGAACATACAAACATAAATGAAATTAAGGGGAAACTCTCTATTCCAAGTTCCAAGCTCACCAACTTACTAAAGCAGCAGCACAGCATACAGTTCAAACAGAAAAAGAAACCAACAATTAGAAGAGATCATAAAGTTAATGTGAACTCAAAAGTAAAATTAACCACTGACATGATTATCAGGAAGATAACAACTATAATTTGTAAAATTCCCATCCCCTCACACGCTATAAAGAATACTTGAACCAATAAAGCAATCCAAAAAAAATGTCATTGTTGAACTCGGAAAAAATCACAAGTTGCAGAGCCATATATCAGGATACAATTGTCAATGATCCATTATTCAAGCAATGGGCCTGCATATCTAACATGGAACACAATCAGCCACAACGCCACCAAAAAGAGCAGTACCTTCTTATAAAAGAAACACTGGTGAATTGGCACCGTATTAAATTATTCTATTCTTCATCATTTATCATGTCACGTCAAAAGAATAAAAAAAAAAGCATTCCAAAATTATCGACATCAACTACATAATATGTCTAGGCATCAATGAAACAAAGAACAGCAGAAGAATGAACCACAAACCTCAGAATCACCGCCTGCAATAGTATCCCACATCTCCTTGACCTCACCATCTTCTTTACCAGCCAACTTTCCTGAATGTATCCCTTTCTTCATCAATCCAGATTTTGAACCACTGACTCCCTTCCCTCCACTACTTCCATACGTCTTCTCACCACTGCTATGCTTTTTCCTGTCCTTCCCGCTACTCCCAGCCCCTTCCTTGCCCAATTTCTTTCTCTTTTTCCCTTCCATTGAATGGTCCCTTCTAAATCCACCATCTTCATCCTCATCAACCAATTCAGGCACCACATAATCCTCCTTTCCCTCCACCCCTGCACCACTCTTCTTTACCAACCTCTTTCTCGGCCTTTCAACTTTATCCGTATCATACACTGGAGTTTGCGACCTCTCTCGCTCTTGCTCTCCCCATCCATCAACATCATCCTCGAGGAGATCGTCCTGATGAAGCACTGGAGAATGCCCACCATCTGATTGGATATCGTCGTAATCCATCAACAGCTCTCCATCCTCATCGCGATACCTGAAATTGGATTAGAACCAGCATGTGAAACTTGGAAATCTCGAATTTTTCTTGAGAGGACATCTGGGAGGTACGAAAAAGGCTAAATTCCATAGAATTATTTATAAGAAATGCGATTGCAAAATTGACCGAAAATCAGTAACCCTAAATTGCTATCCTGAGAAGCTGAATCGAATCGAATCGAATCAAAATTAAATTAAAAGGGAAACAAACAGAAAACCTCCAGTGACCCTAAGAAAATGACAATCAATTTGCCATAAACAGATGTGAAAAGCAGATTTCTTCGTTTCCGTAAGCTGAGAGAGAGAACACTTACGGATCGTCTTCGAAACCCATGATGCCGGCTGAAAGGAGGGAGTCGGCGATTCTCGAAAATCAAATGAATATTAAAAACGACCGATCGGATAGCACAAACGTCAGAGAAATTGATCTGATAATCAGGACTCAAATTGAGTTCAGATGGCGCTGGTATATATAGATATTCCCTCCGTTCCCAATACCCGTCTACAAATAGCACTTGTAAATGTAAATGAGTATTATTGCCTTATTCAATGTTACTAAAATCTAAACTAGTTCAAGCGCCAGCTTCTATCGACTTTGGCTAGAGCCCACTCTAATCGGCCGGGTCGTGGTCATTTTTTCACTAAGTTTCAATCGAGAACCTGTTTAAGTGTGAAGGCTACTATTTTAGATTTTGTTACTAAATTTTATTTTAAAGTTACAGTTAACTATTGCAATAATATTTTAAAGTTAATTGAAATAACTTCTATATAATGATAGGGTAATATTGTTGTTGTATATTTTATATATGATATTTATAATTATCGTTTTGAATTCTTAGATTTAATCTATTAGGATTTTTTAATTTAATTAAGACAAATACAATTATATAAAAAATATATAAGGGGGCGTTTGGTTGGGGGTTTCAAGAAAAGAAAAGGAAATTAAAATATCCGATTTTCTTTGTTGTTGTTTGTTTGGATAAGTGAATCAAATTCATTATCCATTTTGGGTAATTGGATTACCCCTTTCAAGATGTTTCCATTCCCCCACTCCACTAGGTATTAGCATTCCATTTTCTTGTCTTTCTCCAATACTACTATTATATAATTAAATTATTATTATTATTATTGTTATTATTATTATTACTATAAATATATAAAATAATAATAATAAATATTATTATAGTATTATTATATATTAATTAAAAATAATATAATATAATTAATAATAATAAATGACATTATTATTCTATATAACCAATAATAATATATAAAAATAATTAGTAATTTTTTTAATATCTTGATAATATTGTTATAAAACATGTATAGTATTATTATTAATAAATAATATTTTTTTAATAATAATAAGAAAATATAATAATTATTATTATTATTATTTTAAATAATATTTATTTAATAACTTTATTATTTATTTAAGTAATATTATTATTAATTATATTATTATTAAATAAATAAATATTTATTTAATAATAAATATTATCAAATGATATCAAATATTAATATTTATTTAATAATAAATAATATTATTAAATAGTATTAATATTAATAATATTATTATTTATTTAATAATAAATAATATTATTAGTATTAAAAATATTATTTATGATTAAAATTTTTTCAAAAATATTTATTTAATAATATTATTATTAAATAATATTAATAATATTATTATTATTTATTTAATAAAAAAATAATATTATTAATATTAAAAATATTATTTATGATTAAAAAAAATTTCAAGCAATATTTATTTAATAATATTGTTATTTATTTAATAATATTATTATTTATTTAATAATATATTAAATAATAATAAATATTATTATTTTAATAATACATATTATTGATATTAATATTATTTTTATAATTATTATAAATATAATATAAATATGAATTAATAATAATAATGATTAATAAATTATATTTTTATTTATTATAATTAATTAAGGTTATATATGATTATTGTTATATACTATAATTAAATAATTAATTTTCTTTAATCTAAAAAATAATAAATAAAGTCAAGAACAATTTCATTCTTTTTTTTATCATACCAAAAACATAAGTCAATCAAAGGGAATTGCATTCCTTTCCTTACATTTCTCTTTCTTGATTCCCTTTCCTGATGTGAACCAAACGCCCCCTAATAGTATTTATTAATGAATAAATACTATCTCTAACATATTTTTTTACTTATATTCCTACAATTTTCACACTTTTTAATGAATTCATTTATTAAAGATATGAAAACACTAGTTTATCATAATTCGTATGAAAGATTAAAATGTGTTATTCAAAATTAAAATATATAATACTATTAAAAATTTATGAAAAACCTTATTTTAAAAGTTGGTAAAAAAAATGTTTCTATTGAGTGATATAATAGTATACATATGTTGTATTTTTGGCACACATCATCTGGGAATGTGTTGTTATTTTTCAGTGAACATTTACATTCTATTTCATTATTTTGAAGCTAAAGAAATTGTTAAAAGTATACATATCTCACTAAAATATTTATAAAATTACTATAAAGTCAAACTAATTACATGTATAAAAAAATATAAATAATTTATAAATTAACAAAAACATGAGAAAATAATTACATAAATATCATGTAATAGTTATATGATAAATATCTAGTATACTATCTACTAGATATCTACTACATATCTAATACCAATCTACTAAATGTTTACTATATATTTACTAGATATTTACTAAATATCTATTAAATATCTAATACCAATTTATTAAATATATACTAAATAACTATTAGACAATTATTAGATATTTATCAGAAAATTATTATATAATATTTTATAATTATTTCTGTTATTTTTATAAATTTGTAAATAAGATAAAATCATTTTGATTTTTTAGGTATTTTTTTAAGAAGTCCCTAAATTTTGATGTAATAGAAAGAGAGCGGCTCCATTAGCTGTGGGCTTTGTAGGCTGGGCACCCAGGCCCGCGAACGCAGCCAGTCAGGTGGCACACGAGTAACTAGGGTTTCTCCAGGATTGGGGTTTGTTTGCTTCAATAAATAGCAGCATTCAGCTTCTTTCTCCCTCACAGTTAGGGTTTGCATTCTTTACGCTTCCTCTTGCTTGATTGTTTGCGATTTATTGTTCAAATTATTGTGCGTCTAACCCGTAGTCAGTATTTGTTTTGACATGCTGTGGATTTTCTGCTGTGAGGAAATTCTGTCCGTGTACCAGAGACGGTGCTCTTTTGAGGCCGTTGTTGATGGCAACACAACCCTCTAAGAAGTTCTGAGCTCAAATAAAGCATCTAAGAAGTTCTTAACTGTTTTGTGTTTTTATTTTTTTCCGTTCTATTTCAATGAGTTTTTGTTAGGGTGAAGAAGCGAGGTGACGATAGAAATTCATGTCTGTCAATCCACTGATTTCCGTGATGTTTCTATGAATCCCGACAGGTTCTGATTGCAATTTCACCTCCAAATTTGATTTTGATTGTTCGAATCTGTGATGTTTTCCAAGTATGCTAAAGATTATATTGTTAATTTTTGATTTGAGTTTCTCATATGTGGGCAGGCGATGAATCTCATTTACAATGAGTAATTTTGCACTGAATTTATTCATTGATGCTTTATCACCTTGGAGAACTGATGCCCTTTGTGTTTTTTGTTTTTGATGTTGAAATTTGTATGTACTAGAAATCGAAATAGAAATGTTTGGAAACCGTGATGCACTTGAAAAGGTTTACTTAATATTTCATATATGAAATCTTTTCATATAATTTTATTTTTATTACATGGAGTATGATTTCCGCGAACCAAATAATCTCTTTATGTTAGTATACATACTTTTATGGTTATGCTTTGATGAAAACTTACCTTTGTCCCATAGGCAGGTCTCTTTTGAGCCAGTTGTTGATGGTTACACAACCCTCTAAGAAGTTCTGGGCTGACTCATCTTTTTTATCTGGTATTGGCAACGAATTGATTGAATTAATAGGGAATACATCATTTTTTATTACAGTTTGTGGTGGGCAAAGTTTTGTTTGAAAGGGCAAGTGATGAGTTATGTTGTTTAATGGGTAATTTGCATCTGAATGTTCGTTGATGCTACAGCACTTTAGTAACCTGATGCCCTTTTTGTTCATTTTCCAACTTAGTCTTTTCATTCTGTCTTCTATATGAACATATTTTCAGTTGAATATATTGGAATCTTGTATTCATTTTTGCATTTTCTTGTGATTTTAACATTGAATCACTTCATCCATATCAGAAAAATATGGGTTCTTAGTTACTTAGATTTTTTTTAATTTGGTAGTCATGCAATTAGTAGTTACCTGGGGATTCAACAGTCTTTTGGTGTGGTAACACTTTGATTCCTACTACCTCAAGAGTGCCTTTGGCAAGTTTCCACGTATCAATCCGGGTAATAAAAATATTAATATACCGTTAAAACGATTCTTTTCAAGTTTAATATGTCCCTCTCCGTTTTTTAGGATTTGGATCATGTTCTTTCAGATCTATAGAATTTGTGCTGGATTGGATATTTTTAGATACTCGATCTACATTCATTTATATGTGCATTTTTTTGACTTCAATGTTAGCTTTACCTATGTATATATTTAGTCTCAATTCAATTTCTTTTGAACTTTATCTTCACCGTTTTACTGTTCTAAATTTTTCAACTCAATGTTTTTGTAAACGTTTGCAAACTAGCTTATTTTTGAATTTTTGGGAGGGTGGATATCAACTCTTATTATTTTTTTTAACCTTGAAATTACATATTACTCTTTAAAAATAATTTTTTTAGTACAAAATATTTTTATCTGTTACATTTGTTGTATTTAATTTTTTTACGGATTTGTTAGGACTGATTTTGGATATGGATTTGTGGTATCGGTTTAATTTTATGGATGTAATAGACATGCACTACTGAATTTGGATTTTATACATAAAAAAAAGTATGGAGCTGGATTTACGTGGATGCATTCCAAATCTAGCATTCGTCCATCTCTATGACCTCTAAAGGTTGGATTTGAGCTAGATCTGTATAATTTCAGATTCATATTGTTTTTTACTTGTAAGATTCAAAATGCTAGATCTATTTGGATATATAGTATTAGATCTCGTATCCTTATTTAATGGATCTCACATATTCGAGTCTTAATTGGATCTTCTATAAAAATTCAAGAAAAACTACACATGGAATTATTGACTACCTATTAATGATTTGTACTAAAAGAAACAAAAAAAATCTAACTTGTAATTCAATGTTGGTAATAAAAATACTGCAAAGTGAGAGGTAATGTATATGTATGTGTAAGTGTATGTGAGGTTAGTGTTGAGGTCAAAGTGATATAAATGGATTTTGATTACGTTTTTGAAAAACCCAATACTAAATTCATACTCCCTTCGATTTCAAATAATTGGTCTCATGGCTCTTTTATTTTGGTTTCAATTAAGTGATATTTATAATTCTTTTTTTATTTATCCATGCTTAAATTATGGAAGATGTTATTTATTGTTGAAATTATAATTTGGTAATTATGAAGAAAGAGAATTTGATAAAGGATAAATTAGTTTTGTTAGTTGTTTAATTAATATTTGACTGATGTTTTATTGGTTTTGATAAAAAGTGTAAAAGTTCTTTTATTTCAAATCTTAAGGAAGTATTTTTTTTGTTAGATTTGGTTTGAATATAGATCTCGAACCCGATGGGGAAGAGGAATTCTCGATAAAGATTTCCACAGGTTGGGGATCGGGATTTTTTAACCTCTAGATCTTTAATGGGGATGGTCACTATGTCCTCAAATTTAATA